>CM045769.1:155107301-156468648 GCA_025200525.1 Camellia lanceoleosa | reverse complement strand
AATATTATCAAAAATTTTATGTTAATATTAGGCTTATTTGGAAGTGACTATTTTAGCCAATTTTTTTGAAAACTTTTTCACGAAAAGACGCGTCTGAAGAAAGAGTAAGAAGAGGTGATGTGATGCTGTTTTAAATGACTTTTGACTTTTTGACTATTTTATGCCACTTCCCAAACTTAGGCTTAAAATTGTATAAACTAAATAGTGAGGGGATTAATAATTCATGAGATTAATATAAGATTGGTTATCCAAGCTGGATTAGTGTGGAAATATATAATTCTGTTTGGAAATATATTCCAATTACATATATATGTTTTATGCGTTATTAATTGTAAAAATTCAAAAAAAAAAAAAAAATTTATCAATTTTGTTAAATAGATTGGTTATTGAAATCTAATTTGAATAAATAAAATTTGCAATCAAACACAATGAAAGGTAAATTCTATAAATTAATAATCTTAATCTTACCAAAGCCTCCGTTTAGAAGGGAAGTGGGTTGGGTTTTTGACTTTTTTAAGCTATTTTTGTATGCAGGACTAAAAGCTTTTTGATTTGAGAAAAGGATTTTGACTTTTTAACCTTTTTTTTTTTTGTAAGATGCAAATGATTATGTGATGCTGTGAGGTAAGCATGCACCTTCCATATTGTAAGTTAGAAAAAAAGAAAAAGAAAAATTTGTCCCACTAAAATTTTTGAAGTAACATTTTCTTTTTTTAATGATGAGCATATTGCCTTACCAATCAAGAATCAAGATGATTGTTTTTAAAAGAAGGTATGCAAGTTGGTCCAAGGTTACTTTTGAGATAAAATCATTAATTAAAGCATTATTGATTAATTGGAAGAAAGAAAAAAAAATTAACCTGAATCTACCTATGATTAAAAATCAGATGAGTTACGGTTGAATATTTTGATAATTTAAAATCAGTGATTTAAATTTATTTTTTATTCAAATATTCTAACACAAAATTTACAAATTAATCTAATGAATGATATTAATCAAAATCATATTTCACAAATCAATGTGGTGTTTTTAGAAAGTTGGTAAAAATTAATTTTTAATTTTTTTGTGACGAAAAGGTGATATAACCTAAAAAATCAAAAAGTCAAAAATTAGTTTTTACTATGTTGCCAAAAATACCCCAATATATATAACAATTAAAGTAGGGAGAAATTATATGATAAAAATTGACATAATGAATGATAATTGATAAAAAGAATATGATCCATGATACCTTAGAATTATTGTATAATTCTCCTAAATTTAGTAGTAACAAGTGAAAGTTCAGTGAATTTATAAACAAGTTGACAAATATAAAATAATAAGTTCATTATTTTTTCATATTTATAATCCTCTCATTTTTCATACACTACGAAATTATTTGACGCGGTAGAGTTAACGAGTTAAGGGGAGCATTCGATTTTTATGTTCCGCTCGCACTAAATCAGAGCCTTTTAGGGTTCTAGAGTGTGAGCCTTTGTAGGTTGGCAACGTGTTGTTGGGAACATTCCTTACCGTCTTCGACAAGAATCCTCGATATTTTCCGCCTTCTATTTTTTTTTTTTTTTTTAACACCGATTTTTCCGTTTTCTTGTTCGGCAATATATGCAGTCCACCAACCATCTTCTAGATCGGATTGAACAATGTTATTGATGGTTCTTTTTTTTAAATTGATCAACAGTCGATTTTTTTATTTTTTATAAAAACGTATAAATAATAAAGACAATGTGATTCAAAATAGATTAAAAATCTTTTACTTTTAGTCAAGTTCTCGAATTGGCCCTGATTTGTGATGAGTCTAATTTTGAGCCTATTTTAACGATATAAATCTTTTAGGGGCACTTTTTCATAAATTATTTTTTTTCTTTACTTATGTTTCATTTAGTTCACATTATTTTAGCATGTTTCAATAAATCTTATGAGTGACATAATTTTCAAAATATCACTAATAATATTTATATTTACAGTGTGAATGTTTCGTAATGTGAATATTTACAACGTCAATATAAATGTTCACACCATCAATGTGAATGTTAACATATCAATATAAATATTCACATTATTAATGTGGACATTCACACGTCAATGTGAATATTCGCATTGAAAAATATTAATGTCCGCATTACCAAATTGCTAATAGTTTAAAAAATATTTGTAAGGGTAGAAATGTACATAAAATATCTTAAATATGATAATTATAATTTGATAGATCAAATGTCCAAAAAATAGCACTTATTAGAATATAAAAATATCTTATGAACTAATTAGAATACAAACACTTTGAAAAGGATTTTTCTAATAAATTTTCCAATCTTTTAATATATACATTCGTTGAGTATATTATTGGGTAAATTACACTTTGCCCCTTTAAAGTTTCATCCATTTTTTATTTTGGCCTTTTAAGTTTGATTTTTTTCACTTTGACCCTTTATGTTTATAATCCTTCCCACTTTGGTCCTTCATATTTGCAATCCTTTTCATTTTGGCCATTTAAATTTGATTTTTTCCACTTTGATCTTTCATGTTTGTAATCCTTCCCAGTTTGACCCTTTCATATTTGCAATCTTTCCCATTTTATAGTAAACTAACTTTCATCCAAAAAGTAACATAATTTGTCATATCCCTAACACATCAACTCCATATGTGATATAAAAAATTCACTAAAGATACGAAAAATTAAAATTAAAAAATTAAAATTCTTTTGTCTTTAATGAACTTTTTTTTCAAATTTATTCATAAATATTATTATATTATAGATGCATCTAGATTAGATGCAACTAAAAAAATAAAAACAAATTTAACTATATAAAAAAAAATGTTCACTAAAGGCGAAAAAAAATGATAGTAAATTTTTCATTTTAATTGACAATATAAGTGTTTGAGTAAATATATTTTTTCATTTTTTAGTTTTAATAAACTTTTTTCTTTTTAGTTAAATTTGTTTTTATTTTTTTTTGCATCTAATCTAGATGCATCTATAATGTAATAATGTTTATAAATAAATTTGAAAAAAAAAAGTTCACTAAAGACAAAAAAAGTTCCAATTTTGTGTTTTCTATTTTTATTTTTTGCATCTTTAGTGATTTTTTACATCACACATGGGTGATGTGTTAGTGATGTAGCTTGATTACATTAATTTTTTTGATGGAAGTTAGTTTAGAAATAAAGTGGGAAGAATTACAAATATGAAAGGCCAAAGTGGGATGAATTGCAAATATGAAGGGCTAAAGTGTGAAGAATTAAACTTAAAAGGCCAAAATGGAAATGATTGCAAATATGAAGAGCTAAAATGAGAAAAATTTAACAAAAGGGCCAAAGTGAAAATAGATGAGACTTTGGAGGACAAAGTATAATTTACCCTTATTCTTATAAAAAAAATTATGTTGATCGACATTGATAGTTATTTGATTATAATAAATTTGTTTCAACAACAATGATTTATACCACTAAAAAAGACCCTTGATAGCACTAATGCATTGCTAAATAAAAATAAAAAAATAGCATCTCAACTGCTACATCATCGATTAGTGCTATTAGAGCACCACTTTTAGTGCTCTCAACCATTTTTCTTGTTTCAATGACAATTATGATTTTAAAATAAATGTGACCACAAATGTAAGTTGATCAAATGACTATCAATGTCAAATTAATATAATTTTTACCGAGATGATATATTCGACTACATTAAACAATTTAGATTATCGAGATGGATCGAAGTTGGGCCCTAACAACCCAACACATACTGTCCAAACCATTTCTGAACTGGAGAGGAATTGAACCCTTTTACAAAAATATTAGATAGTTCCAAAAAAAAAATTTATCAAACAATTTACACAATAGTTAATGTATTGCGTAAAATATTTGATATTTTTTTTTTGGAATCCCTATTAATGCACTTTTCTTCAATGTTCTGGTGATTATTATAACAAACATATAAGATAGAAAAATATTTCACAGTAGATGTGTATGGAGAGCAAATATTCGAGATCGCCTGTACTCTTCGTATCCAAGCTTCGCTTTGTTCCGATTAACCTGCGAACACAATGGCGGTGAGCTACCCTGTGTGTTCTTTGGAAAACCCTCAAGCGATCAAGTTAGCACACCTTTTAGAGAGGTTACAATGTGGTCGTTCGGTTTTTCACCATCGGATGTTCCACGCCCGGACATAGAGCACGATCATGTTTAAATACCTTTAGCTTGCCTATACATCCATTCGCCTTTTAGCGTGTGGACTGCTCTCCTATCTACTTTTTCATGTGTTAGCGCCGTCATTAAACACCACCTAACCAAACCTCAGCGGTTTTGGCAGCGGATAACGTATTGCACTATCTTCCCGGCCGTATTACTTAGAGACATCCATTGCTCTGAATCGAGCTCCATTATGACCGAGCTTAGTAGTCCTCCGATTATGATCAAGCTCTTGCTTTCTGTTGGATTGGTTTGCGGAGGATCTTACTCACGATCTCAACGAGAAAATAGCATAAGCGGACTAACAGGACTAAGATTACCTCGACCAAATCAAACAAGGGCTTTAGCCCGGCGCGCATCACACAGGTTGGCCCAACCTAGCTCGGCCCAAACATGCTTGGTCCAATTTTAGCCTGGTCATTATCGCGCCCAAAGCCGATTATGAAATCTCCTTATCAATTTTAAAAGAGTAAATTTTAAAGAGTCTGTGACAGCAATCTTAAAACTATTAATAACAAATATAAAATATTTTAAAAATAACATATTTATGATTTCAAAACACATAAAAATCAAATTAAAAAAAAAAATGTTTAGGTTGTCAAAGAAAGTGAATAAACAGAGGCAAGAAAGATGGTAAATTATTTTCAAAATGAGAACACATATTTTCCGCCTTAAAATTTTGAAAACCGATTGTTTCTTAGAAACAAAAAATAATTCTCAAATATGATGTGATTTCGATTTCTACTTTCAAACTGGTAAAAAAAAAAAAAAAACCTGAATTTTTTAGCACATAAAATGAAATTTGTAGCTTAAGTTCATAATTAGGTTGTCTTTAAAATTGATTATTTTAATTAATTTTACAAAAAGCATTATGGAAAAAAAAAAAATAGAAAAGAATTAATTTTTATACTCTCTCCGTTTCAAAATATTAGTTATTTATTCCATTTTTATTATCTCAAAATATTAGTCCATTTTTAAAATTACGGAATAAAATAATATAAATTTATTATTTTGCCCTCTTTTAAATTCATTAATAACACAAAAAATATAATTATGACAATTGATATTCTCAAAAAAATGTATTATGAAAGGATAATTTTGAAAATTTAATATTTTTAAAATATAATAATTGTACTATAAAAAATTAGATTTCTTAAAAGGATCATTATTTTGAAATGGAATGAGTAATAATTTTTTGGGCAAATTACCTACATACCTCCTTGAGATTTAGCTAAAATACAAATTCTCCTAAGATTTGAAATTATATTCCGCTTCGAGATTTATATTAGCATAATAATTTAACCTCTACGTTAACTAAACATTAGAATGGTTAGCGACATCACCAAAATATTGATTGATGGGCGATATTACCCATCTTTGAAATCCTTTTGATAAATCAACAAATTTTACAAAAGAATTACGTTAGATGGAAAAAAAAAATGGTATGTTTGGTTTGATTTTAGGAGATGAGTTTTAGAGATAAAAAGAAATCTGAAAAGTTGTTTGGTTTGGTTTTTTCAAAAGATGTTTGGAAAATTATTTTTGAGAGAGTTTTGAAAAAAAGTGATTGATTTGATGTATATGAGAGAGATTTGTTTGAAAAACATAAACCAAACAAGTTTTGGGAAATTTTTTGAAAAAATTTGTTTGGTTTGATTACTTTTAAAAACTTATTTGTAGAGAATTTTTGCCAAAATTTTTGGGAAATTCAAACCAAACAAGGCCTTTTGGAATCATGTTTGATTTGTTGTTTATACAAAAAAAAAAAATCAGAATTTTAAAAAAATAATAACTAATTTAATAAAAATAAATATGAAAAAATATATTTAATTTGTAAAATTATTTCTAACCACTCAAAAAGGTAAAATTATATAAAATAATAATTATTTCTTATTTCTTAACAAAATTAATTTTTAATTTTTTAAAAAAAGAATTTAAAAATAAATTTCTAAAAATTAAACCAAATATATTCTAAGAATTTTTTCACAAGCCATTTCTTGTGTTTTAAACTTATTTAATTATTTGTTAATTTTATGATATTTTTATCATCTAACACTATAATATATAAGAGTTTTAGAGATCAATTTTTTTAATCTCTAAAAGTGAAAATTTTGTTGTAAAAGACATTTAGGGACTAATTTTTATCGTCGTGAGGATAGCCTCTGAAAGTCGTCTTGAAAAGTAAAAAATAAGGCTTTTAGCGATAAATTTTGAAAAATGTCAATAATAAATAGACTTTTAGAGATAAAATAATTTGGTCTCAAAATAGTTTATTTTTTGAGACAAAAAATTTGATACCAAAAAGATAATAATTAATCATTGATGTTCAATTTTCGTTACTAAAAATATAATGACACTTTTCGCAAAAAAAATATTTGGTTCCCTAAAAATAATTTTGTCCCTAAATTTTGGTCTTTAAAACTTTAATTTTTTATAGTGTGATAAGTTTTTTTCTATTTTAATTTTACACATCATAACTTATTTAAAAATTATAATTTAACTAAACTTGAGGAGAGAATCTGTAATTTAATTAAATCTCAAGAAAAATCTATAATTTATCTAAACCTCAACGAGGTATAGATAATTTGCTCTTATTTGTCAAAATGATATTTTAGTCAATTTATGATATTCATTAACAGCATTAGTTGTAATGGAATGAAATATAATTTTTAAAATTTTAAGAGAGAATCTATAATTTCGGTAAGTTTTAAGGGAGATATAAATAATTTATCTTAATTTTTTTGAACTTTTGACCAAAATAATAGGTTCCTAGTTTAGCCTAGCGAAAAAAAAAAAAAAAAAAAAAAAAAAGGTGCTAAAAAGTAAAATCTCGTGTAAACTTTCAACAACTGGAAATACCAAACCTCATAATTTTCCCTGGAATATTGAGCAGCCTTGTTTGTTCGTTGTCAATATTGGATGTATGTTTAGACTTTTCTCGTTCTTGTTCTACTTTTTCACAATAGTACTAAATGCTGGTTTCAATGGGGTCACACCTGGAAAACGGTGGCACCAAACTGTAGGCGTGATGCCGCGGTTTAAAAGGAATATTTCAATGGAGAGATTTTATCATTGTTGACTCTGACAACTAATGTTTAAGAATTAGAATTGACTGATTAAAATTAGGGCTCGTTTGGAATGACACAAATAAATGTATTTTTATCTTTTTATGAAAAAATGTGTAAAAAAATAAAAAAGTGATGTAATAAAAAAAATAAAAAGATAGATTATTTTTGAATTGCCAAACTTAACCTTAATCTTGATTTTAGTCTAGATACACCTCATAAAACTATATACGATTAAAAACTAGTTTAAAATAGCAAAAATCAGTCCATTGCTAAATTTGTTTAAGTAATTTCGCTAACAATTTTCTCAGTGTCTTCCCCATGCATAAAAACTATTTCTGTGATTTTTAGCCGTGCTTTCTACGCCTCAATTGAAGACTGTTTAGGGTTTGTTTAGAAAGAACTTTTAATTAATTTTTAAGCTGTTTAATTTTTGACTAATTTAACTGATTAAATTAATTCCGTTTGGAAAGCATATAATTATGGTTTAGATATGAAATTTTTGTCATAGTAACTTATTTAGTACATTTTGTCTTTTTTTGACTCTTTTCAATTCCAACTAACTTGCCCAACGCAGATTATGTTTGTTGAAACAAGTGAAAAAAGCTTCACCTACTTTAAAGATTGTTTGAAATGACTTAAATAAGTATACTTTTTGTCTTTTTATGAAAAGATGTGCAACAAAGTAAAGAGGTGTTGTGATGAAAAAAAGATAAAAAAATAAAAAGATGAATTATTTTGTATATGCCAAACTTGACCTTAGTTAGACTTTGTCATTAATGGAAATTAAAAAATTAACAATGAATTGATTAAAAATTGACTGTTCCACATAAATTAGGATTAGGATTCTCTACCATAATACTTCCTGTTGTAGATAGGCCAAGTTTGGGTACTTCCAAAAAAGCCAAAAAGCTAAAAAGTTACTCAAAAAGTTAAAAAGTTAACACTATTCATAAAAGTCAACAATTGCAATTTCTGTGACTTCCAATTCAAATTTTTCTCTACAAACCAATTTTTACAATTTTTTATTACACATTTTTCCATAAAAAGTTAAAAAGTTAACCCAAACATCCATATTTTTAACCTCAATTTTTTAGTCCAAAAAGACAAAAAGTGCACTTATTTAATCTTTCCAAACTTGTCCTAAGTAAGTCGTTTAAGCCTAGAGCACAATTAATGTGGTTCAAGTCCAAATCTCAATACAAAATTATTGTAAATATATTGTTACAAAGAATCTTATTCCTATAAATTGAACTCATTTGATTCCTAAAAAGTAAATTACACTTGTAGTCTATGTAGTTTTCAACTCAAGTAAACATTCCAAGAGAAGGATTAAAAAATGCACTCACGATCAACAGGAATCACCATTGGCGATATCAATATTCTGAATCATAAACTTTTAATTTTGAAAGAGGCCAAGAAAACTAGAAGTTGGGGAAAAGATGGGATTAGAGTTTTGTAATTTTAAAAAGGAGGCTATAAAAAAATTACTCAAAAAGTATTTTCAAATTTCCAATAAGGTAGAGAGAGACTACATTCCTAATGGCTGCATTTGTTTTCTGATTTGGGTGATAATAGTTGCACTATATTCTGGTGTTTTCTTGGAAATCTTTTGATGTTTGGATTGGTGTTTTGCCATTTTGGTGTTGAGCTTTACTGGGAATGTGATTTTATTGCTTTGGTTTGTACGTTTGGGCATCAGTTGCTTTATTTGTGGGCCTATTTTTGGTTTGGGCCCATACTTTTAGTTGGAATTGGGAGATATTCAGTAGGACGGGTGTTTTTCCAAGAAAAATACAATTCAATTGTATCTTCTCAAAATAATTACTCATTGATGAAAAAAATAGAAGTTTTTAATTATTAAAGTTTAAAAATTTATTACTGATTTGAATTTTTTTTGGGTGCTTACCAATTAGTCTGTTAACTAGACTTATTTACCTCTGGTCTAACTAATAAATTTAACACGATCCTAACTAATAAATTTAACACTATAAAAATAAGAGAGTGATAAATTTATCACTAAAAATTTATTCATAAAACAAAGAGACTGATAAATTTATCACTATAAAATTATTCATAAAAAAAAAAGACTGATAAATTTATCTTTATCCTTAATAAATTATATCAAATAGAACTTAATGGATAATAAGTCTCCAAAGAAGGACCTATTGGATAATAAGTCTCCAAAGTAGGACCTATTGGTAGTTTACCCTTTTTTTTTTTAAACTTATACCGAATTATTATTTCTATTTCTCTTTTTCTTTTTCTTTTTCTTTTGAAAGCAACTCAACAATGTTACTTATTTCAATTACTTTCTTCTATCACTCTTTTATCTTATTTTCAACACAAGTTTTAAACTTGTTTTGTTCTGATTTTACAAAAACTAAAAATATTTAAAAGAATATTTGAGGCTTTTTAAAAAAAAAAAAAACTCCATTAACTTAACTCACAATGATTTATTGTGATAAGTGTCGATTTTAATTTGTCACACATTTAACAAGTAAATCATACTTTACATTTTTTATATTTGACAATTTTCTCACTTTAATCTTTATTGTTTTCTCTCCTATTTTGGCCTTCATATTTCAATATATATATATATATATATATTTTAATTTACTCAAAAATCAAACAAGAAAATCACACTTTAATAGTCTCGTGACATAAAAATATTCTATTATCAACAATATTACAATTCAAGCTTAACTATTCAAAAATTATCAAGAATTATATTCTTATAATTCAAATTTATTCTACATGTAGATCTCACATTATATAAATTTAATATTCACTACATAATCACCCACTTAGAAAAATCTAGATGATTTAATTTGGATTAGCAAACTTTTTATTTTATTATATATAACTCACAAATCTAATATAAATTAAAATTTTATTATAATAATATATTTTTTATATTATGTAACAACTAACGTAATATTTTTCTTCTAATTTTATGTAGAAGTTAAAATAAAATAAAATAAAATAACTCAAGGACTAAAACAAAAAATCGCAGAACAAAGGGCCAAATTTGCCTCGCAGCCGCACTTGATTGGTGATGGGAGGAGAGAGCGAAGCAGAGGTAGGCAAAAAAATGGAGGAACTGGCGGAGCTAGAGAGACTACAAGCTCGACTCCTCCACCGAATCACAGAGTTCGAGCTCTCTCATTTGCCCCAACACTTCTCCGACTCCCTCTCCGTTCCCTCTCCCCCTGAAACCCCCAACGCCGCCCCCATCGCCGCCGCCGCCGCCACCGAAGCCCGCCTCTCCGCCATCCTTCGCAGCAATGGCGTACGAGACTTTTCCTTCAAGCAGGTCCTTCGATTACTACGATTTTGGTGTCGAAGCCCGACGAGACATACTCGGTGGCTATTCCATCGATCATCTCTGCAAAAGCATTGTCCTGGTAATTCCAATCTTATATGCATTAATGTACCTGCATTGCTTAGATCTGTTTAATTGGAGCAGTGGCCCTAGGTTTTCTGATTTTGATTCTATGAATGTTGGATCATCTCCATTTTGAGCCTTATTGATTTGATTGAACAGAATGTATGGAACATTAGTTTAGTTAAAGTTAGGGTTAGCTATGAGGGGATAGAGAGAAGCTCTCAACTCTAGAGAAATTCCTTAAGCTCAGTAACACTCCTTTTGTTTCGGCAAAAACATTTTCTGTTGCATACTTGAAACTAAGGTTATATTATTAGTGGTGGCGGTGGTAGTGTTCTGGCATTGGTAAGATTTTAGTCTAAAAATGTTTTCATCTTTCAAAAGTTATATTAGTGGCGGGGCTAAGATTTAAAAAGTAATATTTTCCTCAAAATATGCTTATTTTCCGTTATACCAAACACCCAAACAAATGGAGTGTAAATATTGAATATGACTGTGATATCAACTGTCAATCGGAAATTTTAAATTGCAGCAATGGAGTTAGATGATTGGGATAATGGGAGATAAAAAATTAACGTAGAATGGTGGCACTAGTATGCTCAATAATTTTTCCTTGGCTCCTGGATGCATAATATTGCTTATTATTTGGATGCTCATTTTAACTCTCTCTATTTATTAGTGTGCGCCAGCTACACTTGGGTATTTAACTTAGAACTTCGAAAGATTCTGGTAAAAGGCATATGGGAACAAAATGGTGCCAAAAGTTGTTGCTTGGTGTTGTATGGATTTGGGAGTGGGAGAGTGTTGAGGATCCTATCCCAGATAGCTCAGCTATCTCAGCTAGCTTAGGCTGCAGAAGCAGCTTCAACTCCAGCTCCAAGAACCAGCTTCACCTGCAACTGCAACCACAGCTTCAAGCTCAGCTCAGATATTATAGTTAGATATTTAGATAGATATTTGTAGAATTAGTTAGAAGTTAGTTGTAGTGTTTGTTAGATTCATTGTATATAAATATGGGTGATTGTAGAATATTGGAGTTTGGTTAATAATGAATGAAAGAGGATGAAGTTCAAAACTTCTTTATGGTATCAGAGCTCTCTACTCTAATGAGCAACTGATCCATGGCGCCTTCTCATTCTTCTTCTCTTCCTTGAATCTCCTTAACTAATCTCTAATCTGTCATCCTTTGTAACTGTCAAGCTTGATGGCACAAACTTCATCATCTGGCAGTCTCAAATTTCCAATATTCTTGAGCAACCAACCTTCTTGGTTATGTTGATGGACCAGTCACATGTCCTTCCTCTCGATCATTGATTCAACAGGTAGTTCAATTCCTAATCCAAAATTTCTTCAATGGACCTTGATTGATGCACATCTGCTACATTACATCACTGC
This sequence comes from Camellia lanceoleosa, assembly GCA_025200525.1. NCBI lineage: Eukaryota > Viridiplantae > Streptophyta > Magnoliopsida > Ericales > Theaceae > Camellia > Camellia lanceoleosa. The sequence goes on along the minus strand of CM045769.1, from coordinate 156,456,614 downwards.
AACTCTTACACCATTGATCTATGCATCTGTTCTTCAATTTCATCACTGTTCTAAGATATGGACATCTCTGCAAACACGATTTACCACTCTCTCTCGTTCACATATACATCAACTGAAAAATAAATTGAATAGCATTGCTAAGAAATCTGATACAATGGAGAATATTTGTCCAAAATCAAGGCTATAGTCAGTCAGTTAACTTTGGCTTCTGTCATTATTGATGATGAAGATCTAGTCCTCATTACTCTGAATGGTCTTCCTTTTGAGTATGATGCTTTTCAACTTCAATTCGTGCTCAACCAGTAGTGATTACTATGCATAATCTCTCCTCCTTACTATGTTCTAAGGCTCTTCATTTAGATTCTAAGAGTAAAAAATCTGCAGAACCAACTGTAGCTTTTTCTATAGTTAAAGGATCTGATAATTCCAAAACTCAGCCTTTCAATCAATTTCGTGGTCAGTTTTATACTCGCAGTGGCCGAGGTGGCCGTAATCAAGGATCCTACAGAGGTTATGGATACAGAGGATATGGAGGATCTTACAGAGGTTCTGGTGGAAGATTTCCTTCATCTCGAGGCCAAGGAAGAGTTTCTACTCAGTTTTGTCAGATTTGTGGTGACTCTAGTCATTTAGCTTTAGACTGTTGGCATTGTATGGATCCACAATTTCAGTCGTTGTCCCAGTCACAATCACACTTTCAGTCTTAGTCTATGCCAACACACAATTTCAGTTCATCACAACAACCAAGAGCTTTTGTCACTGCCTCATATACTTCTAGTTCTCCATCATCATCTTCTGCTTCAGGTCCTTGGTACTTGGATTCTGCAGCTACAGATCACATGACAAATGATCTTAGCCATCTCAATTGTTATCAGCCCTATCAAGGCTCGAGCAGATTACTATAGGAGATGGTACTTCTATTCCTATTCAACACACTAGTAAAGGTTTTCTTCCCACACCTCATCATCTCTTTAAGCTTAACAATGTGCTTCATACAGATTCTTTATCATCCAATCTTATCTCTGTTGAAAATTGGCTGAGGATAACAATTGCATTATTAGCTTTGATGATACTCATTTTGTGATTCAGGACAAGTTCTGAAGAAGAATTCTTCACAAAACGTCTAACCTTCATGCCTTGTACCATTTCTTTTCCACTACTGCTTCAACTACTTCTACTCCTATTGCTGCAGCATCACACACCAGTTTAGCTTCACAAGTGCATTCTAGTTCCTCTGCTACTGCTAGTACTGTCTAGCATCATCGATTAGGTCATCCTAGCAGTTTGAAATTCAAGCATCTTAGGCCTCATTTACATCTTAAGAATTCTGCTTCAATTCATCTTCAAGACTGTGTTGCTTGTTGTGTTGCAAAGAATCATCGATTGCCTTTTTCATTGTCTAATTCCACTGTCAATAAACCTCTTGCTTTAATACATAGTGATGTTTGGGATCTCTGTTCTTCCACTTCTGGTTACAAATATTATGTTCTTTTTGTGGATGATTTTAGTAGATTCACTTGGTTGTATCCTTTAGCTTACAAGATTGAAGTATATGATAAGTTTCTTGAGTTCAAAGCTTATGCAGAAAAATAATTTTCTACCTCTCTAAAGATTTTTAGAATTGATGGTGAACTCTTGTGTTCCTCTCCATTACTGGTTTGATGCCATTGCTTGTGCCACTTATCTTATCAATCGATTGCCTTCTTCCAAACTAGCATACAAGACTCCTTTTGAAATTCTCTTTCACAACATCCTAGATTTTTCTATTATTAAGGGGTTTGGTTGTCAGTGTTTCCCTTGGCTTAAACCTTACATCTCTACAAAATTGCAACCTAAATCTGTTGAGTGTGTGTTCTTAGGCTATCATTCATTTGCTAAGGGTTATAGGTGTCTTGATTCCCAAACTGGGACCATTTATCTTTCCAAACATGTGGTATTCAATGAGCAAAAATTTCCTTTTGCTTCTTTGTCTTCTTCTTCTTCTTCCTCATCTCAGTTGCCTTGTCTTCAGTCTTTCTTCTGGGATTCTCCATCTCCTGCTCCCTCTACTTCTTCTTTATCTCCTTATTTTTCTTCTCCTCTCAGCAGTACTCTTGCTGCATCTGTTAATCCTTCTGCATCCCACCCTTCTCTGCCTTTTATTACTTCACCACTTCAGCCTTCTATTCCTATTCACTCTATCTCTATTCAATTACCTATTCCTGTTAGCTCTAGTTCTGTTCCCTCTATTCCTCCTGTCACTAATTGCCATCTTGTGGTTACTAGATCTAAAACTGCCTTGTCCACTGTTAAGGCATCTCTTGCATATTCTGATATTGAGCCTCCCACTCATAAGGAAGCATTGCTTACACCTCTTTGGAAACAAGCTATGATAGAAGAGTTTCAAGCTTTACAAACCCAAAAGACCTGATCTCTAGTTCCACTTCCTCCTGGCAAGACTGCCATAGGTTGTGAGTGGGTGTTCAAAATCAAGCGCAATTCTGATGGTACAATTGCTAGGCATAAAGCTATATTGGTAGCAAAAGGATATCTCCAGCAAGAGGGAATTGATTTTCAAGAAACATTTAGCCAGTTGCTAAATTACCAACCATTAATTCTTTTATGTCTTGCTCTTCATCACCATTGGCCTATTAAGCAATTAGACATCTCTAATGCTTTCTTTCATGGGGTCTTAGAGGAGGAGGTCTACATGATCCAACCACCAGGGTTTGAAACTAATGCCCAGTCTGTTTGCAAGTTCCATAAGGCTTTGTGTGACCTTAAACAAGCACCAAGAGCATGGTACTCCACCTTCTCTTCTTTCCTCCTTTCTCGAGGGTTCAAGAGCAGCAAATGTGACTCCTCTCTTTTATTAAAAAGACTAGTTACATCTTTCTTGCTTTATTGGTCTATGTTGATGATATATTGGTTACTGGTAATGCTGCTCATCATATTCAAGATCTTGTTACTCAAATGCATCAAGCCTTTTCTATGAAAGAGCTTGGTTCTATCTCCTATTTTCTTAGCATTTCAGTTGCTACTTTTGGTTCCACCACTGTTCTCTCTCAAGAAGTATGCCTGACAGTGTTATCAGAGGCGCGCCTAAGCGCTAAGCGAGGCGAGGCGAGGGTGTAACGCTTCATACACACTGAGGCGAGGCAAAATGGTGAGGCGAAGGAGAAGCGCATGAAGTGAGGCTTAGGCGATGAAGCGAGAGGCAATACGAAGCGACACTTCACCAGATTTTGCCTGATTTTAGTTCGAATGATTTGGGCCCTTCATTTGGATGACTTTTGTGCAATTTGTGGACATGCGTTGCACCTTATAATTGCTTTCTACTAAATAAGAAGTCGAAACCCTAAGTCGACTTCGTTCCAGTCGACATTGAAAGGTATACCCTAAGTCGACTTCACCTGGGTCTTCTTCTTCCTTCTTCGGACATCGTTCCAGTCGATTATCAGAGGTGAGTTCCTGATCTTCTTCTTCCTTTCTCCTTTCTTCCCTTTGTCCTCTCCTGCTGCCGCTGATTCTTCATCTTCTTTTCTTCTTTTCTTCTTTTCTTCTTCATTTTTCTTTCCTTCTTCCTTTCTTCATTTTTTTTCTGTCTTCAAGAACACTGTCGGACACCCCTTTTTTTTTTTTCCCGGTTATTTTAATTTGTTTAATTAATTTTTGTTATTTTTTTCCATTGGAAATTTTTTCAATTGATTTGTTTAATTATTTTTCTGTGTTATTTTACAATTATTTTGTTGTGTTAATTGTATAATTATTTTGCTAAAAAAATTTCAATTAATTTTGCTGAAAAAATTTCAATTAATTTTGCTGAAAATTTTTAATTATTTTGCTGAAATTTTAATTATTTTGCTAAAAAAATTTTGTTATGTTAAATTTCAAATTTCTTTATTTTAATTATTAATGCATACCCTACCCAGAAAGAAGAATTGACTGGAAAAAATAAAATTGCATGATGGTTTTTGAAAATATTTATATTTTTTTTGGATATGGATATTTAGTATTTGGAATGAAAAATGCATGATGGTTTTTGGAAATATTTATATTTTGTCTATACTATTTATTTAAAAAAATTATCGTTTGTGGTCGCCTCGATTCGATGAAGCCCTTGCCTCGCCTCGTCGCCTCGCGCTTAGGCGTTAGGAGACCTTGTCGCCTCGGTTCGCTTTTCGCCTTAAAAAACACTGTGCTCAGGACATACTTACTAAAGCTGGTATGTTGGATTGCAAGGCTTGCTCCTCTCCTATCTCTGTCAAGCTTGGTTTGCCACCAAATTTAGATCAGCCCTTTGACAATCCATCTGTCTATAGAAGCATAGTTGGAGCATTACAATATTTAACCATTACCAGACCTGATCTCTCATTTGCAGTGAATCAATTGTGTCAACATATGCATAATCCCACTGTTGGTCACTATGCTGGTGTTAAAAGATTACTTTGGTTCATTAAAGGCACTATCTCTCATGGTCTTACTTACACACCCAGCTCCTTTGATCTTCATGCTCACTCAGATTCCAATTGGGCTGGAGATGTAGTTGACAGAAAATCTACCTCAAGCTATTGTGTATTTTTAGGTTCCAATCTCATTTCTTGGTCCTCTAAGAAGCAAGCCACTGTATCTAGATCATCTACTGAAGCAAAGTATAGATCTTTAGCTCATACAGCTGCAGAGCTTGCTTGGATTGGTATGTTACTTCAGGGTTTTGTATTGTTCCTCCTACAGCTCGTCTACTCTACTGTGACAATGTTTCTGCCATTGCTCTGGCTTCTAGTCTAGTGTTCCATTCTAAGTCTAAACATATTGAAGTCGACTGTCACTTTGTTAGAGATCAAGTGCTAGCTAAAAGACTGGTGTTGCATTACATACCAACCATTGATCAGTTGGCTGACATCTTCACTAAGCCTTTATCTGTCTCCAAATTCTTCTTTCTTAAAGACAAGCTTATGTCGGTTTCTCCCTCTTTCAGCTTGCGGGGGAATGTTGAGGATCCTATCCCAGATAGCTCAGCTATCTCAGCTAACCAGGCTGCAAAGCAGCTTCAACTCCAGCTCCAAGAACCAGCTTCACCTGCAGCTCCAACCACAGCTTCAAGCTTAGCTTTGCTGAGTCATCAGCTCAACCACAGCTTCAAGTTAGTTGTAGTGTTTGTTAGATTGTTAGTTAGATTCATTGTATATAAATATGAGTGATTGTAGAATATTGGAGTTTGGTTAATGATGAATGAAAGAGGATGAAGTTCAAAACTTCTTTAGAGAGATATGAATAATATGATATTTTTAATATGAGACAACTATGAATGATGATTAAAATGATAACAACACTGTTGTGCCAAACTTTGTTCTACTTTTTTCAATTTCCAAAACATCTAACTCTGTTTTATCTCAGTCCTTTGTCATCTGTAAGTTTGTAAAAAATGAAAATACTCTAATTAACCAAGTCCTGAACCATTCTTCTTATACTATGCAGGTCAATACTCAAGCCTCTTCTAATGTAACTGATTGTAGTGATTGAAACAATTCGAAGTATTATATCGTTGTGGTTCAGGTATCTCGTGTTTTGTTGAGGTCAATACCTAACCTGCTGCTTAAGCTATCTCAATGTTGAGCACTTTCTTCATTTGCAGTATACTGCTCGATTTAGTGCTGATACTGCGAAGAACTTTCTTTATTCACTCAACAACGGAAAGATCCAAAAAAGAAATTTAACTGTAAGTTAAATCCTTCTAAATAATCGGAAAATGTCTTAAAATTTCAAATTAGAAGTTTTACTGTTCAAATTACTAATGGAATGGTACATGCTAATCTCTTTAGAGATTTTGCAGCTGTTATACAGACCTGGACTAAATTTGCCAATTTTAGTGCAAACTGGGTTGGGTAAAAGTTGGGCTGAATTCAAGTTGAGCTCAACCTAAAATACACGTCTGCCAAGATCAAACTGGCATGATTTTGATTAACTATGCTTTCCCTGAGATCTAAATTATTAAGTATATGGTCTTTTCTATTAATGACTACTAAATTAGGTCATAATCAGAGTTCAAATGCAATTCTTGAGTCAAGTCTCTTTCAACTGCATTATCTGTTACTGTTATTTTACTTCTTTTTGTTGCCCTTTTCTTTTTGGTGTATTTATTGGATTTACCTTTCTATCCCTCTTCCTGGTCTGTGTGGATTCTTTTCTTTTGGGTATATACCCCATCCTATGAGGCAACCATTTATAGGTGTCAATATTGGGCTGAACTCACACCATCATTAGTTAGATGAAAATACCTAACCATAAATATGAACATGTAGATTTGGTTTATATTTGAACATAAGGTTTTATTAACAGCTTGATACTTTTATTACCTTAGATGCATCTTTTTGTTGTTGTTGTGGTAAATAGGACATTTTGACAAATTGAAATTTGCCAACGATGCTTGTATAGAAATGTGTTTAGAATGTCAAGGATGAAAAGCGAATATAATTACCCTTAAGACAATAATAGTTTACAAAAGTACATCCAATATGATAAGCGATAGCAAAATAGTGAAGGAGCCTACACAATAAATTACTTCAAGGGCTTCTGTTTATTTCTACATTCAACATCGAAGGGTGATTTTCATTCTTTGAACTAGAAATTTATTTATATTTTCCTTTGAATTATTATTATTATTTTTTTTTGTTACTCTGGTTTCTTAAGCTTGATATCTGAAGTCAGCAAAAGCAGCCTTGCAAAATAAAACAAAGAGAAAGCTAAGACCAGCCCAATTTTAAGTAGTGGCCATTTAATTAATTGGGCATAAGTTCAGATTAACTGTTTGATAATTCTTTTCTTATGCTGCTAGCATGTGCCATGTGTCAAAAATATTCAGAGTTTTGCTGCATTTACTGTTTGTTCACCATGATGTTTTCATTTGTGGCTCTTAAATGAAAGGTGCATATTTCAATGCTTATGGAATTTTTTGGTTGCAACTTGTGGCGATAATAGTTGATATTGTTTATGCAGTGAGGCTTGCTCCAGAGGAGACATCATTGAAGTTGACAGGTTTTGGACACAATGCGGTGACCTGCATTGGCATGAATACAGACATTCGGTAATTTCATTATTGTATTCAAATCTTTTAGCAAAAGTTTTGACATCATATTCAAAGTGTTTCACCTTTTGCACAGCACAATGCTAGGTCATCTTGGTTTAGAGGTCTCTTGTTGCATGTAGTATGGCTGGTTCTATCTTTGGAGCTTCTTTACTGATGTGTTCATACTGATTGATATAGACGAAAAACCAACACTGGCTTGTCATATCATGGAACCTTTACCCCAAAATCTGATCTTTTAAGCTTTACCATTCCTAACATGCTTGACAATTTTAGAGCTTACATAAGGCCTTCTAGCATTGCACACACATGCTTGCGGGACCATGTTTTTCAGACAGTACCACCTCATTGTCCTCTTTGGCTCGGTATTAGCTTGGACAAATAGGCCCTTCCAAGGTTTATTGTCTGGATCAGATTCCTATCCCTCTCTTGCTTACACAGGCCATGGCTGTTTATAAAGATGGATGCACAATTTATATATATATATATAAAATCTCATCACTCCTGTTCATGATTTGAATTCTGCCAACCATTATGCCAGCTGCTGGGTTGGCCCGCTGTTCTAAAATGTCAAGCCGGTCAAAATTCTAGTCTGGAACTTGAGCTGGGGATTTTATCCAGGTTCTTAGATTTAATGTAGTGATCCATTGCGTTCCTCATTCAGTTTGATGATTTTGTGATTTCTATTGCTATTAATAACCTTGCACTTTTAATTTGCCATTATAATGATAGGGTCCTCTAATATTTTAAAATGATAATGCAGTCAGACTAATAGTGTATGTTGAGCATTACATCTTGAAATTTTCGGTTTGGATACTAGTTGTGTCATTGTGTGTATATCAATTTCTCTTATACTTTACATCTGACTGCAAAAGTAATAAATGAAAGTAAAATGAGCTGAAGCTGGAAATTTGAACAATAATGGAGAAGAATGAGGCCTCATTTGGGAACGTGTTATTTTAGTAACTTTTTGATTTTTTGGTTAAAATATGAGGTAAAAAAAATTATTTTGTTTGGAATGATTTTTTGGTTTTTTATGAAAAGATGTGCAAAAAGTAGAGAGAAAAATAAATCTTTGACTTTTTGGTATAAGTTGTTGGTTTTTTAATTTGTTTAGTGACTTTTTGACTTTTAAGCTAAAATATTGAGTTGCCAAACGAGGCCTAAGTGTATAGGAATTGATATGCATCTTAAGAATCCTTTTTTTGGAACAACATGTGCATCTCATGATGAATTGCCAAGAGTTGAATACTTACTAACATTGTAATACTATAAAAGTCAACCGTCAGCGTAGGATGTTTTCACTTAGATATTTTGAGAACCTGAAAAATTTTGTGAATGTGTGCATGTTTGCATGTGCATAGAGAAGGCATGATATGGCTGTAAATTGTAAATTACTGTGGAAGTACAAAAATTTCGCAAAGTTGAAAGCAAGAACATTATCATTTCTCGAAGTATTTTTAATGGTAGATGTAACCTTGTTTGTGCACTTGCATACATGTGTAGGAGAACATAATACTAGTGTAAAAGTATGTTGAAAGTATTTGAAATATTGTGAAGTTGGAAAAAGTATTCTCATTTCTTAATCCAACTAAATCACAAACTAAAAATATACAGGAACCATTTCTTGAAAATAAATGAATGAATAAGTAAATGCTTGTGTAGGCAGGGACTACTTTTAAAAACTGGCCAATGCTAAAGAACAATCAACAATTGTATGATAGTATTTTGAAGTAAATGAGATTGAAAGATAGGTGCTATATTTAAACTTCTCTAATTATTTTGGCATCTGAAAATCCTGGCCAGGGCTATATTCACACACACAAGCCTACGAACATGCATATTAATAAGCACATTACATGTATAAACACACAAGTGTTTATTTGCGTGCATCAAGTATAATTATGCATATTATTGGCTGGTGTTGTTAACTGTATGATGAATTGGTTCCAGGTGATTTTGGATGAAGCAATCACAAAGCTTAATCCTGATTTCTTTTGGCTGGGAGGCGGAGAGGTTTTTCTGAAGTTGGGAATCAGGACCTCCGAATTCATAAACTTTGTAAGACCTTTCATTGTTAGCTGTAGTTCTACCACTTGATTGCTCCAAATGATTCGTTAGTGAATTGCTTGTGGATTCTATGATTGCGGTGGAACTTGCCAACCTGATAATGCCAACAATTGCCATAATCACGGACTTTCTTTCTTCTTTTCTTTGGGATCCAGATTGAATTGTTAATGACCTATGGAATTTGAGTTTGCTTCACAAAATTTTCTTGTTTCTTGATAGATTAAAACAAAATGGAACTTTTATAATTCAATATCCTTTTTGTTTTGGTGCTTCGCAGTGACTGGAATGGAAAAAGGTGATTGATATTATACTTTGAATGGAATAAAGCCTTAGAATAGGCATTACATTGTTTTGATTTTAGAGTGAATTATACTAGCTGTCTTTATAATTTGAGACTTGTGTTTTTTTAATTTTTGACTTTTCAATTGTAATACATTTAGGTCTCGTTTGGGAGCAGGTTAATTTAGTAATTTTTTGACTATTTGGCGAAAATATAAGCTAAAAAAAACTAATATGTTTGTGATGATTTTTTGATTTTTTACGAAAAGATGTGCAAAAAGTAGAGAGAAAAGAGAATTTTTGACTTTTTGGTATAGATTGTTGGCTTTTTGACTTTTTTTAGTAACTTTTGGATTTTTGGCTAAACGGGAGGGTTTTCAAACGAGGCTTTAATCTTGAATTTTGAATCTCGTTCCAAATAAAGACAATTGAAGACATTATTATTCCATTTGAAGGGTAAAGTTGTTAGGTTAATTTATATGTTGTTTGAAATATAATGTTTTTTTTTTTAATGAACAATGTTGAAACTCTTTTTGTTATAAAGTTTTGTTTGGTTTGGTTTTCAAAATCTATTTTATTTTTTAAAATTCTAAGAAATTAAAATTTTAATTGGTGAAAAAAAAATTAAAAATATATCATTTTTATATAATTTTCTTTTTTAGGAGGGTAGAAACTATATAGTATCCAAAAATATAGTACATGATAACTATCTAAAAATATCAATAAAAATAATTATCTTTTAGATAATCATTATCTAAATGCATATTAAAAATTAATTGGGTAAAAAAATAAAAAAAAATTAAAAATTTATCAGTTTTATATAACTTTATCTTTAGTAAGCAGAAATAATTTTTAAAAATTTAAAAATAATTTTTAATATTTATTTTTGTGAAACTAATTTATATTCTATCAAATTTTTGTCTTTGAAATGAAACAATAATGTTTTCAATTATTTCTATTTGAAGCGAAATTTAAAATTTGAAGTCACATATATTATAATTGAAAGATCAAGAGCAAAGTGACTCAAAATATATCACTCCTAAGGCCGTTTGAGCATTTAATTTAGTAACTTTTGGCTATTTGGCTAAAAGATAGGTAAAAAAAACTTATATGTTTGGGATGACTTTTTGACTAATTACGAAAAGATGTACAAAAAGTAGAGAAAAAAGAGAATATTTGACTTTTTGGTATGAGTTATTGATTTTTCGATTAATTTAATAACTTTTTGACTAATTGACTAAAAAGGTAAGTCCCCAAATAGGCCTAAGACTTCAAAATCTTTGGAGAGAGACAAGGTAAAAAAAATTAATCACTAAGCAGAGCAGGTAATCTTAGCAATTTTGTGTGTGAATTCCTAGTCGTAAACCCTATTTGACAAAGTGAATTCTCGCTCGAAGCTCCTAGAAGAAACCTCTTTCAAATTTTGATGAAATCCACCTCTAGAATTAATTTGTAATGGGACCCACAATTGTTGTGGGCCAATGAGCCTCATGTGAAACTCTGTAAATGTCTATTTAACTATATGGTAAAAAAATTACTGTAGGACCGTGACTTAAAAGTGAAACCTTGATGGTTGTTTGGATTTTACCCATAAAATTTTCAGTCACCTATCTTGATATTAATGCATATTGAATGCAATGAACTTCATTTTTAATGTGATATATACATATATATTAAAATTTACAGTTGATAGTTGCATTTTACTTGCTAGCCCTGCATATTCAGAAAATACTTCAGAAAAGTGTCATGATTAATTTCATTCAGAAAAGTGTCTATTACTTGCTTCAGCAATGCTAGGTATCATGAAAAATCTTTCATGAAAATAATCATGAAAGTTTTGTGTGATTACACTTAAAATAAAGCACTAAACACTAATCAAGGTAATCCAATGATCATAAATTTAAAATTTTTTCATGATCGCTATTGTAGAAATGAAAAAGGCTTCATTACTGCAGAGAGAGAGAGAGAGAGAGAGGCCTTTGAAGCAGTGGACATGTGAAGACCACAACAGTTGGGAACAGCACAACTGAAAGTGCAAAAGACCAACATGTTCTATGAGTATCTACCTCCATTTAAGAGGAGACAAATACATTTACAAGCTTGGGACGCACATCACGTTTTATGTTTCTTCATTCACAAGCAAATTCATTGAACAACAACATTTTCCTACAAACAAACAAACAAACAAATATTTAAGGGACCTTAATCCATCAATCACCATATTCTACTACCTACATTTCTTCATTTGTTTGTTATAGGATATAGTAAACAAAATAATAGTGCAATAGTTGATATTTTGCTTACCAATTATAAAATTTTTTCTGCTTTTAAATAGTAGTATTGAGATATATATATATATTGGTATTAGTGATATAATCATATATCAGTCGATATTAGACAGTATTAATATTAACTATAAGTCCAACAACAAAAAATAAAAAGTGCATATGGATGATGATTGGCCATCTAGGGTTCTCTGTATTGGTTTCTAGGGTTCTCAGTTATGAATAGGTGGTTTTCTATGAGGCTGTGCATAATCCATAACTACTATGTCTTCCACTGGGTCGTCTTCCTTAGAATGATTTACACTTTCCTCTGCATTTTGTGACGTAGAACTCAGCATCCATCGTGCTTGTCTCTTCCATTCCTGCACAAGAATTTACAGTTAGAGTGGGGGTAAAACGACTGGAAAAACCAGCAAACCATATACCAATTTAATCTTTATGGGCTAAGTTGGTTCGGTTCGATTTTGAGTGTAAAATGACCAACCCAAGAATGGACCATTATATATATATATATATATATTTTACACGATTTTATTTTTGTATATTGTCTATATATATATATTCTACTTTATATTTTTTTTTTTTCTATTTAATTGTTGTCCTTATAAAGTATTGAACCAAGGTTTTAACCATAGTTTATTCGGGTTGGTTCGGTCTCAAAGGATGGTTGATTTAACTCAAAGTCCAAAAATTGAAACTGATCAAGTCCAATTTGATTTTGGGTTCAACTCTAATTTGAACCAACTCAACCTCCATCCACACTCCTATCAATACAGTTTACAATATACATTTTTTATTTTTTAAATTTATAATCAGAAAGTGAAGAATAAGACAACGAGAAATTGCATCGCCCAAAAACATTTGAAAATTTTTTACAATCCTTATTTGCTTTGCTCTACTTCTATTTTGCATGCCAACAGGCACCATCTGCAGCCATATCCTCAACAAGGACCTGTTGAAGGAGATGGGCAACGACTCTCGGCCGTCACCACCCCCTACACATTAACTTCCTAACAACTACCTCACTCATCAGAAATGAACCCAAAAAAACAAATAATTGAAATGGAAAATAATTTAGAAACGTAATTTTTATGTTTAAATTTATTTGTAATGATATGATGGCGATATTTTTATAATATAAATATTTGATTTAAAATAAAAGAATCATGAAATATTCATTCTGTATAGATTTTCTCTACAAATTTTTTTTGTATGGTGTTACTCTTGTTGAATTCTTACCACTATTTTAGTTGGCTCTTGCAGAACCGCTTGAGAAGATGAAGATGTAATCTCATTCCCTGCAAGTCCCACCACTATCAATAACATTATCCATAAAAACAACAAAAATAATACAAGATATTCAAGTACGTAGGCAGCAATGAAAAAATCCCATGCAAATAATTTGAACTTAGTAGAAGAAACAAAGGGAGGAGAGGTTATTTCGTAGTCTTGGAACGGTGTTTCATATTATTTATTTTATGACATTTGTTCAGTTCTTTATCATAAAATAATATAAAAGTAATGAATATCACTGTTTAAATCAATAAAAGTCAAATTAAAATACCACATATAATTATCCTAAATAATTTTCCATATGAAGAATAGTCAAAGGAATAACAACAAGAAGTACACCTTCATGTTAGATGATAATGTTCAAGGTTATTATTATGAAAAACTAATATATGGTTAAATTTAAACTTATTATTTTAAAATAAATTTTGTTACAAGTGTTTTTAGAAAAACATGTTAAAAATTTAAAACGATTGTAATTATACATAAAAGTACGTGTAATAATATATATATATATATAATTTTTTAAATTATTTTAACGTATATCTTAAGAATACATGTTAACAAAATATTTTTTAAAATAAAAAAATCTACTAAGATGATTTTTAATGACAAAATTGTTATCACCACATTATTAAAAGTTACGTAAGTAAAAGAAACAAGATAATTATAATATACTGTTTAGAGTTTTTAAGAGAAACAAATATTGGATGCAACATTAAAACCATCTTACACTCGTTAGGTAATACAGAATGAAAATTAAGTTTGGTGGGACTCTTTATCTTCCACAAATCAATCATATTGTCCTCGCTACAGTAATATAAATTTTTTCATTAATTGATAAGCTTTTTTAAGGACCCAAGTGCAGTTCGAAGGTGGCTATGTATTGCATGTAGCAATGTTAGGAACACATTATTTATGCATGAAAAAATTAACGTATGATCTATATTCATTTTAAATACAAGACTATTATACAGTTAAAAATTTGAGTAATATATTATTTTTGTATATAATTTCATGTGCATGAATTTTGTGTGCATAACATTATTGCATGGCATATGGTCTAAAAGTTGAACCAAATATATACATGATGGATTCAATTTGAACAAACCTTTGGTTATGTCTTCCTTTGCACCATCCCACTTCTCATGGATTCCTGTTTCATCTTTTTTGCCAACTATTTTTCCTCGTGTTCCCATTGCCTTAGATATATAAGGGCCGACACTTGATGGGATCAAGTTTTCTTGATGTTTTTCTTCCTCCACATCCTGCACCAAACCCTAAATATCTTCAAATTATGGATTGAAATAACAATATCGGCGACATGTATGATGTACATATTAAGACTTGATACACCTAATCGAGATTAGTGAGACTTGAAAAACAAACAAGAATAAAAACAAGAATCTCATCAAAGTACACAAGAACACAAAAATTTATGTGATTCATTCAAATTAGGGCTATGTTCATTGTTGCTATAATTTTCATTATAATCAGAAAGGTTACAAGCCCTCAATTATAAATATTTAGAAATTATGACAACAAGTCACAACTGTAGGAATACTAAAAATATCCTTACTCCAAATTTGAGTGTTTATTGTTTAGTACTTATCAGGATCCACACTACCATAACAGTTATTAGCGATACAGTCGTATATTGACCGATGTCAAACACTATCAACTGATATATCTATAAATATCAATATCGAAAGTCCAAAAACTCATTTAAACTCTGGTTTAAATCCTAAACACTTTTTGCACATCATAGATCTTTCGAAAAGAGAAAAGAAAAGAAAAGAAGCTTGATCACAAGAGAACTTCTACATATCTCTAACCTTGCTAGAAATATGAAATCCATGGGAAGTTTGTTTATGAGTAAAACCTAGATGGCGGGCATTGCATGCATGAAAAGAAAGGCAAATGAAAACATAGACAAGAAGAGAAGACATAATGAGATGATTTTAGCTAGGAGGGTGTTATGATGATCAGTTTGAGTTTAGGGAATGAATTTAGGGTTTTGTTTTTGTATGTGAATTTGAGTGTGTTAGGTTTTGCAAGTATTTATAATGTCGAAGAGAAAAGGGATGCATTAAATGCAGGTTTCGTAGGAGGGAAAGAAGTTGTTTAAGAGAACATGCAGGTGTTTGGTGATGAACCTTGAAAACCTAACTCAAGATATGGGGGGTCCTCCCTTGTCCCCTCCCTCTTCTAACTTTTTTTCTAACTAGTGGGCCCCCAAAAAAGAGAAAAACAAGGCATTTTGTTTATGCTTGAAAATGGATAGTGACAAATTGAATTTTTGTTGTAGGTGATTGTGTGAATTACTAGACATAGAATCCAAAACAGCAATATTAGGTATCATGAAAAATATTTCATGAAAATAATCATGAAAGTTTTGTGATCTTTGGATTACATTTAAAATAAAGCATCACACACTAATCAAGGTAATCCAAGGATCATAAATTTTCATGATTATTTTCATGACAAAATTTTCATAATCCCTAACTTTTTCCAATCCAAAATAGGTTATAGGTGGAGTCGTCTCTTAGACTTTATAAACAAGTAAGGTTAGGTTTTACATCTCTTAAAAGGGCATTGATTTAGACCCCTTTAAAACACTCACCCCCACAACCTCCTCACACATATGGAGGTTGGGGATTGGGTGAGAAGAAAAAAAAAAAAAAAAAAAGTTGACTAAGTAAAACTAAAGGGGGTGAAGGGGGTGACTCCCAAAGGGAGTCTCAACCTTTATTCCTCTTAAAAAAAATTAAAAAAGTTAAAAAGTCAAAAAATTATTATTATATTTAAGTTATATCATTTTATTTAAATCACATTACCTCTCTACCACACCAATTCAAACTCAATCCATATTTTATAAAAAGTCAAAAAGTGTATTAATTTAAAACATCCCAAACAATCCCTAAATTTAAGTAGTTTAGATAAATAATATGGGATAAGTGTCTAAAATATATTGAGGCAAGAAGCTTAGTCATAATATATTTTAGAAAAATATTTGAGACATTTTATAACTCTTAAAAATCACTCCTAATGTAATGTCTAACAAGTATCAAACATTCCATCATGTGAGGCCTAACTTCAATGTCACATTATTAGAGGTCATTTAAAAGTGATAAATTAAAGATATATAACATTGTTGTATATTTTTGAACAAAATATGTTGAAGTTGGCCACACCTTAAAAACATTTAATGTATTAAAACACTTTTATGCTAGTTGCTTTTATCATGACTAAAACATTATTAATTAAAAAAATTTGAGAACATAATTCGATCACAAAACTACAAAACTAGACGCAACCTCTGTAATAAGAAAATGAATATGTGCATATAAAAGAGTTATTATTAATTTTGATCGAGCGATTATTTAAGACAATTCGATAGGTTTAAGTGCAAGACTACCACTCTCAGGCTTCCTAATTATTATTTTTTTCAAAAAAAATATCCACAAAAATAATATTACCACTTAACTGTTTTTTTTTTTTTTTTTTGTGATTTTTGAGTGACAAATGAACTTGTATTTAGTCACAAATGAGCAAGACACGTTTTAAAGTATCGATTATAATGTAAATTGAAAGTATAAGCATAAAAAAATTGGGTGTTAAATCGGCCTTAAAAACTATAAACTACCGTGTCAATTGTAAATTAAGTCATAAATTAATTATGAACCGTTACATATCAAGAATTCATCGATATGCATCTAACTTAAAATCAAATATATTTATATTGAAAAAAATTAGATATGTATATTATGTCAAAGATTAAATATGTACTCAATTTTTTCTTTTTTAAATACATATTAATCTGTATTAATTAAATGTTATTTTTTATTCGTATTGAAAAACAAAAGCTTAATACTTATCGACACTTATTAATGAAAACCATATGACAAAAGACTCCAATAAAATCATGAGAAAGAATTATGTAATTCTCCATTGATAAGGATGGTGCAATGAAAATTAAAACTAGCATGGCCTACAAGGGAATGGGAAGTAGGGAAGAGAGAGAGAGAGATATGGGAGACAGAGTTTCATGGCCGAACCGCCATTTGCAACACCAGAGCAGGACATGGAGGGGGCTAAGGAGAGCCCCACAAGTCAGTGATGGAGGATGCAGGCCACGTGGCATGTAGTCCCATGTCCATGTGCCACTCACTGTCAATGTGTGAGAGAATTGAGATAGGATACATTGCATACCCTCTAAGACAAAATTAATGGGGTACCTATGCGAATCAAATTTTTTTTCTTGATTTTTCTCCTTACTTCCTTACTTGTTAGGTTATTGGGTTCACTTTTGGGCCCAATTTTGATAGTTCAAACCGTTCACGTCTTAAGATTTATTGAGTATATCATACTTGTAAAAAATCAAGTTAATCGAATATCAGGAAGCATGTGTTCGGAAAACTGTTTATTAAATTTTTTTTAAAAAAATGATTTTTAGTTCGATGATCCGAACACATAGTTTTTGATATCTGATCAATTTAATTTTTTACAAGTATGGTATACCCAATAAATCTTAAAATGTAAACAGTTTAAATTATCAAAATTGGGCCAAAAGTGAACCTAAAAATCTAATAAGTAGAGAGTCAAGGAGAAAGACTAAGGAGTGGATCCTGGTTCACCCTATGCTGCTGAGAGCATAGCAAAATCTCTGTCATGTGGTCCTCCCTTGTTTGTTTCCTCATTTTTCTGCTTAGTCAAATCGGTTCCAAACACTCCGCAACTAGTCACCACCAAGGGTAAGAGGCTATTTGGTACTGTTGATTTGAGTTTATAATTTTTAAAAAATGTGTTATAAATTATTTGGTATAAATTTTAGTTATAATTTATTAAGTAAAAATAATTTAAATAAATAAAAAAAGAATTGATTTCTAAACGTTGGAAGAGAGGTACTTGGGAATTATTAATTTTTAATCTAAAATAAATTGTACCAAATACTACTTAAATAATCTTGTCACGCCATAAAACACTTGACAAAATCTATCATGAAGTCTTTTACAATTGAACGGCAAAGTTTTGTGACAAATTTTGTGTAGTTTTTCGTGGTTTGTATCATTATTTGTTGGATAAATTGTTTATTTGATTGTTGGATTAAATTGGGTTAAGTTATGAAAAAATTTAAAGACAACTCGACACTTATTACCAATTTATATTATATTTTTTTATGCTTTAGTACAACTTTCGTTGTCACTTTTTCATAACTTTTAGAAGAGTTATTAAATTATATTGGAATCTAAAAGCACATAAATTTGAATGCAAAAGAATTCAAGAATAGATCACCTTGTATGTCCAAAATATAACTTTCAATGCACATTTACATTTTTTCCCTTCAATTGCGAAATTGCCATAGCCAGCCGGATTTCAAAACCAAGTGATGGTGATATATAAGATGAATATGTGATGGAAGCTAGTAGAATCAATACTTACAATAAGAACAAATACACACACTCACTCAAATAAGAGAACTATTCTCTCAACAAAATATTATTCCAAATTTTTACTTACGGAGCACTTTTAAGTCTACTAAACAAGGACAAAAAAAAATTTCCTTGCTAATCAAACTAAAAAAATAAAATAAAATAAAAAAAAGAAGACAAAATTCAAAAACTAATGGTTTAAACCATGGTATCTGCCCAAAAAACAAACAAATAAAAAAAAATAATCCTAAGTCATAATAAAGCGATGAGTGCAATTATAAAAATAAATAAACAAATTACACTTAGTAACCTCTCTACTTTTATCAAAATTTCACTTTTGTCTATTCACTTTTAATTGTAATAGTCAACCCTTCACATTTTGAGTCAAATTACAATCTCGCCCTTCCATCCATCTTATTATTAATAAAGTTGACAAAATTTGTCATTTGAAATATATGTGACATTTTTGTTGTCTCATTAGTATACTTTTTGCTAAAATCTCACTTTAGTGCTCATAGTTTCACAAAAATCTCACTTTAGTCCTCTATTTTCAATTTTTGTTAGTTTTATTAACAGTAGATGGATCAAATGATGAGACTAAAATTTGATTTTAAATTGTAATGAGTTGACCATTTCAATTAAAAGTGAAGGGACCAAAATAAAATTTTAGTAAGAGTTTGTTTGGCATATGAGTTTTTTAGACTTTTTAACTAAAATAGCCACAAAAAAAATAAAATAGACTAAAAAATCAATAAAATAAAATGTCACATTTAAACAATAATCATTTTATTTTTTTCTCATAAAAATCACAAAAATCAAAAAGCCTATACTAAATGAGGCTTCTTAGCCTTATACTAAAATAGTCAAAAAATTAAAAAATTAAAAAGTCAACTCACATCCTAAACAATGCCTTATAAAAATACAAAAAGTGTAATTTACCCTAAAAAAGTTAATTGTGAATAGTATTATCAAAAAATTTCTCCAAGTCAAATTCATCTCTTTCAAGAACAAAGATTTACAAGGGAAGCAATGGAGAAACGGGGTACAAAAATACGACACCTTTTGGTGAGGCAAATTGCTACGCATGGTTGAAGTCCTACCGATCAATATTTTAAAAATCGAATCGATAAGTGAATCGAAAAAAATATTAAGTAGATGAATTACTGATTCAATCTTCGGGTTCAATTGAAATTAAATCGTGACATAATAAATATATTAAAATTATATTTAAAATAAAAATAAAAATAATAAAATAAAAAATTAAAAATATTAAATCATCTTAAATATTTCTCTTAATGTTTTTGTTACTAAAAAATATAATAATATATGTGGGGGCATATTTTTGAGAATAACAACAAATGGCCAAGGTGGCACCGAAGTGCCAGTCGAGGTGCCACGTGTCCTGATCATGGCGCCGAGGTTGTGATGCCCCAAATTTTTGGAACATCACGGGGAATTAACTAAACAAAATGACTTAATAAATCAAAATGTTGACATCTTAATAAAACATTCTAACTCTCGTACATAACCAAAAGTTCAAACAACAATAAATAAAAACTTAAAATTATCTAAATACAACATCAATTGAAATTATAAAGTCCTTAATAGCTATTATATAAAATAATAAAATTTATTAGCCAAGGCTCTACGTTAGCATCAACTTCATTTCAGTTTCAATTATTTCCTTGCCAAAACCTGGCATAAAACGTCAGGGCAACAAAATATATGCAATGAGTTTTGCAATACAGTAAGAAAACATAACCAACCTACCATTCTTTTTAAGAGAAAAATAAGGAGATTATAAATATGAGATAACAATATAATTGTAAACATAAATTACAACCATTAAAATAATTTCAATAATTCTAATAAATTAGGTGACACTCGAAACCTCACCAAAGATTTAACTTATTAACCACTAAGCATGGCAACGGTTAATTTGAAACCCCTCTTGGTCAAATATTCAAGTGTTACTAACCGTAACTACCAAGATGCCCACGTCCGGAGTTATATATCCAAGTAGTGGCATATGTGGTCTGCCCCAAGGAAATGGTGCGCGGGGGTATGTAACCTCCCTATGTGCCACTTGCACATCCACCCTTATTCCAAAACCGAATACCGAAAAGGGTTCAAATAAGTCCCGTGCCATCTTAGGGTTTCGCGACACAATTTACGTGAGAATTCTCAAAATCAGGGCTCACCTTGAACCACTGGTATTAACCGTCAACCCTTAATTTCGTACACTCTTTAAAACCAAGACTCACCCTGAACAACTGATATTAATTGTCAATTGTTAACTTTGTATATACTGTTAATCGTTTCAATTAGTTTTGATATTAATCACAAATAATTTCAATTTTTAATTACAAACAATGTTATACCAACTTATTAAAATTCCCAACATAAAATATTACATATGTCACACAATAATAAATAATTGTGCAAAATTTAAATAAATAATTTATTTAAACCATGGTATGAAATAATAATTTAGATACCAATAAATCATAATTACAAACATGCATGAATTTTTAATCTACAAGATTAGATTAGCACAATATTAAATTTTTAGTCCAAATAAACAATTGAAGAGATCATTTTTTATTCCTCCTTAATCTGCCAGAATTTTCAAAATGCATATCTCGCAATTAAAATTATAAATAAATTACTTATACAACTCTAAAATTCATATAAATCTACAGAATACTCAATAAACATGTTATGGTCATTTTTCACAAAGTATTTTCCAAAAATAAATTATAAATAATTTTGAAAATTTCCAAAAAAGTTTATGGCACAGATTTATCACATTTTCTTAAATTAATTTCATACTTAAATTTATAAATCAATTCCATAATCTAAAAATTTATTATGAAACTAGACTTCTCAAATTTCATTTTTTGTTTAGAAATTACCAGATTTTGTTTAATATAGAATTTTTAATGAATTTTCAAACATATAGCAAATCTGTCTTGCAGCTCCAGATTTAATTAAAAATTTGTATAAATTCGTAGAAAACTCGATAATTGTTGAAACAATTTTTGAATGAACTAGACATCATTCCAAACAACTTTGTAGAAGAAATAATCTCAAAATTTTTAGTATAAAATTGTCTAAAAATTCGTACAATTTTTATGGCAGATTCAAGGGCCAAAAAGAAATCTTCAATCCTATCTTTAATTATATAAACTACACATGTAAGCCTATTTCCACAATAATACCATGATTTTAAGACTATCAATATATTCAAATGTTTGATATACACATTACAAAATTTATATACATATATATATATATATATAAATTTCTATCTATAAATTAGTCATTTTATCATATGAATATAATCTGAAAATTTCAATAATTAAAAAAAATGAAAGGGTTGAGAGGGTTTTCTTACTTAGTTGTAGGATTGAAATAGAATAGTGAAATGGTAGGAAAATATGCAACCTTAATCTCCAACTCTTCTTCTTCTCCTCCTACTGTTTTGTTGCTCATAGAATTTTTTTTATTTATTTATTATTATTTTTTTTTCTCCTCACTGACTCGGAGGAGTAAACATACATATGTATATGTAGATAATCAAGCCGAGCCCCCCTCCCCCTGTTTTTCTTTCTTTCTTTCTTTCTTTCTCTCTCTCTCTTTCACATCATTCTCTTAGGTGGTCTCTCAGGTGGCTTAATCTACTCTTCTAATTTCAAGAAGCATAATAAGGTAAGGGTTCCTACACATACATGCAAACAAACATGTGGCAAAGTTGCCACCAAAAATCACTTTATTTTTTTTTTTTTTTAATATTTGTGTATTTGTGTGAGTTGCTTAAAATTGATACACTAAGATTTTTAACTAAGCTATTTAGTAAGAATAATTATCATGTTGGATCCTTATTAAAATAATTTATAAACAACAAATATTGCATACCCACAAAATTATTATTCTTAATAATGTCTTTGTTAGTGATTGAATTTGGTTAATTTAAAACTAACTTTTACACTAATATATATTTCAAATAAACTTTGGATAAAATTAATTAATTAATTAATTAAGTTATTTATTATTATTTTTAGAATAATTAAATGCGGGTTTTCATAGAGGTGATCTCGGCTAGGTCGAGGTTATCTGCGGAGATACCGGAATTCAAGATGAACGAATAAGGGTTAAGAGTCCTAGAATGGGGGAGGATCTCATTCTGGATAAGGATAAAAACTCTTAGGGAGTTTATCTTTATCTATTTGAGAGTCCTGGATAAGCATTGAGCCAGAGTCCATTGAAGTTAGACTTCTATAGGGATCAGGTTAATGCAAGCTATAAAAGAAAGGCACCCTCGTGGGTCTAAAGTACGTTTTTTGTATTCTGGCTAGTGAATTAAACCACCGTTTGCTATCTTTGAGAGATAATTGAGTACTGACTTGATTGTCGCAGTGTCCCGGGTAGACGAACCACCACCGGAGTCTTATCTTTCTGTGACAAGTCGTTCAAGCGCCATCTATTCTGTCGGTATTCTCTAGTTGCATACCTGTTTGGCAGTGTGATAAAAAAATTAACACACATAATTTGGCGCCGTCTATGGAAAAGAAAGGACAATATATGGCCAACGACGGACAAAAAGAGAAGATCAGGGACGACATCCCTACTGGAAGTGGTAAACACATTGACCCTGACATCGAGGATGATAACTGCAATGAAGAAACTTGGGATAAGAATCCCAGAGAGAAAGACGTCGGCCAGGAGAGAGACGTACCAAGGAAGACAGACCGAGGCGGGTATTATAACGAAGACGACCTCCAGGTATGAAAAGACAGATGCCTGCGAAAGGACAACGAGATGAAGAGAATGGCGAACAAATTGGCGAACTTGTAATCGGTTGTCAATTTCATGATGTAGAACGTCATGCAGCCACCATTTTCGTTACAAGACACGCCGATTCCAGCGGCCAAGAAAGATGCCCAAAAGGAGGGGCAGAAAACAGTTCTTGCAGTTCCTCAACACGACAGGACCAAGGAACATTCTCACTGACCTTCACGGGAGATCAGGCGAGAAGAGTCGATAAAAGGAGAGTCTCGGGAAACACATCGTACCAAAGAAACCTACACCAAAGAACATCGGCATGCTCAAGGAAAGGAGCTTTGTTTTGACACGACTAATGGAAGGAGGTCTAAGAGGACTCATAACGACACCGGGAGTAGCGCACCAAAAAGGTTAAAATTCGTTGACAGCTGAACTCCTGGACAAACCAATGAGGATTTGACGGATTACTTCCAGAGGAAGTAGCAAGATGCTGAGGTAACCTCCCTGGTCAAACCGAGAACGCCGTTTTCGGTAGAATTAGACAAATTTGAGGCTCCGAAAAGGTTCCACATGTCAAGATTCGGATATAGGACGGTGAAGTCGACCCTAACTTTCACGTCGACATGCACGAACTCAATGGCACTGTTGTTGCTCTGCAAGGTGTTCCTCATCCTTCGAAAAATTCGCATCGGGTTTTCAAATTGTCGAAAGGAACTGTGAAGATTTGGGAAGGCCTAGCCGAGATGTTCGTGGCTAGGTTTGTGACAAACAAACTACAGCCGTTGAGGGTGGACTCCCTGATGGCTTTAAGAATTGGTTAGGATGAAAGCCTCAGGGCTTATGCCAAAAGATATTATGAGGTGTTTAACCGAATACCAAGGTTCAACCAAGAGGTAGCGGTCTTGTCTTTTAAGAACGGCCTGAACGAAGACTGTCTGTTTTGAAAATCCGGCAAAGACAACGCCAAAAAGTATGGAAGAACTCATGGCCAGGATCGAGAAGTATACAAGAGCAGAGGAAGACACACCAAGAACAAAGGCGTTGAAACAAAGAAGAGAAATGGCTCGTTGAAGCGAGGCCGAGGTAATACTGGATACAACAAGCAAGAAATAGGACTGAGTGCTGCATAGGCAGTCACTACCGTATTCCAAATTCTGGTTTACAAAGTCTTGGAAAGAATCTAAAATCACTATTATAGAGCACCAGAGAAGATTCCTAGTGAATTTATGAAAAGAAGTCTAAGGAAGCGTTGTGCCTACCACAATGAAGATGGGCATCTGACTCAAGGATGCAGAGCCCTAAAGGCACATTTGGAAGACCTTGTAAGACAAGGTCATTTAAGGGACCTGGTAGATAAGGCTAGGACAAGGAAAGAGCAAACGAGACTACCTCAGACACCAGCAGCACCACCTCCACCGACACCATAACCGCAAACAAGCGGACCTCGAGTGATCAATGTGATTCGCTTGAAAGTCAATGAGAACAAGATACGTGAGGAAACTCAGAAGGTGAGACACTTACAGCATGTGTATCAGGTCCGGCAGAAGAGACCTAGAGCAGACGAGTGCCAGGGACCAATGGTGTCTTTTACTGAAGATGACCTAGAGATGGTACAACATCCACATAACGATGCCTTCGTAATATCCCTTAAGATTGGAGAGTGATAGGTAAAGCGCATTCTAATCGACCAGGGCAGCTCTTGTGACATCATGTATGTCAGGTGTTACAAGGAACTTGGCCTTCACCAAGATGATCTGGAACAATCCAATAGTCCAATGGTTTGGTTCAACGGAATGCCGACATGGCCCCTAGGAGCAATAAGTTTGAAGGTGCAGGCTGGCACCAAAAAGGTAAATACGGAGTTCATAATAATTAGTACCCTCTCCCCTTACAATGTTATCCTGGGAAAGCCATGGCTGCATGCAATGGGGGTTGTTCCCTCAATACTGCACCAGCTGTTGCAGTTCCTAACAGAACATGGAATTAAGGAGGTCAGAGGGGATCAGGTGCAGGTAAAGAATTGCTCTATGGAAGCAATGAAATCTACCTGTAACATACAAGAAGCAGAAACAGTAGAGATTGAGGATGAAGACATGGATGTCCTTGAGGACGTCAGCAAAGAACCAGCCGAGAAAAGTGAGGATGCCCTAAAGAAAATCCTAGTCCAGCAAGGGGATGAAGAGTGCTTCTTCCTTCTCAGCTCAGGCTTGGCCAAGGAAGAGGAAAAGGAATTAGAGGTGTTCTTGAGAGAAAACATTAAGGTGTTTGCTTGGACACCATACGAGATACCTAGCATTGACCCCGAGGTCACTTGCCATAAATTAAATATGGACAAGTCGGCCAAACTTGTCATCCAACGAGCAAGGAGGCCTACATTGATGCATGTTGAGGTAGTAGAAGAGGAAATGGATAAACTTCTGGAGGCCAGAGCCATTCGAGAGGTAAACTACCCAACATGGTTATCAAACACGGTTGTTGTGAAGAAAAAGAATGGGAAGTGGAGGGTTTGTGTGGATTTCACCAGCCTAAACAAAGCTTGTCCCAAAGACAATTTCCCACTCCCCAAAATTAACCAATTGGTGGATGCCACCTCAAGACATGGAAGGATGAGCTTCCTGGACGCTTACAGGGGGTACCATCAGATAGCCATGTACCCCTCAGATGAGGAGAAAACTGCATTTATCACCCCAAAAGGGCTGCCTTGCTACAGAGTGATGTCTTTCGGGTTGAAAAATGCAGGAGCAACTTACCAGAGATTGGTGACTAAGATGTTCAGACATTTAATAGGAAAAATAGTGGAAGTATACATTGATGACATGGTCGTGAAGACCAAGGAACCTGAGGATCATCTGGCCGACCTGAAAACAGTCTTTGATATCCTAAGCACATTTCGGCTCTGACTCAATGCGCCAAAGTGCGCATTTGGAGTTGGGTTAGGAAAGTTCCTGGAATACTTGGTTACCAGAAAGGGCATTGAGACAAGTCCAGATCAGATCAGGGCCATCTTGGACTTAAAGAGCCCAACATTGGCAAAACAAGTGCAGATGTTGACTAAAAGGGTTGTATCCCTAAATAGGTTCATAAGCAGAAGTTCTGACAAATGCAAACCTTTCTTTAGTTTAGTGAATAAAGTCACAGACTTCTTATGGACAGAACCACAACTCCAGTTCTCTCAAATCCAGTACCTGGAAAGGAGTTGTTCTTATACTTAGCGGTTTCAGAGCATGCAGTGAGTGCAATGGTAATCAGAGAAGAAAATGGAGAACAAATGATAGTTTACTATATGATTAAAACTCTAGCAGATGTAGAGACTAGAAACTTACCCTTGGAGAAACTGACACTGGCCTTGGTAATGGCTTCCAAGAAGCTGAATCATTACTTTCAAGCCCACAAGATTTTGATTTTACCTGAGCATCCTTTGAAGTCTCTGTTGCAGCAAGGAGATCTGACAGCCAGGATAGCCAGATGAGCACTGGTATTAGGCCAATACGACCTGGAATTTAGACCCAGAACAACAATCAAAGGCCAGGTTTTAGCCGACTTCGTGGCCGAGTTCACACCAGGCGCCATTATACATTGGGTCCCGTTGAGTCGCAGTTAAGGATGTCCAGGTGAACAAGTAGAAACCCAGCGAGAGATAGCAGAACAAAAGAAAGAAGAGAAACTCAGGCCGTGCGGTATTTACATTGGTGACTCCTTTTGCCTGTTTGTTGATGGGAGTTCAAATTGTCAGGGAGCGGGGGCAGAAGTAGTGCTAGTATCGCCAAATGGGTGAATGTTGGAATAATCTATTCGTTTGGGGTTTAAAGTCTCAAACAATTAAGCAGAATATGAAGCACTGATCGCAGGATTGAAGTTGGCAGTAGCAATGGAAGCCGACGAGGTGATGGTCTTCTATGACTCCCAGCTTATCGTCAACCAGGCAATAGGCGAATACGCAGCCTGAGATAAAAGGATGATGGCCTATATAAAGGAGGTGGGTAGACTGGTAGCCTTATTCCAGAATTGTCGACTAAAACAAGTTAGCCAAGATGACAACAGCCATGCTGATGCCTTGGCCAACCTGGCTAATGCAATGAAACCAGGCGAGGCAAAGACGATAATGGTTGACTATTTGTCAGGTCCAAGTGTAGAACCACTGAACGCAGAGTATGAGACAATGTGTGTGAAGATGGGACCAAGTTGGATAGATACGATAATAGTATTTCTTAGAGATGGGAAACTGCCAGATGATCATAAAGAAGCATACAAGATCAGACTGAAGTCGGCAAGATTCAGTCTAATAGTAAAAGGACATCTCTATAGAAGATCTTTTATTGGTTCCTTTTGAGGTGTGTGCATCCTTCACAAGTTGAAGACTTCCTGTATGAAATACACGAAGGAGTATGTGGAAGCCATGCTGGGGGCATGTCACTTGCTCATAGGGTCATTACTCAGGGGTACTGGTGGCCTTATATGCAGAAAGATGCTGAAGCTTATATCAGAAAGTGTGAGAAGTGTCAGAGATTTGTACCTTTGATACACCAACCAGCAGCGGATTTAAGCCCAGTGTCCAGCCCTTGGCCATTTGCCCAGTGGGGCATGGATCTTGTTGGACAATTACCTCAAGCGACTGGACAAAGAAAGTACCTACTGGTGGCAACAGATTACTTCACCAAGTGGGTAGAAGCTGAACCCCTTGCGAAGATTCGAGAAATTAATGTAAAGAACTTCATATAGAAGAACATCATCACCAGGTTTAGGATCCCAAGGGCAATAATAGCAGACAATGGAACGCAATTTGACAGTAAGCTTATCAAGAGCTTCTATGCAAAGTACAAGATCAGGAATTACTACTCCATTCCAAGCTTCCCTCAAAGCAATGGTGTAGACGTCCCCGAACGTTCCGGGAGGGAAATCCCGTTTTGTTCATTTGGGCTCACTACAGTTCAGGACTCAATGTCACGGTCCTGTATCTAATCTCGCAGAGTGCAATGCAAGACCGATGAATCATCAAAGAGTCCAAATCCGGCAAATCGTTTTTTAAAACAGATTTTTTGAAAGAAGTGCCAAATATGGACTACTTTTCCAGATACAAAGTCGCCACCTAAATATTTATTTTGGGGGAATTTAGGAAACCCTGACTCGTGCCTAAGGCCACATGTCCGTCATCATCAAAGTTGTCTCGGCTCGGGAACTTAGGTACGTTTGGGGAAGGTCACTTCGTGAGCACCCCCGCTCGCCCGATCAAAGATCGGCCTCTACTAATCATGATATCAAATTTTGAAAACATTATGCGTTCTTATTCCGGTTATTAGCCTAGATTTACTATGTGATGCGCACAACATACAAGTATAGACTGGATCACTTGAATTGGAACAAAACATTTCATGTTTGTTTTTTAAAGCGGTTTGCTACTCGCAAGTAAGCTAAAATGCGGATTTTGCCACCCTCAAGTGGGCTTAGAAAACATGGTGATTTGCCACTATCTAGTGGGCTTAAAACTCGCAATCAATGAATTGTTCCAATTCAGATAATCCAACCTTCACCCACAGGTATTCAAGCAGGTATATCACATAAGCACATAGCCTCATGGTAAGCATGCTATCATAGCAGTCACTCACATGCATGCAAGGATGCCAAAGCATAAACACTTATCGAGTATTCCAAGCCAAAACATAAGCTATGTTAGAAATCAATGCATGATCCTAACTATGCTGAAATGCCTAATGCAACACATGCAGGAATGTAATTACAATAGACTCGGCTATTCTAAAGATGGCATATGAAATGCTACAACTAACAAGTATTCAACTCGGAATTGAAATACAATGCAGTTAGTATGATGTGCCAAGCCCAGTGCATGCAAAACAGATGAAAGAATGCAAACATGCTATCATACTGTATGCTAATTGAAACATGCCCTAATCTAACCATCATAAGCTGGTAAATAAAAAGGGAGAAAGATGTGGGGTTGGAAGACATACATCACACGCACGCACACTTATTATAGTTGTGCATTCTCTTAGAGGGTCCAAATAAATACAGTCCAAATAAAATACAAAATCCTAATTAATTAACAAATTTAACTAGGAAAGCAATAAACTAGCACGCAAATCTATGGACCACCTCAACTCTGTTCCGGATAATGAATGATGCATGCTTGAGTTGCCTTGCGCGAAAATCCAGTGCAATGCCTCGGTTTGCCTTGGCAAAGTATTTTCACATATGTATGCTCACCTCGATTCTCGTACCATCAATCACGCATCTCGATGCATGATGGCCGAGGAGTCGAATTGCACGACTCAATATGAAATGAATGCACATGAAAATACAACAAGATCGAGACTCCATCATGGTTAATCCGGAGTGTCGGTGACTGGGGGATTGAGATACGTTCCGTCACTTTAGGTTTGAAACGTCCCTCGTTTCCCGTGCTTGGGCTAACTCCTATCCCAAACACAATGTAATATGCATGACATGCATGAATGCAATTCTAACATGCAACCTAGCATACACAATGCTATGAAATGGCATACACAATGCTCGATGTAACGCGGCATACACAATACTTTAACATACAACCTAACATGCGCAATGCTATGGACTAAGATAGCATACACAATACTGTATGGGCTTACACCAATATGAGTGGACCTCAGCCACACTCACATCAGTGGCCATGTGATGGAAATGAGACAACCGAAGTGCGCACACATGCGCGAATACCAAGGACCGAACCTAAGGCATGAAATGCTACTTTACCAAAGCATAGCAAGGGATGAAAGATGGCAAACAAACATGTAATTTTCAGTACTAAAACATGCTGCTAAATGGTCCCGAATCATGGAAATATGGCACTCAATGCATGGAATAAGCCCCGAAACTCAAAACTAGGCACATGTATTGAACTATAACTATGCAAAACAAGCATTATTTGACTATGAAGCACAAAGACAGAGCCAAGGCAGTCCCAAAATATGCATATTACTAGTTTAAAGCATGGCCAAAAAATGCTAACATGACAGGCTAAAATAGCATGCAACATTGGCTAGTAAGTATGGATTGTATTACAACTATATGATGCGCATGAGATCTCATCAAACTATCCAAAAACAGTGAACAAAATATGTCAAAATATGCCCAAATAACCACTGAAATGCAGCCAATGCATACAAAAATGATGAGCTTCTTTGGAGGGCCATGCAAGAGGTTACTCAACATATACAAGATAGACACTTAGCATGGCAAAACTAACTCTGGAAATGGATTATGACAGCCCTAAAACTCACCACATAGGCCCTGGAATTGGTCAAAGAAACATGCAAATGGAAGGCCCTTTGAAAGGCCTTGAATAGGATTGCTCTATACATGTATCATAGACATAAAATATGACCAAAGGGGCACCAGACAGAGTCAAGAAAGACCTTAGAACTCACAAAATAGAGCCTGGAATGTGACTTCACAATATGCAAGATGGGGGTCCTTTGGAAGGCTAATAAAGCTAGTAAAGAGAATGAGGGTTGAGAGGGTCACCCCTCTATAATTTTAAAGCTCAAAGGCACATCTAAGCCACTGAAAATCTGCTGGATTTCAGTGGCTAAAAGGCCAAATCAAGGCCAATGCAAGTACTCACATGCATAGCTCAAAACATGAGGAAATAAAGCATGAAAGGGGGTAGATGACCCCAAACAGAGAAAGTATCTAAAAAAACATGTTTATAAGCTCAAAAGGAAACTTTTTTTAGTTTATGACAAATCTCAAAAATGCTCACAAGTAGGATTAAAATATGATGCAAAATAAGCCTACAAAGAGGGATAAAGCATGCAAGGGTGTAGGAGGCCTCAAACAGAAAAGTGTCCTTATACAATCTTCAAGAGGAGCTCAAAATATGACACTTTTTAGTTTATGAAAAAGTCCAGAAATGCTTGCAAATAAGGCTAATCAATGGAGCAAAAAAATGCAAGTTTAAGGGAAATAGGTACTTACCCTTGAAGAGCAGCAAAGCAGGAGCTTTTGGACCAAGTTGGTGAACCTTCAACCCTTGCAAATCAGTCCCAAAGTGCTGGAATGGATGATGGAGGTGGTAGGCTAAGGGTTGTAGTGCAAATGGTCCAAGAAAACTAGGGTTTGAAGCTTAAATGTAAAGATGAAGGGAGAGAGATATGTAAGCCTTTCAAATTTGTTGAAGAGAGAGAAAGAGAGACTTTTTAGAGTGAGAAGCTCCCAAGCTTCTCCAAGAAGATTGTGCTTCAAAAATGAGAGATATAACTCATATATAGCAATATACAAGAGTTGGCTCGAAAATATCTGATTATAGGACAGGTGGAGGTTGTGGAAGACAGCTGGAGGGAAAATATCTATCAATTCTGAGCTTTCTGGGCAGAAGTGGTCGGCCGACCACCTTTTCTGGTCGGCGTGCTACTTTTTCTGGTCGGCCGACCACTTTTTCAGGAGAGGGTGGTCGGCCAGCCACCTTTTCTGGTCGGCCAGCTAGTTTAGGAAAATTCTACTTTCCAAGTCCAACTTCAAATGGCCATAACTCCTTCATATGAACTCCTTTTTAGGTCATTCTTGTGTCCAAATTGAAGTCCCGGAAGTTAACTTTCCAATGGCACCAGACTTACATCCAAATTCTAAGTGTGCAAAAAGTTATTCCTATTTTGGTGAAGCCGCGCAATTTCAGTCCTACCCGAATTCATGGCGAACTTCTCCCAAACTAGTTTTCCTCTCTCTTCTCCTCTTTTCTTCAACTCCAAACCCCTAGACAAGGTGTTTTGAAAGATTTTTTAAAGATTTCATCTCTCTTTCATTCATTTTCACTTTGTCCTTGCTTGGTTTACCGAAAAGCACAACATTTGACAAAATGCGAGCCTTGGAACATCGTAAAAACTTTATTTCAAAAACGTTTTGAAAGAGAGGGTTTTAAGGTCTAAAATCTTTTGATCAAAATTGTTTTGGTTCAAAAGGGGTATGAAGTTGAGATTTGACTCTCTCATTGCCGAAGAAACTGAATATTTCCCCTGCACACCTTTCTCCACCATGTAAACCATCAGTCGCGTCCAAGTCTTAAGGGCAATCAAAAATGGGGTGTCCACAGTTGCCCCTCTTTGACAGAACTCGGAAGTCAAGAAGTGACGGGAGTGAATGTCAAAGCCTAGAGACGATTCATTTTTGACAAGGCCGAAGACTTGGACAAACAAACAAAGTACAGACAAATAAATGGTTGTGCCCGCTGGTTGCCTACATATCCCTTTGAAAGGAATCAAACCAGCGTAGTTCAGGGGCAGGATACAAAATGATACGCAGAAAGATTTTGATAATTGGACTTATACGTTACGCGAAGCCGGTTTGAAAATTGGACTTATACGCTACGCGAAGCCGGTTTGAAAATTGGACTTATACGCTACGCGAAGCTGGTCTGATAATTCAGGATTTATACAATGCACTGTAATGACTAAAATGCAATGTGATAGCTAGGAAAAGGGAGGTACCTTACAGGGGCAATTGGCAATGACTTACCTCGGCAATGTCCTACCTCATGCTGATGCGGGAATCTTCCTCTTCTTCTCAGTTGAACCACAGGTACTACTTTTCTCCCTGACTATGGTTGTAGCTTTTCCTATTCTCCAACAGGGTGACAGACTAGGTTGATTCGGTATCCAGAATTGAGGCGCATATATATGTTATCTCAATCTATGGGGCTGCCATACAGATTTCAAGCCGAGGATATACTCCTTGGTATTTAAACTAGACTTTAGTCTCGGAAATCCCGAACCTTTGCGTTCTAGGCAAGAGTCATTCGAACTCTAGTTTCCACCATCTCAGTTGGTTTCCTAGGAACTCACCGCAAACACAGGCAGGTGGCTATACCAGACCACCGGAAGTCGTTTGGGCACGACACACACCAAAGGAATTGCATCTTTGGAGGATTTAAGGTCTCCTAGACTAGAGAGTGCACAAGATAGTGCGATGAAATGCAAGTAAAATGCAAGTACGATGCGCAAAACAGCGCGAATGATGATGCAGGATTTAAGGTCTCCTTAGACCGGAGGATTTAAGGTCTCCTAGACCAGACAATAAAACAGATACGATGCAATGGATGTAATAGATGTGATGCAATAGATAATAAATGCGATGCAACATAGAGTACAATAGATGCAAAATGGTGACATACGCCAACAACGCTGGACTCGTGAGTGGAGGAAGAACAAAGAAAATCAATCAAGAGCGCGTTCCACGCAACCTAAGATAAATTCCAAATACGCTGAAATCATGAGAGGAGGTCCAAAAACAACCCGCCCAGCGCGTCTACAACGCAACCTGGGATAAATTCCAAACACGCTGAAATCGTGTGAGGAAAAGAACACTCTAACTACGCTGAAATCATGAGAAAATGTCCGAAAACAACCGCTCAAGTGCGCGCACAACGCAATCTGAGATAAAATCCAAACACGCTAATTCGTGTGAGGAACGGGACACTCAAACCACGCTGACATCGTAAGAGGAGGTCCAAAAACAACCCGCCCAGCACGTCTATAACACAACTTGGGATAAATTCCAAATACGCTGAAATCGTGAGAAGAGGTCCGAAAACAACCACTCAAGTGCGCGCACAACGCAACCTGAGATAAAATCCAAATACGCTGAAATCGTGTGAGGAACGGGACACTCAAACCACGCTGAAATCGTAAGAGGAGGTTCAAAAACAACCCGCCCAGTGCGTCTACAACGCAACCTGGGATAAATTCCAAACACGCTGAAATCGTGTGAGGAAAAGAACACTCTAATCACGCTGAAATCATGAGAAGAGGTCCAAAAACAACCCACCCAGCGCGTCTACAACGCAACCTGGGATAAATTCCAAACACGCTGAAATCGTGTGAGGAAAAGAACATTTTAACCACGTTGAAATCGTGAGAAGAGGTCCGAAAACAACCACTCAAGTGCGCGCACAACGCAACCTGAGATAAAATCCAAACACACTGAAATCGTGTAAGGAACATGACACTCAAACTACACTGAAATCATGAGAAGAGGTCCAAAAACAACCCGCCTAGCGCGTCTACAACGCAACCTGGGCTAAATTCCAAACACGCTGAAATCATGTGAGGAAAAGAACACTCTAACCACGCTGAAATCGTGAGAAGAGGTCCAAAAACAACCCGCCCAGTGCGTCTACAACACAACCTGGGATAAAATCCAAACACGCTGAAATCGTGTGAGGAATGGGACACTCAAACCATGCTGAAATCGTGAGAGGAGGTCCAAAAACAACCTATCAGGCGCGTGCTCGGCGCAACCTGAGAAAGTCCTGGAAGACAACGATCCCAAACGCTGCTCAGCGTAAAAGGATAAATGGTAAAAGATAACACAAGATGCAAATAAATGCAAGTAAGGTGTGCATGACAATACAAGTGGAAGAGTGCATAACAATGCGGATGGAAGGGTGCATAATTTTGAAGCAAGCTTGATCTTGCGCTTGAGGTAGAGGCACACTCATACTTCGGAGCATTGACAAGGCTTGACAGGGTACATCCGGAATACAATCACAAAATTTTCTGAAGTTGTAGCACACTTAGATGCTTCGATTTTCGCTCTTTTCTTTTGCTTTGCAGTCCGGAACCTATATAGCTTCAGATTGGTCCTGGTTTTACTGTTCTCACATGACCTAGGTTGAACCCTGCGGTTTTATGAAAGAACAAATCTTGTTTTGGAGAATAGCACAGCACTCTGAGCACAAAACGATTTTATCGTGGAATTTTAGATTGAAAAGCGAGTTCTTAACTGGCTATTGAGCCTACAACTGACCACAGCAAAAACGACTCAACAACTGAAAACAAAAGGTAAACAACCTAAATACATCTACTGACACTCGAAACGACTCAGGACAAGAATTAAGACAAACAAAACAAAAGAGACGACACTCAGATGTATTACAAAGACGAGAGACCTCTTGATTCGCGAGGAGCCAGTTTCTCCAGGTATTGTTTCCCACCCTTTCTCATTTGTGGTTCTCACATCACTCGGCCCTCAGGCTCTGTTTTTCTGAAAAAGCCCTTTTCTTACTTTTTCTCTCAATGCACATCTCTCTATTCTTTAATCTCTCATTTTTTTTTATCCTTCCCCTGGGTGGTTGATGGATGAACAAGAAATTGCGGGCTCTTGCCCCTAGCATATTGCTAGATCCTTCTTCTTCTGCGCGCAGCTAGTGAGTTCCTCCTACAGAGGGATTGTGCTACAACTGGGTGTGTAGCAAATCTGCAGTTGACATCGGTTGACGATGCTCTGCTGTAGACACCCCATTTTTGACTGCCCTTAAGACTTGGGCGCGACTGATGGTTTGCTCTGTGTTGGAAGGTGTGCAGGGCGCAGGTTCAGTTTCTTCGGCAAGGAGAGAGGCGAATCTCAACTTCACACCCCATTTTGAACCAAAATTATTTTGGATGGTTTTGAGACCTTAAAACCCTCTCTTTCAAAACATTTTTGAAATAAAATTCCCACGATGTTCCGACGCTCGCATTTCGGTAAATGGTGCGCTTTTCGGTAAACCGAGCAAGGACAAAGTGGAGATGAATGAAAGAGAGATGAAATTTTTGAAAAATCTTTCAAAACACCTTACTTCGGGGTTTGAAGTTGAAGAGAAGAGGAGAAGAGGGGAGAAAACAAGTTGGAGAAGAGGTTCGGCATGAATCTGGGTAGAAGAGAGTCGAGCAATCCTCGCTAAATCAAGCTCATCTATCTATACACTTGGAGTTAAGCTATGAGGCCATAACCATTGGAAAGAAGACTTCTGGGGCTTCATTTTGCACTCAAGAATCTCTCAAAACCAAGTCCGGGTGGGGGAGGTATGATTGGTTGAAGTTGGGCATCATCCCGGTTGGATCGAATCTGCGCGGCTTCACCAAAAAGGGCATAACTTTTTTCACAGAAGGAATTTTAATGCAAGGTTTGCACCATTGGAAAGCTAACTTCCGGGGCTTCAATCTAGACATCCACCAGAACTTTTTGACCTTATTGGACACCCATCGGCACTCTATTTAGCCGACCGGCCAGTACAAAGTGCAGGTCGGCAATTTATTGTGCCGACCGGCAATTTATTGTGCCGATGACCCTTTTTCTTGGCCGATCTGACCCTTTTGACTCTCCCAGGCATAATGCATGCCAGCTGTGCCAGCTGGGATGCACAGAACCAGCTCCACGTGCATATATGTGCCTATTTTGAGCCTTTACACCACCTTTGCCCCTTTCTTTGCACCCTTTGCTCAAGGCTTCTTGAGGAAGCCTTGACCCCTTGTCTTGGCTTCCTCAAGAAGCCTACCAGCTGTCCAAGCTTCTCCAATAAGCCTTGACCTCCCCTTAGACCCCTTTGACCCTTTGAAGCTTGTCTTAGAAGCTTAGCATTACCTATATAAGAGAGGTCCCTTCTCCTTTGTTTAGGGTTGGATGTTTGGAACAAAAAACTAGAGATATATAGATATATCTGATATATACATACATACAACCCTCCATCACCCTCTATATCTATCCCATCCAAGCTTCCAAACACCCTTGGTTCTTGGCCATTTGCACTATAACTCATAGCACAAGGCATCCTTACTCCATTCCAGAAACTTGGGGATGTTATTCAAAGCTTAGGAGCACCTAAACTTGGCCCAAGAGGTGCTAGTTTGCTGGTCTTCAAGGGTGAGTCCTCCTCTTCCCTTTTCTAGTCTTTTCTTGCTTCATATCTAATCCATAGTTTCTTGCACTTTTGGGCTCCGACCCAAACTGTAAATCATCATATTTTTGGGTCCCCTTCATGTTTGATTGAGGACCTCTTGCTTTTTGAGGACAGCAGCTAGCACTTCCTTCATTAGCCCTCTTATGCCATTTTTCTTGCATAGTATATTTGGCTTGTGTATAATCTGTTTTGGAGCATGATGTAAACTGAAAATAGGCTTATTTTGATCCCTTATTCAACATTGAAGAAGGGCTCAACACTGTTTGGGACCTCCATGCATGACTTGCCATTGAACCCCTCTTGGGTCCCCTCTTTTGCATGATTTATTAGGCTGTTGTGTCTCTATTTTTGGACCTTGGTCCAAACTGAAAAGGGGCTTATTTTGACCCCCTCACCATGTTCCATTGAGGGTTTGTTGCTGTTTGAGACATATTTTGTATACTTCATGTTGTGGCTCTCTTTTTCCCCATATCTTGCATTGCATTTTGAGCATGTTTGTATACTGATTTGGGGCTTGTCATCTACTTCAAAGCATCATATTTTTGGCTCATCTTCAATGTTTTAGAAGGCCCTTTCTCTTTTTGGGGCCAGCATTTGTGGGTTGTCTCATATACCTCTCTTGGCCCCCATTTTTGTATGCCATTTTAGCCCTGCTTGTGCTTTCTGTCTTGCCATGATTTGTACTGAAAAAATGCTTGTTTTGGGGCTGCCTTGCTTCTGTCTTCATACTTCATGTCCAGATTATGAGTGTTTGATATAGCTATAGGTCATTTCATGTGCCTAATCTTGCATTTCAGGTCCGTTTCATGCACTTAGTGTCATTTCACTATATTTCGGGGCTGTTTTGCATCATTTATCGCCTCTGAAATTCACATGCTTGTATGCCATCTTGCATCCCTTGCCATGCCTTATTAGAGTGGCATTTGATGCCTTATTAGAGTGGCATTTGATGCCTTAGGTTTGGTCCTCGGTTTGCGTGCATGCGTGCACGCATTTCGAGTGTCTCATTTTGCCATGGCCACTGATTTTGGCATGCTTGCGAGCCATCCATGTTAGTTTAAGTCCATCGTTGCATGTTGTTGCATGCCTTGTTTGCTTACATGTTTAGGTTGCGTGTCTAGTCTACTTTGCTCCTTTGCATCTCCATGTTGCATACTAGATCACATGCCTAGGTTGCATCGCATTGGCATGCATGCCTTGCCTCTTGATCAAGTGATAGAGGTTGGGCTTTATGTGTTTGTTTGGTTTGCATGACATTTGAAATCAAAGTTGCTAACTTGGCTTTTGGGCCATCATGCATTGAAACGCGTGATTGATGGCCCGGGGGTCGAGGGCCATGCTCCCTTGAGTCCATTGCATGATAGGGAGTGTGTCCATGCACATATTTGCTTGAAATTCCATGCCATGCACTGTTTGTCTGCTGTTGCTGTCAAAATTGTCCTCTGCAGGAATTTTATGCCGACCGGCACTATATGGGTGGCCGATAAACTCCTAATCAGTCGGTAGAAATTTTGGATGGCCGGTGGGCACTTCCTCCAGCCGGTGGTGTACAGCAGCATGCAAAGAAGGTATTCTGGGACCTTGGCAATTTTTGGAGAGACAGGGCAGTAAGAACAGAGGCAACAGTGCTATGGTGTGGGTTTTCCGGGCGAGTCGGATTCGAGCATGCATCATTCGCGCATCCCGCGGCCTTTTCTATTCTGCATTTAATTTATTAATTAAATTAGAAATTTTGTAATAATTTATTTTGTATTCGGACTGTATTATTTTGGACTGTATATTCTTTCAGTCCCTCCGTGTGAGGGCGTATTTGTAATAAGTGTGTGTGGGTGTGTGCATGTCTTCCAACCCCTACTTCTTTCTTCCCTTTTATTTACCTGCTTATGATGGTAGATTAGGGCACGTTTATTTTAGCATACCTTATGCAATGCATGCGTGCATCCATGCATTTGTTTACATGCATCGGGCTCGGTACATCACGCTAACTGCATTGTATTCCAATTTCCAAATTGAATACGTGCTATTTGTAGCATTCCATATGCCATGCTTAGGACAGCCGCGCCTGTTTAGATTACACCATTGCTTGTGTTGCATTAGCTACTTAACATGAACTAGGATCATGCATATGATTACTAACTGGTTTCTGTTTTGGCTTGGAGTACTAGGTAAGCTTTTATGCTTTAGCATATCGCATGCGTGTGAGTGTTTCCATAATAGCATGATTACCATGAGGCTAGCTGCTTATGCGATATAACTGCTTGAATGCCTGTGGGTGGAGGTTAGATTACTTGAGTTGGAATAACTCGTTGAAATCCGTATTTTAGCCTACTCGCGAGTAGCAATTTCAAAACTGTTTTCAAAACAAACGGATATGCAATGCTTATTTCCAAATTAGGCGATCTAGTCTATACTTGTTTGTTGTGCGCATAACATAGTAATTCTAGGCTAATAACTGGAATAAGAGCACATAACGTTTTCAAAAACGGATATCACGGTTAGTAGAGGCCGGTCTTCGGATCGGGCGAAAGGGGGTGCTCATAGCTGACCTTCCCCGATCGTACCCAAGCTCCCGAGCCAAGACAACTTTGGTGATGACGGACACGTGGCCTTCGGCATCGAGTCAGGATTTCCTAAATTTCCCATTTTAAAAATATTTAGGTGGCGACTCTGTATCTGGCAAAGTAGTCCATGTTTGGCACTTCTTTTCTAAAAATCTGTTTTTCTCAAAACGATTTGCCAGAGTTGGACTCTTTGGTTCAGATTAAGAACCGTAACACAAATCGAGTCCGAACTATAGCGAGGTCCCCCGCGGACGTGTTACAGTTTCTGGCGACTCTGCTGGGGAATTTAGAGAGCTTGACTCGAACTCGTGATATCCTGTTTTGACTACACTTATGTGTTTCTTTGCATTGCATGTGCATTGGTGTGCCTAGGACACCGTGTTGGCCATCTGCTATTCCTGAGCGGTTTGCTGGAGGCTTGTCTTGTCAAGGCATGACCATAAGGCTGACCGGTTGCGGGCTCTGCCAGTATGGGAACACAAACCCCGGTTTTACCGGGGCACCCTCTTCGATCATTCGACCTAGTGCATATTCGGAATCCATAGTGACCATTCCAAACTAGGACAGGTTGCTTACCCGATGTTAGGTTGTTTGAAACCACTGCGTGTGTAGTGAAACCCTAGCTCCTGACAAAATAAGACAGGGAAACCCTATCCCAATATAGGGGTGTTTTGGCTCTCTTTTACTTGCTATGTGCTTTTAGAGTGTATCTCTACAGGGAATGCATATACCAGTTTGCGAGTCTGGGTATCCGGCCTGAGGGCACCAGTATCAATGTTTTTGAAGATCAGTTATATCTGCGGGTATCAGATTCAGATTTGGGACAGTGATTTTGGGAAACAGTGATCAGTAATAGAATACAGTCGTTCAGCTTTGCTCATATCCGTTCCAGTGAAGTTGAGCTGAGATGCTGTCTGTTTTCCCTTTTGCTAGGTAGTCTTGGAACCATAGCTTCAGAAGGCTCCACTATCTCCCGGGTACATTGGATTTGTACTGATAGACTTTGTCAGGTCAGAGACTTCGATTCAAAGTGTCGGGGCTAGAAAGCTAGTCGAGCCTGAATCACCGATTCGAAGTTACGGATCGGTGGCCCTTATCCACCTCCGGTGAAGGAATTGTCACCGATGGATCGGCGAGAATACATCGAGGATGGAGGCAATGATGCGTCAAATGTAGGAAACTATGAAACTCATGCAACAAGATGCTGTCCGCCAAGCGGAAATTTCTAAGCAGCAAGCTGCGATCATGGCTCAGCAGGCTGAGCTCATCACCAGCTGCTTGACAAAGCGGCGCGCGCTTCACAACAAGTTCCTCCCCACTAGGAGCTCCAAAGACTGGGAGACGCCAAATGTCCAAAATGTCCAAGAGGATACAGACCTTCCAACGAGGCCAGCTCCGCCCCCGATTCTACCGCAACTATCTAAGGCACCCACGCCTGCCAATGTGCCGGACTCTCCCTTCGAGTTCGAAGCATACCCCACAGCGCTGAAGCTGAGTAAGCTGGAAAAGATGTTTAAGAAATCCCAAGGAGTCAAGTCCATTCCCGACATTGAGGATGGGTATACGAACGCAGCTATGACGCTGCCAGATCGGTTCAAGATGCCACAGATCGACCGATTTGATGGGTCCGGGGACCCCATGGTACACCTGAGGCTGTTTTCAGATATCTTAAGGCCGATGGGCCTCACCAGACTACAGAAGCTGTCTCTGTTTGGCCGAACCCTGTCAGGTGTGGCGGCCATCTAGTACGTGAAACTGGAAGACGATGTTAAAAGGAATTGGGATGAGATGGCCGAGGCTTTCGTCGATCAATACTCCTACAATACACAAATTGAGATTACAACCCGTGATCTCGAGACGACTAGGCAGGAGCCGAAGGAAAGTTTCTTCGATTTTGTAACTCGGTGGAGGGCCAAGGCCTTAATGATGACCATTAGGCCAACAGACAAGGATCAAATACGGATGGTTGTACGCAACCTCCAACCCAAACTCATGCAGAAAATAATCGTGCTCCCCTTCCCTACCTTTTCAGATTTGCATGAGATGGGAGTACAGATCGAGGATGCTATGAAGCAGGGCCTCATTGACCAGGAGAAGGAGCAGCCCAGGAGGGCGTTTACCCGCAGTTCAAATGCGACCACCAGTGGTGATGCAGCTGCAAGATCTTCTGAAGTGGGCATGGTCACCAACACCACATCACAAAAAGCTACCCCATTCACCGGTGCGTCCGGAAGTAGCTCACAGAAAACCAAATATCCACCTCGAGTCAAGAGGGTTTTCACCCCACTTTATATGCCTTTGTCAAAGGCTCTAGAGGTCTTAATCCGGAAAGGACATCTGAAACCATTGGAACAACAGCCTCTACCTGATCCTCTCCCTCCAAAGCATGACAGGACTAAGTACTGTGCCTACCATCAACAAACTGGTCATGAGACCGATAGCTGCTTTCGTCTGCGCCATGATGTACAAGATTTGTTTGACAACAAGGTCATTGCCGCACCAGCTCAGCAAAGTCTATCACCACTGGATCAGTGAACTTTGGGGATAGTACGAATATGTGATCAGGGGATGAACCCCCTGCGGGCAGCACTCAGTTTACTTCAGACGTGGGAATGGCACACACTGTTTTGAGCATTTGCGAATGCTAATTTTGTAGTTTCTGACTTGTGCGTTGAGTCAATTCTGTAATTTTGTTTTGAGTCTGTCTCTTTGTCTTGAGTCAGTCTTTTTTATTAAGGGTCTGTCTTGTTGTATCGAGTCAGTCCTGTTATACAAAGGTTGGGTGATTCCGGGGGTGTTACCTCGAGCATCACCATTTTGTTTTATATTTGTCTTTTTGCTTTCTTTTGAGTCTGTTTCTGCCAGGGAGCCAGTTGTGCCAACAAATTTGAATGAAACAGCAGTGATTTTCACGCACTCGCGTTTGCTTCTGCCTTGTGCCAGTTATACCAGAAATTCCAAATGAGATGGCAGTATTTGACTAGAAGTTGTGTCTTTTCTGTGCCTTGAATTCATTGCATCGACCTAAGTTTTCCAAAAGCTTTTTGAACACTGCGGTGAAAATGAAGAGGAAGGAATTCCTCGGGATTTGCAAAATTTGATCAATTTGAGAGAAAGAGAGGCGTGCTAAGCCCTTAATGATTGAGATCATGCTTGTTAGTGTGAGTACTGAGAAGGACCCTAGCTTTGATCCAGATTGGTTCTACACTGTCTTCGGCACGAGCGATTTGTCGCTTTCTTAAAAACTTTCAAAAAATGTTTTGCGCGGTCCTGCGAAGACATGTGTGGAATCGCTCTTGAGATTGTGCAGCTTAGGATCGCTCTTGGCCTCGAGACTCAACCCCTTTGCTTTCAAACCTTGAACTTGGATTCAGAACGTTCAAAGGACAA
Organism: Camellia lanceoleosa; assembly: GCA_025200525.1. NCBI lineage: Eukaryota > Viridiplantae > Streptophyta > Magnoliopsida > Ericales > Theaceae > Camellia > Camellia lanceoleosa. The sequence goes on along the minus strand of CM045769.1, from coordinate 156,413,757 downwards.
TCATGATGTGAGGCCTGTGTGGCCAGATTTGAAGTAGCCCTCGAACAAAAGGCACCGAAGTCAGATAAAGAGGATCAGATGTTGTCAAAAGAAGCTTGCAAAGCTAGAGCAGAAGCACCCCTCGAACTAGGGGCAAAAAACAAAATATCCGATGTGCTCGAAGAGCCAAAGGTGGATCTTTCTGCAAATCAATACAACAGCCACTCTTCTGGATACAGAGGGCTTCAATCTCAAAACCATTTGGCATGGACTTGTTACATTTTTTTACCCTTTGAGAGGCTCGCTGGGCCGAAAACCAGGAAAGGCGACCCAGGCAAAAGTTAAAGCAAAGAAAAAAATACAAAATACAAAAAAGAAATACAAAAATACAAAAAAGCAAAAAAGCAAAAAATGAGAAGAAAAAAAGAATGAAAAGACAAAAAAAGAGAGAAAAAAAAAAGAAAAACAAAGCTCGCAAGGTTGAAAACCTGCAACAGGTGCCTTGGCAAAAGTTAGAGCATAAAAAGGAGAGGTTAAATACCCGAGTGTACCTTAACCCCGAACTACGTAAGGCTTGATTCCCATGTTTGGGATACGTAGGCAACTTCACTTTGAAGTCCAGCCACAAACACTTCAAATTCGATTGTGTCCATGTAATGGTTTTGACCATCCTTGCCTTCTCTGTATCCGAGAGTTCGGTTGTAATGATCGCTTTGAGGACTGATCACAATGCGCCGCGGTGTCATTCACGCAAGAGGCAACTTTCCGTTGCCATTCAATGCGCTGCGGTGCCATTCAAACAATGGGTAGCTTTCCGTTGCCATTCAATGCGATGCGGTGCCATTCAAACAAGGGGTAGCTTTCCGTTGCCATTCAATGCGCCGCGGTGCCATTCAAACAAGGGGCAACTTTCCGTTGCCATGCAGATCCCCTCAAGCAAGGGGCAATTTTCCTTCGAATCTGAGGTTGCGCATCTCGAGAGTGGGTTCTACGCTCGTTAAGCATTGACCGTTTGCAAAAACAGTTTTTGGGAATTTTTACTGAGGTTGACTGATTTTCTCTAGAAAATTATTCCATTTTTTCAAAACTAGACCGTTTTCTTGGACCCAAAAAATGAAAATTTTCAGTGCTCATAGCCTGACTTGCATGATTTTAAATCAGAAAATCGAACAAGCATGTTAATCTAACTCTCATGTTGGTCAAGATTGTTTTAGTAGAAAGCAAAATAAAAAAATGGTCAAAATGATGAACTAGGGGCACAGTTGAGTCAGGCTTCCTGTCTTTTCCCCGTCGCCAGCATACTTGCTAGAAAGGGCACAACTGAAGTCAACAACAAAATGCAGAAAGCTCTCTCATCCTCTGAGCAACGAGGTATCAAGCCAAGTGCGAAGCACGAACTGGAATGGATCAGGATGTTCCACTTCCTCATCTGGACAGATCTAACCACGTCCAAACTCCGTAGCAGAGCATCGTCAACCAATGTCAACTACAGATTTGCTACACACCCAGTTGTGGCGCAACCCCTCTGTGGGAAAGTTCACTGCTGTGTGCAGAAGAAAAAGAATCTAGCAGAATGCTAGGGGTAAGAGCCTGCAACTTCTTGTCTATCCACCAACCACTCTGGGGAGGGATGAAACATGAGAGATTGAAGAATAGAGAGATGTGCGCTGAGAGAAAGAGTGAGGAAAAGGGCTTTTTCAGAAAAACAGAGCTTGAGGGCCGAGTGATGTGAGAATCACAAATGAGAAAGAGTGGGAAATAATACCCGGTGAAACAGGCTCCCTGTGCACATTTGAGTCTTGTGTTTTGCTTTGTCTGTCTTGATTCTTGTTTTGAGTCGTTTCGAGTGTCAATAGATGTGTTTAGGTTTTTACCTTTTTGTTTTCCGTTGTTGAGTCGTGGTGTGCTGTGTTCAGTCGTGGGCTCAATACCCAGTCGAGAACTTATTCACACCGTCAATTTCAAAAAAATCATCTTGTGCTCAGAGTGTTGTGCCATTCTCCACATTTGTGCAAAACAATATTTGTTCTTTCATAAAACCGCAGGGTTCAACCCAGGTCATGTGAGAACAGTAGAACCGGGACCTATCTGAAGCTATAATGGTTTGATTTGCAAAAGCAAAAGCAAAGAGGAAAAGCGTCGAATTATCGAGTTCGTTTCAACTTCAGTAAGTTCCGAGACTACATCCCGTGTGTACCTCTTCAGGCCTTGCCAATGCTCCAAAGTATGAGTGTACCTCTACCTCAAGTTCAAGATCAAGTCTGCTTCAAGCCAGAATAGTGTATCAATCACACCTCATTCCCTTAGTGTATCAATCACACTTCATTCACTCAGTGTATCTAACACACCTTATTTGCCTTAGTGTATCAATTACACTTCATTCACTTAGTGTATCAATCACACTTCATTCACTCAGTGTATCTGACACACTTTATTTGCCTTAGTGTATCAATCACACTTCATTCACTTTGTGTATCTATCACACCATTCTTCTCTTCATATCACATGTTTACTTTAGTGTATCCATCACACCTCATTCACTATGTTTGCCTCATGTATCTGTGACATGTTTATTTAGTGTATCAATCACACTCTCTTCACTTAGTGTATCTACCACCCACATTTTCATTTTGTGTATCTATCACGCACATATTCACTTTTGTGTATCTATTACACTCTCACTCAGTGTATCAATCACACTTCACTCATTTTGTGCATCTATCACACACATTCTCATTTTCTGTATCACACTTCATTGATTTAGTATATCCATCATACTTGTTCACTAAGTGCATCTATCACACTTCGTGTTCACCTTCAGTATATCGATCATACTCTGTTTACTGAGTGCATCTATCACACTTCGTGTTCACTTTTAGTATATCCATCATACTCCTGTTCACTAAGTGCATCTATCACACTTTGTGTTCACCTTTAGTATATCAATCATACTTGTTCACTAAGTGCATCTATCACACTTTGTGTTCACCTTTAGTATATCAATCATACTTGTTCACTAAGTGCATCTATCACACTTCGTGTTCACATTCAGTACATCTATCATACATGTTCACTAAATGCATCTATCACACTTCGTGTTCACATTCAGTATATCCATCATACTTGTTCACTAAGTGCATCTATCACACTTCATGTTCACCTTTAGTATATCAATCATACTTGTTCACTAAGTGCATCTATCACACTTCGTGTTCACATTCAGTATATCCATCACACTTGTTCACTAAGTGTATCTATCACACTTCGTGTTCACCTTTAGTATATCCATCATACTTGTTCACTAAGTGCATCTATCACACTTCGTGTTTGCATTTAGTATATCAATCATACTTTGTTCACTTAGTGCATCGATCACACTTCGTGTTCACCTATTGTGTATCCATCACACTTGTTCACTTAGTGCATCTATCACACTTTGTGTTTGCCTTTTATGTATCCATCACACTTTGCTCACTTCATTCATTTTGTGTATCCATCACACTTTGGTTCATACAGTGTATCCATCACACACTTTTACTTTGTGTATCAATCACACAGTTTCACTTTGTGTATCAATCACGCGCTCGCTTTGTGTATCAATCACACACTTTCTCTTTGTGCATCTATCACACTATGCTCATCTTGTGTATCCATCACACTGCGCTCACCTTGTATATCCATCACACTTTGCTCACTTCATTCATTTAATGTATCAATCACACTTTGTTCATATAGTGTGTCTATCACACACTCACTTTGTATCTATCACACTATACCTACTTTGCGTATCTATCACACGCTCACTTTTTGTATATATCACATGCCCCCTTTGTGTATCCACCACACACATTTGCTTAGTATATCTATCACATATTTGCTTAGTGTATCCATCACACTCGTTTTGCTTTGCGTATTTGTCACACTTTGCTTCACTTAGTGTATCAACCACACTTTATTCATATAGTGTATCCATCACACTCTCTTAACTTTTGTGTATCTATCACACATGTTTGTCCACTTAGTGTATCTATCACACTTTGTTCGCTTTTGTGTGTCTAACGCACATGTTCGTAAGAATTGCATAATTTTCTTACATCCTTTCTGCATGAGATGTAGTTTGGTTCATGTCTACTCGCTTGCATAGCATTCGCTTAAAATGTTGCATTTATTTTGCGTAATTGCTTCATCACAGCTCTCTTTGCATGATCATAAGTTATGCACTTACATTGTGCATCACTTCGCATCCCTTCGAACTACTGTTGGTTTGATTCCTTGCAAAGGATACGATGCGACTTCTTGCACAACAACCATTTATTTATGTTTTGTTTGTTTGTCCAAGTCTTCGGCCTTGTCAAAAATGGGTCGTTTCTGGGCTTTGACATTCACTCACATCATTGTTATGACTTCCGAGTTCTGTCAAAGAGGGGCAACTGTAGACACCCCATTTTTTACTGCCCTTAAGACTTGGGCGCGACTGATGGTTTGCTCTGTATTGGAAGGTGTGCAGGGCGCAGGTTCAGTTTCTTCGGCAAGGAGAGAGGCGAATCTCAACTTCACACCCTATTTTGAACCAAAATTATTTTAGATGGTTTTGAGACCTTAAAACCCTCTCTTTCAAAACATTTTTGGAATAAAATTTTCACGATGTTCCGACGCTCGCATTTCGGTAAATGGTGCGCTTTTCGGTAAACCGAGAAAGGACAAAGTGGAGATGAATGAAAGAGAGATGAAATCTTTGAAAAATCTTTCAAAACACCTTACTTAGGGGTTTGAAGTTGAAGAGAAGAGGAGAAGAGGGGAGAAAACAAGTTGGAGAAGAGGTTCGGCATGAATCCGGGTAGAAAAGAGTCGAGCAGTCCTCGCTAAATCAAGCTCATCTATCTATACACTTGGAGTTAAGCTATGAGGCCATAACCATTGGAAAGAAGACTTTCGGGGCTTCATTTTGCACTCAAGAATCTCTCAAAACCAAGTCCGGGTGGGGGAGGTATGATTGGTTGAAGTTGGGCATCATCCCGGTTGGATCGAATCTGCGCGGCTTCACCAAAAAGGGCATAACTTTTTCCACAGAAGGAATTTTAATGCAAGGTTTGCGCCATTGGAAAGCTAACTTCCGGGGATTCAATCTGGATATCCACCGAAACTTTTTGACCTTATTGGACACCCATCGGCACTCTATTTAGCCGACCAGCCAGTACAAAGTGCAGGTCGGCAATTTATTGTGCCGACCGGCAATTTATTGTGCCGATGACCCTTTTTCTTGGCTGATATGACCCTTTTGACTCTCCCAGGCATAATGCATGCCAGCTGTGTCAGCTGGGATGCACAGAACCAGCTCCACGTGCATATATGTGCCTATTTTGAGCCTTTACACCACCTTTGCCCCTTTCTTTGCACCCTTTGCTCAAGGCTTCTTGAGGAAGCCTTGACCCCTTGTCTTGGCTTCCTCAAGAAGCCTACCAGCTGTCCAAGCTTCTCCAATAAGCCTTGACCTCCCCTTAGACCCCTTTGACCCTTTGAAGCTTGTCTTAGAAGCTTAGCATTGCCTATATAAGAGAGGTCCCTTCTCCTTTGTTTAGGGTTGGATGTTTGGAACAAAAAACCAGAGATATATAGATATATCTGATATATACATACATACAACCCTCCATCACCCTCTATATCTATCCCATCCAAGCTTCCAAACACCCTTGGTTCTTGGCCATTTGCACTATAACTCATAGCACAAGGCATCCTTACTCCATTCCAGAAACTTGGGGCTATTCTTCAGAGCTTAGGAGCACCTAAACTTGGCCCAAGAGGTGCTGGTTTGCTGGTCTTCAAAGGTGAGTCCTCCTCTTCCCTTTTCTAGTCTTTTCTTGCTTCATATCTAAGCCATAGTTTCTTGCACTTTTGGGCTCCTACCCAAACTGTAAATCATCATATTTTGGGGTCCCCTTCATGTTTGATTGAGGACCTCTTGCTTTTTGGGGACAGCAGCTAGCACTTCCTTTATTAGCCCTCTTATGCCATTTTTCTTGCATAGTATATTTGGCTTGTGTATAATCTGTTTTGGAGCATGATGTAAACTGAAAATAGGCTTATTTTGAGCCCTTCTTCAACATTTAAGAAGAACTCAACACTGTTTGGGACCTCCATGCATGACTTGCCATTGAACCCCTCTTGGGTCCCCTCTTTTGAATGATTTATTAGGCTGTTGTGTCTCTGTTTTTGGACCTTGGTCCAAACTGAAAAGGGGCTTATTTTGACGCCCTCTCCATGTTCCATTGAGGGTTTGTTGCTGTTTGAGACATATTTTATATACTTCATGTTGTGGCTCTCTTTTTCCCCATATCTTGCATTGCATTTTGAGCATGTTTGTATACTGATTTGGGGCTTGTCATCTACTTCAAAGCATCATATTTTTGGCTCATCTTCAATGTTGTAGAAGGCCCTTTCTCTTTTTGGGGCCAGCATTTGTGGGTTGTCTCATATACCTCTCTTGGCCCCCATTTTTGTATGCCATTTTAGCCCTGCTTGTGCTTTCTGTCTTGCCATGATTTGTACTGAAAAAATGCTTTTTTTGGGGCTGCCTTGCTTCTGTCTTCATGCTTCATGTCCAGATTATGTATGTTTGATATAGCTATAGGTCATTTCATGTGCCTAATCTTGCATTTCGGGTCCGTTTCATGCACTTAGTGTCATTTCGCTATGTTTCGGGACTGTTTTGCATCATTTATCGCCTCTGAAATTCACATGCTTGTATGCCATCTTGCATCCCTTGCCATGCCTTATTAGAGTGGCATTTGATGCCTTAGGTTTGGTCCTCGGTTTGCGTGCATACGTGCACGCATTTCGAGTGTCTCATTTTGCCATGGCCACTGATTTTGGCATGCTTGCGAGCCATCCATGTTAGTTTAAGTCCATCGTTGCATGTTGTTGCATGCCTTGTTTGCTTACATGTTTAGGTTGCGTATCTAGTCTACTTTGCTCCTTTACATCTTCATGTTGCATACTAGATCACATGCCTAGGTTGCATCGCATTGGCATGCATGCCTTGCCTCTTGATCAAGTGATAGAGGTTGGGCTTTATGTGTTTGTTTGGTTTGCATGACATTTGAAATCAAAGTTGCTAACTTGGCTTTTGGGCCATCATGCATTGAAACGCGTGATTGATGGCCCGGGGGTCGAGAGCCATGCTCCCTTGAGTCCATTGCATGATAGGGAGTGTGTCCATGCACATATTTGCTTGAAATTCCATGCCATGCACTGTCTGTCTGCTGTTGCTGTCAAAATTGTCCTCTGCAGGAATTTTATGCCGACCAGCACTATATGGGTGGCCGATAAACTCCTAATCAGCCGGTAGAAATTTTGGATGGCCGGTGGGCACTTCCTCCAGCCGGTGGTGTATAGCAGCATGCAAAGAAGGTATTCTGGGTCCTTGGCAATTTTTGGAGAGACAGGGCAGTAAGAACAGAGGCAACAGTGCTATGGTGTGGGTTTTCCGGGCGAGTCGGATTCGAGCATGCATCATTCACGCATCCCGCGGCCTTTTCTGTTCTGCATTTAATTTATTAATTAAATTAGAAATTTTGTAATAATTTATTTTGTATTCAGACTGTATTATTTTGGACTGTATATTCTTTCAGTCCCTCCGTGTGAGGGCGTATTTGTAATAAATGTGTGTGGGTGTGTGCATGTCTTCCAACCCCCACTTCTTTCTTCCCTTTTATTTACCTGCTTATGATGGTAGATTAGGGCACGTTTATTTTAGCATACCTTATGTAATGCATGCGTGCATCCATGCATTTGTTTACATGCATCGGGCTCGGTACATCACGCTAACTGCATTGTATTCCAATTTCCAAATTGAATACGTGCTATTTGTAGCATTCCATATGCCATGCTTAGGACAGCCGAGCCTGTTTAGATTACACCATTGCTTGTGTTGCATTAGCCACTTAACATGAACTAGGATCATGCATATGATTACTAACTAGTTTCTGTTTTGGCTTGGAGTACTAGGTAAGCTTTTATGCTTTAGCATATCGCATGCGTGTGAGTGTTGCCATAATAGCATGATTACCATGAGGCTAGCTGCTTATGCGATATAACTGCTTGAATGCCTGTGGGTGGAGGTTAGATTACTTGAGTTGGAATAACTCGTTGAAATCCGTATTTTAGCCTACTCGCGAGTAGCAATTTCAAAACTGTTTTCAAAACAAACGGATATGCAATGCTTATTTCCAAATTAGGCGATCTAGTCTATACTTGTTTGTTGTGCGCATAACATAGTAATTCTAGGCTAATAACTGGAATAAGAGCACATAACGTTTTCAAAAACGGATATCACGGTTAGTAAAGGCCGGTCTTCGGATCGGGCGAAAGGGGGTGCTCATAGCTGACCTTCCTCGATCGTACCCAAGCTCTCGAGCCAAGACAACTTTGGTGATGACGGACACGTGGCCTTCGGCACCGAGTCAAGGTTTCCTGAATTTCCCATTTTAAAAAATATTTAGGTGGCGACTCTGTATCTGGAAAAGCAGTCCATGTTTGGCACTTCTTTTCTAAAAATCTGTTTTTCTCAAAACGATTTGCCAGAGTTGGACTCTTTGGTTCAGATTAAGAACCGTAACACAAATCGAGTCCGAACTATAGCGAGGTCCCCCGCGGACGTGTTACATCTGCTGGGGAGTTTGGACGCGATCAGATATGTCCAAATGAGGAAGTGGAACATCTTGATCCATTCCAGTTTGTGTTTCGCACTTGGCTTGATACCTCGTTGCTCAGAGGATGTGAGAGCTTTTCGGCCCTTTTTGTTGTCGCCTTCAGTTGTGCCTTTTCCAGCTGGTAGAGTGCCCTTCTTGGCAAGTATGGTGTCCTTTCTGGCAAGTATGTTGACAATGGGGAAAAGACAGAACACCTGACTCAACTGTGCCCCTAATTCATCATGTTGACCATTTTTTTTTGTTTTGGTTTTCTACTAAAACAATTTTAACCAAAATGAGAGTTAGACTAACACGCATGTTCAATTTTTTATTTGAAATCATGCAAGTCAAGATGTGAGCACTGAAAATTTTCCTTCTTTTTTTTTTGGGTCCAAGAAATGGTCCAGTTTTGGAAAAGATGAAATGATTTTTGAGAGAATTAGTCAACCTTAGTAAAAATTCTTAAAAACTATTTTTGCAAACGGTCACTGCTCAACGAGCACGGAACCTACTCTTGAGATGCACAACCTCGGACCCGAAGGAAAATTGCCCCTTGTTTGAACGGCACAGCAGCGCATTGAATGGCAACGAAAAGTTGTCCCTTGTCTGAATGGCACTGCAACGCTTTGTAATCAGTCCTCGAAGCGATGATTACAATCGAACTCTCGGATACAAAGAAGGCAAAGATGATCAAAACCATTACATGGACACAATCGAATTTGAAGTGTTTTACGGCTGGACTTCAGAATGAAGTTGCCTACGTATCCCAAAGATGGGAATCAAGCCTTACGTTGTTCGGGGTTAAGGTACACTCAGGTATTAACCTCTCCTTTTACGCTCTAACTTTCGACAAGGCCGTCCTTTCTGGGTTTTCAACCTTACGAGCTTTGTTTTTTCTTTTTTTTTTTCATTTCTTTTCTTTCTTTTCATCTTTTTCCTTTTTTTCTTTTCTTTTCTTCTTTTTTCATTTTTTTTTTATCTTTGCATTTTTTCTCCTTTTTTTTTTTTTTTTCATTGTTTTTCTTTGCTCTAACTTTTGCCTGAGTCGCCTTTCCGAGTTTTCGACCCAGCGAGTCTCTCAAGGGTAAAAGTGTAGCTTTGTCCATGTCAAATGGTTTTGAGATCCTGAAGTCATCTGAATCTAGGAGAATGGCTGCTGTTCGCTGACGATGCAAGAGTCCATCCAATGGAGGGTGAATTTTCCCCTAGTGTTGTGGATAAGAACTAGGTTGTCCTTCAGTGATGCTTTCTTCTTTCCTCCCTTCTGGGATTTGGCATTCTTGCCGATCTTCATTGATTTGTGGAGTGATCCATGTTCGGCTCTTCGAGCACAATTTGGCATCTTTTGCCCCTAGTTCGAGTGGTGCTTCTGATCTAGCTTTGCAAGCTTCTTTTGACGACATCTGATCTTCTTGATCTGACTTCCCTGCCCCTAGTTCGAGGGCTGCTTTTGATCCGGCCACACAGGCCTCACATTGTGGTTGACCATTGAACATTCTGAATCTAAGTTCAAGGTTTGAAAGTAAGGGGTCGAGTCTCGAGGCTGAGAGCGATCCTAGGCTGCACAATCTTAAGAGCGATTCCACACAGGTCCTCGCAGGACGGCGCAAAACATTTTTGAAACCTTTTAAGAAAGCGACTAATCGCTTGCCCTGAAGACAGTGTAGAACCAATCTGGATCAAGCCAGGATCCTTCTCAGTACTCACATTAACAAACATGATTTCATTCATTAAGGGCTTAGCACGCCTCTCTTTCTCTCAAATGATCAAATTTTTACAAATCCCGAGGAATTTCTTCCTCTTCGTTTTCACCGCAGTGTTAGAAAAAGTTTTGAAAAATTTAGGTCAATGCAATGATTTCGAGACACAGAAAAGTAGGAGAAAAGCACTGCCATTTCATTCCAACTTCTAGCATAACTGGCACAAGGCAGAAGTGAACACAAGAATGTGAAAATCATTGTTGTTCATTCATATCTGTTGGCATTACTAGCTCCAAGGCAAAAACAGACTCAAAAGAAAATGAAAAGACAAACACAAAACAGGCAAGTGATGTCCGAGGTAACACCCCCGAAATCACCCGACTCCAACAAAACAGGACTGACTCGGTACAACAAGACAGACCCAACTGACTCAGTAAGAAAAGACTGACTCTATACAAAACAACAAGACTGACTCAATACCCAAGTCAGAAAGCACAAAAACTGGTGTTTGCGTATTGTTCAGAACAGTGCGTGCCATTCCCACGTCTGGAGTTAATTGAGTGCCGCCCACAGGTGGTTCATCCCCCGATCACATCACATTATCTCCCAAGTTCACTGATCCAATGCCAATAGACTTTGCTAAGCTCGGTAGGAGGATGACCCTATTGTCAAATAGATCCTGTACTTCATGGCGAAGACGGAAGCAGTTGTCGGTAGTATGGCCAGTTTGCTGATGGTACGCGCAGTATTGGGTAGCATCATGCGTAGCCGGAAGAGGGTTCGGGAGAGGCCGAGGCTCAAGGGGTTTGAGATGGCCTTGTTCAACAAGAATTTGGAGAGCTTTGGACAAAGGCATATAGAGGGCATGGAAGACCCTCTGTCCTTGGGGTAGATACTTCGAGGTTTGTGGATTTTGCTGGATGCACCAGTAAAGGGATTGGCAGGCGCTGACTGGGTTTGCTGATTTCTTCCGAGTCCAGGATTAGAGCTGAAAGGAACATTCTTGGTACAACGGCCCTTCTCCCGGCTTGCCCCTTGATTCAAACTACCCCCAACTTGAGTGGCAAAAATGTCGTCCACAGTTTTTGCAACAACTGCGAGCACTTGCTCTTTGTTCAGTCCCTCGGCTTTCAAAGCCTCAACAGCCAACAGAAGATGTTCATAGGGATCCATGTCCGCCCCTATCTTGTTCTTTCCACTCGCCTCCACTTTGCCAAGGGATTGGCATTCCTCAAATACAGCCCGTTCCAAGATTGGAGAGCCTTTTGACATGAGCTCCCTGGTATGTGATGTGGTTGATGACGGAGCCAAAACTCCAAAGGCTAGATCTGCCACAGTTCTCTGAAGATCTTCGATCATCCTCATCAGCTTAGAAGTAATGGGTTCATGGGTTTGGGATGATTGGGGTTCAGATGCACCCATCATGCATAAGTCCATGCTTTCCGGGATAAACACCTCAGGCTTGGGTAGATAGGCCGGGGTGATGTATATGCTGGGGTCGTAGGTGAACGGCAGTATATGGATGAGGTTGAGATGTAGAGGTGACGGGTCAGTACTAACCTGAGGTCCTTTTGGTGGAGCTAGGGTCTCTTCATCAATAAGATCCTGAATCTTATGATGGAGGTGGATGCAACGGTTCGTATCATGACTGTGCTGTTGATGGTAGGCACAGTATTTAGCTGGGTCATATCTTGGTGGAAGAGGATTTGGAAGGGGTTGGGGTTCTAGAAGTTCTAGGTGCCCTTCTTCTCGCAGCTTTTTCAAAGCTTGAGAGAGACTCATGTAAAGAGGATGGAATTTTCGAGCTTGGGGCCGAGTTGAAGTGGTTGGTTTTTGGCCATTGAGGGAAGTGGTGATAGTGTCTACTTCTGAGCATTTCGCAGTTGTGCTACCATCAGTAGTAGCATTGGAACTGCGAGCAACATTCCTCTTCAAAGGCTCATTATCTTCTGCAAAGATCCCTTGTCTAATGGCATCCTCGATTTGAACCCCTATTTCATGAAGGGCTGGAAAGGTAAACAGAAGTAGAATGACCATCTTTTGCAGCAACTTGCCATGCAGATTCCAAACAATCATCCTGATCTGATCTTTGTCAGAATGTTTTGTAGTCATCATTGAGGCCTTTGCTCTCCATCTCGTCACGAACTCTGAGAAACCCTTCTTTGGCTCTTGGTGGATGACTTCAAGATCACGAGTTGTGACCTCAATCTATGTGTTGTAGGAGTATTAAGCAATAAAGGCCTTAGCCAGCTCTTCCCAGTTCTGTTTCACAGAGTTCTCCAATTTTGTATACCAGATTGCGGCTATCCCAGATAGGGTTCGGCCGAATAGTGACAATTTCTGGGCTTTGGTCAAATCCATTGGCCTCAAGATATCAGAAAACAGTTGGAGGTGCACCATTGGGTCTTCAGAGCCATCAAATTGATCGAAATGTGGCATCTTGAACCGATCCGGTAATGTCACTACTGAGTCGGTATAACCATCCTCTATATCAGGAATAGAGTGGGCCCCTTGAGACTTTTTGAAAAATTTCTCAAGCTTGCTCACTTTCAATGTTGTGGGGTCCGTCTCAAACTCAAAGGGGAAGTCTGGTAGGTTGGTGGGTGTTTTAGATAGCTGGGGTAGAACCGGGGGCAGAGCTGGCCCGCCTGGAATGTCCGTATCATCCTAGGCGTGGGTTGCTTCCCCGAGTATGGAAACTCTTGGTGGGGGAGGAGCCTGGTGTGAAGTAGATACTCCAGTTTGCTGCTCTAACTTGGCAATTGTCTCTGCCTATTGGGCTATGACCACGGCCTGTTGCTTGGCGAATTCCGCTTGACAGACAGCGTCTTGCTGCATGGCTTTCATACTATCCTGGAGCTGGCGCACCATCTCTTCTAAGCTTGACATACTGTCCTAATATGATTGAACCACCAGTATATCTATCTCTACAGTAGACTCGAAAATCTCAACCTGGCTATTCAAAGACCCTCGAGTGGTAGGCTATCTTGGTGGTGCGTGCTGACCAATCGACCTTTTCACTCTGCCTCTGGTAAAGGAACACTGATTGCCCTTGAACTGAATCTCTGACCCGACAAAGTCGATCAACACAAGTTCGGTGTACCCGGGAGATATTGGAGCCTTTTGAAACTATGGTTCCAAGACTACCTAGCAAAAGAGAAAACAGACAGCATCTCAGCCTGATTTCACCTGAACAGATACGAGCATAGTTGAATGAGTGTACTCTCTACTAAATTCTGCCCAAAATTCTGCCGGTAAACTGATACTCTCAGGTAAAACTGATTCTTCCAAATACTGATGCCCGCAGGCCTAATACCCAGACTTGCAAACTGACACATACAACCTGTAGAGACACACTCTGACAGCACGTATCAAGCAAGTAAGAGCCAAAACACCCCTATAGAGGGGTAGGGTTTCCCTGTCCTATTTTGTCAGGAGCTAGGGTTCCACTACGCACGCAGCGGTTTCAAATAACCTATAAACGGGTAAGCAACCTGTCCTAGTTTGGAATAGTCACTATGGATTCCGAATATGCACTAGGTCGAATGGTCAAAAGGGTGCCCCGGTAAAACCGGGATTTGTGTTCCCGTCGTGGCAGAGCCCGCAACCGGTCAGCCTTATGGCACGCTTCTCGAAGCGAGCCTCCGGTAAACCATTCAGGAATAGCATACAGCAAACACAGTGTCCTGGGCACACGAATGCAAATGCAATGCAAAGAAAAACATAAGTGTAGTCAAAACCAGATATCATGAGTTCGAGTCAAGTTCTCTAACTCCCCAGCAGAGTCGCCAGAAACTGTAGACGTCCCCGAATGTCCCGGGAGGGAAATCCCGTTCTGTTCATTCGGGCTCACTACAGTTCAGGACTCAATGTCATGGTCCTGTATCTAATCTCGCAGAGTGCAATGCAAGACCGATGAATCATCAAAGAGTCCAAATCCGGCAAATCGTTTTTGAAAACATATTTTTTGAAAAAAGTGCCAAACATTGACTGCTTTGCCAGATACAAAGTCGCCATCTAAATATTTATTTTGAGAGAATTTAGGAAACCCTGACTCGTGCCTAAGGCCACGTGTCCGTCATCACCAAAGTTGCCTCGGCTCGAGAACTTGGATACGATTGGGGAAGGTCACTTCGTGAGCACCTCCGCTCACCCGATCAAAGATCGGCCTCTACTAACCATGATATCGAATTTTGAAAACATTATGCGTTCTTATTCCGGTTATTAGCCTAGATTTACTATGTGATGCACATACCATACAAGTATAGACTGGATCACCTGAATTGGAACAAAACATTTCATGTTTGTTTTTTTAAAGCAGTTTGCTACTCGCAAGTGGGCTAAAATGCGGATTTTGCCACCCTCAAGTGGGCTTAGAAAACATGGTGATTTGCCACTATCTAGTGGGCTTAAAACTCGCAATCAATGAATTGTTCCAATTCAGATAATCTAACCTTCACCCACAGGTATTCAAGCAGGTATATCACATAAGCACATAGCCTCATGGTAAGCATGCTATCATAGCAGTCACTCACACGCATGCAAGGATGCTAAAGCATAAACACTTACCGAGTACTCCAAGCCAAAACATAAGCTATGTTAGAAATCAATACATGATCCTAACTATGCTGAAATGCCTAATGCAACACATGCAGGAATGCAACTACAATAGGCTCGGCTATTCTAAAAATGGCATGTGAAATGCTACAAATAACAAGTATTCAACTCGGAATTGAAATACAATACAGTTAGTATGATGCACCGTGCCCGATACATGCAAAACAGATGAATGAATGCAAACATGCTATCATACTGTATGCTAATTGAAACATGCCCTAATCTAACCATCATAAGCTGGTAAATAAAAAGGGAGAAAGACGTGGGGTTGGAAGACATACATCACACGCACGCACACTTATTAAAGTTGTGCCCTCTCTCAGAGGGTCCGAATAAATAATACAGTCCAAATAAATACAATCCAAATAAAATACAAAACCCTAATTAATTAACAAATTTAACTAGGAAAGCAATAAACTAGCACGCAAATCTATGGACCGCCTCAGCTCTGTTCCGGATAATGAATGATACATGCTTGAGTTGCCTTGCGCTGAAATCCAGTGCGATGCCCCAGTTTGCCTCTATTTGCAATTAATCCTGGAATGTTGTGCAAAGCTCTCGAAGGGTGTTGATCCTTGATTTACTGTAACAGAGAGCAAGAAAGGGGCACGGCAAAGTATTTTCACATATGTATGCTCGCCTCAATCCTCATACCATCAATCACGCATCTCGATGCATGATGGCCGAGAAGTCGAATTGCACGACTCAATATGAAATGAATGCACATGAAAACACAACAAGACCGAGACTCCATCATGGTTAATCCGGAGTGTCAGTGACTGGGGGATTGAGACACGTTCCGTCACTTTAGGTACGAAACGTCCCTCGTTTCCTGTGCTTGGGCTAACTCCTATCCCAAACACAATGTAATATGCATGACATGCATGAATGCAATTCTAACATGCAACCTAGCATACACAATGCTATGAAATGGCATACACAATGCTCGATGTAACGCGGCATACACAATACTCTAACATACAACCTAGCATGTGCAATGCTATGGACTAAGATGGCATACACAATGCTATATGGGCTTACACCAATATGAGTGGACCTCAGCCACACTCACATCAGTGGCCATGTAATGGAAATGAGACAACCGAAGTGCGCACACATACGCGAATACCAAGGACCGAACCTAAGGCATGAAATGCTACTTTACCAAAGCATGGCAAGGGATGAAAGATGGCATACAAACATGTAGTTTCTAGTACTGAAACATGATACTAAATGGTCCCGAATCATGGAAATATGGCATTCAATGCATGGAATAAGCCCCGAAACTCAAAACTAGACACATGTATTGAACTATAACTATGCAAAGCAAGCATTATTTGACTATGAAGCACAAAGACAGAGCCAAGGTAGTCCCAAAACATGCACATTACTAGTTTAAAGCATGGCCAAAAAATGCTAACATGACAGACTAAAATAGCATGCAACATTGGCTAGTAAGTATGGATTGTATTACAACTATATGATGCGCATGAGATCTCATCAAACCAACCAAAAACAGTGAACAAAACATGTCAAAATATGCCCAAATAACCACTGAAATGCAGCCAATGCATACAAAAATGATGAGCTCCTTTGGAGGGCCATGCAAGAGGTTACTCAACACATACAAGATAGACACTTAGCATGGAAAAACCAACTCTGGAAATGGATTATGACAGCCCTAAAACTCACCAAATAAGCCCTGGAATTGGTCTAAGAAACATGCAAATGAAAGGCCCTTTGAAAGGCCTTGAATAGGATTGCTCTATACATGCATCATAGACATAAAATATGACCAAAGGGGCACCAGACAGAGTCAAGGAAGATCTTAGAACTCACAAAATAGAGCCTGGAATGTGACTTCACAATATGCAAGATAGGGGTCCTTTGGAAGGCCAATAAAGCTAGTAAAGAGAATGAGGGTTGAGAGGGTCACCCCTCTATGATTTTGAAGCTCAAAGGCACATCTAAGCTACTGAAAATCCACTGGATTTCAATGGCTAAAAGGCAAAATCAAGGCCAATGCAAGTGCTCACATGCATAGCTCAAAACATGAGGAAATAAAGCATGAAAGGGGGTAGATGACCCCAAACAGAGAAAGTATCTTAAACAAACATGTTTATAAGCTCAAAAGGAAACCTTTTCTAGTTTATGACAAATCTCAAAAATGCTCACAAGTAGGACTAAGATATGATGCAAAATAAGCCTACAAAGAGGGATAAAGCATGCAAGGGTGTAGGAGGCCTCAAACAGAAGAGTGTCCTTATACAATCTTCAAGAGGAGCTCAAAATATGACACTTTTTATTTTATAACAAAGTCCAGAAATGCTTGCAAATAAGGCTAAGCAATGGAGCAAAGAAATGCAAGTTTAATGGAAATAGGTACTTACCCTTGAAGAGCAGCAAAGCAGGAGCTTTTGGACCAAGTTGATGAACCTTCAAACCTTGCAAATCAGTCCCAAAGTGCTGGAATGGATGATGGAGGTGGTAGGCTAAGGGTTGTAGTGCAAATGGTCCAAGAAAACTAGGGTTTGAAGCTCAAATGTAAAGATGAAGGGAAAGAGAGATATGTAAGCCTTTCAAATTTGTTGAAGAGAGAGAGAGAGGGAGAGACTTTTTAGAGTGCGAAGCTCCCAAGCTTCTCCAAGAAGATTGTGCTTCAAAAATGAGAGATATAACTCATATATAGCAATATACAAGAGTTGGCTCAAAAATATCTGATTATAGGATAGGTGGAGGTTGTGGAAGACAGCTGGAGGGAAAATATCTATCAATTCTGAGCTTTCTGAGCATAAGTGGTCAGCCGACCACCTTTTCTGGTCGGCCTGCTACTTTTTCTGGTCGGCCGACCACTTTTTCAGGAGAGGGTGGTCGGCCAGCCACCTTTTTTGGTCGGCCAGCTAGTTTAAGAAAATTCTGCTTTCCAGTTCCAACTTCAAATGGCCATAACTCCTTCATATGAACTCCTTTTCAGGTCATTCTTGTGTCCAAATTGAAGCCCTGGAAGTTAGCTTTCCAATGGCACCATCCTTGCATCAAAATTCTAAGTGCGCAAAAAGTTATGCCTGTTTTGGTGAAGCTGTGTAGTTTCAGTCGTACCCGAATTCATGCCGAACTTCTCCCAAACTAGTTTTCCTCTCTCTTCTCCTCTTTTCTTCAACTCCAAACCCCTAGACAAGGTGTTTTGAAAGAATTTTTAAAGATTTCATCTCTCTTTCATTCATTTCCACTTTGTCCTTGCTCGGTTTACCGAAAAGTGCAACATTTGACAAAATACGAGTCTCGGAACATTGTAAAAACTTTATTTCAAAAACGTTTTGAAAGAGAGGGTTTTAAGATCTAAAATCTTTTGATCAAAATTGTTTTGGTCCAAAAGGGGTATGAAGTTGAGATTTGACTCTCTCCTTGCCGAAGAAACTGAACCTTTCCCCTGCATACCTTTCTCCACCATGTAAACCATCAGTCGCGTCCGAGTCTTAAGAGCAGTAAAAAATGGGGTGTCTACAAATGGTCAAGCAGAAGCATCCAATAAAACTATCTTGGATGGGATTAAGAAGAGGCTGGAAGCAGTAAAAGGGAAATGGGTAGAAAAGTTGCCCAATGTACTTTGGGCATATCGAACTACGCCGAGAAGATCAACTGAGGAATCTCCATTTGTCATGGCTTATGGCACAGAGGCAGTAATCCCATTAGAAGTTGGCATCCCAGGGATTAGAACCTAGAGAGTAGAGAATGGGACTAATGAGACATTTTTAGCCTGAGATCTGGACGTATTGGAAGAAAGAAGGGAGAAAGCAGCAATTCAGCTGAGGGCATACTAGCAGCAGCTTGACAGGGCTTACAATAAGAAGGTCAACCCACGAGAGTTTCAAGTTGGGGACCTCGTCTTGAGAAAGGTCGTCGGCAAACAAGAAGGATCCCAGAGAGGGCAAGCTTAACCCAAATTGGGAGGGACCTTATAGAATCAGCTCGGTCCTGGGCAATGGGGCATATCAGCTTGAAGACAGTGAAGGCAAAGAGTTGCCAAGACCCTGGAATACTTGCAACCTGAAGTCTTTCTATCATTAGATTTTTTATTTTTTAAATTTTTTGTTATTAGCTGAAGTAAATAATAAAATTTTACCTCGATTCTTAATTTCAAACTTGTGTAATACGACTGACCGTCCCTTGGTGATATTTCTGATTGAAATATGACGAGTAACTTCGACTTATTATATGGCAGAGTTGAATTATACTTGCATATAATAGAGTTGAACTAAGTTGACGATATTTCTGATTGAAACATGACGAATAACTTAGACTTATTATATGGCAGAGTTGAATTATACTTGCATATAATAAAGTTGAACTAAGTTGGAGATGTTTCTGATTGAAACATAACGAGTAACTCAGACTCATTATATGAAAAAGTTAAATTATACTTGCATATAATGGAGTTGAACTAAGTTGGAATAACCTAGATTTGCCATATCGGCAGAATCAAACTCGGATTGGAACTAAGTGCATTTGAGTAAAATTAATAGAGGAATCAAGGTTGAGAACCTCGGTTAATCTTTGTTTGAATTTAACTTCGGCAACAAGATCATAGGCACATGCTTAATGAGAACCTAAGTGAAACTGAAGTTCACATTAGAGGGCAGAGAGCTAGAGAATGATGAATAAAGTTTAAAGTGCTTGGGACTTGTTGAAATTTTATAGAAAAATTTACAAGCTAGAGTTGGCTTAGTACTTGTTGAAATTTTTAGCAAAATTTACAAGTTAAAGTCAAACCAAAGTAAATTTAAAAGAAGTACATACGTACTTACCGAGATTACCAGGTTGCCAAACTTGGAAAATATGGAAGACTGAAGTCTTGATAGAAAACAATAAGTAAAGTGGCAAGTTTTAGATAACACTTGTGAAAATATTTTTTACAATGTTTTTAAGTGTTAAGACAAGGCCGAGATAAACGAGTTGGAAGTTATGTCCAAGGTATTTTACTCCGAGGAGACTATACAGCTAAAAGAACAAAACTGAAGACATGCAAAATATTCTAAGTATGGAAACAGTGAAGCATACAAACATACAAACACTTAAAAGAAGAAGTTATACTTGCATTCAAAAGAAGAAAAATGGCACTTCGGCCTACAGAATAATTACTTGTCAGATTACAAAAGCGGCACGCCAACCAAATATGAAAACTAAAACATTGTTCAGAATGTAAAAAGTACTAAGTACAAAGAAAAAACTTATAGTCAGACTACTCGGCGTCGGTGGCAGGTTGTGTCTTGGCCCCAGAAGACAATTGGGAAATCTTCTCGGTAGCCTTCTCAACCTCGAGCTCGGCGTCGATCTCTTGTAAAGTCTGATCGAGGCTCTTTTCAGCGATAGGCACCTCGGATGTAGTTTTCTTAGAGGAGACACATTTTGAGACTTCGTCCTCCTCATCCTGAGTCAAGTCTAGGACTTGCTCATTCAAAGTTGGGGACTTGGCCCCTGTAGGAACTTCAGCATCAGCTGCCACCTCGGCCTCTTCGTCTTCGTCTTCTTCTCCATCTTTTTCTTCTTCTTTCCCCCCAACCTTAGCCTCAAATTGGCTTGAAGCGGGAGGAAATGGCAGTGCAAGTCGACCTTCGTCTTTGATAGGAGAGTCCTCGGGGACAGCCAACTCCTTCAGAGCAGCCATCCAACCAAGAGTGTAACCCTTGTTGCATGCCTGTCTGACTTGTTTCTTGTATTTCTCGCGGACGTCGACTGCTGTAACAAGCCCGCGGGGGGGCCTCGCTACAGTTCGGACTCGATTTGTGTTACGGTTCTTAATCTGAACCAAAGAGTCCAAATCCGGCAAATCGTTTTGAGAAAACAGATTTTTAGAAAAGAAGTGCCAAACATGGACTGCTTTGCTAGATACAGAGTCGCCACCTAAATATTTTATTTTTGGGAAATTTAGGAAACCCTGACTCGTTTGCCTAAGGCCACGTGTCCGTCATCACCAAAGTTGCCTCGACTCGGGAACTTGGGTACGATTGGGGAAGGTCACTTCGTGAGCACCCCCGCTCGCCCGATCAAAGATCGGCCTCTACTAACCATGATATTTAGTTTTGAAAACTTTGTGTGCTCTTATTAAATTTACTATGTGATGCGCACAGCATACAAGTATAGACTGGGTTGCCTGAATTAGAACAAAACATTTTATGTTTGTTTGTCTGAAAATGGTTTGATGGTGCTACCCGCAGGTAGGCTTAAAATGCGGATTTTGCCACCCTCGGGTGGGCTTAGAAAACATGATTTTGCTACTGTCTAGTGGGCTTAAAACAAACATTTGATGAATTGTTCCAATCCAAATAACCCAACCTCCACCCACCGGCATCCAAGCAGGTATATCACATAAGCAGCTAGCCTCATGGTAAGCATGCTATCATGGCAGTCACTCACACGCATGCAAGGATGCTAAAGCATAAAAACTCACCGAGTACTCCAAGTCAAAACAGAAACCAATTAGAAATCATGCATGATCCTAACTATACAGAAATGCCTAATACAACACATGCAAAAATGCAACTATAGCAGGCTCGACTATTCTAAACATGGCATATGAGATGCAACAGCTATCAAGTATTCAACTTGGAATTGAAATACAAATGCAGTTAGTATGATGCGCCGAGCCCAGTGCATGCAAAATAGATGAATGAATGCAAACATGCTATCATACTGTATGCTAATCGAAGCATGCCCTAATCTAACCATCATAAGCAGGTAAATAAAAAGGAAAGAAAGACGTGGGGTTGGAAGACATGCATCACACACACGCACACTTATTACAATTATGCCCTCGCGTAGAGGGTCCAAATAAATAGTACAGTCCCAAATGAATAGTACAGTCCAAATATGTACAAATTCTTAATTACTTAACAAATTAACTAAGAAAAACAATAAACTGGCATGCAAGCCAGGGACTGCCTTGACTCTTCTTTAGATGATGAATGGTGCATGCTCGGGTTGCCTTTATGCGGAAATCCATGGCGATGCCCCAGTTAGCCTCTATTTCGCAATTGTTTTTGGAAAGCGCGCCAAGCCCCGAAAGGCTGCTGATTCTTGATTTGCTACAACAGAGAGCAGAAAAGGGGCATGGCAATGTATTTTCACAAATGTATGCATACCTCGATCCTCGTGCCACCAATCGCGCATCTCGATGCATGATGGCCGAGGAGTCGAAATGCACAACTCAATATGAAATGAATGCACAGGAAAACACAACAAAACCTAACTCCATCATGGATGATCCGGAGTGTCAATGACTGGGGAATTGAGACACGTTCCGTCACTCGGAGTACGGAACGCCCCTCGTTTCCCGTGCTCGGGCTAACTCCTATCCCGAACACAATGCAATATGCATGACATGCATGAAATACAACTAAGATACAACCTAACATGCAAAATGCTATGAAATGGCATACACGATGCACGAGGTAACATGGCATACACAATGCGCTAACATACAACCTAGCATACACAATGCTATGGAATGAAATGGCATACACAATGCATAATGGACTTACACCAACATGAGTGGACCTCAGCCACACTCACATAAGAGGCCATTAGATGGAAATGAGACAACTCGAAATGCGTGCACACATGTACGCAAACCGAGGACCGACCCTAAGGCACCAAATGCCACTCTAACAAGACATGGCAAAACATGGAATATGGCATACTAGCATGCAAATTTTAGAGGCAATAAGTGATACAAAACAGCCCCGAAACATGGCAAAATGACACCCAATGCATGGAATGAATCCCGAAACATGAAATTAGGCGCATGGAATGACCTATGGCTATGCAATGCATGCATTATTTGAACATGAAGTGTGAATACAGAATCAAGACAGCCCAAAAAAAAGCATATTTATAGTTTTAAGAAAGGCCAAACAGTGAACAAAAATGGGGCTAAGCTAGCATGCAAAAATGGCCCCGAAAGAGGGATAATGAAGCAACTAACAGATGCTGGTCCCAAACAGAGAAGGGACCTTCTAACATTTTGAAGAGGGGTCCAAAATATGATGTTTTACAGTTTATTACAAGCCACAAAAACAGACACAAGTATGGCAAAACTTTCATGCAAAAAATGGGCCTAAAGGAGGGATACAAAGGCAAGTGGCAAATGGAAGCCTCAAAAAGAGGATGGCCCTTCAACAATGTTGAAGAGGGGCCCAAAACATGACATTTTAAAGTTTATGATCAGACCCAAAACAGTGTACAAGTATGCTCAAAATACTATGTAAGATAAGGCCAAAAAGAGAGCTATAACACAAAGTATAAAAAAGATGATTCAAACAACAAAAGACCCTTAATTAAACATGAAGAGGGGGTCAAAATAAGGTCATTTACAGTTCAGACCAAAGCCAAAAAAAATAAGCACAAAGGGCTAACAAATCATGCAAAAATAAGGCCAAAAGAGAGATATAAAGGCAAGTGGCAAATGGAAGCCTCAAACAGTGATGAGCCCTTCAAAAATGTTGAATAAGGGCTCAAAATAAGCCACTTTACAGTTTATGACAGAGCTCAAAATAGTTTATACATAGACCAAAAATAATATGCAAGAAAATGGCATACAAGGGAGGTAATGAAACAAGTGCAAAAAGGAAGCCTCAAACAGTGAGAGGCCCTTAAACAAACATGAAATAGAACTCAAAAAAATGCTATTTCCAATTAGGGTCAGAGCTCAAATATGCAAGAAAGCATGGCTAATGTATTGAACAAGAATAGGACCAAAAAGATGAGAGAAGGACTTACCCTTGAAGACTCAACTTTAGTAGCCTCTTGGCACAAGAAGTGGTGTTCCTCAGCTCTGGAAAACAGCTCCAAGTGGCTGGAATGGAGGTTGGAGAGGTGGTTCTATGTGGTGTAGTGTAAATGATGCAAGGACCCTAAAGTTTGGAGTCTTGGAAGAGAGGGAAATGGAGAGTGTATGCAAGAGAGCTCCAAAGTAATTTTCTAACCCCTCAAAACCAGCTGGGAGTGCTGGTTATATAGACAAAAAAGGGTGGAAAAGAGGGGGAAAAATGGGGGGGAAAACTAATTCAAGTTTCCCCCCAAAAGGCCAAACCCTCGGACATAAGGCCTAGAGGAAAACAAAATTCACTTTTAGGACACACTTGGGGAGGGGGTTATGGTCAACTAGCTAAAAAGGGAAAAAAAGTCATTCAATTAGGTAAGTGGCCGGCCTGCTACTTTTTTTTGGCCGGCCGGCTACTTTTTCTGGCTTTTCTGGCCGGCTTGCTACTTTTCAGGACAAAAAATGGGTCTGCCGGAAAGAAAGGTGGCCGGCCAGTGCTAGAGAAGTCCAATGATGGCCGTTCAAGTGTCCAAATTAAAGCCCCAGAAGTTATCTTTCCAATGGCTCAAATATTGAATTAAAATTCCTCCTGTGGAAAAAGTTATGCCTGTTTTGGTGAAGCCGCGCAGATTCGGTCCAACTAGAGTGATGCCCTACTTCAATCAACCATATCTCCCCCGTCCGGAATTGGCTTTAGGAGATTCTTGAGTGCAAAATGAAGCCCTGAAAGTCTTCTTTCCAACGGTGGTGGCCTCATAGCTTGATTCCAAGTATGAAATTGAATGGGCCCGATTCGGCGAGGGCTGCTCGACTCTTTCTTAACGGTTCATGCCCATTTTCTCCCCCAACTGGATTTCTTCCCTCTTCTCCTCTTTTCTTCAACTTCAAACCCCTAAGTAAGGTGTTTTGAAAGATTTTTCAAAGATTTCATCTCTCTTTCATTCATTTCCACTTTGTCCTTGCTCGGTTTACCGAAAAGCATAACATTTGACAAAATACGAGCCTCGGAACATCGTAAAAACTTTATTTCAAAAACGTTTTGAAAGAGAGGGTTTTAAGACTAAAATATTTTGATCAAGATTGTTTTGGTCTAGAACAGGAGTATGAAGTTGAGATTTGACTCTCTCCTTGTCGAAGAAACTGAACCTTTCCCCTACACACCTTTCTCCACCATGTAAACCATTAGTCGCGTCCAAGTCTTAAAGATAGTCAAAAATGGGGTGTCTACAATTGCCCCCTCAGCATAGGCCTTCTCGTCCACCGCTTTGATCTTGGCGTCTTTTGTGGCCAAGGCACCTCGGTGCTCAGCTTGGGCTTTGGCAGTTTTTGCTTCGGCCTCTTTTTTCTCGACTTGGAGAACCTCAGCAACAGCCTCCGCAGCACCTGCCTTCTCTTCGGCCTTGTCTTAGGCTTGTTTGGCTGCCTTGGCCTAATCAATAAGGACTTTTATCTTGGCCTCGGCTTTGTTTAGGGGCTTGAGCAATCCAACAGCCTCCTTGGTCTTATGGACCAACTCCTTCTTCATATCCTCGACTTGCATCACAAAGGAGTGGGCATGCTGAATTGCCTAGAAAAAATGGAAAGAACAAAGTTAGTAAACTCTTTAAGTATGAAAAATAAAGAATGGACAGTACCAAGTGTTAGGAGTTTACTAGTACAGAGTGCTGCACCATCAGAGCAAAATTTTTGTATTTGCTAACCTCGGCCATTCGATTGAGGTCATTAGGGAGGAGCAATGCAGTAAACAGGGCAACGCTGACCTCAATGTTAATAGCGCTGTCACCAGTTTTGACTGGCTTGTCTTCGATCGTGATAGATGGGGCCCAAAGGTCATCAGCTTTAAGTAAACCCGAGGTGGCTGTAGAGTCCGACCTCGGCTTCTTTGACTTAGTGGTTTCAGAAAGGTCAGCCTTTGTGGGCCTCTTCTCGGCGGTAGAGCTTGTTTTCTCAACCTCGTCAAGTTTTGAGATTGAAACTGTGTCTTCAGACTCAACTTGGATGAAAGAGGTTTTTGCCTTGGCCCTCTTTACCCTTTTTTGTTTTGGTTTGGGCTGGGATTGTGATGGTGAAGATTGGACTGTCACTACGCCTAGGATGTCAGTCAAAAGATCTTCAACTACGGCTTTGTTGCACCCCATTTCGTCGGTGGTGGTGGCGACTATAACCTTGGTGCCGAAGTGAATTGCCGGAAGTGCAGTGCATGGGTTGGTTGGATCGAAAGTTGACGCCTCAGAAATTTGGCATTTTCAGCTACGAGTTCTACCAGCAGGAGTGTTGAGGAGCAGATGTTGATGGTTGCTCTGCTGGGTCAGATGTTGAGGTTTGGTCAGGCCGTGGTAACAAAGTGGTAGGAGGAGTTGTGGTTGAAGGTGGAGACTTGCTCTTCTTAGGGACGTCGAGAAGAATGGATTTGTAAGTTGGGATGTAGTTCAAGATGGCGAGGAGCCTTCTTGTTGATTAACAGCAAGTCCAAAGAACTTCACGAAATCTTTCTTTGGGGTAGAAGGTTTTGCGGAAGTCTTTCAATGGCTGAGAAAGAACTGCAAGTAAAAAACAGGCATTAGAACATACAAAAGTACCAAAGTAATAAAGACTTGAAAGCGAGTAAAGTGACACTTTGTTCTTACCATTACCCTCTTTAAAAACCGATCGGCTCAAAGGGTAGAGGCAGAGGTCATCATCTGGTGGGAACTCCTAGTTGCCCGAGACGATGAAATAATCATCTCTAGCACCTTTATTGGAGTCTGGGAGGTCGGCAATAAGTTTGTACTCGGTCGACCTCGGCTTAAGGTAATAGATGTAGCCTTTTCTGACTTAAGGCCACATATTGTATAACTGTATTGGATGTCGGCTAGAGTAATCCTAGCGTTCTCTCAGCTAGCTAGGACAATTATACCGTTGATGACTCTATATGAGTTAATGGCTAGCTGTATTGGGTTTAGTTTGTAATAGTGAAGGACTTGGTGGAAGAGGATGTCACGGGGGAACCTAAGTCCGCACTCGATGAAAACTACCACTGGGAAGGGCATAGAATTATCTTTGGACATGATGGAGTCCTCTTCCCCAGCCAACCTAAGATGAACGTCAGCAGGGATGGAGAACTCTTGCCTAAAGTGTTTAAGCTTCTTTGGGGTATCTACCCTCCACTTAAACATACCCATGACGTTGGCTAGAGGGACAAGGTATAGGAATTCAGAAAAAAGAGGTTTGAATGGGTTTTAGGGACCTCGGCTACAACCTAAACAGGTATTGAGGTGAGAGTTTTTGAAGATCTAGAAGGAATTCGTTTCAATTTTTCTTAAGAATAGGAGTTTTAGGGCAAATCCCAAACCTAGAGCTACTAAAATAGAGAATAGGAGCAAGAATCTGGAAAAAAAAAAAGACACAGAAAACAGAGAAGAACAATAATTCAGACTCAAGAAAACAAGAAGGGATTCAAGAACATTGAATAAAATGTAAATGTGCACAAGTTGAAAACAGTGGCAATTTACAAAAACATCAAGTGTATGAACAGTATATGTGTGTATGTGTAGACCCAGAAACAGAGTGGGCAAACACGAGATTGCAAAACAGAACATGCTCAAACATGCGAATGATAAAGTTTAAAAACACAGGTAAAGACTGGAGAACATGAATGCACTCACAAAAGTAGTGTACAAATGTAACCGAGTTCGAAATAAGTCAAAAACTAAAAAGAAGGAAAAACAGTGGCTTACCAAGGAAGATGACACCAGTATAAAGACACCAAAATTAGGTAATGACGATAGATATAGCAAAACGATGGATGTTTTGCCAAAGAAGGTGAACGGAGTGGTTGCAGGAAGCTCGAAGAAAGAAACAACGGAGGTTGGGGATTTTTAGAGAGAGAAAAACTTGAAAGCTTGGGAGAAAACGAAGATGCAAAGGTGAAAAGATGGAGAGAGAGAGAGAGAGAGAGAGAGAAAGAGGTGTTTTTGATTAAAACGCGAAAAGGCGACAAAATCACAATTAGTGCCTAGGATGACGTGGCGATGCGACCTAATGGCGCGTGTCAGGTACGGATCAATAAGGAAAAAACGCGTGGCAAAAACGATTGAGAAACTATGCGTGACAACTCATACGCATATAGAACTCTTGGAGTTATTGATTTAATGAAGTAAAGACCTCGGCATTGGTAAAACAGATTGCAGTCTTAGTCATATGGAATCCGACGTGTGATGACCTCGGTAATAAAGGTTAAAGCAAGTCTTAGCCAACATGATATATGAACAAACAATATAGGTTCCATCACCTCAGGATGCCGAGGTAATAGAACCTACGGGGCAGTTGTGGGAACATATTTTTGGAAATGACAACACGTGGCCAAGGTGGCACCGAAGTGCCAGCCGAGGTGCCACGTGTCCTGGTCATGACGCTGAGGTGATCTTGGCTAGGCCGAGGTTATCTGCGGAGATACCGGAATCCGAGATGAACGGATAAGGGTCAAGAGTCCTAGAATGGGAGAGGATCTCATTCTGGATAAGGATAAAAGCTCTTAGGGAATTTATCTTTATCTATTTAAGAGTCATGGATAAGCATTGAACCAAAGTCCATTGAAGCTAGGCTTCTACAGGGATCAGGTTAGTGCAAGCTATAAATGAAAGGCACCCTCGTAAGTCTAAGGTACTATAGACACCCCATTTTTGACCGACCTTAAGACTCAAACGTCATTGATTGAGCGCTCGGTGATAGTGCATGTTGTGCTCATTCTGAAGTTTCGGAGTTTTGGCTGAGAACCTCGCCTTCGGACCTCAGGACCCTTTGTACTTCGACTCGGTTTGCAGACCAGGTCTTGTTTTCTCTTCCCGAAGGGAGGGAGAGGTCTTGTAGACCATCTCTCAGTGGTCATAGACTCTTTTCGTGGTCGTAGGCCACTGTTCCCATTTGGAGACTAGTTTCCGATTTTCGGGGTCGTCAGCCGTGCACCTCGGCTCGGGACCGCTTAACATTCTCCGTTTGCCCTGATTTTTGGAGCACACCTTGTTTCTTCTGTCTAAAGGGACACTGTAGTCCATGAGACCACCTTTGTGGCCGTACGCTACTTTTGGTGCTCAACAGCCTGTTTTCGGGGCACCCGGCCGCGCGTTTTGCCCCCCGAACCCTCGTTTTGCATCGGTGTTGGTTCATTTTTGGCATGAACCTTGTTTTCATTGTTTGAAAGGTGGCACAAGGGTGGGAGACCACCTTTTCTCTTGGAGACCACTTCTCTCTTCGCCAACCGGTTTTCTTATCAGGAAACTGGTCTCCTTGATTTTTGAGCCACATTTACTGGTCTCCCACCACACCACTGGCTTTCTTTCAATGTGGAGACCACTAATTACCCCTGGAGACCACTTTTTTTTTCTGGGAGACCACTTAGGGTGGTCGGCCGACCACCTTTTCTGGTCGGCCTGCTTCCCCTAGTTTTGTCTCTGTGAGTTGTTACCAGTTGTGCCAACTGGAAGGCACAGACTGGATCCTCCATACACGTGTATGGAGGATCTTCAACCTTAGTTTTTAGCTTCTTTGAGAAGCTTTGGTCCCTTTTGGCTATAAAGAAGGGCCTCCCCCTCCTTTGTGAGGGTTCAGAAATTGCTCTAAGACAAAACATATATCTCTCTTTGTCTCTATATTTTAGGCTTAGAAAGTGCTTTGTTCTTGGCCTATTGCACACCACCTCATAACCATACACCTCCACCATTGTTACTGAGTTGCTGGAGGGTTTTGAGAGGTCTCAAAAGTTGGGTTTTGGTTCAAAAAAGTTGCTGGTTTTGCTGAGCTTCAAGGGTAACTCCTTTTCCTTCTTTTAAGCATTATTTTGATCCTTCTCTTAGCCTCATTTGTATGCTTATTTGAGCTTTGTTTTCAACTGAAAAAAGGTTCATATTTAAGTGATTTTCATGTTTGTTTAAGGCTCTTTTGGTGTTAGAGGTCATCTACCCTCTTTCATGCTCTATTTAGCCTTGTTTTGTGCCATGCCATAAGACATTCGAGCTAGTCTTTGCTTGGCCTTCCTACCATTGAAATCCAATGGATTTTCAGTGGTGAGAATGTGGCTTTGAGGGCCTAAATCAGAGAGGGGTGACCCTCTCTCTTGTTGTCTTGTTTACTAGCATTTTTGGGCCTACCAAGGGAGCATATGTTTATACCATTTGGAGGCCTAGTTCAGGCACTTTTTGGTGACTTCTAGGACCTACCTAGGCTCTGACCATGGCTGGTTTGGTCCCCTTTTGCTTGCCTCTTGCATGTGTAGAGTAATCCCTTTCATGGCTTATCAAAGGAGCATGTCATTCTTGCATGTATTGGTCTTGTTTCAGTGGGTTTTTGGCCATCATTTGGCATGCCATGGCTCTATTTTTGCTTGGTTTGGTAGTCCTTCACATGCTTCATATGCTTGTAGTGTAACTCATATTCACTAGCTCACAATGCATGTTGTTTTGGCCCTCTATGCTAGCATATTTTGGCCATGCTCCAAACTGATTTTGTTCATATTTTGGGCTACCTTAACTCTGTCTTGAGGCCTCTTGGTCGAAAAATGCTAGCCATGCATACTTGTTGTGTAATAGCATTGACTAGCTTTGAGTTTGGAGGTCCCTTGCATGCTTAACTTGAGCTATTTACATGTTTTGGCATCATTGAACATGATATTTCAGAGCTTATAGGGGTGCTACACTTCCATATTTTCCATGCTTTAAGTGCTCTTTGGAGTTGTGTATTTATGTCCTATTTGCGAGCCATTGCATAAGCTTCACTTTGGTGCCTTTCAAGCCATCAACCCAACCCATTTTGCTACTGTTTTGGACCTGCATAGGGTCTGTTTGGGGTTGGTTTCATCATTTGAGCATCGCTTTGCATACCTATAGTGTAATGCACTTCACTAGTTTCAATGCTTGAGCCATTCACCATGCGTTGTGTGAGTTGTTTGCATGATTCGGGGCCATTTTGTATGTCATTTCAAAGCTGGAACATGTGTCATTGTATGCCATATTTCATCCTTTCAATGCCTTTGTAGAGTTGCATTTTGTGCCCTTGGGTTTAGGTCCTTGCATTGTGTATGCTAGCATGAGTTTTGGAGTCTTGTTTTCATCATGTTTGGCCATTGATTTGGGTGTGGCCGAGGCCCATCCACTTTGGTTTAAATCCATCTTGCATTGCGTATGCCCTATAGTCCATGTTATCGCATGTTTGATCATTGCATTGCGTATGCCTCGTTCGTAACATTGCGTATGTTAGTGCATTGTGTATGCATGCCATATAATCCATGTGCATTGAGTATGCCATTGATTAGTTCATAGCATTGTGTATGCCATTCGCATGCTTGCATGTCATTCCATGCATCTTCGCATCACTTAGTTGCATTGCATTTAGATCGAATGCTAGAGTTGCATTTGTCCATACATTGTTTGTTGCATTGTGTTTGGAGTAGGGTTGAGTCCAAACATGGGAAACGAGGAACGTTTCGTACTCAAAGTGACGAAACGTGCCTCGATTTTTGGTCGCCGACACTCTTGACCACCCATGATAGAGTTGTTGGCTTTAAATGTTTACATGTGCATTCATTTCACATTGAGTCATGCAATTTGACTCTTCGGCCATCATGCATCGAGATGCGTGATTAATGGCACGAGGATCGAGGACTACACTCCCTAGAGCTTATGCAATGACGGGGAGAGTGGTCGGGCACACATATGTTGAAAATACATTGCCTTCTCTCTCTCTTGCCTTTGTTGCAGAAAATGCAGAAACCAGGAGAAGAAAGCGGCGGCCGACCGGGTTTTGGCGGTGACCACCTTTTCTGGTTTTCACCACCAAGGGTGGTCGGTAGGTGATCTTCAATGCCTATAGCTGGTTGGTAGCCTTCCCCTAGATTCCCAGGGTGGAATTTCATTTCCTTGGAGCTTTGTGCAAGTTTCTGAGTTCAATTGCAAACAAAGGCGAGTTAAGACATCGCGATGGATTTCCCGACAAGGCGACTCGAGCATGCATGCATCCTTTATCATTCGGAACAGAGATGAGGCAGTCCATTTCATGTAGCTTGCATGTTAATTTATTTGCTTCCTTAGTTTAATTTGTTAATTAATTAATGTTGTGTAATATTTAGCTGTAATTCGTTATTCATTTCGGTTGTGTAATAACTAGTTTAATTAGCTTAGATTAGTTAGTTGGTTCTGTATTATTTATTCGGACCCTCCGCAAGAGGGTGAATTTTGTAATAAGTGTGCGTGTGTGTGATGCATGTCTTCCAACCCCACCTCTTTCTCCCTTTTATTTACCAGCTTATGGTGGTTAGTTTTAGGGCATGTTTCAATTAGCATCTATATGTTTGTATGCTTGCATTCATTCATCTATATTGAATGCACCAGGCTCGGCGCGTTATACTAATTGTATCGTATTTCAATTCCAAGTTGAATATATGTTACCTGTAGCATCTCATATGCCATCTTAGAATAGCCGAGCCTATCTTAATTGCATTCTTGCATGTGTTGTATTAGGCATCTCAGTATAGTTAGGATTCATGCATGTTTTTCTAATTAGCTTCTTTCTTTGGCTCGAAGTACTCGGTAAGTGTTTATGCTTTAGCATCCTGCCATACGTGTGAGTGACTGCCATGATAGCATGCTTACCATGAGGCTATGTGCTTATGTGATATAACCGCCTGAATGCTTGTGGATGAAGGTTGGGTTGCTTGAATTGGAATAATTCATCGAAACCCGTATTTTAGCCTACTTGCGAGTAACAAACTTCAATTCATTTTCAAAACAAACGGATATGCGATACTTTGTTCCAACTTAGGCAATTTAGTATATACTTGTATGTTGTGCGCATTACATAGTAATTCTAGGTTAATAACCGGAATAAGAGCACATGTGTTTTCAAAAATAAGATATCATACTTAATAGTGGCCGATCTTTGATCGGGCGAGCGAGAGTGCTCATGAAATGACCTTCCTCAATCGTACCCAAGTTCCCGAGCCGAGGCAACTTTGGTGATGACGGACACGTGGCCTTAGGCACGAGTCAGGGATTCCTAAATTTCTCCAAAATAAAATATTTAGGTGGCAACTCAGATTCCGCAAAGCGATCCATGTTTGGCACTTCTTTCTAAAATCATTTTCAAAACGATTTACCGGATTTGGACTCTTTGGTGATTTATCGATCTTGCATTGCACTTTGCGAGATCAGATTTACAACTGTGACATCGAATCCGAACTGTAGTAAGCCCAATGAACAAAACGGGATTTTCCTGGGACGTTCAAGGACGTCTATAGGTACGCTTTTTGTATTATGGCTAGTGAGTTAAAGCACTTTTTGCTATCTTTGAGAGATAATTGAGTACTGACTTGATCGTCAGAGTGCTCCTGGGTAGACGAACCACCGCTGGAGTCTTATCTTTCTGTAACAGGTTGTTCGGGCACCATGTATTCTGCCGATGTTCTCCAGCTGAGTACCTGTTTGGCAGTGTAGTTAGAAATTAACGCACACAATATATTTTAAAATATTATTAATTTTAATTTTGGAAGAGGAAATCAAATATTCAATATTTCGTCCATATAATTTTAATTCAAATAATTTGATTGAAAGAAGAACAAAAATTTTGGAGGGATATCAAAATTTTAAGTCTCCCTCCAATAAATTTGATTGAATTCCACATGGATTTCTTGAGTTTTTTTGGAAGAATTTTTTTTCTTATAAATAGGTAGAAACTTTCACAATAATTTCAAATTCTTAATGAGATTCCTCACTAGAAAAGACTCTTGAAAAAGAGTTTTCAATTAAAATTTTCTTATATAATATATATATATATATATAAGAGAAAGAAAGAAAGAAAAGAAAGAAACAATAAAAAAGTTAGAAAATATCAACAAAAAAAAAGTTCAAAATATTCAATTTCATCGACCCGGCGAACCGTTCTCGGGTCAACCAGTTCAGCGATTCAACCGCCGATTTTCCCAATTCTCTCTAAATAGGCTGGTTTTTTTTTACTTCGAACAGTTTAGAGGGTATATTCGGACTGGAATCCCGACCGATCAACGATTCAACCGATCGAACCGATTTTCAAAACCATGCTGGATTGGCAATGGGCCAGTTACACTCCCCGTCCCTGACCCCAAAAAATCCCTGTACAAAAATAACATCATCAACAACAACATCATCTGTGTATCTGAGTGTGTGTTACAAAGAGAGAGAGAGAGAGAGAGAGAGATCTGAGTAGAGAAAGAAAGAGAGAGATCTGCTTAGATCTGCCGTGGCGGAGGGAACTGATGCCGAAGTATGGAGGTTCGGCTACTCTAGCATCGCGGCAGTAGTAGTGGCGTGAAGGAAGAGGTGACGGTGACTACGGCGCTATGGAGTGAAGAGAGAGAGTAGAGGGAAGAGAGAGAAAGAGAGGAAGAAAAAAGAGAGAGGGAGCCTTGCCTTGCCAGTCTTCTCCGCTCGTCTTTGCTCACTGATTCAGTGCTCTCTCTCTTTCCCTCATTTTCTCTCTCTCTCTCTGCTCTGTGCTCTCTACTCTCTTTCTCTCTCTCTCTCTGCTTTTTCTTTGCTCTCTCTCTGTCTTTGTTTTTTATTCTGTTGTTTGATGGTGGATATAGGGATATATATATGAATGGATATACGGGTATATATGTTATTTGATTTTGGGGAAAGGGGGGCGAGGGCGAGACGGAGGCAGAGCGGGACAGGTAGTGGTGAAAATGTATCACCGTCCCTGGCTCAAAAATTGTCGAGGATTTATTTTTGAATACCATCCCGGCCTCATCGAGGGTATTTTTCGAGAAAAAACCGTTCTAATCAGGGTCAGGGAAGTCCAGTCCCCGTCGGGTCAGGTTCAAATTGCCATCCATAATCAATAGGTTTTGTTTGGTGTTTTATGGAATTATTTATAATTATTTTTTATTTTTAAAATTTGTAATATAAAAATATCTTATATACTGAAATATATATATATATATATATGATTTAGGAAAAATGATATCTTTTAATTTTTATTTTGTAATTACTTTCAATTTTAGACTAATCATATTTAAATTATTAACATTTGGTTGTAGTACTTGAGTGTAGTCATTTGATTTTAAAGAGAAGTTTGAAGTTCCAGTTTTAACATAACATACTACTATGCTAACAACCACCAAGTAATTGACTATGCTATTCACAATGTATTTTCAAACATTACTCAATGTGGCCATCCTTAATAGGTTCAACTCCCCTTTTATTAGATAACCTCCATCAATATACAATGCCAATAATTTTGTAATAATTCAAAATAAATGAGACAGATCAATACACACCCTAACCAATAGAAGCTTAATTATATATATATATATATATAAAATAAAATAAAATGAAAAAAAAAAAACTGATTATATCAATATTCAAATTACTTTGAGCAATTCAAAAGTTATAATATGCTAATCAGATGACTAAAAATTGTGCAATCCCTTCAACCTTTGGTAAACTTGTAAGCTGTAACATCAATGTGTTGAAAAAATAAATAATAGAATGGCATATTAACGGAGGATTTTTCTATTACAAGAAGCCCAACCCAAGAATTCAATAGTCAACAAAACCATAGAGGAGCCAACTCAAACCTAGTAGATGACTATTTAAATTTGCCTTAAAACTTAATAATTTTTAAAATATGTTTAATCTTGATTTATTTACCTCTAAAGCCAATCTCAAACTCGAGTTTAATCAAACGAAGCTCAAATAATTTGATTTTTAGTGTATTTATCAAGTTGAGATCAAACAAACAAGTTTCAAAATTTAAGTTTAACTTGTTTACATAACTAAGTCGATCTGAAACAAACTTCTAACAAATCAAACTTGAACAAGTTAGTTTGCCATATATTGTAGGCCCACACAATGCAGCAAATCTAAGGGTGACCTTATTTGCATAAAAATGAAAATGAAATGAAAGCAGAAATGTTAAAACAAAAACTATGGAATGAGAGAAGAATTTCTTGGTAGCATCACTCCATTACCTAAATTGCTTTCAATTATGATTAAAACTAGAAAAATATTTTGTGGCCTTAAAAACAGTGGCCCTAATGGCCCTAATTTCTATTTTTGGATAAGTTTGTTTTTTTTTTCTTTTTTCTTTTACCTTTTTTTTTTTTTTTTAACCTTATATAGAAATTAGGGGCATTCGGGCCCCTAATTTTCGAACTACAATCTGCTCCCGTTAAAACTATAACAAAAGCACAAGAATGACATCAAATGCAAGGGGAGAGTCTTACATTATCTACCTTCTTATTATATATATATATATACACAAACTATACACCAGTAAATCTTAAATAAAACAAGAGGAATAACGAAAATATCACTCGAGGCAATGGAGTTGACGATGGTGAAAACAGTGATAGCAGGAAGGAGAAAAAAACCGCAATGCCAAATTATCAAAGGCTACAGTAAAATCTGGTCCCGAATGTATTCTCTCCACTATAAGTGACGTATAGAAAACCATCTTCATCTTTCTTCTCATCGTATATAGAAGACATGATTGATCCTGCAATAAACAACAAAAATAAAGAACAGACCAGACTAAAACATTGAAACATAAATCGACAAAATTGCAAAGGGATTACCTGTTGGTGGCAGGACGTTGTCCACAAACATGAAAATCGCCTTCTCTGCACTCAATTTGATCCTTTTGCGGATCACGTACACAAATTGTCCTACTGTCAAGTCAGCTGGGACAAGGTACCTGTAATTTCATCATTTAGGTTAGAAGAAAAATCACAACTAATTAACATACAACCATGCACGCAAGTTGGTTCAGGAACCTTGTTTTGTTTTGTTTTGAGGAAGTGCTATTCTGTGGGTGCTCTCAGGTGAAGAAACATGACAAGATGGGATGAGTTTCCTTACCTTCGAGTGAAATACATATATTTGACTTCTAGCTCACAGATCGTTTCTCATGAAAACATCTTAAACTATTTCTTTTTACCACATGACATCTTGGGCTCCAAGTCTTGTCTCCAGAAGGAACAAAGGTAGCATACCACATTCAAGTTGGGCACATAATTGAGTCCAGAGAAAGTCCAACCAACTAAATGTGTGGGATTACTCAGTGAACTCCGTTTTTTTCAAGAGTAAAAAAAGGTTCTTTCCAAATTCATGATACCTAACTTCTTTGTCGGAATTCCACAAACTTTTTGTCTGACATTGAGAATATTATAATAACGCATCCATGCTATGTGGACTCTGCCTTCAATAATATGCTGAAATAGAGCTCACATAATACCATTCTCTAAGATCCACAATAATCAAGGGTCTTGGGAGGCATAGACTAACCACTGGCATAATATAATTTGTACAAAGCGGATACTCTTAGACTTGAGCCCATGTTTACTCATATGCTTGGAAGCCTGAACTTTTATCACTGCATCAAACAATGGCTCCTATTGAGCTCACATAATATGGGGTGCCTAAAAGCTAGAACGCTAATGAACCTGCAGGTGTACTAATTAACCCTGACTAGAACGCAGATGTGTTTTCAACAGATAGTGTTGTTTAACAAATAGAGCTGTATCAAATCTTGGAAGGAAATAAAAAGAAAGAAATATCCAAAAAAGAAGGGAAAAAAGTGATAGAAGTAAACAGGGAGGAAATCCAGAGAATCCAGAATCAATCAGTTACTAGTGCAGAAACAAAACTTACTTCTTCTTATCAATGTTGGGAATATCACTTCTCTCTGCCTTCTCCACGATCACCTTCAAATCATAAAATCAGGTTTACATAATATGAAAATTTATACAAAGAAAGAACCAAACAAAACTTGATCTGTTGAATAGAACTAACGTAACTAATCATAAAGGAAACCCTTGCAGAAAAAAGGTTGGTTGAAGAAAGTCGTCAGAGGAATTTTGAAATCTGACGCATGCAAAAACATGGCCATAAAAATTGGAAAGAGATAAACTATCCAACGAAAAACCTGAAACAGTTTCTTCTACTAAAAGGACAATTTGCCAGAAATAATTGAAAACTCCATATAGAGCTTGAGGAGCCCAATCAGCAGTTCAATACGGGTCTCATACTCCTGAAACATGATGGCAGTAAGTGATAGGGCTCTGGTCTCGAATTCCCATAAACTTCCAAGTTCCATTAATTGGAACTTACATAGTAACTGAAGATTGGATCCAAAGTCAAATTCTCAACCATGTTGTGATCCATATAGTGCTTTGGTCTTTAACCTCCAGAGAGTCAAAAGTTTAAGTTCAATTTTTTCTTCAAAGTTTATCTAATACTCCGTTCTAGAATCAAGCTTCATATTGGTAACTGTTACTAAGGCCCTATTTGATACTGCACCAGAGTTCAAAAGATTCCACTCACAAAAATGCAGTCAAAAGGTGAAACACAATGAGACGCAATGTGATAAATGTACACATTACACCTCCATATACAAATGTAACACCAATAAAAAGGATAAGCGGCATTGTATGGTTTGTGTATCTTATTAAAATGAGAAGAATAAAATCTTAATCACTACAAGCCGACTCATCTAAAAGACACAAAATGGTTTGTATATCTCTTCAAAATGAGAACAATGAATCTTATACACTCACAACAACAATGCTTTTCCATTCACAAAATGGTATATTCATCATTTCTACTCCCAAATCAAATATCCAGTAAAATGAGATATTGATTGTCACAAGTATTACTATTAACCATTTAATAGGCTTTTTTAGATACAGCAGAATAGAATTTTGGCTATTAACTACAGACCCCCACACAATACTCTCTCTTATTTTTATTATTATTTTTTATTTTATTATAAAAATAAGTAGATCCACAACATTACAAGAAGCTACTAGAAATTTCTTCCTCCATTAAAGCTGGTAACATATATTAGCATAGAACATAGAATGAGTGTAAACTTATAAAAATTGCTTCCACCACTGCAGGATTCTATCATCGCAATACCAAATAGTACATAATGTTTAATGCTGAATCATTTGGCAAGCTCATCAAAATAATATCAACCAAATGCTCCTCGGTAAATGTTGTTCAAAGATTTAAATATTGCTAGCATAGTACCTAAATCATGTCTATTACTCACTTCCACAACATTTATCACTTTAACCGATAGATTATAATGCATCTCAACTTAGCACAGAACACCTATTGCCTTGATCACATGCATCAAATACAAGACATTAAATAATTTTTGCTTCTTTTAGTTGTTTGATCTCCAAATTTAATGTATCTGAATCTCTATGCACCCAGAATTTAGAGTAATGGAAGTTGAAATGGGATTACCAATAGCAATTTTCATCAAGAACATGCATTTTAGAGGCATCTAAAAAATTAAAACCATGGCTCAAAATTCGGAATTATATTGAAATCCTCAAGAATCTAAATAGGTCAAATTTATTGATACACAATTGGGTTCTTGACATAATGCTTAATTCTCACCGGAATCCTATCTGGGTATTTCTCCCTGATCCTGCCAGCCTCGGCACGTCTGTTTTCTGAGCACAAAAGAGACACCACAGATTTCATTTCCAAAAGAAAGAAGAAAACAAAAATGAATCTAGAATTTAAAACAGTAAAACAGGCAAGAAAAATTTGGAGTAGTGCACAACTCAATTGCACAAACAGAATTGCATACCAAGATCATGCTCTTGCTTGAATAAACTTTTTGCCATTTAACCTGAAATCACAGCTCAACAAATTCATACCCTTGTTCCCAATTTACACATACACCAACTAATGAAAGGAATTAAAAAAAAACCCCAACGCAGCTTATCTACACAACCCTCAACTCTAAATTCTCGGATTGAGAATTCAATAGAATTTGATACAACCAGTGCATAAGAAAGAAAGAAGAAAAAAAATCTGACAATCATTAAATCCATCAAAGAACTTAACTTTAAAAACTCAAAAACAGCTTATCTACCCAACCCTCGACCCTAAATTTTCTGGGTTCAGAGTAAAAGAGAATTTGATAAAATCAAGTACATCAATGAACAAAATAAACATCAGACAACCTACGACTCAAATCATCAAATCAATCAAAGACCTTAACTTTGGGGGTTTGACTTGTTTTCTCACAACACTACAAACAATCAAAAATAAAAACACCCAAAAAAAAAAAATAAACAGAAGGAATACAAGAAAAGGCAAATCTTGAATTAGTTTGAGAAAATAATCAACAAGATTCTTAAAAAAATTAAATTAGAAGATCCCAAACCTTTTCGTTGGGAAAGAAAAGAAGAAAAACAGAGACACTGCAATTTGGCGCAGGTCAGATTGAAGAAAAAATAGTGCTGCTTTGCTTTACTTTGTTTTTCAACTATTTATATTCTAATAATCTTTCAGTTTTTCAATCATTATCCAGTTCTTTATCTGTATAAGAAAAAAAAAAATGAAAAAAAAAAAAGACGTGGGCTCCAAGAATGAAAAAAAAAAATTTTAAAAAAAAAACAAAAAAATCTTAGTGGGTCCCACCTGAAGTTATTTTTCTGAAAAATACTAAAATTTCAAAGACTACGTGGGTCCCACATTTGATATAAATTTTTATAAAATTTTTAGAATATTTAAGGTATGTAACACTTTTAGGCATGTTTGTTTAGGTTATAGGGAGGAGATTGGAATTTATAGTGAGGTAAAATTTACTAATATTATTTTTATTTTGAGAGATAGAAAGGGAATTCGTAATCCCCTCCGAACTTTGAATCCTCTTGGGAAGGAGATTAGGATAGGCCTAGAAGACTTGGTATTAAAAAAATAGTCCGACAGAGTAGAAATTTTTTATTTTTATTTATTTTTAATTTTATTTTTTACATGTTGGGTATTTTTTTTTGAACATTAATGTTTAATTTTTTGTATTTTTTGTTAAGTAAAAATCTTTTTTTTTTTTTTTGAAAATTTTTTATTTTATTTTTATTTTTTAAAATTTTTTACATGTTGGGTATTTTTTTTAAAATATTAATGTTTAATGTTTTTGTATTTTTTTATTTGTTTTATTATTTTATATTTATTTTATATAAAAATAATTTAACAATCCCCATACTAATAACTATCATCAAAACAAATACGATTTTATTTAATCCCCTCACTATCAATCCCCTCATTATTAATCCTCTCACTACCAATCCCCTCCATTCTATTTCTAAAAACAAATGGGCCTTAGTTTAAAGTAAAAAAATTACTAAAAAAATCAAAAGATTATACCAAAAAGTCAAAGGTAGCGTTTGAGGCCTCTTTTGGCAACTTGATTATAATCTGCTTTTTGGATTATAACCCACCTCCTCTCTCACAAAAAATTGTTTATAAGCTGCTTATAAGCAGCTTTTTACCAAAAAGTTGATTATTACCAACTTCCCAAAATAGAATTTTAGAATTATGATTTGAGAATAGAATTGTATTTTGAGTTGTGAGTTTTGGAATTATAATTTGAAAAGAAAAAATTTGTTTAGTTATGAATTTTAAAAAGAGTTTTGAATTTTTAATGTGACGTATAAAATGAGAAAAGTTATTTAGTTATGAGTTTTGAAAAGAGTTTTCAAAATTTAATTGAAAAACGTATGACTCATAATCAAACACATAACTCAAACTCTATTGAAAATCCTATTCAAAACTGATAACTAAATTCTTTTTAAAATTCAATTCAAAAAAATAATTTGTCGTTTTGGTCTTAAAAAAAATAGTTTCTATATTTAAAAAGTATCAAAAATAAATATAATTTTTTTTTTTCAAATAACAAGTGACGATTAACAATTGAAATATATATATATATTTACGAGAGGACAACCGAATAGATCAAAAATTCAAAAACTGCCTGATTTACCAAATATGTGTTTCAAAATATGTTTTGAAATTGATTTGGAATCATGATTTGAAAATTTAAACCAAACATATTAGAATGTAAGAGTGGAATTAGTTTTAGAAAGTCAAATCAAACACAACCAAAGATTCTATTTTCTCATTATTTTTTACATATCTTTTCGTAAAAAATTAAAAAATAATTATAAATATACTAATTTTTTTCACTTCATATTTTAGACTAAAAATTAAAAATTAATAAAATAACATGTTCGTAAATGAAGCTTAACATGACTCTATTTTTCTTTGAGAGATCTACAAGTAAGTGAGATTAGAAAAAAAAAATAACCAACACATAAAGATACGAGTAACATATTTATATCCTACAATCTTTCATTCATACCCTACTATAAGCACATTTATCCTCCCTATATATATATATATTTTTTTTTTCCTCTAACTATTACATGCATGTAGTTCTGTCTTTTTCTGTTGGTAAAATCACCTGAAGTTATTTGATCGAGTAGTTTTACACCGTCAGATTTGGCTTTATTAAATCCTGCGGTACGAAAATTGAATTGGGCTTGGACACTTCCATGACACGATTTAATTCGGGTCAAGCCCAACCCAATTTAACAAGCCCAAGTTTAAATTGGTAAACTTGAGTTAAGGTTGAGTTGTTCAAAAATTCAAAAAAATCCTTTTGAAATTATGAAATATTTCAACAATGTATGATCACACTTAAAAATAGTAATTTATGAAAATTATATGAGGCCAACCTCTTCTTCTTCTTTTTTCCATTTTGTCTTTTATTTATTTATTTATTATTTTCTTTGGAAATTATATGGACATGGAATGAAATAAGAAGTCAATGGGTTGAGAGAATTGGATGGGTAGCCCAATTATGAGTGAAATTACAATTTTTATGCGATGGCACTTATACTGACTGGCCCATATAATAGAACTTTTAAATGAACCACATTGTCCCACATTCTTAATGGGTCCAAGGCCCATGATAAGAGGAAGACATTTTTTTTTCCTGAAGAAAACT
This sequence comes from Camellia lanceoleosa, assembly GCA_025200525.1. NCBI lineage: Eukaryota > Viridiplantae > Streptophyta > Magnoliopsida > Ericales > Theaceae > Camellia > Camellia lanceoleosa. The sequence continues at coordinate 156,371,137 of CM045769.1, read as the reverse complement.
TCTTCTTTTTTTTTTTTTATCTATCCATATCTTCAAAAAGTATTTGGAACAAAATAAGTATTTTAAGATTTATTGATACATTAAAAAATATATATATACATGACTAACAGGTATTTAACTCCATCACATATAATTGGCCTGTAATTTACCTTTTGTTAATGGAATACTAAGAAGAGTTTGTTGCAAAGATTCAAATATATAATTCAACTTATTTGGAATAGTTTTTAGGATTTAGTTAACAAGTGCCAGCTCTTTTTTTCTTTTCTTTTTTTATCAACAAAGAAAAAGGAAAACTTTTTTGATGGGATAAGCAAGTACAAGCATCAATTTACATCAATAAAAGAGGGAAGTGCAAAAAACATCATAGCTATCACTCCACAATCCCAACTAGGTTGGCACCAATGAGGAAGCACAATCATCTGCTAGCATTAAATCCACAGATTGGCAAGATACCAATCCAAAACAGAGAAACAAAACGAAAACAGAAATATAAACCAACCAGCCACACAGCAAGGGCAACCTTCCAAATCTGCCAACTCCTCCCCCGGCAAACTCCTCCAACAACTTATAACCAATACACCAGCAAAATCCTTGCAACAACAATATGCACTAAGTAATTAACATCCAAGGTAGTAACAAACAACACCAAGAATTACAACATCAGCAGTAACAACAACTATAAGGTTCGGAGCTATGCATCAAAACAGAAACCCGACTACGAAAACATCAGCAATACTGCAACAAAACCAAGTTGACTACCTTCTACACACAATAGTAAACTTCCATGTGACACACCAATCTACACACAGCAACAGGTAACAGAAACAATGGTAGGCAACAAAACAGAATCACTACAGCAGTAAGCCAACATACAGCAGCAGATCAACTCCTTTGTGTCACATCTTTCACAATAGCTCTCCAACCAATCTAACAACAACCAAACAAACACAGCACCAGCAGCAGCAGCAGGGATCCTGCAAACACCTCCACTCTACCACCTTCAACTCATGTAGACCCATGCACCTCTTAATTTGCTTAAAATTAAAAACAACATCATGAACTAAGAATGATGCACCACTAAAATGAGCTTTCATCCAAATTGCTACTCTCACCTCGATGTATTCACACAGATCTTGAAAATTGGGTTGTACTGAATTGAAGACACAGTCATTCTTATATCTCCACAGACACCACATTATAACTGATGGTAAAGCCCTCCAAATCTGTTTTACTTTCTTCCTAAACTTCTAACCCAACCGCCATAGTAGCAAATCTTCAATGGAATTAGGAATAGTCCACTAAAAACCCCACCAAAAAACAATAGCAAACCAGGTTCTCCAGACAAAGGGGCAATGAAGCATTATATGTTCTGTTGACTTTCTTGCCTCATAACAAAAAATGCACCTCAGAGCATCATCACACACCAAAAATGCCTAACCTGTGAAACAGCTCTTTTGTTTTCAATCTACCTCTCCAAGCTAACCAAGAAAAGAATTTAGCTTTTGGTGGTGAGAAATTATTCCATATCAGATCAACTGATCTTTGTTTGGGGCCATCATTAACTAAACCCCAAGCATAAACATGATTAACCTTGAACACACCTAACTGCATAGGCTTCCAACACAAACAATCAACTGCATCACTTCTTAAAACAGGGCCAGCCCCTTAAAAATTTAAAAATCTAACCAACTCATCCTCTTCCCAAGCTCAAGTTGTTCTTCTGAAATTAAAGTCCCACCCAGATTGATAAGATCTTCTAACTAATTGCAAACTCAAGGAATACTATTTATCTTCAACCAGCTAAAACAATCTAGGAAATTGGCTTAATAGGTTTGTTGAGCCCATCCAAAGATCCCTCCAGAAACTAATTCTTACTTCATTCCCAACTACAATCTAAACATTATCCTTGTAGAATTAAAAAAGCCTAACAGTCCTTTGAGAAACTAGTAATATGTCTTTCCATATCTTAGATATAGAACCAAATTTAGCCAAAAAAAGATACCACATGTCCCTTGTAGAGCCATACTTCTCACAAATTACCAACTTCCACAATGCATCATCCTCTTGGCCATATCTCCACCACCACTTTACTAGTAAACTATCATTGGCTAATCTGATATTTTTGATCCCCAGACCACCTTGTTTCACACTCCTAGATACCTCTTTCCAACTAACAAGATGGACGTTCCTATGATATTTTGAATCACCTCATAAAAACAATGCTTGAATTCTATCAATCTCTTTTGCTATACATTCCGGCATTTTAAAAAGAGACATGTAATACACAGGTAAAGCACACAGCACAAATTTTATGAGTGTAACCCTCCCAACAAATGACAAAACTCTTCTCTTCCACCCAGATAACTTCTTCTTGAATTTCTCCACTACTAGTTTCCAAGTTAACCTCCTACTAGGATTGGCCCCCAATGGTAATCCTAAATATTTCAATGGCAACTTCTAACTTAGACAATTCAACATTTCAGCAAACTCATCAGCCACTTCCACTCTGCACACAACACTTTTAGAAAAATTAATCCTTAGCCCTGAGATTTCCTCAAAACACCTAAGGATTCTTTCAATAGCCATAATTTCACACCATTCAGCCTCACAGAAAATCACTATATCATTAGTACATTTCAAATAAGAAACATTCAAACCATTAGCACCTACTGATATACCTTTAAAAAGACCCAATTCATTAGTTCTTGATATGAGTATGTTCAGTCTCTCAGCTACAACATTAAACAAAAATGATGATAACGGATCACCTTACCTTAAACCTTTTTGGGGACAGAACTCAGGTGATGGTGAGCAATTAACCAGAATTGAGACTCTAGTAGAAGAGATACAGCCCTTCATCCACTTGATCCAAATAGCTCCAAATCCAAAACTATCTAACATTTGATTGAGGAAATTCCAGTTTACCATGTTATATGCTTCTTCAAAATCAAGCTTAAGAATTAATCCTTTTTTATTTGATTTATTCTACCAGTCTATAACCTCATTTGCTATAAGAACTTCATCCATAATGTTCCTCCCACATAGGAAAGCTTATTGAACTCTATCAATAACTTTTGGCAAAACTAATTTAAGCTTGTTAGCAACCACTTTAGACAATACTTTATAAATGGAACTAATGAAGCTGATAGGTCTAAAGTCTTTAATTGATTCAGGACAATCAGATTTGGGAACAAGAGTCACAAAAGAATAGTTAATTCCATTTCCCAAAACCCCATCATCATGAAATTCCTTCATAAAATCCATGATATCACCCTTCATGATCTTCCAACCCTTTTGAATACAAATCAAGTTAAACCTATCTGGACCTGGAGCTTTGTTTCCATCATATTCCTTGACTGCTGCCCAAACCTCTGCTTCTGAGAAATCTAGCTCCAAACTCTAAAGTTGACCTTGATCAATGCATCTAAAATCACCCCCTAGTCTTGGTCTCACTCTCCAACCTTCAGTGAACAAATCTTTAAAATAAGCCTAAATAGCCTGTTTTAACTCCAAGGGCTCCTCAAACAAAATGTCATTAATCCTCATTGAATCAATGAGGTTCCTACTTTGTCTTCTAGATGCCATTATGTAAAAGTATCTGGTGTTTTTATCCCCTTTTAAGGCCTAATTTAATCTGGATTTTTACAACCAGATCCACTCCAATCTTTTTCTACTATGCTAAACTTCATCTCTAACTTCTATTCTTTTTCTAACTTCAACTTCTGAAAGTTCTCTCTCTTCAGCAACTAAATTCCAGGAGTGTAACTCAGCTTCAGCTACTTTGACTTTGGAAACCACATGACCGAAAACCTCCACATTCTATATCTTCAATGCCTGGTTGAGTGATCTCAGTTTGGCCATAATTCTGAAACCAGCCTAACCCTCTACTAGTGCACTATCCCAAACCTTTTTAACTTCTTTAAGAAAGCTGGGATGTAACACCTAAGCATTTAAAAATTTGAAAAGCTTGGGACCCTAATCTCGCTCATCTTCCTTCAATAAGATTGGGCAATGATCAGACAAAGATCTAGGAAGGCCCCATAACTTAAATCTAAACCATTCAAGCCACTCCGGATTTAATAGAAATCTATTAATTCTACTCCAGCACACTCCTAGTTGTGAATTACTCCAAGTATATTGCCTCCCTAACATAGGTACATTCACCAATTCAAGTTTATTAACGAAATCATTAAACTCCTGCATCCCCTTATCACTTCTAACACAACCTTTCATTTCCCTAATACTTTGGATTTCATTGAAATCCCTCCTTAAACACCAAGGTTCTAGGAATGATGCTTTTAGATTAACAAGAACCTCCCAAAGATGCCTTTTCCCACTTCTATCATTAGGGGCATAGACATTAACAATGACACAATCAAGTCTGTGACAGGCCAAACCTAATAACAAAACAAAGTTCTTGGAGCTACAACAGCCCTTAATCTGAAAGACCTCAGGTTTCCACAAACACAACAAGCCCCCTACACTCCTTTCTGCATCAACCCCTATATATCCCAGGTCATCTTCTGGCCATAGAGATCTAGCAAAATTCTCATCCATACTTGACTTCTTCGTTTCTTGAATCAAGACCATATCTACCCTTTTTTCCTTTATGAGATTTCTGAAACTCCTTATTTTCTTAAGCTTGCCCAAGCCTAGGAATGGCAACGGCCCGGGGCGGGGCCAGGGACCACACTTCCCGGCCCCGATCCCCGAAGGTAAAAAAATTTCCGTCCCTATCTCTGATCCCTAGTGGGGGAACCCATCACCCCCCTGGTCCCCTAACGGGGATCGAGTTTCCCCAACCTCGAAAAATCCCTGATTTTTTTTATAAAAAAAAAAAAAAAATTGTTCAAGAACAACAAAATCAATATAACAGATTTGAGTACCAACAATCATCATCAACAAATTTAAATTAAAAAAAAATAATCTAGAAAATATATATATATATATATATGTTTTCATCATCATCAACAAATTTAAATTAAAAAAAATAATCTGAAAAAAAAAATATATGTTTTCAACAACAATACCAACAATCATCATCAGCAACACAATACAATACCAACAAGATCAGATCACAGAGAGAGAGAGAGAGAGAGAGAGAGATAATAAATCTGATCGACGGTGGCTGTGGCGATGGGTTCGGTGGTGGTAAGAGAGAGATGGACCTTCTACGGCGGTGGCCATAAGAAATAGAGAGAGACGAAATGGAAAGAGAGAGAAAGAGAAACCGAGGTGAGGAGAAGAGAGAAAGATGAGGGTCGGGGCCAGCGGTGGTGATGGGACACGGCGACTGTGAGAGTGAGAGAGAGAGAGAAGAACAAGAGAGTTGAGAGATAGTGAGAGAGAAGAACGAGAAAGTAAGAGAATGAGAGATGAGAGAGTCAGAGAGTGAGATATATAATACAACTAGATATATATAATACAACTAAACACAGGTATATAGCGGGGATGCTTCGTGGAAATTTTGAGGCAGGACCGGGCCGAGGCCGGGGCCCTAGAGCCTATCCCTGTCCCTCGCCCGAAAATCATCAAGAATGTATTTTTTAATACCAACCCCGACCCTATGGGGAATAATTTTCAAGAAAAACCCTATTTATCGAGGCAGAACGGTTCAGGTCCCCGTCGGGCCGGGTTCATATTACCATCCCTACCCAAACCTCTAACATTCCAAGAAAGAACTTTCATTATGAAACTGTTTCTACTCCTAAATCTCCTTGGGTGCAAATTTAAGCACCACCACTAATGGGTACTCTCTCCTCATCTTGCTTTTCTATCTCCATAATTTTCCGAATAACACTCTCTTCCTTAACCCCAATTCAATACCTAGAGCTTTCCCTCATCTTCATAGTTTTTTAGGTTTCATTTCAGCTTAAAATCTGACGATATGCACCAGTACTAACTGACATAGATGAAGAAATCGCAGATGCCGCTACTCGAAACATTACTGCTCATGGAAATCCCCTGCAAAATAGAGCAGCACCTCTAATTTTCTTTTTCCTTTTTGGCCTTGAAACTTTAGTAACATGCTTTCCTTTAACTTTACTAGTTGAAACTTGAGCACCATTCTTCCCTTCATCTTTTTTTGCCAAAAAAGGTTGCTCACCATCTGTAACAACTTGAGCCATAAAAACCTTCTTCCCCTTATCTCTTATTTGTGCCAATGATTGGTCAAAGCCTGAGTCGTCTTGGCCTTCAATTACCTTCTCTCTTTTGGCAGTTCTTTTCTAAATTTGTTGTTCAAAGCCTGAATCATCATGGGCTTCAATAAGGCCATTAAGCTGGCCTTCAGACATTTGGTAAAAAGGAGGCTCTAAAGTAAGTGGACCAGGATCCACCATATTCTGTCTTACAAGGTCCATACCTAAGCCATTACAAATCCCTTCATATTGGGCCTGATTTAACACCACCTCCAAATTAATATTGGGCCTAATAATTCCATTATCACTGATGCTTCTCATTAATCCAGTTGATTCGAATTCTTCAACGACTCTACAGTTTCTCACAACTTGACTCTGCAGTAATTTGCTTTGCATGCTTGTCTTGGAACCTACTCCACCCTTAGCCACTTTTTGGTTTTCCAATTCTGTAGCTGTTTCATCACAATTGAAGCTATGGGAGAGTTACAACGGCCACCTTGTATTAACCCCTTCACTTCCATGTCAACCCATTAGGTCTTTTCCACCTCACCTCGAACGTCCACGTCATCATTCCGGGCATCCTTGTTAGCATCATCTTCTTCTTTGTCCATCTGTTTAAAAACAGAACTCTGGCCCACTCTCTCATGGCTACCATCAGCAAACCATGATTTACTTCCATTTGCAACCTCAACAGAATGATACCCATGTCTCTGTTCAAAGACACTCCACAACTCTTATTGGGTATGAAAAACCCTTACTCTCCATGATAACCATTTTATCAATAGTTTCCAACTGCAATGTAATAACTTGCACCTTACCATATTTTAGGGACACCAAGCTCAAAGTTTCATCATGAATGGCCACCACTTTGCCCCAAAGCTCACTTATCTTTTTAAAATTATGAGAGTTCCACAGATTTGGTGGAACTCTGAGACAGTAAAACCATGTCAACCTTTCACAATCGACGAACATACCTTTCTCCCACTCTGTTACCGTCTCGCACTAGTCCTCAACATGGTTATCAGAATCTCGATCCGGATCTTACGATCCATTTGAGTACAATCGATCCGGATTGTGTAAAAAATTTATTATAGGTAGAATCTTTCGATCCTGGTAATGGGATCTTATAGGATCGTAAAATCCCGATCCTATGCAATCCAATTTACAAGCCTTGTTTTGTATTGTATAACATATTTTATTATAAATTTTATATTTGTTGTCTAAATACTAATTTATGTGATCAAAATACATAATAAAAAATAAGTAGTATTGAATCAAATAGACTAAGAAAAACAAATTAGGAAACAAATATTCAAATATTGCGGTAATTTAAGAAAATTAACTAGTCGGAAAAACAAACTTAACTTTAGTGGAGTCTAAAGAGGGTAAGATGATTGCAACTTTATCCCAATTTTTGGAGAGATTATTTTTGTGACTTGAATCCGCTCCATCAGTGATGCTAACGACAAACCTTATCATTCGGTTAAGCTACTCTTTTGAGTTCTTAATCTATTTTTATATCCAATTTTGTTAAATATTTTTTCTTCACTTTTTATGTATTAATGTAGATTGTAAAGTATTTTGTTATAGAATTCTTCTTCATTACCTTCTTTTTTGATGAAATACAAAACTTTTACTATCGAGTTTTCTATTTTATAATATTATATGTACATTTTACATGGAATATTTTACTTTTTACAATACCTTCGCTTCTTTTTAATAGAATATAGGCTCATTTTATGTATACTTTTTAAGAAATGTTTATTTAAATTAAATTATTATGTAATTTATCTTTTTTAGGAGGATCTCGATCTGATTCTACAATCTGATCCTTTAAACACCTCTAACAATCCAATGTAAGATTCCGATTTTAACAACCTTGGTCCTCAACCCATTTGACGATATCAGTACTTATGTTCCTTATTTCTTGAACTAATTGAAAGGTTACATATGCTAGTCTACCCCCACCCTCCTTAACCTCAACATTTTGTAAGCCTCTGTTTTGCAAATCCTCCTTAAACTCTCCAAATGAGAGTTGAGGTCTCAGCTTAAACACCAGGCTGTTGAATAGCCACTCATTCCCATATTCTATAATAATTTTAAAATAATTATACATTTATAAAATTGTATGTTGTAAAAAAATGCACATTTATTTTAAGATTTATTAATCAATGTACCAATGAAAAATTATTTTAAAAAGTATCATGAATTTAAATGTATAATATAGATTTAAATTTAACATAGTGTGAGTTATACTAAAAAAATTAATTAACACATTTTAAATTCTAAATATATATTACTTATTTTTTATTATTTTTATTTTTATCTTTCCCCTTCTTCAAAGTCATAACGATGGACAAAAATGGAGAGGTCCACCATGGACCTATCTATTGTATATGTAGTGTCAACTCATTGCCATTGCCGTATTAAAACATACCTGTAATGTGTTATGCAACAATTTATGCATTATTATTTTTTAGGATGCGCAATTGACAGTATTGTGCAATTGAAAAGATCATACGTTATGTTATATATTAAGGGGTTTTTTTCTTTCAATTTTTAAAAAATAATTGTGACAAACTGGTTTTATGGACATTTTTGGGGGAAAAAATCTTGTGACATTTATATAAATATATGCAGGGGCAGAGAGTGAGGGTCCAGGGGTCACCTGCACGTGGGCTTTGGATTTTTTTATTTTTTTTTTGGCGCAAACATAAAGAAATATTTTAAAGAAAAAAAATTATAAAAATATTATTTATAGTGAAATGTCAATGGCATTTTTAAAATTATGAGAACAATAATGGTTGTTTTGATTGAAAATAAAAAGACTACGATAAGCCATATTATTATGAAATTTTAATATAGTTGTGATGTCTATCATCATTGACATACAAACATAATTAATCTCAATAAAGATATGAAATTTATAGGATTATTAGTTACATTTGACATATGGGGTTCATCTTTCATATGTTTTTTTATCATTGATTGGTAATATCACATGTCAATGATAACGTAATAAAACTATTATATTGAATTTTTACTTAAATTCTATATAAAAAAATTACTTTATTATTATATAATTTATTTTAAAACTTATATTCATGACTTTTTTATATTGTCCATAGTACAATAGTTACAAATAACATTATTTTTTTTATCTTTCTTGAAATTAATTGTAAAAATTTATGTGAAATATTTTTGTAAAAATTTTCAATATCTGATTTAATTTTTTAATTCCACCAATGGGGTCTTTTGAGAAGAGAAAAAAAAAGTCAATTTTTAACTTTTTATTCATTTTGGGTCACATCAGAAAAAATAAAATAAATTAAAAAAGTCAAAAAATTTAATTTTTTACTAACTTCTCAAAATACCACAATATATATATATATATATATATGTGTGTGTGTGTGTTAAGATATGCAAGCACTAAAAATTAATCAATCCTATGATTTGATATTATTTAATAATATATATGGGAAAGAAATTTTGTCCACTAAATGCTTATCATTGTTTCTTATAGGGGTTTTTTTTTTTTTAATTTTTAATTTAAATAATTGCTTCTTATATAAGTTTTTTATTTTTGACTTTGAAATTCTACTTTGATATGTGGTTTGGGATGATCTAAATAAGTATATTTTTTGACTTTTATGAAAATATAAATTAGGTATGATTTAGATTTGAAGTGATGTGTTAGAAAGGTGATGTGACTTAAATAAGGCCTTGTTCGAAAAGACTAAATAAGTCCATACTTTTTATCTTTTTATCTTTTTTAAGTCACATCAATCAACATCTCCTTTCTACTTTTTTACACATCTTTTTATAAAAAGTCAAAAAGTACACTTATTTAGAATATCTCAAACAATCTCTAAAATGATATAACCTAAATAAGATAATGACTTTTTGACTTTTTTAGATCATGTCAAACAAGGCCTCATGATTTGAAGTATCAGAGTTTTATCCACTAAGCTAACTCCTTTACTCGCAACAATGTTTTTTATTTTTTCACTTTCATGTTTGGTAAGCATAAGAATTGTGTTTTAAAAAATAATTTATAATAGAGTTTATGTACACCAAGAGTGCATTTGTTTGGACGGATTGAATAAGAAGGATTGTAATCCATCGGATTATTAGTCTTGGGATATATTGTCACATAACTATTTGGTTGAACTAAATTTGTATCCTATGTTTGTATAGTCATGGGATTAGATGTCTGAATTGGACTATTTTTAGTTATCCAATGTTTGTTTGGGATATTATGGAGAAGGATAAATACTCAAATGATTATTTTATCTTTTTCAATTATTTACTAAGTAATAACAACATTAAACATAGCTTTAATATTTTAATTATTTTTAGCTAGATTAAATAAAAATTTATTTTGTTTTATTTTTTGCACAATATTTTAATTATTTTAATTTATTATTTTCAATTAAATTAAATTTATAATTTATATTTTTTATTTTTTATTTAATATATAAAAAATAATTTTATTTAATATATAAACTAAATTTTCAACAACACTAAAAAAAATTAATTTATAAGGCCATAATTTATAATTTATTATTTTTAAATAAATTTAATTTATAATTTATATTTTTTATTTAATATATAATTTTAAATTAACAACACTAAAAAAATAATTTAATTTAATATGTAAATCTAATTTATAAGGCCATAATTTATAATTTATTATTTTTAATTAAATTTAATTTATAATTTATAATTAAAATTTTTTATTTAATATATAATTTTAAATTAACAACACTAAAAAAATAATTTATAAATGTTCAAAAGATTATTTTATCCTTTTTCTAATTGTTTGTTAAGTAATAACATGAAGGGTAAAATGGACATTTTACAAAATAATCTCATTGTTGGGATTGGATAGTACTATATTTGTGGGACTAATAGTCCGGAACAAAAAACATGAAACAAACAATGGACTATTAATCCAATAGGACTAATAGTCCAATCCCACCCCTAATCCTTCAAAACAAACACACCACAAATTCATACAAAATAGCATGATAATACTATTTTTTTTAATTTTGAGCCACAATGAACGTTTCGGCTGAAAAATAAATAAATAAATTATAAAATTATTCTTGTGGCTATGATGCTTGATTTGCAAGCTAGCTTGCAAGGAGTAAAGCACATGTTGCCACCCTCCTTCTAAGCCAATCAAAAATAGACAAAAACTAGATAAGATTAGAGAAGCAGGTTGTTTGAATACTAAAGATAATATAGTTCATATTAATATTTACAACCAAGTTCAACATCATATGAACATTATCTCGAGGGCGACATGCGCTAGAGTTCAAATAGCTTTCTATAGAAATTGAATCTTATAATTGAAGAGAAATCTAATCCTAATTTTTCCGTACATATTGAATCTAATAATTTATTCTAATCAATGATTTCTGTAATTTAGTCTCACAATCACACCTAATCACTGATTTCTTTTACTTAATCTCACAATCACATGACTAATTATCTAACTATGTAATAATATAATAATTTTTTATAAGATAAGGTGAACAATTGAAGAAAAGAAAATTTAGGAGTGGGGCAAAGAGGACACAAAATTGGAGAGGCATTTTGTTTTGTTAGCCAATAATGGCCCTGTTTGGTAAGACTTATTTTCAGCTTATTTTTACTTTTAGCTTAATTTAAATTATTTTGATGTGTTTAGTTCAGCTTAACAATACAGCTTATAATTTTTTGTAAGTCAAAAATCAACTTATTTTTTTAGTGGGAGGAGAAAAAACTTAATTTATAAATCAAAAATCAACTTATGTTCACAGCTATAAGTTATAATCACTTTCCTACACCTCTACTAAACGGGGCCAATACTATGTATTGAGAAAAGTACTAGAAAAAAACGAATCTTTATGCTACAATTATTATGAATATGACTCACATTTATCAACTTTCAATTTACGTGATTAACTTTATTTTGGGAATAAAATTGAAACATAAATTCATGATAAATATCAATTTTCTTTGTTAGCTAGCCACCACATGGGACTGGAAATGAACAGAGTCCCCTTCTTGACATGTCCAAATCATGATTTTCCTAAACAATTCATGCTAGGCCTAAGCATGTCCCCTCCTCTATTCCTTTCCTCACAAATGCCAAATTAATTCCCTTTTCTAGAATGTATAGACAATTATAATTTATTTATTTTCCTTTTTTTCTGTCACAAAAGGATATAATGACATTGGTACATGCAATTGTTTTTGTTATCAAGCCAAGTGATTTTAAAATAAAATTTTCAAATCCAGTCAATTTTAAACTTATTTTTCATATTGTTGAGTGAAATTGAGTTTTTTAAACATGATTTTTGGCTTAAAGTTTCAATTAATTTACTGTATATGGTGTTTTTAAAACAAAACTTCAAAAAAAAAAAAAAAAAAAACACCAAATTGAGATCGAAAAATATGTTCAAAACAACTTACACTCATAAATAAATTTTTAAATAACCCCACTTTGGTAAATAACTTGTTCATGCAACGAAAATTCTCTGAATGATAATCCATAACCCCAGAAAATCTTAGATGTAGATAGGCTATAGCTAGAATTTTAGAGGTTTGCTCTCTTTAAAGTCTCGAGTATGTTTCTCACTTCAAATTTATGTGACACATGCATTGAAATTTTATTTTTATTTTTTAATATTATTTGATTTTTAATTATCGTAACCCAGCATGACCGTAAACATCATCACTGTTCATTTTTGTTTGATATTTTGTGAAGATCAAGAAATCAATGATTCAAGAAAATCCACATTGCTCTTTTAAGGCTTAATATTATATAAAAATATTTCTTTTCTAATCTCCATGACTGAAAAAAAGTGGCCTCTCTCTCTCTCTCTCTCTCTCTCTCTATTTTTTTTTTTTTTTTTTTTTCCATATCTTGCTACCCCAAAAAGGATTCCATATACCCATGCTCCGATCTATTATTCACACACTGTGCACAGATACTTAGCCCTGGTTTGGCATTTGTATTGGGGTTAAATAATTACAAAAAGACAAAATTGACTATAAAAATTAATATAATAAAATAAAATATTATTTTTTATTCATAATTATTACACTTTTTCTTTCATAAAAATAAAAAAAGTCCCAAAACAAAAGTCAAACAAGGCTAAAAAAGTCAGATTAAAAAAATCCCAACACAAAAAAATTAACTAAAAAAATTAATGCCAAACGAACCTTAAACTAAAAAGGAGGCATTGGCATGCATAGACATCTCAAATGGCCCCTTAGCCTTTCTTGACTCTCAGAGACCCTAATTAGGTCCCCTTTTTTTTTCCCCTTATAAAAAAAAAAAAATTTTAGTTGCACAACTAATTTTATTCTTAAATTTAGATAAAGCATGTTTAGCAAAAATATTTTTAGAAAAGCACATTTGATAAACACGCTTTTGAGCTGTTTTGCTGGAACTAATAAACATGCTTATAAGTTGTTTCATTAAAAAGTACCTTTACTAAATATGTTTTTCCCCTAAGTTGGGAATTAAGCTTAAAGTAAACCTAATAATGTAATTAGAATACCCTAAAACCAGGAAAATCAACCAACATGATAATATTATGTATTAAAAAAAGCAGCTACAAAAATATTCAAAATTCAAATGTGTAGCTCAGATTTATTTTAGGCGTGACCTATTGCATACCAAATTTAAATTTACACTATCTACTTAAATTTTGAATATTTTTTAAAATATTTTTCTAAATACACGATATATGTGGCTAGTACCAAAACATGGTGAAATGATAGCAATATTGTGAAGGAGATGAGATAATGGAGCTTTCTTCACAAGGGGCTTAAAGGAAATCTGCTAAGATCCATATTGGTAGACCTTTCAATTTCTTTTAGGGTCCTGCAAGATGTCTCACCCTATAGAGTTGAATTGCCTTATTTTTGTTGGTGTGATTTGATAACACAAAGCATCTAACCCTACACAGCTCCCCATTAATGGTCATAGGGAAGATCTCATTGTGACCTCGAAATCTCTCAAGATTGAAATCATGTTTGCCAATGAGCAACATATGTACTGGACATTGATATTTGGATGTTGTCTTGGACTTAATTTCATCCTCGACATATTACACAATTGAGTTGATTAATGGTAAGAATTAAATAAATGATAATTTTTTCTCTCCACACATTAAAATGAAGGAGTAAAGTCTACTTTATCCACTTTACCTCCAACAATTGTTCAAATAATTAAAAAAAAAATTATTTAGGTGTCAAAGTAAATGACATTTCAAATTCGAATTCATAAATGGTCTGCATTGTAATTTAACTACTAATATACTAACCGCAATCTTGTGGAGAGGGGGAAAAAAAAAATCTATTTTATCCATTTGTGATATAACTAGACAAATGGCTCCAATATAATTTTAAACTAAAGTGTTTTTGTTATAGTTTTTATCTAACAATACAAAAATTATGTCACATGAGTGTTGAGAACAATTTTTTTTTGTTCTCCGTCAATGTAAATGACAGGTTTGCCCTTGTTTTCATCTTCTACCTACGACCTCATCACCTAGCTCCCCCATCATTACCTTCTCTTTCATCTATCAACTCCCTCACCACCACCTCCTAGGGTTGACAATAAGGGTTAATAGGGTGGATATTAATTCTCCATTCCATTCTTTTATAATTATTTTTTTTAATTCCCCATTTCCCATGGGTACTACCCTCCCCATCTCCTGATGGGTTTTGATATTCCCCAACCAAATTTGACCTTTTTTTTTTTTTTTAAATTCACAACTAAAGCTAATTGGACATTGAATTTTTTTTTTTTTTTTTTTTTTTTTTTTTTTTTTTTAAGGTTCACAACTTCTTCTTCTTTCTTTCTTTCTTTCTTTTTTTTTTTTTTTTGGTAAGATTCACACTCAAAGCTAAATATACATTCAATCTTTTTTTCTTTTTTTTTTTTAAAGATTCACAACTAAAGCTAAATGTACATTCAATCTTCTTTCTATTTTAATTTTTTTTTTTTTTAAGGTTCACAACTTTTTCTTTTTCTTTTTCTTTTAAGATTCACAATCAAAGCTAAATATACATTCAATCTCTTTTTCTTTTTTTTTTAAAGTTCACAACCATTTTTTTTTTAAATTCACAACCAAAGTTAAATATACATTCAATCTTATTTTATTTTACTTGGCTCAACAACAAAATCAAATACACATTAATTAATATTGTCACATTATTCTTGTCAAATTTTATGTATATCTAGAATTTTTAAAATTTATTTCAAAAAATTCAATCTTAACCAAAGCTAAATATACATTCATTTTTTTTATTTTTTATTTTTATTTTTTATTTTTTTAAGATTCACAATCAAAGCTAAATATATATTCAATCTTATTTTATTTTATTTGGCTCAACAACAAAATCAAATACACATTAATTAACATTGTCACATTATTTTATGTATATCTAGAATTTGTTTAAATTTATTTAGAAAAATTCTATTCCTACAAAAAAATTCCATCTTCTTTTTTAATTTTTTTAATTTTTTTTTAATTTTATGTATCTCCTTCTCCTCTCTATTAACTGATCTTCGATAATCTGAAGGTGAGTTATTGCTCTCGTTTCCATCTTCTTCTTCTTCTTCTTCTTATTTTTTTTTAAAATTTTTATTTGCATGTATAGAATGAATTTTCTTGTTTCAATATCTCCTGCAATTGTTTTATTGGATTTCTTTCTGATTTGATGGTAACCTTAGATTGAATTTTTCAATTTTCATCTTAACTAGCGATCACCTTAATTGAAATTTTGTACATTTTTTTCTTCAATTTTCATGTTTGGTTATGATTAATTGCGCGTTTTTAATCGATAGTCACAATCTTATCACCGCTAAATTGTCGTCATCGCAAATCGCCGTTGCTGTAGTGAGAGGATAAGAAAGAGTGAGAATTAGAACTCAAATTGTCAACAGAGTAGGGATGACAATTGATAACCTACCATGTGGGTATCCAGGGAGATCCAACCAAATACTTGGGTTTCCCCTTTTTTTCTTGTCCGTCAAGTAGGGTAAATAATGTTCTTTAAATGTCAACCGGGGATGGGTCGAGGATGGATACCCACTAAGGATGTATTTGATTGAATGGACTGGATAAGGGGGGATTAGAATCCATCGAATTTGAGTCCTGGGACTGTGAATCCCCTAAACTATTTGGTTGGATTGGATATGTGTCATGTGTTTGTTTTTTCATGAAATTAGATGTTTGGAAATTACTATTTTTGGTGAATCCAATGTTTGGTTGGACAGACTGGATAGGATAAATGATCAAAAGACTATTTTACCCTTTTTCAATAATTATTAAATAATAGCAATATTAAACATATCTTTAATATTTTAATTATTTTTATCTAGATTAAATAAAAATTTATTTTATTTTATTTTTTACACAATTAAATAAATTTATTTTTTAAAATTAAATAAATAAAATTCAATAAAAATATATGTTATTTTTTAATTAAAATTTTAAATAAATTTGTTTTTAAAAATAATAATAATTAAACAATGAAATTAAATAAAACATCTATTAAAATTTAAATAATGAAATTAAACAAAATATAAACAAAATTTTAAAATAAAACATCAACAAAATATCTATAAATAATTATTTTTAAAAAATTAAATAAATAAAACATCAATAAAAATTTAAATAAAATTATTTTATTTTTAAATTGAGACATTTAAATTTTATTAAATTTTACTAAATATAATACATAATTAAATAGTAGAGGGTCAAAATGGTCATTTTATCACCTAATCCTAACAGTGGATTGTCCCCCCAAAATTGTCCCACCCCCCCTAGGACACAATAGTCCCCCATATGGAGGATAAGGAGTCCGGCCGGACTCCATGTCCGGCGGACTAAAAAAAACACAAACGGCGGATTGGATGCTTCCTCCAGATTACAATCCGCACAGTAAATAGTCTCCCCTTTATCCCCCAAGTCAAACACACCCTAATTTCCCTATATATATATTTTTTTTAGGTACATCGGAAAATAATTTCTCCATATGTTTTCACTACTCTGTTGACAATTAGAATTCTAATTCTCACTCTCTCATATCCTCTCACTACAGCAACGGCGATTTGCGATGACGACAATCTAGTGGTGATAAGATTGTGACTATCAATCAAAAATGCGCAATTAATCATAACCAAAACATGAAAATTGACGACAAAAATGTACAAAATTTCAATTAAGGTGATCGCTAGTTAAGATGAAAATTGAAAAACTCAATCTAAGGTCACCATTAAATCAGAGAGAAATCCAATAAAACAATTGCAGGAGATATTGAAACAAGAAAATTTATTCTATAAATGCAAATAATTTTTTTTTAAAAAAAAGAAGAAGAAGAAGAAGATGGAAACGAGAGCAATAACTCACATTTAGATTATTGAAGATCAATTAATAGAGAGGAGAAGGAAATACATAAAATTAAAAAAAAAAAAATTAAAAAGAAGATGGAATTTTTTTTGTAGGAATAGAATTTTTCTAAATAAATTTTAAAAAATTCTAGATATACATAAAATAATGTGACAATGTTAATTAATGTGTATTTGATTTTGTTGTTGAGCCAAATAAAATAAAATAAGATTGAATGTAGTTTGGGGTGTCTTAAAAAAGTGTACTTTTTATCTTTTTACGAAAAGATGTGCAGAAAAGTAGAGAGGTGATGTGATGGAAAAAAGATAAAAAGATGGATTATATAGTAGATCCCAAACTAGGCCTTGGTTGTAAATCTTAAAATAAATAAATAAAAAAAAAATGGTTGTGAACCTTAAAAAAAATAAAAAAAATTTTAAAAAAAAGTAAAGAAAAAATATTGAATGTATATTTAGCTTTAGTTGTGAATTTAAAAAAAAAAAAAAAAGGTTATGAACCTTAAAAAATACAAAATTTAAAAAAAAAAAAAAAAAAGATTGAATGTATATTTAGTTTTGGTTGTGAATTTAAAAAAAAAAAAATGGTTGTGAACCTTAAAAAAAAACAAAATTTTTTTTAAAAAAAAAGAAAAGAAAAAAAAATATTGAATGTATATTTAGCTTTGGTTGTGAATTTTAAAAAAAAAAATGGTTGTGAACCTTAAAAAAAACAAATTTAAAAAAAAAAAAAAAAAAGATTGAATGTATATTTAACTTTAGTTGTGAATCTTTAAAAAAAAAAAGACATGTGGGAAAATTAGTAGATACCCATCTCCCACCCATCCTGTGGAGATTATCACTACCCTACCCTACAGATAAGAAAAAGCTGAAAACTCATGTATTTGGGTTGGGTCTCCATAGATGCACACAGGATGGGTTATCCACGGCCATCCCTACCACCTCCTTCTTCATTATGGACCTTCCCACCTCTTTGTCCCTCATTCCCCACCTCTTTCGCCACCATCTCCATCCCCTTGATATTGTCTAAGATGATGTTTTCAGTAAGTTGTCTAACTAAATTAACGATTTAATAATAAACTAGCATATCATTCGTGCTATGCACAGATTGTGTTTACAATTATCTATATATGTGAATTGTGATTTTTAATGTCTTTTTTTTTTTTTTAAATGTCTTTTTTTTTTCCTTTTTTATATTATATTAAAGTTTAATATTTTGATAATAATCATATGTGTTGGACTTTTCAAGAATTTTTTTTATGCTTGTTCTTAATGCATTAAAGTGTTATTATGAGGGATAATAATCATATGTGTTGTGACTTTTTAAGAAATTCATATGTATTGGATTTTAAAGAATTTTTTTTTATACTTGTTGTTAATGCATTAAAGTGTTATAATGAGAGTAAGACTTGGGGATTGAAAAAAATTAATAAATGCTAAGGTTTTTTTTTTTTTTAAATCAAAAAATTAGAAAATTTAGATTAAGAGATTAGAGCTCCCACAGGCTTGGGGTTAAAAACCCCATTTTACTTAATATATAGTATAGATATAGATTTGATTTTTGAAAACTTATTTTGAGCGAGAGGGTAATTTGATAAATTCATCTCTCCATCAACGAAGTGAGATATTACGCTATAATTCAAATTCACCTAAGGGATATTTAACTATTTTTAAAAGTCACGGGGTTAAATTCTTCGGAGCCATTCCATTAGAAGCAAAATGAATTTTGTCTAAAATGAATTGAATTTCAAAGTTAATGTAGGTTTTTTTTAATCTTTAACATATATTATTCTAGAATTCAAACTAACACAATATTGTAATTCTTAAACATCTTTTGATGAGCTCCTCAGCAAACAATTAGGTTATGTGTGTGTGTGTTGTTTTTTAACATTAAAGTCATAGATTGGAGAGGAAACTGTTGTCTATAACAAAACTCAAACACTTGATTCTCAGTGAGATGCAATTATTCATACCAAAGCAACGAGATGTCTTTTTAAAAACTTCAAACACATCCTGAGCCAAATGAAAATCTAACCAGTTTATATTTCTAATCATCAAAGGGGTTAAAAAGGGACGTAGATTTGGTCAAAAGGTATGTTAAATTGACTAAAGTATCCCTTTCATGTCGACTTGTTTTCTTCTTTTCATTCAAAATTTTCCACACAACTCTTTTGATGAAGACACAGCAATTGTATTTAGATCATAAATTTAGAGAGAAACTTTAAAAAAGAAAAAAAAAAAAAAAAAGAGTAAGTAAAATATAATTACATTTTATTTGTATTTTACTAACTTTTTTCTTTTACCTTTCTAAATCACTTAACATCCTAATATTAAATCTCACCCATATATAACATCTTTTTGGAAGTACTTCAGAAAGGAAGCACCTTGCCTCCAGTCTGAGATCGAATTGGATTGTACTGTTCGGCCTGTAGAGGTTCACAATGAGTCTCGTTTTAATAATTCAAATCATTCAGTGTGTAGAACTCGTCGAATACTATATGCCTGTAAAAAATCATATTGGTCGGATATCGATAGCTATCTTATCGGATTAGTTTTTTGTCAACCATTAATTTGTTCACCGTCCATTTTTTTATACAAAATTGATTTGATCACATAGCTATCGATATCTGATCAACGTAATTTTTTATGAACATATAGTACTCAATGAAATCTACACATTGAACGGTTCAGATTATCAAAACGGAATCCATAGTAAGCCCCCACAGGCCAAACTGTACTATTTAGTCCAATCTCGGACTGGAGGCAAGCTACTCCCCTTCAAAAAAAATCACTAGAAACTATCCATATTTAACGTTTTACCAATAGGTTGTTTGACATATGCTATTTTAGCACATCTTTTTATATTTTTATTTTATTTGGGTCATATTATTTTTTATTTAGGCCACATCATCTTTCTATCTCATTACACATCTTTTTATAAAAAGTCAAAAAATATATTTATTTAGATTATCTCAAACAATCTCTAAATGCAAATAATGTTAATAATTATGGAAAATAAGCATGACAATAAGTTTTGTTTTTATTAATTTTTAATAAAATTTTTTAATTTAAAGAGATATCATCGAATAGGGTAGGAGAACAAAAAATATGAGGACAGAAAATTTCCTATATAAAAACATTCTATTTGGTTTTCAGTATTCAAAGAGTTTATTATTTTTATTATATTAGCTGCTTCAGTGATTTTTTAATTTTTTTTACTTTTTAAATTCACCTAAAAAGTAAAATATTTATGGAGAATTTTTTTAAAAAAAATCATTAAACACCGAAAATATAAAAATTCAATATATTTTTATATGCGTTAGATTTTGTTTTTGGATTTCTCTATACGTATTTTATTTTTAGATGCATTTAAGTTGAGTGCATCTAAAAAAATAAAAATATTTCACTACAATATATAAAATAAATAAGACTAAAAATATATATATATATATATATAAAATAAAACTTAATGATTCAAAAATTATATTTAAAAACTCAAAATTAGATAGATTCTCAAAATTAAAAATAAAAAATTAAAAGAAAAAAAAAAATCTAATCATCTTTTTCAGGTGTTTGGAGAATCACGAGATAACCGTGAATATAATCATGTAGGTGAAATGTTACTTTGCCAATCAATCAAAAAGAAAGCGTGTGAGTAATGAACTAAAAAACAGAAGAAAAAAAAAAAGTTTAAAAAAAAAAGAAAAAAGAGGTAATTAGTGAGTAATTATTGAATAATGGATCCCACTAGTGCAATCACAACCATGAAAGTTAAAATAATTAAAGTCGTAAATAGTAACCACGATGTTTAATTCTAGAAAATTGTGTTTTTTTATTTTTTTATTTTTAGTGAATTTTTTAATATTTTACATAATTTTTTATTTTTTTGATATACATAATCTAAATACGTTTAAAAATTATAATATTTGTAAAAAAAAAATTTAAAATTTACCAAATACAAAAAAATATATAAAAAAAAAGTATGAAAATTTAATATATTTTCATATTCAATAATACTACAATAATTATACATAAATTATCTAAAATTATCATCTTGTAGTTCAGATTCATTCTACACATGGATCCCATACCATACAATTCAATCACAACGACACAATCTCATTCGGGGCAGATAAATGGGTGGATACATAGAATTATTCTTTGGTATTTCATTGTATTCAACGAATTTTTTAAAGATTTTTGTACAAATTTTTTTATTTTTAAAGTATATTAAGATTAAGTGGAATCTAAAAAAAAAAAAATAATTATTAAAACATTTAAAAAATCATTAAAAATATAAAAATACGAATTGAAAATTTAGAAAATTATTTTTGAAAACTGAAAACCAAACAGGGTGCATGATATTTTTTTTATCAAAATAATAATATATTCTTTTGAGTTGGGGAAAAAGGTTAGCTCCTTTAATGAATTGGACAATTATATTCAAAATTAGTGATTTTTTTTAATTAATTATGACATTGTTAAATACTATTGGTAAATACTATACATTTTTTTTTTTGTAATTTTAATAGTTTTATTAAAAAATTATGATGCAACTTCCCAAATAAAAAAAAAGTCAAAAAAGTCAACTTTTGACTTTTGTTACAAACAAAATAAAATGACTAAAAATTATGTTCCCAAAAGAGACCTTAATCCTAATAAACTCTACGTTAAATTTAATTTGTGGTTCTTGACCCCACCCCATTCCTTTTTCTATTTACTCAATTGTCCGAATTTCATATAAGCTCTTGCTAACCACCCGATGTTGGTTAAGGTATGAATAATGATAAAATAAAATTTTAATATATATTTTTATATGATTCATTCATATTATTTTTAGTATTTTTTTAGCTTTTTAAAATTTTTAGTTGTGAGTTTTGGTTTGTGAAAGTAGTGAATTTTGGTAGGAAAAAAAATCTGATTTGGCAAAAAATTGTTTTGCCAACTTTGAATCAAATTTGACATTAGATTTGGATTTGTCATTTTTTGACAATGAATTTAGCTCACCATTATTGGAGGGAGTTTTTATTGAATAAGAGTGATGCTCCAAACCCCTAGTGAGGATGACCCCTAGCACCCCCACATACACGTGGGGGACAGCAAAAGGAGGACACAAAAATATATATATATATATATATATGGACCAATCAAAAATCACTAAGGGTGGTGGGGGTCTCACTCATTCTTCATTGAATAATTATTCAATAGTATTGGAACACCACATCACGCCATGTATTGCTTGTGGTACTCTAAATCAATCACACAGCGAAAAATTTTATAGACAAAATGTGTTAATGTGCCTTTATTAAGTAATTATAAGATAAATGATGCATTACTTTAGTATGCGTAATAATCTTTTTCATTAGTTAAATGTATCACATAAACAATGTCAAATGATATTTCGAGATTATCTAATAATTTTCTAATTTAATAAGGTCTAACTATTTTTAACTTAACAAGTCTTTAAAGTTGACCATTAGAGTTGTTCTTAGACATTGTTTGCAATAAGTTAAAATAACTAAAAAGTTATTACATGATATCACATTAATTTTTTTTTATTTTTCTGTACGTTTTTTTATAAAAAACGAAAATATTAATTAAAATAGTTAATTTGCAAATGAACCTTTAGCCTCAATTTGGCTCTTTCTAAAATAAATAAATCACTTTTTACGTCACAAAAAAATGTTTGTTTTCGGCAAGAAAACTTTAGCTTGTTTGGTTCTAATTTTCAGAAAATTGTTTTTTAAAAAATTTTACTTTTTTATTTTTCATATTTTAATGTTTTAATGGATTTTTTTTAATATTTTGGGCAAATTTATTTATTTTTTTATAATTTTTAGGCACACCTAACATAAATACATTTAAAAAATATAATATTTGTGAAAAAATTCTTTAAAAAATACACTAAATATCAAAAAATACAAAAAAAAAATATATGAAAATTTAGTACATTTTTCATATTTGTGTGTATTTATTAATTTTTTAAAATATTTTTACACAAATATTTTACTATTTAGATACATTTAAGTTCAATACATCTAAAAAAAATTTTAAAAATATTCACTAAAAACAAAAACAAAAACACGAAAAACAAGAAACACTTTGGTTTGAATTTGGGAGATGAGTTTTAGAGATAAAAAGTACGAAAAGTTGTTTGGTTTGGTTTTTTTCAAAAGATGTTTTGAAAAATTATTTTGAGAGAGAGTTTTGAAAAAAGTGATTGATTTGATGTGTATGAGAGAGATTTGTTTGGAAAACTTGTAAACCAAACAAGTTTTGGAAAAAAAATTTGGAAAAATTTGTTTGGTTTGATTAATTTTGAAAACTTATTTGTAGAGAATTTTTTTTAAAATTTTTTGGGAATCACAAACCAAACAAGGCCACAATGTTCAAAAAACTAAGCCCCGGTTTGGCATTCATTTTGGGGTTAAATAATCACAAAAAGACAAAATGGACTACAAAAGTCAATAAGACAAAATATTACTTTTTACCCATAATCATTACACTTTTTGTCTTACAAAAGTCAAAAAAATCCCAAAACAAAAACAAACGAGACCAAAAAAAGCCAAGTTAAAAAAGTCCCAACATAAAAAGTTAGTTATATTAGACAATGCCAAACTATCCCTAAATTCAAAAGACTGAAACCAAATACACTGAATAATAAGAAGAAAAAAAAAATTTATGGACTCACCCAACTTTTCAATTACTAAAATAACTTAACATTTGCCAAACGCGTAAATTATTTTGAAAAATAGAAAACAACTAAAGTAATTGTGAAACTTAGTGTGTTTGGTTTAAGTTTTTTTGAATTAAGTTTTTTTTTAAAATAAATTTTTTGTTTTTCGTGTTTTTTTTGTTTTTAATAAATATTTTTAAAATTTTAATCATTTTTTTTTACTTTTTTAGATGTACCTTACTTAGATATATCTAAAAAATAAAAAATTTGTGAAAAAATATTTTAAAAAATTAGCAAATACATAAAAATATGAAAAACATATTAAATATTTTTTTTTTTTTGTATTTTTGGTATTTATTGAATTTTTAAAATATTTTTTCACAAAAATTATACTTTTTATATGTATTTTATGTTAAGTGTGTCTAAAAATTAAAAAAAAAATTACTTAAAATATTAAAAAAAATCAGTAAAAATAAAAAAAATACGAAAAATAAGAAAGTAAAATTTTCAAAAAATTATTTTTAAAAAACGAAATCAAACAAGGTGTCTAGCAGGATCCGATAGAAAATGGTGAAATTGTGGCAACAAAAAAGAAAACATTTGCCTTTGTTTGGTATATTGTTTGACTTTTTAATTTTTTACTTATTTTAGTTTGGGATTAAAAAATTTCATTTGAATTGAATTTTTTGATTTTTTAAAATTTTGTAAGAGAAAAAAAAAATAATTATGATTTAAATGTAATATTTTATCTTATTAACTTTTTAACTTATTTTATTTTTTTTATGATAAACTAACCAAAAAAATCTATGCCAAACATAGGACCCATTTCAAAAACTAAACTCATTTTTTATCACCTTATTTCTTATATTTTTTATTCATAAAAAGACAAAAGAATCAATAAATAAATAAATAATAAACTTTTAACTAATTTTTCAAAACCCTGTCGTAGCTTGTTGAGACAAAATGATGATCTGTTAACCATCATTATAGCCTTGAATCTCTGTCATACTATAAAGCTACTGTGCCCAACTGCTAACCGTAACAGATCAGATCACTTTTTAATTTTTTTACTGTTTGGAACCTTTTGGACATAACCAAGAGGGGGTTTGTTTTGGGAGATAAAATGGAGGGAATTGATACTGAGGAAATTAATAGTGAGGAGATTGTTAGTGAGGGAATTAGTAATGAGGAATTGTTAAATTATTTTTATATAAAATAATAAAATAAATAAAAAAATATAAAAAATTAAAAATTATATTTTAAAAAAAATTTCTAATATATAAAAAATAAAAAAAATAAAAAAAATTCTAATCCCCTCACTATTTTTCTAATATCATCTCTACCTCCTCCTTATCAATCCCCTCTGCAAGGGTATTAGTAATATCAAGGGACTAATAGTACCAAGGCCTTCTCCCAAAACAAACAAGGCTATTACTAATACCTTAGTATTAGCAATCCCAATACCCTCTCTTTCACCCAGAACAAACGGGGCCAGAGTTTCTAATCACACACATAATTCTAAATCCATTTATTTATATGTATTGTAAACTTCATATCTTATGCAGAAATATTTATACATTATGCGTAAAAAATTAAAAAAAAGTGTAATTAGAAGCTCTCATATTTACTAGGTGCTTTTATTTATCAGAAAACTGTTTGGTGACTGACATCAACATGTTATTGTTTGATCCTGATTAATTATGATGAACTAATTGAAGTCACAATTTTATTTTTATTTTTTTAAAGAAAGTAATACATCCCAATCGATTTTTTTAATTATTTATAAAAAGATGGGCAAAAAATGTTGAAAAAGTGATATGATAACTTGTAAGACTTTTTTTGCTTTTTATGAAATTTCAAGCCATCACTGAAAAAAAAAGAAGAAGATAAAATATTAATGAAATATAATTCAGCTTACTTGTTTTGAGTTTTTAAAAAATATTTTTCAGAAAATTTTACATTCTTATTTTTCGTATTTTTTTATTTTTACTGAATTTTTTTAATACTTTAAGCAATTTTTTTACTTTTTAGACACACTTAACATAAATACACCTAAAAAGTAAAAAAATTGTAAAAAAAATCTTTTAAAAATTCACTAAATATCAAAAATATAAAAAAATACAAGAATTCAGTACATTTTTTGTATTTTTATGTATTTATTAATTTTTTAAAATATTTTTTCACAAATTTTTTACTTTTTAGATACATCTAACTAAGATGCATCTAAAAAAGTAAAAAGAATGTTTAAAATTTAAAAAATATTCACTAAAAACAAAAGAATACGAAAACTAAAAAACCAATTTTAAAAAAACTTAATTCAGAAAACTCAAACCAAACACACTGATTATATTTTACTTATATTTTATACTTTTTTTTAATTTTTATATAAATTTACAAATCAAATACAATTTAAATGATGTGATTCCTACTCTTATCCCATATTCATTTTTAAGTGGGATGTATGCTTTTTTGAAGATCCTTCCGTAAATAGTTCGGAGATAAAAATAAATAAATAAATAAATTGAAACGAGAGGGCATTTTAGAGCATCTCCAACCCAATCCTCTCATTAAGAGGATGAAAATAATTTTTTTATTCAAAAAATAAATATAGAATATGTTACTATTCATTTAAACTCTAACCATAAACCTTCAAAACCCTTCATCATCCCTTTATCAAAAAGTAATTTTTGTTCATTAACAAATATTTAATTTTAAAATTTTTGTAAAATATATTTAATATTATACTCATTTTAAAGGTATGATTTCACATTTTTTAATGATGTCAATTTTATAAGAATTAAATTTACATATTAAAAATTATTTGTAATATAATAAAAAATATAGAATGAATAGTATTTTGGAGGGCATCCTCTATTTTTCATCCTCCCTTTATATTTAGAGGATCGACTCATCCTCCTTCCAAATAAAGATGGATTTAGAGGATGGGTTGGAGCAATAAATTCTCTATATTTGAAGATATAGAGGATACATTGGAGATGCTCTTAAAGAGGACTTATTCAGGGTTCTTTTGGATTTGAGTTAATTTTTTAATTTTTTTAGTTTGGGGTTAAAAAATTTTGTTTGGGATAGATTTTTTTTATTTTTGTGAGAAAAAAAATAAAATAATTATGGTTTAGATGTAACATTTTATTTTATTGGATTAAAAAATGTATTTTATCTTTTTGTGATTATTTTAACAAAAAAATATTATTTTAACTTATATCAAACGAAGGCTCAATAAATTTATCGACAACACGATCATTAATTTTGACTGCAAGACGGTGGAAATGTTAACTTTACGGGATTGGTCTTAAAAAGCTAAACCTTTTTAATTAGAGCGGTGTAAAATAGCGTTTAATTTGTTAAAATCACATTAATTCGTATTAATTCGCACTGCTCTATTATCTAATCGTGGTAAATTTTAAAATTTATAATCTTTTTTCAAAACTGTTATGTTTCGCTATAATTAATACATATATTTTAACTTATAAAAAAATATCAAAGTAAAAATAAGTGTGAGAAATATTTAAGATGTAAAATTTATTAAAAATTAATAGTTATATATATATGAAAAATATTATGTAAAATTAATTTGTGTTATATATATAAAAAATTTATTATATAAATTAGTGTTATATATTATATAAAATCTTGATAATTTGTTAGAATATTCTTCAATTTGTCAATCTGTAAAAAATCGTTCAAATTGTAATTTGTCAATCCACTAATCCGACATTTGATTTATTATCTTATTCTTAAACCATCCAAACCACACTATGTATACCCTTACTTCTAGTGATATCATTGTTATATTGAATTTTTAAGCAATCTCGTAAATAAAGAAGAGATTTTACTAGCAAGTATAATGCGGCACAAGAAAAAAGTTATAAAAAAAAAAGTAAAGAAAATTAATTTCAAAACACTTTTCAATGATGTTAAAAAAGGTAAATTATACAAATTTCTCTTTTAATAATATTAAAAAATCAAAACTAATTCAAATAAAGACATAAGAATAATAAAAAATATATATATATTTTGGAATAAAAGAGATAAGGCTCTGTTTGGTTGTGTTTTAGAAATGTGATTCTACACCTAAACTTGAGCATGATGTTTGGAACATTTCCAAAACTCTGCAGAGAATTCTGAGACAGGCGCACGTTTCAGAATTTTTTTTTTGCAAATTTTGGCAGACACGACGACGTCCGGCCGGTTGATTGGAATAGTGATTTTTTTTTTTTTTACAAATTTTTTTTTTGCAATTGATATATAATCAAAAAAAACATTTTCTAAAATTTTTAAAATTTTATATGTGCTTTAAAATAATTTTGAGTTGTATGAGTTGTAAATCTTTATATCAAATATCAAATTTCACATCAACAATTTTCTACTCAAATCATAATTCCAAACCCCACAAACTCAAATACAACCTATACTCTCAAATCATAATTACAAAACACAACCAAACGCAACCTTCATATTCTTATCTATATGATTAACTAAATTATTGATAAAAATGATATTTAAGTATTACGTGAATTAAAATTTAAAGAAAATTTGATATAATTATGTTAAAATTACAAGACTTTTGTTGTATTTTTTTCAAATAGTGGGAGAGATGAATTTTAAAAATGAAAAAAAAAAAAAAAAAAAAAAAAAAAAACCCTTCACTTATTCTCAATAAGCTTTTATTCCCTGAAGCGTGGCAGCATCACTTTCAAATTCACTTTTAATCTTGACCACACATCATTAGCTCTTACATCTATTTTAGGAAAAATTACACTGGCACCCTGATATTTTTATTTAATACAAATTACTATCACATTTAAAAAATTATATTCTCCTTCCTAAAATTATAATCTCATTATAAATTATTCCTTAAATTGTTGATATCATGTCTTAAAATTTTTTAAATAACCATTTTATCTTTTTTATGATATTTTTTTATATAAAATTTTATATGTGAATATACTTTTTTATTTTTATTTCTACCATTATATCTAAATTAGATCAATTTAATCTAGATATATTTTAAAAGTATAAAATTTATACAAAACAATTTTTTTAAAAATTCATTGAATACAACAAAATAAGATAATGTATTTTTTTTTTTTTTGTACTTTTTTTATATTTGGTGAGTTAAAAAAAATCAAAAAATATTATACTTAAGTATATCTATATTAGGTATATCAAAAAAAAAAAAAAGTTACTTCGAATATTTTAAAAAATTCAGTAAAAATAAAAAAAATATACGAAAAATAAAAAACACTCAATTTTTTTTTTCTGTGAATTAAACCAAAGAAGATAATTGTTATTTCATTTGAAATGATATAAAAAAATATATATGTATTATTTTATTATTGTATATGTATAAAGTCTAAAAGGCAAATATGTCATTTTAATCTAATAAGAAATAAGTATAATTTTTCAAATGTAAAGAGAAATCTGTATTAAATAAAAATCTCAAGTCACGTCATTGTAATTTACCCTCTTTTTTTATTTTTATTTTTCAAATCACGTATCGACGGGTAATTCTATTTCCACACATCATTTACTCTCTGTGCACACACTTAATAAAATAATTTTTTCTTATAATGTTACCACTAAACAAATGACCAATATGGATATCAATAAACATATCAATTCTTAAAACTAAATTTTCTTAGTACACATCTTTTATATAGAAATTCTCAATATACATTTTATTTTCAAAAAATACACACATCAAACTTATTCTTTAATTTTTGTTTCTTTCTCACTCCCTCCATTGATTATTATTCACTTTACTATTCCTTCATTGTTTCTCACAGATTTGACCAATATTGCTCAAATTTTCACTTCTTATCCATTGCTTATAACATTGTTCCATTACACTCAACCGTTTATTATTGATTGTATAATGGAGGATTTACAAAACAATGAATGTTTAGATGTAAAAAAAAAAAAAAAAAAAAAAAAAAAAAAAAAAAAAAAAAAAAGAGATAGAGATTGTTAATAAAAAATTAGGCAACAAATAGGTGAGTTTTATTGGTTCGGAAGTATTTTTTTTCATTGTCGCAATTATCATTCTAAAAATCAATTCTGAAAATGTTACACTTATACGGAAACTAACTTTTAAAACCATTTCATATATTCAAAAACCAACTTAAAAAATAGTTATATGTCAAAAATTTATATTTGGTTTGAAAGTATAAAATCAAAAACTATTGTTTGATTCAATTGTTGATTGCCAAATTTGTTTAATGTATTTGTATAATCAATACAAAATTATTTCCATTTCGTTGCTAGTCAATATGGAACGAAGAATGAAAATAGTATAACAATAACTCACACTCAATTTGGCTTTGAGTTTTAAAAATTAATTTTTGGAAATTTCAATCCGTATTATTTTGTTTTAGTGAACATTTTTAATATTTTAATTATTTTTTTAGATTCACAATTTAGATATACTTAAAAAACATACAAAAATATAAAAATTCAATACATATTTTTTTGTATTTATTATTTTTTAAAAGATTTTTGGCAAATAATTTATTTTGTAAATGTATCTAAATTAAGTGATTCTAAAAAGTAAAAGGTTGATTAAATATGTAAAAAGTTTACTAAAAATAAAAAATAAAAATAAGATTTTAAAATTAAGAAAAATATTTTTGAAAACTTAAAAATAAACAGAGTATTAGTTTTTGAAGAATAATAGTAAAATAATACAAAAAATTATTGATTTATTTATTTAGTTTTGCATACCTTAGTAAATGTGGTCAAAAAATTGCTTAGAGTGTGCCAAAAAAATGTCATATGTGTATGGAACGGTTTAGGTTTTGACTTAGGCAGGATGTGGTGAGAGTTTATGTTTTATGTGGTGTGTAAATAAAGTGTTGAAATTTGTATTATAGGCATATTTAAAACATTTTGTGTGTGGAATGAATAAAATGAAAGATAAATTGTTGGAACAATCTTCTGTGTAAATAAAAATGAACTGAAATAATTCAAACAAAATAATTAAATAACATACCGAATTTATTTCGTTGAAACGAATAAATAATTTAAGACCAAGTCGAGTGTGACATCATTCTTAAGACAGATTCGCTGATTACAGCATTGAGTGGCGTCTATCTCCCAGGATACAATGATCTTCACAAATTGTAGTAGTACTCTAAACAATTTGTTCGGCGAACCAAACCTGTGTTCTAACTCTCTGAAATTTATACTAAAACTAATATGAAGAATAAATAATGCGAAGAAGAAAATTGGACAGCAAAAGGACTTTTCTTTGACTGATCTCTATTTCTATATCTCAAGACTGCTAGAACTTGACTATATATAGGCAAATTATCTGACCCGAAAAATGAATAGGTGTGTTTTAAATTCAACAGGTGCTATTTAGAAAACACACAAAAATGCAAACTGTTCAACAGATTCTGCCCGTTTGTACAGGAACGGTTTTCCTTCCAAACAATTTGAAAGTAGCCGTTGAAAAACTGTTGACATGTATTCAAACCATTTGGAATAAAATATATATATATATATAAAATAAAGTATTGAATATATATATTAAACTATTTGAATAGTTTAATAAATAAATAAATGAAGAGGTGCAAATTTTAGAAAACATTTACGGAACCTAAATTTTAAATTTAGAATTAAATTAAATTCTAAAATTACAAAATTTAAGAAACCACTTAGGAACCCAAAATTTGAATTTAGAATTAAATTAAATTCCCACAATAATTTTTATTGAAAAAATTCAAAAAAAAATTTATCTAAAAAATTAATGTTAAACCCGAAAACGACGTCATCTTCCCATTCACTCATAAATGGTTTTGTCGTTCCGTCTTCACCACTTCACCTCTTCGGACCCACCCCAAAAGACGTTTTGGGGTCCACCCAAATTGGGTTAAAAAATATGCCTATATAAAACCATTTTCCAACAATCCCCCACATGAATGGAATTTGACGGAGAGAAAATGCAACAACATGATCTAATTACAGAGAGTACAAAAATTGAAAATATTCTGCAAAGGATAGGTAGCTTTTGGCTTTGAACCTTCCATTGTGAGACACTATCAGATTTACTAGCTAAACAGTGAACATGATGTCTTTAAGCTCAAATTGCTTTGTGTAAAACCAAGACAATAGAACTCATACAAGATATTCCTGCATACGCTTTAGTTCTCACTATTGTGTTCATTTTGGCTGAACAACTTTGGTCTTCATGAGTGCTCTAGAGAATTGTAGCCCTTCACAAATCTCACAGTAAGCCCGATTCACACTCACATAGGTGATTCTTATGAAGAGTATCCTGCCATACTCCACTAGGTTTACCTAGATATAAAAATCATTAAAAGTTTTAATTAACCTTAAACGCTGCAGACATCACTATTTCATCAAAGAAATGGGTAGGAGTTAGACTCCCCAGTGATCCTTCTGAGTCATTCATAACTCGGTTGTCCCTTTGAACCTAGATCTTGGGATCTCCAGTCAACTAGGTTGGGTTGCCGTTGTGGTAACTCTTATTTAATAGGCTTAAGTCCCATTCTCCTCGATAAATTCTCAACTAACTCTCTTGCTAACCCTTTGGTTAGTGGATCCGCTATGTTGTCTTTAGACTTAACATATTCTATGGAAATAATTCCATTAGAGAGTAGTTGTCTTACGGTGTTATGTCGACGACGAATGTGTCGTGACTTACCGTTATACATATGACTCTGTGCTCTACCAATTGCTGATTGACTATCACAATATATGCATATAGCAGGCACCGGTTTTGGCCATATTGGAATATCTTCAAGGAAGTGGCGAAGCCATTCTGCCTCTTCCCCTACTTTGTCTAACGCTATGAATTCAGATTCCATAGTAGACCTAGCAATACAAGTCTGTTTGGAAGATTTCCAAGATACAACCGCCCCACCAAGAGTAAAGACATACCCACTGGTGGACTTCGAGTCTCTAGTATCCGATATCCAATTTTCATCACAGTATCCTTCAAGTACTGCTGGATATCTAGTATAATGAAGCCCAATGTTACGAGTAAATTGGAGATATCTTAGAACCCTTATCATTGCTTTCCAGTGTTCTACTCCCGGATTACTCGTATATCTACTTAATTTACTTACTGCATAAGTTATATCTGGGCGAGTGCAGTTCATCAAGTACATTAAGCTTCCAATAATTTGGGCATACTCTAATTGAGAAATACTTTCCTGTACATTCTTAGAAAAATACAAATTAACATCTACAGGAGTTTTAGCAAGATGATCATCATCTTTGCTGAATTTGTCAAGTATTTTCTCAATGTAATAAGATTGTGACAAAGTATAACCTTCTGATGTTTTGGTAATTTTCATATCAAGAATTACATCAACAATGCCCATGTCTTTCATGTCAAAATGTTTATTCAACATTTTCTTGATAGTTTTAATCATGTCATTATTACTACCTATGATGAGCATATCATCTACATAAAGACATACAATGACATAACCTTTGTCTGTATTTTTAATATAAACACATTTGTCACACTCATTAATTTTAAAACCATTTGACATCATTGCCTTGTCAAATTTCTCATGCCATTGCTTTGGCGCTTGTTTTAAACCATATAATGATTTAACCAATTTACACACTTTCTTTTCTTTCCCTGGAACAGAAAACCTTTTTGGTTGTTCCATGTAAATTTCTTCATTTAATTCACCATTTAAGAAAGCAGTTTTAACATCCATTTGATGAATTTCTAGATTGTATAGAGATGCAATGACAATTAGCATTCTAATGGATGTTATTCTAGTAACCGGTGAATATGTATCAAAGTAATCAAGACCTTCTTTTTGTCTAAACCCTTTGACCACAAGTCTTGCTTTGTATTTGTCGATTGATCCATTTGCTTTCAATTTTCTTTTGAAAATCCATTTGTACCCAAGAGGTTTACAACCTGGTGGCAAATCCACCAATTTCCAAGTGTGATTTTGCAAGATGGATTCAACTTCACTGTTGACAGCTTCTTTCCATAAAGGAGTTTCAGGACTGGACATAGCCTCTTTAAAGGTTAAAGGCTCATTTTCTAACAAATATGTTAGAAAATCTGGACTAAATGATTTTGAGGTTTTAGCATGTTTACTACGCCTAAGTTCCTCTTCCTCATTTTGATCTAACTCTTGTTCTTGATCATGTTCTTGATCTTGACTAGTAATGGCATCATGAGATATTTTATTGTTACTAGTCTCTTGTCCAGTCTTCTTTGGAAATACATGTTCAAAGAATGATGCATTCCTTGACTTAATAATAGTATTTACATGCATTTCGGTATGTTCTGATTTATGAATCAAAAACCGATATGCACTACTATTCTTAGCATAACCAATGAAAATGCAATCAATGGTCTTAGGACCTATCTTAGTCTTTTTAGGATTAGGAATAGCTACTTTAGCCAAACACCTCCACACTTTTAAGTATTTGTAAGATGGTACTCTACCATGCCACATTTCATAAGGTGTTTCATTCACTTTCTTTCGGGGTACTTTATTTAAAATGTAATTAGCAGAAAGTATTGCTTCCCCCCACAAGTTCTGAGGTAATACAGAACTGATTAACATGGCATTCATCATTTCTTTTAAAGTCCTATTTTTCCTTTCAAAGAATTCCATTTCTTTGAGGTGAGTAAGGAGCGGTGGTTTGATGAATTATTCCATGTTCTTTACAAAATTCACCAAAAGGTGATTCATATTCACCACCTCTATCACTTCTAAGTTTCTTAATTTTCTTACCAAGTTGATTTTCAACTTCATTCTTATATTGAATGAAAGTTTCCAAAGCTTCATCATTGGTTCGAATTAAATAAATATAACTATATCTAGTATAGTCATCTATAAAAGTGATTACATAATTTTTCCCACCTCTTGTTTGAATTGATTTAAAATTACAAATGTCACTATGAATTAATTCAAGTGGTTCCGTACTTCTTTCAATTGAATGAAAAGGAGTTTTAGATAATTTTGCCTCAACACAAATTTCACATTTATGATTTGAATCAATGTTAAATTTAGGTAAATATTCCATATTAATTAATCTACGCAAAGATCCATAATTAACATGTCCTAGTCTACCATGCCATAAATTTGAAGACTCAAGCAAGTAAGAAGAAGATGTATCTTTATTAATACCAGAGGGTACAACAGTCATTATATTTAACTTGAAAAGGCCATCAGACATATAACATTTTCCTACATACATCCCGTTTTTGGTAAGTACAAACTTGTCACTTTCAAAAACCAGCCTAAACCCATTCTTACTCAACAAAGATCCGGAAACTAAATTCTTGCAAATGTCCGGTACATGCAGTACATTGTTAAGAGTGAGTTCCTTTTCAGATGTCATCTTTAGAATAATCTTTCCTTGTCCTTCAACTTTAGCAGTCGAGGAGTTGCCCATAAAAAGTTGTTCACCATTGTCTACTGTAGAATAAGATGTGAACATCTTTTTGTCGGCACAAATATGGCGAGTAGCACCAGTGTCCACCCACCATTCTTTAGGATTTCCGACAAGATTTGCCTCGGAAACAACTGCAGAAAGATTTATGACATCTACACCATTAGAAATTATATCCATTTCGATTTTATCAACTTTAGGAACCTTCTTACATGTTCTTCCTTTGCCTTTACAAAAATCAGTTCTTGAGAACTTCTTTGGTTTTTCACCATGAGTTACTGGCACTGTCCCAACATAAGGAGAGGTTGACGTAATGGCAATCACCATACCAGTACTGGTTTGAACATTAGATTGATCAGTTTTAGTAGCCATAAATTCTAAATTATAAATTATAATTAGAACTTTATACTACACAGAAAACTAAAACCAAAAAATCACAGAATTTTAAATGCTGTAAAAATAAAAGAAACAAGAATTGTAACTTTTATTTCCCAATTAATTTGAAAATAAAATAAAATTTTATTTAAACAAATTAATTCCACACAGAAAATTAAATTCTGTAAAATAAAAGAAATAAAAAAAGTATAACTTTTATTTTTCAATTAATTTGGAAATAAAATAAAATTTTATTTAACCAAATTAATTCCACACAAGAAATTAAATTCTGTAAAATAAAAGAAATAAAAAAAAAACTTTTATCTTTCAATTAATTTAGAAATAAAATAAAATTTTATTTACCCAATTAATTCCACACAGAAAATTAATTTCAGTAGCACTTCAAAAATTAAAATACTAAAACAGAATTTTAATTAATGAAAACTCAGAAAATAATTTCTAAAATCTAAAATTAATTTCTGAAAAAATTCCACAAAAATATATTCTGAATTGTTAATGACACCAGTATCGTACTACTAGTTGTCAAAGAAAAAAGACAGTATATTACTACCATCTGTCAAATAGCATATAAACACTATTTGTTTTTCCAACCAGAATATTATTTTGTAAATTCACAGAAAATAATTTTCTTCCGAAATTATTTACGAAGAATGAAAAAGGGAAACAAACGAAAAATTCTGTAAACAGAATAATTCGAATATGTCTTAAGATTGTTGGAACAATCTTTTGTGTAAATAAAATGAACTGAAATAATTCAAACAAAATAATTAAATAACATACCGAATTTATTTCGTTGAACCGAATAAATAATTTAAGACCAAGTCGAGTGTGTGATACTCTGTCCTTAAGGCAGATTCGCCCCGCTATGGTACTTACGGTTGAGTGGCGTCTATCTCCCAGGATACAATGATCTTCACAAATTGTAGTAGTACTCTAAACAATTTGTTCGGCGAACCAAACCTGTGTTCTAACTATCTGAAATTTATATTAAAACTAATATGAAAAATAAATAATGCGAAGAAGAAAATTGGACAGCAAAAGGACTTTTCTTTGACTGATCTCTATTTCTATATCTCAAGACTGCTAGAACTTAACTATATATAGGCAAATTATCTGACCCGAAAAATGAATAGGTGTGTTTTAAATTCAACAGGTGCTATTTAGAAAACACACAAAAATGCAAACTGTTCAACAGATTCTGCCCGTTTGTACAAGAACGGTTTTCCTTCCAAACAATTTGAAAGTAGCCGTTGAAAAACTGTTGACATGTATTCAAACCATTTGGAATAAAATATATATATATATATATTAAAGTATTGAATATATATATATATATTAAACTATTTGAATAGTTTAATAAATAAATAAATGAAGAGGTACAAATTTTAGGAAATATTTACGAAACCTAAAATTTAAATTTAGAATTAAATTAAATTCTAAAATTACAAACTTTAAGAAACTACTTAGGAACCCAAAATTTGAATTTAGAATTAAATTAAATTTCCACAATAATTTTTATTGAAAAAATTCAAAAGAATTTTATCTAAAAAATTAATGTTAAACCCGAAAACGACGTCATCTTTCCATTCACTCATAAATGGTTTTGACGTTCCGTCTTCACCACTCTTCAGACCCACCCCAAAAGACGTTTTGGGGTCCACCCAAATTAGGTTAAAAAATATGCCTATATAAAACCATTTTCCAACATAAACAAATAAAAATATTCGCAAAATATAAAAAAAAAAGATTGAAAGCTCTAAATTAAGAGCTCTAATTAATGTATGAGTCTCATGTGATGTGATATTTTGGTCTTGATTTTTTTTTTTTTTTTTGATTTTCCATATTATTAGTACTCTTTTAAAACTTTCAAATTAAAAGGATGTATCATTTTTAAAATATAAAAAAGTGAGTTAGCTTTTTGACTATTTTAACTTGAGACTAAAAAATCTTGTTTAGATTTTTTAATTTTTTTGACTTTTTATAAAGAAAAAAAATATAATAATTATAAATTAAATGTGATATTTTATTTTATTAAATTAAAAAATTTATTTTATTTTTTTATAACTAAAATAATTTCAAACTCAACCTAACTCTTCTTTCTAACCGAAGCCAAACAGGGTGTGGAAACATAATTACTCCGTATCGGCTGATGTTTTCTCATCATCTCATCGTACTATCGACAGAATTTCCTTTTCGGCTTCTTTTATCTTTTCAGCGTTTAGCGTGATGTTTGGCTGCATAATTAGGATATCCCGCTTGGGAAGAAAGTAGAATGAGCACATATTTGAGAAGTATCTCTCATTAAAAAAAAAGTTACTTATAAACAGAGTTTTACCAAAAAATTAATTATAACTATTTTACCAAAATAGTCCAAATTATCAAATTCTGGTTTTAAAATAAATGCACAACATCTCTATGCCTTGAAAACCCAAAAAGGCCAAATAAAAATTCTAAAAAATGACAAATAAATAATTTTGTACAATTACAAATCAATGGTAAATTTATTTTAGTCATTAAAAAAAATGGTTGATTTATTTTAGAAAAAATTACACCGACTTTTTTTGAGATTTAAAAAAAATACAATAAGTTTAAAACATTTAGGGAGCCAAATGTATTTATATAAAACTTAGAAGACTTAATGTATTTTTTATTTTTTATTTTTAATTTCAAATGAGGGTTGTATAATTTACCCTTAATGTATAAATTACGCCAAAAGCTTTCAACTTTGCATATATATTTTTTTATTAAGCTTCTAAATTAAATATTCATTCAATTTAAGTCTTCTAAATTGTTAAAATTGGTTTGATATAATCTTTTTGTTACATTTCGCCTCCGTTTGGAAAGTGGGTTGACTTTTTGGCTATTTTAACCTTGGCTATTTTAGCCTGGTTTGGAAAGGACTTTTTGACTTTTTTGACTTTTTTTGTGAGAGAGAATTGTAATGATTATGAGTTGGATTTGATGTTTTATTTTTTGTGGCTATTTTATCCCCTAACCCACCCAAACCTTCTTGCCAAACACCACCTTCGTCAATTTTTAACATTAAATACATTATATAGACCTGACAAAAGATAAATAGATAAAATTAATTATAAATTTATTTTCTTGATATTAAATAAAAAAAATAACAAATAAACATCCAACTAACACTCCTGCCTACATCATCACAAGTTTATAATGATAATGATTTTTTGTATACTAGAAAAAGGTTTTAGGATTAGTTTTACCATTTTAATTGTTAAAAGCGGAGAAAATATAATAGGATAGCAAAATTGGATAAATTTGAGAAGTCGGAGGGTTTATTTGAATGAAAAATTAATTTAAAGACTGTGCAAAAATTTAAAAGCTTCTAGTATAATTTACTTATTTTAATTACAGTAGAAATGAATAATTATAAAATAATTACAAAAAAATTATGGGCTCGTTTGGTTTGTGTTTGGGAAAAAAATTTCAGAAATTTTTTTCCCAAACAAGTTTCAGAAATTTTCTCTACCAAACAAATTTTTCTAAAAAAATTTCCCAAAACACACAAACCAAACAACTTTTCCAAACAAACCTCTCTCACACACACACATCAAATCAATCACTTTTTCCCAAATTCTCTCTCAAAACAATTTTCCAAAACAAATTTTCCAAAAAACCAAACCAAACATGTTTTCGTACTTTTTTTTCAGAAACATGTTTCCCAAACACAAACCAAACATACCCTATATCTTTATTTTTTTTATAACATTTTTTTTTTGGGATCAATTTCCTTCTTTCTCATCTCCCTTATGTTTTTCCCACTTATGGTACAACTTCATTAGCATTGATTTGTTGTCGGGTACCGCTCCTTCACCACCTCACCCCTGCCCTTGCTAGCATTCTCTCACCATTCCAGCCACTATTCCAACCTCTCTACCACTGTCCTTGCCACCTCAACCGCCAACCTCACAAACCTCCAACTCATATCAATCGCCCACACCCAATCTTCTTCTCCATTCACCCATAACTAACCTTATTGACACTTTCATTTTATCATCTTACACTTTTTATTTTTTGGATGTATTATTAAAATAAAATTTTTTAAAAAAAGTTTACCATTCAACTACTTTGTACTTTTCTTTCACAATTTTTTATTCCAATACAATGTGCGTTAAAATAAATAAAAAAAAAACACAGAAGTTACAGAAAAAAAATTTCAATTGACTTGACATAAAAATCAAATTAATTAAAAATAAATTAAAGGACAAATTTAAGGTTTTGCATAATAAAAACAATGGGGCCAAAGTGAATGAAAAAGAATGCGAATCACACTTTTCTAATTTTTATGTTGTGTTTGGTTGAAGGATTTAAAGAGGGATTTGAAAAGGAAAATGAAAAAGATAGGTAAAATATGAATAAAGCATGCCTATATTTCACCTAATTTCACATACTTTTTTCTTTTTCTTTTCCAAATCCCTTCTCAAATCCCCCAACCAAACACAGCGTTAAGGTTTTTTATTTGCCATATTAAAAATGTGTCACGTTGAAAGAGCATCTAGAAAAATTGTTCCCAAACAGCCCGTAACAACAAACACACACACACACATCCCAAAAAATATATATATATATAAAATAAATAAATTACATAAACTTCTTTTTAAATTTTAAAAAATATATAATAAATTCTACAAATTTAATATAATTCTATTAGATACTTTTATAATTTTAATTCACGTCCGAGTTTAGCGATCTTTTTATAGTATTTCATTAATTATGTGAATAAAAAAAATAATTTTATCATATCTTTCGTATTGAAATATATTTCATCTTATTTATTTTTATATTTTCACACAATTTGTATTAATTTTGATTTTTTTAATTTTATTAAGAAAAATAGTGTAATTATATCTAGGACAATTACACCGATAGTTCTTATATTTTGTTACTTGTGTCATTTTAGTTACTTTAGTTGTAATTGACTCAATTTTGATTAGGAATTGTAATGGATAACTTATCCTGTGAGTATTCATGGAGACCCAACCCAAATACATAGGTTTTCTCATTTTTTCTTATCCGTTGGGTAGGGTAAGTGATATTTTTTAAATATCCACAGAGAATGGATCGGGGATGAATACCCACTAATTTCTCCATATTTTTTTAGTTTTATTATTTTTTTATTTTTAAAAATTCACAACCAAAGCTAAATATACATTCAAGCTTTTTTTTTTTCTTTTTTTTTAAATTTTGTTTTTTTTAAGGTTCATAACTTTTTTTTTTTTTTTTTTTAAAGATTCACAACCAAAATACATTCTATTTTATTTTATTTTATTTGGCTCAACAACAAAATCAAATATACATTAATTAACATTGTCACATTATTCTTGTCAAATTTTATGTATATCTAGACTTTTTTTAATTTATTTAGAAAAATTCTATTCCTACAAAAAAATTCCATCTTCTTTTTTAATTTTATGTATCTCCTTCTCCTCTTTATTAATTGATCTTCGATAATTTGAAGGCGAGTTATTACGCTCGTTTCCATCTTCTTCTTCTTCTTTCTTTTTTAAATTTTTATTTGCATTTATAGAATGAATTTTCTTATTTCAATATCTCCTGTAATTGTTTTATTGGATTTATCTCTGATTTGATGTAACCTTAAATTGAATTTTTCATTTTCATCTTAACTAGAGATCACCTTAATTAAAATTTTGTACATTTTTGTCTTCAATTTCCATGTATTGGTTATGATTAATTGCTCATTTTTTATCGATAGTCACAATTTTGTCACCGCTAGATTGTCATCATCGCAAATCGTCATTGCTGTAGTGAGAGGATAAAAGACAGCGAGAATTAGAACTCTAATTGTCAACAGAGTAGTGAAAACATATGGAAAAATTATTTTCCGATGTACCTAAAAAAAATATGGAGAAATTAGTGGGTACCCATCCCCGGTTGAGATTTAAAAAACATCACTTACCCTACCCGATAGACAAAAAAAAAGGGAAAACTCAAGTAATTGGGTTGGGTCTCCATGGATACCCACATGGTAGGTTATCTATTGCCATCCCTACTCTGTTGACAATTAGAGTTCTAATTATCACTCTTTCTCATCCTCTTACTACAGCAACGGCAATTCGCGATGACGACAATCTAGTGGTGACAAGATTGTGACTATCGATCAAAAACGCGCAATTAACCATAACCAAAACATGAAAATTGAAGACAAAAATGTATAAAATTTTAATTAAGATGATCACTAGTTAAGATGAAAATTGAAAAATTCAATCTAAGGTTACCATCAAATCAGAGAGAAATCCAATAAAACAATTGCAGGAGATATTGAAACAAGAAAATTCATTCTATAAATGCAAATAAAAATTTAAAAAAGAAGAAGAAGAAGAAGGAAATGAAAGCAATAACTCACTTTCAGATTATTGAAGATCAATTAATAGAGAGGAGAAGGAAATACATAAACTAAAAAATAAAAAAAGAAGATGGAATTTTTTTGTAGGAATAGAATTTTTCTAAATAAATTTAAAAAATTCTAGATATACATAAAATTTTATAAGAATAATGTGACAATGTTAATTAATGTGTATTCGATTTTGTTCTTGAGCCAAATAAAATAAAATAAGATTGAATGTATATTTAGCTTTGATTGTGAATCTTTAAAAAAAAAAAAAAAAAAGTTGTGAACCTTAAAAAAAAAAAGCAAAATTTTTAAAAAAAGAAAAATAAAAAAAGATTGAATGTATATTCAGCTTTGGTTGTGAATCTTTAAAAAAAAAAAAAAAAAAAAAAAGTTATGAACCTTAAAAAAAACAAAATTTAAAAAAAAAAAGAAGGAAAAAAAAAAAGATTGAATGTATATTTAACTTTGGTTGTGAATCTAAAAAAAAAAAAAATGGTTGTGAACCTTTAAAAAAACAATTTTTTTTTTAAAAAAAAGATTGAATGTATATTTAGCTTTGGTTGTGGAAAAAAAAGAGAAAAGAATTGATTGTGAACCTTAAAAAAAACAAAATTAAAAAAAAAAAAAATATATATATATATATATATATTTAGATTTGGTTGTGAATATTTAAAAAAAAAATGGTTGTGAACCTTTAAAAAAATAAAATTTAAAAAAAAAAGAAAAAAAAAAGATTGAAGATATATTTAATTTTGGTTGTGAATCTTTAAAAAAAAAAAAAAAAAGAAAAGAAAAGGATTGAATGTATATTTAGCTTTGG
Source organism: Camellia lanceoleosa (assembly GCA_025200525.1). Classification (NCBI taxonomy): domain Eukaryota; kingdom Viridiplantae; phylum Streptophyta; class Magnoliopsida; order Ericales; family Theaceae; genus Camellia; species Camellia lanceoleosa. The sequence goes on along the minus strand of CM045769.1, from coordinate 156,327,895 downwards.
TTGTTAATCGTTCAAAAAAAAAAAGGGTCAAGTTGGGTTGGGGAATATCCAAACCCATTAGGAGATGGGGAGGGTAATACCCATGGAAAATGGGGAATGGGGAAAAATAATTATAGGGAAATGGGGATGAAGAATTAATATCCACCCCATTAACCCCCATTGCCATCCCTAATTTTGATTCTTAATTTTAGATTTTGTGTCAATTTAGTCTAACTGATAACACCGTTAGTTTTTATGATTGAAAATTTTCATAGAATTAGTTGATGCTACGACATTGATTGTTCAAATTTATAATTTTATTCCTAAAAACATGACACATGTCGTTCATGTGATTATTTATCAACAAAACAAATGGCATTAATTAAATCAAGTTGAGACAAAATTAAAAATTTATTCAACTGAAATTCTGAGGATCAAATTGACATAAGAGCCAAAATATAGAGACTGACAATATAATTTGCAATTATTCCTAAATTGTGGGACATGTTGCTCTCATAAGTTGGGGTTCAAATCTTTATTACTCTTTGTTGGGACTAAACATAGTATTTTTTAAAGCAGCAGAGCCCTTAAATCACTCCTTTTCCTATTTTAGGGGTTGGGGCTCCATTTATACCATCCCATCAGCTTCCTTATAAGCCACCCTAAATTAATATTTGTTACAATGACTCCTTATTTGTAGGGAGTCATTGTAGCTCCCTTATATTTGCAAAACTTGCTTCACCAGTCATCTACCCGAATGTCGGCCCGATCAACCCCATAGACATCTCGCCGGTCGACCGCCTCGTCACTGCTCTGCTTTGTTTGCTCTCTATTCTTGTCAAGCTCTTTATTATGATGATCATCATCTTCTACATTTGGGCCATTGTTCTAGAATAACAGAGGCAAAGTTTCAGGCTCAACAAAGGCTTCATCAAAGCTACGTGGCTCAAAGGGTCCGAGCCCAAAGGCCCTCGTAACCACAATTGTTGAGGTCGAACCGTTTCATAGGATATGGAGTTTAAAAAGGAAAGTGAAAGAAGAAGATGAAAAAGTGAAAGGATAGGAATAAAATATTTTAATAATATTTTAGGGAGAAGAACAGGGAGTTTGATGGAAAAGTATATGAAAAAGTGATTTCTAAAATAGGAAATGAATTATTTAATAATATTTTAGGGTAAAATTTGGATAAACTAATGGGAATGCTCTTAAAGTTCAAAACACGTGGGGCCTTAGTTTCGACCTCGACATATGTGTAGGAAGATTCCCTACAGATACGTTGTGACATGTTTTTATTATTAAGAATTTAGAGCACACAATTAATGACATAAGAATAAAAAATAAAAAAAAAATCCTTATATGTAACTGTGATAAAAATAAATAAAATTTAATTGGTTCTAAATTATTTTCACTAAATATTCTAGAAATTTTTTTTAGATTATTATTTAATTTTAAAAATTAGATATTGATTATTTATTTATACCCGTGCATGGGATTGTTTGGGATGACCTAAATAAATACACTTTTGTCTTTTTACGAAAAGATGTGCAGAAAAATAGAGAGGTGATGTGATGAAAAAAAGATAAAAAGATGAATTATTTGAAGTACGCCAAACTTAACCATAATACGGGTAATTATACTAGTACTTCTTGATAAGTATGTGGAATAACTTAGGTACCTATTCATTTTTATGAATCCAAAATACAAAGATATATATATCTATTATTCTTATATTTTCACATTATGAGCCTTTTAGCCCAATTAAAAATGAATTAATACAAATCTATTTTTTTTATAAAAAAAAATTAATGTAACTATATTAAATTTATAAAATTTATTATATTTTCTCTAAATATTAAAAATGTAGATATAGGCTTCGTTTGGGAAGTCGAGTTTGGATTTTTTTTGCCTATTTTAGCTACAATAAATAAAATAGGTTTTTTAGCTCAATAACACAAAACATCACATCCAATCCATAATTATTATATTATGCTTCCCACAAAAAATTTAAAAAAGTCAAAAATCTTTCCAAAATGAGGTTTTTTAGCCCTAGGCTAAGACTTATTTTGGAAAGACGGTAAAAAGTGACTTTTTGACTTTTAACCAAGTTTTTGGCTTTTTAAGACAAATGATTTGAGAAGTTGATAAAAAGTTACTTTTGATTTTTTTTATTAATATTTGTTTATGATGTCAAATCATAATGACCAAACTACTCTCATTTAGTTTAAAATATTTACAACTTCACCCATGTAACATATTTTGACCCATGAAGGGTAGAATTGTAATTTTACCATTGACTAAAAACCAACTTCCCAAATGAAAAAAATTTAAAAAAGCTAACTTTTGACTTTTGCTACAAACCAAAAGAAGTGACTAAAAGCTTACTTCCCGAAACAAGCTTAAAAAGGCCAAAAAGTCAAAAAGTTCATTCACTTCCCAAACGAACTCATAATTATCTTAGGCTTTGTTTGGCATGTCATGTTTGGGCTAAAATAATCACAAAAAAATTAAATAATTTTTTTTAATAAGATAAAAAATTACATTTAAACTATAATCATTTTATTTTTTCTCTTACAAAAGTTAAAAAAGTCAAAATATTTATTCCAAACAAAAATTTTTAACCTTAAATTAAAATAATTAAAAAGCTAACTCTCAAAACGAAAACTTAAAATTATATTTTGATCATAAATTTAAACAAGAACTAAGGCCTTGTTTGGCATAACCTATATAATTCATCTTTTTATCTTTTTTTCATCACATCATCTCTCTACTTTTCTGCACATCTTTTTGTAAAGAGACAAAAAATACACTTTTTTAGAACACACCAAACTAACCCTTAAAAAAAAAAAAAAGATCTAGATAGATATTTTACACAACATTTTATTTTCTTTTTCAAATCACAATTCAAATTCAACATCCAAACACACCCTTATTGTTTTGTATGGTGCAGCAATCCATGGCAGAACACAGAAGGGTACTACTACTGCTGCTGGGTTACTGCTACGATACAAACAGGGTAGAGAGAGAACCAGCAACTCTAGAGAGAGAAAGAGACTGACATATATTTAGGGGGAAAACAAAAAGAGAGAGAGAGAGAGAGAGAGAGAGGGGGGGAGAAAATCAAAGGATATGAAGCTCATCATATGGTGATATGGTACTCAAAAGGAAGAGAAAAGGCTGGAAAGAACACAGAGTGAGCTCTCTGGGTAAATGGGTCTCTTCTCAGATTCATGGCTTTGAGGTTGGTTTAAAGCTTAAACCTTTCAAAACCCATTAAACAACACTTCAAAAAACCCTTCAAATCTGAAACACCCAAATCCATCTTCCCCCCCTCTTTCATACCCTTCAGATCTTCGTTTTCTTGGGTGTTTATTTGTTTAGATGATAGGAATGCAATTTAATTTGCAAGATAAGGGTTTGTTGGAAGTTACAGGTTTCGATTCTTCGGAAACAAAGTGGAAGAAGGGAATCAGTTGCGCGAGCAATGAACCCATCTCTGTTCTTGACACCAGGAGGAGTCCCAGCCCTTCTACTTCCACATCCACCCTCTCTTCCTCTCTCGGCGGCGGCGCAACCGCCGTCTGCGGCGGTTCCGGCGACAACACAGCAAGTCTGGCGGCGGTTTCCGACACAATCCACCACCAGAAATGGCCGGAGAGTGGCCCGGTTGGCTTGACAGAGCCCGCCGGCGAATGGGCGTCGGAGCTGCAGCCGATTCCGGCGGCCCTGGAGGTTTCCGGCGGCGAAAGATTTGGGATTGGGTTGGAAGATTGGGAGAGTTTGTTGTCTGAATCGGGTCAAGATCAGTCTATTCTCCGGTGGATTGCAACCGAATTCGACGGCGGCAATGTCGCCCTCGCTGCCGTCGTCGATCAGGGTTCCACCGCCGTTGACGGTGGCTCTAATGGTGGTTCTGGTTCATCTTCATCTACGCCAAAAATTTCTGCTGAAACAGGTAATCCCAGAGCTTCAAATCTTGGGTTCAACAACAACTCACAAATCCCCATTTTGGGTTCTTCAATCAACAATCTGTTTTCTAGTGATTTGATCTACCAGCTTGAAAACCCAGAGTCAAAGCCTCAGATTTTCAATCCACAAGTATTCATAAACCAACACCAACTTTCTCATCTGTCTCAGACTCAAATTCAAACACAACCCTCTCAACACCATCTTCAACAAACACCATTAATGGCTATATACGACCAGCTTTACAAAGCGGCAGAGCTGATACAATCTGGGAACTTCTCTCTCGCGCAAGAGATATTGGCGCGGCTCAATCACCAGCTCTCTTCCTCTTTGTCAAAACCCTTTCAAAGGTCTGCTTTTTACTTCATGGAAGCTCTTCAGCTCTCTCTTCTTATGCTCAACCATGTCAATCCTTTGCCTCCTAGAACTCCTACGCCCTTTGATGCTATGTTCAAAATGGGTGCTTATAAATTGCTCTCTGAAGCCTCACCTGTTACCCATTTCATGAATTTCACTTCTAACCAAGCAATCCTCGAAGCTCTTGGCTATGGCGGACGTGTTCATATCATCGATTTCGATATTGGGTTTGGTGCTCAATGGGCTTCTTTGATGCAAGAGCTTCCAAGCAGGAACAGAGGCAAAACCCCATTTTTGAAAATCACTGCCTTCGCCTCTCCTTTAACCCACCATCCTCTCGAGCTCAGCCTAATGCACGAAAATTTAACCCAATTCGCCAACGAAATTGGTGTTAATTTTGAGCTTGAAGTTGTGAATTTTGATGCTTTTGACCCAAGCTCTTATTCAATCCCTCCTGTCCGATCACCGGACGAGGCAATTGCAGTGAATTTTCCTATTTGGGCTTGTTCGAACCGCCTTCCCATGCTTCCTTCCCTCCTTAGATTCATAAAACAGCTTTCCCCGAAGATAATGGTGTCGATGGATCGTGGGTGTGAAAGAACAGACCTTCCCTTCTCACAGCACCTCTTTCATGCCCTTCAATACTATGAAGTTCTCTTGGACTCCATTGATGCAGCTAATTTAGCTTCTGAAACCATGAACAAGATTGAGAGTTTCCTATTCCAGCCCAGGATTGAAAGCATCGTCTTGGGCCGCCTCCGCACCCCGGACCATATGCCCCATTGGAAACAGCTTTTTGCATCTGCGGGGTTCTCACCTGTTGCGTTGAGTAATTTCACTGAAACTCAGGCTGAATGTGTGTTGAAGAGAAGCCAAGTTGGGGGATTTCATGTCGAGAAGCGCCAGGGATCACTTGTACTGTATTGGCAGCTTCGGGAGCTCATGGTGGCTTCAGCTTGGAGGTGCTGAGGAGCTGCAATTTCGATAAGCAAGAAGATTGGTACTTAGTATTGCAAACTTTCGATTAGAGCTTACTTACTATGCTCTTTGGAAGTAAGTTAAATAAATCTTAAACTCTTGTGGTGACCCTCTTTTGTGCTTGTAAATTTTCTTGCTTGGTAGTCTTCTCTACTTATTGTCTATCTAGTCTAGAATCTAGACATATTAGTTTTGAAAAGAAAAAAAAAAATGAAGTGCTATGTTTGTTAGTTTCAAATCTTTTGGATATACTGCTGCTATGTTATTTTGATGCTTTAACATATGCTATAAGATTTGAAATAACAGATTCTTGGAAATAACATATTGCTGCTATGTTATTTTCAAATCTTTAAAGAGTGATAATTTGCCATATGCTTGAAATGAAATGAGGATGCCACAGAGCAAAAACTCTGCAATTTTTTTTTTCTTATATCTTGTGTGTGATGTGATTGTATCATCTTAATACGTTGCTAGTTTGATATGTGAAATTTAACTCTTGCTTGTTGTCACATCCCGCCAAGTTTGCCTAAACAAAGTCTATCCTAGAGGAGGTCTAAAGGAAGGGAGGCTAATTGAAAAATCTAGAACTTCCTCGAAGAGATATGAGAACATTGTACATAATTCAAGAAAGCGTATGGAATATTCTAGAATAGATTCTAGAGAGTTCTTGTAAGGTTGTAGAAGGATCCATGAAACTTGTACACGCCTCATTTAATAATGTATTCTAGATTGTTCCTAGAAGGCAAAGGGTGCCTATAAAAAGAGTGAGGGCTCATTTGTCTCACATCTAACTTGAGTGTAAAATTCTCTAGAGCAATACAAGTATTCTCTCAAACTCACTTGTATTTTTTCTTGAGTGTGCTAGACTAGCATCACTTACCTAGCTTGTGAGTGTCTGAGTGCCACACGGGACACTTGGAATTAACCAATGTCGTGACATTGTGCTATGGTAGTTTCTTTTTGGACATGTTTGTTAAACAAGAAACTATTTTTCAAGTTAGAACCTGAGCCTTCTCACCATAGAAAAATGAAATTCCTTCTTTTAAACTAATGAAACTACAAGCATCTCTGTTAGTCTAAGTTGTAGAATTGACAGTTTTTTAATTTGCGGTGAGAGACAACTATGCGCGAGAGAAAAAAATGTTGTAAGGCCATGAAAGGGAAGGGACTAGGAAAAAGCACATCCAAGGTGGAGTGTACCTTAATTTGGCTTTTAACATTCTCCGCAACTTATCTTATCTAGTGTAGATTTGAGAATATGATCAGCAAATCAAAGTCAGTGTAACAAAGCCTTGTAAGAACCAAAATAAAAGAACCAGTGTTTTTAAATGTAGGGCACGTTCTCTCCAGGAGCTTTAGCCCATGTTTGTGTTAGGCTTCCTCTTAGCGTTATGGTTCCTCTAGTTGAACCGAAGTGTGTCATCTACATCAACATGGAACATGAGGCAGCAAAATTTTACACGCCCAAACCCAAACACAATATTTGTGTGCTATCTACATGAAGATGGAACATGAGGTGGCAAAATAAACCCAATAGTTGTTTGCATTACCTTAGAAACCATGACTAGGTCATTGTAAATTTGAAATTCAAGCTTGACTAGGCCATTGTAAATTTGAAATTCAAGCTTGATTGTCAATACTTGTACCCAAAGAGATTTGATACTCTAGGAATGTTGGTTTGTGGTGGTTGTTGGAGAGGTGCTTGATACTTATTGTTAGCGGTCACTACATCTTTGAATTAATTAAAACTTGCACAAGGTGGTTACGTTCTACCTATGGTTATTTAGTCGTTAGGCTGTTTCTCAGATTAAGTTATTAAATTTGAGTCTTGTGGTTTTGAAATTCTCCAATAACTGTTGGATGGAGATTCTCTGTGAACTCGCAAGAATTTGGACACCTAAGCCTTGTCATAATCTTTAGTTAGGAAGTGAATGAAAATTTCATATTAAACATTAATTTGTGGAACCCTTGTTTGATTGTAGAGCTTATAAAGATGGTAAAAAGTGCATGTTAAGCTTATTGTTGAAAGGAAGGACTGTGTTTGAATACTTGTGATTGAGTTCTTCAGAGTGGGGTCAGTTTAGTGTTTCGATCTTCTGCTGTTTTGTGCTCAAATGCCAAGGAGATCCAATACAACAATTCAACGGCACAACCTAAAACTCAACCTACCTCTAGCTTAAACTAAAACCCTTTGTTTCTTTCATTTTTTGTTCGAGAAAACAAAGAAACACAAACAACATTCTTAGTTTAGTTTGATCCCAAAATGATACTGTTCTTTCTATTGTCTTTGTGCTATCCATTGTAAGGGTATATCGATAAATTGTTAACATAAACCCTAGCATATATATATATATATATTATTGTCTACACAAGCAGACATAGGCCCTGTTTGGTAGAGCTGTGAGAAAGTGCTTATAGTTTATGCCTAAACAGCTTATAGCTTATAACTTTCAGCTTAAGCTGATTTCCAGCTTATTCTTAAAGTATCTCCTGCCCCACTCAAAGAATAAACTGATTTATAACTTTCACGAAGCTATAAGCTATAAGCTAAACCAAACACATCAAAATATCTTAAATTAAGTTGAAAGCTGAAATAAGCTGTAAATAATTTCTGCCAAACAGGCACATATTGTACTCTTATCTTTTTTCAATAGAGTTAGAACTGGTGTAAGATGTGGATATAGGCAATCTTGTCGAATCATGTAATCTATATGTCGTGTTTTCTTGTTATTGATTCATTCTTCTTGTTATCATTTGTGGGATTTTTTTCCCACACCCCCCCCCCCAAAAAAAAAGCTTTCGTGGGGTTTATTCTACAACAAAAGTCAAAAAAATCTTATTGCTCTCACTTGCAATAGCATGATTGTGTTAAAATTTTGGTTTCTAAGTTTCTTTTGATTGGAAATTAGGAATTCCTTTTCTATTGTACATATTTAAAGGTAGGTTGTGTGGATTATTATATGCACATAAGTGATTGTCTTGTTGTCCGTTGAGTTTCTTTAATCATTCAAATTAGTTTTAGACATCTACCAATCATGCCACATGCGTTATGTTTGATTGAACCATCCATTTGAATACTTTAGTTATTTTTCTATGGCTTTTCATATTGGAGCCTCTTAGTTTAATCTAATATTAGCCATTTTATTACAAAGTTATATGTGGACCATATTGCAGGTTGGCAATGACATTATATGAGATTATTTTATGAACATGTGGAGAAAAAAATAATAACTCTTAAAGAACTATAGAATTCATGAGAACATGCATAGCAAGGACCATGAGAAAGATTAATTGCAGTTTATTTTTTATTTCTCCATTTTCTTCCTAAAAAAATATGAAAGAAGAAGAAAACAAAAATCTGTCTTTAGTGATTTTTTTTTTTTTAAATTATAATTATATTTGGTGTACTTTTTAGGTCTTATACTAGAAAACCCTAGGGGGAAAAAATAGGCAAATTTTGAAGGAAAAAAAAAATCACAAAAGACAAAAGAAGAAAGGGAAGAGGGGGGGGGGTGTTTAATTTTTTTAGCTTCTTTTAGTCTGGAACCTAAAAAGTAAGAATTGATAATTTTATTAAAAATTTCATGAAAGACAAAAAATTTCCCAAAGAGATATGGGTGTTATAGCCTTAGGGAACTTCTATTTTCGCAGTTCATACTGTTTGAGCTATTTGGATATTAATTTTTAAACAAAAATTAAATATTTAGATATCAATTTTTTAAGAAAATAGTTGTTCAGATATTAACTTCTGTGAGGTTTGATGTCTTAATAATTTATTTTTATTTGGAATTGATATCTAAATAATTTATTTTTGTTTAGAAGTTCATGTTAATTTTTTTAATGATGTGTTGTGGGATGTAAATAGAACCTCCAATAGCCTTTAAAGTGTTTTTTATTTATTTTTAAATAGAATGTATATAATGAATGGGTAACTTTATGGTCCCTTCAAATGACACTATCAGTTGGGCCCAATAAAAGGCCCTTAGGTAAAATGTGACTGGAGCATGGGATAAACCTAAAAGCCCTTTGGAAGGTAGTGTGTTGTGGAGAATTGTTTTATTTATGGCCAATGAGAATTTAAATAATTAATGCAATATTTGTTATTTTCTGATTTTGTTTTCAAAAGGCCAGGGGAATGGACCAAGCCCAAGCCATGACACTTTTTGAACTATATTTGTGGGAAAACTTACATATATGTAGGGGTGGGGGACTAGAGGGGCATGGTTTTGTGACCTTATTTATGCTTTGGGTGGACAAGTGGTCCAAGCCCTGCCAATTGATGGCACCCCCAACCCCCACCCACCATTTTTGATTAGTCACGCTCTTTTTTCATCACACCATAACTGGTTATTGTTGCCTGATCACAAATCAATATATAAGCAAAGTTAGTATTCTAAACTTTAAACTTGTGGAATGGTTTGAATTTTATTTTATCAATCATTCAGTAAAAATGTTGACAATTACGGTCGATAAGGTGACAATCGCAATAGAAAAGTGTTCCGGTTGTTCAGGTGGTTATTCGGTGAACACAAATTTGAGTCATTCGAAACAGCTCAATTCAAGGCGCCAATAATTTTTGTAAATATGTATCCCGATGTGACACGTGTTCTTAGAATATATATGTTAATAAAGTTTGAAAAAATAGAAAATTTTTATTATACTTATTTTTAAATAGAATGTATAATTTTTGTAAATTTCTTAACATGTGTTTTAAGGATACATGTTAATAAAATCCTAAGGATTGAATTTTTTAGTTATTTTTTGCCTTTTTTAAAAAATTTAAATTTAAAGCTTATTTGTTTGGCAAATTATTATTAAAAATAAAAAATAAAAAATGTAAAAAAATTGATGCAATATTTGATTTTTTTAACTGGTAATTTTGATTTTTTTAAACTAAATGTTGACTAATACGACATATAACCAATCATAGAAATTCGGAAAATACTATCTACTATGAAATTGTAATTTGAATTTTACCTCGAAAATGAGGTGGGTAGTATAAGGCCAAGTTTGGCATACATCAAATAATTTATCTTTTTATTTTTTTTCATCACATCACCTCTCTACTTTTCTGCATATCTTTTTTGTAAAATGACAAAAAGTAAACTTATTTAGGTCATTCTAAACAACTCCAAAATTTAGAACTTATGGAATGTGAGACACACTTAGCCTCCGTTGAGAAGTGGATTGGCTTTTTAATTTTTTAATTTTTTTGATTATTTTAGCCTTGACTAAAAAGTTTGGTTTGAGAAGGGTTGTTTTAACTTTTTTAGTTTTTTTTTTAGAGAAGAGTGTAATGATTATAGATTAGATGTAATATTTTATTTTTTGTGGCTAAAATAGTCTATTTTGTCTTTTGTGACTAAAATAGTCAAAAAAAACCTCGTTTAACTCTTCCCAAACGGAGCCCATGTTTATAAATGCACTGTTTTAAGTTTTTTGTATTGCTGTAGAATCTATCATTAGAATCTATCATTATAGATAGGATTGCAAAATAAAGTGTGAGTGAGTGAGTGAGTGAGTGAGTGAGTGAGTGTGTGTGTGTGTGTGTGTGTGTGTGTGTGTGTGTGTGTGTGTGAGAGAGAGAGAGAGAGAGAGAGTGGTGAATAGCGGATATATCGATCCGTCAAAACCGATCGAACCGAACCAATTCGCCATATTTTGGACGGATGCGTGATGACGAGGGGACGGTTGTGGATGGATTTTCTCCAATCGCTAATTTGGCAGACGGATGGCGGATTTGAGATTTCTTTGGCGCAAATCAACCACCAAACCGCCAAATCGCAAGCACCTAGTAATTTATAAGACTTTGTATTTTCAATTTGTTTAAATATTATGTTTGTGTTTTCAATTGAAAAAGAGTTTAAATATTCTGTTGAAAAAAAGTTTTCAACTTGAATATATTTTTTGAATTGAAAAAAATAAACGTATTATTTATCTATATTTTTTGGTTTTTAAATCTAGCTCTAAAAATAATAAATAGAAATTATTATATATGCTGGTTTTTTGTTTTCAAAAACATATGTAGATGTAACAATACAGAGACATACAATCTCTACTACTGCTCTGCTCATGGTTTTGGTGGTTTGAATTGTTATTATATTTTAAGAATCACAGATTATAATACTTTATGTAGATGAATCATGCTGTGATTGTAATATGTGAATGAGGCATGCAGTGATCGTGATATTCTAAAATTTCAAACTTTCTTTCTTTGAATAAGGCATACAGTGATTGTAATACTTTTTTAAGTCATTGACTGTAATACTTTTTTTTTTCTTTTTCTTCTTTTTTCTTTTTGAGGAAGTGCACAAGTTGAATTATGTTGAAAATTTATAAAATTTTAAACCGCCAAACCGATTCGCATCTATCCGCCAAACCGCCAATCCGCTCAATCCACATCCACCGGATTGGCGGACGGATGCGGATTGATTTTCTTCAATCCGCCAATCTGGCGGACGGATGGCGGATTGGAGATTCTGTGGCCACAACCGATCCGCGCCCACCCCTAGTTTGGGATGAACTAAGTAAGTAAATTTTTTGACTTTTTATGAAATATGGGTTGGGTTTAAAGTGATGTGTTAGAGAGGTGATATAACTTAAATAAGATGATGCGACTTAAATAGGATAGTGACTTTTTGACTTTTTTGATTTTTTTAAATCATGCCAAACAAGGCCTAAGAATACAAACTCATATTTATGAACTCAGAATTTACTCCAAAAAAAGAATCAATGATTGAATTATTTTACATTTTATTAATTTAATTTTTACCACACAAACATATAATTGACAAATTATGGGTGGATAAATCTTGGTTCATAGCATTTTTCATTGCAAAATGAGCCAAATATGGTTTGGGTTGATCTAAATAAGTGTATTTTTTGACTTTTTATAAAACATGAGTTGGGTATGGTTGAGTTTGAAGTGACATGATAGAGAGATGATATACTTAAATAAGATGATGTAACTTAAATAGGGTAGTAACTTTTTGACTTTTTTAAATTATGACAAACAAGGCCTTAGCTTATTTGTGTTTGATTTGTTAAAATTCATCAAAGATTGACTGTTTACATCAATAAATTAAATTTAAACACATTTTAAAACTTTTTAGTTCATGAATCCGGCTTCAACTTAGTTCAATAAACTTGTATATTATAAGAAAATAAAGGTATTAAAACTCATTTGAGAAAAATAACTAAGCTTCCGTTTGGGAAGTAGGTTGGCTTTTTAACTTTTTTAGCTATTTTAGCTTGGGCTAACAAGTTTAGTTTGGGAAAGATTTTTTGACTTTTTAACTGTTTTGACTTTTTTGTGAGAGAAGAGTATAAGGATTACGGGTTAGATGTGATGTTTTGTTTGTTGTGGTTAAAATAGCCTATTTTGTCTTTTGTGACTATTTTAGCCACAAACCAACTTGCCAAACAACACAATGACTTTACTACTTTAGATTCGACTGGATGAGATGAAATGAAAATTAATAAGCACGTTTGGTTTCATTTTTTTAAAAATATTTTTTAGAAAATTCTACTTTTATATTTTTAAATTTTTTAAAAAAAATTCAAGGAAAATAAATATAAACAAAAAATGGTAAGACTTTTTTTGAGTTTTTTTTTTAATTTATTTTTTTTTAATTATTTTTGAATCCATCTATATCAGATAGAAAAAAAATATAAATTTTTGACATAATTTAAGAAAAATGTCAATAAAAATAAAAATTTGAAAAAAGTAACTTATTTTGTTATTTTTTTTTTTAAAAATAATATAAAAATAATGCATGATTTAAATCAATAAAAATTCCAATTGAAAGATCATGGGCTTATTTGGTTTGTATTTTTGAGAAGAATTTTTAAAATTTTGTTTAGTTGAAATTTTTTAAACAAAATTTCTAAAATTACTACATCTCCTACATATTAATCAATCATTTTTATCTCTCATTTTTTTTCTCAATTTTTTTTTTTTTATATATATATCTACTTAACTATAACAAAATATCAAATCATCACAATCTCAAACTCCAAAACTATTTTCAAAATATGCAATCAAACAAACCAAAATTTTAAACTCACCCTCAATTTTTTTTAAAAATTTATCCGAAAACTAAACTAAACGCACCATAATTTGGCCATGAATAATACTATATGTATTAATTAATGTACTAATAGATGATGACATAATTTTATAATTTTTAAGTATTTATAATTTGTATAATAAGTGGGATGAATAATAACGGCTGATGCTATTAGCGAATTACGCCCGAATCTCGAACAAAAAAAAGCGTCGTTTAAATCGTTTTGGATTTTTTTTTCAATCAACTGAGAAAAGATGATGAAGAAGAAGAAAGAAGAAGAAAGAAAGAAGCGAGCAGCGGCCGCGAGAGGCGGAGGAGGCTGACGTCGGCGATCTCTGACGATGGGCGATTCACGACGATCGACGATCGGTAGGAATCTGAGCTCTGTGTGTGTGTCTCCTCTCTCCTTTCGCTTTTCCTCTCTCTCTCTCTCTCTCTCCTCCTCTTTCTTTTTCCTTGTGTGTGTTTGAGCTCGAAAATGGAAGAAAAAAAAACTTTAATACCTAAAAACAACGTTATTTTGACATTTAAAAGATTACAAGACAAATTTTTGAGTTCTCAAATATTATTTTAATAAGAAACACTAATGTATATAGCACTACCGTTTTGCCGTAGTAGCAGTAATTAATTGTTGGCAATCTCGAGATCTTCAACTACGGTGTCGACAAAAAAAAACACTGATCAAGTGATAGTGACCGCTCCATCTGATCTGCTGTACAGCCAGATGAGAGAACGACAGGCGGCTATATTTCGATTTCGAGGCCTCTTTCCAGTGGAGCCCCTCTCTCTCTAGAGTCTGAGTGGTCGCTATCAAGATCATTACACGTGTACCGATAACATGGCCCGATGATTGCTCCTCAACCCCCATGTGAGGACTGATTTTGACCGTTAGTCAAAGGCCTGTTTGCTTGCTTCCTGTTTTTTTGTAAAAAAAAATTTGAGTAAATTATATATCTCTTTCGTCTCAATTTATTTGCCTATTATAATATAAAAAATTTAACTTATTACGAAAATATGTAATCATTATATTTTAATTTAAATTTTTAAATATTTTTTTTCATCATTATCTTTTTTTTTTATTTAAATTTTAAAATGTGTTTATAATGATTTATAAAGAATAATTTTGAAAATGAAACAAAATTTAATACTTTAAAATAAAAAGTGGAGAAATATTTTGGACCAGAATAAAATGAAAAAATGAACAAATAAAATTGGACGGAAGGAGTAAATATATCTCTTGATTTTTTTATTTTTATTATAATATAGATTGTTCCTTGTAGAATCAAAATACATGTTCCAATCAATATTTTCAAAACTAGACCGGTGAGCGAACCGGAAAAGAAATCGGATGGACGGATCACCGGTTCAACCGAATTAGCCAAAGCGATTTAACCGTGGCGTCATAATTAATACTACATAATTAAAATATATAATTATAAATTATAAATAAATAAAAATATATACAAATAATCAAATAAAAATAAAAATTATTGCATAGTATTTATAAATAATATTTAATAAAGTCATAATTGATAAAAAAAAAAGTCACTTATTTCAAAGAAATTAAATTTTTTAAACATTCCTTCCAAATAAATTGATTGAATGCTAGATTTAATTTTGGAGGGAAATGAAATTTTCAACTCTCCCTCCAATCAATATGTTTCAAATAATTTGATTGAATCCTACATAGAATTTTGTAGGTTCTCTTTGAAAAATCTTTTCCTATAAATAGGAATAGACTTTCATAATCTTCTCAAGCTTTCAATGAGACTCTTTCTTATAAGAGGAGACTCTTGAAATAAGAATTTTTTGTCTAAATTTTGAAATATATTTATATATATATATATATATAAATATATAAGAAAGAAAGAAAAAAAAAAAAAAAAAACACAGACCGGTTTTGGCCCCAATCCGAGTTTAGGGGGTTGACTGGACCGGAACAAGGTCCGGTTCTCGGTTCAACCAGTCCGACCGGCCGGTCCAGTCCGGGTTTGAAAACAATGATTCTAATATTACCTTCTACAATGGAAATCGGAGTTTAAAATAAAATAAAAAAAAAGTAAGAGAGGAAAATTAAGAGAATAGAGAACTATTATGGATGTTAAAAAATCAAAAATCTATTAAAAGAGTTTTGAAAATTACAAAATTACAAGGTTGTTTATAGTTTTAAAAATTTACAAATACTAACTTGTTAGAATTTATTATTTAACAGAATTGATAGTAAAAATTTTTTTTCTGACTCCTTCTATACAATAATGAAATTACTAGAACTGTTAATTGAAATATATTGTCAATATCATTAAAAACTGTTAATTGATTTAATGATTGATTAGTGAAAGGGTTTATTTGTTAAGCGATTAGAAATTTTAAGAAGTGAAATATAATTTTTTAAATTACAAAGAACAATTAGTATTTTAAGTAAATCTTAAGAAGTCTATTTATAATTTATCTTTTTGTTTTTTTTAATTTTGAAAGTTAATGCTATCGTATTTGATGTAACTTGTGTTTATATTGCGAGGCTAAAGCAATTCACTTACATAAATTGTTGATGAATTTCACCTCACAAATATGCAAAACAAAACACTCTTAGCGTCATTCAATTAATAATTGCCGACTTTACGACACTCCGATGATGAAATTAGGGATGGTTCTTTGAGAGAGGCAAAGCACAACAGTGTAGTGTCTTGCGTGCAAAAATGAGGGGTATCGTGTAGTCTTCCTTCTATTGTGATTGTTTGTCTTCTTGGTCGGTTGAGCCTTTTGTGCTTCTTTAATTGGGTTAGGTTCAAAGTTATTCTCGTGTGATTTGATCCTCACATAAGTTTATAATGTAAAAATAGATTAAATAAATTAAAAATACTAATTATAAGAAAAAATATATTTAGCTTTCGTCTTTTACAATCAACTTTCAATTTACAAAAATATTTTACCAAATAAATTTAAATTTGTATCAAAACGGCCTAGTTTTTAATCTCAAACCATGAATTCATACAATTTGCCCATTTGAAACTTGTTTAAATTTGTCTCAATTCATAAGCATATTATAAATGAATTTTATTTTGTAAATCTATTTAAAATTGAGTTGAAATGAATTGAGAAGATAGATATCCATTAAGTTTGAATAAAAACAAAAAGGAATTTACCACTACCTCCACCACCCATTAAAAAAGAGTCTAATATAATAAAAAGGTAGATTGAATTGATTATGTCTAATTCAACCCAGTTTACTTAAATTCATTTATTAGATGAATATATTTAAGTTGAATTGTTTTAATCTGTTTTGATAAGTTAAAATCCATTCAAACCTGTCTATTTCGCACCACTACAAGCACTTAAATCTAAAGACTTCTTTTAGAAGCTCTAAGAACAGCATTCCTAGTGGAAATCAAGCATAATGATAAGTGCACTTTGTATTGTCAAGTGGGTGTACTTTTGTCACCAAGAAGCCTCATTAGAGTGAGCGATTTGAATCGGGACAACAAACATACACATGTATAGATGCTCTCATGAGAGACACAAACCAGCTTTAGGCTTTACTTCAATCATGTAGGGGGTCAATAAATAAGGCTTCGTTTGGAAAGTTAAGTTTGGAGGGTTTTTATTATTATAGTCACAAAAAATAAAATAAGTTTTTTAATTTAATAAGACAAAATATCACATTCAATTCATAATTATTATATTCTTTCTCTCACAAAAAAACTAAAAAAGCCAAAAAAGTTTAAAGTTTTTTCCAAACGAGGCTTTTTAACTCCAGGTTAAAATAATTAAAAAGTCAAATCATTTTAAATAAAATATTTTATATGAAATGATACTTAAATAATGTTACTCGATTGTATAATAAAAAATAAAAATAAAAATAAAAATGTGAAAGGAGGTTTGAGTAATTACTGATATTAATATTAAATTTCTAATTTATATTTTAAAATTAGTACACTTTACTAAGTTGATAATAGAGTTCCTTTCAGTTGAAGATCATCATCTTTGCAGTTCTAAATGAGAGACTCATGCAGAATTATCTTACTCTTTAGATGTGAGGAATTTTTCTCTATATTTCTTTTCCTATTGATAGGGGAAAAAACACTATTTTTTAAAACTATCTTTGGGGTTGTTGTCATTCAACCTTCTAGTTTCTGTCTTTTTATAGATGCTTAGCCCACTAATTACACCTTCACCTACCCAATCTTCTTCAGTTTCATCTTTCGTTTGTTTTTCTTTCTTTTCTTTTCTTTTGTTTTTTTTTCAGCGTCAAGTCTAGTAAGCGTAGGAAAAACGCATTATATAATTTTCTTTTCATACAAAAAACACAAAAGTAAGCACTCATTTCATGTCAAAAAGACTTTGAAATGTAGGCTCCCCAAATCACCAATTACAACTCTCTTTCTAATTGTTATAACTCATTCTCTCTCATTTGGGGTCCCTAAATGGTCCAATTTTCATTTTAGTTTGGACCATGACCATGCTCATTGAGTGCAACTTTGGCTCCACTAGGCACTCACTTGGACAACTTAGGTAGCTTCCTACCAAGCACAAAAATAAATAATAATAATAAGAATAAGAATAAGAATAAGAATAAGAACAATAATAATCTTATATCATGTTTAAGGTTTTATGTGATCTCATTAGTGGTTAAACAAGTCTCCCTCATGGTTTCTTAATTATTATTTTTATAACATTTCAACTAAATTTGTTTTTTTATATTCTCTATCAATAGAACTACAAATGAGTTTGAAATGAGTTGAATAATAATAAGCCCCGGTTTGGCAAACTATTTGGGTTAAATAATCACAAAAAGACAACAAAAAAAAAAAAGGGGTCAAAAAATCAAAAAGTCAAAAGAGCCGAACAAGAAAACTAACCAAACAAAAAAGTCTCAGGCTAAAAAAGTAAAAAATTCCAAAAAACTAACTAAAAAAAGTTATTGTCAAACGACTCCTAAATAGACACAATTATTTTTACGCTTCTAGAGCATATGAATAAAACAATGAATTTAATTAGTTTAAAATTATGAATCACGCGTTTAAAAAGTATGTTCATTCCATTTGAAACTATAGATCTTACAATTTTAAATTAATAAAACTTATGTTTTATTTACACACATTAACATTGATAGTGTACGAACCAAAAACTTGTGGTGGTGGTTGCATAAAAAGTAATCACTACCTTTTGTGGTATCAATATATTTTTTGATTTTGTAGATAAGGATTTTCCACTCTGGCTCAATGAATAAGAAACAAAAATGTATACATCGGAACATTCCTTCATCAAAACTACTTTCGGTTGGTTGATTGTCAATGTTTCGACACATCTCTATTCTCATTTATAAAAGTAATTGCGACATCTATATTTTAAACAAATTAAAAACATGTATATTTCTTACCAAGATAAAAACAACCACAAATATCAACCAGCCATGCCAAGTAGGCAATCTGGATTGAATGCAACACTGAACCAATCCAGTTAGTGTAATTGGTTAGGTATATTTTTAAATTCACATAGTTTTTTTTAAGAAAATAAATTTACATAGTTAAAAGTTTAAATTTTTGTTGAAGCCTGATTATTCTCTATGGAGGTGTTTGTTGTATTAAGTTATTTATTTATTTATTTTTTGTACGAGTTGTACTGTTAAATTATAATTCTCTAGTGTAGTTTGATATAATTCTTATTATACTTAAAATTAATTATTTTTTGAAGAAAATTTTTTTTTCCTTTAACAAAACATGACAACAAACAGAGCCTAAAATAAAATAAAGGCTTGCAGCCCAGCCCGTTGTACCCAGTGGCAATCACACTGGAAAGCCCGAAACATGCCCGTGTGAGTTTGGACTGGGTAGGCGGCCCATTTTTACACTTCATATATGGCGATTACTACTGTGCAAAATACCATCAAATCCATTAAAATTATACTGATCTGCATCAATTCATACCATAATCTGCCTTTTAAACTGATTCGCTCCTTCATAGTTAATACATATATATTTTTGAACCTCTAATGAAATATCAAAATAAAAATGAGTGTGAAAGAGATTTAAAATATGAAATTTGTTACAAATTAATAGTTATATATATGAAACATATTATAAAAAATTAATTACATTATATATATAAAAATATTATGCAAATTAGTGTTATATATTATGAAAATATGTGATAATTAATTAGAATATTCTTTAAACTGCCAATCCGTTTAAAATTGCTCAAACCGCGATTCGTCAATCCATTGATCCGCCAATCCACCATTCAATTTGTAATTTTACTCTTAGACCGTCCGAACGACACCATACACGCCCCTGATGCTGACTGCTACATTATTTGTGAGAGTAATGGTTAAGGATGAATTTGATAAAATAACAAATAAATTTAAAAAATGGCAAGGATGAATCTGAATTGTCACCGAACCAAAGTCAAATGATTCTGATTGAATTTTTTAATGCGTATTTCAAGCTAAGTACGAAGTGAAAATTTTTATGAGTATGGTAAATTGACATCGTTAAGTAATTATGAAACAAAAATTGACCAATTCATTTAATACAAATGTGTCATGAAATCTAAAGTAATGTCATGCATTACTTCCGTCTTAAATTGTTTGTATGATACAAGAAATAGGAAATTAAAAATATTGTATTTTTGCATTAATTTTTTTAAAATAAGATTCACAAGATCTTTTAATTAATAAAATAAATTCTGATTTTTTATATAAAAATATATTATTTTTAAGTTCATGTTTTTTTGTGCCAAATAAATAATTTGAGATAAAAAGAGTAATAGTTTAAAAGGTAAATTACAAATACACTCTCTTGAAATTTACTTAAAATATAAATTGTCTCTTGTAGTTTTAAAAATTACAAATACCCCCCCATTACTAGAATTTTTTATTTAACTGAATTTAACAGAAAAAAATAAAGTTTCTAATTGTTTTCCTATAGAATAATAAAATGACTTGAATTATCAATTGAAATATATTTCTAATGTTAGTAAAAAAAAATATTAATTAACTTGATAATTTATTAATAAAATAAGTCATTTGTTATACGATGAGAAACTTAAAAAGTCGAGATATAATTTTTAAAATCACATAGAGAAATCCATAATTTGAATAAACCTCTAGGAGTATATTTATAATTTTAAAAGTGACAAATAATTGTATAACAGTAATACTATGAACATAAATTTAATTATTCATAAATTATTCAGAATTTTTTTTTTTATAATTTAAATTTATTTTATATATCAATTCTATACTATACGATTTTAATTCCCACTACACAATCACTCAATTAAAAGCTCGGAATGGATAAGTCTGAGCTTTCAAACTAGGGCTTATTTTGATTTTTTTTTTTTTTTTTTTGTTGGCTTATTGATTTTTTTTTTTAGTCACAAAAATAGGCCTTATAAAATAAGTTAAATAAGATAAAATATCACATCCAAATCATAATTATTTTATTTTTTTCTCAAAAAAAAAGTCAAAAAAATCAAAAATTTCTTTCCAAATAGAATTTAATCAGACTAAATTATTCAAAAAGTCAAAAAAATTAAAGGAATTTTTTTTAAGGTCCCTCTTATTAAGATTTTATAAGATAAAAAATATACAATATTTTCATAGTAGTTAACATTCCTCAATATTTTTATAGAAAAAATTCGACTCAAATAAATTTTATCCAACTCCAAGAAATTTCTCCGTAAAAATTAAAATTTCGATAAGTCAGACAAAATTTTTCTGAACTGAAGTTTTTTTTTTTTTTTTTTATAAAAATATTAAGGGTGTGTTTGGTAACGTTTATGTTTTCAATTTATATTTACAAAAATTTTATAAACTGGTTTTTGTTTATTTTTAGAAAAACATAAACTACAAACGCGTTTAGTAATTGACGAAATGTTTAAAAAAATTTTAAAATATAAAAAAGAGCGAGAAATGACAAGTGCTGGCAAG
Organism: Camellia lanceoleosa; assembly: GCA_025200525.1. Taxonomy (NCBI): domain Eukaryota; kingdom Viridiplantae; phylum Streptophyta; class Magnoliopsida; order Ericales; family Theaceae; genus Camellia; species Camellia lanceoleosa. The sequence continues at coordinate 156,306,622 of CM045769.1, read as the reverse complement.
TGGCGGCAGAAGACGGTGGTAAAAAATGGTGACAGTGGGTGATGGATAGCTAGTGGTGGCGGGTGGGTGGGTGGGTGGGTGGGTGGGTGGCGGTGGGGGGTGGTGGGTGGTAGCAAGTGGGTGGGTGGTGGTAGTGGTGGTGGTGGTGGTGGTGGCAAGTCGGTGGTGGTGGCGGGTGGTCGTGGTGGGTGGGTGTGTGGGTGGGGGTGGTTGGTAGTGAGTGGTGGTGGTGGTGGTGGTGTGGTGGCAAATGGCGGGTGGGTGGTGTGGTGGGTGGGTGAGTGGGTGGTGGGTGGTGGCGGGTGGGTGGGTGACGGTAGCGGGTGGTAGCAAGTGAGTGGTGGTGGTGGTGGCGAATGGCGGGTGGTGGTGGGTGGTAGCAAGTAGGTAGCGGGTGGTGGTGGTGGTGGATGGGTAGGTGACGATGGCAGGTGGTAGGTGGTAGCGAGTGGGTGGTGGTGGGTGGCGGATGATGGTGGTGGATGGATGGGTGACAGTGACAGGTGGTAGGTGGTAGCGAGTGGGTGGTAGTGGGTGGCGGATGGTGGTGGCAGGTGGGTGGTGGTGGTGGGTGGGTGGGTGATGGTGGCGGGTGGCAAATGGTAGCGAATGGGTGGTGGTGGTGGTGGTGGGTGGTGGCGGTGGTGGTAGGTGGTGGTGGTGGTGGTGGTGTGGTGGTGAGTGATGGTGGTGTGGTGGGTGGTGAGTGGTGGAGGCAAGTAGGTAGCGGGTGGTGGATGGTAGTGGCGGGTGGATGGTAGGTAGTAGTGGTGGGAGTGGGAGCGGCGACGGGGGATAGGTAGTGGTGGCAAGTGGGTGGCAGGTGGGTGGTGGTGGGTGGTGGTGGCTGGTGGGTGGTGAGTGGTGGTGGCAAGTAGTGGGTGGGTGGTGGTGGCAGAAGACGGTGGTGGAAAATGGTAGCGGGTGGTGACTAGTGTTGGGTAGTAAAAAAAAAAAAAAAAAACTTAAAACTCAAAATAGAAACACATTTTTTGGCCAAATTTATAAACTGAGAACACTGATTTATAAATCAAAAATTTTATCAAACAAGTTTTTATTTGAATTTTTAAAATTTTTATAAATATAAACAGAAAACTAAAAACGTAAGTGTTACCGAACGACACCTAAGAGACCTTAACTAATAAAAAAAATATTTTAAACCTTTTCTACTACAAGGTTTTCAAACCTGGACTAGCCCAACGGGTCGAACTGAGAACCAACCCTTTTTTCTGTCCAAAAAACCCTTAAAACCCAGACTTTCTTTCTTTCTTATATATATATATATATATTATATTATATATCAAAATTTTGACTAAAAATTTTTATTTCAAGAGTCTCCTCTCATGTGTTGGAGTCTCATTGGAAGCTTGAAGAAATTATGAAAATCTATTCTTATTTATAGGAAAAAAATTTGTTCAAAGAGAATCTAAAAATTTAATGTGGGATTCAATCAAATTGTTTGAATCATATTTGATTGAAGGGAGAGTTGAAAATTTCATTTCCTTCCAAAATTAAATATACCATTCAATCAATTTGTTTGAAGGGATGTCAAATTTTTTTAATTTTTTTAAAACTAGTGACTTTTTATTTATTTATTTATCAATTATGAATTTATTAAATATTATGCAATATTTTTTTTTTATTATTTTAGTAATTATATATATTTTTATTTATTTATAATTTATAATTATATAATATTAATTATAACGTCACGGTTCGACCGTTTTGACCCAACGGTTGAACCAATAACCTGTCTATCTGGTCCATTTTTCAATTCGCTGACAATCCAATTTTCAAAACGTTGTTCTACTATGCAAAATTACAAAAAAAAAAATGTTTCACTAATTTTCTCAAAAATAAACTAGAAAAATTCTTCCTAAACAAACCCAATGTAGTGATCTCTCGTTAGGTAGACGCACCACACAAACAATGTACATGCTTCTATACAAGGATTTTGGCCCTGGCTTCCTTAAGCCTCCGAGAGTTTATCATAGATTCTGTTTTAATAATTTAAATTGTTTAATATATAAAAAATATTTATAAAAAATTAAATATTTATAAAAAATTATGTTGATTGGATATCGATAATTATGTGATCAAATCAATTTTGTATATAAAAAATAGACAGTGAAAAAATAAACGGTTGATAAAAAACTTATTCGATAAAATAGCTATCGATATCCGATCAACGTGTTTTTTTATAAACATATAGTACTCGACGAGTTCTACACATTAAACAGTTCAAATTATCGAAACAAGACCCACAGTAAGCCCCTAAGGGCCCAACAACACATTCCAATTCGATCTGAGACTAAAGGAAACCACTGTCTTGATGTTCCCGTCACTGCTAGGGTTGAGTAAGAAATCCGTGAAATTTGTAATCCGATCTAGTCCAATTCATTCTAGTAGGTTTGGATTTGTTTTTTGAATCCGTGATTCGGTTTCGGATTGAAAAATTAAAAATTTATAATTCACGGATTGGTTCCGGATTGAACCCTATGATTCCGGATTGGAACCGATCCAGACCGTATATAAATAGTTTATATTTTTATTATACACTCTCCTACATAGTATCTTCTCTTATTTCATATAAAACTTAAATCTAAACCTAAACTCGCATATCTTCTTTTATTACTTTTGTTTGCTAGTTTTTAGTGTTAATTTGTAATGGTCTAAATACTTATGGTGGAACTAGTTTTCTTATGATTGTTTAAATTTTAGAACAGTATGTTGCTATTATGAAAAGACATGTTGCTATTGTGAAACTAATATGGTGCTATATTTATATTTTTATGAAATTAAAATGTTATAGATATATATTTTTTGTTATTTAATTAAGTAAATCCGTAGTCCTAAAATGATCCAATCCGTATTTAAATGGATTGGTCCGGATTGGTTTAACGATTTAAACGAATTGGATTAGTTTAAAATTTTTAAAAACTATAAATAATAGATTGATCTTGATTTTACCCTAATCTAATTCAATCCGAACTATGCTCACCCCTAATTCACTGCGCGGTCGAGTCCATCTGTATGTACAGTACAACGCAATCGCTGCACGCAGAGAATCTGCCCTCAAGTCTTCAACAAGGGGTCACACAAAACTTCTATACATCCTCCGCCACGTGGCTCCGAAACACTGATCTGAAAACCCTTTGATTTTTTTTTTCGCAATTACATCTATAGGCGAGAGAGAACGATCGATCACAATCGATCTTCGATGGGTTTAATCAAAAGCAGCTTCTCATTCATGGTGGGAACATTCTTCGGAGTCTACGTTGCTCAGAACTACAACGTTCCAAACATAAAGAAGCTTTTCAACACAGGACTTGTATTCGCGAAACACTTCTGTGTGGGCTAATTTTATCTCGGCCACACTGCCTCTTAGTGAGTCAGCAGTAGTAGCACAGGCAGAATAGATGGCACAAGCAATGACACAAAGACAAGAAGGATTTACGTGGTTCGGCAATAATTGCCTACATCCACGGGTGGTGCCGAGGTGTTTCACTATGAGTAATAATAAGAATTACAGCTCACTTTTGGCAACTTTCTCACTCTTTGAGTATATAAATAAGTATTACAATTAGCTTCTCTCTAAGCTCTGAATCTCTTCAGTTGAGCCTAGTTAGAATCCCCCCTCCCTACCTTGCTCTTCATCTCAATATATACACCTTCATAGAGATGGAGAAGCTCACAGCTTTTGAGCTGTATTGCCAGCGCACTGTAGCACTTTCGGCAGCTTTCCAGACAAAAGCTGCGGATTCCTTCCCACTTCTGCTAGTGGCCTCATGGTTGTTGCACATGGCTTCGAGGCTGGCTTGTTAGTAAGATAGTGGCCTCGTGGTTTCCTTTACACAGCTGTATATCCACCAAACCAAGATAATATTATATAACATAAACCTCGGCTGATTTCTCTGCGGGTAGCTCGGCCTCCGTATGTCAAGCCGAGGTTCACTAGACCTTTACCCTAGATTAAGATGTCCCCGGCGATTTACATCGGTATATAGTAGAGTTCCTTGGCAAGAATCTTACTGTGACACATAGCACCCCGGATGACACGTCGGCATCCCCTTGCCACGTGTTGATCCTCAAAACTATATCCCCACAACTGCCCCCTAAGTTCTATTACCTCGGCATACTGAGGTGATGGAATTTACACCGAACCTCTTTCTCGTACCTCGGCTTCAGAATTCCTAGCCGAGATCATTTACTTCGGGCCGACATGGCTTCTTTAAACTCCAATCGATTCCCATTCGCGCATGAGCTGTCATGCATCACTTCTCAACCGTTCCCATGACGCGTTTCATTCTCAGTGGTCCGTGCGCGTGACGCGCCTGCAGGCAATCGCTTCACTGTCTGCGCCGTCTGGCGCATGCGTTACCCGAGGCGTAATTATTGCAGTTTTGCCGCCCTTTCAATTTTTAACAAAACAATTCGTTTCTCTCTCCTTCTTTCACTTTTGCATTCGAACCCTTTGTTTTCTCCAAAGCTCTTCTGTCTTCGAATCCTCCATTGTTCGAAGCTCTGCAACTGCCTCCATTGCCATTCCTGTGAAGCTCCCACCGCTGTTGCCTCTGTCACCTGACCTCGGCGACGTTCATCTCGGCTTCACCCTTTCTGGTAAGCCATCGTTTTTTTTTTTTCTTTTCCCAGTTCTTGCCTGTTTTCTATAATTTCTTGCCATTGTTGCTTTGCTTTGCTTTGTAATTTCTGAATCATTTCTTGATTCACGCTGCAAACACTTGCACTACTTCACTTCTGTTTTTGGCCTTCCACCGTTTCTTGACTCTGAGAATTCTTTTTGGCTTTCCTGTTTTTCCAGATTTTCTGCTCTCATTCTTCATAGATTTAGGTTTGGGTTTTGTTGTAAAACCTTTACTCCTTAGGAAAAATTGGAACAATTTCTGCCTAGGTTTAGCCGAGGTTTTTAAAACCCTTAGGAATACTCTCTCTTTGTAGCCAAACACTTACAAAGACCATGGGTGTGTGGAAACATAGGGTTGATACCCCCTCCAAACTAGAAAACTTTAGGCGAGAATTTTCCATCCCTGATGACGTTCACCTTAGGCTAGCCGAGGAGGATAAGGACTCCATTATGCCTGATGGTGACAAGATGCCTTTCCCTGTAGTTGCCTTCGTCCAATGTGGACTTAGGTTCCCCTTAGATCCCCTCTTCCGCGAGGTTCTTCATTACTACACTCTGAACCCCATGCAACTATCCATTAACGCCTTCAGGACACTTATGGGCATAATAGCCTTAGCTCGGCGGGAGGGTGTTAGAATTACCCTTGCTGATATCCAATATTGTTATACCATGAGTGGCCTTGACCATAAGGAAAAAGGTTTTATATACTACCTTAGGCCGAGGTCCACCGCCTATAAGATAGTAGCCGACCTTCCAGACTCCAACAAAGGGGCTGGAGAAGACTACCTCATTGTTTCTGGCAACTGGGAGTTCGGCCCAGATGAGGAAGACCACCTTTTCCCCCTCCCACGAACAATAAGGGAGGGCAAGGGTAAGAGCTCATCATAAACTGTTTTAGCTAACAATTTTGCATGCTTTTCAAAAGAAATTTTATCTGTTTCTCATGTTTTGTTCTGTTTTGCAGACGTTCGTCAACCACCCAAGAATTTTCGCCAGACCTTCTACATTAGCAAAGATCTGAGGAAGCTCCTGGATCTTCCGCTTAAGAAGCGCAAGGCCCCATTGCTCCTAAACTTCATCCCCAACTATACTTCAAAGTTGGCCGACACTCCAAAGAAGAGGAAGAAGAGTGCCTCCCAAGCTGCTTCTTCTGATCAAGTTGCCTCTACATCTGAACCTGCCGACCAACCATCCACCTCGGCATCACATTCTGTTCCAGTCCAAGAAAAGAAGAGACGACGCAGACTTGTCAAGACGGCTGAAATGGAGAGACCACAGAAAAAGGTGCTGGACCTCCTTGCCGATCTTCCAGATGACATGGAAGATGGGCCTCCTCCGCCAAAACCCAAGAAAGTGAAGAAGGCCCAACCCAAGACCAAGGCGACCGAGGTCGCTGCTGAAGATGATGATGCTGTGCCGATCTCTCAACTGGCTGAGAAGACTTCCTCGGCACCTTCAAAAAGGCCAGCTGTGACCCAACCAACAAAGTCCACTGCAGCGAAGAAACAAAAATCATCCGCTGGGACGTCCTCGGGGTCCAAGGTTGCCAAAGTGCCCTGGGAACCCAAAATAACCCTTGAAGACAGGCCAGTGTACACTCATGAAAGTGCAGCCGATGGCCAGATCGGCGTGGCACTCAGCACTGCCGTCCTTCTTGATGGCGACATGGCCAATAATGAAAAAATGAGTGGATATGACAACTATGTCCATATGATGCAGCGCTCCGTCCAAGTAAGTCTTTTTCGAAAGTCTGTCTTCCATACTTGTAGAATTCTGAAATTTCTTGCACTAATTTTTGCCTTGTATACTTTCAGGCCATCCAACATGCTCATTCCTTTTCCATGATGGCTTTTGAAACTGGAAAGAAGTTGCAAGACTTGGAGAAGGAGTTTTCTCTCCTTCATAAACAAAATAGGAGCAACGAACTGAGAATGAAAAGGCTGGAAGAGCAGGCTGAGGCGGCCACAAAGGCCCAATCACTTGCTCTTCAAAAGGCCGAGGCTGCAGTAAACGTAAAAAAGGTTGCCGAGGCTGAAAAGAGAGAAGCCGAGGTTAAGAGGGATGAAGCCCAGAAGGAGCTCAGAGATGCGCTGGCCACCAAGGTAGCCGACGTGAAAGCTGCCTACGACCAAGGCATGGAAGACGTTGCTGAGGATTATAGGCTTCAGGTCAAGAAAGCTTGCAACAAAGGATTCGTCCTAGGTTGGAATGCTCTGGCCAAAAAGCTTGATCTTCCAACCGACTCGCCTTGGCGCAATACTGAGGCCATGCGTCTTCCTTGTCCTCTTCCTCCATCTCCAAATGATTCTGAAGCCGAGGATGAAGATGAAGCTGAGACTGAGGCCTTGGTCAGGAAACCCAAGGGAACCGTTGAAACCAAGTCACCTCCTCAGGGCGATCAAGTAATAGATCTAGCCCAAGAGGAGGACGAGGAGGTTGAGAAGGTGTCCGAGGAAACTGGCCAGGCTGATTTAAATTCAAACCTTCTCCAGGCTGATAGGAGTTTGGAGAAGACTTTAGCCGAGATCGATGCTGAGATAGCAGCTGACAAACAAACCGAAGTGGCTGCTGACAAGGCGGCCGGAGTGGCGGCCGAGAAGGAAACTGAAGTCCTTGTAGTAAACGATGCAGAGGTTGTGGAGCAAAGAGATGCCGAGGAGGTTCTTCCACATTCCTCCGAGGTTCCATCCCAATCTTCTGTTCAAATCGAAGAAGGACAACACTGATGCTTGTATTTTGTTTTGTTCTTTCCTTTTTTTGCACTTTGTACTTTGTTTCCTTTCTTCAATGTAAGGTTTTTATGGCCGATGTGCCTTCTTTGAACAAGATTTTTGCTTAAGCCATAGTGCCTTCCTTTTTATGCAATTGTTTTATCTAAATGCTTGAGTCTTGAGATTCTTCTTTATTGCTTCTGTGTAGCTTCATACTTAGAATATTCTGCACAATTTTCACACTCTTTCTTCTTTGTGCAATCATCTCGGGGTTCCATACCTCGGGCATAAGACCTGCAAACTTTACTTCGGCAAGAAACTGTCCTGCATTCTTTCATTAATTCGAACAAGTATAGAACATATACTTTTCAATGTTACTTTTGCAAACCTTTCTCAAGTATCAATGAATGTTCAAATAGCAATCTTAGTTTATCTTTCTTGTAAATTTCAACAAGGATCAATATAAACATTAAACTTTTCTCAAGTTTTAACAACAATATTCTTAGCTTTTACCTCAACCTGTAAATTGCTTCGAATTTCAACAGATGGTAATACCTCGGCTTAACAGTAACCTGTAAATTTCTGCAAATCTCAACAAGCAAACTCTTCTCAAATCATAATCAAGTGTTAACCAGTAATCTGCTTGTAAACTGCTACAAATTTCAACAAGGTTTAACCAATAATCTCAACTTTTATTTGAATCTGTAAATTGTTGCCAATTTCAACAGTTGACCATATGTAGCTTCAAATTGTAGGCAATAGCATCGGCTCCCCTTCAACTTGTAAATCGCAACAGATTTCAACAAGCGAAGAAAAACAAATTTCTCGGCTTGATTCCAACTTGTAAATTGCTTCGAATTTCAACAAGTGAACCAAGGAAACATCTCGGCTAAACTTCAACTTGTAAATCGAAACAGATTTCAACAAGCGAAGCAAAGCTTTGAATTTGGCCTGACCAACTTGTACACATATGACCTCATGTCGGATTTCAACAAGAATTTACACAACCAGTAAACTCTACTCAAGTTATAATCAACGATATACTTATAAATTGCCATCAATTTCTACAAGAGTTTAAACAATATACATGAACCTGTAAACTGATGTCGGCTGGACTTTGCATAAATTTCCACAGATGACAATATCTCGGCCTGTCTTCAACTTGTAAATTGCTACAAATTTCAACAAGTGAAGCCAGGTAATCTTCTCGGCTTAACCTCAACTTGTAAATTGCTACAAATTTCAACAAGCGAAGCAAAGGAATCTTCTCGGCTTAACCTCAACTTGTAAATTGCTACAAATTTCAACAAGCGAGGTCAAGGAATCTTCTCGGCTTAACCTCTACTTGTAAATTGCTACAAATTTCAACAAGCGAGGTCAAGGAATCTTCTCGGCTTAACCTCTACTTGTAAATTGCTACAAATTTCAACAAGCGAGGCTAAGCTTTGTATTCGGTCAGACCAACTTGTAAATTGCTACAAATTTCAACAAGTGGTAGACTTTGTTATTCGGCCAAACCCTACTTGTAAATTGCTACAAATTTCAACAAGGGGTAGGCTTTGCTATTCGGCCAAACCAACTTGTAAATTGCTACAAATTTCAACAAGTGATAGGCTTTGTTATTCGGCCAAACCCTACTTGTAAATTGCTACAAATTTCAACAAGGGGTAGGCTTTGTTATTCGGCCATACCTACTAACATTTGGCAGGCTTTGCTATTCGGCCAGACCAACTTGTAAATTGCTACAAATTTCAACAAGTGGTAGGCTTTGTATCTTCTCTGCTCCTTTGCATCTTCTCTGCCCCCAATGTGAACCTGAGTTCCACTTGGGTTCTCATTTTTCAAGTCTTCAATCATCAATTATATGACATCGGCCAGGAGTATTAACCATCTCAATGGTAGAAAAACTTCAAATTGCAGGTGTTCCAAGGTCTTGGCAATGCTTTGCCATCGTTGTCCTCAAGCCGATATGCTCCATTACCGAGCACCGAGGTAATTCTGTAAGGCCCTTCCCAGTTCGGGCCAAGCTTGCCCTCTCTGGGATCTTTTTTGTTGCCGACTACTTTCCTCAAGACCAGGTCGCCGACCTGAAAATCTCTTGGGTTGACCTTCTTGTTGTATGCTCTGGCAAGTTGTTGCTGGTATACTGCAAGCTGAATTGCAGCCTTCTCTCTTCGTTCTTCTAAAAGATCCAGATCTCGGGCTAAGAGTATGTCATTAGTCCCATTTTCAACTCCCTGGGTTCGGATCCCTGGGATGCCGACCTCCAGTGGAATGACTGCTTCTGTGCCATATGCCATGGCAAAGGGAGATTCCCCAGTTGATCTCCTCGGCGTAGTCCGGTATGCCCAAAGCACATTGGGTAATTCATCTACCCACTTCCCTTTTGCTGCCTGCAACCTCTTCTTGATTCCGTCCAGAATTACTTTGTTGGAAGCTTCTGCCTGCCCATTACTTTGAGGGAAACTTGGCGTCGAGAAGTAGTTCTTGATCTTGAATTTTGCACAGAAATTCTTGATGAGTTTGCTGTCGAACTGGGTTCCGTTGTCGGCAACAATGGCTCTTGGAATGCCAAATCTTGTGATGATGTTCTTCCATATAAAGTTCTTGACATCCACATCTCGGATTTTGGCAAGTGGTTCTGCCTCTATCCATTTCGTGAAGTAATCTGTTGCCACCAACAAATATTTCCTCTGCCCAGTTGCTTGGGGAAGTTGGCCGACCAGATCCATGCCCCATTGGGCAAACGGCCAAGGGCTGGATACTGGATTCAGGTCGGCAGCTGGCTGATGAATCAAAGGTGCAAACCTCTGGCATTGTTCACATTTCTTCACATATGCTTCGGCGTCTTTTTGCATATATGGCCACCAATACCCTTGGGTAATGGCCCTATGGGCTAATGATCTGCCCCCAGTGTGGCTTCCACAAATCCCTTCATGAATCTCATATAAAAAATCATCAACTTGAAAAGGGTGTACGCACCTTAAAAGGGGTCCAGTGAAGGACCTTCTGTAGAGATGTCCATCCGAGGTCAAGCTGAACCTTGCCGACTTCAGTCTGACTTTGTGTGCCTCCTTGCGATCTTCTGGCAGTTTTCCCTCTTTAAGGAACACAACAATTGCATCCATCCAGCTCGGCCCCATGTCCACGCACATTATTTCTTGCATTGCTTGCCGTGGCTCTATGCTCGGGCCTGACATGTAGTCAATCATAATTGTTCTTGCCTTCCCAGTCTGCATTGAACTGGCCAGGTTGGCCAACGCATCGGCGTGGTTGTTATCATCTCGGCTTACTTGAAGAAGTCGGCAGTTATCAAATAGCTTGGCTAATCTGATAACCTCTTTTGCATATGCCGACATCCTTTCGTCCCTGGCTGCAAATTCTCCTGTAGATTGGTTAACAATTAACTGTGAATCACAAAAAACTATTACCTCGTCGGCTTCTGCTGCTGCTGCCAGTTTTAGCCCGGCAATCAGTGCTTCGTATTCAGCTTCATTGTTTGAGGCCTTGAACCCCAAACGGATGGATTGCTCTATTATCTCTCCATCTGGAGATATCAGCAGTACTCCTGCCCCCGCTCCTCGTCGGTTTGAACTTCCGTCGACATAGAGTCTAAATGAGTCGCCGATGTAAATACTGCACGGTCTGAGCTTCTCCTTTCTTTGGTCTTTCATTGTCGGCTGTGATTCTCCTTGCATGCTGGGACCTGGTTCATCTCGGCTTAGGGGAGGCCGACGTTCGATGGACTCCGGCGTGAATTCTGCCACAAAGTCGGCCACAACTTGGCCCTTGATTGCTGTTCTCGGCCTAAATTCCAGATCATATTGGCCCAAAGCCACTGCCCATCTTGCTATTCTCCCCGTCAGGTCTCCTTGTTGCAACAAGGATTTCAGTGGGTGTTCTGTCAGCACCACAATTTTGTGTGCTTGGAAGTAATGATTTAACTTCTTCGAAGCCATGACTAAGGCCAGCATCAACTTCTCCAGTGGCAAGTACCGTGTTTCGGCGCTAGCTAATGTTTTACTCACATAGTAGACAGCTTTTTGTTCCCCCTGCTCTTCTCGGATAAGTACTGCACTCACCGCGTGTTCTGACACAGCTAAATACAAGAACAATTCCTCTCCAGGCTCAGGTGTTGATAGTACTGGAGCCGTGGTCATGTACCTTTTTAGATCGGCCAAAGCAGCCTCACACTCTTCAGTCCATAAGAAGTCGGCAGTCTTCTTTACCAAGTTGAAGAAAGGTTTGCACTTGTCTGAACTTCGGCTTATGAACCTATTTAGGGCTGCTGCCCTGCCAGTGAGCATTTGTACTTGTTTAGCCGAGGTTGGACTCTGTAGATCTAGGATAGCCTTGATCTGATCTGGGCTGGCCTCTATTCCCCTTCTGGTTACCAAGTACCCCAGAAACTTTCCTGATCCAACCCCAAATGCACACTTTGATGCATTAAGTCGGAGCCGATATGTTTTCAGTATATTGAATACCTCGGCCAGGTCGGCGAGATGATTTTCTGGCTCCTTGGTCTTTACGACCATGTCGTCAATGTAGACCTCCACTGTTCGGCCGATCTGTTGCTTGAACATTTTGGTCACCAGCCTCTGATAAGTTGCTCCTGCGTTCTTTAGTCCAAATGGCATCACCCTGTAACAGTACAGGCCCTTCGGGGTGATGAATGCTGTCTTCTCCTCATCTGGAGGGTACATGGCTATCTGGTGATAACCTCGGTAAGCGTCCAGGAAGCTCATCCTTCCATGCCCCGATGTAGCATCCACCAGCTGGTCAATCTTCGGCAGAGGGAAGCTGTCTTTGGGACAGGCTTTATTTAGGTTTGTAAAATCGACACAAACCCTCCATTTTCCGTTCTTCTTCTTTACCACCACGGTGTTGGACAACCATGTTGGGTAATCGACCTCTCTGATGGCCCTAGCTTCTAGTAGTTTGTCAACTTCTTCTTCCACAGCTTCGACATGTACCAATGTCGGTCTTCTTGCTCGCTGGATAACAGGTTTAGCCGACCTGTTGACGTTCAGCCTGTGGCAGGTGACCTCGGGGTCAATGCCAGGCATTTCATAAGGTGTCCAGGCGAACACTTCTATGTTTGCTCTCAGAAAGGCTTCCAGTTCTCTTTCCTCTTCCTCGGTTAAGCCTGAGCCGAGAAGAAAAAATCTTTCCTCATCGCCCTCCTGGACGAAAATCTTCTTCAGTGATTCCTCACTTTTCTCGGCCGGTTCCTTGCCGACATCATCCAGTACTTTCATGTCTTCTTCTTCAATCTCGGCCAGGGCTGGTTCTCGAATATTGCAGGTAGCCTTCATTGCTGCCATTGAGCAATTCTTTGCCTGCAGTTGATCTCCTCTGACTTCCTCGATCCCGTGCTCTGTTGGGAACCGCAATAATTGGTGCAACGTAGAAGGTACTGCCCCCATTGCATGCAACCACGGCCTTCCCATAATGATGTTGTACGGTGAGGGTGTGTCAATCACGACGAACTCGGTTGTGATCTTCTTGGTGCCTGCCTGTACTTCTAAGCTGATCGCCCCCAATGGCCACGTCGGTGTTCCGTTGAAGCCGACCATCGGGCCAATCGACTGTTCCAGGTCGTCGGGGTGAAGGCCGAGCTCCTTATAACATCTAACGTACATGATGTCACAAGAGCTTCCTGGATCTATCAAGATTCGCTTTACTTGGCATTCCCCAACCTGGAGGGAAACCACCAAGGCATCATTATGGGGCTGCTGAACCATCTCGAGGTCGGCCTCAGTGAAGGCTATCATCTTATCATGGCAGTCTTCTGGCCGAGGTCTTTTCAGTCCGACCTGGTGCACGTATTGCAGGTGCTTTACTCTTTGGGTCTCTCCCCGGATGTCTCTTTCATTCACCTGGGAGTGAATTACGTTTACTACCCGAGGTCTTTCTGCCCGAGGTTGCGGTGGTGGTGGTGCTGCTTCGGCCTGTGGCAGTCTTGCCTGTTCTTCCCTTGTTCTGGTCTCATCAACAAGGTCTCTCAAGTGGCCTTGTCTCACCAGATCTTCCAAGTGAGCTTTCAGGGCTCGGCAACCCTGTGTTGTGTGGCCGTTTTCATTGTGATACGAACAATGTCTGTCCGAGTTTCTCCCCATAAACTCCCCGGGTTGCCTTGCCGGTGTTCTGAAATAGGGTTCGCTCCTTATTCTGCCCAGGATCCTTTGAATCGGAATGCGGAACACGGTTGTTACTGCTTGTTTAGCCCTCAATTCTACCTCGGCCTTGTTGAAGGTGTTGTTAACTCGGCTTCGCTTTGGCGAGTCATTCCGTTGCTCCTGTTTGATCTGTTTCGATGCCGATGTATCCTCCTCGGCTCTGGCATACTTTTCGATCCTCGCCATGAGTTCCTCCATGTTTTTTGGCAAAGTCTTTGCCAAAGATTTACGTAGTGAACAGTCTTCCTTCAGGCCATTCTTGAAGGATACGACTGCTACCTCCTGGTTGCATTCGGGTATTCTGTTGAACACCTCGTAGTACCTCTTTGCATAGGCTCTTAAGCCTTCATCCTTGCTGATCTTTAGAGCCATTAGAGCGTCCACCCTTAGTGGCTGCAGTTTGTTTGTCACGAACCTGGCCACAAACATCTCGGCCAGGCCTTCCCAGGTCTTCACACATCCCTTTGGTAACTTGTGGAACCAATCCGATGCAATTTCCCCAAAGGACGAAGGGAATACTTTGCAGAGCAGTGACTCATTTCCACTGTATAACGCCATCGAGTTTAAAAACAACCCAACATGGAAGTTAGGATCTGACTTACCGTCATAGATCTGGAACCTCGGCATGCTGAATCTTTTTGGTGCTACAAACTTATCCAGTTCCACCGAGAATGGTGTCCTCGGCTTGACGAGTGAGGTTACCTCGGCTTCGGCATTCTGCTCCCTCCTCTTGAGATAATTTCTCAAGTCTTCCTTGCTTCTCCCTGGAGCTCGGCTATCCTTTGATTTGAGCCCCTTCGGCACACTGCTCTCGGCGTCTTGGTGCGCTCGTTTTGATCTTTCTCCACGGGTTGTGTCAAAGCAGAGAGCCTGCTTTTGTACGTGCCGATGTTCTCTGGGTTCTTGATCCTTGGCATTATTCGTTCTCTGTGACTTGCCGGCGTCCTCGGAGGACGGGTGAGGGTGCTCCTTGCTCCTGGAGCGTTGTGATGCGTCGGGAGTCGTTGCCCTTTCCTCATTCCGAGCTTGAACTGCTGGGATTGGTGTATCTGGCAGTGGGTATGGTGGCTGCATAACCCTGTTTTGCATCATGAAGTTGACGACCGATTGAAGGTCGGCCAGCTTGTTTGCCAGGTCCTTGACTTCTTCATCCCTTCTTATGCATCGATCCTTCCATATCTGGAGGTTATCCTCCTTGTAATAGCAATCCTGATCCGTCTTCTTCGAGGTGTCGTCCTCCTGGACGACATTTTTGCCCCCGTGCTCCTGGCCACGGGTCTGGCCGTTGTGGTTGCCTCCTTCGGTGTCCAGGTCAATAGGCCTGTCATTTCCAGCTGGAATGTCTCCCCCGATCCTCTCGTTTTGTGCGTTGCTAGCCATCTATTCGTCTATCTTTCCCACAGACGGCGCCAAATTGTGTGGGCTAATTTTATCTCGGCCACACTGCCTCTTAGTGAGTCAGCAGTAGTAGCACAGGCAGAATAGATGGCACAAGCAATGACACAAAGACAAGAAGGATTTACGTGGTTCGGCAATAATTGCCTACATCCACGGGTGGTGCCGAGGTGTTTCACTATGAGTAATAATAAGAATTACAGCTCACTTTTGGCAACTTTCTCACTCTTTGAGTATATAAATAAGTATTACAATTAGCTTCTCTCTAAGCTCTGAATCTCTTCAGTTGAGCCTAGTTCGAATCCATCGCCCTCCCTACCTTGCTCTCCATCTCAATATATACACATTCATAGAGATGGAGAAGCTCACAGCTTTTGAGCTGTATTGCCAGCGCACTGTAGCACTTTCGGCAGCTTTCCAGACAAAAGCTGCGGATTCCTTCCCACTTCTGCTAGTGGCCTCATGGTTGTTGCACATGGCTTCGAGGCTGGCTTGTTAGTAAGATAGTGGCCTCGTGGTTCCCTTTACACAGCTGTATATCCACCAAACCAAGATAATATTATATAACATAAACCTCGGCTGATTTCTCTGCGGGTAGCTCGGCCTCCGTATGTCAAGCCGAGGTTCACTAGACCTTTACCCTAGATTAAGATGTCCCCGGCGATTTACATCGGTATATAGTAGAGTTCCTTGGCAAGAATCTTACTGTGACACATAGCACCCCGGATGACACGTCGGCATCCCCTTGCCACGTGTTGATCCTCAAAACTATATCCCCACAACTTCGAAGAGAATTATCGCAAGCCCAAGAAGAAGAGAGACGAAGATGATTGATTTCTGAGTTAGAGGTTCCATTCAATTCCAGGTTTTCTATACTATGTGTTTGTTTGTTTTTTTCAACAGGGTTTTTGTTATAGACTCGGATTAGGAATGATCAATATTGATTGGAGATTTATGAGGGATTCAGTTTTTATATTGAAGAATTTGATGATCTGTTGTTGTGTTTTCGGTTCTGAGTTCGAAATGTGCATTATCTTTTACCCTTCTTGTTTGGTTGCCGAGAAAAAAAGACAAGAATTGTACTTGGGCATTGTAAATATTTGATAACTTTATTAATTAATTGTCTTGTTAGTTGAACCATATGAAAATACTTTGCTTTTGATTCAATCAACATTATCACTCAATTGGACTTGAAAGGTTCAGTTTTTAGTGCATATAATGGGTGCACTTTTCATAATGGCATTAACATTGTGATCAATTTGCTTGGAAATGAAATTTTGAATAAATAGATAAAATTTCCATTGGCAATCAATGTGTGCTAGTGTTCTCTTGTTATGATAGAACTTGTAGTAGGGCTAAATTGTGTTCATGGTTGCTCTTGAGAGTGATCTGAAAAAGGTTTACGGTTGTGTCTTGTGTTCAGTACTGGTAGACTTTTGAATGATGTGTGTGGCACTATGTAATTTTTAGATGCTTTGCTCAAGGGAAGGATATATTCAGTGAGGAGTGTTTAGTTCTTTTGATAAATTAGAATATTAGAATTTCTTATGTTGCTTAAGCACATTTGGCATGATGTTAGTGCAAATGCTCTTTACGAAAAAATGGTGAGTGGCAAACTTTGATGCTAGTGGCATAAAGACATGTTGTGGCATACAGATGCTCGAAGTGGCGAGTTCAAAAGTGATTTTTTATATTTTGCACATAAGTAGTTCGAGTAAAAGCATGCTGTGTGCATGTAACAAGTACAAAAGGCTATAATGAAAACAACATCTTCAGCTTAATTTTGCTCTTTTGTATACTTTTTTCTTATGTTTTTGAAAGCTTATTGCTAGCAGTAGCTTGGGTTTCCTTGGGATTCCTTTGTGGTAAAATCAGTATTTGCATTTTGACAACAAAGTGTTACATCAGTAATCAAATGTTTTGGTCAAGTTCCGGTGGTTAGAGCTATGTAAAGGACCAACTATACTTGAAAAAAGCATTGCAATGCCACTTGTACCTATCAAATCATCCCTGATCTCACACACACCTCATTGTTTCTTTGTCAACAACTAATTTCGATGTGATCAGTGCATTACATTTATATACCTGTTTCTCTTTGCTTTCCTTCTAGTGCCATCGCTACATAGTCCTCATAAGTGGCAAGCAATTCAACCTTTGTTTATCTTGTGGAGATTAATTAGTTGTTTGCCTGAGGAGTTGTTTGGTTGATTTTATTTTTTTTTTCATATTCTTTTGGTTCTTTTCCCTTTGACCGTCCCCTCATTTTCTCTTGCATAGTGTTGTGGCACTTATAAGTCATAACTCTACTTTTATGATCCATCTTCATTTGATGAGCTCCACTACATTAACCTTGTTTGCTAGCTAATGCTAACTACCTGAGCAACTACATTTCCTGATATTGGCATCACTGCTTTTATTGGTGTTTAGGTTTGAATCTCAGTATGTATCTGTGGAGTCTTTATGGAGACACTTGTATGGCTTGGTTTGAGAACAGACTATTTTAGTAACTTTTTAGCTTTTTACGAAAAGGTGTGCAGAAAAGTAGAGAGGTGATGTGATGTGTTTTAGTTGGCTTTTTGGCTATTTTAGCCACTTTCTAAACACAGATAAAAATTTTAGCACTTCTGAATTCTTATGGGATAGGGGCAGTTCCCTAACAGAATGGGAGCTCTCTTGAAGTCAATTCTTCTTCTTCTTTCTTTTTTATTTTATTTATTTATTTGTTTTTATTGTGAAGATGTTCCGGCTTCGCCTTTGACTATCTTCTCAGGCATATGTAATTTTTTTTTGTACTGCATGTACCAAAGTAATTACCGAGCTGAAGAGTACGGCAAAATTAAGTGAGAAGATTATTAGTGTGGTGGTATTAGGTTAGAAATATAAGATAAAGAGTATTTGTCACATTAGTAATATTATAGATAATATTAATATATAAAATTAATATATTTTAATTTTTAGTATTTTTTAATATTATAATTTTTTTTATTCTAAAAAATATAATTTTTATATAAAAAATATTTTTTTAAATTTTTAATTTTTTTTACCAAGTGTATCTGTTTGTTTTAGTTTTTTTTTAAGGCGAATTACACTAACATTCCCTATAGTTTGGGACTCGTATCACTTTGGGTCCATGTTCAATTGTGACGCATTTGACCATAAATTTTGAATGTTCTTTCAAATAAGGACAATTGAAGATACCATTGCTAAATTTCAAAAGCAAAATCATCAATTTGATAAAATATAAACCAATTTGATAAAAATAAATATCAAAAAAATATTTTTGAATTTTTAAAAATTATTTTTATCCACCAAAGATAAAATTATATAAAATTAATAAATCTTTTAAAAGTTTTTATTTTTTTTATTTTTTACAAATTAATTTTTATTATGTGTTTGAATGCTGATCATGTAATAGATGATTGTTAGAATTTTAATGTGTAATTGATATATTTAATATATGATATGTTTTTAGTTTTGAATTTTTTGTTTTAATGAATTGATTTAATAATGATATTAAAGTTGTCGTCATATTTGATTTTTAGAAAAATAGAAACTAATTTAATGAAAATAAAAACAACCACCCATTACATAATCATAATCCAAACACATAATAAAAATTAATTTGATAAAATAAAAAAATAAGTAAAAGTCTAAGGGATTTATCAATTTTACATAATTTTATCTTTGGTGGGTAGAAATAATTTTTAAAAATTTAAAAATATCTTTTTGACATTTATTTTTGTCAAATTAGTTTATATTTGATCAAATTGACAAATTTGCCTTAAAATTAAGTAATGGTATCTTCAATTATTTTTATTTAAAATAAAATTCAAAATTCAACGTCAAATAGACCACAATTGAAAAGTCAGGACCAAACTGACACAAATTTCATATTATTTTTTTAATATAAAAATAATTTAATAATCCCATTACTAACCATCTCTCATACTATTATCAAAACAAATAAATTTTTACTTAATTTGTTTGCTAACAATTCTCACATTAATAATCACTTTACTAACCATGTTTTTACTAACAATTTCTTCCAACCTAATTCGCCAAACAAACATAACCTACGGCATAGTTAATCCCCCACTCATGAACCCCAACCAAAACAATCTATGGTCTCGTTTGTTTCACCTATGTTCAGGGATCGGTTTTGTGCGGTTCGGATAACGGGTTGGACTCGCCTGATGGGGTGCGGGTTGGGAAAAAATGGAACCGTGTCTACCAGCAGTGCGAGTTGTTGATTGAACGGGTGGGTCATGCGGTTGTGCGGGCGGGTACGGGCGGTTTGTGAATTAGATTTTTTTTTTTTTTTTGTGTTTCAACTGCAGTTGGAGGTTTTGTATGGGACAAAAATTAGACTGAAATATTTATAATTTTTTGCTTTGAATTTAGTATGGAATTCACACAACAAAATGAAAAAGATTGTAGTGTATATCTATAAACTTGCCCTCATAAGTCATATTATCTCGATGTATCATCTTGCCCACAACACAATACAATCAAAAGTATTTTCTTTTATTAAATAAAAGAAGCAAAAAGTTACAAAACCCATCACTATCAAACAACACAATAAAGCAAGTCCTGAGGCATGATTGCTATCTCATTGAACTCCATTGTTTTCTCATCAATCTTCCACAAATTAAACGACGGGACACAAGGCCATTGCACAATCCAGCTAATACAAGTTGATCTTGACAAGAAACCAAGAATGAGGCCATTGCACAATCCAGCTAATACAAGTTGATCTTGACAAGAAACCAAGAATGAAAACAAAACCCCAGAAGGCCTAAGTGTCTGAACCTTACTCCAAAAGTGTTTGTTCAAATCAAAAGACAAAACAGAGCATGATCGAATCCCAAATACATAGAATTTCCCTTTAAACAAAGCAGAGGACAACCATTGAGATGAATTTGCTGACCTGAAATCTGCAAGCAAAGGAGAAGGATTCTAGATTTGGGTACCTTCGTTCATGCAATGAAACTTATTTTATTTTTATTTTATTTTTGTAGTAGATCTTCTAGATCTGGTTTGCGATTGAGCGACAACGACACTGCGACAGGGAGAAGAGAAAGGGATGGAGAAACGACGGGGATGGAGTAAGGTTGATCTATGAGAGACGACAGTGATAGTAGATGAGCGGAGAGAGATGGCGGCGAGGAGGAGATGAAAGAGATGGCGAGTAAGGGGCGAGAGATGGTGGTGGTAACGGCGACGGGGAGGAGGGAAGAGAGAGGTAGGTGAGATGTGTGAGAGAGAGAGAGAGAGAGAGAGAGAAACATTAAAGGAGGATGAAAAAATGAATTCAACATGTAAAGAGATATATTTTTATTTCAAACATAGACTCCGTTTGGGAAGTGGGTTGGCTTTTTGGCTTTTTTGGTTATTTTAGCCTGGGCTAAAAAGCTTAGTTTGGGAAGAGTTGACTTTTTTGACTTTTTGACTTTTTTTGTGAGAGAAGAGTGTAATGATTATGGGTTAGATATAATGTTTTGTTTGTTGTGACTAAAATAGCTTATTTTGTCTTTTATGGCTAAAATAGCCCTAAACCTCTTTGCCAAACGGAGCCTAATGCGGGTGGGTTTCGGATTTGCACGGATAGGGTCGGGTCTGACCCGAACCCGATTTTATATGAAAAAATAGACCCGCATTATTTATGCATACAGGTAGGCTCGGATTTGTATGGGTAGGGTCAGTTTGGGCGGATTATGCGGATTGGATAAATCGTTGCCTACCCCTAAAGGGTGGGATTTGACTAGCATGCTTGCTGGGTCCACAATGGCATGTTTGGTGCACTCTTGGAGTTCCTGAGAGCATCTCCAATGGTTCTGCTATATCAGTTGCCAAAGCTAAAAAATAACAGCAATGGCAAAAATGAGTCTCCAACGGTTTGCTATTTCACTTGCCAAAGATGGCAGATACCATATATGTTCTCAAATTTGGCAAGTGAAATGGTAGATGCCAAGCTTGCCAGATCAACAAAAATCAGACCATTGGAGACCCAATTTTCAAAATCAACCAAATTTCAGTTTCAGATATCAAAACATATATATCAATGCAAATTTCTGTATACCGGATAATCAAAAAATTGTTCATGACAGATATAAAAAATTTAAGACAAATATATATATATATATAAAATAAAAAAATTGATGAAGACATATATCAAAAAATTTCAAAACATATATATCAAAAAAAATTGAGAGGGAGACAGAGTGAAACCAAAGAGGAGGTTCCGATCTTGGAGGAGAAAGGGAAGATCGGGTTCCGACCGATCATGGAGGAGATCATGGAAGAGAAGGGGTTCCGATCATGGAGGAGGGGGTTCCGATCTTGGAGGAGAAGGGGAGATCGGGTTCCGATCTTGTGCTCTGTTTGGTTTGGTTTGTGCTGTGTTTGATTTCGGCCATAGAGAAGAAAGAGTGAGAATGAGAGGGAGAGAAAGAGCTGTGGAGGAGAAGAGTGAGAAAAGAGTCAGAAGTTCTGGTGTTTGGTTTGTTTAATAAAGAGTCGTTGGGCTCTATTTGGTTTGTTTAACAATGTATAATGTTTGGTTTATTTTTTCAATAAGGTGTTTGGTTTATTTTTTCAATGGATAATGTTCACTAATTTGTATTATTATTTAATATTTTCAATAAAGTATATTGTAAAAAAATAAATATATTTTTTCAAATGAAGATAATTGTTTTAACAAACAGATAATTTTATTAAATAAAGATAAAATAATTTTAGTCGATATTAAATGAAGATAATTTTATTATAATAAAAAGACATTATAATATAAATATATAATTTTTTTCAATTTTTCTAATTTTTCATTTTTTTTATTTTTTATATTTGTCTAGTTGGGAATAATATAAATATATAATTTTTTTAACAAACAGATAAAAAAATGTCACAAAAGACAAAAAAATAAACAAAAATAAAATCACAAAAAACCTATATCCAAACAACACCTACAAAGTTGGAGGGAAAGTTGGTTGAGATTTGCCAAAAATAACAAATGACTATTGAAACACTATTGCTATAATTTGACAAAATAATACTATTCATTATCAAATTATAGCAATAACAATCTTAATATAGCACCAACCATTAGAGATGCCCTGAGCAACACTCTGCTTTGAGTAACACTCTAGTGCCATTAACAATGCTCATCAGTGACTGGATAAGCTTTGATGAGTTGAAGGTGAGATTAAAAAAATAATTAGGGGATTAAGTGTATTAGTTTTTTTACCCAAGTGTAGCCTCTTATTTGTATAAAAAAAAAATTAAAAAAAATTTATGTTTGTTGTAGAATTTTTTTTAATATAGAAATATTCTATTTTTATTTTATACAAAAATAATTTAACAATTTCATCACTGATCCTCTCTCATACTATTATCAAAATAAACATATTTTTACTTAATCCTCTCCCTAGTAATCCCTACATGAATAATTTCTTCACTAATCATCCATTCACTAATAATCTCATTTAATCTAATCCGTCAAACAAACGTGGTCTATAAATAAAATTTACGAATTATTAATCCAATCCCGTCCTCAAAATGCCCAATAAACATGGCCTTACTTGAGGTGTTGTTTGGCAAGTTGGTTTATAGTTAAAATTGTCACAAAAGATAAAATAGGTTATTTTAGACACAACAAATAAAACAATACATCCAACTCATAATCATTACACTCTTTTCTTACAAAAAAAATTAAAAAAATCAAAAAATCAAAAAATTCTTTCCAAACTAAACTTTTTAACCTAGGCTAACATAGATAAAAAAATTCAAAAAATGCAAAAACTAAAAAACCAACCCCACTTCGCATACGAAGGCTCATTCACGTTAGAATTCATTACTTTACATAAGAGACCTATAAATAAGTGGGACTACACTAGTTATGCTGCTAACTGAGAACTAACTAATTATGCATGACAACTTAACTCATTTGGTTCGGTTTATAATTTGTTTTTTAACTTGATTTTTATTGTTATGTTATTATCATTTATTTTTTAATTAACGTTTTCTTTTTCTCTTTCTCTTTCTCTTCGAGCTCATAATTTAAAGAAATAGATATATTACAAACAGATCATTTTATATTGCATATTTACAATGTTAGTGGGATCTTATGACCAGTGGACATAATGTGTCCACAATTTTATTAAAATAGAAACAATCACGAGCCTTTAGTTTTATTTGGTGCAGCTTAAAAACTGATTATTTTAGCTTTCAGTTCAATTTAAGTTATTTTGATGTGTTTGGTTTAGTTTATAGCTTATAGCTTATAGTTTTTTGGAAGTCAGAAATCAGCTTATTCTTTGAGTGGGGCAGGAGATGCTTAATTTATAAGTCAGAAATCAACTTATGTTCATAATTATAAGCTATAAGCTATTTAGGCATAAGCTATAAACACTTTTCCACAGCTCTACCAAACAGGGCCATTGGCTTTTTTTGAGAGGATAATTTATATTTTATACCTTTTATTTTTATAATTTAAAGTCTTCGGTTGATATTGTTTATTAAAATAATAAAAATTAAAATAAAATTTGAATTAAATTATAAAAATAAAAATATAATTTATTTATTTATTTTTAATTTTATAACCACCAGAAGTGTGGTGGGCATGCAAAATAATTATTATAGGGGAGCTTCTATTTACATACCCAAAATACCCTTTCTACACATCTTCCCCTCACACACTTTTTACACACCCCTTCATTAAGTGTGTGTGAAGAGGGGGTTTGGTGTGTGTGAATAGAAGCCCCCTTATAATAGTTCTTTGCGTTATGATTTTAGTTACTTAAAGACCAAAGTATCCTTTAGCAATGAGTTAGTGTAAATTATTAATAGGCTCTAATAGTTGGACTTAATTTTCAGTAAGTTCTATTGAAAATAAAACTTGATAAAATTGTCATTAAAAATATTTTTTTTGTGACAATTTTTTATATATGTCGCTAAAAATTGACAATTAGTGACTTTTTTTGTCATAATTTTTATAAATTGTCGCTAAAACTTACAATTAGTGACGTTTTTTTATGATAATTTTTTTTTCTATAAGACCTATTAGACAATAAGTCTAATTATTAAAACCTACACGTAAATACTCCTTAATTATACGAAAATATCCTAAACTATAATAAAATATCATTTTATTCTTATGAATTATCATGAAATATCAATTTACTCTCTAAGACTATTTCCAACGGTGAACCAAACCCAGCATCAGATTTAAATTTTGATGAAAAATTCACTTTTTCATGCTCCAACGGTTGCACCAAAATCATACCAAAATGAGATTTTAGCAAAAGTTTTACCAAACTGATGACAGACTCCGCATTTCACCAAAACACTGTATATGACCGTTGTCAGGAGACGAACCGGTCGATCGGCCGGTTGACCAACCGGTCACCCACCAAAAGTTCAAACAGTTCAAAAAAAAGTTCAAATTGGTAAAAAATATATATATATATATATTTTTTTTTTGCCTAACCGGTCGACCACCAAAAGGTTCAAAAAGTTCAAAAAAAATTTAATTTTTTTTTTTTTTTTGCTTTTACCGGTTAACCGGCCGGTCAACCAACCGGTTGTCCCGACGCAAATTTGATGAAAAGGATTTGATACTGAACCGTTGGAGCGCGAAGTATCAAATTAAAGAAATGACTACTTTTTAACTCAGATTTGATGAAAAATCAGGTAAACCGTTGGAGATGCTCTAAGACCATCTCCAACGGTGAACCAAACCCAGCATCAGATTTAAATTTTGATGAAAAATCTACTTTTTCATGCTCCAACGGTTGCACCAAAGTCATATCAAAATGAGATTTCAGCAAAAGTTTCACCAAACTGATGACAGACTCCGCGTTTCACCAAAACACTGTACATGACCGTTGCCAGGAAACGAACCGATTGACCGGTCGGTTGACCAACCGGTCGCCCACCAAAAGTTCAAACAGTTCAAAAAAAGATTTAAACTGGTAAAAATAAATAAATAAATAAATAATTTTGCCTAACCAGTCGACCACCAAAATGTTCAAAAAGTTCAAAAAAAATAAATAAAAAAATAAAAAAAAATTTGCTTTTACCGGTCAACCGACCGGTTGTCCCCGCGCAAATTTGATGAAAAGGATTTGATACTGAACCGTTGGAGCGCGAAGTATCAAATTAAGGAAATGACCACTTTTTAACTCAAATTTGATGAAAAATTAAGTGAACCGTTGGAGATGCTCTAAACTATAAAAATTTATAATTAAACCCTTTAACTATGCGTTTAAAAAAAAAAAAAAAACTTCAGCTATCAAACTGTCGCATACCCTTTAATATCATTAATGAAAATAATGATATGATCAAATTGTTCTCTTATTTATTTTTATAAATAAATATCAATTTTGTCCTCACTGAATAAATTATATTGGCACCCCTCATATTTTAGAAATTACAATCCCCTTACTAAGGTTTAAAGTAACATTACCAATTACCCCATCGGTTAGTATTACTTGGAAAAAAAAAATTCATTGAAAAAAAAATTAATTGAAAAAAAATTATTTAAAAAAAAAATTATTAGTAAAATTTTTAAGTTTTTGTTTAAAAATCAACATAAACTCATTTTTTGATTTTACGTTTTTTCCTCAAATTTACAAACTAAGACAATAATTTATAAACATAAAAATTATTAAACAAGTTTTTATGATAATTTTTAAAATTTTTGTAAATATAAATTGAAAACTGAAAACGAAATGGTTACCAAATAGGACTCAGATGGTAAAAATGTTGTAAAATTAACAAATAATTAAATAAGTTACCAACGTAAGAAATGATTTATAAAAAGATTCTTAGGCTATGTATGGTTTGATTTTTAAAATTTTTTTTAAAAAATATATAATTTAATTTGGTTAAGAAATAAAAAATAAAAAATAATTATCATTTAAGGGTAAAAAATAATTATCATTTTAACTTTTAGATAGGTTATATACATACGTATAGCTGTTTCAATTTAATTTGTAAAAAATTATTTCTAACCACTCGAAAAATAAAAATTATATAAAAATGATAATTATTTTTTATTTTTTTTATTTCTTAACCAAATTAGTTTTTAATTTTTAAAATTTTTTTCTAAAAATCAAATCATACATAGCTTAAGAATTTTTTGATAAGTCATTTGTTACGTTGGTAACTCATTTAATTATTTGTTAATTTTATGACATTTTTAACATTTAATGCCTGTTTGGTAACCATTTCGTTTTTAGTTTTCAATTTATATTTACAAAAATTTTAAAATATATTATAAAAACTTGTTTGATAATTTTTTTGGTTTATAAATGGTTATCTCAGTTTGTAAATTTGAGGAAAAAACGTAAATTCAAAAAATAAGTTTATGTTAGTTTTTAAATAGAAATTTAAAAATTTTAGTAACAAAAATTTTTTTCAATTAATTTTTTTTCCAATTAATTTTTTTTTCAATGAATTTTTTTTACAACTAATATTAACCGAGGGGGCAATTGATAATATTACTTTAAAACTTAGGGAGGAGATTATAATTTCTAAAATGTAAGGGGTGTGAATGTAATTTATTTAGTGAGGACAAAATTGATATTTAAAAAAATTAAATTTCTGAGAAAAAAATTTATAATAAAACTTTAAACTTCAGAAATTGAGATATAATTTCCAAAAGGTCAAAAAAAAAAATTGTAATAAATATAAATCTCAAGGAGTGTGAGTATAATTTATCTTAAATTTTAGAAGAAAAGATATTTAAAAAATAAAGAAAAATAATAATTTTTAATTTTTTTTATATATATTATAAAGAAAAATTTACCCATAAGTCCTACTTTTTGAAATGTTGAACTATTTAGTCCTAAAAATTTTCTTATGCTCCATCTAGTCCTATTTTTACATCAGCATGATGTAAATGATGTAAATGATCTGATGTTTCATTCTATAATTTCAATAAATACCCATAAGTCCTACTTTTTGAAATGTTGAACTATTTAGTCCTAAAAATTTTCTTATGCTCCATCTAGTCCTATTTTTACATCAGCATGATGTAAATGATGTAAATGATCTGATGTTTCATTCTATAATTTCAAAATTTATTGAAATCTGATGAACATTAGATGTTTTTCATCCTATATTTTCAAACATTATTGAAATTTGATGAACATTAGATGTTTGAAATCTAATGTTTCAGAATATTTAATTGACGATGTTATTAACATTGTATCTGATGTTATTAACATTGTAATGGGACCTTTCAGTCTATAAGAAAACTTTTAGGACTAAACAGTACATAAGTTATTAATTTGGGATTTATTGGTGCATCCCCCTATTATAAACTCTTTAATTTTTTAAATAATTTTTTAACTTTTAAATTAAAATACTCACATGCGACTTAACAATAATTTAAGGGCTTTCGTGTAAATAACTCAAAATTTAATCCCGTTTCCTTGAATTGAAACGGGCGTATTCTCTCCTTTTGCATTCGATTCACAAACCCTAATTTCAATCGACGTTCTCACAGAGAGATTGCCTTCACTTTCAATCAAATTAGGGTTTTAGATTCTCGTGTTTACAGATCTGCTGCGATCATCGCTACTCTGCGAACTCTCCAACAATGGGAGGTCATGGTGGTCTGAATATTCTTCCTCAGAAACGATGGAACGTCTACAACTTCGACAACAGAGAGAAAGTCCGCAAAGACGAAGAAGCCGCCGCCAAAGAAGAGCAGCTCAAGCGCGAGCAGTCTCGAAAGCGTGACTTCGAGCTTCGTCTTGTCCAACTCCGCCAAGCCCGTGGCTTGGCCCCTTCAGTTCAAGCCTCGTCGCCTTCTTCAGGGACAAAATCAAAATCAAAATCGGAATCGAAATCGAAATCGAAATCCCCGGAATTGGAATCGAAATCGAAATTGAATCACATTAATTTGTTTGAAGGTATTAAAATTTTTGATCCAGTAGTTTTTGGAGGAGAGGGAAAAGGGGAAGATGAAGGAGGGGCATTTAAGAAGATGAAGATGGCGAAGAAGGAGGCGGCGCCGAGGGTGGTGATGCCTGAAGATGAGAAGTATAGGTTGGGTTATGGGATTGCTGGGAAAGGGGTGAAATTGCCGTGGTATTTGTCGAAGCCAAACGATGATGCCAATGTAGAGAAAGAAGATGATGATCATCATCATAGGTCTAGAGAAGGGGCTAAGAGTGGTGTGAAGAAGACTTTGGAACAGCTGAGAGAAGAACGGTTGAAGAGAGAAAAGAAAGAGAAGGAAAGGGAGCAAGCTCTGATGCTAGAGAAACGGTTCAATAGAGATAAGAAAGAGAAGGAAAGGGAGCAAGCTCTGATGCTAGAGAAGGGTCGAAGGGATGTACCTTTCTTGAAGGACCGAGGATTTTCTAGGAGGTAGGTCCTAAGAAGTTGCAGTTGTTTTGCAGTTTGGCTGAATTTATTGTCAAATTTAATAATTGGTACATTGGTATTGATTCTGGATTTATTCTTGATGCTTTCTTGGATTGTTTGTTGGAAATTAGGTGAAGAAAAATTCTCTAACTGTAACATATTGTGACATTTAGGTGCTAAGAAGTTGCAGTTGTTTTGCATTTTGGCTGAATTTATCGTCAAATTTAATAATTGGTACATTGCTATTACTTAAAAGATTTATTCTTGATGTATTCTTGGATTGTTTGTTGGCAATTAGGTGAAGAAAAATTCTCTGAATATAACATATTGTGACATTGCATCAGTTGATTCTTGATGTTCATATGCAACTCAAAATTCTGTCTGGTCCCTCTACTCTAAAATCCATGTTTTTTGCACCCTTCATATGTTTTTAGGCGAACCAGCTGCTGCTCAACGCCTTGGCCTCAATAGTTGAGCTAAGCTATTTCATAATCATATTATGGTCTCAAGCCGTAGCTGATTATGTTTCAGCGGTGGTTGTCAGCTTTATTGCTTAGTTTCTTTAACTCAAAAGAGATTCACTTGAATGCATTATCTTCAAGTTTCTGCCACACAAAATTAACTTTTTGAAAGATACATTCTCCTAAGAAATCAATGGTATAGGAGGAAGGCATGCATAGATAGATTCTATTGTGCTAAACTAGACAAAATGCATGTTACTGTATTGATCATAGCATTCTATAATGTTTAATAAGTTTGTATTTGGAAACTTTATATTTTTCTTCTTTATATATATATATATATATATTTGTATTGAAAATAAAAAACCAAGGCTCAAAACACATTGTTGATAGCTAATCAAGTAACTTATAAGTAGTTACATAGCCACTAAGAAGGCTAGGGAGGATGATGGACAGGTTCTCCTTCATGAGTACGGGAAAAGACATTTTAGTGAGATTTGTAGTGCAGAAGACAACTGCCTGTTTTAGTAATTTAGAATACTATCATTCAAGCAAGCAGAAGCATAATTTTATATACTTAGGACTCTACTAGGTATTTTACATTATTAGAGGTCATCTCTTGTAGTTATATAAATATTGTGTAGATGTTATATGGCCTTTCAGAATGAAAGACGTAGTTTGAAAGGGGGATATGCTCTCAGGAGGTCTGGATCTCTGCAAACTGAACAGGAAGCTGTTGCCTTCGGAATTGGGATTTTCTGCTTTTTTTCTTCTATTTTGATTTTTAATTTTTCAGCAGGTACATAAAACATCACTGCATGAGGTAGTGCCACAAAGATCCTATGGGCCAGAGCTTGTGAGGTACAAAGACCAAAACAAAAGCAAGAAACATTATGAAATCCACATTACATCACTGAAATCTCAGGGAAAACAAAAACAAGGGTTTTCTTGTTCAAATAACAATGCAGCTATGAACAGGAAACGGACAAAGCATATCAAACCCCTTGTTCGTCATGTGGGTGCTGAGATCTATTAGAGTGGAATTCTGTCACCTGTTCTCACTAGAAATTGAGAAATCTCAAAAAGCCAAAAAATTGCATTAGACAAGTTTTCTACGTATGCGTACCAGTCAGACAGCTAAAGAATCCCCAAAAAAGAAAATGCGCAAGAGCCATGAATGTGTCTGTTGTCAAAACATCTTAGCTTCGCGGTATGCATTCATTTAGCATGCTCATCAAGATGCCTTGAACTTGAAACAATGAGGTTTTCTTGATAGTTTGGAGTATGATTTAGAAGGTAAATGTGGTTACCTTTCTTGATAGTTTGGACTATTCGCTCCCTCCTAGGCTCAAACACGTTCTTCCAGACTATTTTTGCTTTGATCCACAGTTTAGTGCCCCTACTTCTGGATGTTCTTTACAGAGCTGATGTGTGTAATGTTAGAATTAGATGGGTTAATGAACTATCATTATTTTTCTTTCGACTTTGCTAATAAATATTGCATTGTGATTCATGACATATGTTTTCTGAGTGTAGGAGTGGGAAGTGAACTGGAGCCAGGTTTGGGCTGATTACGTACAAGGGAAGACCTGAAAGTTTTCAAATGGGCAAGGTCATGTACAGTTACTAATCTTGGAGACATGTTCATAGTTTTTGCTTAAATTTGTGCACAAGACTTTTTGAAGAACAATGGAAGCTGATTTCATGTATTTTGTTAGTTAATTTTAGGGCTGAGCATAAAAACCAAAAAAATCGTAGACCGCTCCGGTCCAAACCAAACCTTACAGTTGGTTTGATTTTCTCAATGCATGATTCGGTTGTGATTTTGAAATAGGTGAAGTGTACTTTATAGTTCAGTCTATGATTTTATAGCTACGAATCTAGTTGAAATCGAACCGGACTGTTGAGATTATATATAATTTGTTACCGAATATAAATACTAAAATATTTTATTAGTATCAAATTATATTTATGTATATTTTTGTATAGTGATAGAACTAGTTTTAAATAATTATGTAAATAATTCTTAGGTTGTGAATAATATTTTGTGTTCATATTGTGAATAATGATAATATTTTGTAATAGCTAGGGAAGAAACAGAAATATAGAGAAAGAAAGTAGCAAATCTGTATATTATTTTCAGAAAATTACATACCCTTCATATGGGAGTTCCCAAATTATTTATAACTACTTCCTTGCATACCTCACACCTCTAACTGACTAACTTCTTTTCAACTGAGTTCCTCTAACTAACTAACTAATTTCTCAACCAATTACCTAACTTCTTCTCAACTGACTCACAATTCTTGACATAACATATTTTTAAAATTTGCTGTTAAAACAGAACCAAATCGTGGTTTAGTGGTTTGGTTCGAATTGGTTTTAAGATTTTTATGGATTTGGTTTGGTTTCAAATCTGATGGAATTGTATGTAATGGTTTGGTCTTGGTTTACGGCTAAACCGAATCATTTTCACCCTTAATAAATTTTGTGTCCTGATTAGTTTGTCATCGGGCAATCAGATCAATACAGAGTTTGTCTTGGCTTATGTTCACCTGCTTTCTTTGCATGAGAGATCAACTATTTCAGGTTAAATTTCATGACTTTTGATTTACCCATTCGCATGATAGGAATGTTATACGAAATGGCAGGATTATGGCAAATTAGGTCACCGTGCGAAGGACACTAAACTTCTTGAGAAATCGGCCTTTTACCGTCCGTTTTGTGTAGCAAAATGTGTGCCGACAATGATTTTTAGGGATTGCGAAATAGCAAGTTTGACTCTGGATATAATTTAGTTGTCTCTGAAAAAAAAAAGAATGAGATTTGATAGTTTGTTTAGCATTACTATATGTATACAACGAGTTTGGGCCTTCTATCTAGAAAAGTTTTTAATGAGCTTCCACCTCAAGATTGAACCAGGGCCATTCCATTTGCCTTCCTCACCTTACCTTGTGCTTTGGGTGGTAGACAAGCTAAGTAATAAGTTGTTCAAATTTATTTTAATGTATTTTAAAATATGTTCAAGTTGCATTTGTTCATCTATCAATGAATTTCGAACAAACTTTGATCAAGCAATAACGAGCTGAACTCGAATAGTAGCTTATTGAAATTTAACTTTAAAACTTAACGAGTTTTAAAATGCACAATGATGCTTGTTTAGTTTTTAAGTCAATATCAAGCAAGTTTTAATTGAGCCAATAACGAGCCAAATTTATTTAGTTTGAATTTTTTATAATGCATATAAATTTATTGGGTCAAACAGTAGTTTGTTCACACGAGTTTCAAAATGTATTCAAAATTTAAATTATTTACATACTAAATTGATAACAAACAAATTTCTAATGAGCTAAATATGAATCAAACTCGAGGTTTGAAACCTTCTGTGGGGATGTATTTTCTGAGTACCAACACGTGGCCGAGGTGACACCGAAGTGTCAGCCGAGATTCCACGTGTCATGGTAGTTGTGCCGAGGTTATCTCGTAGTGCCGAGGTTACCTCCGAAGGTATCGGAATCCGAGATAAGCGGATAAAGGACAAGAGTCCTAGAATGAAGAGGAAGCTCAACTCGGATATGGACAAGAATCCTAGATTATGAGAAGACTACAGTTTGGGTAAAGATAAAACTCTTAGGGAATTTGTCCTGAACCCACTGGGAGTTCCAGATTAGCAGTAATCCTAAGTCCATTAGGGCCAGGCTCCTATTGGGACTAGGATTGTATTGGCTATAAAAGAGAGGCACCCCAATGGGTCTAAGGTATGTTTTTACACTCGAGCTAGTGAGTTAAGTACTTGATTATCTTTGAGAGATATACTGACTTGATCGTCGGAGTGCCCCCGGGTGGAAGAACCACCGCCAGAGTCTATTCTTTCTGTGCAGGTTATAGGGAGCCGTCTACTCTGCCTGTGTTCTTCCGCTGAATCACTAAGGAGGGCAGTGTGATCGGAAATTCACTCACACAATTTGGCGCCGTCTGTGGGAACGAAAGAAGAGTAGATGGCCAAGAACGCAGTATGAAAAATATTAGGGATAACGCTCCAGTTGGGAGTGGAAGACCCGCCGACCTTAACGCGGAAGAAGGAGACCACAATGAGGAAGTTCGTGATCAGAATCACGCAGAGAACGCCGTCGGCCAAAACGGCGATACATCAAAGAAAGCAGACAGGGGCAAATACTATAACGAGGACGACCTCCAGACATGGAAAGACAGATGTCTGAGGAGGGATGAAGAAGTAAAGGAGATGGCAAATAAGTTGGCAGACCTTCAATCGGTCGTCAACTTCATGATGCAGAATAATGTCATGCACCAGACCCGCCGCAGACACACCAATGCCAAAGAAGAACGCCTGTAAGAAGGGACGGAAGAAATCCGAGGCCCCTCAAAGACACGAGGAAGGTACTCTCACCGACCCTCCAGGGAGGTCGGCCTAGAAGAGCTGAGAAGAGAAGAGTCCCGAAGGACAAATCGCGAGAAGGAAGCAGACCCCAAAGAACATCGGCATGTTCCGGGGCGGATATTGTGTTTTGATGCGTCCTGCGGAGAAGGATCGAAAAGGGGCCACCATGAGGCCGAGAGTAGTGCGCCGAAAAGGCTAAAGCCCAATGACAGCCGAGCTGCAGGAAGAAGTAAAGAGGACTTGAGAGATTACCTCAAGAGGAAACAGGAGAATGCCGGAGCCGAAGTAACTTCCCCGGTTAAGCCGAGGACTCCATTCTCGGCAGACTGGATAGATTCGTCGTACGAAAAGATTCAAGATGCCGAGATTTCAGATATATGATGGTAAGTCAGACCCTAACTTCCATGTCAGATTATTTTTGAATTCCATGGCTTTGTACAAGGGGAACGAGCCGTTGCTCGCAAAAGTATTCCTTCATCCTTTGGGGAGATTGCATCGACCGTTCCACAAACTACCAAAGGAGCGTGAAGAGTTGGGAAGGCTGGCCGAGATGTTTGTTGCCAGGTTCTTAACATACTAACTGCAGCCATTCTGGGTGGATGCGTTGATGGCCCTAAATATCTATTAAGTCGAAAGCCTTAGAGCTTATGCAAAGAGGTACTATGAGGTGGTCAATCGAATACCGAGTGCAACCAGAAGTGGCGATGTGTCTTTCAAAACGGCACGAAAGATGATCATCCATTGCGGAAGTCTTTGGCGAAAACCCTGCCAAAGAGCATGGAAGAACTCATGGCGAGAATTGAGAAGTACGCACGAGCCGAGGAAGACACCTCGGGGAACAAGGATACGAAGACAGAAAAAGGCACCGGCTCGCCGAAGCGAGGCCGAGGTAACAATGGACAAAACAAACAAGAGATAGAGTTGAGGACTAAACAAGCAGTAACGACAGTGTTCTGAATTCCGATCCAAAAGGTCCTTGACCAAAATCGACCCTACTTGAAGAGCACAAGGAGAATTTATGGGGAGAAACCTTGGTAGGCGTTGTGCCTACCACAATGAGCAGGGTCACCCAACTCAGGGTTGCAGAGCCCTTAAAGCACACTTAGAAGATCTGGTGAGGCAAGGCCATTTAAGGGACCTTGTGGATAAGGCCCGAACCAGGGAAGAGCAGGCACGATTGCCTCAAGCACCAGCAGCCCAAAGACAAAGAACCACAGGCAGGTGGACCTCGGGTGGTTAACGTGATCCACTCAAAGGTGAATGAAAACGACATACGGGGGGAGACGCAGAGGGTGAAACATCCGCAAAGATGTCAACCAGTCGGATGAAAAGACCTCGGCCAGAAGATTACCAAGGACCAATGATAGCATTCACAGAGTCCGACCTTGACATGGTTCAAGACCGCACAATGATGCCCGGTAGTATCCCTCCAGTTGGGGAGTGCCAGTGAAACGCATCTTGATTGATCAAGGCGACTCTGCGACATCATGTATGTCGATGCTATAAGGAGTTAGGCCTTCACCGATGATATAGCGATCAAGCGGCCCGATGGTCGGCTTCAATGGAACGCCGACATGGCCTTTTAGCGCAAGCTTGGAGGTACAAGCCGCGAAGAAGATGAGGACAGAATTTATTGTGATTGATACGCCTTCGCCTTACAACATCATCCTGGGGAGGCCGTGGTTGCATGCAATGGGGGCAGTTCCCTCAACCTTGCATCAACTGCTACGATTTCCAACAGAACATGGGATTGAGGAAATAAGAGGAGATCAGTTGCAGGCGAAAAATTGCTCCATGGCAGCAATGAAGTTAACCTGCAGCATTCGAGAACCAGAGGAAGCAGAGGTTGAAGAAGAAGACATGAAGGTCCTAGATGATGTCGGAGCCGAAGCCGAGAAGAGTGAAGAAGCATTGAAGAAAATCTTCGTCCAAAAGGGCGATGAGGAACGCTTCTTTCTTCTCGGCACAGGATTAGCCGAAGAAGAAGAAAGGGAGTTGGAAGCCTTCTGAGAAAAAATATTGAGGTGTTCGCCTAGACACCTTATGAAATGCCCGCATTGATCCCGAGGTCACATGCCACAGACTTAACGCGACAGTCGGCCAAACTCCGTAATACAACGAGCCAGAAGACCGACGTTGATGCACGTCGAAGCAGTGGAAGAGGAAGTAGCCAGACTACTAGAGGCCAGGGCCATCCGAGAAGCCAATTATCCGACGTGGTTATCAAATACCGTGGTAGTAAAGAAGAAGAATGGCAAGTGGAGGGTCTCAGAGACTTCACAAATTTGAACAAAGCTTGTCCCAAAGACGACTTTCCTTCCGCTAAAGATCGACCGGTTGGTGGACGCCACATCCGACATGGAAGGATGAGCTTCTTGGACGACATAGGGGTATCACCAGATAGCCATGTACCCCTCGGATGAGGAGAAGACAGCGTTTATCACTCCCAAAGGTCTGTATTGTTACAGAGTCATGCCTTTTGGGTTAAAGAACGCAAGAGCAACTTACCAAAGGCTGGTGACCAAGATGTTCAGACACTTGATTGGCCGAATCAGGAAGTCTACATCGATGATATGGTCGTGAAGACCAAGGAACCAAAGGCCATCCGCCGACTTAGAAGAGGTCTTTAACATACTCAAAATATCGGCCCGACTAAACGCATCGAAATGCGCTGCTTGAGTCGGCTCCGTAAGTTTTAGGATACTGGTGACAAGAAGGGCATTGAAGC
This sequence comes from Camellia lanceoleosa, assembly GCA_025200525.1. Classification (NCBI taxonomy): domain Eukaryota; kingdom Viridiplantae; phylum Streptophyta; class Magnoliopsida; order Ericales; family Theaceae; genus Camellia; species Camellia lanceoleosa. Next base: position 156,270,730 of record CM045769.1, on the reverse strand, counting down.
CACCAGATCGATCAAGGCCATTCGAATTACAGTCCGACATCGGCTAAACAGTTCAGATGCTTATTGGAAGGGCCGCAATTTCTAAACAGATTCATAAGCCGGTTCGGACAAGTGCAAACCTTTTTTCAACTGGTGAAAAAGGCCATGATTTTTATGGACGAGAGGAACGCGAGGCCGCTTTGGCCAACTGAAGAAGTACCTTACCTCGGCCCCTCTCAACACCTCAACCCGGGAGGAACCTGTTTATACTGGCTTCAGAGCACGCAGAAGTCTTTGTGATTATCCGAGAAGAGAAGGAGAGCGCGAAGATACTATGTAAGTAAAACCTTGGCCGATGCGTAAACAAGGTATTTACCATCGGAGAAATTAATGCCGCCTTGGTAATGGCCTCAAAGAAGCTAAACCATTATTTTCGTGCTCACAAGATAGTGGTTCGACAGAGCACCCATTAAAATCCTTATTACAACAAGGAGACTTGATCGAAGAATTGCGAGGTGGGCGAATTTTGGGTCAAGATGACTGGAGTTCGTGCCAAGAACGCAATTAAGGGCCAAGTCTTGGCCGACTTTCGTGGTGAGTTCTCGCGAATCACATCGAACATCGGGCTCCGCTGAGCCGAGATGAACGATGTCCAAGCAAGGAAGGAGAAGCCACCAAAGGATAAGGAACCGAGGAAGGAAAACTCGCACCTGCAAAGATCTACATCGGCGACTCCTTTCAACTTTTTGTTGATGGGAGCTCAAACCGGCAGGGTGCAGGAGCAGGAGTAATGTTAATTTCCCCCGATGGGGAGATACTGGAGCAGTCTATTCGACTAGGGTTCAAAGCCTCGAACAATGAGGCAGAGTATGAAGCATTAATTCTCGGATCGAAGCCGTGGCAAGAGCAGAGGCGTATGAGGTAATAGTTTTTTGTGACTCACAACTCATAGTGAATCAAACTACAGGAGAGTTTGTTGCCCGAGATGAAAGGATGTCGGCATACGTAAAAGAAGTCATCAGGCTGGCAGACATGTTTCAAAACTGCCGACTTCTCCAGGTTAGCCGAGAAGACAACAACCACGCCGACGCGTTGGCCAATCTAGCAAGCTCAATGCAAACCGGAAAGACAAGGACAATCATGGTGGATTACCTATCAAGCCCGAAAGATAGTCACCACACAATGCAAGAAGCATTATGTGTGGACATGGGACCAATTTGGATGGATGCAATTGTTGCATTCTGAAAGAGGAAAACCGCCAGAAGATCGAAAAGAAGCACAAAGTCGATCAAGTCGGCAAGATTCACTGACAGCCAGGCGACATCTGCATGAAGATCCTTCATCGACCTCTTTAAGGTGTGTACACCCTCTTCAGGTCGAAGACTTTTTGTATGAAATTCATGAAGGAGTTTGTGGAAGCCACGCAGGGGGCAGATCGTTAGCTCACAGGGCCATTACCCAGGGGTATTGGTGGCCCTATATGCAAAAAGACGCAGAAGCCTATGTGAAGAAGTGTGAACAATGCCAGAGGTTTGCACCATTGATACATCAGCCAGCTGCTGACCTGAACCCTATTTCCAGCCCTTGGCCATTTGCCCAATGGGGCATGGATCTTGTTGGAAAGTTACCCCAAGCAACTGGGCAACGGAAGTACCTACTGGTAGCTACAGACTACTTCACAAAATGGATAGAAGCAGAGCCTCTTGCCAAAATCCGAGATGTGGATGTGAAGAGCTTCATCTGGAAAAACATCATCACCAAATTTGGGATTCCAAGAGCAATCGTTGCCTTAACAACGAACACGCTTTGACAAAGAAGCTCATCAAAAATTTTGCGCCAAGTTCAAGATAAAGAACTATTTTTCAACACCAAGCTTTCCCCAAAGCAATGGGCAAGCCAAGCATCAAACAAAGTCATTCTAGATGGAATAAAGAAGAGGTCAGCAAAGAAAAGGGAAGTGGGTAGACGAATTGCCCAACGTGCTCTGGGCATATCGCACTACGCCGAAGATCAACAGGAATCCCCTTTGCCATGGCTTATGGCACGTAAGCGATCATTCCATTGGAGATCGGCATCGTGGATCGAACACGGAGTTGAGAACGGGTCTAATGATGTGTTCTTAGCCCGAGATCCGACCTACTAGAAGAAAGAAGGAGAAAGTTTAATCCGACTTGCAAAGATACCGACAACGACTTGCCAAAGCTTACAACAAGAAGGTCAATCCAAGAGATTTTCAAGTCAACGACCTAGTCTTGAGAAAAGTCGTCGGCAATAAGAAGGATCCCAGAGAGGGCAAGCTTGGCCCAAACTGGGAAGGCCCCTACAAAATCACCTCGGTGTTGGGGAACAGGGCATATCGGCTCGAAGATAATGAGGGCAAAGCATTGCCTAGACCGTGGAACACTTGTAATTTAAAGTTTTTCTATCATTAGATATTGTTTGATTTTTTCTTGCCGATATGATCAATAAAATCTTAGCAGAATTCCTCTGAAGTTATACAACTTTGCATGATGTTGTTTTTCGAATAATGAGAACCCAAGAGGAACTTAGGTTCACATTGGGGGCAGAGAGAAGACATTAGTAATGCTTAGCCAAAGTTAAACCGTGATAAGCCGAGATAAATTCCTTATCTTTACTTGTTGAAATTTGTAGCAATTTACAAGTTAAAGTTAAGCTGAGATAAATTCCTTATCTTTACTTGTTGAAATTTGTAGCAATTTACAAGCTAAAGTTAAGCCGAGATAAATTCCTTATCTTTACTTGTTGAAATTTGTAGCAATTTACAAGCTAAAGTTAAGCCGAGATAAATTCCTTATCTTTACTTGTTGAAATTTGTAGCAATTTACAAGCTAAAGTTAAGCGGAGATAAATTCCTTATCTTTACTTGTTGAAATTTGTAGCAATTTACAAGTTAAAGTTAAGCCGAGATAAATTCCTTATCTTTACTTGTTGAAATTTGTAGCAATTTACAAGTTAAAGTTAAGCCGAGATAAATTCCTTATCTTTACTTGTTGAAATTTGTAGCAATTTACAAGTTAAAGTTAAGCTAATATGATTGTTTATCTTCACTTGTTGAAATTTGTAGCAATTTACAAGATAGAGATTAATTGAATTTATATGCTTTATACTTGCTGAAGCTTATGACAAGTTTACAGGTGCAGTCCTAGTCGAGGCAAATCTTCAGGTAAAACATGCCCGAGGTATGTAACCCCCGAGGAGATTGTGCAAGGGAAGAATTGTGTGAATCATATGAAATATTCTAAGTATAAAACTACACGGAAGCAATAAAGAAGAATTTAAAGACTGAAGCATTCAGAAAGAAACAGTTGCATATGAAAGGAAGGCACTGTGGTCTAAGCAAAAATTTTGTTCACAAGCTACATAGAGGGCACATCAGCCACAAAAGACAGCGTATATTGAAGGAAAGGACAAAAAGACAGAGACAAAGTACAAAAAAGAAAAGTAGAAAGCATCTAAATTTCTTCAGCTTCGGGAGTAGGTTGGGCAGGGACCTCGGAGGACTCTTGAGAAATAACCTCATTACTTTTTTCTGTCACAACCTCAGTCTGCCTTTCCACCACAGCCTTTTTCTTTATTTGTCAGAACCTCACTGCTTTGTCGGCTACAACTTCAAAGATCGATCTCGGCAAGGGTTTCATCAACACTTCTCTCTGCTAAAAAAAGATCAGAGGAGAGAGTGCCGATGTCTGCCTTTTTGGGAGCGGCTTCAGGATCTTCATCTTCAGTCAAGTCCAAGACTTGATCAGCCTTGGGAGGAGATTTGGCCTTCCTTACCAGGGCTTCACCTTCACCATCCTCTTCAGCCTCGGCTTCAGAATCATCTTCTTCAGCTTGGCTTGGAGATGGAGGAAGAGGACAAGGAAGACGCTTGGTCTTGGTCTTGCGCCATGGCGAGTCGACTGGAAGATTAAGCTCTTTGGCCAAAGCATTCCAACCTAGGGAATATCCCCTGTTACATGTTTGCTTGACCTGAAGCATATAGTCTTCAGCGACATCGGCCATGCCTTCATTATAAGCAGCATTGATTTCAGCTTTCTTTGTGGCCAAGGCTTCTTGTAGCTCTTTTTCTACTGGGCCGCTTTCTTCGCTTCCTTGCCGAGCTATAACAGCTTTTAATAAATTTCAAGAAATGTCACCTTTTCATCGGCTATTTGTTTAGCCTTGGTTGCGGCTCTACCGTCCTCTAGTTTTTTCATCTTGAGCTGGAGGGCCCTGTTTTGTTTGTGGAGAAGAGCAAATTCCTTCTCCATGTCGGCTAACTTCTTTGCTGTTTCAAAAGCTTGCATGGAGAAGGTATGGGCGTGTTGGATGGCCTGGAAGAATACAAGGCAAAAGTTATTATAAACGTGTCAAAATTTTATAAGTATGAAAGACAAATATCGAATGCAAAGACTTACTTGGACTGAATGCTGCATCATGAAGGCATAATTCTCATAGCCACCCAATTTTTCGTTACGCTCCATATCGCCCTCAAGAAGGACTGCTGTGCTGAGCGCCAAGCCGATGTTGACATCGGTAGCGCTTTCATTGGTGTAGACCGGCCTGTTTTCAAGAGTAACTTTGGGTTCCCAGGGAACTTTGGGAACCCTGGAACCCGAAGTTGAGGTAGACGTAGACCTTGGCTTCTTTTGCTGAGTGGCCTCGATGGTCGGGCTTCAAAGAGTCTCTTAGCGGAGCCAAGTGATCTTCTCGCCGGTTGGAGATTGGCGGGCATCTTCACTCTGCGTCATCCACAAGAGCCTTCGCTTTGGTTGGGCCTTCTTGGTTCTCTTCGCTTTGGTGGAGGCAGAGGTTGGTGGTGCATCGTCCATATCGTCTGGAAGATCGCCAAAAGGTTCAAAGACCACTTTATTTGGTTTTTCCATCTCACGCTTTTAACAAGCCTTCGGTGTTTCTTTGGAGCCGAGGTTGATGGTCGTTCTACCGCTCTTGGATGTGGAGGCACTGCTCAGAGAAGTAGTTGATGGAGTAGCGCTCTTCTTCCTCTTCCTTGGAACGTCGGACAACTTGGACGTGTAAGTGGGGATGAAGTTCAACAACAATGGAGCTTTTCGTCGCTGAAGTGGAAGGTCTAAAAGCTTTTTCAGTTCGGGCCTGAGGAAATATGATTGGCGAAAATCCTTGGGTGGCTGGCGAACGTCTGCAAAAAAGAAACACAACATTAAAAACAGATAAAATTTGGAAAAAATTGAAGGAAGCAACAGCTAAAGCAGTTAATGATGGGCTCTTACCCTTGCCCTCCTTGACCGTTCGAGGAAGAGGGAAGAGTTGAACTTCTTCATCTGGGGCAAATTCCCAGTTTCCAGAAACGATCAAGTAATCATCTCCAGCCCCTTTGTTGGAGTCTGGAAGGTCGGCTACTATTTTATAGGCAGTAGACCTCGGCTTGAGGTAGTAGACATAACCCTTTTCCTTAAGGTTCAGGGGGCACATTGTGTAGCAATATTGGATATCGGCTAGAGTAATCCTAACGTTCTTCAGTCGAGCTAAGGCTATTATTCCATTGAGTGTCCTATAGGCGTTAATGGAAAGTTGCATGGGGTTCAGGGAGTAGTAATGAAGGACCTCGCGGAAGAGGGGATCTAGAGGGAACCTAAGTCCGAATCGAGAAGGCTACTACAGGGAAAGGCATTTTATCACCATCGGGCATAATGGAGTCCTTCTCCTCAGCTAGTCTGAGGTGGACATCCTCTGGTATGGAAAATTCTTGCCTGAAGTTTTGAAGCTTGGTTGGGGTATTGACTCTATCCCTCCACACACCCATGGTCTTGATATAAACAAGTGTTCGACTACAGAAACAGAGTATTCCAAAAGGGCTCTTAGGACCTCGGCTTAACCTATGTGTATTTTGGGGAAATTGGTTTCAGTTTTTCCTAAAGGATTGAAGGTTCTACGGCAAATCCCAAGCCTAAATCTACGAGTAATGAGTATGAAGGGAAGAAAATCTGGAAAACAGGAAAGCAAAAAAGTCTCAGATTTAAGAGCACGAAAGAGTGGAAGGCCAAAAACAGAGGTGAAGCGATATAAATATTCGCAGTATAAACAAAAAATGAGATGAGGTACGTGATTTGCAAATCAAATACAGAACAATCAAGTAACGAGAAATCTCAGAAACAAGCAAGAACTGGGAAAAGAAGGGAACGGTGGCTTACCAGAAGAATGGGAGGCCGGGATAAAGCCACGAGGTCGATAATAGGCATAACAAGAGCAAGAGCTTCAGAGCCAGCAAAATGGCGGATGGAGGCGATTCAGGTGGCTTCGCGGGAGTAATGGCGTAATTGAAAGAGAAAAGTTTTAGAGAGAAAGCAAGGAGATTCAAAATGTAAAAGTGAAGCGAAGGAGAGAGAGACAAACGTTTTGTCAAAAGTGAAGCGGCGGCAAAACAAGGCAATAATTATGCCTAGGTAACGACGCATACGACGGCGCAAGCGGAGGAAAGACGCCTTGCTGGCGCGTCGCCAGCACGGACCAATAAGGGAAAAACGCGTCGGTAGAGCGGTTGAAAAATGGTGCATGACAGCTCATGTGCGCAGTAAGATTGATTTGAATCTGAAGAGGACATGCCGTCCTGGAATGAATGATCTCGGCTAGAAAGTTAATAGGCCGATGTGCGAGAAAAAATTTGAAGATAGGTTCCATCACCTCAGAATGCCGAGGCAATAGAACCTAGGGGGCAGTTGTGGGGATGTATTTTCTGAGTACCAACACGTGGCCGAGGTGACACCGAAGTGTCAGCCGAGATTCCACGTGTCATGGTAGTTGTGCCGAGGTTATCTCGTAGTGCCGAGGTTACCTCCGAAGATATCGGAATCCGAGATAAGCGGATAAAGGACAAGAGTCCTAGAATGAAGAGGAAGCTCAACCCGGATATGGACAAGAGTCCTAGATTATGAGAAGACTACAGTTTGGGTAAAGATAAAACTCTTAGGGAATTTGTCCTGAACCCACTGGGAGTTCCAGATTAGCAGTAATCCTAAGTCCATTAGGGCCAGGCTCCTATTGGGACTAGGATTGTATTGGCTATAAAAGAGAGGCACCCCCATGGGTCTAAGGTATGTTTTTACACTCGAGCTAGTGAGTTAAGTACTTGATTATCTTTAAGAGATATACTGACTTGATCGTCGGAGTGCCCCCGGGTGGAAGAACCACCGCCGGAGTCTATTCTTTCTGTACAGGTTATAGGGAGCCGTCTACTCTGCCTGTGTTCTTCCGCTGAATCACTAAGGAGGGCAGTGTGATCGGAAATTCACTCACACACCTTCTATGAGTAAATGATTTTTTGGGTTAGTTTATACGGGAATTTTGTTTTGATTTTAATTGAACTCCTTGTTAGTGGACTTAGGATTAGTCCCGGAGAATAGTCGATTTAATAAACTAGATATCAAGTTATAATAATAATAGAAAAAAACCCTTGATTCATTTTATAATCTTTCATGTTCTTCAATACGTGAATTGAGCTTGAGTAATTTGCTTCGTTTTACTCGCATCTGTACTGCTACTTTGTGGCGTTGACATTTCCACATTGATCACATATCAGAGCATAGTGTTAACAACATAGAATCAAAATGCTATGCATATATACAAAGAAATTGTACTCTTTTGGAGTTTCTTGGGACATTCTTGTTATGCCATACATGAATAGAGTATTATAAGTAAATGAGTACATCATATGAATTTTATATTTTTGGTCTAACTTGGCTACGCATGATACTGTCGGCAAAAATTATTTTATTAAAATAACATGATAGATTGGATCTCATTTAATGTCTAGGACATTACTGTTTTAACCAATCTCAACTAATGTTATGAGAGTGTTTTGTTTGGACACCTTGTTAGGAGAGTGAACAAAATTAGATTTGGTGGCATCATTAGACAACTATGAGTCTTTTTTTTATGTTCTTTTTTTTTTTTTTTTTTTCTTCTTTATTATTTTTTGTACAGTATGAGAATGACATCAAATTGGAATTTTAACTGTGAAAAAAATTAAATACTTGTAAGTATACAATAGATCCAAAGATTCCAAACAAATACAAGGGGAAAACACCGACCAAAAATTTTAATACACTTTTTAAACGTGCATCAAAACTAATGAACCATCTATTAGACGATCATTAGCTCATTATTTAGATTCACTTAAAAATAGATAGAATCTCAATACATTCTTCACATATTTTTTTCTTATCATTTTACATATTTCTATAATAACCATACATCTTTGATGAACCAAGGGAAAATGCATCTACCCATAATTTTCCTTCCAAAAATACCCCTGAAAATGAGGGTATTATTGATGAACAAAAAAGTATCAATATCTCCATACCTATTCCCTTTTATCTTACAGTAACCATTAATAAGCTTCTTAATCCCAATCTTATCTTACAATTAAAAAAGAATATATATATATATATGTATTATGGAGATGAATTAGCTAAAGGTTGGTGACAACAGGTTGGTCTTGGTGGCCATAACATGTCAAATCTGCCAAACCATTCCCAACCAACAATATAAAGGTTATCCTTTATGATTATGAAATAAATATAGTTTTGTTAAGTGTTTAGGTTAGAGATGTGCCTAGCAAGAGGAAACAGTTAAAACTCACATGCTATTACAATATTATTATGCTGACAATCACAAAGTTGAATTCAATTTTTTTTTTTTTTTTTTTTTTTAATTTCAACCTCTGAAATATTACCTGCTTTCTACTATAATTTATTACAACAAACTTGGAACATTTCTAATACCTGTAGCAGCCTGAAACAAGTATGCAACATACATTATATAGTAAATATATTTGAGATTAGTTCTTAATCCAGAAAAACCAGCTTCTCCTCCTCCTCTTTCTCCTTCTCATAATATATAGAAGAGAGAGAGAGAGAGAGAGGTTCTTGTTGGAAAGCTTCCATGGGAAAACTCACCAAGCAAGCTCTCATGTTTGCCGAGAACCTTACGCTTCCCTCGGTAGGTTTTACAACATTTTTTTTAACGTTATACAAACAGAAAAATTATATGTATACATATTGTATATAATGATGTGGTTGAAGTGAATGAAGATCATTCCTGAATTTAAACAAAAACCCCAACCCATTGAAGATACTTGTTAATTTCAAATATGTTGTCACTAGTCATTACATCATTCTGCATGCATTTTTTGTATAATTTTTTTATTTGTACCCTTCTTCTTTTTTGTTGTTTTGCAAAGTAACCTGTTTGTGGGAAAATTATTCAATATTCCTGGAGTACCATGTGTATGCACTCCTTAACCAATCATTATTCAATATGCCCCTCATGTTCTCCAATCATAAACACAATACCTCACCTACTCACCTTCTTCACCAATCACAATGCTATGGAGTATCACATGTCTATATTTCAGGATTACTAAATGATTACCCCTGTTCATGAATTGCTTAACTTTTCCTAACCAAGCATGTTTTGAGGCATGACATTCTCTATTGGCTATGTTTGGCATGGGTTTTTTTTGGCTATTTTAGTCACAAAAACATAAAATAGGCTAAAAAGTCAATAAGATAAAATGTCACATTTAAATCATAATCATTTTATTTTTTCTCTTATAAAAGTTAAAAAAGCTAAAAAGCCTATCTCAAACGAGACTTTTTAGTCCCATGCTAAAATAGCTAAAAAGCCGAAAAGTCAACTCACATCCCAAACGAAGGTTTAATGTATTTTTAACTATTAGATCATATCTTGAGATTCAATGTCCTGAGTTTTTTTTGTATGTATTAATAGTTATGAGTGCATTATAACCAAAAAAAAAAAAAATTGAGACAGATGATCTTTTGGTCATGTTTTGATTGTGCACAAAATTGATCTAAACATTGTTGTTTTTTTCTTCTCTAATTTGTGTGTTGGGTTTTTTATATTACCAGTTTCAGGTGATAGTAGTAAATGGGAACCTGGGTTGTGCTTATTGTGGAAGGAGAGTCTCCCAACTTATATCCAAAATGAGTGGTGAGATCAATCTCTCTCTCTCTCTCTCTCTCTCTGTGTATTATACAAACTAATATAATTTATAAATTTTTTATATAGTATACTCATAAATATATAGTGATTTAGAAATGGATAATTAAAACAATTAAACGAAAGGCCTAGTAACTTGTAAGTAGATTTGGATGTCTAATATTTACTTACATGCTAAAGTAATTAAGAAAAATCAAGGTCTTGGAATAAGATTTGGATTTCTAATTTGAATCAAGTTTACAAAATGAACTAAATTATTTGAGTTCAACTCATGTTTAGCTTGTTAAAATCTCATTCATTATCAACTCCTTACATAAACAAGTCAAATCAAAACATATGTTCAAGCTAAACTTAAACAATCTACTATTTGACTCGACTTGACTAATTTATAGTCCTAATTTGAACTTGGGGGGAAAATGATTAATGGATATTTGACGTAGTAAAATTCACAAGAAATCGTTTTGCAGGATTGAGAGAGTACACGGTGGATGTGCGAAACAAACAAGTGATATTGAAGGGTGATTTCAAGTTTAGTTGCAGTAATACAAGCATTAATGATGTTGTTCCCATGAAGAAAATGAAGAAGAATGATAGGCTTCCATTCAAGTTCTCCATCAATTTTCTCATAGCAACTTGCATCCCCAGATGTTTTTCTAGTTGATTATAATTACCAATAATTTATTTTTTGGGTAATACAAAAATGAATTAAAGTACAAGTATTGCAGTGAAGGCACTACATGAAGCACCGTTTCATCTTGTGAGGTGGCGATGCTTCATATTGTGGCCAGTTTGCCATTTGTCTCTGGCAAACAACAGATTTTAATTTAGAAATGAATTTTTTTTGTTCTTATAGATTTTTTTATATAAAAAGAACTTTGTATAATGATTTCATAAGACAATTTTGTAATTAATATATATATATATTCTTATCCATATTTCTAAAGAGGTTGTTTATGTGACTCAAACCGGTGCCACTACAAATGCTAGCCTCATAACAAGAAGAATAAAGACTCATAACAAGAAGAATAAAGACTTAGAAAAGTCCAGCAAAGTTTTTGAGAAATAAAAAGGACAATCAAATAAATAATTATCCTAAATTACAACCAAAAAAAATGCTTCTCGACAATATGAGTCATCCAAGAACAGTTTACAATTAACTACAAATCCCATGAACCACCCTAAACAAATTTTTTTTTTTTTTTCTACTGCAACAAAATTATGAAAGAGCACCATCTGTCCTCTCTCCTCGCGAATTTCATTCTCTTTCTATATTGTCTTTTATGTTGGAGGAGACGAAAGAAAAAAGTATGGAAAATTTGATTGCAAAAAGATGAATTACCAGATGAATGATTATGTCCTCTTCATGAGATACCCCAAAATGATGCCAACCAAGCCAACAATGATCACGAACATGAAAGGAACACCACTTTGATTTCCTTTGCTTTCGCGCCTCAAGATTTCCTACACATCGTAGTTTTATAAAGATTAGACATTCATCAGTGATATATATAACAAAAACAGAAAACTATATCTCAACAGCACAGCTTAACAGCGATAAATCTGAGTTACATTGAGAACAAACACTGATAAATCTGATCATTTTGTTATAAATGAATTTGTTTAAAAGCGAGAGACACACTGTTGACAAGGAAACTTTAAATGCAGGAAAATAGAATAAATTGAAAACAAAATAAGTAAAAGTAGTAGAAATTTGGCCGAGAAAGTATTTTATGTAATGGATACACTACGATTTAGCTAATGTGATGTACTATTCCACTCATTATTTGTCGTGTGATAAAAATTGAGATTGGAGTTTGATGAGGCTAATCATCATCTCAGGTCAAGCACAAAGTGACTTCTCAAGTTCCACATTTATTACATAATAAATAATGAGTGGAAAAGTATATCACGTTAGCTCGGCCACATGGCGTACTTGTTAAATAAAAATACCGTTCCCTAAAATTTAAAAATAAAATAAAGGTGGAGAGATTAAAACGTATAAATTCACTTTCTTTCTTTTTTTTTTATTAAAAAAATCATTGGATCCGAAGTTATTTCCTTTAATTGCAATGATTTCATGAATATCCTAAGCAATGGACATGCATATCGGTATCCAACACGAGTCCAATACAGCCACAATACATTCTTAGAAGTATCCATACTTCTTAACTTTACCTTTTTATAAGTCCCATATGAAGCAAAGAATGCCAATTGCATCAAGGATATGTGCATCCATTAATATCAAAATTTAAAAGCATATTATTAATTCCATGTAAATCATCACATTCATAACGCACCATATTCAAATTCCATGTCAGCTAATAAATTTTTTTTTTCTTTTTTTTTTGGAACGAAAGAAACAAGTATATTGCCAAAACTGCTAGCAATGCAGTAGGTGGGTGGGAAATCCAATTACAGAGAAGGTAGCCACCAAGGCAAGCGTGGGTTATCCAATGCGCCGCCTCATTGGCACTCCTAGCACACCAAGAAAAACTCAGATTACATTGTCTAGCAAGGACCTAATATCATCTATAACAGTGCAAAACTGCCAAGGAGGGGAATCTTCTGACACAGACAAGTGAATAACTGTCTTGTCATCACTTTCAACCTCCACCAAGGACAGGCCCAAGGAACTAACCATGAGCATGTCCGCTAATAATTAGTATTAGTTTTAGTTTTAGTTTTTGTCCACTAAATGAAAGTACCATAAACACTTTTGAATGCAAGATTTTACAAAAAGAAAAAATTTAAGAATACAAAAGGAAAAATCATAATGTAAAATAATATAGAATTCCCTTACCAATTCCTGACGAAGTTTGTTACTTCGTTGAAGTGCAGCAGCCTTTTCCTCAGTCAACTTCGAAAGAATAGCTTGTACCTGAAATTTGTGGAGTTAAATTTCGATCAATTTAACATAAGCAATCATACATACTTGAACAAGCTGTCAAGAGTAATTGCAGAACAACTGCGAGTATATGAGCCCTGATACGTATCCAATGACAAAAGAATTCCAAGCACCTAACACTCAATGGCAGAATACTCAAATCACAGCTGCCAGGGATGGAGCAAAAAATTTGGCAAGATTTATTATAAAAAGAAAAGGCAGCACATTGACGCAGCAGATATGAACAATCGAGGTCCAAACATCATCTGTGATAAAATGTGTATATATAGCTACATATGTTTGATGAATCAATTGACTTGATTGTACAAATTATTTCTGTAGACTAGATTCTGGTAAAAAATTAAGGGATGGAGAAAGGGTTATAACTTACTGAACTTAACTGCAACTCTACTAGTAGCTATAAAGGGGAACAAGAAGAGAGAGGGAGAGAGAGAGGGCAGTTATACCTTGTTCACAACTACTGAAACATTGTATGTTTCAGGTTAAAAAAATTAATAATAATCATGAAAATGCATTCTCCTAACTACTGAGGACATCACAAAAATGGATTGAATTGAGATAAATGCAAAATAATCTACAATCAATCCATGTACAAAAGGAAGATTTAATTAGTGAAGAAACAGAAGAGATGCCAACATTCCAGTGTGTTTGAGCACTATCAAAGGTTAAAAAAGCATCATGTCTTTCCTGCGCAATTTAAAATAGCAATTAGAAGGGGCAGAAGAAAGTTGTTTAAAACTGAAAATTTGTTTTTCTCAACTACCTTTTTTTTCTATGCCTTATTTGTACTCAAGATGCTATTAATTAGGCCAGATGTTCTTGCTGGTGCCTATCTGACAATAAAGGATGATCTAGCAATAGTTCTTGCCGATGTTCATACTAAAAAAATATAAATCTAACTTAGACTTCCATACGATATTAAATACTCCCAGATGACACTGATGTTACCATAAAAAATAAAAATTTGCATTAATAAGTTTATATAAGAGAGGGGGGCTGGGATTTCACCTCTGAAGATTTGTCATTAGCTTCAACAAATGCTCGTGTAACCTGCAAAGTATCAACAAAAAAGTTCATATTAGTATCTTCGTCTTCTTCTTCTTCTTTTTTCCTATTAGCATCTTCATACTGATTAAAAATAAAAATTGAATGGGAAACAAAAATGAGGAAAAACAAAAACATGAAGGAGACATCTCAGAAACCGAAAGAATCAACCTCAGAAGCATTGGAATTCCCGTTGTCCAACAGTGATGCTTTCGGTGAAGCACCTTCTTCCGAACCCTCTGCAACTGGTGACGGTGGTTGGGGTGGAGAAACATAAATCACTCTCAATTTGCACTCCTCAACAACACGTCCTTCGGCCTTAACGAACTACAGATCCACACCACTACCACAAATTATAATCCTTATTACTTAAAGACAACAATATTGGAATATCTACTTTTAGCTCCTTGCACTCCACATCACTAGTGAATAAAAATGCAAAAGTGGAGCTTTCAAATCTAATTCACTCAAAATAAATAAGCGTCGATCATATAACTAACCATTTCTGCGGTAATGTCCTTCGGGGTTGCATCTGGACTTGCAACTATACTTTGAAGGAGAAATTTGTCCTTGCATTGCATGTCAGGAGGAGCCTCCTTTTGCGCTTGCATGGTAACTATAAATCAAAGAAGAAAATAAATGATAAACTATTGATAAAAATAACAAGGAAATCCAAATCCAGTTTGGTTGCAGAGAAAATGCAGGGGGAAAAAATTGGGAAAAATTACAAATCAGTGGTGCCTTCATAAAATATTTACCAATATTTACAAATCAGTGGTGCCTAAAAAATTATTACTACCGAATCCTAAATGTTATAATTTAAAACCAGCCAAATAAAGCCATTAGGCTCTTTTTTAAGCAAATTCTTTTAAATAACTGTGAAGCCAACAACATGTAATAAAACCATAAGATCTGAATTTCCTTTTTCTTTATCTAGATTCTCAGCAACCAAACAAGAGGAGAATGGAAATGATAAATTAAATTGAATAGCAAAAGTACCTATAACATCGCATGTTGAACGAGGCAAAACAATTCCGGTATTTGGACGAACACAATACTTCTTTGGATTCGTTGTCTTCACCTAAACATACAAAATTCGCAATTTGTATAACCTAAACATAACTAATTCAAGATACAAAAATTGCAAACGACGAAAAACTAAATCTACATTTTCATTTTCAAAAACAACAATGCCAATGATTTAATTGTTAAAACAATTGAAAAAAATAAAATAAAAAATTACCTTAAACGCGACGTGACTTTCGGTCTTATTAGATAATTGAAGAGAACAAGAGATCTGTTTCTTGAGTTCAACTAACCACAAAAAACAAAAAACAAATCGAAAAGAAGCAAATTTAGAAAACAAACACTAGACCATTGAAAACAGATCGATAAATAAGGTGGAGAGGGACTTACAGGGGAATTTGAGCTCGACAGGCTCGATGTTGAGAAGCTCCATTGTGCTCATTTTTGCCAAATGTGTTTTCAAAAAGCAGTTTTTTTTTTTTTGTTTTTTGGTTTTTAATTTTGAGAAGCAAAAAGTTGAGGAAGATCCGATAATGAGGTCTAGTTTTTGGAAACGTTTTCTGAAAACAAAAATTAACGGAGAAATCAAGGATGTTTGGGGAAGAGAGAGATTAATTAAATTGTTTGATTAAATGTGAAGAGGTTTTTGTATAATAAATGCCAAGGACAACGAGGGAAAACTAAAATTGCGAAACGCGCGATAATCGAATGCTCAATAACGGTAACACCATGTAATGTGGCGTCAGATACCCAATACTATCACGCCACGTCACTACGTGTTTGCCTGGGATGCGATTCCATGTTTGCACCAACACCCATTGTGTCAAATACTGCTATGCTACCATTTTATTGTTTATTATTTTTAAGTTTTATTTAGTTTTGTTGAGAGGTTTGTCTAGGATGCAACTTGGACAGATTCAAATTGATTGAAAGGTTGTGTTGAGAGGTGCTCAAGTCTACTCAAGCTCAATTTGTAACTCAATATTATCTGGCTAAGTCTAACTCAAATTAAAGCCAAATTACCTGCATTTACATTTTAACTAAATTGATTAATTTGTTAAAATTAGATTGCAAATATTTTTTTTTAATAAATAAATAAATTGATTGTAAGTTCGTGCAAGGGTTATATGTTTACATAGTCTAAAAAATAAGAAAAATAATGAACAAATCATGGCCTTGTTTGGCAAAGGCTAAAATTGAGCTTTTTAGATTAAAATTCACAAAAAGACAAAATATGTTAAAATAGTCAGTAACATCAAATTTCTATAACTGTTCTTGTTTGTTTATTGTTTTTTACCATGTTTACATAGTCAGACATATTCATATGTTATTTTACACTCATGCAATAATATTTGGTTATTCACACTCTCATTTTATATAAATATTTTTTACATTTTACTTTTGTTATAACAAATCCTTTTCATTTTACAATGCAAAAATAAAAAGAATTTGTTGTAATTTTGTATAATGAAAACAAAAAGTACAATGTAATTGTCTAAAGATAATGCAAAAAAACATTCTCATTTTATATTCAATTGCACTAGAGCATGACCAACGTTATTTAAAAATATGATTAATTATTAAAAAAAAAAAAAAATAGAAATTACCACACAAGTTTATATTACTATGTAGCATGTGTTTCAATGGTGTTTTGTGAATTGCCCAACTTTTTTTTTTTTTTTTTTTTTTGAATCATGTAAGTACATAATTCCTTATTATTAGGTGAGCACATAACAAAAGCGATATTCTGAAAAGACAAAATAATTACTCGAAATAGATCAAATCAGTTCATAGAGCTCTAAATTTCTTGAAATGTTTTCTAGCATTGATAATTGCTCTCACTGAATTGTCAAGACCTAAAAATCAATTACATAAAATTTCAAAACTAAGAACATGGGGAGAAAAAGGGATAAAGAATGATAAAATCATTTTAGCAAATTAGGCTCTACACTTCTACTTGCCAATGAATCCATTTTTTCATCTCTTCTATCTGTTGTACAAGTCCTTGCAAGGCCTGTGGAGACATGGAAAAAAATCGAACAACAAAAGAAATCATTATTTAGGAGCAATTATTTGGTGATACTGAACCATCATGTCGATATATGAAAATGCAAAAATACGAAATACAATTTGGGACCCAGATCCTTGAAATGATTTGGGACCTCAAGTTCACCATTTTTAATTTTTATTTTTTTCTGTATATCTGATCTGATAGTCCGAACTATTGAATAATTTTCCGTTATTTAGATGGCCAGTAATTACAAAAAAAACATATCTATTTCTCACTCACCACCTTGGTATCCTCAAGTGCACCTTCCAATGCCTGAATTTTCTGAGACAAAATTATCAACATATATTATACAAGAGGCAAACATATATAAGAGGATATATATACATATATATGTATAAGTTAACTCACCATCTGGGCATCTTTTAGTGCAGCTTCAAATGCCAGGATTTTTTGTGGCAGAGTCTTGTCAACTTCCTTTGTTTCATGGACATCTTTGATTTGGACATCCTCCTGCATGGAATAAATTCAATTCACAGTGGAGACAATTATGGGCCCGTTTGGTGCGCGTGTTAGAACAAATTATAGATCATAATTTCAAGCAGAAACTATTAAAAATGTTTGGTACATTGATTGGATTATAGAGTTAAGTTGAAAAGTACGTAATGTTTGTTTAAATAACCTGTAAATTGACTTTTGTTACATAATTGTCCTTATTAGAGGTTTGGAAGCGGAAGAGAAATGAGAGAGTAGGTTGTTTATATAGAGCTGGTAATATTGTTTTTTGTTTTTTAATAAAAAAATTGGGATATTTAAATAAATTTTCAATTAAAAACAATTTTCTGCATAAGCAGAAAGCTAAGAAGCACCCCTTAAACAGCTTTTTAAAATAAACTTTTTAGCCTCAAATAAGTTGAAATATATTTAACATATTTCTCTTTTGGCAAAAAAAAAAAAAATATTATTATATTCAAGAATGTTTACAATATTGAAGATTTCAAGTCCTTGATGCCTCTTTTTAAGTACCCAATTGAGCAGTGCCAATGCACATAAGCTACAATCCTAGTAAGTCATAGCTTAATAAAATCAACATTATATAGTATACTCAAATATTATGGTAAAAGTCTAGTAAAAGTTTTGATGAATATAATAGTTGATGATTCCTTGGAAGAGCCGAGGTTGCTTACTGTATCAGAAACCATACCGCTCCTTTCACCATTATTATACTCCTCTGCAGTGCCAACCTGTGCCTGAAGAAAACAAACACCAAACCTTGTTTTAATTAATCAACGTCACGGAATGGTTTAAAAAAGGTTCATGTAGCATTTAAATTTCACCTGAAGTATTTCTGTAATTTCCGGATCATTCCAGGGTCCTTTGTCATTTAACAGGCAGCCGCCATAGTCAGAACATGTGCAGTTTCCACCCAGGAAACTTGGCAAATTACTGTAGAAAATGAAATTAGCAGTACTACACATGCGCTATGTATAAAACTATGCATGAGTCAAGATCAAATTAACAAGCATTTTATGCTTTCATTTTTTATGCAAATATACATAACTATGCATCAGAAATGTTACCTTGGATCAATAACTTCAGCCAAGATACTATGGTAGTTGCTTCCAAGCACCTGAAATTGTAATTTTTGAAGTTTAAATGAAAACTTACACTGCTTTTTTTTTTTAACTAGAAAAAATTACATATGTGCTTACTTGGATCTTTGCTAATGTACGTGCATCAAGAAAAACCATGAGTGCTTTCCAGAGGACCCTAAAACCAGATCCAGCATTGACAATAAAAAGTCGATGAAGTGTCTGCCAATATATCACTGTCAGAATTCATTAGGTGCTATGTAACGAGAGTGTGATCATACTTCTTTGTCCATTTCTTTGATGATGAATCATGTGCAAACGATTATTATACCAATTTTTTTTTACACAAATGATCTAGGCACAATGATCTTCAAGATGATCGAGATATCAACATTATTTTCATAAAATCAAATGTCGAGGCAACAGAATCCTACACTGATGTTCTAGTTTACATATGATAGAACCCTATCCGCTGCTGTTGAATAGCAGTTTTCAAGGCATTTTCTACATACCTCAGGATAATAATTGCTGTCAATCTTTTGAATTTCTGTGAAGATATTCCTTGCAGGCTTTGAGAAATTAGAGAGACCCTATGCAAAGAAGATAAACTGGTTTTATTTAAAGGTAGCTAAAAGCGCATCAAGATTATGGATGATGACAATAAATTATTTTTTGAGAGCTTTTGAGAATCTGTCATGAGAACAGCTCTTAAAATAAAATGAAATCAATTCTTCACAAGTTTGCAAGTGTATATGTTTATAATCTGTGTTTGTGAATTATAACAACTTTCAATGACACCAATCCATGTGTAGCAATAATACCCTGATAAATGCACATACAGACAAGTAGTGTTTTACAATCCGAGCAGGACTCACATGTTTGGCAGTCGTTTGTAAGGGTGTCGGCCCCACATCACACAAACCAATGACTGTTGAACATGTGACTCTTGTTCAGCTTATAATTCGCACTGTAGATCATTTTCCTAACATTCCATATCAAATCTGAACACGAAGTCTTAACTTCTATATCCATTCTTTCTAAAAATTCTATTTAAGCAAATAGTACATAACTACAATATGATGATAATAATCTAACTTGTAACCGCTGCTACTGGAAAATAATTATATTTCCTAATTTTCAAGGTTTTTTTTCAAGATTAAACATATGTTTTTACATAATGAAACCTACAACTGTTTGACAAACCAATTATTGAAGACAATCAGAACTATATTCAGCATCCAAATAGAACTAAAGACACTATCAAATTAAAGGCAGGGTACAAGACTTTACACAAACATATCAAAACCATATCCTCAACATCCAAGAACTTAGGTTGTGTTTGGATCATGGATTTTGGTAGGCATTTGGAAAGAGAAAGGAAAAGATGAGGGAAATACAGTACATGAAATTAATGTGTTTGCATAAATAAGACTGAAAAATAGAAACAAGTTGAGTTGCTCACCACACCCTTCACATCTAAGATGCTTGTGGTGGAACCTATATGCTTCTTTGCTGAGACCGAACATGCAGGGTATCTCCAATTCAATGTTTTCTCTTGTTCAGACACGTGATACTTCATGAATCTATCGATAGTAGTTATTTGCAAAATGGCATTAAGATCTACCATTCCAACCCTTTCTATGTATAGTGGTCTTCCATACTTATCAACTCCATGAAATCCATGAGGATAGCATTTCTTAACCTCTTTGTACTCTTCGAACTTAAATTCCTGCAGTATATATTAAACAAAGAATTCCACAAGAATCAACAGATATAGTTTGAGCAAGAAGGCAGTGTATTTGATTAAAGAGGACCACCAAATAGATTTTTCGATTTTCTAAATGGGAAAATGAAAAAACTATCTATATAAAAATAAAAATAAAAAATTATTAAAAAAACTCAAGATAAATAAATGAGATCCTCAATCTTAAATTGAATATGCATAGTTTTGGTTCTTTGAACTTCTCATCCTAAATATAGCATGATTTTAAAAAACTAATCAATCTTCTTAATTACAGACATTCAAGCTGATGTGTTTACTTGTCAGCTAACTCCTCAAAAAATCAAAATACATGTGAGGATATCAATGAATTAACCTATAATGAGACATCTATGTCATGGAGAGTTGTGTATGCCAGATGTGGAGACCTGTTTTTGTCTCAAACTAGAATAACCCCCAAATCCTAGGACGTAGTGTCAAATCCTAGAGCATAGTGACACATTAATAGCACAAATTTTAGCAGATTGTAAAACTTAAATTTTACTTTTCCTTTCTTAATATGCTCCGTTTTTTCTTTCCTGGCTTTTGGTACTAAATTAGAGGCATACTGCAGGAACCATACAACTTAGCAGTTAGAATAATTTAATTTAACGATTTTGCAAGGTTTTACTATTATTTTTTTTATTAAAAAAAAAAAATACTAATATGTTAAGTTCAATGAGGTAAGCATCATAATTTGTGTTTTTACAGTTAGGCATCATCAATATTCATAGAGAAACAGTCATTATCTTATCGTCATGATGCTTCCAAACGGCATCAAAAGCATATATTATGTACAGGTTTCAAAATTCACCAACTCAAGAAAAAGAGAGACACTTCCTGTCTAGACCTGCCATAGTAATTTGAGTGAATGCTTATTAGTACCTATTCTTCATAAGCAACAGCCTTTTCAGGGGAAAAAATTGAAAATAAATCAATTATATTATCTAAGGACTGCAAATATGATCTAGACTTCCACTCATGGGCATCAAAATAGTTCCAACAACAAATTGCTACAGGTAGATAGTCTGAAAGTCACCTTTACAATTGTATCAACTTCAAATTCTTCTCGCCATTTAAGATATTGTAAAAACATATCTTTTGCTTTCATCAGATCAAAATCCCTCATTCGCAAAAATCTGACATGACATCATGGAAGAAAACCACTGTAAATATATGTAATAGTAAAATTACTCCAAACAGAACATCATCTTTGCCCGATTCACACTTCACCACACAGTACTCAAACAACACTTCACCACACAGTACTCAAACAATGCTACATAAAGAGCTTAACAAACTTCATTGAAACTACTTCATCCCAGAAGGAGGCTAATTATTTATGTATGTAAAAATGTCACAGCAGAAACATACCGTAAAAGTGTGTGGTAATCACTGTGTTTCCCTGGCAGATGGCCCTCGAGCAAAAGCAATTCACGGAAAGATTGAACAATTTGATCATCTTTTGGATCACGAGCTTCTTTGGGAACTGCTAGCAAGCTTTGGCTCTTTCTAATTCTCTTTAGTGAATCCCGAATCTTGAGTGGGTAAGACAACATGGACTTGCAATTTAAGTTTAATGAAGACAATTTCTTATACTCCTTTTGAGGAGGTAAATTCCAATGGCTTTCTATAGGTGGATAGATAGATTTAGCTTTCTCTTTAGCAGAATTAGTATCCTCAAAACTAGAGGACTGCTTGCTCCCCACAGAACCTTTTGATATAACTATTTCCTTATTTCTCTCCCTTGAATTATGCATATGTACTTATCAAAGCTATCGAGGAATGAAAAAGAATGAGAATTTCTTCTTTCACATCCAATCCTATTGTACCCAAATCATGTTCTTGCTTAGAAATTATCTATGACCAAGATTTCAAAGTTATGTAACGGAAACGTGCAAGAGCAGAATCTATAGTAGCAAGAACACAACAACTCCCTTCTAGAACTCTGTTGAATCCGAAGATTACCTGAATAAAATAATAGAAGGTAAAGAAAACTGTCAAAAAGATTCCGATATGACTATTTCCCTAAATCTGTTCTTTGATTTATGCATATGCACATATAATAGCTACAAACGGACAATAACTTCTTCTTCTAAATCCAATCCTTCTATACCCAGATCAAGTTTTTATTTATTTATTTATTAAATGACCTAGATTACAACAAGGTCAATTAAATCCCTCGAATTCAAACTAAAAAAATGTCATATAAACCAGTTGGCATCAAATTTAGGAGGGCAAGAGAAAAGTACAACCCAAGAATGTCAAAAAAAAAAAGTCATGTTAACGTAGAAGTGGCAAATAAAAAACATTAGAGAAACCCATTTGAGAAAAAGCACGAAAATGAATTTAAATGCAGAGGTAATACAAACCCAATTAAGAATGAGTAAGAGTATCGAGTTTGAAGGAGAGGAGATACTAAGAAAAAGAAACAAAAATGGAATTCTGTGACGAATGAACAAAGCAGAGAATCGAGTGAACAAGATGGAGGAGATTGAAAGCAATGTTGGGGCATCGAATGCCATGCTTCCTCGTTCGTCATCGAATTCGAATTCGAATTCGAATTTTGGTTGTTTTTGAATATCAAGGAACAGATAAAAAGTGAAGTCTCCATTTTTAACGACTCTTTTTGTGTCGTCTGTCTGTGTCTCAACTATCAAAGGCGCCAAAAACCCTAGAAATTTATAGGTACGAAAATTTCTCGTGGAACTCTATTTTTTTTTTTTCCTTCACCTTTGATGGTGTTTTTTAACACCTGTTTGGTTTTAAAAAATTAAATTTTTTATTTTTCGTATATTTTTATGTTTTTACTCAAAAAATTTAATATTTTTTTATTTTTTATTTTTTTGATAAATTTAACTTAGATATATTTAAAAAATATAATATTTATAAAAAAAAATTAAAAATTCATCAATCAAATACAAAAAAAAACTTATTAATTTTTTTAAATATTTTCTCACAAATATTTTATTTTTTAAGTGCATGTGCATCTAAGTTAAATATATTTAGAAAGTGCAAAATTTACTTAAAATATTAAAAAAAATTCACTAAAAACAAAAAATATATATATGAAAGACAAAAAAAAATTAAAATTGAATTTTTAGAAAATCAATCAAAATCAAACAAATTAACATTTTAGATGATTCCATAAATTTTATCCACTATTTGAGTCATGATTTTACACCAACCAATATTATAATTGCCAGTTACATAATAGAGTCTACATTTTAAACGAAAATAGTAAATTTTTTAATATAAAACTCATTATTTTAAATTAATTATAATAGAGTCTACATTTTAAATTAATTATACATTATGTTATATGCACACATTTAAAAGAGTGGACAAATTTATTTTCTGCATATTTAAAATTTGAATTTGTGTTGAAATTAGTGGAGTAAAATGAAAAAACCAATGAAATTTTGACAAAAATAGAAACTTTTTTTTTTGGTTCACTTCTCTAAAATTTAAACACAACCTAGAGTGTGATATTTGCCCTCACTTTTTGTATTACATACAGGAAAAATTAGTAAAACATCCCTCTAATTTTTAGTAAAAAATATCCAATATTTTTTTTTTATTAATTAAGATCCCCTCAATGAAATTTTTCTATAAAAATTAAAATTTCTATGTCGGAATGAAATTTCTCTATTGAGTAGAAATTTCTCTATGTCGAATTTTTTTAATGAAAATATTGAGAAACCAATTACTATACAAATATTGTATGTCCATATATTCCATACAAAATCTTAATATCAAACACCTTAAAAAAAACCTCCCCTTACATATATTCCATTTTTCTTGTCTTAAAAAATGAATAATAATGTCCATACTGATTTTCAAGTACGAAGCACAAAGAAGGGCATAATTGACATTTTCCTCTTAATAAGGGGAAAACTACATTTTTTTTGCCCTTCCTCTCACTCCCTCCATTGAAAAACAACAATGCTAGGGACCTTATTCACCAGAAAATGAAATTATAACTGCCTCATTGTAGAATTTCACCAAAACAAAATTAATTTAAGGACTAAGAATCCACAAACTAATTTATTTCAAAGCTTTCAAGATCAACTACACCATAAACACATTCTCACAATGCCCTTATGAAATGTTTACAATTTTAGGACAAGATACAACATAAAAACAAAATAATCAGAAATTTTTAAAAAAGAAGATGTGGGTGATCTAGTCAAGGATACCTAAAAAATCACAATGAAACAACCAAAATTGGAAGAGGAGATTCAGTTTCTAATTCAGAATCTTGGATGACAATCAGATTTTGTGTGCTGCCTGGGGAATCAAGAGTCCTTCATAATCATCAACAACCACCTGTTTAGCATTTTAACCGAGTAAGTGTTGCTAATCAACAAATAGTTGAATAGGAAGAGAGAAAAGAGAGTTTTTACCTCGTATCTATCACCGTGATAAGTGTATTCCACGCGCAACTGCTTAGGTTCTCCTGGACAAGGATCACAGAAGCCCATAATCCCTGACTTCTTTACACCCTCATGAAGCTACACAAAATTATTGAAAGCCGAATATTATAGACACGTATAAAATTTGGAATCTCTAGAGTACAGATATGTTCCTAGAGCATAGTATAAAATCCCCCTAACTGGCATACTGAACATTAAGAAATGGGTAGTTCTATTCGCACACCACCATTTCTCTCATTTCACTCCATCTGCTAAATTTTTTTAATTATGGTTGCATCCCTCAAGCAAATTACTCTTCTGGGGAGGGGCAACAGGGCTAGGGAGGGGGATCACAGCAGCAGCGACAAGTCGTGACTGTTGGGCTAGGGTTGGGGTTCGGGTTTTGAGATTGGAGAGGATGGGGGTATTTTGGTATTATTTAAAAAATAATGGTGTGAATTGAGAAAAAAATAAGAAATTTATATTAAGTGGTGTGAACGAGTAAGATAATGCGTGGTGTGCAAATAGAATTACCCTTAAAAAATAGCATTAACATATGCAACGTAAAACATGGACAAAAATGATCAAATTTTGCATTTACATTACAACACTAGTCATTAATTAGAAAATTCAGTTTTCATCACCTGGTACTAAAATAGGAGCCATATTAGGTCCTCAGAATATGCAGAAAAGATATTTGAAAAGAATCATAGATATACAAGAAAAGTACCTTCAGTTGCCCAGAATCGTTGGCCAGAAAATTTAGAGGTAAAGTGACATCTATGACTTGTGAAGCTAATTCATCATTCGCTTCTGCTGCTTCATCTCTTTTTTTGTTCAAAGATTTTTTACTTCCGTAAACTGCTTTCGTAATTACCAGTCCATCTGTTTCTAGTTGTCTGCTCCTTTTCCTATTAGCCACATTTTGTAGCAACTGCTGAGCTTTCTCCGCTGCTGCCATTGCCTCTTGAACCTACATAAAGCAGAGAAATACATAAAAATAAAAGGAGAGAAATGCCTCGATATTCCTGGATGTCGCCAAGGAAAGAAACAAGCTATATAGGCCAAAACCAATCAAGAAAAAACGACACAAAAATGATGCAATTTGCACAAAGTAATAGCATACATTTCAAGTCAAGCATTCCCACATCACTTAAAATCATCAAGTCCAAAGTAATATTAAACATGTATAAGTAATAAAAGCAACATTGGGTATGCCTTTGCAGTTGAATAAGTGAACCAAATCAAATCAAACTAAACTAAGCCTTGTGTTGTAATCAGAAAGTTGATTAATGGAATACTTCATTTGATATAGTAGATGCATTTTTGCATAAGCTTGCCTCAGAAAAGCCTTATCTAGCTACTTGACGTCAGCTAAGAAAGATTTTCAGATATAAACAGAAACAAACACATTATAATAAATCAGAAGACCATTTTTATCAAAAATACAAATACAACCACAAACAAGAAATATCAGAACTCTACAGATGCATAAAAGAGTCAGTCTACTTAGGTTTTGCATTTTCTAGATGTGTATTAATGCGGGTATACAGCTCATGCAAGACAGAATCAATCATCAGGCTAAAAAATAGGACAGGTTCAGCAACAACTATGTATGATTTATGGTAAAACAAATTGCGGCAAAAACAATTAAGACAAATTTATTGAGAATGATATTACTAGAGATAGAAGGTTGAAATTCAATGGAATCAAAGATATTGGACACCCTTGGGCCAGACCAGAACAATCCCACCTAGTGTTTGGTGTATTATTTTTGTTTGAAGAAAACAAGCAAGCACGCCTCATGTAGGCAGATTAATGAAGTTCTTTCTAGGGGGGTAGGGGTAGGGGTAAGGGGGGGGGGGGGGGGGGGGACAAAACAAAAAAAACCACAGGGTGTTGTATACCTGAGTTGATGTCTTTTCCATATTCTCTAACATCTTCTGCTTTTCCCGTTTAAGGTAATAAGGTTTGATAATGAATGTCTGCAAATATACCAAAAGGAGTTAAAATTAACAAAAATTGTGGAATTGCCTGCTCAAAGGAAACTGTCAAAAACCCATTCTTAACTCAAACAAAGGATATACACTAAAAAGACAATAACAACTCATTATTAATGAGATCAGTAAAAAATAACTATCACCATTGCCTTTAAATGGTATAAGCAAAGATGCTTTGTCCATTTACTTATTTGAGCACCTTTGCTTATAACATTTACTGATGCTTTGTCCAGCAGGAGATAAATAAGTTGTACTCTTCAAAAGTCATCCTCAATTATAATATACGAGTACAGATGCATAGATGTCAACCGCAGGGATTCTACATCAGAGATCCACATGGCAACAAAACTGACACAATCAAATATTCTCCACCACTAATTCTAAGGAATTCTTCGGATTGAAAAAAGTATTGGAAAATCTGCAGGGAAAAAAAATATTGGAAAAATCTGCAGACCAGGTCGACAAAAACCATTTGATGATGCTAATTTGCACAAAAGAATTAGAGTGACAGGCACGAAGTGGTGGTGTGTCCTAATTTCCTCTAAGGCAACCCAAGAAACATAAGATTCTACCCTACTAAATTAACTTGCTAGATTTTTATTTCTTTTTCCAATAACTAAATCAACTCTCTAAATGTCAGCATAAAATGATTTTATATGTGACGTTTTCAATCTTTTTATGTTCTGCCTTCGATCATGCACGTATTGAAAGACATTTTGGAAATCTTACTCAATTTCTGACCTGCGTCATGTTAGATATTGCACTTTTGCACAAAACATATATGCTGTTTAATTACCGAATTTGGTTACAATTGAGTATTTCGCATTCCACCTTAAGCAGCATTGACAAGAAAATTCTTTATATACAAGTTATTAACAAGAAATTAAGGAGTGAGAATTATAAATTATTCAAACAACTAGACAGATTGAAAAGAAATAGAAGTGGGCATTCCTTGACAACCTTGAGAAAAAAGTAAAGTGATGTTGGAATAACAAATGCTCCAGTTGCAAACACAGCATTCAAATGCCTGGAAAGCAGAATCTGCATGCATGCAGTAGCCCATTAACAACATATCAAAAACCCAAGGCATAATGCATAAACATAGAATGATATTAACAGTATTACAATCACGTACACAAATTTATGCAAGATGTAAGTACTATCTAAAAATGGAAACAAATAATATGATTGCCTGAATTCATTGCAAACCTTTATTTCTTTCTCTAACATAAACTAGGTATGTACTATTGCTGACACAAAGCCTTAAACCATAAGCAGCATGAATCTAACACAAACTAGGAACTGCCTAACCCTGGATATTAGATTTATGTCGTAATTCATGACTACTTCACCAGCTAAGAGAATGCCACTCAACCAAATTGAAAAATCACTTATGTGGCTCAAACTCCCATTTATTTTCTCTTTTCTGTTGATAATTTTACTTTGTTAGACTTTTTGCCACAAAGATGTAGTATCTGTTGGTTGTGCTCATGTCACAGGTCAAAATCATGATCACTTTTAGTAGGTTGTTAATATGAAGATATAATTTGAAGAAGAGCACACCATAAACAACATTCCACCCCCCAGCAGATGCTGAAACACACAAAAACTGGAAAAAAAAAAAAAAAAAAAAAAGAAAAAAAAAAGAAGAAAAGTTTGTGAGGATGAGATCCAAGCCTAAATAGAAAAGGTCTCATATAAAACACACACCTTTTCCATATAGAAAAGGTCAAATGAACATGAAAATTTGTGGCCCAATAGCTATAAGCAAATTTTATGGGGCTGAAACAAGTGAGAGCATGAGGATGGCACTTACAGGAACAATTAACTTTTGTCTCCCACGATGCAGTTCAAATTTCCAAAAGATACCCTACCAATAATTAGAAAGAACATGAGATAAAACCAACTGAACCAAAATACAATATACAAAGAAAAATCACCACTAAAATCAACATATAAAATGGAATATATCCAGATGAACCAAGATGTAAACATGAAATGTTGTGAATTTTTGTAAGTTAATATTCTGATGGAATGATTTCTTTATATTTTACTAGGTTTTAGGAATTGGGGATATTTCGATAATTTGGAATTCTCTGGACATGGGTTGTGGAGTTGCCCATGGGTCTTATTATGGGTGAAATCATGTGTTTTGAGTCCTATAGACAGCCTACATTAGGTTTCGAATATTCCAATAGTCAAATTTTATTAGATTGAAATAAAAAAGTCATACCAAAAGAATTAGCAGAATCCTGAAGCCTATGAATACTTGCGAAATCTCTGTATCCATTGGATTGAGATTTTAAGAATGTATTTAAAGTTTTTGTGCCCTTGTGTGATGCTTTACGCAATCCCATCTCATGGAGTAATTCCTATGGAATTTCAGATGGGATTCCTCTTGCTTCTTCTTCTTCCACAAAATTACCACTCTCCGGCTAGTGTTTACAGACATAAAACAAACCCAATTGCAATCAAAAAAACCCAACCTAATCTAGCCCAAATCATCCCAAATTTTTTTTCCCTGCCCTCTAAGCCTTTAATTCCACATCTTAAACCTTAAAACCTTTCTTGTTCAAATTGTTTCTAGAAATCCAACAACCTGCACTTAGAAAATAAGGCACTATGTCTCATTGGTACACGTCACATCAATACTTCGTATAAAGCATACTGTTGTTTCACTATGTTTCTTCCAATGGCATCTCCAAAGAAGCATCACCGGGGAAAAAAAGATAACAGGAAAATGATATTTTGGTATACTGCTCTAGACATATCCACTACCAAAGATTTGCAGATATTACCACTCAAATTTGAAAAAATACTATTTTTTACCAGAGTAACAAAAAAGAGCATATAAAGGAAACAAGAGCAAGAACCTGAATTCCTACTGAATACAACATGCGGACAGTACTGAACTGCGATATTTTCCTTCCACCCCCGACTTCAAGCTCAAGCATAGTGCTGCAAAATGGTGCAAAAAGTCACAGGAGAACAATCTCGACTTGCACAAAGAAATAAAGTGTATAGCAACATAGACACTAGAAAAGTTGGTCAAATAGATGGTACCATACTACATTGTCTTTATATGGGGGGATTCTTATGGTTGCTCAAACTAAGAAAGCGAAGACAGCATGACAAAGTATATGCTCTTTCACTATCAGATGACAGCATAATAGCATATGCAGTGAATTGCAGTTAAAACACATGCATAAAATCGTATGAGATAACAATTTGAAATGCTTAGTAAATGCTGTGGAATATTTAATCAATGAACATCTTGCATCACAAACGTAAGCCCTTAAAGATATCCACTCTAACTGAAGACCTTCATAGTTGGTACTACAGTACTTTGCACCTCCCCATAAGCTGCACCATTGAATACATAATTTCCAATATAAACCAAAATTTCTTACTGAATGTGTTTTGACACTTTCTGACTTTGACTAAGAGCGATGCATTGACTCTCATTGGAATAACACAAACAGTCCCATGCCTAAGTTGAAAACAGACTACAGGAATACAAATAGATTCTGATACAGAATTGGGGTGAAAGAAATCAATAAATAATTTATCTGGTGCAAAGGTAAATTACATCTTCCATTTCTTGACATATAAAATAAAAGAAAATTATGCTGCCAATTGAGAAGAATCAGTAACGAACATTAGGAATCTCCAATTGCCAGCAAATAGGTGAAGTGGCGGACCATAACAACACATTAGGTAAAGCTATTACTTTTCATGAAAATGAACAGGTGCATGCCAAGACCGAAACAAAACACATCCATGAAATCAATATCCGAATAAATACAAAAGAGCATACCTTCCAACTCTGCCAGCGATACGCCCATGAGACTTTGTGGAGAAGCGGTGAGTATAATGAGCCGAAGCTCCAAAAGAACTTGTGCCAATCTGCAATGGATTGAACATGAACAAAGTATTTGGGGTATCTCAATGTGCTGAAAGTTTAAGGTATCTATGATAAGGTGGGAAACAAGAAAAAAAAATCTATATGGTTCATGCAAGTAGATGAAGAATGAATTGAGTGATTATCAATCATATAAATTCACCTCGATTGGCAGACAGACTAACAGAATACAATTCAAGTAATTTTTATTTTTAAAACAAAGAACAAAAATTAAAATTAAAAAAGAAGGGTAAAAAGATGTTGGGCCCTGGCTTGAGTCATTTTCTTTTCTTTTATTCCCTTTTTTGGCTAAGGTTCCATGGCACAATAATACTCTAATGATCCATTGGTACAAAGCCCTGGTGATGTTTTAAAAGCAACCATAACTATCATGATGCTCAGCTTGTAGAACAGTAGACGGGTGCTTAAACATTTGCTTTAATGGCTTAGGTTCAACTCCTCATGGCTTCTAAACAAATAAATATTTTTTAGTGATTTTAGTATATTATGTACCTGCCTGGTTATGATCAACATGGCCACATGGGTATCCAAACATCTGCCCAGGTTGACGATTCATTCTGGGTCTCTCAGTTGAACAAACCAATTAAGGAACCAGCCCAATGAAGTGCCAGTTCACAGATTCTTCTGTGCAACTCCTGGGCTGAATAGGGTTCATTGAAACTGTAAAGTTTAGGCATCAGAATTTCAACTGCATATTGAATGATGCCTTGATGTAAATATGTCCTTTCTCAAGATAATTGCAAGCACAGAACCTCTAGTGATACCATAACGTAAATGTGTCCCTCAAGATAATTGCAATTAACAAACATTCATTCTTTTCTAAAAGATGTTTTTCACTTGATTAATGAGGAAAATTAGATGTACCTTAATCTCTCCAGCAGCAGACATTTTCTCTTCTTTCTTCTGCCATCCAACAGCTACAGATGATTCTGGACCTAAAACAAGCTGTATCTGCAGGGAGGAAAAGAAAAACAAAAAGAAACAGATCAAATACATGAAAAAATGTTAGAAGCAATAGAAAGCTGATTTATATAACAAAAGAAAGCCAGGTCTGTGTTATTTATTGCTTCCTTTTGGCAATGCTTCCTACTTCAGAAAGTCATCCTTTTTACCAGCTTAATTTTTCTTTAGCTTAAAGTGAAAAATAAATTAAGGACAAAAATGATTGTGATCAAACAGCATTTAGTTAAATAAAAATTCAAAGCTCCTTTAGTTCATCAGCAGATTCCTGCAGGCATTCAAGTGCATTCCATTATTGCTTCAAAATTAATCACACATTATGTTCAACATTAGAGGGATGCTGATAAGATACAAAGGAGCCTACTTGCAACAGAAAAAGCATACATTTCCACCAGATGTGTCGGAGAGTTGGCGAGTCCAGGAATTAGAAAGATTAATTGAACCGTCTCTTAAAGACATCGTAATGCCCATTGTTGCCGTGGAGTGCAGAGATAGGTTGCTGAACAAAGACACAAAGAAAACGTGGAGTAGAGCTAGTCAAATGGGAGGAAAGCTGAGATATCAAACCAACTTACAGAAGCAATTCTCCTACCGAGATGTTTGCACCCCAATCAGTGCACGTAAACCAGTAGAAGCCATGAATTCTATGGAGGAGACTGACGATATCTGATGCCTAAGCATAACAGAGGCTGCACCACCACCAGCATTTCCGTTAACTGCCAGATTTCCACCAATAGCAATAGCATTGCGTTTGGAGATTTGAGACTGAAGTTCACTTGACATTGCCATTCTGAAATGTATATAAATGCACACAATTGGTTTAGATGAAATGATATAAATTAAAACAAATCTTTACATATGCATGAACCTAGTGCCTTTACAAGATATAAAAGACAATACAACATAGACAGAAAACTTATTGGACTCATTCAAAAAGATAAAAAGGATATTATGGTACTGGTTATTATGGGAATGAATATTGTGACAACTACCCATTTCAAAGTGTATTTACATATTTATGTGGGAACAGATCTGAAGTATTAGAATCTAAGCAACTTAAGATGTGGCAAAAACACCACTTTGTGATATTGAGTATCTTGGAAAAAATGGATTTTACAGCAACAAGTAAGCCATCATTATATTTCAAAAAGAATCAGAGACAGAAAAGGACAAAAATAGTCCTGGAAGTGACGTGAATAAAAGAGAAATGGTGACGAGGCTGATTCCTGTAACTTGAACGTGTGCCACAATGCATAATCTAATTCAAAATTGCAGAACACAGAGAAGTAGCCAGGAAAATAAAATGAACTATACCCTCTCATGATGCTACCACCCTTTAGAAACTGTGGCAAAGACAAATTGGCGAGAATCGAACCAGAAGGTTGGACATGAGCTGAAACCTTTTCCATTTCTTTCCTACGCCGTAATCTTTCTAGTTCTTCCTTGATCTCTTCAGCTTTGTTCAGTTTAGGACCAAGTTCCAAACCAGACGTCAATCCTTCCATGCCATATATATCATATATCTGCCTTTTCCTCTCATCAGATAAAATTTCATAGGCTTCACATAGCCGTTGGAAGTTTTCTGTCGCAATATCCTTCATCTGAACAATAAAAAATAAAAAATTCCATGCAATAAAAAAATGTAGTCATTTAATCTCATTTCAAATCAGAAAGTAAACTCAAGATTCAAATGAAACCACATAAAAAGGACTCTGAGAAACTAGCAATCCATATCTTAAATTTAGAGTCTTAGACATGCAAATCCTTACATTCTGATGAAGTCCAAGACTATAAGCATATCAACCAAAAGACTACTATTGAACTAGTTGCAATTTGTAAATATATAGTCACAGATGAGCCCAAATTGAGTATAATCTAGTAAACTGACGACATTAGATGACTTGAGTTTCCTAACAATTCTAAATTTAATTAAAAACATAAGGACAGTAACATAGTAAAACCCCGAATTTTACTTACCCAAAAAGGTAAAAGTATGAATTTTCAAACAGAACATTCCGAAAACACTTGTCATTTTCAGTAATACATCCAACAATCCTGATGGATTTATATTCTAATAATCTGATGACATAAGTTGACTCATGAGAATCTTGATCATTTTTTCAGTTTTACCATGACTTCTATGTTCAAATTTAACTTTAAAAATTTGGGGAAAAACTAAAAATCATATATGCTCTCCCGGTCGATTTTTAAGGTGATCATTTCTTGTAAAGCAAATAGATTAAATACTACAAACTTTTGATAAAGGAGCATTAATATCACTAATTGATCTTGCAGTGTGTGTAAAAAGTAACTGTCATTATGAAAATGAACCACTAACTTATCCAACAACCAAACAAGTCCATATATCTACTAGAAGGAAAATATGAGTACTCCGCAACACTGAAAAATAATTTTGTACTAAGAGATAACACAACAGTATCTTCAAACAACAGTGATTATAATGATAATAAGACTTCAACAAGATAAAAGCCAGTCCACTAACAAGACAACCAAAAAAAATGCTTAATCTAAATTGAGTACTCCAAAATTGGGAGTTTCAATATCTAATCTTATGTTGGGGGCCTAAAACAAATTTGAATTAAAACATTTACCAATTCAAATATTTTGAATTAGTTAATCCAAAAAAATGGAGCAATTCATTATATAGAATAATTCATGCAGGCCCTTTAGAAATCTATAATGTCATGAGTATAGAGCACCAAATAAATATGGGCAAAATCCACTTACCCCCTCGTAGTTTGGGCTATTTGCAATTTACCCCTTGTACTTCAATAATAGGCAAAGAAATCTCTTGTGATTTTGGACTAAAATGCAATGATAAAACTATTAATGAAAAATGTTTATTCTTAATCTTATCTACACTCTCTCCAATGTTAATATTCTTTCTTTGTTAAATTTTCAGCTAGCTTCAAACATAAATCAAAATTAGCTTAATTTGCGGCAAGGAGATCCTTTATCTCCGCTGTTGTTCATTCTGGTTATGGAGGCTTTGGAACGTTTGTTGTCCAGGGCAGCTCATGGAGGTTTGTTGCAGGGATTTGAGGTGGGTTCGAGTCCTGCGTCTTTGCTGGTTTCACATCTTTTCTATGCAGATGATGCTTTTATATTTTGTGATGCAGATGTGGACCAAATTGGACATCTTCGGTGTGCGTTGTTGTGTTTTGAGGTTGTGTCAGGATTGCGGGTTAATCTTTCAAAGTCTAAATTGATCCCGGTTGGGGAGGTGGCACGGTTGCCGGTTTTGGCAGCAATTATAGAGTGCAAAGTGGTTTCGTTGCCCGTGTCGTATCTTGGTCTTCCTTTGGGAGCTTCCTTCAATGCTCGAGGGGTATGGGATGGAGTGGTAACACGGGTGCAACAGAGGTTAGTTGGCTGGAAGCGTCAATACTTGTCAAAAGGAGAAAGGCTTACCTTGATCAAGAGTGTCTTGTTGAGTATCCCTACTTATTTTATGTTTGTTCAAGTAATTCCGGTGGCAGTGGCAAAGAGGATTGAGAAGCTACAGCGAGACTTTTATGGAGTGTTGAGGGGGTGGTTTTTCATTCCCATTTGGTAGCTTGGGATCAGGTGTGTGTTCCAAAGATAGGGGGTTTGGGGGATTAAGCCGTTGGTTTGGTTTAATTTGGCTTTGTTGGGTGAGTGGTTGTGGCATTTTGTGAGAGAAAGGGAGCATTTATGGAGAAAGGTGGTTGTAGTGAAGTATGGATTGGGGAGAGGGGAGTGGTGTTCGGGAAGGGTAGGGATGACTCATGGTCAGAGTGTTTGGAAAGGTATTTGGTTTGGGTTGGGAGGAGTTTTGGCAGCGGGTTCGGTTGAAGGTTGGAGTGGGGGATAGAGTGCGCTTTTGGCGTGACAAGTGGTGTGATGATATTCCTTTAGACCAGATGTTCCTGTTGATTTTTGGGATTGTAGAAGATTGTGAGGTCATGATGGAGAATGTTTGGATTGGCCAGGGAGAGGAGTTTGTTCAGAATGTCCAATTGCGCCGTTCTATTCAAGATTGGGAGGTGGATTAGTTAGTGGAGTTGTTGGGTTTCTTATATGGGTTGTGAGAAGGGGGTGTAGATGAGGATTCGCTGGTTTGGACTTGCCCGGGTTCCAAAGGGCTATTTTCTATGTCTTCATTCTATGGTGCGCTTGTTCCTATTGATACAGATCTCATCCCTTGGAAATGTGTTTGAGTCTTCGGCATGCCTTCCAAGGTATCTTTCTTTGTTTGGATAGCGACTTTAGGCCGTATTCTAACCATTGATAATTTAAGGCGGCGGGGGCATATTATAGTAAATTGGTGTTGTTTGTGTTGTGGCAATGTCGAGTCGGTGAATCATTTGCTTATTCATTGTCCAGTTGCTTCTAGGTTATGGATGCTTTTTGTTGCCACTTTTGACTTGGAATGGGTACAGCCAGGCACTATGTCAACAGTTTTACAAAGTTGGGCTGCGGGTAGGGTTGGGCGGAGGCGTCAGAAAGCATGGATGATAGCTTCTCATTGTTTAATGTAGCTCCTTTGGTTGGAGCACAATAGGTGGGTTTGCCAAGGAGTGTCACGTTCAATTCCTTGGTTGGAGAGACGGTTGCTTATGGTGTTATATAATTTTGATTGATCTAAATATTTTGGCTTTTTTAGATTTTGTGGAGAATTTATTATCTTAGTTTTTCTTTAGGGGCCTGATATTTGTATTCTCTGCATCATCTACATCATCTTCATGCTTTTCTAATAAAGTTAGCATATTTATCCAAAAAAAATAAAACTAATTTGCAATTTATTTTTTCTAACCATGTCTTTACTTAAATAAAATATACTGATTACCAAATATATATTAATTATGGGTATAATAATGTGTATGATCAGTGCAATTAGGTCTTTGGATGAAAAAGACAAAAAAAAAAAAAAAAAAAAGTCATTTTTGGGTCTTTTTTCTTTGAAATTTGATTTTGTAAAGTAGATTTTGCCCAATATATATATATATATATACAGAAACAAAACAATTATAATATAGCTCAGTCAGTCACAGAGTAGATGTACTGAAACAATACCCAAACAAGCCT
This sequence comes from Camellia lanceoleosa, assembly GCA_025200525.1. Classification (NCBI taxonomy): domain Eukaryota; kingdom Viridiplantae; phylum Streptophyta; class Magnoliopsida; order Ericales; family Theaceae; genus Camellia; species Camellia lanceoleosa. Next base: position 156,234,051 of record CM045769.1, on the reverse strand, counting down.
TAAACAAAAACCCAAAACAAATACAACATCATAGTGAGGTTGCAATTCAATTCAAACAGGCTTAGAGAGAGAGTTGCCTGGGGAGATTGGTATTTGTCAGGGTGATAGACTTGGGCCCACTGGCGATAGGCTTTTCTGATTTCTTCATCGGAGGCTTCTGGAGATATGTGTAGCAGAGCGTAAAGCTCTTTGTTCGGGTGTCCGACCTCTGCTCCTTTCATTTTCTTCAGAGAATCGAAGGACTAGGTGTTTGTTTGCTAGGTTTGTGTTTTTAGTGGGATTGCAGTGCCAGTGATGATCAAGTGTCAAGTGTTGTAAGTTTTCATTCTGCTTTTGTTTCTTGTGAGGTTGTATGTTATCCGACTATGGAGCCGGCCATCAATGGAATCTAGGGGTCCGGTTTGGTATAATTTTTTTTAAGTTAGGCCTTGTTTGCAAATTTACTATTTTAATTGATTATTTAATTTTTTTTGTTAGTTAAAATAGTTATATTTAAAAAAATTAATTAATTTTTTTTATAATTAATTTAATGATTATAAAAAAAATAAAATAAAATAATTATAAATTAAATGCGACTTATTAATTATTTTAATTTATTTTATGAACTATTTTAGCCCAATCTTTCCAAACATCCCCAAAAACTCAAAAAGTAGGAAAAAACTTAACTCTTAAAAATAAAAATAAAAATAAAAATAAATCCCTTATTATTGTGAGAAGGCAAAAGCCATTTACTATGTTTGGTTTTGATTAATTTTTTATTTTTTATATTTTTGTACTTTTTATTTTTAGTAAATTTTTAATTTTTTAATTTTTTAAATATACATAATTTAGATACATTTAAAAAATAAAATATTTGTAAAAAAAATATTTTTAAAATTCAATAAAGATATAAATATATACTAAATTTTAGAATTTTTTGTGTTCGATGAATTTTTTTAAAAAGAAAAATCATAAATATTATACTTTTTAAGTGTATATAGATTAGGTATAGGTAAAAAATAAAAATAATTTTTTAAAAATATTAAACATTTTAACTAAAAAAATTAATTTTTTAAAAAATTTAACTCAATTTTCTAAAACCAAATAAAGTGATTTAGGCCCTGGCCCGACAATCCTGTTTAAAGTTAAAAACAAATTTCATGTGGTAGAACAATGGGCTGATCTTATGGGCTAGTTCACAAATAAAAAGACGAGTTGAAGTCCATAAAGCACTTAATTTTCTTTTTTCTAGCAAACACTTTTTTTTTTTTTTTGAAAACCTTACAAGTTTGATATAATTACATATCAAGTTTAAATTTCATAGCACTTTACCATCAATTATACTATTAGTAATATAGATTAGGGCTGCAAATGAATTGAGCTATTCATGAACAAACTCGGCTCGACTCGTTGCATAAGCTCGACTAGTCAAGCTCGGCTCCTTTTATATTTATTTAAATTATATAATAAATATATTATTTATATATTAAATAATATATAAATATATCAATAATATTTTTATTTAAATAATATAAATAATATTAAAAAAAATTATCAAGGCGAGCTAAGCCGAACTCAAATTTCATTAATATTAACGAGTCAAGCCGAGCTCGAGCTCAGTAACGAGCTCAATAAGTAAACAAGTCGAACTCGAGCTCTGCAAAGCTTGGTTCGGTTCGTTTGTAGCCCTAATATAGATTTTTTTTTTATAAAAAGGATCATATATTTTACTAAAATATGTATTTTATCTTTCATTATGCAGGTGTTCGTACACCACTTGTATTAATTTTGCTTATTTTACCTTTACTAAAAAGAAAGTCAATATAATTATATTAATTTTGTAAAATTTAATTTTTTTTTTCAAATCTTATGAGAAATCAATATAATTTACCACTTTCGCAACTATCATTGTGTATCACTTACTCCTTCAACTTCAAAAGTATACATTTGAACACTTCAATTATAAAATTACATCACTTTCATTTCCTATAAAAATAATGTTCTTGCATGTGACAAAAATGAAGTAATGGATGCATATAATATAAGAAGAATGGATTAGGGCTTTTGTTTTGGTGGGTGTGTTAAATCAAAGGCAGATTTGGTGCTTTATCAGTTGGGCCTAAGTTCTTGAAAAAGTTGGGCTCAATATTTTTGACAATTCTTTAAAAGAATAGATATAAAAAATAAATAAAAAGACTAGCTCGAAACGATTAGGTTCTGGGTGGGCTAGTGTTGATACTTGACAAAAGATCTTTGTCCTAATTTCATTTTGTTTCTTGTCTCAATTCATTTGTCCTAATTTCATTTTGTTTCTTGTCTCAATTCATTCCTAATTATTCAATCATGTCCCAAAATTCATGAGACTCGGGATTATCATATGATTTAAAAGAAAAATGTTATATAAATTAATAATTATTACTAACTAACAAGATATATAATAAATAGAAAATTAATAATTATTACTAACTAACAAGATATATAATAAATAGAACTTTATAAATTAAAACATGACATATTTTAATAATATAATAGGTGTCAAACAAAAATTTTGTAAGATTTATTAATTTTTATAATATTACTAATCATTTATTGAGTAAAAGTATATTAAAAAAATAAGAAGAAGAAGAAGAAGAAAAGATTAGAAGACATCAATTGTAACATTCATTATGAATGAGTCGATTGTCAGATTTCAATAATATGACTTTGTGTGTGTCGTTTTCTGATCACACTGCCAAATAGGTACCCAGCTAGAGAGCACCGGCAGAATAGATTAAACCCGAACAACCTGTCACAGAAAGAAGAGATTCTGGCGGTGGTTCGTCCACCCCGGGGTACTCCAACGATCAAGTCAGTTATCTCTCAAAGATAGAAAAAGTGCTTAACTCACCATTCAGAATATTAAAAGCGTACCTTAGACCAACGAGGGTGCCTCTCTTTTATAGCCAACACTGACCTAATCACAATAAAAGCCTAACTTCAATGGTCTCTGGATTACTGCTAATCTTGGACTCCCAGTGGGATTGGGATAAACTCTCTAAGAGTCTTATCTTTATCCAAACTGAAGTCCTCGCTTATTCTAGGACTCTTGTCCCTTATCCGCTTATCCCGGATTCTGGTATCTTCATAGATAACCTCGGCCTATCCGAGATCATCTCGGTATCATGACCAGGACATGTGGCACCTCGGCTGGCACTTTGGTGCCACCTCGGCTACGTGTTGTCACTCAAAAATTATGTCCTCACAACTGCCCCCTAGGTTCTATTACCTTGGCATTCTGAGGTGATGGAACCCATATCGTTTCTTCCATTTAGCACGTCAGCTAAGCTTGCCTTGTCTTTCATTACCGAGGTCATCATTCGTCGGCTCAAATATGACTAAGACTTAGTCTGTTTTCACTGTGCCTTAGAACCATCAACCAAGTTAATTCAAGTTATTTAGCCGAGGTCGTCCTCCTAGCCGAGGTCCTGTTCCGTTAAATCAAGAATTCCAAGAGTTTCAATACGCGTATGAGCTATCACGTACAGTATCTCAACCATTTCTACCACGTGTCTTTCCCCTACTGAGCCGTGTCTGACACGCGCCATTAAGTCGCATCGCTCGTGCACGCGCCGTCTAAAAAGCACATCGTCCTAGGCACCATAATTGCCATTTTGCCGCCATTTCGTGGTTTTGATCAAAATCACTTTCCTCTCTCCGTCTTTTCACTTTACATCACCATTTTCTCTTTGTGCTTCAAGCTTTCTGTCTCTAAAAAATGCCATTTCCGTTCTCCTAAAGCTTTCCAAGCTCTGCATGTTGCTCCGTTCACCTCTTCCGCGCGAGGCCTTCACCACTCTGTCGCTTTTGCTATCGTCGTCTGACATCGGCGAACCCTACACCGACCTCACATTCTCTGGTAAGCCACTGTTCTTTCTTGTTTCGATCCTTGGTTCACTTCGAACTCTGTTACATTTGTACTCTGTTACTGTGACTTTGTTCATGTTTTTTATTACAAATCTGTGTGTATGAATTCAATCATGTATTAGGGCATGTTTATCTTATGAATCTACTTTTGCCCAATATGTTTCTTGAATACACACACTATGCACCCATTTGTTCACTTTACCACTGTTCTTGGCCTTACATTCTTGTACACACTTTGTCACTGTGTTCTTGATAGTTCATCACCATTCTCGATTCTAAATCACGTTCTTGTTTCTGTTTTTTGTGTTTTTTCCGGATTCTTGCTTTCAATCTTTTGCTTACATAGACTTAGGTTTGAGATTTGTCATAGAATGCACAAACTTTAGGAAAAACTAAAACAAACTTCACTTTAGATTCCAAAAAATCTTTACCCCAGCATTCGTTTAGGTCTTGCCGAGGTCATCTAAACCTTCACAGAGCACTTCTTTTCCAAATCATACATCCTCCCTTTAAGCCGACATCATGGGTATGTGGAGGCATGGGGTAAACACCCCAACTAAGTTAGAGTACTTCAGGTAGGAGTTTGATATCCCAGTTGATGTTCACCTGAGGTTAGCTGGGAGGACGACTCCATCATGCCTGATGGAAACCTCATGCATTTCCCTGTCGTTACCTTCACAGAATATAGACTTAGGTTTCCACTAGACATCCTTTTCCGAGAAGTCCTCCATTATTACAAATTGAACCCGATGCAGCTTGCCATTAACTCTTACCAAGTTATCAATGGTATAATTGCCTTAGCTAAAAAAGAGAACACTAGGGTTACCCTTGCCGACATCCAGTACTGCTATACCATGTGTGGCCTTAAGTTAGAAAAAGGCTAAATCTACTACCTCAAACCGAGGTTCACAGAATACAAACTTCTTGCCAATCTCCTAGACTCCAACAAGGGAACCGGGGACAATTACTTCATTGTCTCGGGCAACTGGGAGTTCGCTCCAAATGAAGACCTTCACCCCTACCCTCTTAGCCGAACAGTATTCGTAGAGGGTAATGGTAAGAACCAAGTGTTACACTCACTTATTTTTCAAGTCTTTAATACTTTATTCTTTTTGTATGTTCTAACGTTTTTTTTTTCTTGCAGCTCTTCCACAGCTACCAAAAGACTTCCGTAAGTCCTTCTTCCCTAGCAAGGACTTCAAGAAGCTGTTAAATCTGCCAGTTCAGAGGTGGAGAGCTCCATTACTGCTTAACTTCATCCCAACCTACAAATCCGTTTTGCCCGACGTCCTGAAGAATAAGAGCAAGTCTCCTCCTTCTGCCACAACTCCACCAGCAACTTCATCACCCCGGCCAGATGAGGGATCAACTTCCGATCTAGCTGAGGGACCATCAACCTCGGCTCCATATCTAATCCCTCCATCTCAACGCAAACGCCGACGCCGAACTGTGATAGCTGCCGAGATGGGTTGCAAGAAAATAGTTGCAGATGATCTTCTAGTCGACATTCCTAATACTGTTAACGCTCAACCTTCTCCATCTCAATCTCAACCAAAACCAAAGCCCAAAAGACTGAAGAAGGCCCAGCCTGAGGCAATGGTGACTCAAATTGACACTGAGGACACCTTACCAATTTCAAAATTGGTCGAGAGCAAGAAGACCTCCTTCGCTGCCGAGAAGAGGCTCGTCGAGGTTGAGCCATCCAAATCAACTCGGTCGAAGAGGCCGAGGTCCGAGTCCACTACAGCCTCGGGGTCTTTGAAATTCGATGCCCCTTGGGCTCCTCGAATCACCATCGAGGACAAGCCGATCAGGGCTGGTGACAACGCCGACGACATTGAAGTCGATGTTGCCCTCTCTACCGCCTTGCTCCTTCCCGAAGATCTCAATCGTAATGCTAAGATGAGCGAATATGAAAACTTTGCTTTGATGTTGTAGCGCTCCGTACAAGTAAGCCCCCATCACTTGGTATTCTCCACTTCTGTCTTTTCATACTTAGAGAATTTTTACTAACATTTGCTCTTTTCTTTTCTTCTATGCGATCCAGCATGGCCACTCCTTCGCAATGCAAGCCTTCGCTATCAGGAAGGAGTTGGCCAACAAGACCAGGGAGGTTGCCAATTTGTCCAAATCCCTTAGCAAGGCCGAGGGCAAGATGAAGACTTTAATAAACCAAGTCAAGGAAGCCAAAAAAGTCCAGGATGAAGCCGATGAGAGGGCTGGGGCTACTAAGGCCATTGCCAAGGTCTCTGAGGCCGAGAAGAAAGAAACAGAGGCAAAGATGGCCGAGGCCCAAAAAGAACTCCAGGATGCCTTGGCCACAAAAGAGGCCGAAATCAAGGCCGTCGTTGAAAAGGCGTACGCCGAAGGGGCGGCCGACGTCAAGGAAGACTACAAAAAACAAATGAAGCAGGCATGCAACAAGGGTTTCACCCTTGGTTGGATGACTGCCCTCAAAAAGCTGGATGTCCCTGAGGACTCCCCCCTCAAGAATGCTGGCTACCTCCCGCTGCCATTCCCCCTTACTCCAAGCCAATCCGAAGACGATTCTGAGTCTGAGGAGGAAGCATTGGTTAGGAAGAAGAAGGAAGCTGCTGGGGCCAAGTCCTCTACTCTGAATGAGCAAGTCGTGGACTTATCTCAGGATGAGGAGGGTGAGGTCTCCAAAGATGCCACTATTGAGAGGACAACATCTGACGCGTCTATTGCCAACAAGAGCCTCGACCAGACTCTCAAAGAGATTGACGCCGAGCTCGCAGTTGAGAAGGCCGCTAAAAAGAGTTCCCAAATGTCCTCTGAGCCCCAAACCCAACTAGCTAATAACGTCAAATAGTCTAGTTTATTTACTTCTTGTACTTGTTCTTACTTTTGAAACAATGTAAGCTTTATTTTGGCCGACGTGCTACTTTTGTAATCTGAACAATTACTCTTTAATATCAGGCCGACGTGTATTTTTTCCTTATCTGAATGCATTCTCTAATTTCTTCTTTTAATGTGATTTGAATATTTGTCTTCTTTTTACTGTCTTGTATGTTTCTATACTTAGAATCATTTACATGTCTTCAACGTACACCTTAACTGTGTAATCTTCTCGGCATGGAATACTTCGACTTTGACCTAACACTTGAAAATATTTCTCATAATTTCAACAAGTGGTAAACCAACTCCCAAGCATCATTCTCCAGCCCTCTGCCCCCTAATGTGAACTTAAGTTCCACTTAGGTTCTCATTAAGTATATGGCTTTAACCTAGTCGCCGAGGTCAAATTCAAACCAAACCTCGGCCTCTTTGTTAATCTGACTGACATGCACTTAGCTTCAATCTGTGTCTGATTCTGCCGATATGACAAGTTCAAGTTAATTCAATTTAGTTCAACTCTATTATATACAAGTAGGAACTCTGCCATATAATAAGTCTAAGTTATTCGTCATGTTTCAATCAAAAATATCGCCAACTTAGTTCAACTCTATTATATGCAAGTAGAAACTCTACCATATAATAAGTCTAAGTTATTCGTCATGTTTCAATCAGAAACATCGCCAACTTAGTTCAACTCTATTACATACAAGTTGGAACTCTGTCATATAATAAGTCTAAGTTATTCGTCATGTTTCAATCAGAAACATCGCCAACTTAGTTCAACTCTATTATATATAAGTAGAAACTCTGCCATATAATAAGTCTAAGTTATTCGTCATGTTTCGCTTAGAGACATCATCAAGTATCTTATTAGTCATACTGCACAAGTTAAAAAATCAAGCTAAAACTTTATTATTACTTCGGCTAATAACAAAACAAAAGAAAGCGTAAAAACAAGAAAATCTAATGATAGAAAAACTTCAGATTGCAAGTATTCCAAGGTCTTGGCAACTCTTTGCCTTCACTATCCTCAAGTCGATATGCCCCGTTGCCCAAGACCGAGATGATTCTATAGGGTCCTTCCAAATTCGGGCAAAGCTTGCCCTCTCTAGGATCCTTCTTGTTGCCGATGACCTTTCTCAGGACGAGGTCACCAACTTAGAACTCTCTTGGGTTGACCTTCTTATTATAAGTCCTGGCAAGCTGCTGCTGGTATGCCCTCAGCTGAATTGCTACTTTCGCCTTTCTTTCTTCTAGCAAGTCCAGATCTCAGGCCAAGAATGCCTCATTGGTCCCATTTTCTACTCCCTGGGTTCTACTCCCTGGGTTCTAATTCCTAGGATGCCGAGCTCTAGTGGAATGACTGTGTAATGACCCCAAAAGTCATTCTTATTTAATTGGGGGTTAATGTGTTTTAATTCAACTACATCCATTGGAATTGAGAATGTTTTTATCTATTTTGGGATATTGATTGAGGTAGTGGGGTGATGGTAAAGTAAGATTGGACCAAAAACTTTAATTCGAATAATTCGCCTACGATCAGCCGTCACTCTTTTGCCCTTTTCTTTTTCCACACTTTGAATTTGGATGTGAGGTTAGAACCATTGGAAAGATTATTTTCGGGGCTTCAATTTGGGCACAAGAATGACCTAAAACGGAGTCCGGATGAGAGAGTTATGCATGTTTGAAGTTTTCATATCTGTGCTGGAAGCAGAACCGCACGTGCGGGAAATGCGGCGACGTGCGGCAAGATGTAGCAGGGCTCAAAAACGTGATTTTGAGCTCATTTCTTGCATTTTCTTTTCCTCTTCTTCTCCCTCTTTCATGTCCGAAACCCTAGCTCCTCAAACCTTGATTTCCTTCACTTTTCTCAACAAATCCACCATAGATCTTGCATCAAGGATGGAGAACAAGAAGAGGGTAACATTTTCAACCGATTGAAATTCGAATTTGTGGAGGATTCTTCTCAAAGCTTGCTTTCTTGCTCTCGAATCTTGAGGTAGGAGACCTTATTCCCTTTCAATATTGCATTCATGGATGGATTTATGGTATTTTGAGTATGGATTTATGGTATTTTGTGTATATAAATACAAATCTATAGTTTTGAACATATTATGTCTAACTTGAGATTGGGGGATTTCGGGTTTATAATGTTGGAGATGTAATTGTGGGGTTAAGGTGATGGATTATGAACTTTAGACTTGTCACGCCCCGAACCCGCCCCTAGAAGTTCGGTGACGAGACCGGCCAGTAACCTTTGGATTACCACAGGCCTTCCTGTACTAAACATAAATTAAAGGGGCTCGCGGAAGCGAAATAAAGAAACTAATAGTCCAAGAGCTGTGCATAAATATGAACATACATTCACATGCCCAAAAGATGAGTTAAATACCCACAATCTTTACATAACATGCTCACAACAATACTCTTGTACAACACATATCATTCAGTTATAATTATACAATAAAAGAAACAAACCAAAACTCTCAAAACGGCCTTCCAGGCCTGGCCCCAACTCTGAGGCACTCTAGACTAGGTAGGCTTCAAAACGGCGGCTCAGCTAGAACTCCGCCTCGGCTTGACTCCCATTTGTTCACCTATAATACATAAATACACACAATGAGCTAGAGCTCAGCAAGTAACATAACAGTAAAAGGGTTAGTGAACGAACTCCAACATCTCATATATACATAAAATAATCAGTCATCAGTCATTAATGGCATATTCCACAGAACCTTTCCATAATCTTTTCATAACATGTGTCGACTAACGACTAGAGTAACCGGTCCCGGACACCGGTTAAACACATACCGAGATCTCGTAACCTTTACCGTGGATGCCATAATAGATTCGCAAATAGAACATTCGTTCACAGAAAACATTTATCATTTCAAAATCATAACATAATAATCACTTTTGAACATACTTTCATGTAAACATATCTTTTACAGTGATGTTACTCACAGTGGGTTTCCAATACCGATTGTACGGTCTTCGAAGTTCGACCTGCAATTGACATTATAAAACATTTCTTCAATATACGTATCATAAATCATGTAATTCATGCACTTCATTCTTTTCTTTACATTCTTCTCATGTTCATTCCTTTCATATTCGTTTCATGCATTCCATTCATTCTTTACTTCCTTTCATTCCTTATTACATTCTTTCATACTCATTTCATGTTCATAATATGCTAAAAAACACGATTAACATGCTAAAAATCATGCAGAGCAACTTCCAGAATTTTCTTGAAAATAAACCTTCCCGCCGGCGCCCCATGTCCGCTCGGCGTCTGATAAATCCGTCAAAATGGCTTGAGAGGTTGAATTCTACGCCGAAGGGCCTATCTCTCTTCGGCCGAGCGACAAGGTAAAAGTCCGACTTTCTGGGCTGTTCTTCCCTCTTTCAATCTTCCATTTCTTCTTACAAAATCATTCCCAAATACATGAAATCCAAGTCTCAAAACCTTGAACAACAACTTGAATTAACTATTACAACTTTAATCAAACCTCAATTACATCATATAGAAGATCAAACCCTTGATTTAAGATGAAAACCCATAAATCTATACATACAACTTCATATCTCTATATTCATGGAGATTTTGAAGAAACAATCTCCTTTGAGCCAATAAACATGATTCAACCCATTTAAAACCATGATCTTGTGATCAACATGCTAAATACCAAGAATCAACAAACAATTTCATGGAAATCTTACCTTAAATTCTCAATTGAAGAAGCTACACTTGAGTTCCTCTTTTTCTCTCTTCTTCTCCCTTGGTTCTTCCTTTCCACGAATCTCTCTCTCTCTCTCTCTCTTCTCTAGATTTTTCTTCTTTGTTGAGTCAAATGAGTCAAACAAGCCACCATCCTTATCTTATAACATATATAATAATCTAATAAGAATAATAATGCCACAATCTTGCCAAACAAGGCCCTTCCCATCCAATATAACAATTTTACTAAATGTTACAAGCCAAACGGGGCTTAGCGAATCAGACGAAATTCAGTCTTCAATTTATTGTTTCAGATGGTTCTAAAAATTCCCGGTATCACATAAACATTTTCAATTTCATTTTCTGAACCCATTCTGGTCATCAATTTCAGTCCCGAAGATGTCATTTCACCAGATATTTTTCCAAAAGTAAACAGATAGTCTTCAATTAAATCACACTCAAGCTTAATTAATTACTGATAATTGTATCACACGGTTCCGGGTCGTTACAAGACTTGTAATCAATGAGGAAATTTGAACAAAAAATAATGGGTTAAGGAATTTGGATTTTTCTTGAAATTCCTAGGTTTTTCTTGAAACCCTAGGTTGATTAATGAAGATAACCAATGATTTGGCCCAAATTGGAAGTAGAATAATGAAATTGAGATATTGAAGTATATGTGGTCAAGTTTAATTAGAATTTGGAAATGTTTGAAAATTATGTTTAAAATTTGCGAATGAACTTTGATATGAACATTGGAATTCATGCTATAATGTGAAGGAAAAATTGGGGAAATAATCTAATAATGATATGCATGATATGAACTTGGTTTTGGAATGTGAAAATGGGATTTAAGGATTCCTCTTGCATTATGTTGAATTATTTAATGATGTTGAGTTGATTCATGTTATTTATGTTGAATTGTGGTGCTTATGTAGGATGGTATTGACTATGTTGATTTTGATTTTTGTGACCTAAAATGTGGAGTTTTCTAAAATGGGTTACTCCCAAATTATTTTGCTAAGTACTTGTGGGCTTGCTTAGTTATTAAAATCAAGAGAATGATTTATTTTTGGAAAAATATGGAAGATGTTCATACAATTCCTTCCTATCTTGAAATCAAAGTGATTGATTATAAATTTCATACTATGTTTACAAGAATGGTAATCTTCTATTTCTATATATAGATATATTGAGATGGAGGAAATTGTGGTATACTCGATGGATGCTTAATGGTAGGCTTGTGAAGAATAATGAAGGAAAGAAAAAAGAACTAATGATCAAGTTATATATGTGTACAGGGCACACTTCAGGAGGGACAAACACTCCGTTGTAGCACTGTGAGTAGTAGTACTTCGATATATCTTTAACCGTTAATGATTATTGTTATTGACGTTATGATCTTCGTCGTAAGAATTATGTTGACATATATGTTATGTATGCTATGTAAGAAATATTGTGAAATTATGGAAACATCAAAGGTGTAGGCTATATGAAGAACATTGTGAAATTATGGAAACATCAAAAAGGATTTGTGAAATATGCATCTCGAATTTGTGAAGTATGGATCACCAACTTGTGAAATATGAAATGATGTGGCCGAGGGCCATTTGTGACGCATGAATTCCCGAATTGTGAATTGTGAAACTATGAAGCCAAGAGCCGAGTTGTGAACCTATGAAACCCAAAAGCTAATTTAGGCATATGTGAATTTATGAGGCCGAGGGCCGACTTATGAATTTATGTGGCTAAGAACGATTTGTGAACTATGAATTTATGTGGCTAGGAGCCATTTGTGAACTATGAACTTATGTGGCCATGAGCCATTTGTGAGCTATGAATCTATGTGGCCAAGGGCCATTTGTGAAATTATGAAGCTATGAGGCCAAGGGCCAAAATTGTGAACTTGTGAATCCAAAGGGCCGAAGGCCGATGTAATAAGTTGTGAATCTATGAAATCTAAAGGCTATGTGAAACTGATAAATTCATCTGTAATCTAATGAAAATGTGCTTATTTTGTCAACTCATGGGAATCTTTATAGCGGTTACCAATAGGACTCATAATTACAAGGCAAGGCAACTATGTTAACATATAAGAACGATTAAACAATGGTGTATACTATTGATTAACAGTACGTGAATTAAGTCGTTTACCCAAAAGAATTTCTTCATTCTTAAAGAATAGATTACGAGTAAATATAAGAGTAGCTATATGTATCCATATGAATTTGAAGTTATTTTGCTATGTTGCTTATGAATTGGAAGTTATTAAAACTATGATATAAGTGCAAAGTTTAACATTATTATGTGACCCTCATGAGAATGTGAATTAGTCTCTCATTGTTAAGTGTACGATAATGACATGATACATCAAGAAACGCTCTAGCTATAATATGTTCCGTTTGAATTAATGAATGATGTTCAAGTATGTTTTGCACGTTTCTAGTATGTTACAAGTTCAAGTATGCTCGGTATGTTTCAAGTGCATGTTACAAGTTTGAATATGCTACAAGGTCAAACAAGTTTCAAGGGCTTATAGCCATCAAGTTTGTGTTGCAAGATTGGGCCTAAGTAGTTATGTACTTAGCATGAATCGACTATTGCATTGACATGTATTATGTTTCACGTTAAGCATCATTTTATTTATGTATTACTATTCATCGAGCGGCTCACTCTCTATTATGTCTGCTCAGAGGTAACCAACCAAGTGGTCAGTCCTAAGCCATGACGCTTGTCCTCTTGGGTCAACCTTTCCATGTCCAAGCCTAAGAGAAGCTGCTCTTATTTTCATGAAGTTTTGACGAACTTTGGTTTTACGCCCTAGTTGTTGGCTTAAAGTTGACATGTGTACAACACTTCATTCTCTAATGTTTTTGATATATGCCCAATTACCGGGCTAGGTCTGTATATATGTTTGTATATAACCAATGTTCAGGTGTATGTTTTAAATTTTATTTGTCTCTTAAGAGTTTATGATCCTGGCATGATAGTGGTAGCTCAATGGAGTTTGTTTCTATTGTCAAATTGTAATATTTAATGCTTCCGTTCAGGCCCCATATGATATATATAACAGGTTAAGTGTCTGTCTTCGAATAGGTCATGCCCAAATCTTTTAGGGGCGGGATTGGGGCGTGACAAGTGTATCAGAGCACGAGTTGCTATCTCACACACGGATCCATTGAGCTTTAGGATGTCTAGAAAAGACTTAGGCATCATGCATGACATCCTTAGTGCATATGAAAGGAATTGATAGCAACGATAATGGTATATGTAATGACGCTAACCGCAATGGTTATTATTCATGTCTGTTATACATTTCTTGTATATATTGTGATTGATTGCTATGCAGAACATGGTAAGATCTGCAGATGGGATTAAATCAATAAAGTTGCACTGCGGAAGCGTGGTAAGGATTCGAACGGACTGGTAAGATAATTTATATATAAAGCTTAAATAAAATATATGTTGTCGGTTGTTAGTCATCTATGAGAAATGACGATGATATAATTAAGCCTTTTCGGCATCTCTCTAAGTGAATTGGTGAATTGATTAAACTCTAAGCATGGGATATTTCTAAGAACAAAGGAAATACTATATGTGATACTCTAACTTTAAGCTAGAGTCTTCCTTACCATGACAATGTTTGGATCTGTGATTTGAGAAAGTACTGCATTTGAGATGACCTCTCTTAGTGAGTGTAATTTGTTTATGGAACTTGTAAGCTAAAATGTGAATCTAAAATCTGCAATCTAACTTTACTATGTGTAATTTGTTTTGTTATGTGTAAATTGTAATCCGTAATCAATATTTCTCTACATGATATGTCTAAGGAAACAAAAGGCTAAGGTTTATGAAATTGTAGTGTTTTGACTTGACTAATGGGAAGTACAAACATGTTGAGTTCTGGAAATATGAAATGATGAGAGACATTAGAATTATGTAGCTGACAACTCATGGAATTATTATGATTGAAATATTTAATGATTGATAATGAGCATGGAACTAGTGATCAAGAGTTAGAACGTTGAAATTGCTACCTGGAATGTTAATAAATACAAGTATCATGATTTGTGATCACATAATGTTCGGTAGAATTTTATGAAAGTTTAGTGATATAGGAAAGTTGTGTTTCTTTGTGGATCGCCATTTGTCCGAAGGACATAATTTTTTTTGTTACGATCGTTTATTACGACCCTAACGTATTGTTACTAGAAACTCACCATTATTAATTAAGGATGAAATATGTGTATGAAAATTAATTCAAGACTTGTTCCTTTATTGTGATTTGCAAATGAGTGAGCATTAGAATGAAACTTCTATGATCTGTGTCATTTGGCGATGTCAAACTATCAATTACATTCAGTACTTCTGACAAGTGTGACCTTGTGTGATGTGACCATGGACCTAAGTGAGTAATGCCTTTGTAAAAGATACTTTTGTATCAATGACTATGCTATACAATGTTTAATGAACTCCATATTTTGGGTTACGCAATGTTTTATATGACAAGTATTTTCGGAAATGATAAAAATGCTATGAAGTTCCGACATGTTTATGATATAATAAGCTTTCTGGATAATTTTCCAAAATGACTAGATACGTTGACCTTGAGATCTTCTAAGCTAGCATGGATTTTAAATTAGTACTACTTTACTGTAATGTGGGAGGTATGACCATTAAGGTTTGATCTGTATTTGATTTTACGAATCCTCTACTCTGAGCTTGTAATTTCTTGATATGATATTTAAGTTGGCATTTGGAGTCTGTTAGAGATTTGATTTGAACTGATAAGTTTAATTCAGATAATGAACAAAGAGCCATGAAGTCGTTGATTTAGAACTTACTTGCTACGTTGGGTCGAATTATTGTACGAAGTATATACCTTTGAAACGCGATTATGTCGTGAATGTTTCCTTAACCTTTGAGGAATTATGATAATGGGGGGTTATTTGTGAGTTTGAATTATGTTTGATAGTTTATGAGCTGCATGCAAACGAATACTTGAACTGAATTCATTTCTGAATACTCTTAGGTTGTGTGTGAGTGAATTTCCGATCACACTGCCCTCCTTAGTAATCCAGCTGTAGAACACAGGCAGAGTAGACGGCTCCCTGTAATCTGCACAGAAAGAAAAGGCTCCGGCGGTGGTTCTTCCACCCGGGGGCACTCCGACGATCAAGTCAATATCTCTCAATTACTGCTCGAGACTAAAAATTGCGTACCTTAGACCCGCCGGGGGTGCCCTTCTTTTATAGTCTTTCTCTATCCTAGTCCCACTAGAAGTCTCACTTCTATGGACTCTCATTCAGTACTTACTTTGGACTCTACAAGAGATAAGGATAGACTCCCTAAGAATACTATCCTTATCCATCTCGAAGTCTTTCTTCATTCTAGGACTCTTGCCCCTTATCTGATCATCTCGGATTCCGATATCTTCGGAGATAACCTCGGACTCCTGTATTCTCGCAGATGACCTCGGCGTAACTACCATAACACGTGGCACCTTGGCTGACACTTCGGTGCCACCTCGGCCACGTGTTGGCACTTAGAAAATACATCCCCACAACTGCCCCCTAGGTTCTATTACCTCGGCATACTGAGGTGATGGAACCTATATTGACTTTTCTAGTACGTCAGCTTAAGAACTTTCTAGCCGAGATCATTCATTTCAGGCCGATATGTCTTCATCCAAGAACAAGAATTCAGATCAATCTTCATTCGCGCATGAGCTGTCATGCACCATTTTTCAACCGTTCAGCGACGCTGCTTTTTCCTTATTGGTCGTCTTTGGCGGGCGACGTTGGCGTCTTTTTCTCGCTTATGCGCCGTCGACGCGCGTTGCCCTAGGCACAATAATTACCCTATTTTTGCCGCCGTTTCACCTTTTGGACAAAAACGTTTGCCTCTCATTCATTCTTTACCTTTGCATTCGAATTTCCCTGTTTTATTCTCTCTCTAAGCTTTCTTCTCTGATACCGCCATTGCCCCAAGTTCAGAGCTCTGCAACCATCTCCATCTACCATTTCTGCGAAGCTTTCGCCACTGTTGCCTTCGTCGTCTGACCTCGGCGTAGCTCATTCCGGCCTTCACCTTTTCTGGTAAGCAACTGGTTTTTCTCCTCCAGTTCTTGATTTATCCCTGAAATTTCTTGCCATTGTTGTTCTGCTCTAGTATTTAATTCGCGAATCATTCACCTGAATACGTCTTTATTTCTTGATTTTACATATGAGCATTTACACTGTTTCTCCTCTATTCTTGGTCTTCCTCCCTTTGTATTCTTGAATCTGAAGCTTCGCTCTTGCTTTTCTGTTTTCCAGATTTTCTCCCCTTCATACTTGTTCTTTGTAGATTTAGGTTTGGGATTTGCTTATAGAACCATCAATCCTTGGGAAAAAATGAAACCAACTTCACCAATATACACCTAGGTTTAAGCCGAGGTCCCAATAACCCTTTAGTAGTACCCTATTTCTGTAGTCAAGTACTTGTATACCAAAACCATGGGTATGTGGAGAAATAGGGTTAACACCCCAACCAAACTAGAATATTTTAGGCAAGAATTCTCTGTTCCTGACGATGTTCACCTTAGGCTAGCCGGTGATGACGACTCCATCATGCCTACAGAAAATACCATGCCTTTCCCTGTTATAGCTTTTGTTGAGTGTGGACTTCGGCTTCCACTTAATCCCCTTTTTCAAGTTCTCCACTTCTCTGGTGAACCCCATGCACTTACCATCAACTCCTATAGGGTGATTAATGGTGTCATAGCCTTAGCCCCATGAGAGAAGGTTAGGATCACCCTAGCCGACCTTCAATATCTTATACAATGTGCCCCTTAACCTAAAGGAGAAGGGCTTCAGATACTACCTTAAGCCGAGGTCCACTCAATTCAAAATTATAGCCGATCTCCCGGACTCCAACAAGGGTGGAGATGATTATCTCATTGCTTCGAACCGGGAATTTGGTCCGGATGAAGATGTCCATATTTTTCCTCTGCCTCGAGCTTAAAGAGGGCAAGGGTAAGAGCCTGTTATCGCTTAGTTGTTTTCTTCAAGTTTTCCATACTTAGCGCTTTCTAATGTTCTGCTTTGTTTGTCTTGCAGACCTCCATCACCACCCAAAAGCTTAGTCAAACCTACTTTCCAGCACGCACGAAGAAGCTTCTAGATCTTCTCATCCACAAGCAAAGCTCCACTTCATTAAATTTCATCCCCACCTATAAGTCAACTTTGCCCGACGTTCCAAGAAGAAGAAGAAGAGCCTCTCCATCTACCACCACAACCCAGATGCATCAACATCTCGGCCGATCAAGGGTCAACCTTCGATCCACCCGATCTACCATCGACCGCCCAATTCTTGATCCAAAGAATGAAAGAAAACGTCGACGACTTGTCAAAACAAATGAGATGGTGCGCCTGAAGCAGTGGTCTTTGGACCTTCTAGCCGATTCACTAACCGATGCGGATCTCAGACCATCCCAAACGGCCCCCACCGAAGCCGAAAAAGACCAAGAAGCCCCCACCAAAATCCAAGGCTACTGAAGCCGAGGTTGAAGACGCTCTGCCAATCTCCCAACTGGCCGAGAACAAGAAGGCCTCCTCTACACCTGCCAAAAGACTTGCTGAGGCCCAGCCATCAGGGTCTACTCAGGCCAAAAGGCCGAGGTCATCGTCTGGGACGACCTCGGGATCCAAAGTTCCAAAAGTTCCCTGGGTGCCTCAAATTACCCTTGAGAACAGGCCTGTCTATGCCCATGAAAGCGCCGCCGATGTCAACATCGGCGTGGCACTCAAGATCGGATTCTCCTTGAGGGCGATCTTGAGCGCAACGCCAAGATGAGTGGGTATGAGAATTATGCCCTTATGTTGCAGCATTCTGTTCAAGTAAGTCTTTGAATTTGATAACTTGTCTTTCATACTTGTGAAATTTTGAAATATTCTGTAATAACTTTTGCCTTGTGTTCTTTCAGGCCATTCAACACGCCCACTCCTTCTCCATGCAGGCTTTTGAAACGGAGGAGAAATTATCCGAGATGAAGAAGGAGTTGCTGCCCTCCAGAAACAAAATAGGAGTCTCCAAAATAAAATGAAAAAGCTGGAGGATCAGGCCGAGGAGGCAACTAAGGCTAAACAGATAGCCGAGGTCAAAGTTGTTAAACCGTTGCTATAGCTCGCAGAAGAGGTCGAAGAAAAAGCGCCCAGCCGTAGAAAGAGCTCGAAGCGGCTACAAAGGATGCCGAAATCAAAGCGACCGATGACAAGGCATACGCCCAAGGCATGGCCGATGTGGCAGAAGATTACAAGATACAAGTTAAACAGGCATGCAACAGGGGTTTTAACCTTGGTTGGATGTCCTTAGCCAAAAAACTTGATCTTCCTGCTGATTCGCCATGGCGCAAGGCCGAAGCTATCCCTCTCCCCTTTCCTCCTCCTCCACCTTCAACTCAGGCTGAGGAAGAAATTGAATCTGAATCCGAGGTTGAGGATGAAGATGAAGAGAATAAAGATAACGAGGCCTTGGTAAGGAAGCCCAAGGATGCCAGCGAGACCAAGTTTCCTCCTGAGGGTGACCAAGTCATGGACTTAACCCTAGAGGAGGATGAGGAGGTTGAGAAGGTGCCCAAGGAAGCTAACACGGGCGTGCTATCTTCTGACCTGCTTCTGGCTGAGAAAACTGTTGAGAATACTCTGGCCGAGATCGACGCCGAGATTGCGGCAGATAAAGAGGCCGAGGTCGTAGTAGACAAGGATGCTGAGGCTGTGGTAGAAGAAGACGCAGAGGTTGTGAAGCAAAAAGACGCCGAGGTGGTTCTGCCAGAGCCTTCGGAGGTTTCAGCCCAACCATCTGTTCAAGTTGAAGAAGTTTGAATGTCTTTTGTATTTTCTTCTTTGTATTTTGTTTCTTTTCTTTGTTCTTTGGACAATGTAAGCTTCTTCTTTATGGCTGACGTGCCTTTCTTTGTTGCTTTAGAACAATTTACTTCTGCTAGGCCATTGTGCCTCCTTTATATACAACTGCTTCTCTTTGAATGCTGTAGTCTTTAATTTTCCTTCATTGCTTCCGTTTGATTCTATACTTAGAATTTTTTGCAAGTCTCTCCTCCTTTGTACAATCTCCTCAGGGAGAAATACCTCGGGTATGTTTACCTGAAGATTTATCTCAGCTTAACTTTCACTTGTAAATTGCTACAAATTTCAACAAGTAAAGACAAGCAATTTATCCCAGCTTAACTTTAACTTGTAAATTGCTACAAATTTCAACAAGTAAAGACAAACAATTTATCTCAGCTTAACTTTGACTTGTAAATTGCTACAAATTTCAACAAGTAAAGATAAGGAATTTATCTCAGCTTAACTTTGACTTGTAAATTGCTACAAATTTCAACAAGTAAAGATAAGGAATTTATCTCGGCTTAACTTTAACTTGTAAATTGCTACAAATTTCAACAAGTAAAGATAAGGAATTTATCTCCGCTTAACTTTAACTTGTAAATTGCTACAAATTTCAACAAGTAAAGATAAGGAATTTATCTCAGCTTAACTTTGACTTGTAAATTGCTACAAATTTCAACAAGTAAAGATAAGGAATTTATCTCGGCTTAACTTTAACTTGTAAATTGCTACAAATTTCAACAAATAAAGAGAAGGAATTTATCTCAGCTTAACTTTGACTAAGAATTAACATAATCTCGGCTTAACTTCGGCTAAGCATTACTAATGTCTTCTATCTGCCCCCAATGTGAACCTAAGTTCCACTTGGGTTCTCATTATTCAAAAAACAACATCATGCATAGTTTTATAAGTTCTGAAAAATTCTGCTAAGATTTTATTGATCATATCGGCAAAAAATCAAAGAACATCTAATGATAGAAAAACTTTAAATTACAAGTGTTCCATGGTCTAGGCAATGCTTTGCCCTCATTATCTTCGAGCCGATATGTCCCATTTCCTAACACCGAAGTAATTTCAGAGGGTCCTTCGATTTGGGCCAAGCTTGCCCTCTCTCGATCCTTCTTATTGCCGACTTTTCTCAAGACTAAGTCGTTGACTTGAAAATCCCTTGGATTGACCTTCTTGTTGTAAGCTTTGGCAAGCTGTTGCTGGTATGCTGCAAGCTGGATTGCAGCTTTCTCTCTTCTTTCTTCCAGTAGATCCAGATCTCGGGCTAAGAGCACATCATTAAACCCGTTCTCAACTCCTTGTGTTCTGATCCCTGGGATGCCGATCTCCAATGGAATGACTGCTTCTGTGCCATAAGCCATGGCAAATGGGGATTTCCCTGTTGATCTTCTCGGCGTAGTGCGATATGCCCAGAGCACGTTGGGCAATTCGTCAACCCACTTTCCTTTTGCTGCCTGCAGCCTCTTCTTTATTCCGTCCAGAATGACTTTGTTGGATGCTTCGGCTTGCCCATTACTTTGGGGAAAGCTTGGTGTTGAAAAGTAATTCTTTATCTTGAACTTTGCGCAAAAATTCTTGATGAGTTTGCTATCAAACTGTGTTCCGTTGTCGGCAACGATTGCTCTTGGAATCCCGAATCTGGTGATGATGTTTTTCCAGATGAAGTTCTTCACATCTACATCTCGGATTTTGGCAAGAGGCTCTGCTTCTATCCATTTTGTGAAGTAGTCTGTTGCTACCAGTAGGTACTTCCGTTGCCCAGTTGCTTGTGGTAATTGTCCAACGAGATCCATGCCCCATTGGGCAAATGGCCAAGGGCTGGAAACCGGGTTCAAGTCAGCAGCTGGCTGATGTATCAACGGTGCAAACCTCTGGCATTGTTCACACTTCTTCATAAACCTGCATCTTTTTGCATGTAGGGCCACCAATACCCCTGGGTAATGGCCCTGTGAGCTAACGATCTGCCCCCTGCGTGGCTTCCACAAACTCCTTCATGAATTTCATATAAAAAGTCTTCGACCTGAAGAGGGTGTACACACCTTAAAAGAGGTCCAGTGAAGGATCTTCTGTAGAGATGGCCTTCTGGCCGTCAGTCAATCTTGCCGACTTCACCGACCTTGTGTGCTTCTTCGATCTTCAGCGGCTTTTGTCTCTTCAGAATGCAACAATTGCATCCATCCAAATGGTCCCATGTCCACACATAATGCTTCTTGCATTGTGTGTGGTGACTCTATGCTCGGGCACGATAGGTAATCGATCATTATTGTCCTCGTCTTCCGGTTTGCATTGAGCTTGCTAAATTGGCCAACGCGTCGGCATGGTTGTTATCGTCTCGCTAACTTGAAGAAGTCGGCGGTTTTGAAACATGTCTCACAAACTGATGACTTCTTTTTGCGTATGCCGACATCCTTTCATCTCAAAGAAACTCTCTGTAGTTTGATTCACTATAAGTTGTGAGTCACAAAAACTATTACCTCATCTCTGCCTCTCAAGCTTCACCAAAGAATCAATGCTTCATATTCCGCCTTATTGTTCGAGGCTTTGAACCCCAGTCGAATAGACTGCTCCAATATCTCCCCATCGGGGGAAATTAACACTACTCCTGCCTCTGCCCCCTGCCGGTTTGAGCTTCCATCAACAAAAAGTTGAAAGGAGTCGCCGATGTAAATGCTGTAGGGTCTGAGTTTTTCCTTCCTTGGTTCCTTAACCTTTGGGTGGGCTTCTCCTTCCTTGTTTGGACATTGTGCATCTCGGCTCAACGGAGCCCGATGTTCGATGTATTCTGGCGAGAACTCGACCACGAAGTCGGCCAAGACTTGGCCCTTTATTGCTGTTCTCGGCCTGAACTCCAGGTCATATTGGCCCAAAACTACTGCCCATCTTGCTATTCTTCCAGTCAAGTCTCCTTGTTGCAACAAGGATTTTAGTGGGTACTTTGTTAGAACCACTATCTTGTGAGCCTGAAAATAATGGTTTAGCTTCTTTGAGGCCATTACCAAGGCCAGCATTAATTTCTCCAGTGGTAAATACCTTGTTTCCGCATCGGCCAAGGTTTCACTTACATAATGTGACCTTCGCTCTCCCTTCTCTTCTCGGATTATCACTGTATCTGCGTGCTCAAAATGCTAAGTATAAAAACAGTTCCTCCTGTGTTGAGGTGTTGAGAGGATCGGAGCCGAGGTAAGATATTTCTTCAGTCGCCAAAGCGGCCTCACATTCCTCTGTCCATAGAAAATCCGTGGCCTTTTTCACAGATTGAAAAAGGCTTACATTTGTCCGAACTTGACTTATGAACTTGTTAGGGTCATGCCCTTCTAGTAAGCATTTGAACTGTTTTAGCCGATGTCGGACTCTGTAATTCGAATGGCCTTGATCCGATCTGGGTGGCTTCAATGCCCTTCTAGTCACCGGTATCCCAAGAACTTCTGGGATCCGACTCCAAACGCAGATTTCGATGCGTTTAGTCGAGCCGATATGTTTTGAGTATGTCAAAGACCTCTTCTAGGTCACAAGATGATCCTTTGGTTCCTTGGTTTTCACGACCATATCATCAATGTAGACTTCTCTGATTCACCAATCAAGTGTTTGAACATCTTGGTCACCACCTTTAGTAAGTTGCTCTGCGTTCTTCAACCCAAAAGGCATGACTCAGAATAATCTGAGACCTTTGGGAGTGATAAACGCTGTCTTCTCCTCATCCGGGGGGTACATGGCTATCTGGTGATACCCCCTATATGCGTCCAAGAAGCTCATCCTTCCATGTCCAGATGTGGCGTCCACCAATTGGTCGATCTTTGGTGGGACAAGCTTTGTTCAAATTTGTAAAATCTATGCAGACTCTCCACTTGCCATTCTTCTTCTTTACTACCACGGTGTTTGATAACCATGTCGGATAATTGGCTTCTCTGATGGCCCTGGCCTCTAGAAGTCTGTCTACTTCCTCCTCCACTGCTTCGACGTGCGTCAACGTCGGTCTTCTGGCTCGTTATATCACAGGTTTGGCCGACCTGTCAACGTTAAGTCTGTGACATGTGACCTCGGGGTCAATGCCAGGCATTTCATATAGTGTCCAGGCGAACACCTCAATATTTTTCCTCAGAAAGGCTTCCAACTCCCTTTCCTCTTCTTCGGCTAACCCTGTGCCGAGAAGAAAGAAGCGTTCTTCATCGTCCTCCTGGACGAGGATTTTCTTCAGTGCTTCTTCACTTTTCTCGGTCGGCTCCTTGCCGACATCATCTAGGACCTTCATGTCCTCTTTTTCAACTTCTGCTTCCTCTGGTTCCCGAATGCTGCAGGTTAACTTCATTGCTGCCATGGAGCAATTTTTTCAAGAATCGATCTCCTCTGATTTCCTCGATCCCATGTTCTGTTGGGAACCGTAGCAGTTGATGCAATGTTGAGGGAACTGCCCCCATTGCATGCAACCACGGCCTCCCCAGGATGATGTTGTAAGGTGAAGGCGTATCAATCACAATAAATTCTGTCTTGATCTTCTTCGTGCCAGCTTGTATCTCCAAGCTTGTTGTGCCTAAAGGCCATGTCGGCGTTCCATTGAAGCCGACCATCGGGCCGTTTAACTACTCCATGTCATCAGGGTGAAGGCCTAACTCCTTGTAACATCTGACATACATGATGTCGCAGGAGCTGCCCTGATCAATCAGGATGCGTTTCACCTGGCACTCCCCAACCTGGAGGGATACTACCAAGGCATCATTGTGCGGGTGCTGAACCATATCAAGGTCGGCCTCTGTGAAGGTTATCATCGGTCCTTGGCAATCTTCAAGGCGAGGTCTTTTCAGTCCAACCTGGTTGACGTGCTGCAGATGTTTTACCCTCTGTGTCTCCCCCCGTATGTCGTTTTCATTTACCTTTGAGTGGATCACATTAACCACCCGAGGTCCACCGCTGTGGTTCTTCTATTGGGAGGCGGGCCGCCGGGCGCTGAGGCAATCGTGCCTGTTCTTCCCTTGTTTTGGCCTCATCCACAAGGTCTCTCAGATGGCCTTGCCTCACCAAATCTTCTAAGTGTGCTTTAAGGGCTCAGAACCCCGAGTTGGGGGCCCATCCTCATTGTGGTAAGCACAACGCCTACCAAGGTTTCTCCCCATGAATTCTCCCGGTGCTCTTCTTGCATACCAAGTAGGGCTGATTGAATTTGATCAAGGACTTTGTGGATGGAATTGAACATCGTCGCCATCACCGCTAGCCCTCAACTCGCTCTGTTTGTTGTCCATTGTTACCTCGGCCTCGCTTCAATGGCCGTTTTTTCTCGCCGTCTCCTTATTCCCCGATGTATCTTCCTCGGCTCTGGCATACTTCTCGATTCTCGCCATGAGCTCTTCCATACTCTTTGGCAGGGTTTTTGCCAAGGACTTCGCGATGGGATGTCATCCTTCGCCGTTCTTGAAAGAGACGACCGCCACCTCCTGGTTGCATTCAGGTATTCGATTGAACACCTCATAGTACCTCTTCGCATAGGCCCTAAGGCCTTCATCTTTGCCAATTTTTAGGGCCATCAATGCATCCACCCTCAATGGTCAGTAGCTTTGTTTGTTATGAACACGCCACAAACATCTTGGCGAGCCTTCCCAAATTTTCACGCCCTTTGGTAATTTAGGAACCAATGGATGCAATCTCCCCGAAGGATGAAGGGAACACTTTGCAGAAAGCAACGGCTCGTTCCCATCAGATAATGCCATTGAATTCAAAAATAATCCAACATGGAAGTTGGGGTGCGACTTACCATCATATATCCTCGAACCTCTAAGGCATCTTGAATCTTTTCGACGCGACGAATTTGTCGATTCCGTCGAGAATGGCGTCCTCGCTTAACCGGAGGTTACTTGACCCGATTCTCCTGCCTCTTGAGGTAATCTCTCAAGTCCTCTTTACTTCTTCCCGCACTTGGCCATTTGTCATTGGACTTCACCTTTTCGGCGACTACTCGGCCTCATGGTGGCCCTTTTCGATCCTTCTCCGCAGACGCATCGAATACAATATCCCGGCCTTTAACATGCCGATATTCTTTGGGGTCCGCTTCCTTCGCGATATGTCGCCGGGACTCTTCTCTTCTCGGCTCTTCTCGGCCGACTTCGGAGTTTCGGTGAGATCGCCTTCCACTCGTGTCTTTGAGGGCTTCGGGATTTCTTTCGCCCCTCTTACGGGCGCTTTCTTGGCATTGGTGTGTCCTGTAGCGGGTATGGCGACTGCATGACATTATTTTGCATCATGAAGTTGACGACCGATTGAAGGTCTGCCAACTTGTTTGCCATCTCCTTTACTTCTTCATCCCTCCTCCGACATCTGTCTTTCCAGATCTGGAGGTTGTCCTCGTTATAATACTTGCCCTGGTCCGCTTTCTTTGATGTGTCGCCAACTTGGCCGACATCTTTCTCTGCGTGATTCTGATCACGAGCTTCTTCGCTGTGGTCTCCTCCTTCAGCGTTAGGGTCGACGGGTCTTCCACTCCCAGCTGGAGTGTCGTCCCCAATCTTTTCCTTCTGCGTGTTACTGGTCATCTACTCTTCTTTCGTTTCCACAGACGGCGCCAAATTGTGTGAGTGAATTTCCGATCACACTGCCCTCCTTAGTAATCCAGTTGTAGAACACAAGCAGAGTAGACGGCTCCCTGTAATCTGCACAGAAAGAAAAGGCTCCGGCGGTGGTTCTTCCACCCGGGGGCACTCCGACGATCAAGTCAATATCTCTCAAAGATAACAAGTGCTTAAATTACTGCTCGAGACTAAAAATTGCGTACCTTAGACCCGCCGGGGGTGCCCTTCTTTTATAGTCTTTCTCTATCCTAGTCCCACTAGAAGTCTCACTTCTATGGACTCTCATTCAGTACTTACTTTGGACTCTACAAGAGATAAGGATAGACTCCCTAAGAATACTATCCTTATCCATCTCGAAGTCTTTCTTCATTCTAGGACTCTTGCCCCTTATCTGATCATCTCGGATTCCGATATCTTCGGAGATAACCTCGGACTCCTGTATTCTCGCAGATGACCTCGGCGTAACTACCATAACACGTGGCACCTCGGCTGACACTTCGGTGCCACCTCGGCCACGTGTTGGCACTTAGAAAATACATCCCCACAGGTTGTTATATTATGTGAAAGATATGATTTGTGGAGTAATAAATTAAAATGTACATGAATAATGAGACGATGTTTTGATGTTAGTAAGTATTATTATCAATTGGGTTATTAAGTAGTTCGTAGAGATGAATACTTGTGATTTTGGGAGCAAATTCCATCCGAGTTGACTGTATAGGGTTGTGAATGGGCAATGATTGAGAAATGTTAGATGTCCAGGACAAAATTAGACTTGTGGCAAGGTGAATCAAGTTTGGAGGACCAAACTTCTTAAGGTGGGGAGAATGTAATGACCCCAAAAGTCATTCTTATTTAATTGGGGGTTAATGTGTTTTAATTCAACTACATCCATTGGAATTGAGAATGTTTTTATCTATTTTGGGATATTGATTGAGGTAGTGGGGTGATGGTAAAGTAAGATTGGACCAAAAACTTTAATTCGAATAATTCGCCTACGATCAGCCGTCACTCTTTTGCCCTTTTCTTTTTCCACACTTTGAATTTGGATGTGAGGTTAGAACCATTGGAAAGATTATTTTCGGGGCTTCAACTTGGGCACAAGAATGACCTAAAACGGAGTCCGGATGAGAGAGTTATGCATGTTTGAAGTTTTCATATCTGTGCTGGAAGCAGAACCGCACGCAGGGAAATGCGGCGACGCGGTGGCGGTGTAAGGCAGCAGCTCAAAAACGTGATTTTGAGCTCATTTCTTGCATTTTCTTTTCCTCTCTTCTTCTCCCCTCTTTCATGTCCGAAACCCTAGCTCCTCAAACCTTGATTTCCTTCACTTTTCTCAACAAATCCACCATAGATCTTGCATCAAGGATGGAGAACAAGAAGAGGGTAACATTTTCAACCGATTGAAATTCGAATTTGTGGAGGATTCTTCTCAAAGCTTGCTTTCTTGCTCGAATCTTGAGGTAGGAGACCTTATTCCCTTTCAATATTGCATTCATGGATGGATTTATGGTATTTTGAGTATGGATTTATGGTATTTTGTGTATATAAATACAAATCTATAGTTTTGAACATATTATGTCTAACTTGAGATTGGGGGATTTCGGGTTTATAATGTTGGAGATGTAATTGTGGGGTTAAGGTGATGGATTATGAACTTTAGACTTGTAATCAATGAGGAAATTTGAACAAAAAATAATGGGTTAAGGAATTTGGATTTTTCTTGAAATTCCTAGGTTTTTCTTGAAACCCTAGGTTGATTAATGAAGATAACCAATGATTTGGCCCAAATTGGAAGTAGAATAATGAAATTGAGATATTGAAGTATATGTGGTCAAGTTTAATTAGAATTTGGAAATGTTTGAAAATTATGTTTAAAATTTGCGAATGAACTTTGATATGAACATTGGAATTCATGCTATAATGTGAAGGAAAAATTGGGGAAATAATCTAATAATGATATGCATGATATGAACTTGGTTTTGGAATGTGAAAATGGGATTTAAGGATTCCTCTTGCATTATGTTGAATTATTTAATGATGTTGAGTTGATTCATGTTATTTATGTTGAATTGTGGTGCTTATGTAGGATGGTATTGACTATGTTGATTTTGATTTTTGTGACCTAAAATGTGGAGTTTTCCAAAATGGGTTACTCCCAAATTATTTTGCTAAGCACTTGTGGGCTTGCTTAGTTATTAAAATCAAAAGAATGATTTATTTTGGAAAAATGTGGAAGATGTTCATACAATTCCTTCCTATCTTGAAATCAAAGTGATTGATTATAAATTTCATACTATGTTTACAAGAATGGTAATCTTCTATTTCTATATATAGATATATTGAGATGGAGGAAATTGTGGTATACTCGATGGATGCTTAATGGTAGGCTTGTGAAGAATAATGAAGGAAAGAAAAAAGAACTAATGATCAAGTTATATATGTGTACAGGGCACACTTCAGGAGGAACAAGAACACCGTTGTAGCACTCTGAGTAGTGATACTTCGATATATCTTTAACCGTTAATGATTATTGTTATTGACGTTATGATCTTCGTCGTAAGAATTATGTTGACATATATGTTATGTATGCTATGTAAGAAATATTGTGAAATTATGGAAACATCAAAGGTGTAGGCTATATGAAGAACATTGTGAAATTATGGTATAAGCTATATGAAGAACATTGTGAAATTATGGAAACATCAAAAAGGATTTGTGAAATATGCATCTCGAATTTGTGAAGTATGGATCACCAACTTGTGAAATATGAAATGATGTGGCCGAGGGCCATTTGTGACGTATGAATTCCCGAATTGTGAATTGTGAAACTATGAAGCCAAGAGCCGAGTTGTGAACCTATGAAACCCAAAAGCTAATTTAGGCATATGTGAATTTATGAGGCCGAGGGCCGACTTATGAATTTATGTGGCTAAGAACCATTTGTGAACTATGAATTTATGTGGCTAGGAGCCATTTGTGAACTATGAACTTATGTGGCCAAGAGCCATTTGTGAGCTATGAATCTATGTGGCCAAGGGCCATTTGTGAAATTATGAAGCAATGAGGCCAAGGGCCAAAATTGTGAACTTGTGAATCCAAAGGGCCGAAGGCCGATGTAATAAGTTGTGAATCTATGAAATCTAAAGGCTATGTGAAACCGATAAAGTCATCTGTAATCTAATGAAAATGTGCTTATTTTGTCAACTCATGGGAATGCTGTAACGGTTACCAATAGGACTCTGTTAATTACAAGGCAAGGCAACTATGTTAACATATAAGAACGATTAAACAATGGTGTATACTATTGATTAACAGAGTACGTGAATTAAGTCGTTTACCCAAAAGAATTTATGTTCATTCTTAAAGAATAGATTCTGAGTAAATATAAGAGTAGCTATATGTATCCATATGAATTTGAAGTTATTTTGCTATGTTGCTTATGAATTGGAAGTTATTCAGAAACTATGATATAAGTGCAAAGTTTAACATTATTATGTGACCCTCATGAGAATGTGAATTAGTCTCTCATTGTTAAGTGTACGATAATGACATGATACATCAAGAAACGCTCTAGCTATAATATGTTCCGTTTGAATTAATGAATGATGTTCAAGTATGTTTCAGGCACGTTTCTAGTATGTTACAAGTTCAAGTATGCTCAGGTATGTTTCAAGTGCATGTTACAAGTTTGAATATGCTACAAGGTCAAACAAGTTTCAAGGGCTTATAGCCATCAAGTTTGTGTTGCAAGATTGGGCCTAAGGCCGTTATGTACTTAGCACAGAATCAGACTATTGCATTGACATGTATTATGTTTCACGTTAAGCATCATTTTATTTATGTATTACTATTCATTGAGCCCGGCTCACTCTATTATGTCTGTTTCAGAGGTAACCAACCAAGTGGTCACCCTAAGCCACGGCGCTTGTCCTCTTGGGTCAACCTTTCCATGTCCAAGCCTAAGAGAATGCTCTTATTTTCATGAAGTTTTGATTTAACTTTGGTTTTACGCCCTAGTTGTTGGCTTAAAGTTGACATGTGTACAACACTTCATTCTCTAATGTTTTGATATATGCCCAATTACCGGCCGGGTCTCAGATATATGTTTGTATATAACCAATGTTCAGGTGTATGTTTTAAATTTTATTTGTCTCTTAAGAGTTTATGATCCTGGCATGATAGTGGTAGCTCAATGGAGTTTGTTTCTATTGTCAAATTTTAATATTTAATGCTTCTGTTCAGGCCCCATATGATATATATAATAGGTTAAGTGTCTGTCTTCGAATAGGTCATGCCCAAATCTTTTAGGGGCGGGATTGGGGCGTGACAGACTGCTTCTATGCCATAAGCCATGGCAAATGGGGACTCCCCAGTTGATCTTCTCGGCATAGTCTGATATGCCCAGAGTACACTAGGCAACTCATCCACCCACTTTCCCTTTGATGCTTGCACCCTCTTCTTGATCCCATCCAATATAACCTTATTGGAGGCTTCTACTTAACTATTACTCTAGGGAAAGCTTAGGGTAGAGAAATAGTTCTTGATTTTGTACTTTGCACAAAAGCTCTTGATTAGCTTACTGTCAAACTGTGTACCATTGTCAGCTATTATTGATCTTGGGATCCCAAACCTGGTGATGATGTTCTTTCAGATGAAGTTCTTTACATCAATGTCCCGAATTTTTGCAAGGGGTTCAGCTTCTACCCACTTGGTGAAGTAATCTGTTGCTACCAGCAGATACTTCCTTTGTCCAGTTACTTGGGGCAGTTTTCCAACAAGATCCATGCCCCATTGGGCAAATGGCCAAGGACTGGACACTGGGTTCAAGTCTGTTGTTGGTTGATGTATCAAAGGTGCAAACCTCTGGCACTTCTCACACTTCCTGACATAGGCTTTAGCATCTTTCTGCATGTAGAGCCACCAATACCCCTGAGTAATAGCCCTATGAGTAAGTGACCTGCCCCCAGCGTGGCTTCTACATACCCCTTCATGTATCTCGTACAGAAAATCTTCAAATTATGCGGGATGCACACACCTCAAAAGGGGTCCAGTAAAAAATCTTTTGTAGAAATGTCCTTCTGCTGTCAAACTGAATCTTGCCGACTTCACCGATTCAGGCGCTTTACTATCATCTGGCAGCTTCCCATCTCTAAGTAATACTATTATTGCATCCATCCAACTTGGTCTCATCTCCACACACATTGTTTCACGCTCTGTGTTCAGTGGTTCTATGCTTGGACCTGACAAGTAGTCAACCATTATCGTTCTTGCTTCTCCAGGCTTCATTGCATTAGCCAGGTTGGCCAGAGCATCAGCATGGTTGTTGTCATCTAGGCTAACCTGCTGTAATCGGTAATTTTGAAATAAGGTTACCAGTCTGCCCACTTCCTTTGCATAGGTCGACATCCTTTCATCTCGGGCCGTGTATTCGCCTGTTGCCTGGTTGACTATAAGCTGGGAGTCACAGAAAACTATTACCTCGTCAGCTTCCATTGCTACTGCCAATTTTAATCCTACGATTAGTGCTTCATATTCTACTTCATTGTTTGAGACTTTAAATCCTAAACAAATGGATTGTTCCAGTATCTGCCCATTTGGCGATACGAGTACTACTCCTGCCCCCGCTCCATGTCGGTTTGAACGCCCATCAACAAACAGTCAAAAGGAGTCGCCGATGTAAATACTACAGGGCCTGAGTTTTTCTTCATTCCTTTGCTCTGCTTTCTCCAGATGGGATTCTCCTTGTCGTATACATCAGCTCAACGGAGCCCGATGTACGTCAGCGTCTAATGCGAACTCGACCACGAAGTCAGCCAAAACTTAGATTGTTTGAGACTTTAAACCCTAAACAAATGGATTGTTCTAGTATCTGCCCATCTGGCGATATGAGTACTACTCCTGCCCCCGCTCCATGTCGGTTTGAACTCCCATCAACAAACAGTCAAAAGGAGTCGCCAATGTAAATGCTGCAGGGCTTGAGTTTTTCTTCATTCCTTTGCTCTGCTTTCCCCAGATGGGTTTCTCCTTGTCGTATACATCGGCTCAACAGAGCCCGATGTACGTCAGCGTCTAGTGCGAAGTCGGCCACGAAGTCGGCCAAAACTTGGCCTTTGATTGCTATTCTGGGTTTGAATTCTAGGTCATATTGGCCCAAGGCCACTGCCCATCTGGCTATTCTACCTGTTAGATCTCCCTGCTGTAATAGGGACTTCAAAGGATGTTCAGTTAATACCACAATTTTGTGGGCTTGAAAGTAATGATTCAGCTTTTTGGAAGCCATTACTAAAGTTAGGGTTAACTTCTCCAAGGGTAGGTATCTGATCTTTGCATCTGCTAGGGTTTTACTCACGTAGTAAACTGCCATTTATTCTCCCTTTTCTTCTCTGACTACTACTGTACTCACTGCGTGCTCTGAAACTACCAAGTATAAGAACAGCTCCTCTCCAGGTACTGGATTTGAGAGAACTGGAGTTGTGGTCAAATACTTCTTCAAGTCAGTCAGGGCGGCTCCGTACTCTTCTGTCCACAAGAAGTCTTTGGCTTTCTTCACTAAGCTGAAGAAAGGTTTGCACTTGTCAAAACTTCTGCTTATGAATCTATTTAGGGCTGTAGTCCTTCCAGTTAACATCTGCACTTGTTTTGCCAATGTTGGGCTTTTAGTTCTAAGATGACTTTGATCTGATCTGGGCTTGCCTCAATGCCCATTTTGGTAACCAAATATCCTAAGAACTTACCAGACCCAACTCCAAATGCACACTTCAATGCATTGAGTCGGAGCCGATATGTTTTAAGGATGTCAAAAACTGCATTTAAGTCTTCCAGATGACCCTCAGGTTCTTTGGTCTTCACGACCATGTCATCTATGTATACCTCTACAGTTTTGCCAATTAGATATCTAAACATCTTAGTCACCAATCTCTGGTAAGTTGCTCATGCATTTTTCAATCCAAAAGGCATCACTCTATAGCAATACAACCTTTTTGGAGTGATAAATGCAGTCTTCTCCTCATCTGGAGGGTACATAGCTATCTGATGGTACCCCCTGTAAGCATCCATGAAGCTCATCCTTCCATGCCCTGAAGTGGCATCCACCAATTGGTCAATCTTGGGTAATGGGAAACTGTCTTTGGGACAAGCCTTGTTTAGGCTAGTAAAGTCCACACAGACCCTCCACTTACTATTCTTTTTCTTTATAACCACTGTGTTTGATAACCATGTTGGATAATTTACCTCTCGAATGGCTCTGGCCTCCAGAAATCTATCCACTTCCTCTTCTATTGCCTTAACATGCATTAGTGTCGGCCTCCTTGCTTGCTAGATGACAGGTTTGGCCGATTTGTCCACATTCAGTCTATGGCAAGTGACCTTATGGTCAATACCAGGCATCTCGTATGGTGTCCATGCAAACACCTTCAGATTTGCTCTCAGGAATGCCTCTAGCTCTTTTTTCTCTTCCTCAGCTAAGCCCGAGCAGAGAAAGAAGAAGCGTTCTTTGTCCCCTTGCTGGACAAGGATTTTCTTCAACGCTTTCTCACCCTTCTCGGCTGGCTCTTTGCCGACGTCCTCCAGGACTTCTACGTTCTCGTCTTCGATCTCTGCTGTTTCTACTTCTCGTATGTTGCAGGTAGATTTCATTGCCGCCATGGAGCAATTCTTTGCTTGCAACTGATCCCCTTTGACCTCCTCTATTCCATGCTCTGTTGGGAACCGCAATAGCTGATGCAATGTTGAGGGAATAGCCCCCATTGCATGTAGCCATGGCCTTCCCAAGATAGCATTGTAAGGGGAGGGGGTGTCGATTATGGTGAACTCTGTTTTTATCTTCTTAGTGCTAGCCTGCACCTCCAAGCTCGCTGCTCTCATGGGCCACGTCGGCGTTCCATTGAACCCAATCATTGGGCCATTGGACTGCTCCATATCATCTTGGTAAAAGCCAAGCTCCTTGTAACACCTGACATACATGATGTCATAAGAGCTGCCCTGGTCAACTAAGATGCGCTTCACTTGACACTCTCCAATCTGGAGGGATATTACCAAGGCATCGTTGTGTGGATGCTGCATCATCTCTAGGTCTTCCTCAATAAAGGACACCACTAGTCCTTGGCTCTCGTCTGCCCTAGGTCTCTTATTCTCGACCTGATACACATGTTGTAGGTGTTTTACCTTCTGGGTTTCCCCCCTTATCTCATTCTCATTCACCTTCGAATGAATCACATTGATCACTCGAGGTCCACCTGCCTGCGGTTGTGGTGCTGTCGGTGCCTGGGGCAGTCTTGCCTATTCTTCCCTTGTCCTGGCCTTGTCTACCAGGTCCCTTAAATGACCCTGTCTTACCAGGTCTTCCAGATGTGTCTTCAGGGCTCTGCACCCCTAAGTCAGATGTCCAACTTCATTATGATAAGCACAGTGCTTGCCAAGGTTTCTTCCTATAAATTGGCTTGGTACCCTTGCTGGTGCTCTGTAATAGGACTGATTTCGGATTTTCTCCAAGACTTTATAAACCGGGATTCGGAATACGGTTGTGACTGCTTGTGCAACCCTTAATCATGTCTCTGGTTTGTTGTATCCACCATCACCTTGGGCTCACTTCGGCGAGCCGTTTTTCTTCTCTGGTTTCGACGCCTTTGTCCCCGGTGTGTCCTCTTCGGCCCTAGCATACTTTTCTATCCTGGCCATAAGTTTCTCCATGCTTTTTGGCAATGTCTTTGCCAGTGATTTTCGGAGTAGTCAATCATTTTTCAGGCCGTTCTTAAACGATACGACCGCCACCTCTTGGTTGCACCTTGGTATTCGGTTGAATACCTCATAATACCTTTTGGCATAGGCCCTAAGGCTTTCGTCCTCGCCAATTCTCAGGGCCATCAGGGCATCCATCCTTAATGGCTGTAGTTTGTTTGTCACGAACCTGACTATAAACATCTCGGCCAGGCCTTCCCAGGTTTTCACAGTTCATTTCAGTAACTTGTGAAACCAATTTGATGTCATTTCCCCGAAAGATGAGGGAAACACTTTGCAAAGTAACGGCTCGTTCCCAGTGTACAATGCCATCGAGTTCAGCTACAAACCGACATGAAAGTTGGGGTCCGACTTACCGTCGTATATCTGAAACCTCGACATGTTAAACCTCTTCGGGGCTTCGAATTTGTCCAATTCTACTGAGAACAGCGTTTTCGGCTTGACAGGGGAAGTTACCTCAGTATCTTGTTACTTCCTCTGGAGGTAATCCCTCAGGTCCTCCTTGGTCCGTCCAGGAGCTCGGCTATCGACGGATTTCAGTTTTTTTGGTGCGCTACTCCCAGTTTCATTATGAGTCCTCTTGGACCTTTCTCCATTAGTTGCGTCGAAGCACAGCTCATGCTCTTGAACATGCCAATGTTCTTTGGGGTCAGCTTCCTTGGTGCGATGCGTCCTCCTAGAATCTCCCCTTCTTGACTCTCCTCGCCCGATCTCTCTTGAAGGCCGGTGAGAGTGTTTTTCGTCTGGTGTCTTGGGACCGAGGGATTTTACGCCCATCTTTTCGGGCATCTTTCTTGGCTGCTGGAATTGGCGTATCTTGTAATGGGAATGGTAGCTACATGACATTTTTCTGCATCATGAAGTTGATGACCGTTTGCAGGTCCGCCAATTTGGTTGCCATTCCCTTCATTTCGTTGTCTTTCCGCAGGCATCTTTCTTTCCACACCTGAAGGTTGTCCTCGTTATAATACCCGCTTCGGTTTGATTTCTTTGACGTATCGCCTTCTTTGTCGACGTCATTTTCTCCGTGATTCTTATCACGAGTCTCTTTGTTGCAGTTGTCTTCTTCGATGTCAAAGTCAATAGGTTTCCCACTCCCAGTAGGAGTGTCGTCCCCAACCTTCTCTTTCTGTCCGTTATTGGCTATTTATTCTCCTTTCTTTCCCACGGACGACGCCAAACTGTGTGTGTCATTTTCTAACCACACTGCCAAATAGGTACCCAGCTGGATAGCACCAGCAGAATATATTAAGCCCGAACAACCTATCATAAAAAGAAGAGATTCCGGCGGTGGTTCGTCCACCCGGGCACTCCGACAATCAAGTCAATTATCTCTCAAAGATAGCAAAAGTGCTTAACTCACTATTCAGAATATCAAAAGCGTACTTTAGACCCACGAGGGTGCTCAGAAACCTCGCCATGTTCCTTCATAGGACTTCGGTTTTTGTTGTGTTCTAAATCTCGAACCAAAGAGTCCAAATCCGCAAATCGCTTTTGAAGGAAAACAGATTTTTTGAAAGAAGTGCCAAACATGGATCATGCGCGATAACAGAGTCGCCACCTAAATATTTTTAAAATGGGAAATTTAGAAACCCCGACTCGGTGCCAAAGGCCACGTGTCCGTCATCACCAAAGTTGGCTCGAACTTGGGTACGATTAGGGAAGGTCACATCGTGAGCATTCTCTCGCCCGGCCAAAGACCGCCTCTACTAACCATGATATCTCGATTTTGAAAACATTGTATGCTCTTATTCCAAGTATTAGCCTAGATTACTATGTGATGCTCGCAAGAAAACAAGTATAGATGGCCGTCAATTGGAACAAAACATGGATTTGCCACCTCGTGGGCTTTAGGAAGACAATGATTTTGCCACTATCTAGTGGGCTTAAAAACAATGACGGATTGTCCCAATTCAGATAACTCAACCTCCACCCAGGCATTCAAGGCGCTTATATCATATAAGCAAATAGCCTCATGGCAAGCATGCTATTCATGGCAACACTCACACGCATGCAAGTATGCTAAAGCATAAAACTTACCGAGTACTCGCCAAAAAGTAAAACCGATTAGAAATCATGCATGAATCCTAAATATCGAATGCCTAATGCAACACATGCAAAATGCAACTATAGCAGTTCTATTATTCTAAACATGGTATATGAGATGCTCTGACTAACATGTATTCAACTTGGAATTGAAATACGATGCGCTTTGTATGATGCTTGAAGCCTATGCGTGCAAAGCAGATGAATGATGCAAACATCTTTGTCATACATCATATGCTTATTGAAATATGCCCTATATCTAACCATCAAAGTGTAAATAAAAGGGAGAAAGACGTGGGGTTGGAAGACATACATCACACTCACACACTTATTACAGTTGTGCCCTCACAGAGGGTCCGAATAAATAATAATACAAATCAAATAAAAAATAATACAAATCAATAAATATACAAATTCTAATTAATTGTGATTAAACTAAGAAAGTCATGGCGTGAGGGGACCCGCCTTTGCTTCGATGTATGTTGCATGTTAAATTCGCCTTGGCGAAATCCACCGGATGCCCCAATTAGCCTCTGTTGCGATATTTCTAATTGCGTGCGGACCAAAAAGTTGTCGATGCTTGATTTTGCTGCAACAGAGAGCAGGAAAGGGGCACAGCAATGTATTTCACAAATATATGCATGCCTCGATCCTCGTGCCACCAATCACGCATCTCGATGCATGATGGCCGAGGAGCCGATTTGCACAACTCAATATTGGGATGAATGTAGACGGATGCCATACCAAAACCTAACTCCATCATGGATAATCCGGAGTATCGGTGACTTGGGAATTGAGACCCGTTCTGTTGCTCGGAGTACGAAACGTGCCTCGTTTCCCGTGCAATATGCATGATATGCATGAAATGCAACTAACATGTGATATAGCATGTACAATGCTATGAAAATGAGATGCCTCGAAATGCGTGCCCACGGGCACGCAAACCGAGAAAATGACATACAAGCATGAGATGATATGAAAAGTGATGTATAATGAGACTAAAATAAAATGCCTCGAAATGCGTGCCCACAAGCACGCGAACCGAGGCGACGATGTGGAATGAAAATCAGATAAAATCGAAGTGCCTCGAAATGCGTGCCCACAGGCACGTATACCGAGGCGATGATGAAAGATGAAAATCGGGTAAATTGGGTGCCAAATGCGTGCCACAGCGCCGCAAACCGAGGCGATGATGAAAGATGAAAATCGGTAAATGGCAGCCAAATGCGTGCCCACGTGCACGAATCGAGGCGATGATGAAAGATGAAAATCGATAAAACCGGTGTCTCAAATGCGTCACAGCGCCGCGTAAACCGAGGCGGCGATGAAAGATGAAAATCAAGTAAACCGGCAGCCAAATGCGTGCTCCACGCGCCGCAAACCGAGGCGATGCTAAAATGAAAATCGGATACAACCGAAGTGCCTCGAAATGCGTGCCCACAGGCGCGCAAACCGAAGCGATGCGAAAATGAAAATCGGATATAATCGGCAGCCAAATGCGCTACCACAGGCACGCAAACCGAGGCGATGATAAAATGCAATGAAATGGCACACGGAATGCCGCGATGGGCTTACACCAACATGGGAGAGCCTCAGCTCACTCACATAGGAGGCCGTCGGATAAAACGAAGGTGCCTCGAAGTACGTGCCCACAGGCGCGCAAACCGAGGCAATGCATTAAGGCATAAAATGGCATGGGAAATGATATGCAAGCATGCAAACCAAATTTCAGTCACTAAATGAAAGGGAAAACAGCCCCGAAATGATACGAAACGACAACCGAAGCATGAAATCATCCCGAAATGCAATTCTAAGTGTCCGAAATGGCCTACGGCTATGCTAAATACGCAAAATTGGCATATGAAAGCAAAAAAAGTAGCAAGGCAGTCCCAAAAATAGCATTTTTCAGTACAAAACATGGCCAAATTGCAAGCATAGATGGGTCAACATTAGCATGCAAGAATAAGGGCCAAGAGAGGGGTATTGAAGCAAGTAGCATATAGAAAATTCAAATGAAAAAACTTTCTTCTACAATACTGAAGAGGGCCCAAAAATAAGCATATATTCAGTTTATGGATGCCCCAAAATCAATATGAAAACATGCTAATAATTCCATTCAAAATGGAGCTCAAAAGCGGTTATAACAAGAGACATGAAAATCATACACCAAACAACAAAACTTTCTTCATGAAACATGTAGAGGGGGTCAAAATAAGACCCCTTTCAGTTCTGACCAAGAGCTAAAACCAATAGCATAAAAGGCTACAAATCATGCAAGAATTAGGGCCTAGAGTGGATTTCAAAAGGAGGTGGTATGTAGAATGGCCAAACAAAGTTTAGTCCTTCTACAATGTTGTAGAGGGGCTCAAAATAAGCACAAAACCAGTAGGGGTCGAAGCCCCAAAAACAAATGCAAATAGACTAAAAATAGCATGCAAGTTTGTGACATACAAGCTAGATATTGAAACAAGTGTATCATGGAGGCACCAAATGAAGTTGAGCCCTTCTACAAAGTTGTAGAGGGGCTCAAAATAAGCTTAAAACCAGTAGGGGTCGAAGCCCAAAAAACAAAAGGAAATAGGGTAAAAATAGGAAGCAAAATTATGCTAGAAAGAGGGAATTAATGACTTACCCTTGAAGACCTTTCTTTGTTTGCTTCTTAACCTCAATTTGTTGCTCCTTGGCCACTGGAAATCACTCTCTTGCTGCTGAAATGGACTTGGTGATAGTGGTGCTAGGGGTTGATGAAGGACTTGGCTTTGACACTTGAAGCTTTTTTGAGTTTTTTAGTTATGGAAATGGAGGATTTGGGAGAGGTGTTCTTGAAGCAAAATTTTCTAACCTAGGCAAAGGAGCTGTGGGTCCCTTTAAATAGGCACAAAAAGAGTGTAAAAGGGGAGGGAAAAGCACCCAAGCTTTCCCTCCCAAAATATCCCCCGGATGGGGTGATATTTCAGCAAAATATCCGGACAAGATCGAGTGAAAGGTGAAGCGGCCGGCCAGTGGTTTTTCAAGGTGGCCGGCCACCACCCCACTGTCGGCCACCACTCCACCATGGCGGGCCACCCCAAAAATCAAGTGATTTTCTGGCCGACCACCATGCAAAGGTGTCCTCCAAAGTGTGTAAAATAAGGCCCAAGGGTCGGAATCTGGCAACTCTGAAGCAGGAGTCACAACATAGAGCTTGAAGGAGAGGCTCAAAAATGAACTGCACAATTGCTGGCCGACCACCAACTTTTAGGGTCCTCCCAGATGTGTGCAACAAGGTTCCAAGGTCGGAAATTGGCAACACTGAAGCAGGAGCCACAACATAGAGCTTGAAGGAGAGGCTCAAAAATGAAACTTTGAATTTCTGGCCGACCATACATTTTTAGGGTCCTCCCATGTCCCCTGATCACAGATATGTAGCTTTGGTTGGAAGAAAATACCCCTGTGGTGTTCAACATTGGCCCTAAGTGAGAAAACGGGCTCGGAGGAGTGAAACCGTTATCTGGGATAATTGCTGGCCTCCCACCCCCAAAGTGATCTTCTGGTATTGAAACAGAGGTACCGCCAAATTTGAACAAAACTAATGAGAAATGAACGTCGGCCAAAACCGAGCAATTAGGGATCCCGAAAATGGGTCATGGTGCCTAAGTGGTGTTCAGAAGAAGTGGGTATCTGACCCCAAGGTCCTCGGAATGACAAAACAGAGGTTCTGCCAAAAATCGAGAAAACCGACAAAATGAATGCTCGGCCCAAACTGCGATTCGGGTCCCGAAAACCGCCATACAGTAATCGAAAGTGGCATACGGCCACGAAGTGGGCATCGAGGCCCCGTGTTCTCGAACTATAAAACAGAGGTCTCGCCAAAACCGGAGAACTCGGAGATGGTTAGGGCCGGTCCAAGACAGCGCCGACGATCCCGAAAACCGGGAACCGGGCTCCGAAATGGGCAAAATGGCCTACGGCCATGAAAAGTAGCTCACGGCCACCGGGAGATAATCTACGGGACCACTCCCTTCCCTCAGGAAAGAAAACAGAGAAAACCGAGCCTGGTTCGCAAATCGAGACAAGGTAGAGAAGAGAGTTCGGAAGTCCGGAGGCAGGCGCAGACGCCGCGACTAAACTTCGAACGAGCACAAGATGTAACATCACCGAAGCGCCAAACGGTGACGCTCGAAGTCTTAAGGTCGGTCAAAAATGGGGTGTCTACAGTTGCCCCTCTTTGACAGAACTCGGAAGTCATAAGAATGACGGGAGTGAATGTCAAAGCCCAGAGACGACCCATTTTTGACAAGGCCGAAGACTTAGACAATCATACAAGATGAACAAAGATGTGTGCCCGCAGGCAGGGGCAAAATGCAAAATGATAGGCGCGGGGCCAGGTGATTGTGCAAGTGCAACAAGCTGTAATGAAGCACGTATTGACAAATAGATGCCGCAGTTTTAAGCCAGAATGCAAAGCAACGACTACATTTCATGCAGTTAGGAATGCGGAGAATTATTCAATTCTCGTCGCGTCTCACACGGAGAAGATACGATATTCGCGATTCGTTCGGGTCGCATCAAATTTCAAATGAACCGTACATACAATATCGTGCCTGCAAAAGAGAGAAATTTAACAAGAGTAATATGCTAACAACATATATTCAATGCGATTCCTGGGATTCGAAAAGATTGACACACACAGTGTCAGTGAAAGGATGCACCACAACGCGAGAAAAGATAACGCGTGACAATGCATGTTTGAGCATAAAGGTATGGTACATCAAGAGAACACGTATGACAATGCAAAACATTCATGAGAATGCAAATTATGAGCCAGATAATGACAAACGAGCACAAATCGGGATGCCGGTTCGTTGCGCTACAACAAGCTGGAAAACGCGCATTTCGGCGACGGCAACTCGATCGCGGCCTTTGATTGACCTCCCAGAGAGGTCACAACATGTTTAAAAAGGATACACTCCGATTTTGATGAATAATGATGAGACATATGTCAATAATTGCAATTAAAGTTCCAATGAGCAATTCCTACCAGTAGTGCACTTTTTCAACTTTTTGGTCCCGGAGCTCCGATTTTCCTCAAAATTTGGCAGAGAGGTAGGGAGGGGACCATGGTCGGCCAGGCCTCTACCCTAGGAGAAGCCATCGGCCAGGGGGAAAAAGGAGGTGGCCGGCCAGTGGGTTAGGTGGCGGCCGACCACTTGCTAAAAGCAGGGCAAATGGTCATTTTTGATTTCTATATATATGCTTGCCCATTGCCTCCGAAATCACACCCCAAGTGTGGAATTCTCTCCTCTTGCTCTCTAAGCCATTTTCTTTCAGATTCAAGATTTTATACGCGTCCCCTACCCCACGCAAGTTGTTTTTGCGAAATCTTTCAGATTTAAGCACTTTGAAGCGACTAAATTTTGACTTCGGGGCTTCTCTTCTCATTTTCACCACTTGAGGTAATTTTGTCTCATTATTTGGAAAATTTTCCCGGGAGTTGACTTTCGTTGACTTTTCATTTCCCGAGAGTTGACTTTCGTTGACTTTTTCCAATTTTGGCCCATTTTGCTCATTTTTGCTCCTCTTTGCAGATTTCTCGATATGGCGGGTCATTTTCCATTCGGTGGAGGTCCTCCAGGTGCCGGGGATGATTTTGATCTCATGACACTGCCCCCGAGGGTCCGCCCTTTCATTCCCGATCGTTATGCTCCAGCGGTGCATAGGCTTCCGCGAGCCACTTTTCGTCATTTCACCGATTTCAACGATCGAGTACCGGGGGATCTCCTTCTGCGAGAACCGGAACAGCATCTCTCTCACAAGGCACGAGAGGTATTTTACTTTATTTTATGGATCTTTCGTGCATTTCATACTCCTGCCATGCTTAGACACACAGTTTAACTTATAACATAGTACTTGCATCCTGAGCATGTGACTTAGCCACTTGAATTTCACGAACACACAATACATCGCCTGATTGTGAATGTACAGTGCACATTAGTTAGAAATTTAACACACGGCTCAAACATTGATTCACCAAACACACAGCCCGAAGTTGAAAATGAGCACACAGCACATACTGACTAAGAGTAGAACACGCAGTCCCTCAAACTCTGATTTACTGAACACACAGCCCAGATTTGAAGCGAACACACAGCCCACTGATTGAGAGTAGAACACACAGTCCCAAACTTGAAGGGAGCACACAGCCCACTGATTAGAAGTAGAACACACAGTCCCAAACTTGAAGTAACACACAAATTTAATCGATTAGAAGTAGAACACACAGCCCCAAACTTGAAGCGAACACACACCATCGATTAGAAGTAGAACACACAATCCCAAACTTGAAGCGAACACACACTTAATCGATTAGAAGTAGAACACATACGATCCCAAACTTGAAGCGAACACACACCCTCGATTAGAAGTAGAACACACGATCCCAAACTTGAAGCGAACACACGGCCCACTGATTAGAAGAAGTAGAACACACAGTCCCAAATTGGAGCGAACACACAGCCCACTGTTTGAAAGTAGAACACACAGCTCACTTATTGAGAGTAGAACACACGACTTAATCGGGTTTGAAGCTTAACGCGCCATCTGATTAGAAGTAGAACACACACCCCCAAACTTGAAGCGAACACACGGCCCATCGATTAGAAGTAGAACACACATTCCCCAAATTTGAAGCGAACACACAAATTTAATCGATAGAAGTAGAACACACAATCCC
Organism: Camellia lanceoleosa; assembly: GCA_025200525.1. Classification (NCBI taxonomy): domain Eukaryota; kingdom Viridiplantae; phylum Streptophyta; class Magnoliopsida; order Ericales; family Theaceae; genus Camellia; species Camellia lanceoleosa. The sequence continues at coordinate 156,190,641 of CM045769.1, read as the reverse complement.
AAAACTCGATTTTCGAAATTTGAACACGCAATCCATCGATTCATTTGCACGCAAATTTCATCTTCACCTCATTTGCACACTTTCATTTTCACTTCATTTGCACACGTTTCATTTTCACCTCATTTGCACAAAACTCATTTTCACTTCATTTGTCGATCTATGCATTTATTCGAATGTGTTCACTCTCGACAAAGGCGAGGATATGGCTCGCCGCGAGGGAGTGGTATTTTGAGCTCCTAAGTCGTCAGGGATTGGTTGACTTTGCAGATTCGGGCCATTCTGCAGAGGGTTATCTCATTGCCTCATCAAGAGGACTTTATTTGTCGCTTTGGAGAGATGGTGGGACACCACCAATTCTTTCCATTTTTCTCGCCATCGATATGACCATGACCTCACGGACTTTCTTGCACTCACTGCCTAGACGTGGCGGTGGGCCCATTCCCTACGACGAGGATATGGGCCAGCGGGAGGCTGCCTGGATGCACCTATTAGGGGCACACCCGCCTGTAGACAGAGGTTCGGGGAGGGTCCGATACTCCTGGTTTGCTTCCCATTTCCCATGGCCACAGATGGAGCCCGAGACTCTGAGGAGGCGAGCAAGACGCCATGGTTTCCTTATGTATCTCTTCGCACCACCTTGTTTGCCGATAGAGGGAACATGGTAGGATTATATCTCTGGCGCCTGTAGACCTCTCACAGTCGGCCAAGAGGATGATTAAGGCGTGCCCTGCTACTCAGTCTTGTTACATGAGCGCAGCTCGCACACGAGGACTTACTCGGCTACTGGAGAGCCCGGAGGTACACTCTGTCCTCTTGATTTACATTTTGCTCCTTATTACTTGTTCATCGCACACACGGCAAGACTTTGCATTAGAGTCACATTCTACACCGCTTTCTCTATGGGTGTATGTGTATTTTCCCACATTGGCTTCGGAGATGGAGGTGGCAGGCCTCCGACGACCAGATTCATTGATGTTTGAGGGTGAGCATCTTCCGAGGCCTCGAGAGACTCTCTTCTCTCTGACAAGATTTTGACACTTTCTCGGGCGACAGAGGTATTTCGAACTCCTCCTTTCATTTTCATCTTTGATCCGTTATATATTCGATTTCGATTGATTTATACCGTTGTCCGCAGATCACTTGGCGTACTCGATGGTTTTTGGCGATGATCTCGACAATCAGTTCCCCGGAGGGTCGACTAGTTCCCAGTACAGGTTCCTTCTCGAGGGACCAGTCGGCAGGGCTTGGTTCTTGGGGGAACGTTTTTGTCGAATATGGGGAGGCAATTCTCAGACCTCCTCACAGGCCTCCACACCATGCGGATCGGCCGATAGATTATCCCCTGAGGAGGTCAGTAGTGCTATGCAGGGCAGTGATGCTTTATTACATCTTCTTGAGGGGAACTACGCCACCTATCGCCGCATATACCTGATGCCCTCCCTGACGGGAGTACGGGCTCCACCACGGAGGTCCACTGGCGCACCATCTTCGAGTCGCGCCCGTGCTACAGATATCCCTTCTTCTAGCAGGGCCGGCACATCTAGAGGTAGAGGCAGTTCGATTCCTCCGATCCCTCCGACTCTTGATCACCCTGGATGGCCAGAGATGCCGACTGAGTTGACGAGTTGGCAGTATGGGACCACTCCTCCGATCCCGATTCCGATCCCGATAGAGCCTCCGACGCCCGGTCACAGATATGTCAGTGATCCTGACTCGCCACCGGTATGTTCCACCATTTTTCATTTGTCACACAGACATTTTGGCAGTTACTTATTTATTGATGAGTTGAGCTTGTGTCTGCAGCCCCCTCGGGAGTACATAGACCAGATGCTCGGGGTGGTGGCCTCACTGGAGGGGATGGTCCTGCGCAGAGAGGCACAGATGTCCATCATGGGCTTCCAGGTACCCTTCATCTCTCTTGCATCTATCACATTTTTGTCTATATGCTGGTTTTGAGCATTCTGCTGCACTGATAGGTTGTGTAGAACACATCTGGCACACACCCCACTCACATACTGTACTTGCACCTGCTTTTCATGTTTGAACTGATGTATTGCACTTTCCATTTTTTCAGATGCCTCAGATATACTCGCTAAGCCGGGCCACCCCGCCTTCTGGAGAGGTCGAGGTACTGGGCCATCCAGGCCTTCTCAGGGAGCTGGGCCATCTAGGCCTTCTCGAGGAGCTCGAGGAGCAGGGTCGTCTCGCAGACGCAGGGCAATCATTGAAGAGGATGAGGAAGAGGAGGAGGTCGCAGATCATGTGTCAGAGGCATCTCCTGGCGAATGAGGTTCCGGTCTTGGTTCCGGGAGCGGAGATGAGCCTGAGGGAGATCCGGAGAATGACAGCTCCGATCCAGATGGTGATGGTGATGCAGAGATTATCCCGCAGAAGAGGATGAGAGGGCCTCCACATTCTCGTTCCCGAGGGCACTGATGTTATTTCCTGCTTTATTTTACTTTTTGGCTAGTAGTTTGTAGCACTTTGCACATTGTTAGGTAGTTTTATTTTCTGTAAAACTTGTACCTTTATTTTGTTGTAAAACATGATGGAATGAAACAGCTTTTTGAAAAGATGTTTGTATTTGAAATTTTTAGCATCGCATCGCATCATTTTGCACAAAAATGGAATTGAATGGAAATGTGCCTCATGTATTTACCAGGTCAGGTAGTGAACCGACACAACAAATTAAAACAAATCGACTCACTAAGAAATAACTGAATCTTAGCGAGTTTACAACTCGATAAGCAAAGTACAACAATGTGAACGACTCTATAACCAAGGCCTAACACCATTGGATAACCATAAATAACAATTCAAAACATAAAATGCATGAATCGACAAGACTTACAACAGGATAAACAAGACAACAAGACAATAAACAAAACAAAACATACTTGAGACGGACAATCTGGATAATGGAACGTACCCGAAACCGAGAGAAATGGAGGCCTTCGACACCCCCGATGCATGCAAATGCTTCAAACTTTCTTCCGGTGGGCAAAATGGGACGCAACGCGAGGCCGAAGCATTTCAGATTTGAAGACGAAAAGGTGGTCGCCTATTAGGATAGGTGGCCGGCCGGCCACCCTCCCACAACCACCAAATGTTGACAAGTGTCCTTGAATAGTGTTTTAGCCTCCTATAAAAGCCCCAACCTTGAACTCATTCATTTCATCACCTTTCCTCTCAAAATGGAAGCATTTCACGAAAATCTTACGCCTTGGATTTCTTCTTTAGATGGCTCGGAGAAATTGAATTTTCGGTTTCGCTTGAATACACTATTCACGCTAAGCCGACTCCAATCGCATCTTCCTTTCCTCCATGCCGCTGCAAGGTTTTGGAACCCGTGACTCACGCCTTTAGCTTTAAGGGCAAGAGGTATGTCCTACTTTTGAAGATTTTCAGCTTTGATGGAGTCCTGACGTCAGAGGAGATTTTGCCTCAGTTCGTTTGGCCATGCCCAAGCTTTAGGGCGGATGCGGTCTCAACGCGCATGATGCTCGATCTTTGATTGGTAATGGTATGTTGGACGTCCCGAGCCTGATTTACCGATTCTCTGATGCCGGTGACCGCAGCGACCATCATTGGCAAGGTTTTCGACAACATGCCCTCTGCTTGTGCATGCTAGCTCATTTTTTGTTTGTCTCGGGCTCGGGAGGGGCTAGCATCCGTCTGATCGAAGGTGCACAAGGCTTGAGGAGGGAAAGAGTTGCACTGCTATGACTCTGGCTGAGACAATGATGGGTTTGGATGCCTTCTACCGCCAAGAGACAACCAGGTTTGCAGGGAGTCCACTATTGTTGCAGGTAACGCTTCCCACCCAAGCTCACATGTATATTTGCTCACATCACTCGGCCTTCGGGCTCATTTTTCTCACAAAACCTTTATCTCACTTTTCTCTCATCGCACATCTCTCTATTCTTTAATCTCTCATTTTTCATCCCTCCCCAGATATGGTTGATGGATAAGTTGCAAGTCAGGACTCTTGCTCGATTATTCAAATTTCGGGCTACTTTTTCTTTAACAACGCCTAGTTGACGCCCTTGATGAGGGATGGTGGTTTGAATGGATGTGCAACTTATCAGCAGACCGCATTGCTTGGCGCTGTCCTTGGCTCAATCTCCCGGCGATGAGCTACAGCATGTTCCAGGATACTGGGATCCGTCTAATCGGCTTGACTCATCGGTATTCTATTTCCCATTCCGTATTCGCGCGCCCGCCATGATCGACTTGCCCTCCGGAGGGATAGAGTATCCGCCACATTTCCATCGAGGTGCACATCTTGCCCGACATATTACAGCTTGGAGGACCAGAGAGCTCTTGTCTCCCGCCCCTGTTTTCAGTTGCACTTTGTCTGATGAGTGCTGGGATTGGCTGAACGAAGAAGCACAGATTGGGCCAAAGCTGGCATCAGAAGCTTCAACTAGCTCTGGAAGGGGGCGCAGGGACATCTGACTTGACTATGCCCCAGATTTATTGCTTTATTAGTACTTTCGAGTTTTCGTTATGAGTGTGATAAAAAGCAACTTCAATTGTATGCAAGAGCGAAAGAACTCTGTTTTGAAATCAATGAAATTGAAGGTTGTGGTACTGAAAATTCTCCACTTTTGGTCCAAAAATGGTCTTAGTTGTGAAAAGATTGATTTGAACAAAGTCAACTTTTATTAAAACTTTTCAAAAATATTTTCGATATGGATCAGAACTGGACACGCCTGAGATCTGTCACTGAGATGCACAACCCCGAATCCTAGCAACTGGAAAGTTGCCCCTAGTTTGAAAAGGTGCTCTAAGAAAGTGTGGCAACGAAAGTTGCCCTAGTCCGAATGATGTCAAGAACACTCCATTGCAACGGAAAGTTGCCCCTAGTCTGAATAACACTGTACCGGAGATCACAATAAATGCTGATGAACAGAGATGACTGAGATGATTAGAATGGACAAAGTTGATCGGGGAAAAGATTATGACTGAACTTCAGGATGAAGCTGCCTACGTATCCCAAAGATGGGAATCAAGTCTTACGTAGTTCGTGTTCGCTTCGGGTATTTTTACTCTCCTTTTGCGCCTAACTTTTGCCAAGGTCGCCTTTATGGTTTTCAACCTTACGAGCTCGGCTTTTATAATTTCAAATTTTCTATGCTCTAAGTTTTGCCTAGGTCGCCTTTCGGTTTTCGCCCAGCGAGCCTCTCAGGATAATATTTCTTCAACTTGTCCATGTTGATCGGTTGGGAAAACTCCAAGCCATCTAGATCCATCGTAACCACAGCCCACCGACTGATTGACTTGATGATGTAAGGACCACCCAATTAGGTCCGAACTTGCCCCTTGGGTCGTGGATGGGAGCTCGGTTGTCCTGAGTACCAAATCTCCTTCTTTCAAGTTCCCGGACTTAACCTTCTTGTTGAAAGTCGGCGATTCTGCTGATAACCTTGGATGTGGTATGCTGCTTTCGGCCTTCTTTCATCGAAAAGCATGAGTTCTCAAATGCTTTTGCTACCAACTGTCTTCGCTTATCCGCACTCGCCAATACTCGTAATGACGGACCTCAATCTCAATAGCGTAACGGCCTCCATCCCATAGACCAATGAGTACGAGTCGCCCAAAGAGAAGTTCTCGATCGAAGTCCTCAGAGCCCCACAGAGCAAACGGCAAATTATCCGCCACCTGTGAGGTTTCCACCATCTTCGTAGTATGCGCTGATATTCTTGTTGGCGGCCTCAACTGCTCCGTTGGTTTGCGGCCGGTAAGTAGATGACTTATGAAAAGCCACGTTGTATTTCTCCAACAAGTCAATCACCTCCTTCTTGAAGTGGGAACCATTGTCTGACACTATTTCATTTGGGACTCCGTAGCGACAGATAATGTTGTTTCTGATGAATTTTGCAACGTGTGAAGCTTTCAACACTGCATAATACTGGGCCTCAACCCACTTTGTAAAGTAATCTATCGCTACGAGGATGAACTCATGCCCATTCGACCCCTTTGGCGTGACAGCCCCGATCACATCGATTCCCCAGACTAAAAATGGCCATGGTGACGTCATGTTGTACAGCTTCGACGGCGGGATGTTCATGCGGTTTGCATGGATCTGACATTTGTGGCATCGCCGAACAAAACCGATACAATCCTCTTCCATGGTGGACCAATAATAACCCTGTCTGAGGATCTTCCTTGCCAGCATCACCCCATTCATATGTGCTCCACATTCTCCTCCGTGGATGGCTTCCATCAGACGTTTTGACTCTTCTGCATCGACGCACAGTTTATGCATTCCCAGATGACCCCTTCTATACAGTTTACCCCCGCAGATGATGAACTGAACGACCAATCTTCTTATTGCCCTTTTGTCTTTGGCATTTACCCCTGGCGGGTACGCTTCTTTCTCTAAGAAATTCCAGATGTCGTGATACCAAGGGTGTTCGTCCGAACTTCATCTATGGTCGATCGACTCATAGCAGTGCAAATTTCGTCAATGATGACCGGACGATTCGACTCCACGGGATGTCTATCATGGATGATAGAGTTGCTAAAGCGTCATGAACTTGTTGTTCTCTCTCAAGAGATGAGTAAAACTTAACTTTTCAAACCGAGGAATCAAGAAATCCAAGGTTTGGTGATACATCATCATATTTTCCTCTTTACTTTCCAGCCTCCTTTAGCTTGAGACACAACAAGGTTCGAATCCCCAATGACGCCCAAATTGCCTTGCCCCTAATTCCGTGGTCGCCTAAACCAAAGAATGCACGCCAGATTCTCGCTTCATTATTTGAGACTTTGAACCGAGCTTGAAGGCTAGAGGGATACGGAATTGTCGGTGCTATCAAGAACACTCCTATCCCATACCCATGTTGATTTGATGTCTGGCCAAAGTACATTGTCCATATTTTATCGCCGATATGCGTAATTGTTTCATCCGGGAACAGATACTCAATCGCTTCATCCCTCAACCGGATGGTCAAGAATGAACTCGCTACCGCTTCTTCCTTTGATCGACTTATGGTGACATATGTAAGATCAAATTCGGAGAGCAACAGCAACCAACGAGCTAGCCTACCCGTAAGCGCTGGTTTCTCGAAAAGATATTTGATGGGATCGAGACGTGAAACCAGCATTACTGAGTGAGCTAACAGGTAGTGCCGCAGCTTCCTGGTAGCCCATACCAGAGCTAAGCAAGCCTTTTCTAGCGGTGTATACCGGGTCTCATATTCCAGCATCTTCTTGCTCAAATAGTAGATGGCTCTTTCCACCTTGTCTTCTGACTCTTGTGCAAGCATGCAACCCATCGTGGTCTCTGGCCATCGATAGGTACAAAATCAACGGCTTCGGTTCTGCCGGGTGATAAACGGGTGGGTTCTCAGAGATATTCTTTAATCGCTTCAAACGCCGCTTGGCATCGGCCGTCCCATTGAACTTCTTGCCTTTCTTCGTAAGACCAAAAAGTGGTTCACAAGTCAAGGTTAGTTTTGAAATAAACCGCCTTATGAATTGCACTTTACCCGTAAAGCCTCGCACCTCCTTTTCACCTTGGTGGCATTTCTAAGATGGCCTTGATTTTGGAAGGGTCGACCTCGATGCCCCTTTGTGTAATCGTAAACCCCAAAGATTTTTCCCAACAGAACACCAAATGTACATTTTTGAGGGTTTAACCGAACCTAATTCCTCGATCCTTTGGAAAACTTGTGCAAGGCGGTGTAGTGGCCCTCTTTCTTGGACTTGACAATCATGTCGCCCACGACACCTCAACCTCTTTGTGGATCATATCATGTAGTATTGTGGTCGCGTCTGCTGATAAGTAGCCCCAAAGATTCTTCAACCCAAACCATTACCCTAGAGAGATGTTCTACGGTGGTGAATGCTTTTTTCCGCCCTCCGGCGCCATCACTATCCGTTATACCGAGAAGCCATCCATGAATGAGAGCAATGCATGCCCCGCCAGGAAGTCCACTAACTCATTGATGTGCAGGAAAATCGCCCTTCTGACTAGCTCGCTCAAATCCTCAAGTCTACGCACACTGGATCCCGCCATCTTTCTTCTAAGACTGAACTATATTGGCCAACCAAGTTGATATTCAGATACCAAAGAGCAGAAGCTCGCCAATTTGCTTGGTGACCTCTTCCTTAATCTTGAGAGCCCACCGGGATCCTTCCGAGCTTCGCTGATGTGCCGGGCCTCGGGTCAAGGGGGATCCGGCGTCATAATCTCAGATCGATTCTGTGCATGTCTTCGTGAGGACCACGCGAAAACATCTTTGAACTCTTTTAATAAAGCGACTAAGCGCTGCTCTCGAAGACAACAGGACCCGATCTCGACCACCATGGGTCCTCCTCAAGACTAATGTTCATCAAATGATTTCATTCCATTAATGGCTTAACAAATCTCTCGCTCTTGCTCAATTAGTCGCTAGAAACCGAGGAACTTCGCCCTCGCTGCTTTGATCAAAATTTTGAAAGTCCTAATTAATGCAATAAATTAGAGGCACAGAGAAGTACTGAAACCGCATTCACCTCATTCTCATTAAGTTCATCCAAATCGCCCATTTCATCCGCTATAACAGACTCAAATGAAAAGGAAAAGACGACCGACAGATTCTTTGCATCCTGCCGACACTTCAGAGTACCAGACTCAGACTCACGAGCTGAACTCGATTCGACTCGAAGACTTTGTGGAATCAGATTCGGCCACTACCACCGACCTTAATCGCTGGATAAGAATCCCTCCTCGTACTGCCAAGTGAGGGAGGGTGGGATTGATGCCTCCAAAATAGCTGCTGGTTGGCTCGCGGCCGTTCCATCCCCAATCATGGAAACCATGGCGTTATTCCCCAAGCAATCTTGGTTGATCGGAGGATCAGAGAGGAGACATGCCAGTGCTACCCCTATTTCAAACTCAGTGCCCTCAGATCCATCGCTTCATTCGCTTCAACCTTCGTTGTTGGGTCTGCTCGCTCAGGCAACGCTATCCCGGATAGTCGCAGGTCGAAAAAGATTTCAAACCTGCACGCCGCTTCCTCCGCTGAACCATGGTTCGGGAAGCCGCAAAAATGGAAAGTTTCCTCCCGGACAAAGCGTCTGCTCAGGTACCGGATGGGCTCTGCATTAGATCAAAGGCTTCCCACTGCCGCTGCCTCGCTCACCGGCCATTTCCTTCCTTTCTTGCCCAATCTTCTTGGTGGGCGATAACCCACCAAAGGTATGTGGATTGTGTGGCACTTCGCCAACGCCGCGACTTTCTTTCCGCCGCTTCTTCCCAATCCCATCCCGGATATGTTGTAGCTTATTTATGAGGTAGACAGATTCAGCACTGACATACACACCCTCATTCACAGCCATAATGTTTTGCACCACCCGGGCCTCAGCCAAAGTAAATCCTGATATGAACATGTCCTCCATGCCGTGTTCGATCTCCAGATCGGGAGATACCTGAGGAGGATGGATTGACGAATTCCCAAAAACAATGGCTACTCCTTTCCATAGGGGTATTTCACCATTTGATGTAGAGTAGATGAGACGGCCTTCACCGATGCAACTAGGGTCGCCTAAAAGCATGTTAAAAGACGCAGGACCTCCAAGACGTGAAAATCTACCTTGTTGTCCAGCCCAATCTTGGTTTGATTTTTATCGTCCCTGTGACATCCCTACTGTATTGTCGAGGCTTTGATCACTTGAGAAGTCAGTGAAGTCCGCATGCTTTTAACCCAATTGCATAAGCCGCCCCGCCGGGCAGACATTAATAGCGGATCCCAGATCAACCAAGACCACCGAATCCATTTGTCCCTCAAGATTCTACAGAGATGTAGAGGGGTCGGTTATGATCCACGCCTTCAGGCAGCAGCTCCTTATCCGAAAAGGTCAATGCCGGGGAACCTCCTCCCGGGAAGACCAAACAACTAATTGTTCCGTGTAGTTTCGATAGAGAGCTTGGCTTTGTCCATAGCAGAGAGAGGACAACTGCTCAGGTACTGAAGCCATAAGCCCCCCAGATGGAGATGTCTCGCTTATTTTCTTTAGTCGCTTCAAGATGCCTCTTCTTCAACTTGCTTCTCTCTCGCTTTTTATCTTTCCCCGACATTTCTAGGTTGATCAAGGTGTGGGGCTTGAAATACCGCCCACTTCTTGTCATATGGTCCACTTCCTCGAGGTACCGTGTGCCGCCCGTTGGCCACCGCCCAGCTTCGTCTCAGGTGGGCAAGATGTAAGTCGCCATCTTCCCACCACATTCCATAAAAGCATCTAGCGTGCACCTATCCGTTCCGCTTGTTTGCACTCTCAAGATTTTCCTCCCACATGCTCACAAAGATGTTCGGGCAGTGCTCACAAAGACTTTCAACTTCCTCGTGGTTCTTGCTTTTCTGATCCTCTCGTAATCCCATTTCTTTTCTTGTTCCTCCAAAGATTAATTGTGCGGTTTTCAAAATGTCTTGTTCTCGAGCGAATTCTTTATACCGGCCTCCCATGGTTCATTCGCCCTTCTACCCTTCCGCCACAAATGGTACAATATCAGCCGATCATCCAACCACCCGACGACTCACGACTCAGAATCGAATCCGCTTAATTGATGCATCACCCGATTCCTGATCGTTGAAAAATTGAAGGTTGGCGAAGCCCTCTTCCGCCGCAGTCAAATCATCCCCCGCTGATTCAAGTTCATCCCCCCGGATCATACACAACTCAGCCTTCTCTGGCAACCCCCTACTCAAATTTTAGGTTGGCTCATTGGCAAGATATATCCACTGGATCATAAGCTCGCCACCAGATTCTCGATTGCTCCACCCCTGATTCAACAGCTTTTGTTTCTCCTAAGCCCGCCTGCTCCATTTTCAGTGGTCACCACCTTCTACCAAAGTTGGGGAGGTGGTTATCATGCACAAATTAGTGCTGTCAGGCAGGATCACCTCCGGCTTGGGTAGGTGGGACGGTGTGATGTAGATACTAGGGTCGTAAGACACGCCCCCAGTATGGATAAGATTGATTCTTTTGGGTGGGTCTTGGTTGTGTGCTGGGAGTGGGTTGGTTGTGACGTTGGGCCTTTCTGGAGGTAGGATGATATTTTTGTCAATAAGGTCCTGAACCTCATGACGCAGCCTGTAACATTGGTCTGTGTCATGACCATGCTGCTGGTGGTATTTGCAAAATTTGGCCGGGTTGTAGGAAGGGGGGAGTGGATTTGGTGGGGCCTTGCCTGTGGGTTTCAGATGCCCTTTCTCGACTAGAACCCCGAGGACCTTGGATAAAGGCATATGTAGTGGGAGAAGGTTCACGACCGGTTGGTACCTTGAAGCTTGGTTCGCCTCCTGATGTATCGAAAAGGTGTGGCCGCAGCCTTTGGTTGAAGGGATCGGTGGTGACCATTCCGACCTCAAGTCCTTGTATTGGCAGAGCCGCCAGCCCGCGTTGTTGTTTCGGTTGAATGTCCGCCGGGTTGTTCCGGCCTTGGTCAAACAGACTTCGCTTCATCGTGATCTCAATCTGCATCCCCATATCATGTAAATCCGCTGGGGAAAGGGACCACAATCATCTTCTTCATTAACGCCGCTGGAGATTGCGACAATCATCCGACCGATCTCGCTCAGGCCTCAGGCATCATTGATGCCTTTGCCCTCCACCCAAGTTACAAAGTCGGAGAAAGACTCTTCGTTCTCGCTCGTTGTCTCGAGATCGCGAGTGGTAATCTCGACCGCGTGTTATATGAATATTGAGCAACGAAGGCCCTACCATCTCATCCCGCTTTGTCTTCACATCATCTTCTAGTTTTGAATACCAAGTGGATGCCACACCGATAAAGTTCGACCGAACAGGAAAGCTTTTATGGTCCAAGTTAGGCCCATTGGTCTTAGGATGTCCGAGAATAGCCGAGGTGGACCATAGGATCCTCGCACCCATCAAAGCGATCGACTGGGGCATTTTAAACTCCGTCCAAGAATGTCACGCCACATCAAGATAGCCGCCTTCAATATCCGGATGGCCTTCACCCCTCGTGACTTCTTGAAGAGCTTCCAACTTGCTCAATTTCAGAGTCGTTCGTCTACCTCGAACTCGAATGGAGAGTCCGTGATCGGGTGTAATATTTTTGGACAACAGCCAGGCTAGGCGGCGTGCCTCATTGGATGACTCGTGTCCTCCCGAACATTCTCAACATTTGGCGTAGTATTTTGGGTGTTGGGAGGACATTTGGGGATTTGGGGGTTCTGGGATTTGGAGGAGGATTCGCCAAGAGATGCTTGTTCGCAATGGAGCCCCGTGGTGGAGGAGGGACTTGTGTGAAGCAGATGCGCGTCATTGCTGTAATGGGTGATCACCATCAAGGGGCCATGACAAAGGCTCGCCATTGGAGAAATCAAGGCAAAGATCCTCTTGCATTTGTCTCATACTTTCACTCATTTGGCGATCATCGCCTCCATTGCTATATTCTCGTTGTTCCATCCGAATAACCGGCAGTGTATTCTCTACATGTAAACAGAATCTCAACCCGATCGTTCGACACTAGAGTAGATCGCCGCTCGTGATCCGTGCTCGACACATCGTGCCTTCTACTTCTTCCGTGACCGGGGTAAAGAGTAGAACATCGATGTCCGGCTAACTAGATCCTGATCGGTTGAGTCGGCGACCTCGTGTCCAGATTGCTTGGGAGTATCGAGCTCCTAAGCAATCGTATACAAACCGCCCTAGCAAAAAGATAATAAAGCAAAAGGAAATAAATGACCGTAAAAAAACGGCAAAGATAACAATTTTAAATTAAATACACACAACACACACGCATACAACACGAAGTTTAATAAGCCGGAAATACACGCCCTCAACCATCGATCACGCTCGCTCATTCATCGTTTCTAAATCAATCGATATCCGCAGACAACCGATTCTCAAACTCGAATAATGCCCGCAGTTCGATGTCCAAACTCGAAATCGATGCCCGCAGTTCGATGCCCAAACTCAATCGATACATGCATTCTCAGAGAGACGCACTCTAGCAAGCACATAACAGATAAGGAGAACCAAAACACCCCTATGTTGGGGTAGGGTTTCGCCCTATTTTGTCGAGCTAGGGTTTCACTACACGACGCAGCCTTCAAACAACCTATAAACGGGTAAGCAACCCGTCCTAGTTTGGAATGGTCACTATGGATCGAATATGCACTAGGTCGAATGGTCAAAGGGTACCCTAAAACCGGGTTTGTGTTCCCATTGGCAGAGCAGAATCCGACAAATTTTATGGACATGCCTTGACAAGACAAGCCTCCTAAGAAACCGCCAGAATAGCAGATGGCAAACACGGTGTCCTAGACGCACCAATGCAAATGCAATGCAAAGAAACACACAAGTATAGTCAAGCAAGATATCATGAGTTCGAGTCAAGTTCTCTAAATCCCCAAAGAGTCGCCAGAAATCAGAATACCCCATGAGGGACCTCGCCATGCTCGACTCGGTTTTGTTATGTTCTAAATCTCGAACCAAAGAGTCCAAATCCGCAAATCGCTTTTGAAGGAAAACAGATTTTTGAAAGAAGTGCCAAACATGGATCTTTGCCAAATAATGAGTCGCCACCTAAATATTTTTAAAATGGGAAATTTAGGAAACCCCGACTGGTGCCAAAGGCCACGCGGTCCGTCATCACCAAAGTTGGCTCGGGAACTTGGGTACGATTAGGGAAGGTCACATCGTGAGCACTCTCGCCTTGGCCAAAGACCGGCCTCTACTAACCATGATATCTGATTTTGAAAACATTGTATGCTCTTATTCCGGTTATTAGCCTAGATTACTATGTGATGCTCGCAGCAAACAAGTATAGACTGGGCCGTCTGAATTGGAACAAAACATGGATTTGCCACCCTCAGGTGGGCTTTAGGAAGACAATGATTTTGCCACTATCTAGTGGGCTTAAAACAGTCGACGGATTGTCCCAATTCAGATAACTCAACCTCCACCCACAGGCATTCAAGGCAGTTATATCATATAAGCAAATAGCCTCATGGCAAGCATGCTATTCATGGCAACACTCACACGCATGCAAGTATGCTAAAGCATAAAACTTACCGAGTACTCCTACCAAAATGTAAAACCGATTAGAAATCATGCATGAATCCTAAATATCTTGAATGCCTAATGCAACACATGCAAAATGCAACTATAGCAGTTCTCGCTATTCTAAACATGGTATATGAGATGCTACAACTAACATGTATTCAACTTGGAATTGAAATACGATGCTTTGTATGATGCGCCGAAGCGGTATGCAAAAACAGATGAATGATGCAAACATGTCATTACATCATATGCTTATTGAAATATGCCCTATATCTAACCATCAAAGCAGGTAAATAAAAGGGAGAAAGACGTGGGGTTGGAAGACATACATCACACTCACGCACACTTATTACACTTGTGCCTCGCAGAGGGTCCAATAAATAATAATACAAATCAAATAAAAAATAATACAAATCAATAAATATACAAATTCTAATTAATCGATTAAACTAAGAAAGTCAGAACTGCGCCGTGGGTGCCGGATCGCTTTGCTTCGATGTATGTTGCATGTTGGGTCGCTGGCGCTGAAATCCACCGATGCCCCAATTAGCCTCGTTCGCGATATTTCTAATTGCGCCGACCAAAAGTTGTCGATGCTTGATTTTGCCGCAACAGAGAGCGTGAAAGGGCACAAAGAATGTATTTCACAAATATATGCATGCCTCGATCCTCGTGCACCAATCACGATCTCGATGCATGATGGCCGAGGAGCCGATTTGCACAACTCAATATTGGGATGAATGTAGACGAGTGCCATACCAAAACCTAACTCCATCATGGATAATCCGGAGTATCGGTGACTTGGGAATTGAGACCCGTTCTGTTGCTCGGAGTACGAAACGTGCCTCGTTTCCCGTGCAATATGCATGATATGCATGAAATGCAACTAACATGTGATATAGCATGTACAATGCTATGAAAATGAGATGCCTCGAAATGCGTGCCCACGGGCACGCAAACTGAGAAAATGACATACAAGCATGAGATGATATGAAAAGTGATGTATAATGAGACTAAAATAAAATGCCTCGAAATGCGTGCCCACAAGCACGCGAACCGAGGCGACGATGTGGAATGAAAATCGGATAAAATCGAAGTGCCTCGAAATGCGTGCCCACAGGCACGTATACCGAGGCGATGATGAAAGATGAAAATCGGGTAAACTGGCAGTTCGAAATGCGTGCCTAGCGCCGCAAAACCGAGGCGATGATGAAAGATGAAAATCGGTAAATCGGCAGTTAAATGCGTGCCACAGCACGCCAATCGAGGCGGCGATGAAAGATGAAAATCGATAAATGGTTCAAATGCGCGCCCACAGCGCCGCAAAACCGAGGCGATGATGAAAGATGAAAATCAAGTAAAACCGGTGCTAAATGCGTGCTCAGTGCACGCGAACCAAGGCGATGATGAAAGATGAAAATCGGATAACCGGTGCCTCGAAATGCGCCCACAGCGCCGCAAACCGAGGCGATGCTAAAATGAAAATCGGATACAACCGAAGTGCCTCGAAATGCGTGCCCACAGGCGCGCAAACCGAAGCGATGCGAAAATGAAAATCGGATACACCGGCAGCCAAATGCGCTACCACGCACGCAAAACCGAGGCGATAAAATGCAATGAAATGGCACACTAATGCCGCGATGGGCTTACACCAACATGGGAGAGCCTCACCACTCACATAGGAGGCCGCTTGATAACGAAGGTGCTCGGCACGCGCTCACGCGCAAGAAACCGAGGCAATGCATTAAGGCATAAAATGGCATGGGAAATGATATGCAAGCATGCAAACCAAATTTCAGTCACTAAATGAAAGGGAAAACAGCCCCGAAATGATACGAAACGACAACCGAAGCATGAAATCATCCCGAAATGCAATTCTACGTGTCCGAAATGGCCTACTACTATGCTAACACATAAAATTGGCATATGAAAGCAAAAAAGTAGCAAGGCAGTCCCAAAAATAGCATTTTTCAGTACAAAACATGGCCAAATTGCAAGCATAGATGGGTCAACATTAGCATGCAAGAATAAGGGCCAAGAGAGGGGTATTGAAGCAAGTAGCATATAGAAAATTCAAATGAAAAAACTTTATTCTACAATACTGAAGAGGGCCCAAAAATAAGCATATATTCAGTTTATGGATGCCCCAAAATCAATATGAAAACATGCTAATAATTCCATTCAAAATGGAGCTCAAAAGCGGTTATAACAAGAGACATGAAAATCATACACCAAACAACAAAACTTTCTTCATGAAACATGTAGAGGGGGTCAAAATAAGACCCCTTTCAGTTCTGACCAAGAGCTAAAACCAATAGCATAAAAGGCTACAAATCATGCAAGAATTAGGGCCTAGAGTGGATTTCAAAAGGAGGTGGTATGTAGAATGGCCAAACAAAGTTTAGTCCTTCTACAATGTTGTAGAGGGGCTCAAAATAAGCACAAAACCAGTAGGGGTCGAAGCCCCAAAAACAAATGCAAATAGACTAAAAATAGCATGCAAGTTTTTGACATACAAGCTAGATATTGAAACAAGTGTATCATGGAGGCACCAAATGAAGTTGAGCCCTTCTACAAAGTTGTAGAGGGGCTCAAAATAAGCTTAAAACCAGTAGGGGTCGAAGCCCAAAAAACAAAAGGAAATAGGGTAAAAATAGGAAGCAAAATTATGCTAGAAAGAGGGAATTAATGACTTACCCTTGAAGACCTTTCTTTGTTTGCTTCTTAACCTCAATTTGTTGCTCCTGGCCACCGAAATCACTCTCTTGCTGCTGAAATGGACTTGGTGATAGTGGTGCTAGGGGTTGATGAAGGACTTGGCTTTGACACTTGAAGCTTTTTTGAGTTTTTTAGTTATGGAAATGGAGGATTTGGGAGAGGTGTTCTTGAAGCAAAATTTTCTAACCTAGGCAAAGGAGCTGTGGGTCCCTTTAAATAGGCACAAAAAGAGTGTAAAAGGAGGAAAAGCACCCAAGTTTCCTCCCAAAATATCCGGATGGGGTGATATTTCAAAGAAAATATCCTGACAACAGATCGAAATGAAAGGTGAAGCTGGCCGGCCAGGTGGTTTTCTTCAAGGTGGCCGGCCGGCCACCCCACCTGGTCGGCCAGCCACCCACCATGGCCGGCCGGCCACCCCCAAAAACTGAAGTGATGATTTTCTGGCCGACCACCATGCAAAGGTGTCCTCCAAAGTGTGTAAAATAAGGCCCAAGGGTCGGAATCTGGCAACTCTGAAGCAGGAGTCACAACATAGAGCTTGAAGGAGAGGCTCAAAAATGAACTGCACAATTGCTGGCCGACCACCAACTTTTAGGGTCCTCCCAGATGTGTGCAACAAGGTTCCAAGGTCGGAAATTGGCAACAGGCGTGAGCCACAACATAGAGCTTGAAGGAGAGGCTCAAAATGAAACTTTGAATTTCGGCCGACCATACATTTTAGGGTCCTCCCATGTCCCCGATCACAGATATGTAGCTTTGGTTGGAAGAAAATACCCTGTGGTGTTCAACATTGGCCCTAAGTGAGAAAACGGGCTCGAGGAGTGAAACCGGTTATCTGGGATAATTGCTGGCCTCCCACCCCCAAAGGATCTTCTGGTATTGAAACAGAGGTACTGCCAAATTTGAACAAAACTAATGAGAAATGAACGTCGGGCCAAAACCGAGCACGGGATCCCGAAAATGGGTCATGGTGCCTAAGTGGTGTTCAGCAAATAAGTGGGTATTCATGACCCAGTGTCCCTAATGACAAAACAGAGGTTCCCGCCAAAAATCGAGAAAACCGACAAAATGAATGCTCGGGCCTAAACCGCGATTCGGGTCCCGAAAACCCACATAGCAATCGAAAGTGGCATACGGCCACGAAGTGGGCATCGAGGCCCTGTTCCTGAACTATAAAACAGAGGTCTCGCCAAAACCGAGAACTCGGAGATGGTTGCGGTCCCGAGCCGCGGCACCGACGATCCCGAAAACCGAACCGCCCGAATGGGCAAAATGGCCTACGGCCATGAAAAGTAGCTCACGACCACCGGAGATAATCTACGGACCACTCCCTTCCTCGTGAAAGAAAGCAGAGAAAACCGAGCTCGGTTCGCAAATCGAGACAAGGTAGAAGAGAGTTCGAAGTCCGGAGGCAGGCGACGGCCGCGACTCAAAACTTCGAACGAGCACAAGATGTAACATCACCGAAGCGCCAAACGGTGACGCTCGAAGTCTTAAGGTCGGTCAAAATGGGGTGTCTCTGTTCTCTTGACAGAACTTCGGAAGTCATAAGAATGACGGAGTGAATGTCAAAGCCCGAGACGACCCATTTTTGACAAGGTCAAGACTTAGACAATCATACAAGATGAACAAAGATGTGCAGCAGTGGGCAAAATGCAAAATGATAGGCGCGGGGCCAGGTGATTGTGCAAGTGCAACAAGCTGTAATGAAGCACGTATTGACAAATAGATGCCGCAGTTTTAAGCCAGAATGCAAAGCAACGACTACATTTCATGCAGTTAGGAATGCGGAGAATTATTCAATTCTCGCCGCCTCACACGGAGAAGATACGATACAAGGCGATTCGTTCGGGTCGCACCAAATTTCAAATGAACCGTACATACAATATCGTGCCTGCAAAAGAGAGAAATTTAACAAGAGTAATATGCTAACAACATATATTCAATGCGATTCCTGGGATTCGAAAAGATTGACACACACAGTGTCAGTGAAAGGATGCACCACAACGCGAGAAAAGATAACGCGTGACAATGCATGTTTGAGCATAAAGGTATGGTACATCAAGAGAACACGTATGACAATGCAAAACATTCATGAGAATGCAAATTATGAGCCAGATAATGACAAACGAGCACAAATCGGATGCCGGGTTC
The DNA here is from genome assembly GCA_025200525.1 of Camellia lanceoleosa. Lineage (NCBI taxonomy): Eukaryota > Viridiplantae > Streptophyta > Magnoliopsida > Ericales > Theaceae > Camellia > Camellia lanceoleosa. The sequence continues at coordinate 156,171,744 of CM045769.1, read as the reverse complement.
GTTCTTACAACAAGCCGAAAACGCGATTTCGGCGATTTCAAGAACTCGATCATGACCTTTGATTGACCTCCGGAGAGGTCACAACATGTTTAAAAAGGATACACTCGATTTTGATGAATAATGATGAGACATATGTCAATAATTGCAATTAAAGTTCCAATGAGCAATTTGCGCCAGTAGTGCACTTTTCTTCAACTTTTTCGTCCCGAGCTCTGATTTTCCAAAAATTTTGAAGAGAGGTGGGGGGGGGGGGGGGGAACATGGTCGGCCAGGCCTCTACCCTAGGAGAAGCCATCGCCAGGGGGAAAAAGGAGGTGGCCAGCTGGGTTAGGTGGCCACCGACCACTTGCTAAAAGCAAGGGCAAATGGTCATTTTGATTTCTATATATATGCTTGCCCATTGCCTCCAAATCACACCCCAAGTGTGGAATTCTCTCCTCTTGCTCTCTAAGCCATTTTCTCTTCAGATTCAAGATTTTATCTGGCGTCCCCTCCCACATAAGTTGTTTTTTGAAATCTTTCAGATTTAAGCACTTTGAAGTTTACTAAATTTTGACTTCGGGGCTTCTCTTCTCATTTTCACCACTTGAGGTAATTTTGTCTCATTATTTGGAAAATTTTCCCGGGAGGTGACTTTCGTTGACTTTTCATTTCCCGAGAGTTGGCTTTCGTTGACTTTTTCCAATTTTGGCCCCTTTTGCTCATTTTGCTCCTCTTGCAGATTTCGATATATGGCGTCATTTTCCATTCGGTGGAGGTCCTCCAGGTGGCGGGGATGATTTTGATCTCATGACACTGCGCCCGAGGGTCCGCCCTTTCATTCCCGATCGTTATGCTCCAGCGGTGCATAGGCTTCCGCGAGCCACTTTTCGTCATTTCACCGATTTCAACGATCGAGTACCGGGGGATCTCCTTCTGCGAGAACCGGAACAGCATCTCTCACAAGGCACGAGAGGTATTTTACTTTATTTTATGGATCTTTCGTGCATTTCATACTCCTGCCATGCTTAGACACACAGTTTAACTTATAACATAGTACTTGCATCCTGAGCATGTGACTTAGCCACTTGAATTTCACGAACACACAATACATCGCCTGATTGTGAATGTACAGTGCACATTAGTTAGAAATTTAACACACGGCTCAAACATTGATTCACCAAACACACAGCCCGAAGTTGAAAATGAGCACACAGCACATACTGACTAAGAGTAGAACACGCAGTCCCTCAAACTCTGATTTACTGAACACACAGCCCAGATTTGAAGCGAACACACAATCGATTGAGAGAGTAGAACACACCCCAAACTTGAAGGAGCACCTGACCCATCGATTAGAAGTAGAACACACAAATTCCCCAAACTTGAAGGCGAACACATTAATCGATTAGAAGTAGAACACACATTCCCCAAACTTGAAGCGAACACACAATTTAATCGATTAGAAGTAGAACACATACCCCAAACTTGAAGCGAACACACACCTTAATCGATTAGAAGTAGAACACATACCCCAAACTTGAAGCGAACACACATTAATCGATTAGAAGTAGAACACACAAATTAATCGATTTGAAGTAACGACGCTTAATCGATTAGAAGTAGAACACACAGTCCCAAACTTGAAGCGAACACACGGCCCACTGATTAGAAGTAGAACACACAGTCCCAAATTGGAGCGAACACACAGCCCACTGTTTGAAAGTAGAACACACAGCTCACTTATTGAGAGTAGAACACACAGCCCACTGGTTTGAAGCGAACGCACAGTCCACTGATTAGAAGTAGAACACACAGTCCCAAACTTGAAGCGAACACACGGCCCACTGATTAGAAGTAGAACACACAGTCCCAAATTTGAAGCGAACACACAGCCCACTGATTAGAAGTAGAACACACAGTCCCAAAACTCAGATTTTCTGAAATTTGAACACGCAGTCCACTGATTCATTTGCACGCAGCTCATCTTCACCTCATTTGCACACAGCTCATTTTCACTTCATTTGCACACAGCTCATTTTCACTTCATTTGCACACAGCTCATTTTCACTTCATTTGCTGATCTATGCATTTATTCGAAATGCAGGTTCACTCTCGCACAGTGCGAGGATATGGCTCCGTCGCCGCGAGGGAGTGGTATTTTGAGCTTCCGGAAGCTGTCCGGGGATTGGTTGACTTTGCAGGATTCGGGCCATTCTGCAGAGGGTTATCTCATTGCCTCATCAGTAGGACTTTATTTGCTGCTTTGGCGGAGAGATGGTGGGACACCACCAATTCTTTCCATTTTTCTGCCACCGGGGATATGACCATGACCCCGCTGGACTTTGCTGTACTCACTGGCCTAGACGTAGGCGGTGGGCCCATTCCCTACGACGAGGATATGGGTCAGTGGGAGGCTGCCTGGATGCACCTATTGGGGGCACACCCGCCTGTAGACAGAGGTTCGGGGAGGGTCCGATACTCCTGGTTTGCTTCCCATTTCCGGCGGCCACAGATGGAGCCTGAGACTCCTGAGGAGGCGGAGCAAGACGCTCATGCTTTCCTTATGTATCTCTTCGACCACCTTGTTTGTCGATAGAGGAACATGGTAGGATTATATCTCTGGCCTGTAGACCTCTCATGGTCGGCCAAGATGATTAGGCGGCACTGCCCTGCTACTCAGATTACATGGCGCAGATCTCTACACGAGGGGACTTACTCGGCGGCTACTGGAGAGCCTGGGAGGTACACTCTGTCCTCTTGATTTACATTTTTGCTCCTTATTACTTGTTCACTGCACACACGGCGCACTTTGCATTCCGTAGTCACATTCTACACTGCTTTTCTCAGCTATGGGTGTATGTGTATTTTCCCACATTGGCTTCGGAGATGGAGGTGGCAGGGCCTCTGACGACTCCGTATTCATTGATGTTTGAGGGTGAGCATCTTCCGAGGCCTCGAGAGACTCTCTTCTCTCTGCGACAAGATTTTTGACCTCGTCGGGCGATGAGGTATTTCGAACTCGGCTCCTTTCATTTTCATCTTTGATCTGTTATATATTCTGATTTCTGATTGATTTATACACTGGTTGTCCGCAGATCACTTGGCAGCCCTGGGCAGTCTTTGGCGATGATCTCGACAATCAGTTCTCCGGAGGGTCGACTAGTTCCCAGTACAGGTTCTTGCTCGAGGGACCAGTCGGCAGGGCTTGGTTCCTGGGGGAACGTTTTGTTGTCGATATGGGAGGCAATTCTCGGGACCCTCTGGCCAGTGCCTCCAGACACCATGCGATCGCGATAGATTATCCTTGAGGAGGTCATTAGTGCTATGCAGGTTGATGCTTTATTACATCTTCTTGAGGAACTACGCCACCTATCGCCAAGATATACTGATGCCCTCGACGGAGTATCGGCTCCACCACGGAGGTCCACTGGCGCACCATCTTCGAGTCGCGCCGTGCTTACGAATATCCTTCTTCTAGCAGGCCGCAGACATCTAGAGGTAGAGGCAGTTCGATTCCTCCGATCCCTCCGACTCTTGATCACCCTGGATGGCCAGAGATGCCGACTGAGTTGACGAGTTGGCAGTATGGGACCACTCCTCTGATCCCGATTCCGATCCCGATGGAGCCTCCGACGCCTGGTCACAGATATGTCAGTGATCCTGACTCGCCACCGGTATGTTCATCCATTTTTCATTTGTCACACAGACATTTTGGCAGTTACTTATTTATTGATGAGTTGAGCTTGTGTCTGCAGCCCCCTCGGGAGTACATAGACCAGATGCTCGGGGTGGTGGCCTCACTGGAGGGGATGGTCCTGCGCAGAGAGGCACAGATGTCCATCATGGGCTTCCAGGTACCCTTCATCTCTCTTGCATCTATCACATTTTTGTCTATATGCTGGTTTTGAGCATTCTGCTGCACTGATAGGTTGTGTAGAACACATCTGGCACACACCCCACTCACATACTGTACTTGCACCTGCTTTTCATGTTTGAACTGATGTATTGCACTTTCCATTTTTTCAGATGCCTCCTGTATATACTCAGCCGCAAGCTGGGCCACCTTGGCCTTCTCGGAGAGGTCGAGGTACTGGGCCATCCAGGCCTTCTCAGGGAGCTGGGCCATCTAGGCCTTCTCGAGGAGCTCGAGGAGCAGGGTCGTCTCGCAGACGCAGGGCAATCATTGAAGAGGATGAGGAAGAGGAGGAGGTCGCAGATCATGTGTCAGAGGCATCTCCTGGCGAATGAGGTTCCGGTCTTGGTTCCGGGAGCGGAGATGAGCCTGAGGGAGATCCGGAGAATGACAGCTCCGATCCAGATGGTGATGGTGATGCAGAGATTATCCCGCAGAAGAGGATGAGAGGGCCTCCACATTCTCGTTCCCGAGGGCACTGATGTTATTTCCTGCTTTATTTTACTTTTTGGCTAGTAGTTTGTAGCACTTTGCACATTGTTAGGTAGTTTTATTTTCTGTAAAACTTGTACCTTTATTTTGTTGTAAAACATGATGGAATGAAACAGCTTTTTGAAAAGATGTTTGTATTTGAAATTTTTAGCATCGCATCGCATCATTTTGCACAAAAATGGAATTGAATGGAAATGTGCCTCATGTATTTACCAGGTCAGGTAGTGAACCGACACAACAAATTAAAACAAATCGACTCACTAAGAAATAACTGAATCTTAGCGAGTTTACAACTCGATAAGCAAAGTACAACAATGTGAACGACTCAATAAACAAGGCCTAACACAATTGTATAACCAAAAATAACAATTCAAAACATAAAATGCGACAGCTCGACAAGACTTACAACTCGATAAACAAGACAACAACTCAATAAGCAAAACAAAACATACTTCAGACGGACAATCTGGATAATGGAACGTACCCGAAACCGAGAGAAATGGAGGCCTTCGACATCCCCGATGCATGCAAATGCTTCAAACTTTCTTCCGGTGGGCAAAATGGGACGCAATGCGAGGCCGAAAGCATTTCGTATTTGAAGACGAAAAGGTGGCCGGCCTACTAGGATAGGTGGCCGGCCGGCCACCCCTCCCACAACCACCGAAATGTTGACAAGTGTCCCTTGAATAGTGTTTTAGCCTCCTATAAAAGCCCCAACCTTGGAACTCATTCATTTCATCACCTTTCCTCTCAAAATGGAAGCATTTCTCGCCGAAAATCTTACGTCTTGGATTTCTTCTTTAGATGGCTCGGAGAAATTGAATTTTCGGGGTTTCGGCTTGAATACACTATTCACGCTAAGCCGGACTCCACTGCATCTTCCTTTCCTCCATGCCGCGGCAAGGTTTTGGAACCCGGTGACTCACGTCTTTAGCTTTGGCGGGCAAGAGGTATGTCCTACTTTTGAAGATTTTCAGGCTTTGATGGAGTCCGGACGCTCAGAGGAGATTTTGCCTCAGGCTCGTTTTGGCCATGCCCAAGCTTTAGGGCGGATGTGCGGTCTCAACGCGCATGATGCTCGATCTTTGATTGGTAATGGTATGTTGGACGTCCCGAGCCTGATTTACCGATTCTCTGATGCCGGTGACCGCAGCGACCATCATTGGCAAGGTTTTCGACAACATGCCCTCTGCTTGTGCATGCTAGCTCATTTTTTGTTTGTCTCGGGCTCGGGAGGGGCTAGCATCCGTCTGATCGAAGTTGCACAAGGCTTGAGGGAGGGAAAGAGTTGCACTGCTATGACTCTGGCTGAGACAATGATGGGTTTGGATGCCTTCTACCGCCAAGAGACAACCAGGTTTGCAGGGAGTCCACTATTGTTGCAGGTAACGCTTCCCACCCAAGCTCACATGTATATTTGCTCACATCACTCGGCCTTCGGGCTCATTTTTCTCACAAAACCTTTATCTCACTTTTCTCTCATCGCACATCTCTCTATTCTTTAATCTCTCATTTTTCATCCCTCCCCAGATATGGTTGATGGATAAGTTGCAAGTTGTGGACTCTTGCCCTGATTATTCAGCCCGCGGCTACTTCTTTCGGCAACGCCTAGTTGACGCCCTTGATGAGGGATGGTGGTTTGAATGGATGTGCAACTTATCAGCAGACCGCATTGCTTGGCGCTGTCCTTGGCTCAATCTCCCGGCGATGAGCTACAGCATGTTCCAGGATACTGGGATCCGTCTAATCGGCTTGACTCACTGTGTATTCTATTTCCCATTCCGTATTCTGCGCGCCGGTTGACCATGATCGACTTGCCCTCCGGAGGATAGAGTATCCGGCACATTTCGATCCGAGGTGCACATCTTGCCCGACATATTACATTTGAGGACCAGAGAGCTCTTGTCTCCGCCTGCTTTCAGTTGCACTTTGTCCGATGAGTCTGGATTGGTGAACGAAGCACAGATTGGGCCAAAGCTGGCATCAGAAGCTTCAACTAGCTCTGGAAGGGGGCGCAGGGACATCTGACTTGACTATGCCCCAGATTTATTGCTTTATTAGTACTTTCGAGTTTTCGTTATGAGTGTGATAAAAAGCAACTTCAATTGTATGCAAGAGCGAAAGAACTCTGTTTTGAAATCAATGAAATTGAAGGTTGTGGTACTGAAAATTCTCCACTTTTGGTCCAAAAATGGTCTTAGTTGTGAAAAGATTGATTTGAACAAAGTCAACTTTTATTAAAACTTTTCAAAAATATTTTCGATATGGGTCGAATCGACACCGAGATCCGTCACTGAGATGCACAACCCCGAATCCTAGCAACTGGAAAGTTGCCCCTAGTTTGAAAAGGTGCCTCGGCAAAGTGTGGCAACGGAAAGTTGCCCCTAGTCTGAATGATGCCGCAACACTTCATTGCAACGGAAAGTTGCCCCTAGTCTGAATAACACTGTACCGGAGATCACAATAAATGCTGATGAACAGAGATGACTGAGATGATTAGAATGGACAAAGTTGATCGGGGAAAAGATTATGACTGAACTTCAGGATGAAGCTGCCTACGTATCCCAAAGATGGGAATCAAGTCTTACGTAGTTCAGGCTCGGGTTCGCTCGGGTATTTTTACTCTCCTTTTGCGCTCTAACTTTTGCCAAGGTCGCCCTTTGCGGGTTTTCAACCTTACGAGCTCAGTTTTTATAATTTCAAATTTTCTATGCTCTAAGTTTTGCCTAGGTCGCCCTTTCGGGTTTTCGGCCTAGCGAGCCTCTCAGGGATAATATTTCTTCAACTTGTCCATGTTGATCGGTTGGGAAAACTCCAAGCCATCTAGATCCATCAGAACCACAGCTCCACCTGACCAGATTGACTTGATGATGTAAGGACCAGTCCAATTAGGTCTGAACTTGCCCCTTGGGTCGTGGATGGGAGCTCGGTTGTCCTTGAGTACCAAATCTCCTTCTTTCAAGTTCCTGGACTTAACCTTCTTGTTGAAAGCCCGGGCGATTCTGCGTTGATAACCTTGGATGTGGTACAGTGCTTTCAGCCTTCTTTCATCGAAAAGCATGAGTTCCTCAAATCTGTTTTGCTACCAATCTGTCTCGGCTATCTGGCACTCGGCCAATACTCGTAATGACGGGACCTCAATCTCAATAGGCAGAACGGCCTCCATCCCATAGACCAATGAGTACGGAGTCGCCCCAGTAGAAGTTCTGATCAAGTCTCAGAGTCCCCACAGAGCAAACGGCCTTATCCGCCATCCGTGAGGTTTCCACCATCTTCTGTAGTATGCGCTTGATATTCTTGTTGGCGGCCTCAACTGCTCCGTTGGTTTGCGGCCGGTAAGTAGATGACTTATGAAAAGCCACGTTGTATTTCTCCAACAAGTCAATCACCTCCTTCTTGAAGTGGGAACCATTGTCTGACACTATTTCATTTGGGACTCCGTAGCGACAGATAATGTTGTTTCTGATGAATTTTGCAACGTGTGAAGCTTTCAACACTGCATAATACTGGGCCTCAACCCACTTTGTAAAGTAATCTATCGCTACGAGGATGAACTCATGCCCATTCGACCCCTTTGGCGTGACAGCCCCGATCACATCGATTCCCCAGACTAAAAATGGCCATGGTGACGTCATGTTGTACAGCTTCGACGGCGGGATGTTCATGCGGTTTGCATGGATCTGACATTTGTGGCATCGCCGAACAAAACCGATACAATCCTCTTCCATGGTGGACCAATAATAACCCTGTCTGAGGATCTTCCTTGCCAGCATCACCCCATTCATATGTGCTCCACATTCTCCTCCGTGGATGGCTTCCATCAGACGTTTTGACTCTTCTGCATCGACGCACAGTTTATGCATTCCCAGATGACCCCTTCTATACAGTTTACCCCCGCAGATGATGAACTGAACGACCAATCTTCTTATTGCCCTTTTGTCTTTGGCATTTACCCCTGGCGGGTACGCTTCTTTCTCCAAGAAATTCCAGATGTCGTGATACCAAGGGTGTTCGTCCTGAACTTCATCTATGGCTGCAATCGACTCATAGGCAGGTGCAAATTTCTGGTCAATGATGACTGGACGCATTCGGACTCCACGTGGGATGTCTATCATGGATGATAGAGTTGCTAAAGCGTCTGCGAACTTGTTGTTCTCTCTCAGTAGATGAGTAAAACTTAACTTTTCAAACCGAGGAATCAGCAAATCCAAGGTTTGGTGATACATCATCATATTTTCCTCTTTTACTTTCCAGTCTCCTTTAGCTTGAGACACAACAAGGTTCGAATCCCCAATGACGCCCAAATTGCCTTGCCCCTAATTCGTGGTCGCTTCCAAACCAAAGAATGCACGCCAGATTCTGCTTCATTATTTGAGACTTTGAACCGGAGCTTGAAGGCTAGAGGGATACGGGAATTGTCGGGTGCTATCAGCAACACTCCTATCCCATACCCATGTTGATTTGATGCTCCGTCAAAGTACATTGTCCATATTTTATCGTCGATATGCAGAATTGCTTCATCTGGGAACAGATACTCAACTGCTTCATCCCCCTCAACCGGATGGTCGGCAAGGAACTCTGCTACCGCTCTTCCTTTGACTGACTTGCGGGTGACATATGTAAGATCAAATTCGGAGAGCAACAGCAACCAACGAGCTAGCCTACCCGTAAGCGCTGGTTTCTCGAAAAGATATTTGATGGGATCGAGACGTGAAACCAGCATTACTGAGTGAGCTAACAGGTAGTGCCGCAGCTTCCTGGTAGCCCATACCAGAGCTAAGCAAGCCTTTTCTAGCGGTGTATACCGGGTCTCATATTCCAGCATCTTCTTGCTCAAATAGTAGATGGCTCTTTCCACCTTGTCTTCTGACTCTTGTGCAAGCATGCAACCCATCGTGGTCTCGGTCACTGATAGGTACAAAATCAACGGTTTCCCTGGTTCTGCTGGTGATAAAACGGGTGGGTTCTGTAGATATTCTTTAATCTGCTCAAACGCTGCTTGGCATCGGCCGTCCCATTGGAACTTCTTGCCTTTCTTCAGAAGACCAAAAAGTGGTTCACAAGTCAAGGTTAGTTTTGAAATAAACCGTCTTATGAATTGCACTTTACCCAGAAAGCCTCGCACCTCCTTTTCAGTCCTTGGTGGTGGCATTTCTAAGATGGCCTTGATTTTGGAAGGGTCGACCTCGATGCCCCTTTGTGTAATCAGAAACCCCAGCATTTTTCCCGCTGTAACACCAAATGTACATTTTTGAGGGTTTAGCCGCAACCGGAATTCCCTGATCCTTTGGAAAAACTTGTGCAAGGCGGTGTAGTGGCCCTCTCTTTCCTTGGACTTGACAATCATGTCGTCCACGTACACCTCAACCTCTTTGTGGATCATATCATGTAGTATTGTGGTCGCGTCCGTTGATAAGTAGCCCCAAGATTCTTCAACCCAAGCGGCATTACCCTAGCGATATGTCCTACACGGTGGTGAATGATCTTTTCACGCCTTCCTGGCGCCATCACTATCTGGTTATACCCTGAGAAGCCATCCATGAATGAGAGCAATGCATGCCCTGCTGTGAAGTCCACTAACTCATTGATGTGCGGTAGGGGAAAATCGTCATTCGGACTAGCTCTGTTCAAATCCCTGAAGTTTACGCACACTCGGATCCTGCCATCTTTCTTCGGCACTGGAACTATATTGGCCAACCAAGTTGGATATTCAGATACCAGCAGGAAGCCTGCGTCAATTTGCTTGGTGACCTCTTCCTTAATCTTGAGAGCCCAGTCCGGGCGGATCCTTCTGAGCTTCGCTGATGGTCGGGCCTCGGTCAAGGGGATCCGATCTCAGACAATCTCAGGATCGATTCCAGGCATGTCTTCGTAGGACCACGCGAAAACATCTTTGAACTCTTTTAATAAAGCGACTAAGCGCTCGCGTTCCTCTGAAGACAGCGTGGACCCGATCTGGACCAGCCGCGGGTCCTCCTCAGTACCAATGTTCACTGAAATGATTTCGTCCATTAATGGCTTAACAAATCTCTCTTGCTCTTGCTCAATTAGTCGTTGTAAAACCGGAGGAACTTCGTCCTCGTCGTTTTGATCAAAATTTTGAAAGTCTGAATTAATGCAATAAATTAGAGGCACAGAGAAGTACTCGGAAACCGCATTCACCTCATTCTCATTAAGTTCATCCAAATCGTCCATTTCATCCGTTACAACAGACTCAAATGAAAAGGAAAAAGACGACCTGGACAGGACTTTGGCATCCGGGTTGACACCCCCAGGAGTACCAGACTCAGACTCAATGAGGAACTCGATTCGACTCGAAGACTTCGGTGGAATCGATTCGGCCACTACCACCGAGCTGAATCGCTGGATAAGAATCCCTCCTCGTACTGCCAAGTGAGAGAGGGTGCGATTGATGCGTCCAAAATAGCTGCTGGTTGGCTCGCGGCCGTTCCATCCCCAATCATGGAAACCATGGCGTTATTCCCCAAGCAATCTTGGTTGATCGGAGGATCAGAGAGGAGACATGCCAGTGCTACCCCTATTTCAAACTCAGTGCCCTCAGGATCCACTGCTTCATTCTGCTCAACCTCTGTTGTTGGGTCTGTCTGCTCTGTGGCAACGTCATCCCCGGATAGCTGCAGGTCGAAAAAGATTTCGAAACCTGGTACGCGCTTCCTCTCCGCGTTGAACCATGGTTCTGGGAAGCCGCAAAATGGAAAGTCTTCCCCCTCCCGGACAAAGCGTCCGTTCAGGGTACCCTGGATGGGCCTGTGCATTAGATCAAAAGGCTTCCCAGCCTGCTTCGCTCTGGCTCTACCGGCCATTTCCTTCCCTTTCCTTGCCCAATCTTCTTTGGTGGGCAGATAACCCAGTCCAAAGGTATGTGGATTGTGTGGCACTTCGGCCAACGCTGCGACTCCTTTCCTGCCGCTTCTTCCCAATCCCATCCCGGGGATATGTTGTAGCTTATTTATGAGGTAGACAGATTCAGCACTGACATACACACCCTCATTCACAGCCATAATGTTTTGCACCACCCGGGCCTCAGCCAAAGTAAATCCTGATATGAACATGTCCTCCATGCCGTGTTCGATCTCCAGGACTGGCGTAGATACCTCCGGAGGAGGATGGATTGACGAATTCCCAAAAACAATGGCTACTCCCTTTCCATAGGGGTATTTCACCATTTGATGTAGAGTAGATGAGACGGCCTTCACCTGATGCAACTAGGGTCGCCCCAAAAGCATGTTAAAAGATGCAGGGACCTCCAAGACGTGAAAATCTACCTCTTGTTGTCCAGGCCCAATCTTGGTTTGGATTTTTACTGTCCCCAGGACATCCCTACTCGTATTGTCGTAGGCTTTGATCACTTGAGAAGTTGGGGTGAAGTCCGCATGCTTTAACCCAATTGCATAAGCCGTCCTGGCCGGGCAGACATTAATAGCGGATCCGGTATCAACCAGTACCACCGGAATCCATTTGTCCCTGCATTCTACAGAGATGTAGAGGGGTCGGTTATGATCCACGCCCTCAGGCGGCAGTTCCTTATCCGAAAAGGTCAATGCCGGGGAACCTCCTCCCGGGAAGACCAGCCCAACTAATTGTTCTGGTGTAGTTTCGATAGAGAGCTTGGCTTTGTCCATAGCAGAGAGGACAGCCTGTCTGTGTACCCTGGAAGCCATAAGCAGTCCCCAGATGGAGATGTCTGCTTGTATTTTCTTTAGCTGCTTCAGTACAGCCTCTTCTTCAACTTGCTTCTCTCTCTGCTTCTCTGCTTCTTTATCTTTCCCTGATACTTCGGGTTGATCAAGGTGTGGGGGCTTGAAATACCGCCCACTTCTTGTCATATGGTCCACTTCCTCGAGGTACCAGGTGCCGTCTGGTTGGCCACCTGCCCAGTCTTCGTCTGTGTGGGCAAGATGTAAGTCGTCATCTTCCCACCACATTCCATAAAAGCATCTAGCAGGCACCTATCTGGTTCCGGCTTGTTTGCACTCTCAGCATTTTCCTCCCACATGCTCACAGCATGTTCAGTTTTCGTGCTCACAGCACTTTCAACTTCCTCGTGGTTCTTTGCTTTTCGGATCCTCTCAGAATCCCATTTCTTTTCTTGTTCCTCCAGCATTAATTGTGCGGTTTTCAAAATGTCTTGTTCCTGAGCGAAATTCTTTGCGCCGGCGCTCTCCGGCGGTTCAATCTGTCCCTCGGCCCTTCCGGCCACAAATGGTACAATATCAGGCTGATCATCCAACCACCCGACGACTTCTGCTGACTCCTCGTAATCGAACCAGTTAATTGATGCATCACCCGATTCCTGATCGTTGAAAAATTGAAGGTTGGCGAAGCCCTCTTCCGCCGCAGTCAAATCATCCCCCGCTGATTCAAGTTCATCCCCCCGGATCATACACAACTCAGCCTTCTCTGGCAACCCCATACTCAGCTTAGGTTGGCTCATTGGCAAGATATATCCACTCGGATCATAAGCTCTGCCAGCTAGATTCTCAGATTGCTCCACCCCAGATTCAACAGTTTTGCTCTCCTCGGAAGCCTGCCCCGTTCCATTTTCGGTGGTCACCACCTTCGGCTCAGGTTGGGTTGGGGAGGTGGTTATCATGCACAAATTAGTGCTGTCAGGCAGGATCACCTCCGGCTTGGGTAGGTGGGACGGTGTGATGTAGATACTAGGGTCGTAAGACATGCCCCCAGTATGGATAAGATTGATTCTTTTGGGTGGGTCTTGGTTGTGTGCTGGGAGTGGGTTGGTTGTGACGTTGGGCCTTTCTGGAGGTAGGATGATATTTTTGTCAATAAGGTCCTGAACCTCATGACGCAGCCTGTAACATTGGTCTGTGTCATGACCATGCTGCTGGTGGTATTTGCAAAATTTGGCCGGGTTGTAGGAAGGGGGGAGTGGATTTGGTGGGGGCCTCGGTTCCAGGGGTTTCAGATGCCCCTTTCTGACTAGAACCCCGAGGACCTTGGATAAAGGCATATGTAGTGGGGAGAAGGTTCGCTGACCCCTGGGTTGGTACCTTGAAGCTTGGTTACTGCTCCCAGATGTATCGGAAAAAGGTGTGGCCGCTGCGGGCCTTGGTTGGGAAGGGGGATCGGTGGTGACCATTCCGACCTCTGAAGTCCTTGTATTGGCAGAGCCGCTCGGGCCCGCGTTGTTGTTTCGGTTGAATGTCCGCCGGGGTTGCTCCCGGTCTTGGTCAAACAGACCCTGTTTCATCGCATCCTCAATCTGCATCCCCATATCATGTAAATCCGCGAAGGTGGGGAAAGGGACCACAATCATCTTCTTCATTAACGCCGGTTGGAGATTGCGCACAATCATCCGAATCTGATCTCTGTCTGTGGGCCTCAGGGCATCATTGATGCCTTTGCCCTCCACCGGGTTACAAAGTCGGAGAAAGACTCTTTCTGTTCCTGCCTCGTTGTCTCGAGATCGCGAGTGGTAATCTCGATCTGCGTGTTATATGAATATTGAGCAACGAAGGCCTCGGCCATCTCATCCCAGTTTGTCTTCACATCATCTTCTAGTTTTGAATACCAAGTGGATGCCACACCCGATAAAGTTCGACCGAACAGGGAAAGCTTTTGCGGTCGGGTTAGGCCCATTGGTCTTAGGATGTCCGAGAATAGCCGGAGGTGGACCATAGGATCCTCAGACCCATCAAAGCGATCGATCTGGGGCATTTTAAACCTGTCCGGCAATGTCACGGCCACATCAGTATAGCCGTCTTCAATATCTGGGATGGCCTTCACCCCCTGTGACTTCTTGAAGAGCTTCTCCAACTTGCTCAATTTCAGAGCTGTCTGGTCTACCTCGAACTCGAATGGAGAGTCCGGGTGATTGGGTGTAATATTTTTGGACAGTTGTGGCAGAAGCGGGGGCGGAGCCTGCCCCGTTGGATGACTCGTGTCCTCCTGAACATTCTGAACATTTGGCAGAGTATTTTGGGTGTTGGGGAGGACATTTTGGGGATTTGGGGGGGGTTCTGGGGATTTGGAGGGGGATTCTGCTCAGTAGATGCTTGTTCGGGCAATGGAGCCCCTGGTGGAGGAGGGACTTGGTGTGAAGCAGTCTGGCGTCATTGCTTGTTATGTCTGTGATCACCAGATCAATTGGGCCATGACAAGGCTCGCTTGAGAAAATCTGCTCAAGTGGCAGCATCCTCTTGCATTTGTCTCATACTTTCACTCATTTGGCGCATCATCGCCTCCATTGCTATATTCTGTTGTTCCATCTGAATAACCGGCAGGTGTATCTCTACAGCAGAAACAGGAATCTCAACCCGACTGTCTGACACTAGAGTAGATCATTACGGTGATCCGTGCTCGACACTGTGCCTTCTCGGCCTTCTTCTGGTGACCGGGGGTAAAGAGTAGAACACTGGATGTCCGTCAACTAGATCCTCGGATCGGTTGAGTCGGCGACCTCGTGTCCAGATTGCTTGGGGAGTATCGACTGGCTCGGAAGCAATCGTGCTACAAACTGCCCTAGCAAAAAGATAATAAAGCAAAAAGGAAATAAATGACCAGAAAAAAAAAAACGGGCAGCATAACAGCTTAAATTAAATACACACAACACACAGTCGGGCATACAACACGTAGTTTAATAAGCTGGAAATACACTGTCCTCAACCACTGATCACTGTTCCTGTACCACTGTTCCCCTAAACTGAATCTGATATCCGCAGACAACTGATTCTCAAACTCTGAATAATGCCCGCAGGCCTGATGTCCAAACTCAGAAACTGATGCCCGCAGGCCTGATGCCCAAACTCAACTGATACATGCATTCCCTGTAGAGACGCACTCTAGCAAGCACATAACAGATAAGTGAGAACCAAAACACCCCTATGTTGGGGTAGGGTTTCCCTGTCCTATTTTGTCAGGAGCTAGGGTTTCACTACGCACGCAGCAGCTTCAAACAACCTATAAACGGGTAAGCAACCTGTCCTAGTTTGGAATGGTCACTATGGATCCGAATATGCACTAGGTCGAATGGTCAAAAAGGGTACCCCGGTAAAACCGGGGTTTGTGTTCCCACACTGGCAGAGCCCGTAACCGATCAGCCTTATGGACATGCCTTGACAAGACAAGCCTCCGGCAAACCGCTCAGGAATAGCAGATGGCAAACACGGTGTCCTAGACGCACCAATGCAAATGCAATGCAAAGAAACACACAAGTATAGTCAAAAGCAGATATCATGAGTTCGAGTCAAGTTCTCTAAATCCCCAGCAGAGTCGCCAGAAACTGTAACCTACCCCGCGAGGGACCTCGCTACAGTTCGGACTCGGTTTTTGTTGCGGTTCTAAATCTCGAACCAAAGAGTCCAAATCCGGCAAATCGTTTTGAAGGAAAACAGATTTTTTGAAAGAAGTGCCAAACATGGACTGCTTTGCCAGATAACAGAGTCGCCACCTAAATATTTTTAAAATGGGAAATTTAGGAAACCCTGACTCGGTGCCAAAAGGCCACGTGTCCGTCATCACCAAAGTTGGCTCGGGAACTTGGGTACGATTAGGGAAGGTCACATCGTGAGCACCCCCTCTCGCCCGGTCAAAGACCGGCCTCTACTAACCATGATATCTGATTTTGAAAACATTGTATGCTCTTATTCCGGTTATTAGCCTAGATTACTATGTGATGCTCGCAGCAAACAAGTATAGACTGGGCCGTCTGAATTGGAACAAAACATGGATTTGCCACCCTCAGGTGGGCTTTAGGAAGACAATGATTTTGCCACTATCTAGTGGGCTTAAAACAGTCGACGGATTGTCCCAATTCAGATAACTCAACCTCCACCCACAGGCATTCAAGGCAGTTATATCATATAAGCAAATAGCCTCATGGCAAGCATGCTATTCATGGCAACACTCACACGCATGCAAGTATGCTAAAGCATAAAACTTACCGAGTACTCCCAGCCAAAACAGAAAACTGATTAGAAATCATGCATGAATCCTAAATATACTGAAATGCCTAATGCAACACATGCAAAATGCAACTATAGCAGGCTCGGCTATTCTAAACATGGTATATGAGATGCTACAGCTAACATGTATTCAACTTGGAATTGAAATACGATGCAGTTTGTATGATGCGCCGAGCCCGGTGCGTGCAAAACAGATGAATGATGCAAACATGCTGTCATACTGTTATGCTTATTGAAATATGCCCTATATCTAACCATCAAAGCAGGTAAATAAAAGGGAGAAAGACGTGGGGTTGGAAGACATACATCACACTCACGCACACTTATTACAGTTGTGCCCTCGCGCAGAGGGTCCGAATAAATAATAATACAGTCCGAAATAAAAAAATAATACAGTCCGAATAAATATACAAATTCTAATTAATTGACAGATTAAACTAAGAAAGCTGTAAACTGGTGCGCAGGCCAGGGACTGCCTTGCTTCTGATGTATGTTGCATGTTGGGCTGCCTTGGCGCGGAAATCCACCGGGATGCCCCAATTAGCCTCTGTTCGCGATATTTCTCGAATTGCGTGCCAGACTCCGAAAAGTTGCCGATGCTTGATTTTGCTGCAACAGAGAGCAGGAAAGGGGCACAGCAATGTATTTCACAAATATATGCATGCCTCGATCCTCGTGCCACCAATCACGCATCTCGATGCATGATGGCCGAGGAGCCGATTTGCACAACTCAATATTGGGATGAATGTAGACGGATGCCATACCAAAACCTAACTCCATCATGGATAATCCGGAGTATCGGTGACTTGGGAATTGAGACCCGTTCTGTTGCTCGGAGTACGAAACGTGCCTCGTTTCCCGTGCAATATGCATGAAATGCAACTAACATGTGATATAGCATGCACAATGCTATGAAAATGAGATGCCTCGAAATGCGTGCCCACGGGCACGCAAACCGAGAAAATGACATACAAGCATGAGATGATATGAAAAGTGATGTATAATGAGACTAAAATGAAATGCCTCGAAATGCGTGCCCACAGGCACGTGAACCGAGGCGACGATGTGGAATGAAAATCGGATAAAACCGAAGTGCCTCGAAATGCGTGCCCACAGGCACGTATACCGAGGCGATGATGAAAGATGAAAATCGGGTAAAACCGAAGTGCCTCGAAATGCGTGCCCACAGGCGCGCAAACCGAGGCGATGATGAAAGATGAAAATCGGGTAAAACCGAAGTGCCTCGAAATGCGTGCCCACAGGCACGCGAATCGAGGCGATGATGAAAGATGAAAATCAGATAAAACCGAAGTGTCTCGAAATGCGTGCCCACAGGCGCGCAAACCGAGGCGATGATGAAAGATGAAAATCAAGTAAAACCGAAGTGCCTCGAAATGCGTGCCCACAGGCACGCGAACCGAGGCGATGATGAAAGATGAAAATCGGATAAAACCGAAGTGCCTCGAAATGCGTGCCCACAGGCGCGCAAACCGAGGCGATGCTAAAATGAAAATCGGATACAACCGAAGTGCCTCGAAATGCGTGCCCACAGGCGCGCAAACCGAAGCGATGCGAAAATGAAAATCGGATACAACCGAAGTGCCTCGAAATGCGCGCCCACAGGCACGCAAACCGAGGCGATGATAAAATGCAATGAAATGGCACACGGAATGCCGCGATGGGCTTACACCAACATGGGAGAGCCTCAGCTCACTCACATAGGAGGCCGTCGGATAAAACGAAGGTGCCTCGAAGTACGTACATGGTAGCATAAACCGAGGCAATGCATTAAGGCATAAAATGGCATGGGAAATGATATGCAAGCATGCAAACCAAATTTCAGTCACTAAATGAAAGGGAAAACAGCCCCGAAATGATACGAAACGACAACCGAAGCATGAAATCATCCCGAAATGCAATTCTAAGTGTCCGAAATGGCCTACGGCTATGCTAAATACGCAAAATTGGCATATGAAAGCAAAAAAAGTAGCAAGGCAGTCCCAAAAATAGCATTTTTCAGTACAAAACATGGCCAAATTGCAAGCATAGATGGGTCAACATTAGCATGCAAGAATAAGGGCCAAGAGAGGGGTATTGAAGCAAGTAGCATATAGAAAATTCAAATGAAAAAACTTTCTTCTACAATACTGAAGAGGGCCCAAAAATAAGCATATATTCAGTTTATGGATGCCCCAAAATCAATATGAAAACATGCTAATAATTCCATTCAAAATGGAGCTCAAAAGCGGTTATAACAAGAGACATGCAAAGCATACACCAAACAACAAAACTTTCTTCATGAAACATGTAGAGGGGGTCAAAATAAGACCCCTTTCAGTTCTGACCAAGAGCTAAAACCAATAGCATAAAAGGCTACAAATCATGCAAGAATTAGGGCCTAGAGTGGATTTCAAAAGGAGGTGGTATGTAGAATGGCCAAACAAAGTTGAGTCCTTCTACAATGTTGTAGAGGGGCTCAAAATAAGCACAAAACCAGTAGGGGTAGGAGCCCCAAAAACAAATGCAAATAGACTAAAAATAGCATGCAAGTTTGTGACATACAAGCTAGATATTGAAACAAGTGTATCATGGAGGCACCAAATGAAGTTGAGCCCTTCTACAAAGTTGTAGAGGGGCTCAAAATAAGCTTAAAACCAGTAGGGGTCGAAGCCAAAAAAACAAAAGGAAATAGGGTAAAAATAGGAAGCAAAATTATGCTAGAAAGAGGGAATTAATGACTTACCCTTGAAGACCTTTCTTTCTTTGCTTCTTAACCTCAATTTGTTGCTCCTTGGCCACTGGAAATCACTCTCTTGCTGCTGAAATGGACTTGGTGATAGTGGTGCTAGGGGTTGATGAAGGACTTGGCTTTGACACTTGAAGCTTTTTTGAGTTTTTTAGCTATGGAAATGGAGGATTTGGGAGAGGTGTTCTTGAAGCAAAATTTTCTAACCTAGGCAAAGGAGCTGTGGGTCCCTTTAAATAGACACAAAAAGAGTGTAAAAGGGGAGGAAAAAGCACCCAAGCTTTCCCTCCCAAAATATCCCCCGGATGGGGTGATATTTCAGCAAAATATCCGGACAGTTGCATCGAAGCGAAAGGTTGGGCCGGCCAGGTGGTTTTCTTCAAGGTGGCCGGCCGGCCACCCCACCTGGTCGGCCAGCCACCCACCATGGCCGGCTGGCCACCCCCAAAAACTGAAGTGATGATTTTCTAGCAGACCACCATGCAAAGGTGTCCTCCCAAGTGTGTAAAATAAGGCCCTGTGGTGAATCGCAACTCAAGGTGAGTCACAACATAGAGCTTGAAGGAGAGGCTCAAAATGAATCGCACAATTGTCGGCCGACCACCAACTTTTAGGGTCCTCGGATGTGTGCAACAAGGTTCCAAGGTCGGAAATTGGCAACATCAAGGCGAGCCACAACATAGAGCTTGAAGGAGAGGCTCAAAAATGAAACTTTGAATTTCTGGCCGACCATACATTTTTAGGGTCCTCCCATGTCCCCTGATCACAGATATGTAGCTTTGGTTGGAAGAAAATACCCCCAGGGTGTTCAACATTGGCCCGGAAGTGAGAAAAACGGGCTCCGGAGGAGTGAAACTGGTTATCTGGGATAATTGCTGGCCTCCCACCCCCCAGTGATCTTCCTGGTATTGAAACAGAGGTACCTGCCAAATTTGAACAAAAACTAATGAGAAATGAACGTTCGGGGCCAAAACCGAGCAATTCGGGATCCCGAAAATGAGTCAAGGAAGTGGTGTTCAAGAATAAATGGGTATCTCATGACCCAGTGTCCCTCGGAATGACAAAACAGAGGTTCTTGCCAAAAATCGAGAAAACCGACAAAATGAATGCTCGGGGTCCCGAAAATCGGCTACAGGCACCGAAAGTGGCATACGGCCACGAAGTGGGCATCAGAGGCCCCAGTGTTCCTCGGAACTATAAAACAGAGGTCTCTGCCAAAAACCGGAGAACTCGGAGATGGTTGGGCGGTCCCGAGCCGAAGCGCACGGCCTGACGATCCCGAAAACCGGGAACCGGGCTCCGAAATGGGCAAAATGGCCTACGGCCATGAAAAGTAGCTCACGGCCACCGGGAGATAATCTACGGGACCACTCCCTTCCCTCAGGAAAGAAAACAGAGAAAACCGAGCCTGGTTCGCAAACCGAGACAAGGTAGAGAAGAGAGTTCGGAAGTCCGGAGGCAGGGCGCACGGCCGCGACTCTGAGACTTCTGAACGAGCACAGTATGCAACATCACCGAGCGCTCAAACGGTGACGTCTGAGTCTTAAGGTCGGTCAAAAATGGGGTGTCTACAGTGCCTCTCTTTTATAGCCAACACTGACCTAATTCCAATAGAAGCCTAACTTCAATGGTCTCTAGATTACTGCTAATCTTGAACTCCCAGTAGAATTAGAATAAACTCTTTAAGAGTCTTATCTTTATCTAAACTGAAATCCTCGCTTATTCTAGGACTCTTGTCTCTTATCTGTTTATCCCGAATTTTGGTATCTTCGCAGATAACCTCGGCCTATCCGAGATCATCTCGGCGTCATGACCAGGACACGTGACACCTCGGCTGACACTTTAGTGCCACCTCGATCACATGTTGTCACTCAAAAATTATATCTCCATAGACTCCATAAAAATATCTCATTAAAAAGTAGTGGGGAAATATTCAAACAAATAATATGATGTTTGATTTTAAATGGATAGTGACATTTCCATTTAGCTAGGGTAGGTTTCTTGTGGTGCAGTGTCACAGATGCCACCGTCTACTTAGGATTCAAAAAGGGGGGACTGTGTTGGTGTGAGAGAGAGGTTTCATATGCAAGTCAACGGCCCCATTTCGAGAGTTAATATTTTAATTCAAAAATTAAAATATCATTAAAAAAATTAAAAATTAAGAAATTATATAAAAAGTTAAAAATTATTTTTCTTCTTTTTGGTTTGGGGGATGTACCAATAAATCCCAAATTAATAACTTATGCACTGTTTAGTCCTAAAAGTTTTCTTATAGACTGAAAGGTCCCATTACAATGTTAATAACATCAGATACAATGTTAATAACATCAGAGTCATGTTACAAACATTAGATTTCAAACATCTAAAGTTCATCAAATTTTAATAATGTTTGAAAATATGGGATGAAAAACATTTAATGTTCATCAGATTTCAATAAATTTTGAAATTATAGAATGAAACATCAGATCATTTACATCATTTACATCATGCTGATGTAAAAATAAGACTAAATGGAGCATAAGAAAACTTTTAAGACTAAATGGTTCAACGTTTCAAAAACTAGGACTTATGGGTAAATTTTCCTTTTGGTTTTTTACACGTTTTTTTTTTTTTTTTTTTTGTAAAAATCAAAAAATCATTTCAAAAATAATAATTCATTTCTTACCTCATATTTTAGTCAAAAAAAATTAAAAAAATTACTAAAATAATCTGTTTAAACAAGGCCAACTCACAAGATAATTTAAAAAGTCTTCAAATCTTTTAGCAACGTTTTTCAGTTAATATATATATATTTTTTAAAATTTCTACTCCTGCCAACAAATCTCAATTCAAACTACAAAATTAATCATAAATAGTGTTGTATATTTGTTTTGTACTTGAATTCGGTGTAGTTTTATTTTTCTCCATTTACCCTTCTTTGATTCTCTCAACCACCAAATTTTAGACTATTTTTTTAGTTTCACCTAAGCCAAATTCCATAGGTTCTGGGAGAGAGAGAGAGAGAGAGAGAGAGAGATGGAATTTTTTGCTCATTTGATTTTTGTGTATTTTTTGATAAAGATATTTGTAGATTATGGGGTGTTTTGGAAACTTGGCTTTTAATCACTTTTTTAAGTTTGTAGCAAAAGTTAAATTTTTTTTTATTTTTTTTGTATTTTTTCATTTGAGAAGTTGGTTTTTAACTACTCATAAAATTACAATTCTATCCCTTATGGGTCAAAATATGCTAAATGAGTGGAGTTGTAAATATTTTAAATTGAATGGGGGTAATTTGGTTATTTTATTGTGATTTGACATCATAAATAAATATTAATAAAAAAAGTCAAAAGTAAGGTAACGTTTGGTAGAGTTTTGTAAATGTGATTTGAGAGTATGAGTTGTATTTTGAGTTTGTGTGTTGTGGAATTATGATTTGAGTGTAGAAAATTTGTTTGGTAAAGAGTTTTGAAACTTGTTTTGAAAAGAGTTTTGATTTGAGTAGGGAATTGTTGATGTGACATTTGATATGTGATACAAAAATTTACAACTCATACAACTTAAAATTATTTTAAAGCACATAAAATTTTTTAAAAATTTCAGAAAATATTTTTTTGAATTATATATCAATTGCAAAAATTTGTAAAAAAAAAAAAAAATCGCTCATCCGGTCAACCGGCCGGACGACCGGCCGGACGTCCCTTTTGAAAAAAAAAATTGAAACAGGCCCTGATTTTTGACAGAACAGACGACAGAACATACGGATCGTTTTGCAGAGCTGTGGAAAATTAATTCCACAGCTCCATCCAAACACCATGCTCAAACTCACATGTTGAAAACGATTTACAGAATCATTCCAAACATTTATCAACTTTCCAAATCATTTGTTTAAAAAAATCAAAAAAATCACTTTTTACCATCTTTCCAAAATAACCCTATATCTTCTTAAGCTTTGAAAAGAAAAGACACAACTATAAACAAAGTCATCAAGCATTAATAGTGAATGATTGTCACCAACAACCCACCTGGACTGGATGGTGAAATGACAAAACTATACATTATTAAAAAGAATACCAACAACCCTATATATGATGCATTTTTTACGGAAAAAAAAATTCCCCATAGCTGATGTTGGTCAAACAATGTGACTGGTATAATTCATAGGGAAAAATAAATCAATTGTGACAAGTCAGGTACAAACTACAAAGATAAACAGTTAAAGCATAGAGGATAGAGCATTGTATCCCAAATGTTTTTTTATGAAGAAAAATGATATAATTTTTCAGATCGGTATTCTCTTGCTCACTATTTGAATTGGACTATGTTATCTAGGATTCTATTATCATTATTTGATTCGTTAATACTTTAAATTTTTAAAAACATATCATATACATATTATTAAAAGTAATAGTTTTCTCATATTTAGGTGACATATTATAAGGACTTATTTTTTTGATCTCTTTTAGGAAGTGAGTTAAAAGTCACTTCCCAACTTTTAATCCATTAATGACGAGGGAAGACAACGAGAGTTGCAGTAGTAGAGTTGTGAATTCGTCGTCGTCGTTGAAGCAAAATTGACAGGACAGAAAAAGACTCAAAGTCTTCAACAAAGTCCTCACTCAACTCCAACACTTGAATCACCAAGACGCCAATCTCCCTGACGAAGGAGTTGGGCGAGGAGAGAAAGGTTAGAGGCGAAGGAGAGGAGAAAGTGGCCCCAAAGAGGAAGGAGAGAGAGGTCAATGTGGGAAACGGATCGAAAACAGGTGGGGAGGATGAAGAGGTCGCGGATGTTGCCACAAAGGATGAGGTGGGTGCAGGTGGCGAGTTCAAGGAGGAGCCATTTCCAGCAGACGAGGGCGGCGGAGTTGCAACTGCAGGTGTCAGAGACGGCGACAACTATGTTTGAAAGGATTACGTCCGGGAGGTCGGTTACGGCAGTGGAGGCGAAGGCGGTGGCCATGGAAGGGAGTACAGTGAGGTTTGGATTTAGAGACAGAGAGAGAGATGAAATAGGGAAGGCAGAGAGAGAAAGAGCGAGAGAGAGAGAGAGAGAGAGAGAGAGAAATGAGGTTTGATTTGAGATAGTCAAATTTCTTAGTGATATATGGGTTTGGGATTTAGGGACCTTAGACATCATAAAATAATATTGTAAATCTTTTTTATTACTAAAAATGAGAGAGAGACTTTAGACTAATTTTCCCTTATTTTATGAATTATTTTAGCCCAATCCTCCCAAACACCCTCAAAAAACTCAAAAAGTAGGGAAAAAAAAAAACTCATAAAAATAAAAATAAATCCCTTATTATTGTGAGAAGGCGAAAGCCATTTAATTTTTAAAAATTAAATTTTTTATTTTTCATATTTTTTTATTTTTAATAATTTTTTTAATATATATATATATATATATATTTATGTTTTAAATGTACATAATTTAGATATATTTTAAAAATAAAATATTTGTAAAAAAATATTTAGAAAATTCAATAAACATATAAAAATATACTAAATTTTAGTTTGTGTGTGTGTGTGTGTGTGTGTGTGTTTGATGATTTTTTTTTTTAAAAAAAAATCGTAAATATTATACTTTTTAAGTGTATATAGGTTAGGTGTATGTAAAAATATATATATATATATATATAAATTCTTAAAATATTAAATATTTTAGCTAAAAATAAAAAAATATATATTAAAATAAAAAAAATTAAATTTTAAAATATTAAACTCAATTTTCTAAAACCAAATAAAGTGATTTAGGCCCTGGCCCGACAATCCTGTTTAAAGTGAAAAACAAATTTCCTGTGGTAGAATAAGGGGCTGATCTTATGGGCTAGTTCATAAATAAAAAGACGAGTTGAAGTCCATAAAGCACTTAATTTTCCTTTTTCTAGCAAACACTTTTTTTTTTTTTTTAAAGTAAAATTTAGTAATAGTGGAGCCAACCGTACAATTTTACATTGTGATCCACTAAGGTTTAAATTTCGAGTAATGCTAAAAACTCCAAAAGTTCTACTAAAATTTCTATTAAATGTGAGACCCACAATCATGTGAGACATTTGATAAAAATTTTAATAAAACTTTTGAAATCTCTAGCATTTTTGTTAAATTTCACAGCACTTTACCATCAACTATACTGTTAGTAATATAGATTAAAAAAAAAAATCATATTTTTTACTAAAATATATATTTTATCTTTCACTATGCAGGTGTTCATACACCACTTGTATTAATTATGCTTATTTTATCTTTATTAAAAAGAATGTCAATATAATTATGTTAATTTTGTGAAGTTTATTATATTTTTTTTCAAATCTTATGAGAGATCAATATAATTTACCACTTTCGCAACTATTATTGTATGTTACTTACTCCTTCAACTTCAAAAGTACACTTTTGAAGTCTTCAATTATAAAATTACATCACATTCATTTCCTATAAAAATAATGTTCTTGCATGTAAAAAAAATGAAGTAATGGATGCATATAAGAATAATGTATTAGGGCTTTTGTTTTGGTGGTTGTGTTAAATCAAAGGCAGATTTGGTACTTTATCAATTGGGCCTAAGTTCTCTAGACAGATCCAAAAAACAAAGTTGGCTCACTATTTTTGAAATTCTTGAAAAGAATAGAGGAAAAAAAAAGCCTAGCTTGTAACAATTAGGTACTTGGTGGGCTGGTGTTGATAATTGACACAAGATCTTTGTCCTAATTTTATTTTGTTTCTTGTCTCAATTCATTCCTAATTATTCAATCATGTCCCGAAATTCATGAGACTCAAAATTATCATATGATTTAAAAGAAAAATGTTATATAAATTAATAATTATTACTAACTAACAAGATATATAATAAATAAAACTTTATAAATTAAAACATGACATATTTCAATAATATAATAGGTGTCAACAAAAAATTTGTAAGATTTATTAATTTATATAATATTACTAATCATTTATTGAGCAAAAGTATATTTAAAAATTAAAAAAAAAAGAAAAGAAGAAAAGATTAGAAGACACCAATTGTAACATTCTTTATGAATGAGTCGATTGTCACATTTCAATAACATGACTCCATAAAATATCTGATTAAAAAGTAGTGGAGAAATATTCAAACAAAGAACATGCGAGGTTTGATTTTAAATGGATAGTGATATTTCCTCTTAGCTAGGGTAGGTTTCTTGTGGTGCAGTGTCACAGATGCCACCGTCTACTTAGGATTGAAAAATTGGGTGGGTGGGTGTGAGAGAGAGAGAGGTTTCATATGCAAGTCATTTTGAGAGTTAATATTTTAATTTAAAAATTAAAATATTATTAAAAAAATTTAAAATTAAGAAATTATATAAAAAGATTAAAAAATTTTTTTGAAATTTTTTTTAAACCTTTTTTTTTTTTTTGTAAAAATAAAAAAATCATCCCAAAAATATTAATATTTTTTATCTCATATTTTAGTCAAAAAATTAAAAAAATTACTGAAATAACCTGTTTTCAAATAAGGCCAACTCACTTGACATTGACAATTTAAAAAATCTTCAAATCTTTTAGCAAAGTTTTTCATTTAATATATTTTTTAAATTTCTTCTCCTGCCATCAAATTACAAAATTCAATCATAAAAAGTGTTGTCTATATATATATTTTAATTCGGTGTAGTTTTATTTTTCTCCATTTACCTTCTTCGATTCTCAACCACCAAATTTTAGACTATTTTTTTTAGTTTCACCTAAGCCAAATTCCCTAGGCTCTGGGAGAGAAAGAAGTTAGAATTTTTTTTTTCTCATTTGAGTTTTGTGTATTTTTTGATAAAGATATGTGTAGACTATATCTTCTTAAGCTTTGAAGAGAAAAGACATAACTATAAACAAAGTCATCAAGCATTATAATGAAAGATTTGTCACCAACAACCCACCAGGACTGGATGGTGAAATGACAAAACTATGCATTATTAAAAAGAAAATTCTATACATATGTCAAATTTATAAACAAAAAACTTGATAAAAATGATTTGACAATATCATTATTATAAATAAATTCATCTTCAATAGTATTTTATTTTGTTTTCAAGTGAAAAGTTCACAATAAATCACATCATTATATATAAAAATTATATATGAATTTTTTGTTTGTATAATATTATTCTAAAATCCATAAATTCAGACTTTGAAAATCAGCTAAACAGAGTAAAATTTTAGTTTCTATTTTTTTTTTGAGAAATGCGCGAGACCCCCAGTCGTGATCAATGGTGGCGGAGGTCGATTGGGTGAAAAAACAGTTTTCTTTTTTTTTTTTTGATTTTCGGCCAGTGGGGGCGCGCCACGTCACTGGGGGCGCGACCCCCACTGCGGGTCCATAGCATGATTGTTTTTTTTTCTTCTACCATTAATAAGGGGGTAATAGAAGATGAGAAGTTGCACTTGCATCAAAAATACTAAAACTCAAACATTACATCGGACAAACAAAAAATTAATTGATCAAACCAATCACTTAATCTTAATAGTATTTTAATCAACTCATAGAAAATTTGCTAAATCTGTGTTTCCCGTCGATAAATACAAAGGTCAAACTCTTAGCTGTAGTTTTTAATATCCACAAGTTGTTTGCATAGGACAACTTGCATAGAGCATTATTCTATCTAACTAGGCATCCCCATCAATGGCAAAACCAGTCAAATGAATGGTTTGAGACCAAGTCAAATATGCTTCATATCACCTTGAGAGAATCTATTAATGTTGGCGAAATGGGAGGACTTGTATATGAAATTTAGTAAAAGCACTTTTTTTAGTTGATAAGTCGTTCGTTTTAGGAAAAATTACCAGTAAATCCTATTTGGTAGAAAGTTAAACCATTTAGTCCTACAAATTTTCTTATGCACTATTTAGTCCCACTATCTACATCAGCAACATCAACAACATTATTAACATCATTAAAACATTAGCTACATTAGCAACATTAACTGCCCCAATCGACAATATCAAACATTAACAAAACATCATCAAAATTATTCTTCATACATGATCGCGTGTATTATCAATGTTTAATAATCATCATCAGCAAGTTCCAGAAACAACAATCTAAGAATGATTGTAACCTAATTAATCCATTAGGTATATTGGGCAACAACATTAGCAAATTGAACCCAAAACCTAACTTAATCAACAAAAACGAATCAAATTATAATTAAACCGAACTTGAAAGTGAGAATGAAGTGAAAACACATCGGGGGTTAATCCATCGTCCTTGCCTTTACCCTTGGCGGTGCCTCGAGCCTGAGCTCTTTCGTGATCACGATCCCTCTGGTTACCACGTTAGATCGAATCAAGGAAAACCCATCTCAAATCGAAACACACACACAAACGCATATATATATATATATACATATCTACCTATACATAAACAAACATATTTATATACAATCAAAATTGAGAATTGAGAATTGATTTGATGAATTAGAATGTGAATTTGAATCGGAAACATGAAAAATTGTCGATCAAAAACAAAAATTGAAGAAAAAATGGTGAAAGTGGAGTAGAAAGAGAAGATTTGAAGGATATGAGTCCTCGTGAAGTAGTTGATTGAAGGCGTCAGCGTAGAAATTTTTTGCAATGAGGGAGAATAGGGGGCGATGTGCGTTGTTGAACTTGGAGACTTGTATTTGAGATGTGATAGAGAGGGGATAGGTCTGTCAGTTATTCTAGGCCGTTGATCTAAAGGAAAGATGAATGAAGATTATGAAGATTTGAGAAAGATGATTGGTTGATGTTCGAAAATTATCCAGAAATTTTTTGATGTTGTTTTGACGATGTTTGATGTTCGAAAATTACCTAGAAATTTTTTTTTCTTTTTCAGATTGCTTTTTTGCTTTGAAGGTCTGGAATGCCTACACATTAACCATTGTTTGTTTAGTGATGCATAATGTATATGTTGATGTTTGATGTATATTTTTTTAGTTTGATGTTGTGATGTTGTGTTGTTGATGATGTGATGATGATGATGATGATGATGATGATGATGATATTTGATGATGATGTTATGATGTTTGATGTTGTTTTAATGATGATGTTTGTGATGTTTGATGTTGTTTTCATGATAATGCTTGATGTTGTTTTGATGATGATGTTGTGATGTTTGATGTTGTTTTGATGATGATGTTTGATATTGTTTTGATAATGATGTTGTGATGTTTAATGTTATTTTGATGATGATGTTTGATGTTGTTTTAATAATGACGTTGTGATGTTTGATGTTGTTTGAATGATGATGATGTTTGATGTTTAATGTTTAATGGTCATTAACATTGGGATAGGACCTCACGGTTCATAAGAAAATTCATAGGATCAAATGGGTTACAAGATACCAATTTGAGATTTATTGGTGCATCCCCCTTGGTTTTATACTTGAAAAAAAAAAAAGATATTACAATAAAATTACTTAGTTCTTAAAGTTGATGAAATTGATTTTTGATTAAAAAAAAAAAATTTGATTCTCTGATGAATTGTATCAATTTCTTTCTGTGTCAGATGATAAATCTGTTTGATTTAATCATATAGTAAAAAATAACTTAAGACATGTGAGATCAAGACAAATGATCAATGCATAAATATGACCAACGCAACAAATTGACCAAATATGAATCCCAATATCCTATGAATTGATCTATAACAATGTCCCTATAAGCTAATTAGTGACGGAGTCAGAAAATTAAATCATAGGAGTATTTATTAATTATAATATTGAAATTTTTTATAAAAATATTTTATATAAATTTTTACGATTGACTTTGAGAAAGAAAAAAAAATGATGCTTTTTGTAACTAATGTATCATGGATAATACAAAAAAAGTTATGAATATAAGTCTTAAAATAAATTATATAATGATAAATTAATTTTTTTATACAAATTTGAGTAAAAATTCAATATAATGATAATACCACGTTATTATTGACATGTGATATCATTAACTAATAATAAAGAAACACATAGATAGTGAACCTTATATGTCAAATGTAACTAACAATCTAATAAATTATATATTTTCTTAGTAAGATTAATTATACTTGTATGTCAATAATAATAAACATCACCATTACATTAAAAAAAAATTATAAATTTTTCATAGATAATAATATGACTTATCGTAATCTTTTAATTTTCAGTCAAAATAGTTATTATTGTTCTCATAATTTTCAACATGTCAGGAGCATTTCACTCTAAATAATATTTTTATAATTTTTTAAAAAATATATTTTCTTTATATTTGGTATATATATATAAAAAAAAAAAAAAGAACCCAAAACCAAGGGGAGGGGGCACTTGAACGCCCTGGCTCCCTCTCTATCTCCGCCCCTGAAGCTAACTATTTGTTCAACACCAAAGTATTGCTAAACCTTTCTATCAGCATCTATATTGAGAGGGAAGATTTGCATCGGGCAGTACGGCCCAGTTGATACAACATCAGACTTGACGGACTACATGACGCCGAGCAAAGTCCTCTATTGACTTAGCCTGAATTGCACGGTCGGAGATGTTGACCGGTCTGGCATGCTCTTGCCCAGCCATGCTGTGATTACACGTATTGGGCGGAGCTCAAGTTAGCGGATAACGACCGAGTTAAGAGGTAGCCCGAGCTACACCGTAGGTGCGATCAGGGCCGATACGCCCTGGACCGATCAATCAATAAAGATGACTTCGTGTGACCGAGATTGGAGATAGAACGGTTGGAGGCCGGCATGCCTCGCAACCGGTTGATCATGATGAACCGGTCAAGGATAGTTCGGCCGAGGTGGTCAGGCTTTCGCCTAATCCCAAGTCACAGGCCGGTGGCCCATAGCACGGTTAGGTGTATGTGATGGCAATTTCTCACAAGTGTTAGGCCGGTTATGGTACCCCGGTTAGGAGTGCCACCTGGGCCAATGGCGTGAGGGAGAGGACATCTGCTCCACGCACGCCTCAATACCGTTGGACAGTTCTGTGTGTACTGGTGGAAGGACAAAACCTTTACACGCGTAAGGTGTGAGAGGCGAGCATTGCCACCTGTCCAGGGAAGGACAGCAGAGGTAGTGCGCCCACAATCTTGGGCTGCATGGCCAGCCTAGAAATAGGGAGAAAGGCGAACATTGGAGGTATGGAATTCACTCTCACAAACACACTCTTCTCATTGTCTTCTTCTTTAGAGAACTGACTTGATCGTCGGAGGGTCTTTCCGGCACACCACCGCCGGGCAGCTTACCATTTTTGTATTGCAGAGATAGACGCCGTCTCTAGAAGCTTGACGTTCAAGGCGTACGGAGAGCAAAGGATATTTCGCCCCCGTACATATATATTTATTTATTTATTATGCACATATATGTACATAATAGTTTTCACCTCCCACAGTCTTTCCCAAACTATAAATATAAAGTATATATAGATAAATATCTCCCCTTGCTTCATAGCCCCTAGTTTTATTGTATATGCAGACCACAACACCATTTCCTATTAGAGAAGTTTATTAGGTTACTAAATTGTTGTTTATGGTGTGATTAAAACAATGTCATTAACTAACTAGCATGGTTGGGTTAGTGCCATTATTCGATTTTTATAGGACACAATATAATTAGGTTTAACTAATACGCATAATTTGTAAGTAATTAAGCATATTTAGAATTCTTTCATCGAACCTTATATGGAGTTATTCATCACTTAAAAAAAAAAAAATTGAAGTAAATTACGTTGATTATCTGTTAGATTTGAATAAAAAAAAGAAAGTACATAAGTTATACAAGTTTAACATAATTAAATTGATTTTTTTTTAATAAGACTAAAATAAATAAAATTAATGAAAATGATGTGTAAACATAGAGACAATCAAGAATATTTTTTTTTTTGTTGATAAAAATATCATTTTTTATCCAAACGACTAATGAATGATTGAAAAAAGGAAAAAAAAAAGGATAACACGTTATATAAGTTAAAACTCTAAAGCAGCAAAATGTAATTATGTAAAATTTTGTGTATTTTAGTTTTTATTTTTCAAACATCACTAGTTCATGTAAATTTATCCTTAAAAAAATGTCATTGTTTATATATATAGCAGAAAATGGTGGAGGTATTGATTAAAGAAAACGACTCAAATTGATTAGTTACAATGCAAATAAACAATACACAAAGATCCACTTGGTTGCGTCCGAAGACTAAATTATTTTTTGTCCCAAATGCCACCTCAAGATTTGTAAATAACTATTAGAAAATAAATAAAGGGAAAAACGGGGAGCTCGAATCCAATGAGCCTGAATCTCCCGAAAATGCTATTTTGGGTAAAAAAAAAAAATGCAAGGCAAGTGAAAAAAAAAAAAAACAAAAATAGTTTACTTAAAATGGAAATTAGGGGGATTCGGGGGAGGAAAATTCGAGCTACCAATCAAAATTGATAAATAAATATTATTTATATTATGTGATATTTGGGTATATATATATGATACATTTTTGACGGAAAAAAAAATTCCCCATAGATAGCTGATGTTGGTCAAACAATCTGACTGGTTTCTGATAAAAAAAAAAAAAACAAATGTGACTGGTCTAATTCATAGAGAAAAATAAATCAATTGTAACAAGAGTCACGTACAAACTACAAAGATAAACAGTTAAAGCATAGAGGATAGAACATTGTATCCCAAATGTTTTTTTATGAAGAAAAATATAATTTTTACAGATCGGTATTCTCTTGTTCACTATTTGAATTGGACTATGTTATCTAGGATTCTTTTCTCATTATTTGATTGGTTAATATTTTAAATTTTATGTTAAAAAAAAAATTATTTTAAATTTTTAAAAACATATCATATACATATTATTAAAAGTAATATTTTTCTCATGTTTAGGTGGCATATTATAAGAACTTATTTTTTTGACCTCTTTTGGAAAATAGGTTAAAAGTCACTTCCCAGTTTTTAATCCATTTTAAGTCACATCATCTCTCAAATTTTTTACACGTTTTTTTTTTTTAAAAAAAAGCTAAAAAAAAAAAAAACTCAACTTTTAACCATCTTCCACTAACAGTTTTTATAATTTGGAGCTCGTGTCAATTTGATCACTAACTTTTCAATTGTAACACATTTGATTCTGAATTTTGAATCTTATTCTAAATAAGGACAATTGAAGATATCATTGCTTAATTTCAAGAGCAAAATCTTTAATTTGATAAAATATAAACTAATTTGACAAAAATAAATGTCAAAAAAATATTTTTAAAGTTTTAAAAATTATTTCTATCCATCAAAGATAAAATTATGTAAAATCGATAAATCTTTTAGACATTTTATTTTTTACCAAATTAATTTTTATCATTTGTTTGGATGATGATTATGTAATAGGTGGTTGTTAGGATTTTAATATGTAATCGATATATTTAATATATGAAATGTTTTTAGTTTTGAATTTTTTGATTTAATGGATTGATTTAACAATGATATTAAAGTTGTTGCCATATTTGACTTTTGAAAAAATAGAAACTAATTTAATGAAAATAAAAACAACTACCCATTACATGATTATCATTCAAACATATAATAAAAATTAATTTAGTAAAATACAAACATATATATAAATGTCTAAAAGATTTATCAATTTTATATAATTTTATCTTTAGTGGGTATAAATAATTTTAAAAATTAAAAAATATTTTTTTGACATTTATTTTTTGTCAAATTAGTTTATATTTTATCAAATTGATGATTTTGCCCTTGAAATTAAACAATGATATCTTCAATTGTTCTTATTTGGAATAAAATTCAAAATTCCAGATCAAATGTGTCATAACTGAAAAGTCAGGGACTAAAGTGACACAAACATCAAACTATACGGACCATTAGTGTAAATTCGCTCTATATTTTTTCTAAAAGAGCCATGTCAACATGTATTTTCTTATTTATATATAGAGTTCTACATAAACCCAAATATAATTTAAATTATACTAACTTTGTTTATTTTGTATGGATTCTATTTGTGGAGATGTGATCCGGAAATACTCTTAGATCTTGAAGGACGCTCCTGATTCTCTGAATGCCACCTGAAAAGGGGATAAACACTCCGGTCAAGAGTGCCGGAATTAGCACTCCGACGAACAAGTTAGTATATGTCTCTTGCTTACTTATGTCTCAAGTTTCTTAGGTATTTTCTCACATACTTTTCTTTAGCTGATGTTCCTCTATTTATATCTTCTTTTTAACCCTAGGGTTGGACCCACTCTTAATCTATTGCACGCTTATTTATTCGACTATTGTTCAATTGGTCCTACGGCTTATTAGTTTATTTGGCTTTGGAATTGCCTAGGACGGAGCCAAATACAATATTGAAAGAAGATAGTTAACCTTTGAAAAATCAAATCATTCAATCACATCACTTTCTTTATTTTTTTAAATATCTTTTCGTATAAAAAAATTTAATTAAAATAGTTAATTCATGAACGAAATTTACATAAATAGGATAAACAAAATGGGTAAAATCCATCCGACTGACAGGTAGTAGCCATTTTAAACTAATGAAGATGCCACAATAGTGAAAGAAGATTAGTAATACTACAAACTTATAAATAAATAAATAAAATCTAAAAAATTATTCAAAAAAGTGAATTAATGCACTATATTCATGATAGGCATGGCTATAAACATTCTATAATTGTATTATCAACTAAACTCAATAATCTCAGATAAGATCATAGATTTATGCTAGATCAAATAAAAAATTTTAAATAAATTATATTGATAAGCATGTAAGGGGAATTGACTCATAAATCCTAAAAGGTGGAATTGTAATCTAATTAGTCTCATATTTAATTTGTTACACCCAAAGGTCCCATTAATTGGGGGTGGACTGTTTTGCCCTTGTATGTATTGTTTTTTTATTTGTGATATTTATGTTGTAATGGTGTGGGTGTATGTAACGTTTTGGAAAAACTTACTATATTTATGTTGTAATGGTGTGGGTGTATGTAGTGTGTTTTGGGGGTCCACTTTTTTGTGACGTACACGTTTGGTGAATCACGTTGTTATGCCCCACATCAATTTGCTGAACCACATTTTTGGTGGCCCACATCATACTGCAAGTCTATCTTGGGACCCACACGTTGGTGGGCCAAAACATTTTGGAAGCCCACATGAGCACATCATTTTGGTTAACCTCTTTTTATGGCCCACATCAGTTTGCTGAACCACAAATTGTAAAGTGTTTGACGAGTGACGTTTCGATTCTGAAGTGTGACCCACTGTGACTGAGGATTTCGACGGCAAACATGGTGTGGTGATAGTATTGTAGGGTTTCAGGATGGATTTGTGTCACCACTGTGACGATGTCTGTTTGGCCCTGGATATGTAAGTTTGTTGTTTCCAAAGACGGAGGTTGACATATGAGTTTGGAAAGTCGTGTATTTGGCGTAATCAGATCCCACAATTGATAGTGGGAATATTGGGTTTAACCGTTTGCGATTGAGTGATTTACGTCAGTGAATACACCAAATCCCACCAAATCTAAAACGCAAAACAGACACCCCCAATTTGGTGCGGGTGGAATTGTTTTCTTTGGTTAGGTTTATAAGTTGGGATCCTTACTAATATTGAAGTGTGGCCGCTATGGTTTCAACAACTGTTATACACTGCGTTGTGTTTGTAAAGAACCCCACAACTGATGACGACTCCGCGAAACAGTAAGTTTTCTGATATCTGAAAAGAGTTTTGTGAAATCATATTATGTTATTGCGGGTTGTGATGTCTTTTTTTGGTTGGTTTTGTTTTGGGTGTACTATTGGTGCAATGTTGGCATGCGATTTGACAGCGTGTTTTGTAAAATCACTGTTATGAAATCAGTTTTGTGAAATCAGTGTACATGTTGATGTTTGAGTATGTTTTTGGGATACTGTTGGCGCGATATTCGAATGTGGTTTCACAATGGGTGACCGTTTGGGGTGTATGTTTGGTTGGTTGGATTGGTTATGCAATGTGTGTTTGGAGTTGTGATTGTGTAGGTTGGACTGTTATTGACGTCGAGGTTTTTTTTGGTGTGGGTGGGTTTTTTTAAATTTTTTTATGCTTGATAGGCTGTGGGATTGGTGTGGTGGTTGTATGTTTGATGTAACATATATCTTGTTTTGTGACTTAGTTGGAGGTGTATGGGAATAATAGTAATTGATGTGTTATGTTTGTTAGTATTATCATAACGCGCTCTGTGATTATTGGACATGCTGAGGGTGTGGGGTGAATATGTTGTGGTCGAGTGGCTTTTGTAGTTGTAATGTTTGTGTAGTACTTGACTGTGTTATATGCATAATATTGATTAGGTGACATATGAATAATATGTTGCACGTATTTGGTTTATGACGTGCGCATGGTGTGGTTTTGTACGTAAGTTATTGTGATGGTTGTCTATTTTTTGTACTGCAGAAGGTGTGAGGACGTCGAGCCCGTGGACAAGATCAAGAGAGACGTCTCGGCTATGTGTTATTGCTGGTTCACCATCGAAAAAAATTGGGCCAAGAATCCAAGGACGAATATTGTTCAAACAGGTGAAACCCATAAGAAGTGTGCCGCGAAGTCTGAAACGTAAAAAAATGCGCTTAAATTATCGATCGAACATTGCAGGAATTGTGAAGATTGTGTCCACATCAGGTTTGACAGAGGCCTACCGTGTCCATATGAAGAAAACACCATTTGGCTATTGTTTGAAGCAATTTTGGAACATGATCTAAATCAACAAGATTTCAGAAAATGCGATGAGTTAGTATTCAAGCTGATTGAAACGTACATGCTGAGCAGTGGGTCATTTAGGATTAGAAATGGCATGGTGACACTGAGGGACAGTGACGTAAGGTTGATATTTGAGCTACAATGTGGTGATCAGCCATTGGTGATGGCCTCCGGGCCCCGACCACCTTCGGACTTCATTCAGCGGAGGTGTGGGTCTAGTCGTATTAGTTCGAAGCTTGTGAAAGCACTGTTCCTTGACGCAGTTACTGGCACTTCCCCACTGGATGTTGAAGATGCCGTGAAGTTGTTAACGTTGTACAAATGTGTGAAACTTTTCTTTTCTACGTCAGGCGAATCTGTGAGCTGGACTTTTATTCGACTGATAGACAGATTGAGTTATATGAAACTTTACAATTGGACTGCTGCGATACGGAGCACACTGATGGGGTCAATTAAAGAGTTCCATCGTACACTTGAAAAAGTAACTAGATGCGTCGTTGTACTGCTGGTATGTGTCATGTTGAGATTTATGTTGTTTGTCGCGTTTGTGTTTGCTATTGACGTTATAACGCATTTATTGAACTTGTTATGTTTGTTTTGTAGTGTTTTTTGTGTGAACACCCGACATTGGTGGATGCTGCTAACCCCGACGTGTTCCCTAGATTTTTTAAATGGAATGTTAGTTCTTTGTTGACGAAGATGCGTACTGTGACGTTGTTGGATGGTGATGCATTTGAGGTAACCATTTTACAGTTCAATATAAATTTTTAGATGTGTGAACTATACGTAAATGCAAACGTTGATGAACGCATATGTGTTTAATTGAGTGATTATGGCATGGTTAAACAGGTCAATCCAGGCAGATTACAAGTGCCGCCACATGAGAGGGCACAACTGACGGGGGAATGTAACACGATGGGCTTGGTTGATGATGACTTTGTTGATGTGAATGATGTGCATACAGTGGGTAATGGGGAATGTGAAGCAGTTGGTGGAACTGTGAATGATCAGAATGTTGTATGTGGTGTGTTTAGCGATGGAGTTGGCGTTGTTGTGGGCGGACAATTGGTATACGAACAACGAAGTGGTAAATCAATTGGAGTGGATGAAATGGCAGAAGGTAATGTGCGACGTTGCCCAAGTGGTGATGGTGCACCCACTGATTCCACCATTGAACATGCGCAGAGAAGAATCATTGTTTTGGAGGCTGAACAGAAAATCAAAGATTTTCTGATTGCCAAATTGGAGGACCAAGTTGCAAAACTAACGAAGGCACTTAAGCAGTAAGCATCCAACTTGTTTGTTGGATTTAATGATTGCCTGAAGGTGAAAGAAGATGAAATAGCACGGCTAACAAATGTTATCAACGATTGGAGGAAAACCATAACTGTTCTTGAGGTACAAATTGGAGCAAAAGCTGGTTGTACCGTTGCAGCAACTCCGCATGCGAATGCTGGAGGGAACGATTCGGATTCATTTGCATTTGTTGATGAAAAAAATGCAAAGGAAATGATACATGATGTGACGCAAAATGCTGTGGAGCAATTCAGCTTTGGGAGTGAAGCAAATGTGGTCGCAGACGTGGTTAGGGTTGGACATGTATTTACTGGAAAGTGTGCAAGCGACAACGTAGTTGTACCAGAAGTACAACTTGTTGGGGGACTAGAAGATGAGGTGTTGCCCGGTATATCGTTACAAAATTCATTTGTCCGAAACATAAAAGGGAAAATAAGACGAGAGAGAAAGTTACCAGAATATGAGTACCCTATGTTGCGTGGGCAGCTTTGTAAAGTGGATTCAAATGATCGGCAGCGTGTTGCAGGCGATGCTGGAGGCAATTGTGAGATTATGTTGTGTGATGAGGTGATAAATATTGATGGGATTGGCGAGCATGAGAAGAAAAAGTCGGTGTTTAGGTTGAATAATCGTCTCGCTGTGTGGAAATTAGTGAATGAGGAAGTGAAACGTAGACTTAGCAACGCATACGACCGAGATGGTGACAAGTAAGAAACGTGCCACATTTGCAGTAGTTGTGTTGTGTTTTATCCAACATTAACTAGTGGGTGGTACTTGTGCAGGGCCGTTGTGTGGACTGGAAAAAATAGGGATATATTTGTTTACTTCTCAGACATCAAAAATTTAGTACGTCAATCTATAATAAGGGGAAATGTACGTGGTAACTAATATGATATGATTAAAATGCATTTTTAAATTTTCTCCCCACCCCTAAACTCCCCCCTTCAATGCACACAGTTGTGTTACCATGCTTGTTTCCGTGAAGTATATGTTCGTATTGCGTTTTGATGATGTGTTAAATTGTTTGATGGCAGGTTATAGATGCATGTACTAAGCTTCTAGTGAGGAAGCAGAATGCGTTGTTTGGCGGAGTGGATTTTCCAGAAAAGTCATACTTCTTTAGTAGCATCTGTTTGGTAAGTTATACCCACTATCTATTTTGCAAAATATGTAAAATAAAAATTTATTTTCCCATGCTTGCACAATTTAGTACCTACAAATTAGAGTATTTGATGGTCTTATATACCCAGCTAGACAATCTGAAACCATCCAATATGCCTATGGGGGCCACTATGAATTTGTTTATTTTGAAGTTTTAGTGCATATAAATCATTTGAGAAATCAGATGACTTGATGATAGTAATTATATAATTTTAGCATACATGTTTTTCTTGAAAATATTGACTTGTTTTGGGTAGTTAAGTGTTGTTGGTTGATATAAGTGTGAACAATCTAAATGACAGGGAATGGTGAATAACGTAAGCAAAACAACAAGGGATCGGTATCTCGAGGCCAACATGTGCGCATCAGTTGGTTACAAGTTCTTGCATTTCCCCATCTGCCACAAATCGCACTGGACCTTAGTCGTTTACGACACAGAAGTTGGCAGTTGGAAGCATTACAATTTAATTAGGCCACGACCCGGGACGGAAGACACACATTACAACGAGGTGTTGGCGCTGGTAAGGGTGGCGTGTGTTTTTTCAAAGTTTTTGTTATGTGTGTTTTGGTAAGTGTGTGTGACACCACGTGACGTTTTTTTTTTTTTTTTTTTTTTTTTTGCTATGTGGCAGAAAGAAAATGTGGTTAAGTTTATCAGAGAGAAGCAATTGTCCAACAATGGCGGTGACGTGGTGTTTACGCAGGATAGTGACTCTGTGCTGGAAGTAGTAATAGACTCCCCACAACAGCGGCTGGATTCGTACGTTTCGTTTGTAATTTTAATTTGTTACGCACTTGTTGCAATTACCAGTTATTAAATTCTGACATATTTGTTGCTGTACGGGGTGTGGTTGTCCACAATAGGCCTGATTGCTCTATCATTGTCTGTTATGTGATGCGACAATATGTCCACCACACGAAGATCAAAAAAATGATGGAAGGTACGAACTGCGTGAAAGCGAGGGCGATGATAGTGAAAGCTTTTGTAGATGACCATAGCAGAGGGATGAAAAACGTGGCAAACGAAGAATGTGGCTGAATATGGCTGGTGCTGTTTGGTTTTTGTTTTTGTTCTTAGTTTTTTTTTTTTTTTTTTATATTTATTATAATTATTTCGTGGTGGGTAACTT
The DNA here is from genome assembly GCA_025200525.1 of Camellia lanceoleosa. NCBI lineage: Eukaryota > Viridiplantae > Streptophyta > Magnoliopsida > Ericales > Theaceae > Camellia > Camellia lanceoleosa. The sequence continues at coordinate 156,131,400 of CM045769.1, read as the reverse complement.
AGGTTTTGCTTGGAATTGTTTGGAATGTCATTGACGTTGACTTTGATGGTATGATTTTTGTGGCATGATATTGTTGTGCACGACCTGTTTTTTGGAGGCCGGCGCATTACGCATAGCATTTTGGTTTGAGTAATTCCACTACTGAATTATGTTTTTTTGAGGGGTATTGAATTACAAATATTTCATTATAAATAGTGTGCAAGTTTTTTCGTAATGGAATCATATTGATGTGGTGTCATGTTTGACATGTGAAACATGCATTCAAGGTGGATGACATTGGAACATTAATGCTCCCGTTCATTTTTGTTTAATTGTACAGTTTGGTTTGTTTAGATGTTGGTAGATTGTGGTGATTATGTATTTTGAAGTGACTTAGAAGATACGTTGTGTTGTACTCGTAATGTCATGATGGTATATTTTTGCATCTGGTCGCAATGCTTCTGGGAATTATATGCAACAATTCGAAAGAGGAAAACTAATTTAGGTGGGCTGATTTGCTGAAAAGGTTACACCCTTTATTTTATTTGTTTGGAGACAGTTTGCAACTACTTTTTAGCATTACCCCAGCAGTGAGATTGGTTCTTGCTTCTTTCTTCTTTGCTTGAAAGGTGGAACTTATTTTAGAAGCTTTAATTGCAGCATAAGAAATATGACTGACTCCAAATAAGAGTAACAGACGGGCATGGGGAGGATTCTTAGTCATGTTTGTGTGGTTTTGTAGGATGGCCTTCTGTCATTTTCTGTAAAGGATTTTTTGAAGAGCTAGTTCAAGGAAGTCTTAAAGCATTGTTGGCTTTGGGTGATGATGTAATCCTTAATTTCACTCAGATCATGTTGCAATTATGGTTGGTTTTGGCATAAAATTTGGTCATGCGTAGAAGGCTGTCTTGTGTATCTGGGTATTGTTGGCATTTTCATGGACTACACGTCTTTTGAGTTCAATGAATTTGTCATTTAAGTCATGAAGAAATTTGAATGTAACACCCAATTCACGACACATTGTTTATTCTTTTAAAACATGTTAAAAATTCTTGAAACATAGCACAAACAGTGTTGTCTAAAATTTGAACATAATAACAAATGTGAAATGCCAAATATTGTAAAACAAAACGCAGACCATGAAATGAATCTTCAAAACATAACACCGAATGAAATGAATCTTCAAAACATAATACCAAATGTTAAACGAACTGACCAACTTTATTGTAGCTTGACAGTGAAATTGAAATATGTTATTGCATATGACTAAACTAACATCAAACATTAACCCTTGTAGAAATAGTTTGAAATTAAACGTGGCAACGCACAATGGTTGGGACTATATTGGTTCGTTGCATGTCTTCCTGTTATGGTTTCCCATACAGCCACAACGGCCACATCGAATCTGTTGCACTTCTTCACCTTTAGATGGTATCCGTTTTTTCTTTGGCCTGTCAGGTGGTCGTTGCACTACCGGTGGAAGAATAACGTAATTTTCCAGATTAGCATGTGATTTCTCAATTGTTGGGATTGGATATATGGTGTGGGAGTATGATAACTGATAGGTTGACACGTGAAAATAAAGTTCAACCATTGCATGTTCACAAGGAAACCCATTGATTTGCCATTGAAAACATGAGCATATACGCCTGGCAATGTCCACCAACACTGATGGGTGTGAGTGGACCTCGTACACGTCATTATTTGACTGACTGACTATCCACAACCTTCCCTCTTTATACACCTTGTCCAGTTTGGACTCCATCGTCGGACATATGGCACAAGCCCACGTACTTGACACTTCCCTACGTTCAGACATCTGATTCATTATCTGGGTCCTGATTGCATCAACCAATCGAGTAATTGGCAAATTGCGTGCTTTTTTTATCCAATTGTTAAATGATTTAGCGGCGTTTGAACATATCTCGCTGTAACGTTTGCCCCTGAAAAAATGGGTGGTGAAAATGGGTGTGATGTAGCAGCAAAATCACAAAAACATAGACGGTGTAAGGTTGTGTTAAATAATGAACTTATAATTGTTGCCTCTCACCTGAAATACGCGTTGGCCCATCGGTGCGGCTCTAAATCTTTTAAAAATTTATGGCGCTGTGCCGACCGGACTGTATGAATGCATCTATTTTTTCATTGAAATCAGTGACGGTCGGTGCATATGCACATGCACGTAACTTATTTACCATTCCAATGCGGTATAATTTGTTTACATATTTCATCTTGTCTTTCAAATTCCTCTGTAAATGTTACATACAGAAAGTGTGGTGGGCCGTTGGGAAAATAGTATGCATGGATTCCATTATGCCGACGTGACGATCCGAAACAAACGTCAAAACCCGATTCTCATCAACAACGTTAGCTAGGTTCTGTAAGAACCAAGCCCAATTCGTGGCGTTTTCCGAATCGACAATTGCAAATGCAACTGGGAACAAACCTGTGTAAGTAACATAAAAATAAATTACCCATGTCTGATATGTAATCCCAACTGTCTGGGAAAAAAATAACAAAATATATGAACCGTGAAACACATAACATGCACGATGAATCTATTACCTTGATTTCCATCTTTTGTGGTCGTCGCAAGTAGATTACCCTTGAATCTCCCTTTCAGAAATGTACCATCCAAAAACAATAACGGGCGACATTGGTTAAACCCATCAATACATGCTTTGAATGATATGAAAAGCCTATTAAAACGACATGTGTTGTGTTCATCAAAATCAAGATTAATATAACTCCCCGAATTATATTCCATTACGGCATTGGTATACCAACGCAGTTGGTTGAACGATATCGAATGATCACCGTAAAGTCCTCCTATTGCTTTTTCGACCCCCAACCAAGCTACACGGTAACTAATTTGCAAACCGTATTTTTTTTTGAAATCATATTTGACATCGGTTGGGCGAGTCAATGGTTTCTCGTGTACACGTTCTGCAATAACATCAGCAACTAGTTCGGACCCCATCCTCGGGTTTCGGTCAGTACGCACAACGACCCCACAAGTGTGCTCACGGTGCCATTTTTTGAGGTAAAAATATCCATTCGCATTCAACACTCTCGCATGGATGGACCATGGACATCCCCTTGACTCCTTAAACATGCATTCCGCCGTAATTCGAACTAAGTTGTTCTTTATGAACTTAAATTGAAACCCATATTCGATGGCATACTTACTGAGTACCTTGCGAAATTCCCCCGCCCTACCCTCAAAACATTGTCTGATATTAGTTATGCCATATACCCAATCCGTAGACAATAACACTTTGCCAGTGTGTTGGCAAAAATTAGGTAACAAATCAGCCCTCTCATCAATATATGGTGCCATTTTCCCCCCATCAGTAACTATGTCGTCGAGCACGTCGTCAACCCTATTGCGACATTTGATCCCCCGCGACGCACTACGCTGTTCCACATGAATGTCGATATGATCCAATCCAAATGATCTAGCGAGGCACACCATGTTCTCGAAATCGGAATCGTTTTCCATCTTGAAATTATTGTACCCAGGAATCTTGAATGACATCGACGCGGAATCAGTATAGAGGCCACCAAATCGTTCACAAATATGATCAACTGACATACTAAATGTGTAGTCAGTACGGACTACAACCGCAACGTTCTCAATCCCGTATGAACACAACAACATGATATTGTCCGCCATTTCTGCAACAAGACCAAACAAAAAATGAAAATTAAATATGAAAAATCAAGTTCTTTGCTTCCGTTTTGTAAGTACACTACATATATCACACTGAAAATGTATACAAAAACATACAACCATTATGGTTTTCGCAAGATAGGTATCGAACACATCGATTATTTATGGGGCGTAAACATCGCAATATGATACATGCAACGCTGCAAACAACGTGTCGACGTTTACACCCCCAAAGTAAAACCATTAACGTAACGAACAAAAAACACAACAACATTACCGTCGCCGCAAATGAAGAACCCAACACGACGCCCTACAACGTTGAAGAAGACAACTGAGTACACCAGTACACAACTCGCACACCTTAACCTCTCCCCTCCCCCACACACAACATTCAAATAATCAAATATATGAACCGTGAAACACATAACATGCACGATGCATATATTACCTTCATTTCCATCTTTTGCGGTCGCCGCAAGTAGATTACCCTTGAATTTCTCTTTCAGAAATGTACCATCCAAAAACAATAACGGGCGACATTGGTTAAACCCATCAATACATGCTTTGAATGATATGAAAAGCCTATTAAAATGACAGGTGTTGTGTTCATCAAAATGAAGATTAATATAACTCCCCGGATTATATTCCATTACGGCATTGGTATACCAACGCAGTTGGTCGAACGACATCGAATGATCACCGTAAAGTCCTCCTCTTGCTTTTTCGACCCCCAACCAAGCTACACGGTAACTAATTTGCAAACCGTATTCTTTTTTGAAATCATATTTGACATCGGTTGGGCGAGTCAATGGTTTCTCGTGTACACGTTCTGCAATAACATCAGCAACTAGTTCGGACCCCATCCTCGGGTTTCGGTCAATATGCACAGCGTCCCCACAAGTGTGCTCACGGTGCCATTTTTTGAGGTAAAAATATCCATTCGCATTCAACACCCTCGCATGGATGGACCATGGACATCCCGTTGACTCCTCAAACATGCATTCCGCTGTAATTCAAACTAAGTCATTTTTTATGAACTTAAATTGAAACCCACATTCGATGGTGTACTTGCTGAGTACCTTGCGAAATTCCCCCGCCCCACTCTCAAAACATTGTCCGATATTAGTTATTCCATATACCCAATCCGTAGACAATAACACTTTGCCAGTGTGTTGGCAAAAATTAGGTAACAAATCAGCCCTCTCATCAATATACGGTGCCATTTCCCCCTCATCAGTAACTATGTCGTCGAGCACGTCGTCAACCCCATTGCGACGTTTGATCCCCCGTGACGCACTACGCTGTTCCACATGAATGTCGATATGATCCAATCCAAATGATCTAGTGAGGCATACCATGTTCTTGAAATCGGAATCATTTTCCATCTTGAAATTATTGTACCCAGGAATCTTGAATGACATCGACGCGGAATCAGTATGGAGGCCACCAAATTGTTCGCAAATATGATCAACCATCATACTAAACATGTAGTCAGTATGGACCACAACCGCAACGTTCTCAATCCCGTATGAACACAACAACATGATACTGTCTGTCATTCCTGCAACAAGACCAAACGAAAAATGAAAATTAAGTATGAAAAATCAAGTTCTTTGCTTCCGTTTTGTAAGTACACTACATATATCACACTGAAAATGTATACAAAAACATACAACCATTATGGTTTTCACAAGATAGGTATCGAACACATTGGTTATTTATGGGGTGTAAACATCGCAATATGATACATGCAACGCAGCGAACAATGTGTCGATGTTTACACCCCCAAAGTAAAACCATTAACGTAATGAACAAAAAGCACAATAACATTACCGTCGCCGCAAATGAAAAACCCAACACGACGCCCTACAACGTTGAAGAAGGCAATTGAGTACACCAGTACACAACTCACACACCTTAACGCCTCTCCTCCCCCACACGCAACATTCAAATAATCAAATATATGAACCGTGAAACACATAACATGCACGATGAATATATTACCTTGATTTCCATTTTTTGCGGTCGCCGCAAGTAGATTACCCTTGAATCTCCCTTTCAGAAATGTAGCATTCAAAAACAATAACGGGCGACATTGGTTAAACCCATCAATACATGCTTTGAATGATATGAAAAGCCTATTAAAACGACAGGTGCTGTGTTCATCAAAATCAAGATTAATATAACTCCCCGGATTATATTCTATTACGACATTGGTATACCAACGCAGTTGGTCGAACGACATCGAATGATCACCGTAAAGTCCTTCTCTTGCTTTTTCGACCCCCAACCAAGCTACATGGTAACTAATTTGCAAACCGTATTCTTTTTTGAAATCATATTTGACATCGGTTGAGCGAGTCAATGGTTTCTCGTGTACACGTTCTGCAATAACATCAGCAACTAGTTCGGACCCCATCCTCAGGTTTCGGTCAGTACACACAGCGACCCTACAAGTGTGCTCACGGTGCCATTTTTTGAGGTAAAAATATCCATTCGCATTCAACACCCTCGCATGGATGGACCATGGACATCCCCTTGACTCCTTTAACATGCATTTCGCCGTAATTCGAACTAAGTTGTTCTTTATGAACTTAAATTGAAACCCACATTCGATGGCGTACTTGCTGAGTACCTTGCGAAATTCCCCTACCCCATCCTCAAAACATTGTCCGATATTAGTTATGCCATATACCCAATCCGCAGACAATAACACTTTGCCAGTGTGTTGGCAAAAATTAGGTAACAAATCAGCCCCCTCATCAATATATGGTGCTATTTCCCCCTCATCAGTAACTATGTCGTCGAGCACGTCGTCAACCCCATTACAACGTTTGATCCCCCGTGACGAACTACGCTGTTCCACATGAATGTCAATATGATCCAATCCAAATGATCTAGCGAGGCATACCATGTTCTCGAAATCGGAATCGTTTTCCATCTTGAAATTATTGTACCCAGGAATCTTGAATGACATCGACGCGGAATCAGTATGGAGGCCACCAAATCGTTCGCAACTATGATCAACCAACATACTAAACGTGTAGTCAGTATGGACCACAACCGCAACGTTCTCAATCCCGTATGAACACAACAACATGATACTGTCTGCCATTCCTGCAACAAGACCGAACGAAAAATGAAAATTAAATATGAAAAATCAAGATCTTTGCTTCCGCTTTGTAAGTACACTACATGTATCACACTGAAAATGTATACAAAAACATACAACCATTATGGTTTTCGCAAGATAGGTATCGAACACATCGGTTATTTATGGGGTGTAAACATCACAATATGATACATGCAACACTGCGAACAACGTGTCGACGTTTACACCCCCAAAGTAAAACCATTAACGTAACGAACAAAAAGCACAACAACATTACTGTCGCCGCAAATGAAGAACCCAACACGACACCCTACAACGTTGAAGAAGACAACTGAGTACACCAGTACACAACTCGCAGACCTTAACCCCTCCCCTCCCCTCCCCTACACGTAACATTCAAATAATCATGACCCTCATCATTCCTAAAAATCTGGCCACATTAGATCTTACCGAAATCAACGTAATGACTATAATTCAAACATCCTTCAAAAAAACGTTTCCAACCACATAAAAGAAGGGTAGATAAGTCAGAAAATCCATCCCATAATTACATAATGGGATCCTACTTATCACATTACCAAAAAAACAGGACTGGGACGTGTATTAAATTTAAAAAAGGACCTATTAGACTACAACTCTCCAAAATGGGAGTTTTCAATAATTTCCCCTAATCAATTATATTGCACAATTAATATAAGAAATGTTATCAAGTGGCAATAATATATATTAGACTCATTAAGTTGATGTGGTGCCTGAATTTCAATAACAATGAACCATATTCTTTAAAAAAATATTTTTTTTTTTCTATGGGTATATTTTTGTTGGGTTGAATGCATTAATTAATTTCTTACCCATTTACAAGGATGTCAGGAATTTACTATTTGCCTAATTACAAATAGCTATTATTTTATAAATCTATATGGAAAAAGTAGTTATTGCAAAATATTTTTCTAAATAATTTAATACTCAAATAGTTATAATTGTATTTATGAATTTGAAATGAATAAATCTAACACAAATTATTCAATAAGTATTGCGAGATATTTTCCACATTTTAAGAATGGATTTGAGGGCTTTGAATTTAAGGATGTGGAATAACTTACTACCTAAGGTTGTGTTTGGATTTAAAATGAACGAATTTAGATACTAATCATTCAAAGAGAATAACTCAAATTTAGATAGTTTAGATATGGATTGAAAAGTGGAATTTAAGATTATAGTTGCATATAGATCATAGTAAAAATACTTCTTTTCTTACTCTACTTTATATTTTTCTTGAAACTCTTAGCGGACCATGAATTTGTGAAGAAAAAAAGAAGAAGCTATTTTTCCATTCAAATTCTTTTTCTTTTCTTTTCTTTTTTTTATTACTATAAATCAGTATACAAATACAAGATCTAAATACAACTTTCTCAATCAATCAATAATACTCAATTCACTAATATTTTTATAAAATTTAATCTCAAATTTAATCTTGATTTTTAATTGTATAGTAGGCTTAATTATACTCTAACAAGATATACAACGACAATAAATGGAGACAAAAGAAAAATTACTAGGGTGGGTTTGGGAAGTGAGTTGGCTTTTTGATTTTTTGGCTTTTTTGGCTATTTTAGCCTGGGCTTAAAAGCTTGGTTTGGGAAGGGCTTTTTGACTTTTTGACTTTTTTGAGTTTTTTTTATGAGAGAAGAGTGTAATGATTATGGGTTGGATGTGATGTTTTGTTTTTTTGGGGCTAAAATAGCCTGTTTTGTCTTTTGTGGCTATTTTAGCCCCAACCCACTTGACAAACGGGGCCTAAATAGACACTCAAAACAGAGCATAACCCAAGATTCTCTGTAGACTACAATAACTTATTTCTGCCCCCACATAGTTCCGCCATGCAAGGGAACAAATCTCCATTTAGGCCCCATTTGAGAAGATGTTAATTTAGTAATTTTTTGGTTTTTTAATTAAAATATGAATTAAAAAAATTAGTATGTTTAGGATGATTTTTTAACTTTTTACGAATAGATGGGCAAAAAATAAAGAGAAAAAAGAATTTTTAACTTTTTAATATTAATTGTTAATTTTTTAGTTAATTTAATAATTTTTTTATTTTTTAACTAAAAGAGAGGGTTAGAGTGTTGTTTTTCGAATTTAGGAGAGAAAATGCAATAATGTATATATATATATATTATTGTAACAAATTGAAGTGCCATTTAATGATAAAATTTTAAAAAGTGAAATGGGACCCAATAAATGAATATAATAGACGTGACACATCACTTTCTAGAAAAATGTGTAAGTTTGTTTATTGGGTAAATTACACTGATCACCTTTGTAATTTAAAAAAATATATAATAAATTTTAAAAAATTGGCATAATTATATTAAATTTATATATTTGAAATATTAATATTGACAACTTTTTTAATAAAGTCGAAGAAATCAAAATTATAAATGATGTTAAGACATCTGAATAAACAAAGAAAATCGTACATTTTAGTATAAAAATATTTTTTTTTCAGCCATGTAATTAACAATTTACTAATGAAAACTGGAATAAAGTAATATGTATTACAATTTTAATAGAGCTTAGTATAACTATATTGAATTTATAAAAAATAATATATTTCCATCAAAACTACAACAACAACAAAAAAACAAAAAAAGAAAAAGAAAGAAAGAAAGGAAGGAAGAAAGAAAGTTTGTAATATAATTTACCCTTCTTTAGGAGAACAAAGAGACAACATTGACGACTTGTATGCCTTTTAATTAGCAAGCTCTGCAAGAAATGAATCATCTAATTGCCTTTTTGGTATCCCAAACCAAAGCAAGAAAATAAAAATAAAATACTTTAATTGCTTTTCTTGTTGGATACCAAATCGTCAAACATTAGCCACAACCCCTAATTTCATTCTCAAAAAGTTTTATAGTACAATTTAATGTTATTCATAATGAGACATTACGAATAATTCTTAAGTTTTGCAATAATTCAATAATTTGGTGGTTATATGCAATTATTTTAACCATTGGCAAAGCCAAGAATTCGATTTATAAAAAAGGAAAAATATAAAATTAAACAAGGTCTGTATAACAAATTTTATCAATATTTTAATCAAATATTCCATATAAATTTTACATTCATGTCAGACATTTGATAGAAAGGGCATCTATAAAATTTTAGAGGAGGGCAAATTAAAAGACATTAAAAATTATAGGTTGAAATATAATTTGTAGTAAAAATTTGGAAGGGAGCACTGGCCCTCTAAGCCTGAGGTGGATTTTAACCATTAGGTCATGATGGATTCTTTCAAATAATATAATTTAAATTTTTGTAATCGCATTGGACAATTCAACAATTATAAATTAGTATCATGACAGTATCATGACACAATTCAAAGTATAACCAGTCTGTTTAAACTGAGCGGTGCTGTTGATCTCTCAATCTTTTTTACTTTTTTTTTTTTTTATCAATTGATATCATTTTATTTTTTTATCTATACTATATATTAAGTAAAATGAGATTTTTAACCCCAAGCCTTGTGGGAGTTCCAATCTCCCAATCTAAATTTCTTGATTTTTTTATTTAAAAAAAATAATAATTTAGTATTTATTAACTTCTCCCAACTCCCAAGTCTTACCATCATAATAACACTTTAATGCATTAAGAACAAGTATAAAAAAAAATTCTTTGAAATTCAACACATAAATTCCTTGAAAAGTCCCAACACATATGATTATTATTCCTCATAATAACACTTTAATGCATTAAGAACAAACATAAAAAAAAATTTTTTGAAAAGTCCAACATATATGATTATTATCAAAATATTAAACTTTAATATAATATAATAATAAAAAAAGACATTTAATTTCTTGAAAAGTCTAACGCATATGATTATTATCAAAATATTAAATTTTAATATAATATAAAAAAGAAAAAAAAAAGAAGACATTTAAAAAAAAAATATTTAAAAATTACAATTCACATATATAGATAACTAGCATATCAAGTGTTATTATGATTATAATTATCATATGTGTTATGTGACTTTTCAAAGAATTCATATGTGTTGGATTTCAAAGGATTTTTTTTATGCTTGTTGTTAATGAAGTTAATAAATGCTAAGGTTTTTTTTTTTTTTAAAATCAAAAAATTAGGAAATTTAGATTGGGAGATTAGAGCTCCCACAAGACTTGGGGTTAAAAACTCCCTTTTACTTAATATATAGTATAGATTGAAAACACAATCCGTACATAGCACGGGTGATATGCTAATTTTTTATAAAGTGAAAGTTATAGTTTTTGTCACGACCCCATTCCGCCCCTAGTAGAATGGTGCCATGATGGCCAGTAATTCGGGATTACCAAAGGCCACTTACAAGAAAACACACACAAATCAGAGTAAACATATGGGGCTTACAAATGCGGAAGCAATAATCAAAAGTAAAGTAGTCCATAAGAGCCGTGCTTGAGTTAAATGAGATGGCAAACATCTTATAGTAGCTTTAATACAAAATAATGACGTACGCAAATTACATCTTGATCAAAAGGCTTCTCGGCCATCAAACACAAAATACAATAAAGTAACCAAGAAGCATAATCTTCAAGATGCTGCAAACATGAATCCAAAAACACATCGGCAAAAACATGTCGGCTAAGCACAACTAGGCATCACCGCCGACCTGCTCATCACCTACATATATATAGAGAGGGTGAGCTTGGATACTCAGTGAATGGCATAAGTAATAAAGGGTTTACATGAATGATATCCGAGATCTTTTAAACAAATAATACATGAAACAAATCAAGTTCATCTATCAAATCTTTCAAAGCTTCAAGAGATGCTTACTAACATCAATATAATACAAGTGATGACATCTCGGACAAACAAGCCCAAACCGTCGATGGCAAAGCAAGACAAGACAAGAGATCTCAAAACAATGGTGTCGTTGCATTATAGTCCCGGACACTAAGGACTTGTGCCACAAATGCTTATAGTCCAGCGCGTCACGGACTTCCAAACTTTGTGCTACAAATGCTTATAGTCCCCTAGCACATCTGGACTAGTGCCACAAATGCTTAAAGTCCCAGCGCGTCACGGACTTCCAAGAATGTCATCAAAACAAGATATAACACTTGGTATACAAAATAGGGATAACATTCATGCCTACAAATACTTTCCAAAACAAAGGCAAAAATAAGGCTTTTATCAAAACACTATAACATATCTTTATTAAAATACCACTCACATAGTTCTTGAGACGTCGGCGTCAAGGTAAGCCCAAGTCCTACAAACACATAGCAAGTTCATTGAATGCACTTTTAAGCAGACTTCACATGCACACAAATGATCTCGGCATCCACTAAAGCTAAGTCAAATCAAAGCAGAACCTTGTCCCTCATCTCGGGGAACAAGTGGGCACTAACGGTCTTGGCGAGGTCCAACACCTCCTCGCCGAGTCTTGTCGAGGCCACTTTCAAAGAGATGGAGCCGGGAAAAATCTGGGTTTTCCCTCTGCTCCAAGAACATGAAGAACATGAACATGAAGATCAAGAAGGAGATGAATGCGAGGATCATAACTTATGATTATAAGACACGAGATTTCATGTTATGAGTTTAAAACCATGGACACGGATACCCATACAAGAAGACCATGCAAGAACAAACACAAATGCATGTAACTTGTTGCAAACTTTCGGATCAAATGAGGCTTTTCACAAGAACTTACGAACACTAGCTTTCTCTTTCTAAAACCAACTTGGAATCGATGCATGGCATGCAAAACATAATCAATCATGCAATGTAGCTAGAGGATCAATAGAAAGCAAGAGTTAATCAAGATTCTAACCTCAATACTCGAATCTAACGGATCAAACACCAAGGATCAAGCTTGCACTCTACTTTCTCACTCTAGGACTCTTCCTAGAGCTTCTCTCTCTTCTCGCACAAGATATGAGACAAAGGATAGACTTCTAAGCTTGAAATTTGGTTTAACCTTCTGCTTTCGGACACGTGGCGCTACGGGTTGGCTTAACTCAAAAAGGTGGTGATGGAAAAGACAAGTCACGACAAAGTGTGTTCAACAAGCTAGGCGGCAAGGGACTCGGCAGTAATGACATCGACCAATAACAAGACCTCGGCAAGAAAAGGACAATGACTTGACTAATGATCTCGGCTAGGAAGGACAACACCCAATGGCTGTGCCACACACCTTGGCCTAGGTGTACCACACCTCGGTCTAGGTCGTACCACTTCCAGGACAAGATCACTTGGGTTCAAGGTAACATCTCGGCCTAGATAATACACACCTCCGCCTCGGCGTCTGGCGCCTCGGCCCAGATGTTAATCATCTCGGCCAATATGCCAGGTTAAAGGTGGAGGTCGGCTAAGGTTCAAAAACTGTTCTTAAATGCAAGGGCTCAAAGGTAAACTATGCTAAGCTGACCTCGGCTATACTCTAGACAAGGTGCGAATTCAAGCAAGCATCAAATAGACAAAGCAAAGCAAAACAAGATAACAGATTGCAACCTTGGCAAGGCAAAATCATACAAAAGAGCAATGCATGCAAGCAAGACTAAGTCAAAGTGAGGGTTGTTACATCCTACCCCCCTTAAAGAAGTTTGGTCCCCAAACTTAGGTTACCTTGATCTGAAAACAATTCAGGATATCGAACTTTCATCTCTTCTTCCATTTCCCGTGGCATCCTTGCCAAGTGTTCCTTCCACTCAATTTTCACCATCACTATAGATTTGTTCCTTCATTTGTTTCACTTATGCATCAAGAATTCTCATCGGCTTCTCTTCATAGCTTAATTCTTCATCAACCACAATCCCAAAATGACTAATCACATGCGGGGATCCGAATATACTTTCTCAACATCGAGATGTGAAACACATTATGCACTTGACTTAATTACGGTGGTAGAGCAAGTCATGCGATCGTGTTAATCTTCTCAAGAATTTCAAATGGCCCGATGTAACGAGGTGCTAACTTACCTTTCTTCCCAAATCTGGAAATTCCTTTTGTTGGCGAAATTTTCGAGAATACATGGTCCCCAATTTCAAACTCAATTCTCTTCTTCTCTGGTCGGCATAGCTCTTTTGCCGACTCTGGCGGTCCCGATCCTCTGTCGGATAAGCTTAATCTTCTCGGTTGTCACTTGAATCGGTTCGGGCGATCAAAACTTTATCTCCTACTTGGTCCAACATATCGGCGATCTACACTTCCTTCCATACAAAGCTTAAATGCGGTGCCATGCCAATGCTAGCTTGATAAGCTGTTGTTGTAAGCAAATTCCACTAATGGTAAATGTGCTCCCCAACTTCCTGAAATCTAGTACACATAACTTTGAGCATATCTTCTAGTGTCTGAATTGCCCTTCTGTTTGCCCATCGGTTTGGGGGTGAAAAGTCTTTGAACTTCAATTCGGTTCCCAAGGCTCTTTGTAAACTCTGCCAAAATCTACAAACAAACTTGGATCTCGATGCGAAACAATGGACACGGCACTCCATGAAGTCTCACAATTTCATTCATATACAATACTAGTCGATTGACATTGAATGTAGCGAGCAGGCAAGAAATGTCTTGACTTAGTTAATCTGTCGATTATGACCCAAATCGAATCCATTCCCTTCTGCGTCCTCGGCAAACCAATCACAAAATCCATGGAGATGTGTTCCCATTTCCATTCGAGGAATTGACAAAGGTTGAAGAAGTCCTGGTCTCTGATGTTCTGCTTTCACTTGTTGACATTGTAGGCATTGGGATACAAACTCGGCTATCTCTCTCTTCATGTTTGGCCACCAAAAGGTCGCTTTACATCGTGATACATCTTAGTGTTTCTGGATGAGCGCAATTACGGAACCATGGGACTCTTGTAAAATCTTTCTTTTCAACTCGGGGGCGTCGACTACATAACCTTCCTCCAAACTTAAGCACTCCATTATCAAAGGTGTAACGACCTCGGCTTTAGTGATAATCTCGTCGCTTATATCCGCTTGAATTTATCCTCCATTTGCTTTGCTTTTACTTCTTCAATGATGGTCGGCTCTGCGAGATTATAGCTAAACACGCCAAACTTCCCAATGACTTCTGCTTAATGCATCGACTCTTGAGTTGGCTTTGCACGGGTGGTCTTGAATCGCATGTCGTAGTCCTTCAACAATTCGACCATCTTCTTTGCCTCAAATTTAGTTCCTACGAGTGAATAAGTACTTCAAACTCTTATGATCCGTGAAAACTTGGCAAGCTCCATACAAGTAATGACGCCAAATCTTTAAAGCAAACACCACTGCTAGCTCCAAATCATGGGTAGGATAATTCCTCTCATGAGGTTTTAATGGCGAGATGCATATGCTATGACCTTGCCCTTGCATTAATACACAACCCAAACCCTTATGTGAAGCATCCTTTGTAAATCTGAAATTCTTCATTACTTGATGGGAGTACAAGCTGGGCTGTAACTAACCTCGTCTTCAATTCACGAAATCTTGACTCTCTATCTTTGGTCCATTCATGCCACTCATACGAGTTAAGCTGTCAAAACCTTTGCAATCCTTGAGAAGTCTTTCACAAACTTTACGTAATAACTTTGCCAAACCTAGGAAACTACGAACCTCGGACACATTGGTGGCGTTGGCCAATTTACTACGGCTTCAATCTTCTTTGGGATCAACAGAGATACCTTCTTCATTAATCACATGTCCCAAAAATGAAATATTGGAAAGCCAAAACTCACACTTACTCAACTTAGCATCTGACTTCTGTCCCTCAAGGTGCGTAGAGCAAGTCTCGAGATGACTCTCATGCTCATTTTGTACTCTTGGAGTAGATCAATATGTCATCAATAAAACAACCACAAATTCATCTAGGTGCGGCTTGAAGACTCTATTCATTAAGTCCATGAATCTTTCTTTGGCGCATTAGTCACTCAAAGGCATCACTAAAAACTTCGTAGTGGCCATATCACGGTTGAAATGCCGTCTTCTCAACATCCTCGGCTTTAACCTTAAGCGATGGTAACCCGTCCTAAGGTCAATCTTGGAAAAAGACTCGTGCTCCTTGAAGTTGATCTAGCAAATCATTAATCCTAGGCAATGGGTACTTATTCTTAATGGTTACTTTATTAAGTTCTCTGTAGTCAATGCAAAGAAGAAGCGTACCATCCTTTTTCTTGACAAACAAGACTGGTGCTCCCCATGGTGATGTGCTCGGCCTAACAAAACCCTTATCCAACAATTCCTGTAACTGTACCTTCAATTCCTTAAGTTCGGCTGGGGCCATTCTATAAGGTGTTTTGGAGATCGGTGGGTTCTGACATGATGTCCTGATAAACTCTATTTCTCTATCGACTAAGTGGCGGGCAATTCATACGGAAAGACATCGGAGAATTCACTAACAAGCTGGGATATCGGCTAACTTAGCATTTCCATTACGATCACTCGTTATACTACACAAGTAGCCATGGCATCCTTTCGAATTAGCTTATAGGCTTTAATGGATGAAATCAAGTAAGGTGGGGACACTACACCTCTACCAGAAAATGACCTCGGCTTGGCAGGGGTTTCAAAGTAGCTCTTAGAAACACAATCAATAGATGCATGATTCATCACTAACCAATCCATTCCTAATATAACATCAAAGTGGGTCATGCTTAATGGCATCAAATCAACTAACAACTCTACACCCTTAATCCCAACAACACACTCTCTATAAATAGATGCAACAATCATAGTTCTCCCGGATGGAGCGGATACATATAACACATAACCAAGGGGTTCTGTGGTCTATTCAACTTCTCGGCAAACTTAGCGGATATGAATGAATCGTAGATCGAATCAATTAACACATAAGCATCTTGAGAGCAGATTGGAAGTATACGACACTCTTGTTTGACGTGCAGGTGTCTCTGGCACTAGGCGAAAACTACGCCTGCCTCATTTGTGTCCTGCCGACATTGCTTCCTGTCGAGCAGAGGTGCTCCCACTTTTCCTACCATCATCAATCCTTGACTTTGGGCAATCTTTCACACGATGACCCATCTCTCCACATTCAAAACAAGCGCTGGCGTAGCGGCAAACCCACGAATCGGCCTCCCACAACTTGCACACATCGGCTTAGTACTACCTTCTGGTTCGAGTTCTTGGAGCTTCCACGTTCGCTTTCTTCTTAGCATTAAGCGGAGCTCGATGGTTGTCATAGTTACATGTCTCTTTCTCTGGTTCTCTCTGCATTACGATATCGGCTCAAGTTGGTTTACGCAGGATAGCCTTGTCCAAGACTCCAGCGTAAGTTGGCATGTTGAGCATGTTAACTCTATCCTGTATCGGTCCACGCAGTCCACTTTCAAACTTCCTAGCTATCCTATACTCATCACTGACCACATGAGGTGCATACCTCGCCAATTGATGAAGGCACGATCGTGATACCCTTCGTCTGTTTCCTTGTGTGAGGTTTGAAACTCTGTGATCTTGCGATCTCGGACACTAAGGGGAAAATGCTTATTATAAAATAGTTCCAAAAATTTGGCCCAAGTTAAATCAGGGTTTCCTTCTCGTGTCATCATCCACCACCTTCGGGCATCATCATCTAATGTAAATGCGGCCAATGCCACCTTTTGAGTATCTGTGCTGGGAAAGATTTCAAACAACTTCTCCATCCCTAGAACCCACGCTTCGGCTTTCATTGGTTCTATGCCCCCTTGGAATCTCGGCGGGTTCATCTTCTTGAATTCCTTAATCAAAGTCATGGTTCCATCTCCATACAAGGCTGGCTGTGAGGGTACTTGAGTCTTGGAGGAGGTGGAGGTGGAACTATATATCGGCCATTAAATGCATTCGGCTGGGTAGTTGTAGCACTAACATTCTGTTGTCTCACTTGTCTTAACTCTCGAGTTAACCGTTCTACTAGTCTCTCTATTCGCTCCAGTCTGTCCTCTGATCGATCTTGGCCAACTGGTGGTCTTCCTCTCCTCATAGAGCTTTGAGTATGCGAAATGTGACATTAAAACAGAATGTAGAACAAGTATGCATGCTAGCAACAAGTAATCATCTTTGGGATGATGCACACATTTGTCAAGTAGCAAGCAACATGATGCAATCCTATGATCTTTCTAAGGAAATCCTATGCTCTTTAGGACTCGGTGTGTGTGAATAACGTGCTATAAGAAACTTGTGCTCTGATACCAATCATCACGACCCCATTCCGCCCTAGTAGAATGGTGCCATGATGGCGATAATCGGGATTACCAAAGGCCACTTACAAGAAAACACACACAAATCGAGTAAACATATGGGGCTTACAAATGCGGAAGCAATAATCAAAAGTAAAGTAGTCCATAAGAGCCGTTGAGTTAAATGAGATGGCAAACATCTTATAGTAGCTTTAATACAAAATAATGGCGTCATAAATTACATCTTGATCAAAAGGCTTCTCGGCCATCAAACACAAAATACAATAAAGTAACCAAGAAGCATAATCTTCAAGATCTCGCAAACATGAATCCAAAAACACATCGGCAAAAACATGTCATTTAAGCACAACTAGGCATCACCGCCGACACGCTCATCACCTACATATATATAGAGAGGGTGAGCTTGGATACTCGATGAATGGCATAAGTAATAAAGGGTTTACATGAATGATATCCGAGATCTTTTAAACAAATAATACATGAAACAAATCAAGTTCATCTATCAAATCTTTCAAAGCTTCAAGAGATGCTTACTAACATCAATATAATACAAGTGATGACATCTCGGACAAACAAGCCCTGTGATGGCAAACCGATGGCAAAGCAAGACAAGACAAGAGAGATCTCAAAACAATGGTGTCGTTGCATTATAGTCCCCGGACACTAAGGACTTGTGCCACAAATGCTTATAGTCCCCGCGTCTGGACTTCCAAACTTTGTGCTACAAATGCTTATAGTCCCCTAGCACATCTGGGACTAGTGCCACAAATGCTTAAAGTCCCCAGCGTCACGGACTTCCAAGAATGTCATCAAAACAAGATATAACACTTGGTATACAAAATAGGGATAACATTCATGCCTACAAATACTTTCCAAAACAAAGGCAAAAATAAGGCTTTTATCAAAACACTATAACATATCTTTATTAAAATACCACTCACATAGTTCTTGAGGGCGTCGGCGTCAAAAGGTAAGCCCAAGTCCTACAAACACATAGCAAGTTCATTGAATGCACTTTTAAGCAGACTTCACATGCACACAAATGATCTCGGCATCCACTAAAGCTAAGTCAAATCAAAAGCAGACCGCCCTCATCTCGGGGAACAATTTGGGCACTAACGAGGTCTTGGCGAGGTCCAACACCTCCTCGCCGAGGTCTTGTCCCGAGGCCACTTTCAAAGAGATGGAGGGAAAAATCTGGGTTTCCCCTCTGCTCAAGAACATGAAGAACATGAACATGAAGATCAAGAAGGAGATGAATCGAGGATCATAACTTATGATTATAAGACACGAGATTTCATGTTATGAGTTTAAAACCATGGACACGGATACCCATACAAGAAGACCATGCAAGAACAAACACAAATGCATGTAACTTGTTGCAAACTTCCGGATCAAATGAGGCTTTTCACAAGAACTTACGAACACTAGCTTTCTCTTTCTAAAACCAACTTGGAATCGATGCATGGCATGCAAAACATAATCAATCATGCAATGTAGCTAGAGGATCAATAGAAACGACAAGAGTTAATCAAGATTCTAACCTCAATACTCGAATCTAACGGATCAAACACCAAGGATCAAGCTTGCACTCTACTTTCTCACTCTAGAACTCTTCCTAGAGCTTCTCTCTCCTCAAGCACAAGATATGATACAAATGATACACTTCTAAGCTTGAAATTTGGTTTAACCTACCTTTCGGACACGTGGCGCTCCGGGTTGGCTTAACTCAAAAAGGTGGTGATGGAAAAGACAAGTCACGACAAAGTGTGTTCAACAAGCTAGGCGGCAAGGGACTCCGAGTAATGACATCGACCAATAACAAGACCTCGGCAAGAAAAGGACAATGACTTGACTAATGATCTCGGCTAGGAAGGACAACACCCAATGTGCCACACCTTGGCCTAGGTGTACCACACCTCGGTCTAGGTCGTACCACTTCGAGACAAGATCACTTGGGTTCAAGGTAACATCTCGGCCTAGATAATACACACCTCGGCCTCGGCGTCGATACGCCCGGATGTTAATCATCTCGGCCAATATGCGAGTTAAAGGTGGAGGTCGGCTAAGGTTCAAAAACTGTTCTTAAATGCAAGGGCTCAAAGGTAAACTATGCTAAGCTGACCTCGGCTATACTCTAGACAAGGTGCGAATTCAAGCAAGCATCAAATAGACAAAGCAAAGCAAAACAAGATAACAGATTGCAACCTTGGCAAGGCAAAATCATACAAAAGAGCAATGCATGCAAGCAAGACTAAGTCAAAGTGAGGGTTGTTACAGTTTTGGAGGACGAGTTATGTTGGCAAGACTTGAATTTAAGAATGAAAAAAAATAGTCTAGCACAACCGCTTATGATTAAAAAGAATCAAATACATCTTTTCAAATTCAACACTTCATTTGTTAAAAAAAAGACAAATTTGTCACGTTTTAAATGTTTTCAATTTTATCACGTTTTCCAATTATTACAAAGTGATAAGAAAGCATGCATGCATACAAATGCAACATTTATAGAGGAAAAAGAAAATCAACCCATAACTCATTTTAGTTAATTTTATTCCGACTAACCTATGATTAAAAGGAATCAAATTTATATTTAGGCTATGTCATTTCTACTCTTTCATCAAATGTTTTAACAAATTTAAATTCGATGAAAAATACATTAAAACTCAATTTCAATCATTTCATTAAATCGATGTTAAATGAAAAGAGTTAAGTTTTTTATTAAATCAAGAGAATTTCATCATTTCATCAAATTTTGTAAGTAATTGTTGGGCTTCACATTTTGCAGATTATCATTGTTGCACTACCTATAAAATAACAATGCTTTGTTTTTTATTCTCACAATTTCTTCTTTTTTTTATCACTCTGAACATCAATTTTCACTCATAGCTAGAGATCCGCCCAAACAACCGGGCTTGTAACAAAATTTGATAAAAATTTTAAATTTATCATTGGAGTGCATCATATCATATCAATTTTTTCATCAAATTTTTACTTAAATTTGATAAAAACTTTGATGAAGCATTGGAGATGCTCTTATAACAAATAAATTTGTCACATTTCAAATGCTTCTAACTTAATCAGTATTATCTCACTTGTTGCATAACATTTAGGAAAACCATACTACTAAATAGTATTAGAACAACTAAATTTTTGTATAGAATTTACTTATTACTTAATGTGACATCTTACATGTCATCCAACTGTGAATAAAATGCATAAATGATGAAAATTCATTGCGTCAATGGTATGATATGATAAACAAACTTGGTATTACTTTCATAGTGTACCCTTCATGCTACTACACATATTCCACCTTTTATCATCCTTTTCTGCACAGTAATGATAGAGGGCCACAATTTTTGTGACTCAAATAGCTCGAATTTGTCAAAACGACGTCGTTTTGAGTACAAAACAACATCAAAATCGCCAAAACGATATCGTTTTGGCAATTTTAAGCTACAAAAATTGTGACCCTCAAACATTTTTCTTTTCTGAAAGTTTAAAATAAAAAAGTAAATTTTTTTTTTGTTCTTTTTTGTTTCTTTCCTTCCACACAAGGAATTTTGTTCCAAAGCTAACTTTTATTGGGAGAAAAAAAAAATTATTGCCATGTGAAACACGGACACGTGTGACAGAAAAAAAATAAAACAAAATGGAAGACATGAACTGAGGATAATTTTTGAGATTATGGAGATTTTCGATCTCGCTACTTTGAACTAATCAAAGAGTAATATTATATAAACAATTTTTTTTTTTTTTTGGTACAAACATACTTTACAAACTAAGAGCATCCGCATGATCACCAAAATAACAAAAAATTAAAATATAGCTAATAAATCATCAAATTCTCCCTCCATCAGCCTCAGCAAATTTTTTTTAAATTAACATTTTCTTAGATTTGCTACAGTACCTCAACAACTTTGTTGAAGCACTGGTCATTCGTTATATGATTTTTTATTATATTTTTTGCAAGAAAACTAAGCCAGAAACTGTAAATCGGTCGTCCACCCGGATGTCCTTCTGGACATCCCACCAGATGTCCATGAGTTGCCTGTAACAAAGAACAAAAAATGCCGGAAATTAGCCTAACCGGTCGACCCGTTGGTTGACCGGTCAACAAATTTTTATTTTTTATTTTTTTAAGAATTGTTTGGGTAGCACCTCATCAATTTAATAAAAAAAGAAATAATAACAAATACAATAACAAATTAATATTTTAATAAGATTGAGTTATAATAGAAAGTTTGATGCAGTGAATACTAAAAAGGTGACTAGTTAAAATAGAAAAAGTGAATTTTGGGTTAAATCAGCCTAAAAATTTGAAGAATTTGATGCGGATGCTCTAATGAGGCAATGAGTTGTTCCTTCCTGTAATGTAACCAAGTTTTAATGGCACAATAGTTTGTAAAAAAAAAAATGTAAGAAAAATTTATTTGTGTAGGGTTTTCCTTAATTTAAATTTGGTACATTGCAGATAATTCCAATAATAGACAATGAGGAAATTTTCAAAAATAAATAAATTAAACTGTTAAAAAAAAGGGGGGAGAAAATGTAATTATTGTAGCATAATTTAAAGAGTATCTTTAAGAAATTGTTAAACTTGTTACTGGTCTTAATAAGGATCGGTGAAATATAAAATAACAAATAAAAAAGATAAGACAATTAAATAAACTATACATATAAGAATATAAAGATTTACTTGATTCATCTCAAAATATAGTTACGTCTACGACTATTGTGATTTTTATTATGATAAAAAAAATTAGCTTGTTTGGTTCTAATTTTCAAAAAAATTTATTTTTTTATTTTTCGTATTTTAATGTTTTCAATGAAATTTTTTAATATTTTAGGCAATTTTTTTTAAAAAAAAATTTAGACACACTTAACATAAATACACTTAAAAAGTATAATATTTGTAAAAAAAATCTTTAAAAAATACACTAAATATCAAAAAATACGAAAATTTAGTATATTTTTTATATTTTTAGGATAAGTCATAATCCAATTTTTTATATTCTAAGTCATATTTGATACCAAGACCGCGGAAGCAGCAAGTAGAATGAAGAACATGAATTACGAAATCAAATATGACTAAAATTGAACAACAGATTTGGAATGCACATAAAAACCGTCATAACTTAGAATATAGAAAATACATTATTTAAAATACATTAAAATACAGAAAATAACTTACAATTACAATTGTAGCAACTGCAAGGATCTTTAATTGGGTTACAAAAGGAAAGGAGTAATTGTCACTCAGAGCTCTCTGTTTTTTCTTTTAAACTGAAGAATGAAAAACTTGAAGCTTTCTGAATGAATATGTTACAATATATAGAAAAGGAAAATACAGTAGTCATGTAACTAATACAGTAATCTTGTGACTAATACAGTAATCTTGTGACTTCTTTGATTGATGAAAGCAGCTGGCAGCGCATGGGATAAAGTAGATGTTGTCGGTTGCTTTCGGTGGAGTGATAGCACGAATATGCAGCTTTAACAAAAGTTGATTGAGTGAATAGTAACGGTGAACAGTAAAAGTGAACAGTAACTTTTACTATTCATCACTGTCGGTGGAACACGTAAATATAGGAATCAATATAGATACAAATTAGCAGCTTTTCTCAAAAGAGTATTGATTGAAGCTAATTTGTATTTATAGGGAATCCTATGTTGATCAGGCAAATGGGTCCTGAGCATCTTGGAACTCAGATCTACCATATGAGATTGGTTGAGTAGTTGATCCTTCAGAAGATTGTGAATGGTCTGAACTGTCTTCTGAATTTTCTGAACTGGTTGACTGGGCTTCAGCTTGATCTGTAATTTGACGGGCTAACTGGAGCAATTCATCTCTGGATAACTTGGGCTGGACCTTTGATTTAGCTTTGGGCTGAGCAGGGGGTGAAATGGGCTTAGCCTTAGCTTTGGACTTTGATTTGGGCCGTGAATGTTCCTTGGGCTGGTCAGGAGCTTTGGACTTAGCCTTAGATTTTGATTGGGTCGGCTGAACTGATTTGGATTTGGGCTTGGAACCGCTAGATGAGGGGCTTCCAAGGTTGATTGGAGGAATACTGGGCTGACTTCCTTGGTGATCGATTAAGTTGGGTTTTGCTGGGCTTTGATCATAGAAGGAGTTGGAGCACATTAATCAATGGGAAATTCTTCTTGAACAATTTCAAATATTCTGGGCACATTGAACTTAGCCCACCATTTAACTGAATGTTGACGGGTGATTATGTTACCATCAATTCCATATTGCCATTTAAATATCCATAGGAGTTTATATTTGGATATAAAAATTAACAAAGATGGGAATTGTCTCTGATGAGTGGTGAATGGGTAAACAGAGGAGAAATAGTTAACTAGTTCAATGAGATCACCAGGGAGGATGTCTGAAATGGCACCATAATGAGTCTACCATCTCAGAAACCAGGTAGGTAATTCAGATTTGAATTTTTGATCAAAGCAGATGTACCAAGAGTGACTAAAAGTTTCATTTTGGTACAGGAAAATCTTGAACCAGGCATCAACATAATCATGGTAATTATCTTTGGATGGAATGACGAGCAAATCTCGAAGGCGATAAGGAGGACCCCATTGACTTGGGAAACAATACTATGGATGTAAATAGAATGATCTGTAACCTTGGCGGGCGAGGTTCGATCATAAATGGGTTTGATCAAGACGATTGATGATGGATCAAAATATCTTTGTACTATGTGAGTGTTTTCTCTGGATGTGAGAGGATGAAATGGCATCGAGCCAAAATGGGATTTAGCAATTTCATGGATCAATTGACTTTTAGGATGACTAGGTTCTTTATAGAACAGATTAGTAGTGTGTGATTTGATATAATCGATTCAGGATGACTTAACTAATGGCGAGAAATGGAGTAACTGAGATTGATTGGCTTGATGAAGCAAAAGGATCAGTAGCCAAAGCAGTGGAGTAATTAGGCCTGGGGATGTTACCAAGGAGTTGGTAACGGTTGATCATTTGAATGGGTTAAGGGTATTGTCCTACTAACTCCAAAGGAGGAGGGACAAAAGGTTGACTAGAAGGAACCAAAGCCTTAGAAGGAGGCCTTGGGCGAGACATCTGTTGAAACAAGAAATAATGATCGATGAGATTAACAACCAGAAAGGAGATCTAGATAATTCTGGAAATAATGTAAATGGTTGTAATAATCATGTCGCAAAATACGACGGGCTTGAATCTGTTGGTGAATGATGTATTGGGCTCTTTTAGTAGTGGGTTTGGTTGATTTAAGGCGATTAATTCGGTGGTTGACTTGTTTAATCAAGGTTTGGTAATGGGTAATTTGGGTTTTTAAATATGGAATATGTGGAGCTGCACTCATTGCTTACCCCCCTGTAAAAATTCCCGGGTGAGAAAATCAGGAAGGAAATTTTGACAACCAGGTATATAGGTAATATCAAAATCAAAAATGCTTAAAATAGATTGCCAACGGGCAAAAATTTGTTTACTAGCAAGATTTTGAACATCTTTTTCTAAAACATATTTAGCAAATTTGCAATCAACACGAAGTAAAAATTTTTGATTTAAAATATCATCTTGAAATTTTTGAATACATAAAACAGTAGACAAAATCTCTTTTTTAATAGTACTATAATTTAATTTTGCTTTATTCCAAACACTAGAATGGAAACGGACAATCTGTTCAGGGGATTGAGAAGTGACTTTCTGAAGAAGAATGCCACCATAACCAACATCAGAAGCATCAGTTTGAATAATTTTGAATGAATTTTCAGTAGGAATACCAAGACAAGGGAGAGATTTAACATATTGTTTGACTTGTTGAACAATAGAAGTATGAACAGAGGACCAAGGAGGAGGATTATCCTTTAACCTATCAAACAATGGTTGACAAGTCTTCCTAAGGTCTTTGTAAAAATCAGCAATATAATTAAGGGATCCTAAAAACCTTTGTAACTGGGTTTTATCAAGAATTTCATCAGGGAACTTGGATGCAAACTCAATTGATCTACTAATTGGTAGAATAGTATTGTGGTGAATATCATATCCTAAGAATCTAACTTTAGTTTGAAAGAGTTTGATTTTAGGAGCAGAGATAACTAAGCCATGACTTTTAATTGTATAAAAGAATGCAGTTAAATGTTTCCAATGTTCATTAAGGGATTTGGAAAATATTAAGATGTCATCAATATAAATAATAGAAAAATGACTAAATGGATTAAAAATATCATTCATTATATTTTGAAATTCACTAGGAGCATTTTTTAAACCAAATGGCATTACATTCCATTCATATTGACCAAATGGTGTGTTAAAAGCAGTTTTATATCGATCTTTAGGGTGAATTTGTATTTGCCAAAACCCACTTTTTAAATCAAATTTATTAAAAATAACAGCTTGATTAAGTCTTTTAATCAAATCTTTTTTATTAGGAATAGGATATCTAATCTATTCTAAAACAGCATTGAGTGGTTTATAATTAATAACTAAGCGAGGGACACCTCGTTCTAATTCAGCATTTTTATTAACATAAAAAGCAGGACAAGACCATGGTAATTTACTTGGACTAATGATTCTGTTTTTTAATAATTCCTTAATTTCTTTCTTACACATTTCAAGTAATTCATAATTCATTTGAATAGGTCGAGATTTAGTAAGGATGTGTTTTTCATTAAAATTTTTAATATATGGCAAAGTAACTACATGCTTTTTTCTGTGCCAAAATGCAGTAGGTAAATGGGAGCAGACAGTGGATTCTAGTTTTAATTTAAAATCATTAATTTGATAAATAATAACAGAATCAGTTAATTGTTGATCAATTCTTTTATAATTAATTTCTTCTTTAAGAAAATTGATTTGCCTAGTTAAACGATTAATAGTATGGGAAATAGAACAATCTTTTAACAGTTTTAATTCGAACATTTCAGGTGGAAATAAAAATTTAAAAGTAACAGGTTGGCCTAAAACATGAGTGGTAATTCCTTTAGCAGATGTAGTAAATGGATAAAGTAAATGTATAAATGGGGTACATAATATGATTTTATCAGTCATGTTTTTTATTAAAACGAATGAGGTTTTGAAACATACATTATCTTGACAAACATGAACGTTAGGTAATTTATATTGAATACGCATTTTACTACCATTAGCAGAGGTTAATTTCTCATGGCATTTTTCATAGTATTTAGTAGGGAGCAAACCTTCTTGTACAGCTTTAAATCAAAGACCAAGATCTATTAGAGCAATTAAGTTTAATTCAAAATCATTAATAACTATCTTTATTCGTGAATACCATTTTTGCATATAGATTTTATTGATTAAATTTAATCTTTTATCGTCAAGAGTATGGGATTGTGATCTGTTGTCAAATATTAATTTATCAGGATTAGTGTGATCATAATCGAGTCTAATTATGTTGATTCATTAGGAGATTCATGGATCGAGTTGTGAAAATTATCTAAACTTTTATTAAGTTTTAATGTAATAATTTCATCTTCTAATTTTCGATCTTTTTGTCTTAATTCATTAATAGTTTGTTTGATTTGATGGATTTCAGATTGTAAATCTTGAAGTGTAATTTCTTTAGTTTTATTTTTAAATCTTTCTAAAGTCTTAGATAAGCTGATAATAGGTTTATCAATCTTAGGTTTATCATCAGAATGAATTAATAAAGATTTTAATTTATCAATATATTTTTGTTTTAAATTGGGATCATCTAATTTACTAATTAATTCAATAAGAGCAGATTCTTCTTGGGTGTTTTTAGTAAGAACAGTTATTTGTTTGACTAGTTTACAGCAGACATCAGTACATCCTAGATTAATATGATCGTCAGAATCGTCACTAGGTGAATGATAATCAGATGAAGTTCTTGGATGATCGGAAGAGGAGTCGCTAACAGATTGATTTAATTGGAGGATTTCAAATAACTGATTTTTGGAATTATCATCAATTTGAAGTTGGTTAACTCTATCCTTTAATTTTTGCTTTTCTTTACATTTATTTGAATAATGGCCTTTTTGACCGCAATTATAGCAGGTAATGTCTTTATTGAATTTAGATTTGGGATGTGAGTTTTTGTAATATTTCTTTTTGGGTTTAGTATAAAATTTATCATGAGATTTGGAAGGTGAATAACCTTTGCGATATTTATTAGAAGAATATTTGGATTTATGTTTATGTTTGGAGTACTTGTGTGATTTCCTACGGGAGGGTGCAACAGGAGGTAAACCATATTGTTCACAGAAATTTCCTAATTCATATTTAGCTTTATGTTTATCCTTAGTGGCTTTTTGACTAAGTTTTAAATCAATACACATTTTTAATCCTTCTTTTTGAATAGTGCTAATTATATTACCATAGGTTAAATTATCATATTCAATAACACCAGTAGGGTGACTAAGAACATCTCTAATTTTGTGAGCAAATAAACTAGGTAATCCATTAATGAATTTTTCTTTCCAAAATGATTTAGTACAATTTTCACGTAACATAACTCTAGAGGTAAATACGTCTTTATACGATCGAAAATCACTTAAAGTTGGGCAAGTAAGGTTACTAAGCTGATCATGTATGCGAGAATAAATATTAGTAGGTGTACCAATAAAATGTCGAACAATAGTATAAATTAATGTATTAATACCATCAGGGTGGCAACATCCAATAGTTTCATCAAAAATAGGGAGACCATTATCATCAGTTTGATTAGCATATATGATGGAGTCACGTTGATCTTCAGTTAAGTATTTTTCCCACCAAGATTTGAGCATACCAGTAAAACCAGAAGTAATTAAGGAAACAATTTCAGATTGAGAATATTGGGGATAATTAGAGAGGTAACTATTTGAAACCATAGATAAATGATTTAATTTTTGAAGTATTTGATCTTCACTAAGACCATCAATGTTCCATTCGTATAGTTTTTTAGCAGAAACAGAAAATTGGTTACTAATATTATTTTCTTCATATTGGAGGTCAGGTGGAGTAGGTCGAGAATACCAGTTTTTGGTAGTTTGAGGATTAACTTTGGGATAATGAATTTTATTAAGATTAGAAGTTTGAAATTGTTGAGCCAATTGATTTATTTCATCATCAGTGGTGTCAGTTTCAGATGTGGTAGAAACAGTGCCAATATTTGGTTGTTGATTTAAAACTGTAAGACCTTTATCTTTAGAAGGTGAGGCATTATCAGTGGTAGATAGTTTAGTGAATAATTTTTCAATAGCTTTGACAGTAGATTGATCAGTGGTTACCAAACTAGTTCTTTTGGAGCGATGACTAGGTAGATTAAGTAAAGGTTGATCTAAAGGTTGTGGTTTAGTAGATGTAACAGATTCTAAATTTGTCTCTATTTTATCTAATTGTTTACCAATGGTGTTTAAACATTGATTAGTATAATTATTTTGTTCAATGACTTTTTTGATTTCAGCATCATCGCCAGGTAATTTGAAAGGAGAAGCAGGAATGTCAGAACCTTGTTGTTTGATAATTATTTTCTCAAGAGGAGGGTGACTAGAACTAACAGTTGTAGATTCAAAAGTTTTCCATTTGTATTTGGTGATTGCATTTAGGTTTTTGTAATATTTTTCAACATATTCTAAGAGAGGTAATTCAAAACTATATTCAATCATAAAATCATACCAATGTTTAGTGATTCTGGATTGGTGTTGTTTATCATAGGTATCATAATAAGCATGTCTGAGTTTTTTATTTTTAAAAGACTTAAATTCAATGAATAATTTATCAAGATCAGGTTTAAAATCCTTTTTAATGGTCATAAGTTGAGGATTGACTGGAGGTATAAATTCTTCAAAATCAGTTTGAGTTGGAGAATTATTAGAAGCAGTTTCTTCTTCAGGTAAATGTGTGTGTAGAGTAAACAGGTTTACTAATTTGAGAAGTAGCAGTATTATCAATACCTTTTAATTTAGAGGTTTGTCCTAAATGAATTTGACTATTTTTTCGAAATAGTGGAGTATTAAATATTTCATCTTCAGTTTCAATCTCAGAAGGTACACTAGAGGTGCTATGTCTGGATGATTGACTACGATTAAATTTAATACGAACTGTACCATCATGGACTTGTTGAATGTCTTGAATATCTTGGATAGATGATTGTTGTTGGTTATGTTTGTAATGTTCATTGACAGTGATCCATTGATCGGGTAAATCTACATTTTTCCATTCAATCATTTGGGGAACATTTATATGGGTATCAGTACTACTACTTTGGATTAATAAAGTTTTATCTTTAGGGGACTTGTGCAATGCGTGAACATTTAAATTAGTTTTCATGCACTTATAATGAACACGATAAATTAAAGCAATATTATGGGTTTTATTCATCATGTTGGTAAATGAACCATGTAATTGTATATTTAATGTTAATGCATGTAAAATATTTGGATCTCGTAAACTAAGAGTAAAATCAGGAAAACAATTAAAATGTACTGGACCTTTATGAAGACCAGTTTCCATCATACCCATTAAACTATCATTGTAATTAAGAAAACGAGCATCTCTTAAACATAATAAAACAGAAGTATTTTTTCCTTGTTGAGTTAATGGTTTGACACCGACTTGAATTAAACCTATGTGAATAAAATTGTAATCACTTTTTAAATATCTTTTTATGAGATTAGCATCAAATAATTGACAGGTTTCTCTGGATTTTTCTAAAGCATATACTTGTTCAATTGTCTTAACATGCAAAGTGATTTTGAAAGTATTCTGTATAAAAGAGGTTTTATAAATTTCTTTAATTGGCAATTTGGGTATATTCCAGTCTACATCAATTTTATCATTTTGTATTTCAACATCTTCTTCATTAATTACTAATCCTTGATTAGGTATTGAGGGCAAAGTGGTTGACCTAGAACTGACTGAAGAGTTACTTTTAAATAATCGATTCATTGTTCTTTTTTAATTAATCAGTTTGACAGATATCTTAATACATACCCTATTCTTATCCAGTTTACCACATACCTTGTAACTTCACAGACCTGTGTATACATACATACCCTATCTTTTGACCCCTAAGTCCGACACTGCCTAAACCTAAGGACTTACTCAGGACTGGGAAGAAGTGGGTGACTTAAACGCAGGTGGAATAAATGTAACAAGGTGGATAACACGGATCGATCTTGTGGGTGATTAAGATGAACTGAAAACCAGATTAATCAAATAAACAATGGAAAAGATTAATTAGAAGAAACAAAGCAGTTAGAAACAGGACACAACATCACCGGGCTCTGATACCAAGACCGCGGAAGCAGCAAGTAGAATGAAGAACATGGATTACGAAATCAAATATGACTAAATATCAAAAAATACGAAAATTTAGTATATTTTTTTATATTTTTGTGTATTTATTAATTTTTAAAAATATTTTATTATTTACATATATCTAAGTAAGGTGTGCATCTAAAAAAGTAAAAAAATTGCTTAAAATTTAAAAAATATTCACTAAAAACAAAAAAAATACGAAAAATAAAAAACTCAATTTTTAAAAAACTGAAATCAAACACACTAAATACAACTCTTTTAACGTACAAGAGACATCTCTTCATCTATTTATAAGTGCAAATTCTATATATATATATATATATTATAAGGAAAATGGGGTTTCTAACCCACAAGCCTTGTAGGAATTTCAATATTCCAATCTTATTTTTCTATTTTTTGATTAAAAAAATCTGAAAATTTATTGACTTTTCTTAATCCACAAGCCTGTTTAACTTCTGCCATGCCTACTGTTGCACCATTTTCAACTTTTCCCATACACTATGGTTAGTGATGAGATTGTTAAATTATTTTTGTAAAATATCTAAAAAAAATAATTTGTATATTAAAAAAATATCGAAAATAAATATAAATTCCTATTAAAAAATAACATGTTGCAATTGCGAAAAAAAGAGAAAAAAAGTATATTGTAAAAAATAATTTGTATATTTAAAAAATATCATATAAATTTTTATTAAAAAATAACAGGTTATAATTGTGAAAAAAAAGAGGAAAAAAATTACACTGTGTATTTCATTAAAATCTAAAAAAAATAATTTCTATATTAATAAAATACTTAAAACAAATATAAATTCTTATTAAAAAATAACAGGTTACAATTGTGAAAAAAAAGAGAAAAAAATTACACAATAAAAAATAATTTGTATATTAAAAAAATATGGAAAACAAATATAAATTCTTATTAAAAAAATAACAGGTTTCAAAAAAAAAAAAAAAATTACACTATGCATTTCATTAATAATTCTCAAAAAATGTACCAAGTATTTGTGTAAAAAGTTGACAAGTGTCCACTCTCAAATTATCAAGTGAATATAAATAAAACCAAGAACTCAGCTTTAATGGCTAACAAATATTAAAAACCCGACCATTGAAGCCTAATAACTATTAATTAATAGAATTCAACAATTGAAAGGTCAAACCACATCTCTTTGTCTACTCAAATGTTTCCTTTTTTTTAGTTCATGCATTCATTCTAATATTAATAGAAAATTGGACGTGTGGAAGAGTGAGCGACAAGAAAATTATATATTGAGTTATGTAATTATTGTAATAAAAAAAAAAGGTTATCTTTCTCTTCTATTGCGATTTATCTAGTTATACCTCCAATTAAAAGTCCAGTGTACTTCTACATTATCATTGAACGTTATTTTTATTTTTTTTAGATACTTTATCTCACAATTGTTTGTATTTTGTGTTATGAAATTGAGAGGGTGATTCCTTGATCTGACTTTGGACCGAACTCGCTTGGGCCGGGCTAAGAGGGGCCAAGCTTATTGGGCCGAGCTGAGTCTATGTGATCAGCGGACCCCTGGGTTTATGTCACGACCCAAACCCGTCCCTATGGGTTTTGTATCATAACCGGCCAGTAATCCGTGATTACCGAAGGCCTGTTTAACAATAAGGACAGCTGGCGGAAGCCAAAACAGTAATAAAAGATGTCTAATGAGCTGTGACAGTCTGTATGTAAAAAGACTTTTTCTAACATATTCACATTTACAAGTAAAACATATATACACCATATGTACAAACATTCAGAGTACAGTACAAGTCTTAACCAGTTTTACAAAACAAATATGGAATGGTGAAACTGAGACATCCCACAACAGCCTTAGCTCGGTCAGACTTGGAACCTCGCAGTGAGGCATATTGGTTGGCTAGACAAAAAAGGAGTTTAACCCAACGCTCCTAGCTCCGATCCGGTGCTTGAACACCTACATATAAATATAAACAGTGAGCTAAAACCTAGTGAACATATGCGTAAAGAGATTAAGAATGAATGTCCTTTCAGTATTGAAAACATTCATTTGCAACAGTATATCAGTCAGTCAGTCTATGGCTCATATTTCATGCCATAACAGTCATTTAGAAACCATAATAGTCATATGTGGTACATCCAAGCAACAAGATAAGTAGATCTTAACAGACGAGCGATCGGTTGATGGCCATTATATCAAGAAATGAGTGGTTCCAACACGGGAACCGACAGAGATCTCTGTGGCGATAGCGATGCGAAGAATAAAGAAATTGCTATGGATGCCACGAATACTGTTCACAAATAGGAAAAACATTCATTCAGTAAGAAATATCATTTGAAAGCGATGCTGATTGATCATTGAAAAATATTCATGATTGAACATATCTTTACAACATTGTTACTCACAGAGTACTGGGCTACAGAGAGGCTAGTGAGCGTCCTCAGATGTCAACCCTACACAGTTACAGAATGAACACACACTAAGTTACACACTTGGGAATCAACAACTTAGTCCCTATCTTGACTCGGTGTGGTTCTACATCAATATCCTCATTAAGATGCCTTAAACATGGCCTAGGAATGCCTAGATGGAAGAGGATGCAAAGATGTACTTTAAAACACTTTTCCAAATTTTCAGAAAACAGGGGTCTCGCTCGAGCGTGACTTCCTACGCCGAGCGGACATGCAGACAAAGGAGCTCCACTCGAGCGTGACTTCCCTCGCTCGAGCAGACTGTAAACTCAAGCAAAAATACTGGATGCACAAAAATCACGCTCGATGGGCGCTCGATCCACGCTCGAGCGTGAGACTCAGGTCCTCGCTCGAGTGTGAATTCTCTCGCTCGAGTGGACTGTAAACATATGAAAAGTACTGGATACACGCATTTCACGCTCCAGCACTACTTTTCCCGCTTGAGCGGGATTCATGTACTCAGAGTGTACGCTCGAGCGTGAAGTTCTACGCTCGAGCGTGGGTACAAAATCTGGAATTTCCAGATTGAATCTCCAAGCTCAAATTTAACATTTAAAGCATCAAATTCGATTCCTTTGGGCAAATTTTCTGGAAAACACTTTAAAACTCATAATATGACATGTTTCAAAGATCCATTTGCAAAATCAAAACCCAAAGGTAGTTCAATTAAATACAAATCCAAACAAAACTTCATGAACATGATGAACATAAGACATGCATGTGTTTAATTGAGATCAAAGCTTCCAATACATGATCAAATGAGCCAATCCTTCTAAAAACATGATGAATTCATGAACTATAGTCCAAATATGGACATACATGTGAGGATTCTATGAAAACAAGCTCAAAACTCAACAATGTGTACATGCATGCATGGATTACTACTCAATTCAACATTTTGAACCAAATCTTGACTTAAATCACTAATGACTCATGAACCATGCAAGAACCAACTTGAATTCATAAACTAAAGGATAAATATCCTACCTTAGCTCATCAATTTCAAGTCTAGAAGCTCAATTATGCAATCTACTCTTCAATTCTTCTAATTTTCCAAGCAATTCTTGTTGAAACCAAAGCTCTCCTAACTTTCTTTCTCTCTAGTCAGTTTTGATCTCAAGAAGGATGTTGAAAAGTGATGCCAACACATGAAAATCAAGACTAAACAATTGGTCTAGCAAAGACCACTTAATGGCATTTTGGTAAATAAGCCATCTAATATAATTTAACATTATATAATCTAATTTAATCGTTCCAAATCAAATTTCAATTAAATCTACCATAAAATCACATAAATTCTAATTAGCATAAAGCACTAATCAATTTCTAGTTGGGCTACCGATAAGGCCTTCAATTTGCAGTTTAAAACATAAAACATGAACAGATCATTTAGCAGTCAAACAGATAGAAATATATCTAAACAATACACTCAATCAATCAGTTCAGAATTTCAGTTTAATTAGTAACTTATTGTGCTTAACCACAGTTTAGCACTAAACAGAGGTGAGGGTTGTCACAGTTTAGGACCCCGGTCTGGTTGTGCCGGAGTAACCTTGGCCCGCTAGCTCGGTGGGATAGTGCACTTCAGTGAGACATGACTTCCAAGCAAGTACTAACCGGGCAGGAGAACTGTCGGAATTAAAGAGCTCGATCGGAGTACTGCTCGGTGGGAAACGATTATGGAAACTGATCAAAAGGAACGGTTGCGTCGACAGGTTGTGGTGCTGTGCTGTCAGTAGCCCCGTTAGAAGTATTGCATGGTTGCACAACATCGCGAAAGGGAGGTTTCGCAAATCGTACACTAATTCTGTTTGGCGGTTTTGTTAGGTGGGGTTTACCTATTTTAGCACTGACACGTGGGGAAATGTGAGAGGGGAGCAGGTTCATGCGTCCCAACAGGAATGGGTGCGAAAGTGCACTCAGAAGGTATATAAACATGACTACACCCACCATGCTGGGCATGGAACATCATTTGGTGAAAGAAACACAAACACATTGTTTTCTCTCTCTTTTCTCTCTGAATGTGCGCTGACTTGACCGTCGGAGGAGTTTTCCGGTGACGCACCACCGAGTAGCTCACATTCGTTGTGGTTGCAGGTCGATCAGAGGAAGGCGCAGCTTGGACGCAAGGAGTATGGGTGTATCAAATATTTGCTCCCCGTACAATTGGCGCTGTCTGTGAGAAGTTTGAGACAACACAACCTTGCCCTCCAAGCTCATCGGATCACCTTCCATGGCAAACAACGGTGAAGTACCAATGTCTACCATCGACGGTATTACCCCAGAGTCAATCCGACGGAGAGACGGACTTCCTACCGTTCTGAACATGGCGGGCCTGGAGACCTCACCAGGAGGACTTCCCCAAGATGCGTGAGATAAGCGCGCCAGGAGCATTGGTCATTCGCGAAGTCCAAACGGACACCGGCGGCGAAGTGAGTTGTATGCTCAACGCTTGGAGCACAAGTTGAGGGACCAAGACACCGTCATCCAGAGAATGACGGCAGAAATGGAAGCTCTCAAACGGCAAGTCAAAGGGAAGGGTGTTACTAGAGTAAGTGACCACAGTGAGTGCATCTAACCTCGCCGCTCAGGTAGCCAGAACCAACGGCACACGCCCTCCATTTCCATCACCAAAAACTATGGGGTTGGAGACTCTGACCCGCCTGCAGAGAAGTTTAGCGCACAAGATAGTAGCTACCATCACTCACGTCCGCCGACGACATCGAGATATTCCTACTCCGCTTGTTCAAAGGACTTGAGGGACATCTTGAAGGAATGAGTGCGCCGACAGGAGGTTCAAAGGGTGCCGGCACTCCAGTAGTTATCCTACGGAGGTCACGACAGTGAGGAAGTCATAATGCCACCACCCCGTTCAGCCGTGCCTGTCCCTTTGGACAAAGATTTGGCGAGGCTGAGCGACACTCCCTGTTCCCTTGAGATAGAGACCACACCGCTCCCAGCGGGCTTTCACCAGCCCAAGTTTACGCTTTATGACGGAAAAACCAAAACATACATGCATGTAAGCCACTTCTAGCAGGTCATGGCTGGATATAGGTGTAATGATGCTCTCATGTGCCTTATTTTCCCGTCGAGTTTGGACGAGTTGGGCTTAAAGTGGTTTGAGAGGCTTCCGGAGGAAAGCATCGAAAGGTGGCAACAGTTGGCGTAAATATTCGTGACTCGATTCAAAACCAACACTAAAACGCCAAAGGAAATGGACCACCTCCTGAGCGTCAAGATAGAGTCATGCGACTCCCTCAAAGCATATAACGCCAGGTATTGGGAAACCTTCAACGTGATCCTAGATTGCCCGTCCAACTTGGCAATCACCCAATATAAGCGCGGTCTCCCGGTCGGACATAGACTGAGGGACTCGCTCACGATGAACCAACCGACTTCCATGGTGCTGCTGATGCAACGCATCAATAAGCACATCCGAGTAGAGGATGATGCAGCTGCGTCCACCGCGAAGACAAATCAGGTGGCAATAGACGAGAGGGTGGCTGGAAAAGTCCACGCGGTCGGCCAGGAGACAAACTGTCCAAATGATCGCGCAAGGGAATCCGACCGTAGTTCGGATCGTAGAAACCGGGGTAGAGGTCGCTGCAACGACCGAACGGATTATCCCCGCAATAAAGCGACAGATGCAAACAGAAAGTTGAACGCTCGGACGGGCATCGCCACGATTTTTAAAATTCCAATCTACCGCATACTTTGTGAAATCCGTGACGAGGTTTAAGTCTAGTTTCCCGCTAAGTTAGGCGATGTGCAAAAGGGCTTCAATCTGCGGTACCGCTGCACATTTCATAGGGAGCGAGGGCACCGAACGGAGGACTGCTTGCCCCTGAAGCAACACTTGGAGGAGTTAGTCACAGCCGGTCACTTAGATCGTTACATCGATGGAGGCGTCAAGGCTGCGCACCATGCACTAGCTGAGCCAAGTGGTTCAGATGACCTAGAGGCACCCCCCCAAGGAGTGGTCAATGTGATCCACGCTATAGTAGAGCCGGCACGGGTATGCGAGCTCCGAGAGATGATCAAAAAGGCGGAACATATGAGGGAAGTTTTGTCAGTTCAGCCCGCGATCAAAAGAGGCAAGATCGAGGAGAAAAATGTGTTTAGCTTCTTAAGCAGGGATCTTG
The DNA here is from genome assembly GCA_025200525.1 of Camellia lanceoleosa. Taxonomy (NCBI): domain Eukaryota; kingdom Viridiplantae; phylum Streptophyta; class Magnoliopsida; order Ericales; family Theaceae; genus Camellia; species Camellia lanceoleosa. The sequence goes on along the minus strand of CM045769.1, from coordinate 156,093,567 downwards.
AGCGCATTCAAACGCCGCACAATGATGCCCTAGTGGTCACTTTTCGCATCAGGGACTTCGATGTTAAGCACATCTTGATCGACCAAGGCAGCTCGGTCGAGATTATGTACTACGACGCCTTCAAGCAGCTCAAACTCCGAGATACAGACTTGGCTCCGGCAACTTCGCCACTAGTTGGTTTTAACTCACAACCGAAGTGGCCAATGAAAAAGATAATCCTACCGGTTAAATCCAGATCCGTGGTCAAGCAATTGGAGTTTGGGGTGTTGAAGGTGTCGTCTATATACAATCTAATCTTGGGTAGAGGATGGCTTCACACCATGAAGGCGGTGGCGTCGACATACCACCAGGTTATGAGGTTCCCCTCGTCTACGGGGGAAGTTGAGGAGATTTGGGGCGACCAAGTCATGGCAAAACAGTGTTTCGTGGCAGTGAAAGGAAGTTGAGCAACCAAAGGATTCGTGCAAATGATCGAAGGTCCAGAAGACCAAAATGTCCTGGATGATGTGGGCATCAGGGCCGAGGAAAAGGCTGTTGAAGAGTTGGTGGAGGTGCAGATTGGGACGGAGACTCTTGACAAGTTCTTTTTGCTGGGATCTAGCCTGACCGCCCAAGAAAGGACCGAGATGGTGGAGTTCTTGGTGGCGAATATCGAAGTATTTGCATGGACATCATATGACATGCCTGGCATTGATCCAAGCTTTATTTGCCACCAACTCAATGTCTTCCCGGATGCGCGTCTTGTCATTTAAAGAACAAAGAGATCAGTCCTTCACCACGCTGAGGTAGTCGCGGAGGAAGTCAAGAACCTGCTAGAAACTAGGGCAATCCAGGAAGTGCACTACCCTCGGTGGATTTCAAACACGGTTGTAGTACCTAAGAAAATTGAAAAGTGGCGAGTTCGCGTTGATTACAAGACGGTTAACCGAGCTTGCCCTAAAGACAGCTTTCCACTACCCAGAATAGACCAGCTAGTGGATTTTACAGCCGGACACAACTGGCTCAGTTTTTTATATGCCTGTCGCGGTTATCACCAGATCGCCATGTATGCACCAGATCGCGAGATAACCTTTTTCACGACCCCGAGGGAATTGTTCTGCTATAGAGTCATGCCTTTTGGTTTGAAAAATGCCAGGGCGACTTTCCAGAGGATGGTAACCAAGATGTTCGCCCCTCTGCTAGGTCACACGATGGAGGCTTACATCGATGACATGGTGGTCAAAAGCAAGCTGCAGGCCGACCACTTGTCTGACCTAGCCGAGATGTTCTCTATTTTTAAACAACACAAGCTTCGCCTGAATCCGTCAAAGTGTGCCTTCGGCATGTGGTCAGGGAAATTCCTGGGCTTCCTAGTCACCAACTGAGGCATCAAAGCGAACCCCTCACAAATCAGAGCCATACAAGAATTGAAGTAGCCCAACTCAGCAAAGGACGTACAACATCTAGCTGGTATGGCAGTCGCGCTTAATCGATTCATAAGTTGGTCATCAGATCGTTGCCGTCCTTTCTTTTGAGCCATGAAGTCCAAGTTTTCATGGGACGAAGAATGTGACAGAGCCTTGGTCGAGCTCAAGACGTATTTGTCTTCTGCCCTACTCTTGCTAATACCCAAGCTCGGCGAAGAACTCTACCTTTATTTGGCTATTTCTCAACATGCAGCTAGTATGGTGCTTGTCTGGGCAGAAGGCATCCAACATCTCCTGATCTTTTACGTGAGCAAAACCTTGCTACCTACAGAATCGAGGTACTTGCCGCTGGAAAAACTTGCTTTGGCGCTAATGATGGTCTCCAGGAAATTGGCGCACTACTTTCATGCTCACACAATCGTGGTGTTGACCGAATTCCCTCTGAAAGCCTTATTTGAGCCAACGGATTTCTCCGACCGAATTCTGAAGTGGGAAGTCAAATTGGGACAATTCGACGTCAAGTTTCAATCCCAAACCGCCATCAAAGCCCAAGCATTGGCCGATTTTGTTGCTAAATTCTTGCCTGGAATTCACCCGATATTAGGGCTGGGCATAGGGTTATTTGAACCGCCCAAACCGCCCTACCCGATTCGAACCGCGCACGTATGGGTGGTTTCACAAACACATTAGGGTAGGGTGCGGTTTGAATTTTATGTAATTTTCGGGTTACGGGCGGGTTGCGGGTTAAACCCGTACTCGCCCTACCCGCCCGCCTAAAACTTTTTTTTTTTTTTGGTTCAAATCTAATCTAACCATTTCAAAAAAAATCCCCCTTTTCTTTTCCTTCAAATCCAACCGTTCAAAAAAGAAAACCCTAATCAATATTATCTATCTCTCACTCTATCTATCTCATTCTGTGTCTCTCATTCTCGAGCTCACTTTCACTCTCACAATTTTCATCTCCACTGCCTACACCCACTAATCCACTCTCTCTGTCTTCGCAAGATGAACTAATCGACCGATCAACCGATCGACCTCATCGCATACCTCACAGGTAAGCTCCTCTCTGAATCTCATCTCTGTCTATGTCTCTCTCTCTCGGATCTTTATGTCTCTGATCTGTCTCCCTTCCTCACTCTCTCATCTCACAGTCTCTCACTCTTTGGCTTTACATCTACTACACCGATTGACTCTCTCTCATCACAAAATCGACCGATCGATTGACTCTGTCATCGCACCGATCACAAGTAAGCCTCTCTCTCACTCTCTCCGATCTTTGATCTGTCTATGTTTGGAGAATCAATTGATAGATCTATTTTGAATCTGTTCATTAATGTGGTATTGGTTTGAAGAATCAGTTGATAGATAGATCTATTTATGTTATTTGTTGATGGAGGACATTAAATCTGTGTTTGGAATTAATCTGTTTTAAATCTGTTTAATTTGTGGAATCTATTTAATTTGTATTAAATTTGTATTAAACCTATATTGAATCTGTTTTAAATCTATTTGTGGAATCTATTTAATTTGTTTTAAATCTGTATTGAATTTGTATTAAATCTGTTTTAAATCTGTTATTTCATTTTTGGAATTAAATCTATCTGTGTCTGTATGTATAATATAATCTGTTTTTTGGAATTAAATCTGTGAAATTGAATCTGTTAACTTGATTCAATCTGTTAACTTGAATTTGTGAAATTTGATCTGAATTTGTTTATTTGATCTGAAATTTGAATCTGTTAACTTGTTTGATCTGATTTTGTTATCAAAATTAAATTAAATCTAAATCTATTATTAAAATTAAATCTGAATCTGTTAGTAAAATTTAATCTGAAATTGAATATGTTAATCTGAATCTGTTGAATTAAATCTGTTAATCTGAATCTGTAAATCTGAATCTGCTGAATTAAATCTGTTATTAAATATGTCTGTTATTTAAATTTGTTATTTAATTTTTGGAATTAAATCTGTTATTAAAATTAAAATTGAATCGGTGTGTGTCTGTAAAATTGATTTTGTGACTCTATTTTTGTAATCCAGTTTAAATGCAGGATAGTATTCAATCTCCCGCAATCAATCTTGTACCTCCGGAATCCTCTAATTCTCAAATGAATCCTCTCTTAGTCGAACTCGAACTTGAACTTGAACCTAAGCCTCCTAGACCTCCAAAGAGAAAGAGTGAGAGTGGAGGGGGGAGAGCACCATCCACAGTTTGGGATCATTTTGACAAGGTTATAGGGACCGATGGGAAGCGTAGAGCCGTATGTAAATATTGTAAGAAAGAGTATATAACTGACTCTAGACTTCATGGGACTAGTAATTTGAGGAGTCATACACCCAATTGTAAAGAATATCCAAATAGGGATACAGATGGTCAACAAACATTAAATCTTAAACCGAAACAAAATGAAGAGGGTGTTGAGGTTGTAGCAACAATTTTTAATTTTGATACTTGTAAAAGGGCTCTTGCGGAGATGGTGGTCATTGATGAGTTGCCATTTAGATTTGTGGAGGGTGTTGGGTTTAGAAGATTTTGTAATGTCATGCAACCCAAATTCACACCAATTCCCTCTCGTCAAACCATATCTAGAGAAGTGCTCAATATATTCAAGAATGAAAGGGATAAGTTAAAGAAGGCCATGAAGGGTCGTAGAATTTGCTTTACTACGGACACTTGGACATCTATTCAGAATTTGTGTTACATGTGTTTGACTGCTCATTTCATTGATGATAACTGGAAACTTCAAAAAAGAATCATAAATTTTCAACAAGTTGAGGATCACAAAGGAGAAACATTGGGTCGAAAAATTGAGTCGTGTTTGATTGAGTGGAACATTGATAGCATATTCACCTTAACAGTTGATAATGCTAGTTCTAATAATCTTACCATTCAATATTTGAAAACGATAACCAAAGATTGGAAGGGGACTATTTTGCAACATGAATTTATTCATATGCGTTGTTGTGCACATATTCTTAATCTCGTTGTGAGTGATGGGTTGAAAGAAATAGATAATTCTATTGCCAACATTAGACTTGCGGTGAGATATGTGAGGTCTTCTCCTCATAGGCATGATGTTTTTAAGAAGTGTGCGGCCACACTCAAACTTGATTCAAAAGCTCTTGTATGCCTAGATGTACCAACTAGGTGGAACTCTACCTATTTGATGTTAGAGGCCGCCGAAAAGTATGAGAAGGCTTTTAACCGATTGAAGTTTTTGGATTCCAACTTTGAACCTTATTTCACGGATGTTGATGGTGGCATAAGAAGAAGTCCGAATGAGTTGGATTGGAAAAAGTGTAGAATTTTTTTGAGGTTTCTAAAATTGTTCTATGTTGCAACTAAGAAATTTTCGGGATCTCTCTTTGTTACTTCCAATGCTTTTTACAAAGAGATGTTTGTTATTGAAAGCAAAATTAATCAATTAATTTTGGAGGAGGATGATACTTTGAGCACAATGGCAAAGACTATGAAGCTAAAGTTTAGCAAGTATTGGGGGGATGGAAGTAAAATTAATTTGTTGTTATATGTTGCGGTGGTTCTTGATCCTACAAAAAAAATGACATACTTGGAGTTTTGTTTTTCCAATTTATTTCTTGGAGATAATAGGAAGGTGGAAGAGATGGTAGACAAGGTTAAGAGTTGCTTGAGTCGTTTGTATAGCCATTATGTCACACTTTATCCTTCAAATGAGAAACTTCCAAGTGTGAGTGAAGTTGTGAATATGGTGGAAGATGATGATGATGATGATCCCTATTCTTTAGTTGACTCCCAATTTAATTCCTATTTGGAGGGGCGATGCACTAGTGGATCTAAGTCGGAATTGGAACAATATTTATCCGAGGTTGAACATTTTGTAAAGAATCAAACATTTGAGATTTTGGATTATTGGAAAGTGAATGCAACCAAATATAGGGTGTTATCACAACTTGCAAGGGATGTGTTGGCCATGCCTATTTCTACCGTTGCATCGGAGTCGGCTTTTAGTACGGGAGGGTGTATTCTTGACCCATTTCGTAGTTCATTCTCGCCTTCTATGGTTGAAGCTCTTGTATGTACTCAAAATTGGCTTCGAAGCAACCTTCCAATTTCTCTTCGAAAGGCGATGGATGATGTGGAAGAATTTGAGCAATATGACTCGGGTAAATGAGAATTTATTTATCTTTATTTTTATTTGTATTATTCATTTTCTAATGTAAGTTTTATTAATCTTCTCTTGTTGACTTCTAATTAGGTACTTTGGAGTCAAGCTCATCTTCAACTTCAACCTATAATGTTGATGCTATAATTGATGTCTAATATCCATTTTGGTCATTGGTAATTTTTTCATATACTCAACACATTTTCTTACTATATTGAAATGCAATATATAGACTTTTGTTTATCTTTTCATTTCTTACTATAATTGAAGATTAAAGTTTATATTTTTTCAATTTGTTTTTGTGTAGGGTTCATCAACCAAATGCATGGAATTAGAATTGAAATTGGAATTTGTGAAAGTTGAATTGGATGTGATTCATGAAGATGAAGTTTGATATCTTAGATGAAGTTGAAGTTGAATTGGATGTGTTTTAATTTTAATTCATGGGTTTGTATTGAATGAAGTTTGACAACAATTTTTTTTTATTTTTTTATTTGCGTTTTGCTTTTGGATGAATATAAGTTAATGAATTTTTATTTTTTTTGCATTTTGGATGAATGTAAGTTAATGAAGAATTACTTCTTTTTTTTTAGGGGGGTTAGGAATGATGAATGTTGAATTTTCAATGTAGGATTTTTTTTATTTGGGTTATGAATGATGAATGTAGGATGAATGTAAGTTAATGATGAATGTAGATTTTGAATAATTTGTTTAGGTTACGAATTGAATTTGTTGTGTTTTTTATTTTATAAGTTTTTTATAAGTTTTAATTTATTAATTATTAATGTTGGAGTATTTTAAAAAATATGAGGAAAAAGGTCCAAAATAAAGATTGACAAAATGGGGAAAAAAAAGGGTTTAAAAATAAATTTTTGAAAAAAAAGTTTAATCCGCAAACCGCCCGCACATCCGCAAACCCTATCAGCATAAACCGCAAACCGCATTGCGGACAGTTGCGGGTTGACTTTTTCCCAAACCGCATAGATGCAGGCGGGTCCAAACCGAACCGCAAACCGTCCCAAACCGAACCGCGGACACCCCTACCCGATATGCCCGGTGGATCTTACCACAACAGCTGGGGACAGCTGGGGTAAAAGAGGTAAGCGCAATAGAAATTGCACAACAGAGTGATGTTGGCGACGCGAAACTTGCGCGCCCGTCCACAAATCCTTCAGTCGAAGGTGTACTTCAGCCCGGCAATACGACGATGGATTTGGGAATAACAGGTCAACCTGTTGGGTCCGGCGCCGCATCGCTGATGAGGGATGAAAATGTGTCTGTTGAAATCATCTGACGACTTATGGCGAAATAAATTGAGCGATCGGCGGCCGTGATCCCCTCAACCTTCAAGCCTCCCAGGATCTCTCAAAATGTTGGAAACTTTTCATTGGTGAAATGTGGAAACTTTTTGTAGATGGCGCCTCAAATCGGCAAGGCGCCGGGCTAGGCATATTTTTAATCTCGCCGGACAGTCTAACCATCGAACACTTTATCACACTCGGATTCCTAGTGTCAAACAACGAGGCTGAGTACGAAGCACTGCTGGCCGGACTTAAAAGTGCGCTCCAATTGCACGTATCCGAGCTGATGGTCTACAATGACTCTCAACTCGTTATAAACCAAGTGTCTGGAGTGTACGAAGCCAAAGATGACAAAATGGCCAAATACCAAGCTCTAGTGAGAGAACATATCAAGGAATTCCAAGCAATAAGGGTCCAACAAATTGGCCATGAAGAAAACGGCTGAGCGGATGAGTTGGCCGACTTAGTTTCCATGTTCGACAAATCAACTCCCAGCCCTCTCCTGATTGAGTTCCTCCCAAGACCTAGCATTGAGGACTCGGAGTAGACGGAAGTATTTTGCACCGAGTTTGGTCTTTCTTGGATGGACCCTATCATTCTTTTCCTGAAAGAATAGACCCTTCCGGCTGACAAAAAGGAAGCACATAAAATCCGGGTAAAGTCAGAGTGGTTTTGGCTTTCTCCATCTGGTGCTTTGTATAAGAAGTCATTCACCGGTCCATACCTCAAGTGTGTTCATCCAAACAGCATGGAAGGTTTCCTTTGCGAGATCCACGAAGACATGTGCAGAAGTCACATTGTAGGGAGATCTTTAGCCTACCGTGCTATTTGCGCAAGGATACTAGTGGCCGTGCATACAAGTGGATGCGCAGAAATATGTTAAAAAATGCGAAAAATGCCAAAAGTTCGCCCACCAAATTCACCAGCCGGCCAGAGAACTTCTTCCCCTCACAAGCCCTTGGTCTTTCGCAATGTAGGGACTGGACATAGTGGGACCACTCCCGACAGTGCCAGGCAATCGGAAGTTCTTTATTGCGGCGACAGATTACTTCACCAAGTGGGTTGAAGCCGAACCCTTAGTGACCGTCAAAGAAAAGGACGTCAAGTGGTTTGTTTGGCAGAACGTGATAATGCGGTTTGGTGTCCCCAAGGCTTTGATTTTTGATAATGGCACCCAGTTTGACGAATGGCTGTTCAGAGGATTTTGTGAGGAATTGAAGATAGAATTCTACAATTCCACCCCGGCCTACCCATAGTCCAACGGCCAAGCCGAAGCATCAAATAAGACCATTCTCGATGGGTTGAAGAAAAGGTTGGAGAAAGCCAAAGGCAAATGGGCCGAGGAGCTCCCTAGTGTCCTCTAGGCATATCGTACGACCTCGAGACGCTCAACTGGGGAGACCCCTTTTGCTATGGCATATGGTATGGAGGCGGTTATTCCATTGGAAATCGGCATGTTCACCATCTACAGCGAAAATTTTGAGCTCGAGCTGAATTCTGAAACCATCGCCCTGGAATTAGACCTAGCTGACGAACGCCGAGAAAATGCGTTAATCCATGTGGGCGCATATCAACAAGAATTGTCCAGAAAGTATAACAAAATAGTGCACCCCAGACCATTTAAAGTCGGGGACTGGGTTTTAAGGAAGGTGATGGGCAATACACTGGTGCCGGGTGAAGGCAAGCTAGGGGCAAACTGGGAAGGGCCTTACAGGATAATCGGTCTGGCGGGCAAAGGGGCATACCACCTCGAGGACTTGGATGGTAAAAGCGTAAACCAGCCATGGAATGTGGCCGATCTCAAGTTGTACTATTTTTAGTTTGTCTCTTGTGTATAATTTTTTGTAAAGGGGAAAGTTTTCTCATCTATCTACCAATGTAATCCTCTCAGTCATTATGTGAATCCATGATTGCAATATGTAATAGAAATGAATTATTTTACATAGAAAGTATGTTGTAATTGAGGAACCGTAGTGCACTAGGGGCAACCACCTTTACAGCCGAGGTGCTTTATCTCGACCAATGGAATTGATGATTTGTTCAACTCTAGTATTTTTGTCGAGATGTTTTATCTCGGCTAGTAGAATTGATGATTTGTTCAACTCTAGTATTTCTGCTGAGATGTTTTATCTCGGCTAGTGGAGTTGATGATTTGTTCAACTCTAGTATTTTTTCCAAGATGTTTTATCTCAGCCATTGGAGTTTATGATTTGTTCAACTCCAGTACTTTTGCTGAGATGTTTTATCTCTGCCAATAGAGTTGATGATTTGTTTAGATCCAGCATTTTTACTGAGATGTTTTATCTCGGCTAGTGAAGTTGATAACCTATTCAATTCAGGGATTTTAACTGAGATGTTTATCCCGGCTATATGCATTGATGACTTTGTTTACACAGCGAAAACAAGATTTCATTTTTTAAGACCGAGGTAATTTTCTCAGCTCTATCAGTCTGTAACATGCCGAGCAAAAATAGTGCAGTTGCAAGATGAACAACAGCGGACATTAGCAGAAATATAAGCGAAATGCAAACTTTTCATTGATGAAGAAATGTAGTACATATAGGAAAAGATGCTCGGTTACATACCCAAAAAAAGGAAGAAAAAAAAAAACACTACTTCGACTAAACCAAGGGGAGAGAGATTAGCAAAATCGTCCTCGGCCCCCTCCGTAGCAGCCTCAAGATCAATCGTGGAGGGAATTTCTCTGACGTTGGACTCCTCCTGGCTGATCTCTTTTGGGTGGTCTTTTTCCTCGGGATCCTCCCCGGCAGCATGCCCGACCCCTTCTTTGGCCTCATCTTGCAGCACATTGAAGACTTCGTTCGCATACGGCACCATGTAGGCCGGCAGGAAGACAGTGGGAGAAGAGACAAACACCTCGGTTCCAGATCCTTGGCTGAGCTGTTCACAAGCAGCCTTCCAACCAGACTTAAAGAATATGTCCTTGGTGGCCTCGACCTGTTTGGTATAGCTGTCTTCGGCCTCCTTGAAACCGAGATTGTTCGCCGCGTCAACTTCATCTTTCCTAGATTACTTTAACGCTTCTAGCTCAGGCCGGAGAGTATTTCTTTCCTTCTCGGTAGATCCAAGTTGGCTGAGCAATTTGGAGTTGTCCGCGTTGGCCATCTCCAACGAAGCCTTGGACCTCCCCAGCTCGGTTTCCAGATGCTTGACCTGATTGGTGGTGTTGGTCACTTTTTGCCAGAGTTTATAAATCCGGTCCATCACGAGATGCTGTTTCTGGATAGCCTGTAAGAGGACGTGTTAGAGTTCAAATAAGAAGATTAACCGTGAAAACACTTGAACAAATTAGAGTAGACGTGCAGAGCTCCGACCCGGGTCATATATTTAACCGAGGACTTCATGAGTCGGGTGTCAGGCACGCGGTCACTGCTGGTTACGTCGCTCGGCAAAAACAATGCTTTTGTCAAGTCAAAAGCCAGGAGGTGTTCTTTATCGCCATTGATTGAGGCGTTGGCCGGGATCTCCTTACCCTGGTGCTTCAACTGTGGCTACTATGGGGGCGTTGGCTTAGATTCCTCCGCCGGTTGCTCGGTGCTCAACTCAGCAACAAGCTCGGCTGTTAGATCGGCAGACCGAGGCCTTTTTCTAGCTCGGCGACTTTTCTTGCTGGCTTGCGTCGTAGTGGTCGACACTAATGCAATCATGGTCCTAGATGTTTGACCAGTAGTTAAAGCGCCGGGGGGGGATGTTCGGCAACTCATTGGATGTGGCGGTGATGAGATTCTTGATACGGCTCCATTTGGCCATTTCCTCTTCCTCGGATAGCCGGATTAGGGATACATCTGGAAGCGTTGGATCAGGCGGTGGAGATGGTGCTCACAGAAAGTCTGTGACTCTACTTCTGCGAGGAGCCGTGTATCGATAGCTCGGTACGTAACCGAGAAGGTCGTGGCAATCTCGGTGACAATACTGTAGCACGGCTCTGATGGCGGCCTCGTTTGGGTTGAAGTAATTCGCTTGCAAGGCTTCGACAACTGCAAGGAAAAGAGCGATTAGTACAAAATAATAATGGAAAGTAATTTGACCGGTCAGTGAGCACGACTTACATGTCGAACCGAAGTTCTTGCTGATGTACCAGCAGGGCATATTAGCCGTCTCATAATTCCCAGTACCCAAAAAAAGTCATCATCATGCATATCTTTATCTGGAGTGCCAGTTACCAGCTTTTCCTTACCCGGTCTAATCTTCAAATAGTAGTTAAACCCATTGGCTGTATGCCCGAGGGTGTATTGGCGTAAAATCTCAGCCAATCCTAGGTTTAGGCCAAGCCAGTTGTTCAGCTCGGCTACCCCGTTTATTATTCTGAAGGTGTTTGTCGAAACTTGTGTCAACACTAGCCCGGTACACTTCAGGAACTCACACATTAGAGGCTGAACCAGGAAGCGTAAACCTCCCTCGATTATAGACAGCACAGTGAAGGGGCATTGATCTAGTCTACCCTAAGGGGTAATGTCTTCTACACCGAGCTCAAGGTGGACATCTTCAGGGAGGCCGTACTCCTCCCGGAACACGGCTAGTGTGCCCGGCGTATTAAGGAGGAAGCGGTAACGCCCCATGTGAAGCCGACTTGTTTCAGCACGGCGGGGTTGGTTTGGCAAAGTTTCATGCGATGGCTGCTCGGCCTTTGAGAGCGCTGGTGTTGGTGTCTGGTCTCCTAGGACTTTGTAGTAAAAGCCAAGTGTAAGTGGCAGCGCGGTCGCGCAAACGAGCTCAACTTTAGCTTGGTCACAGGAAGTGCAGCAACACCTCGGTCACAATGGTATACCCAGAAGCTCGGTCGCTCAAGCGGACCAGATATTTGCCTGGTCGAGCGGTCTAGCATTCTGTTGCCTCGGTTCCGACACAAGTCTTAAAAAACTTATAACTTGCTCAGTTCTATTATGGTTTGGGATCAAACAAAGACCAGGATCTTGGTCGGTTCTAGATTTTGGCACCTTCATCACAACAGTTACAATGATGGTTTTTTGCGATTACAGTGGGAAGGAACCCTAACCTAACTTCATTCGATACCCTAAAACCCACAATCGTTATGCCCTAGACTCACCTATGTGGGATGATTTCTAAGAATGAGAAGGACTTACCAGTTTACGGATTGTGGACTTTTCTGCGCGACGTTGGTAAGTCCAGATCCACCAAGAGGATGCTTCGAGTATGTTTGCGATATAGTTTTGGACCATAGGGTTGCAAGGGGAAGAAGATGCACAGTAAAGTAAGAGAGTGAAGGGACACACGATATATATATATATACAAGCAGAAAAGGCGCCAAAATTTGAAACTGAAGAGACGGCGTGCGGCGGCTGGGTTGGCTTGACGAGGCCACTTGGTAAGAGACACGTGGCGGTGATAAGACTGTTGTCAGAATTGAAGAGACAGGAAGTGACGTTGAAACGCCAACCGAGCTGATTAGTGGTTCTGGCCGAGGAAGGTAATCCCAGTCACGCTGGCGCAGACGGGATTAAGGGCCAATTGAGAGGGTGATTCCTTGATCTGACTTTGGACCGAACTGGTTTGGGCCGGGCTAAGAAGGGCCAAGCTTATTGGGCCGAGCTGAGTCTGTGTGATCAGCGGACCCCTGGGTTTAAGACCTGGTCCGGTTGTGCAGGAGTAACCTTGGCTCGCTAGCCCGATGGGATAGCATACTTTAGTAAGACATGACTTCCAAGCAAGTACCAACCGGGCAGGAGAGCTGTAAGAATTAAAAAGCTCGGTCGGAGTACTGCTTGGTGGGAAACGATTATGGAAACCGGTCAAAAGGAACGGTTGCGTCGGCAAGTTGTGGTGTTGCGCTATCAGTAGCCCGGTTGGAAGTGTTGCACGGTTGCATGGCATTGCGGAAGGGAGGTTCCACGAATCGTACACTAATTCTATTTGGCAGTTTTGTTAGGTAGGGTTTAGCTGTTTTAGCGTTGACACGTGGGGAAATGTGAGAGGGAAGCAAGTCTATGCGTCCTAAGAGAAATGGGCACGAAAGTGCGCTCAAAAGGTATATAAACATGACTGCGCCCACCATGTTGGGCATGAAACATCATCTGGTGAGAGAAACACGAACATATTGTCTTATCTCTCTTTTCTCTTTGAGTGTGCGCTGACTTGACCGTCGAAGGGGTTTTCCGGCGACGCACCGCCGGGTAACTCACCTTCATTGTGTTCGCAAGTTGATCAAGGGAAGGCACAACTTGGACGCGAGGAGTACGGGTGGTATCGGATATTTGCTCCCCGTACAGAAATTTATTACGTTTGTACTTACTAAAGCTATTAGATGGACTTAATGCAAGAAGTGTAAATTATTTCAATTTCATTCTCAGGATTAGAAGTACAAAAAATATACACAAAAAGTATATGAATACACAAGATTTTATAAAATTTACTTGTGAGTAACACTTCTTGAAAATTCTATAATTCATTTATTTTTTGTATTATATTTTATGTTGAGTTTTTGTCCTTTTTTTATATATAGTTTCCTTGTTTTCTTTTAAAAGTTTATTTTTTTAAATTAATTAATAAATAAATAAACCATTTTCTATTTCAAATAATTTATTTTTGTTTTTATTTTTTATTTTTTCTTAAAGTAATTTTAATTTTAAACAATTACTTACTCTTTTTTATTTTTTATATATATTGTAATTTTATACATTTTAAGTGTGTGATATTTTCACTAATATACTCAGAACTACACTATAAAATAAGTATTATGTGAAAATAAAGTAAGAAAAAGAAAAATAAATAAAACAATACGGTGAATATGGAGCAAAGATCAAAGATCAAAACTCCCAAAGCAAATAAGCAAACAAACAAACAAACAAACAAGTAGAATATGATGTTTAAGAATAGACATTTGAAAATTTACAACAAAATTTTATAATTTTTTTTTTTTGCTAAGAAAATTCTATTTGGTACTAACTAAATAAAATATTTTTAAAATAGTTTTTTTTTCTCTTTTTTAAATTTGAAATTAAAATTATAGTAAATTTATGTAAGCATAATTGCTAACAACATTTTTTTACTTAATGTATAATACTTATATTGACTACTTTTTTTGATTTATTTTTTTAAGCATTTATATAGAAGTAAAAAAATATCGTTATGAATAAATTTTTTCTTAATTTAGTTATAAATTTTGCCTATACATTATTTTAAAATTTTGAATAAAAATAAACAAAAAATAATTGATTAAAAATATGTTACATTTGTTATATATATATCTTTTTATGTGTAAAACAAATTTTAAAAAAATAAAAATCACAATTTATATACATATAAATAATTATAAACACAAGTGGAACACTAATTAAGGTAATGCAGAAGTTATTTATAAGTATAAAACAGACAGATATTACAATTAACAAGTGGAGGAGTCGGAGTGCCAACCCAAATTCATGTGGCCGATTGTGGTGGCTGGAGGTAGATGGAGGCGGCGAGAAGGGAGTTGAAAAAATAACGGCCATTTAGAGTATTAATTTTAGGGAATGGCTTTTGTCTAGTTTTTAATTGAATTGAATTATGTTGTTGGGTCCGTGGGAACTCATCACGAGTCCCGTTTTGATAATCTGAACCGTTGAATGTGTAAAAATTGTCGAGTACTATATGCCTGAAAAAAATCATTTTGATCGGATATCGATAGCTATGTGATCAAAACGGATTTTTGTCAACCGTTAATTTATTCACTGTCTATTTTTTTTAATAGAAAACTGATTTGATCACATAGCTATCGATATCCGATTAACGTGATTTTTTATAGATATATAGTACTCGATGAGTTCTACACATTGGACGGTTAAGATTATCAAAATGAGGCCCGTAGTGGGCTCTCATGGGCCTAATAGTACGATTTAGTCTGATTATGAACTGGACAGAAGCGATGTCCGAATTTTAATATTTTAATAAAATATTAACGACATAATAAGAAAAAAAAATATAAAAAAATTAAATTAAGATCAAAACATCCTTGTAAATAAAGCCTACTATCAACTGAAGAATTGGAGTAGATTAGTTTCAGAACCATTTTGACTGCGGCCTGACTGACCTGACCACACTAAATTTTCAGACAGATAAGCGCGTGCTACGGTTAACGCGGCTAATCTATAATTATATTCAACATCCCTCAAATACCATCTACCTTACATAAAAAAAAATCTCCACGTAATCTTACCTTCCTACCCACTCTCCCTCCCAAGGTCTCCCCGGTTCATATTAGTCAAATTAATGGAAAATTATTTTAACAGCTATGCTGCAGACCCATGTGAGGTTCGCACTCCAGTGAAGTGGCGTGTCTTTACTGGTTAAAATTTTAAAAAAAAAATGAAAGGTAGTTTTGTTTTTGTCCAATCACGGCGCGCTATTTCACTGGGGGTCGATCCTCAGTGGGAGTCCGAAACATTTTTCTTATTTTAATATTTTCAAAATATTAGGCCTTGTTTGGTTTGTGTTTTTCAAAAATTTTTGAGAAAAATTCTCTACAAATAAGTTTTTAAAAGTAATCAAACTAAACAAATTTTCTCAAAATTTTTTTTCAAAACTTGTTTGGTTTACAAGTTTTCCAAACAAATCTCTCTCTCATACATATTAAATCAATCATTTTTTTCAAAACTCTATCTCAAAATAATTTTCCAAAATATCTTTTGAAAAAAACCAAACCAAATAACTTTTCGTACTTTTTATCTCTAAAACTCATATTCTAAACTCAAACCAAACATATGTGTCTGTACCAATTATCATTTAATATATTTATTATATTTTTTAATCACTTATAGATTGTTTAGAATGTTTTAAATAAGTATATTTTTTAATTTTTTTTATAAAATATGAATTAAATTTGAAGTGATGTGATTTAAATGAGATGATACGATTTAAATAAAATGATAATTTTTTAACTTTTTAAAAAAATATCAAACCTATCTTTAATATAATATCTCACCTATTCATTCCTTTCCTTAATTTTAATATAATAAAATATTATAAAGTCTTGAAATTACTGAATAATTATCTTAAATTAATTACAACGAAACACCATACCCGCACTAACCCATTAAAAAAATAAATAGTAATAATAATAATAATTAATTAATTAATTAAAATCCTATAAGTACTTTACTCTCCAATACTCTGTACTCTCACCCACACCAATCTCTCTCTCTCTCTCTCTCTCTCCACTATACATATGTATATCTGTTTCTATACATAATCTTTGATTCCATTGATTCGGGTCTGGAGGCCGTGTTCCTCGTGCTCTGGTTTTCCGGCGAAGTATTGCCGGCGACTAAGGTTATATCGCCAGAGAGAGATGAGATTTGGATGTTGATTTGCTAAAAGTTTTGGAGGATTTTGATTTTGGCTGTTTGGCGGGTGAGAAAGTGAGAGAAAATGGCGGAGGAGGATGGGGGTTGGAGGAAGAAGAAGTTGGGGATTTTGTTGAGCTTGGTTGTGATGATGTTTTCAGCAACGATAAACGAAGCGACGGCGTTTCGAAGAGAGCACAATAACGCATACGCGACGATGATGTATATGGGGACACCCAGAGACTACGAATTCTACATCGCGACACGTGTCATGCTTAGATCTCTCCGTAGACTCGGCGTCGATGCCGATCTCGTCGTCATTGCCTCCATCGATGTTCCTCTCCGTTGGGTCCAAGCTCTGTAAATCTCTCTCTCTCTCTCTCTCTCTCTCTCTCTCTCTGTGTCTGTGTGTGTTTATGCCTTTGTCTCTATCTTCTTTTTTTTGCCGCTAAAGTTCTCTTTTCAGTCTTAATTATTCAGTAAATCTTTATTAATTTAGGTTTTAAATTTTTATTATTATTTTTTTTTATAAATTTTAGGTTGTGTTTGGGGGTTCTGAAAACAAAAACTAAAACAAAGGATCAAATTTGATTTCTATACATCAAATGGTTGAGGGGGTGGGTGGGATCGACAATTATTGTAAGTAAAGAATGAAAAATGTGGCGGTTTAAATATTGTTTTGTAGGGTTATTGATGTAATTTATGTTACTGAAAAACTATGTCCAAAGTTATTTGTAGAGATATAAATGTAGATATTTGGGAAATTCTAGTATACACCCCTTAAAAACAAATAAAAAGGCCCCTAATTATGTCATTTACAAATTTTCTTTTTTCGTTATGACTCATCAGTTTTTTAGTAATGCCTCATATTAGTTTAGTTATGGCGTTTTTTCCTTTTTTTTTTTGTTCTTGTTTTGACTCAGAAAATTGAAGTTATGTCATTCCATAGTTTTTCCCAAGTTATTTATTCAAAAACTTACACTTTCAAATTTTGCAATCACAAAAAAAAAAAAAAAAAAAAAAAAAAAAAAAAAAATGAGAGTTCTAATATATTGATTCTATTTTTACAACAAATAACATATACTTTTACAATTGACCTTTTGAAATCATTGCATAATAACTTGGTTATTAATAATGTCAAATATAGCATATTCAATGTACGTAACCGAATAATCATTTTGCCAATTCGGTTATGCAATTGATTTTTTTATATGTTTCATTGCTGAAAAAACTATTTCAACTGTTACAATTGCAACTAGTAAATCAATTGTAATGGGATCATTCTTTGTCTCTACCAACTTTCTAATAAGGTCACCAATTCCTCTCCTAGTTCTAAAAACCTGTTGGAGCACATTAAAAAATAAAAAAGAGCTTTTATTATATTTATATGGAAAACTCATCTACTTAAAAAATTTGTCAAGAAAATTACCATGAATTAAAAAGAGTGGTCTAGATTTAATTGGTATATTGTGGGATCCATGCACAAGATGAATCTAAATTACACATTGATGATTCTAGGTAAAATTCTTGGAAAAATATATGGGTATATATAAGTATTACTGTATTTTGTATTATTTAAGACTTAGCCGGCTGTGAGTTGTGCTGGGGTTCGAGAAAGTGGGCTAGGTGTTCGACAAAAGTGACATGAGCCAATTGGGTATTCAATGCAATGGTTTAGGGCATTCATAATTGAAAACTAGGCTGATTCACACACACACACACATTTTAAAAATCCAGGGTATTCATTGAATACCCTGTCATAGTGCAGAGCTGTTCGATTTGACTTCAGGATTCTTGGCCAATTTTCAATTTTTAGACCAAGCTTGGACCAACCAAAGTGTAGAATGAACCAACCCAATCCCTGACAATTCAGATTGGCTGTTGTTGGCCATGATGGGTCTATTGTATTGTATAAAGCTTGGTTTATTCCTTAGTGTTTTTTTTTTGTTATTTCTATAATGCAAAAATGAAAATGATACAATGATCTTGTGTAGTAAAAATGTCTACTCAAAACATGGTCATAACTAATACCATTGGAATGTACAAATTAACGATACCATTTATAAAATTTTGTAAATCATTAACTTGAGAATCAAACCGCTTTGGTTGGCATTTTTAGACCTAGAATCAAAACAATCCTTTGTTAAAACCAAATCAAACCAAGCCAACCTATACAGGCCAGGTTGGTTCAGTTTGCAGATTATTCAATTCTTTTGTGCACTCAAGCACATGGAATGGTGAATTGGAATTGTGCCCTTCTTATATCACCACTCTTCCAAAATGAAAAATTTCTTATATTGCCACTCTTCTCCAGAATAGCATTTATTCATTCTTTTGTGCACTCAAGCACATGGAATGGTGAATTGGAATTGTGCCCTTCTTATATCACCACTCTTCCAAAATGAAAAATTTCTTATATTGCCACTCTTCTCCAGAATGACGTTGACCCTAGTCATGTTTCTCGTGCATTGAATCTATGTCTGTAACTTTAATGTTAAATTGTTCTCAATGAAATATGAAATTTCCTATGAAGCAACGCCCTCTTAATTGTGCAGCTGTATAGCCAAATGTGTTTTCTGGTCCTTGCACAATCGTCGTGCATGTTGTGCTTTTTTGTTTTGAAGGCTGCAACTTAGTTGAGTGCCCTTTTCTAGCTCAGCAGCTTATGGCCCTCTGTGACCAATGAATTTAAAAGCGCTTTTTTTTTTTTTTTGATCGGCTAAAAGAGCTGTTTACTTAGACACACAAACTGAAACGAATCCGTATGGCCCAATTTTTTTTTAAGTAGCTTATAATCTGAACTCTTAAAATGGAAGCATTAGTGAATCCCAATATCTACTAGCAATGCAATAACTGCTTGTAACAGCTTCAATGTGTTTCTGCTCCAGCCTCCCATCATATGCACACTGGTGCGTGCATATACTTCACAATGCGGAACACCCTTGCTCAATCGAAATCCTGATCAAATTATGATGATTTTATCCTTCTTTATTTTTAATTTCAGTAGTAACAAGATTTTAAACCCTACATATGGAATCCAATCAACTTATCTTATCACATTATAAGATCCATAACAATATTGTTTGGGGAATGTGTCTTTTCTTTTTACTTGTTTCATAAAATCCAAGAAAATACACAAAAAGTAAAAAAAACAAATAAAGGAAAAATTGTATCTTAGATGTTCAAAATGAATTGAACGTTTCCACTTTGTTATTCAGGGAACAGGAAGACGGGGCGAAGGTGATGAGCGTAGAGAATCTGAACAATCCATACAAGAATCAACGCAATTTTGACAGGAGATTCAAGTTAACATTGAACAAACTCTATGCGTGGAAACTAGTGGACTATGACAGGGTGGTTATGCTTGATTCTGACAACCTCTTCCTCCAAAAAACAGACGAGTTGTTCCAATGTGGTCAGTTTTGTGCAGTTTTTATCAACCCCTGCATCTTCCATACTGGTCTCTTTGTATTAGAGGTAAAATCTACCTCTTACATTTTTGTGTTGGAGTTTTCCTACAGCTACTCAAATCTACCTCCTCTGAATCATGTTCTAGATGGTGTACTGCTTCAGAGATGCAATTCACTGAACATTAATACAATTTCTTATAGAGTTCTTCCAGATGTTTTACACTGAGTTTGGATATTAGATTTGAGCAGGGATTTGTGGAAGTAAAGGAAAAGGGAATGGAAAAGTGATAAAATTAGCTTAACTTTTTGTCACTCCTCCCTTACGTTTTCCTTATTCTTCACAAATCCCTACTCGGATCCAAGATTTGAACACAACCTTAATAGATGAAATATATAGGAGAAATTGAAGACCCTCGTTAGACATTGCTTCAAACTGAATAATTGGCGTAGTTTTAGCTTCTTTATGAAATCATGTACTGCCTGCTTCTTTTGAGCGGTCTAGGCTCCCTGAATGAGCTTTTTACTTATACATATGCTACAAACCTAATTGAAATATTTGTTGTACCCGCTAATTATAGCTTGGAGTTTCTCAAAACTCATGTTTGGATATTAACAAAATTTCAATGAATTGATTGTCCATTAAAAAAAATTAAAAAAAAAGAAGAAGCTACATGTTTTATAGAAACTGAGATTTTTATTTGGAATATGGAATTGCAGCCATCAATGAAGGTGTTCAATGACATGCTTCACGAGTTGGACATTGGGAGAAATAACCCAGATGGCGCAGACCAGGGTTTTATTGGAAGTTACTTTCCAGACTTGCTTGACCGGCCAATGTTCCACCGACCACTTAACGGTACCAAGCTTGTTGGAACATACAGACTTCCTTTGGGATATCAAATGGATGCCTCCTACTATTGTGAGTAACACAATTTTCTTTCACAATTTTCTAACTTCAAAGCTCTCCAACCTCTTTTTACTTATTCCTTTTGGTTTGGATGCCAATTGTGGTTGACTCTCTACTGTCTTTTTGATTCCAGATCTTAGACTCCGGTGGAGTGTACCTTGTGGGCCTAACAGTGTGATTACTTTCCCTGGCGCACCGTGGTTGAAACCATGGTATTGGTGGTCATGGCCAGTACTGCCACTGGGTCTCCAATGGCATGAACAACGTCGGCAAACACTCGGGTAAAACCAAAATCCATTCAAATATCTTAGCTATATATTAACTAAATAGCCACAGACTGAATAAATTATAGTTGACCATGTTACTTTTCATCAAACCCTAAATGCTATGTTTGGGTCTAGAGTTTGTTGGGAGAAAGGGAAAAAAAAAATTGAAATTTTTTGTACTTGTCCATTGTTATGGGTAACCAAAAAAAAAAAAGACTATCTAAGAAATTACTATGTATTTTGTTTTCATTTATTAACTTAACAAATGCAAAGAATTTAGCTTCTCTTTTTCATTTTTCTTTTCTTCGTTTTGCAAATTAAAATTTGATTTTAATTGGACCATACGACAGTAGATATATCTGTTTCACTATTCTAATTACTGATTCAACTATTTTTACTGTATAATTTAATCTCACTCATTATCTTAACAATTCATAGCTTACAATTCAACAGGTATAGTGCAGAGATGCCGATTGTGTTGATCCAGTCAATATTTTACATTGGAATAATGGCAGTGACACGTCTAGCACGGCCTAGTCTATCTAAGCTATGCTACCGCCGCGCAGACAAGAGCATCTCGTTAATACAAAACGGCCTCAAGTTGGTAGCTATGTGGTCCATTCTTGCTGCCTATATAATCCCTTTCTTCCTTATTCCTCGCACAGTCCATCCTCTACTTGGTTGGAGCCTCTACTTGCTCGGTTCTTTTGCACTTTCTTCCATAGTGGTCAATGCCTTTCTTCTCCCAATGCTGCCTGTGTTAATACCATGGCTCGGGATCTTTGGGGTACTTTTGGTCATGGCATACCCTTGGTACCCAGACGGTGTTGTGAGAGCCCTATCCGTGTTTGGGTATGCCTTTTGTTATGCACCATTAGCATGGCTTTCATTGGTTAAGATTATGTCATGCCTTCAAGTTTCACTTGAGAGGGAAGCTTTCTTGCCTAGGTTGGGTGAATCTACGCCATCTCCTGGGTTCAACAAGTTGTACTAGGACACATACCAGTTTGTCATGGTTCAATTCTCTGTGAAGAGATTTCTTTGGGCAACTCGAAGTTCTTAAAGCCGGTTATTTACGCTGGGGAAAGAAAAGAAATCAATTTTTTGTTATGGGTTGCCCCCTACTGCCTGTTTCTGGGCTAGTTAGATATATACATTCTTTGGACAGAGCTAGAGAGGGCACTCCTATCACTCTTACCATAATTAATTTGACTATGCAATGGTATGAGAGATACTTTCCATGTAGAAACTGCTGTAATTTTAGATTTTTAAATGTAATGGTGTTTCTTGGCTTGAGTTTGTTGTAAATCCGTGATTGTAATTGGACCAAGTTGTATTAGTGACTCTGATTGTAATTGTAGTATTTTGGGTTCAAAAGCATTTAGAATTACTGAACACCCAGAATTTAAAATGAAACTATCAGATACAAAGGAGGGGAGGTGTTGATTTCGGTGGTTAGGATTCTGGTTAACTGTTGTTGGGTTGGAATGGGCAGTGTTAAGCAAGAGACTAGAGGTGGTGGAGTGGGGAGTGGTGGTAAAGACTGCTCGAGTTACATAGTGAAAAAAGAGCGAGGCAGGGAGAAGAAAAGTGAGAATGGCCTAGACTGTTTAAGTTATAATAAAATGCGCTTAAAAATGAATTTATTTACAATAATTATATTATTCTTGTGAATTTTATGTAAAAATAGAATTCTGCCTGTACAAATTCCATTTCAGTAACGGCCACAAACCTTCCCAGGGTAATTCAGTAGTAATTTTCTTTACCCCAAACAAACACCACACCAATATTTGTTATGTTACTTGCAAAATTTAGGTTGGGTTTCACATTTTTTAAAAAAGGCAAAAAAATTAGAAAGTCACTATCCTATTTAAGTCATATCATTTTATTTAAGTCATGTCATCTCTCTATCACATCACTTCAAATCTAATTTATATTTCATACAAAGATTAGAATAAGATATAAATATCTCATAAAAGATGAATTTTACATGCGAGTCTCACACCATGGAAGTTTCAACTTTTGTGAGATGTTAATGTCTTATTGTGTTTTTGATCTTTTGTGCATTTAAGATTGTTTGGCAACCCATCAAAAAAGTCTAAAAGCTAAAAAAATACCAAAAAAACTAACAAGTGCTAAGGCCTCGTTTGGGAACAGACTAATTTAGTAATTTTTTGACTATTTGGTTAAAATATGAGTTAAAAAAACTAATATGTTTTAGATGACTTTTTAATTTTTTACGAAAAGATGTGCAAAAAGTAGAGAGAAAAAAGAATCTTTGCCTGCGTTTGGCTGTGTTTTGTAAATGTGATTTGAGAGTATGAGTTGTATTTTGAGTTTGTGGGTTGTAGAATTATGATTTGAGTGTAGAAAATTTGTTTGGTTATGGTTTTTAAATAGAGTGTTGAATTGTGTTTTGAAGATGTATTTTGAATTAAGTTTTGACAGTTTAATGTGACATGTGAAAGGTGAAAATTTGTTTGCTGATGTGTTTTGAAAATAGTTTTCAAAACTTAATTAAACCAATAATTTATCATCAAACACACAACTCATATATCGATATCCATATTTTTTATCAACAATAATAACCAAACTATTTTTAAAATACTGAAATTAAAAATTGATTTTTTTTGTCAATTATTTTTTTTTTTGTAATTTTTTTGAATAATTGTTTTTTCGAAATAATTTTTTCATTTTAAAATAAACCTATGTCAATTATTTTCTGTCAATTAATTTTTTGATCAATTCATTTGTAAAATACGTTTTTAATTTTTTTCTAACATTTTGTTAAAGTCAACAACTTTTGCAAATACATATTAATAAAGAAGGAATAAATACACTAAGTTTAATATTTTAAAATACAAATCGTAACGTAAATCTTACAAAAACATTATCAATTTTTTTTCCATTTATTACATGTTATGAATTTTGTCCAGATGTGATAACAGAAATGCAATGCATTATTGTACCTGTTGAGCTCATATAATTGTGGGGATTGACATACGAAATGACTATTATGCCCCTCTTCACTTAAATGGAAATTGGTTACATAGAACAAAATATAAAGGATAAGATAGTAATTTCATTTACTTACTACCTACCCCTTATTGTTTCATAGCTGTGTGTTCAACACTGAGGTAAAGAAAAAGAAGAGGATGTAGCTGTGTACTCAGTACACGGATGTGATATCATTAAAAAAGTAATAATATTAAAAACAAATAATGTCTGGTAATAATATTAAAAACAAATAAAGTAATAATATTAAAAACAAAGTAATAGGATCCTCTCCTAGACCAGTCTGTGCCTGGAGTCGCTTAAATGTCTGATAATCAGCTTTCAATCGTTGATATTTTTGGCGCATCTTGACACCTGTATATCGAAATCCATATATATTGTGCAACTGATTTGCATAATGATTCCAATGCCTAATTGTCCACGAAGTAGTACAGCCCGTTGTTTGATTGTTTCTAACCTCATCTCTCAACATCTTTATTAATTTCGTTTCAATTCTGGGCGTCCACATTTTGGTGTTCTCATTGTCATCGGAATTATTTCCATCCATCTATAAACATGCAAATTATATTTAAACTGGTTTGAAGGAGAACACAGATAAAGGAAAAAGAACAGATGATTTTATTTCGAGGAAAAAAGTACGTAGCAGATTAATTGAATTTAAATAGCAGAAATATAACCACAAAAAAAAAAAATTCAGATAGCAGAAATATAACCACAAATAATAAAAAAAAAAATCAGTTAACATTGTGTTTAAAAAGTAAGAAACAAATCAGTAAAAGAAAAATTAAGAAAAAAAAATCAGTAAAAAAGGCCAGTAGGTTCAAACAGTTGAGGAGAGGATCGGTAAGTTCAAACCATTAAGGAAGAAATGGAAAACGGGAAGACAAACCGGAAGAGGTGGGAGGACCGGGTGGAAGACCCGCGGGTTGACCGGCGGGATGACCCGAGGACAATCGCCGGTGTCCTGTAATCGCCACTTGTGTTCTCGATCGATGAAAGGTTCAAACAGTTCATAATTTAAAATAACAACCGATCTGAAATGAAAAATACACCTCTACAATTTCTCATAAACCATTTAGGAACTGATTTCAACTTTTCCGAAATCATTTATACATAACAGATGAATGATTTACTGACTATTCTTGAAGAACAAAAAAGTTGAAACAGTTCAGGATGAAGGATGAAGAATGAAATTATTTATCGACTCGTCTAAAATCATTTTCAGATAACAGATGAAGGATGAAGGATTTATTTACCAGATTAGTGGGAGTTGAATAGTTATCGTCGGTAATGGAATGTGTATACTGATTAAATGTGCCACTGTTTGCTCGTCGGATTCGACAATAAACTTGATAAATTTAACCTGAAAAAAAAAATAAAAAGTGGTGTTTGGGAAGCAAGTTCCCAAAATTTTTTCTCATTTTTTTCACTAAAAGACAAAAGTTTTGCAAAACCAAAAAAAACACATCCAAACAAAATATCACATCCAACCCCATAATCATTTCACTTTTTCTCTCACAAACATTACATCCAACCACATAAAAACCCAACTATCTTCCCAAACACCAAAAATTTTTTATCTCATAAAAACATACATCTAATAAAATCTACATAAAAATTCACTTCCCAAACACCATCAAAATAAATTAGGATGAATTTCTCAAATAATTTCCCTATAAGAAAATATGTAAATAAATTTGTGAGTAATTTCACCTTGCAGTCGTCGTTGTTTGGTTGTCTGTAATAAAAATCGTCCACAATGCACAAATCGTAACTCAGTCGATTTGTGAAATATGATACCAGTACGGAGCGGGTTGGGTGGATTCATTATTTATAAAATGAGTCTGACTTCTGAAACCTACTCGTGATGAATCTGAAGTACGGATGTTTGATACAGAGAAGCCACCCGTGATGAATCTGAAGGACTGATGTAGATGAGGTTCACGTGAAAGTTGCAGAGACGATGAAGAAGGCAGAAACGTTGAAAGGGAGATACAAGCTGCAAACAAATTTTCAAAGTGTAATTTGAATTAACAAGCGGAATCAACTTTTAAACGTCGTATCCAAACGTCATGCGCAAGCTCACGTGTTGAAAATTGATTTGAATTAACAACCAAACAGAACCTTTGATTTTTTGGTATGGGTTGTTGACTTTTTGGCATTTTTAATAACTTTTTAGCTTTTTGGCTAAACTGGCCTGTTGCCAAACGAGGCAGCAAAGATTCATTTCCATTCACTCTACTTTCTGAATATTTTTTTTGTAAAAAATAAAAAAAAAAATCATCACAAATATATTAATTTTTTTCATTTTATATTTTAGTCAAAAAAATTAAAAAGTTATTAAAAAAAAAAAAAAGCATGTTTCCACACACTTCTTTAGACTCTAAACTTGTTTGGGAATTGATTATTTTAATAATTTTTTTTTATTATATATTATATACTTAAAAAAATAAAAATTAAATGTGACAATTCATAGCAATTTTTTGATTTAAATTGTTTAGCTGCCAAACCATGCCTAATTGTTTATTGCTATAGATCCATGTGGCATGAATAAAAAAAAATAAAAAAAGATCATGTGGTATTACAGTCAGTTACCAATTATTGGGCTCCTGATTGACAACAAACTGTAGGCTGCATTCTCCGCAATCATTCTGACACCTTCCTCTTTTCTCTCCTATATTTTCCAATCGAAAAGACCGTTAAGTCACATTCCAAGATATGCAAGGGCATCTTTCTTTCTTGTAGGTCCACACGCACCTATAATCAAGCCAATCACCATTAATAAATCAAAAATATTAGAGATTTTAAAAAAAAATTTATCACATATCTCAAATGAATGTAAAATTTACATTATGTGCGTTACAAACTCATATTCTATAGATATATTAATAAATTTTTAAATTTTTTTTGATATTATTCTTAATAAATTGAATAATATCATAAATTTTTAAAAAATTATTAAATTTTTTATTAAAGTCTCGTTTAGAAAGTAATAGTTTTAACATAAAAATCAAAAAGTTATTAAAAAAATCAAAAAGTCTATAATTTTATACCAAAAAATCAAAGATTTCATTTTCTCTCTACTTTTTGCACATCGTTTCGTCAAAAATCAAAAATTTATTCCAAAATACAAGTTTTTTATCTTATATTTTAGTCAAAAAATTACTAAAATTACCTGTTTTCAAACAAGACCTAAATATCTCAAATAAATATTGAACTCACCTGATATATATCCACACTCATATGTGAAATTAAAAAAAAAAAAAAATGATAATTTTTTTAATAATTTTCTAATAAATTTTCTTTTCTTCATGAGAGGTATAATCACATGTAATGCTTCTGTGGAGTATATGAGTTTGGATATTTTGTTCTATACCTAACGTTCGAAATATTTGACTTTAGTTTTTTAAAGCCAAAAAAAGAAAACAAAGTGAGGCCCACTTACTACGGCCTGATCTTACAATTACATTACAAAATTGTATTTGGCCATGCTCAGTCCCACCATTCTTCATGCACACCACCACTCACATCCCTTTTGTAATATACTACTGATTTTGTGTTTAAATGACCGTTCCACTTTCCCAAAATTGTTATGGATGTATTATTACAAAAACAAGTTTTCATTTTTGGGACAATTACCCTTGAAACTTAAAAAATATATTTTAATTTTATATTTTTGATATTATACTAACTTTTTTTGAGATTTTAGTTTTTATAATAGTTAAATCTTTTTATTGGTAATTTATTAATGATGTGAATGAAAAAAATAGTATTGTCATCTATATTTTTACTAAAATGTATAATAATCTTTGTTTATTTAAGTATCTTCACATCAATAAAAAAATTGGGAGATATGAGTTATCCATTTAATCTTTTTGTAATCACTAATACTAACGGTATAGAATAAAAATAAAGAATTGATCATATAAAATGTATTGAGAAACTAAAATTAATTTATTTTGAATATGGACTTCGCCATAACTCAGTTTAATTTTGTCCATATCCATCCATTGTATTTTCTATAAACCATTATGTGATCAGTAATCATTTAGAGCTCTAAATATTGAGCTCTAAATCCACCACTAGTGAGGTGGAAATGAAAAAAAAAAAAAAAAAGACACAGCACACACACATCACTAGTGGTATCTCTAATTAGAGGTCTTAAGCTTTATTCTTACTCTTACGTGATTCATTCTATATTTTCTAACATCATTCTTTTATACATTTTTTTGTTAATTAATGATATAACCATCTAATATCAACATTATATCTAATATTAATGCGGGGTGCTTCTAAACAACTTAAAAAGCCAAGTTTTGTTAAAAAAAATCAAAAAATTAAAGAGCAAGACGGAGGTATTTGTCATGAGCTAAAAAAATTAAATGTCACATTAATTTTTTCACTTGTAAAAAATTAATTTTTTTTAACAACTTCTCAAACACATTAATTTTTTTAACTTCTTAAAAATATAAAAATAAAAACAACAAAACCATAAAAAATGCATACCCCAAACACCCACAAACTCCCCTCTTAAGCTTAGCCGAGCCACCACCATTATGTATAGTGTCTCCAAATGCGAGGGAACACAACAAAAATTTGACCGTTGGAATACATTCCTCCAAACAAATATTACAATTCAAAAAAAAAAAAAAATACAATCACCCAGTTCAGAATTTCACATACTATATATATATATATATGCGCATATTATAAGAATCATAGCCTCTCTTCCATTACTTATCAATTAAACCCCCCAAAAACCCACATTCTGAACATTCTAATTTTCTGAGTAGAGTTAAATGCTAGTCGTAGTAGTACTGGTAATTTAATGGCTTCATTATTCTCTGACTACTCTTTCTTTACTAGTATCCTCTTCTTCTTCTTCCTCTCATTCCATGCACCATTATTAAGAGCTTTGCCCAGTTCCTACAACGTGAACTCACTCACTACTGTTACTTCTAACTCCACCACCTATCGCCGCCACAAATGGGTGGGACCCTCCGGCCACCGCCTCATCACCGTCGACGTTAAAGGCTTTGGAGACTTCCGGTATGTTCAAGATGCCGTCAACTCGGTCCCCGAGAACAACCGGGAGAACGTCGTCGTTCAAATCAGCGCTGGTTATTACATGTAATATTATTCAGCTTTACTACTTCTACCATTTTATTTTATTTTTTTGAGGAAAGCTTTACTACTCCTACTTGGTCTTGCATATTTAAGAGGAGAATTACATCTGAGTGGTAATTAAGAAAAATATTTATAAAATATTATAAATATTAATAATTAAAATTATAATTTTTTTCACTTTTATGTACTAAGTTTTCAAAAACCTTGTTGAATAGTAATTTTCCCTACTTAAATTACATTAATGACACAAATAATCTCATATATGTGTTAGGTGGCATTTTAATAATATTAGTGTTCTAATTGTATCAATTTATTTTTTCAGATAATCAATTATATACGCCTGATGGCATTCCAAATAAAGTTTATTTATTTATTTATTTTTTTTATATTACCTGTAGTCCCTATATTTTGACTATCTTGTCAGTTTAGCCTATATAATTAACTGGTTCAATTTTAATTTTAAATTTTGTCTTGATTTGATTAAATTGATTACAAATGTTAGTATTTTTTATGAAAAGTATGCACTGAGCAACACGTATCATGCATTTAGGGGAAAAATTATAAACTTGTTCAACCTAATGAGTTAACCAACTTAATAATTATTTTCTATAAAAAAAAAAAAATCTAATGGTGTTATCAATTTGACTAAATTCACATAAAAATCAAAAATTAAAAGTCTAAATTAAACCAATTAAAAGTATAAAGATCTAAATAACACAATAGGTAAAATATAAAGACTATCAATGTAAATACCAAACTAATTATATTAATCATCCCTAATGTATGTTAGAGACCAAATTTACCACATAGAGCATGCATGGGGACCATTAGTATAATTATTTGGTAATTCTTCGAAAAAGACCATTTGTTTTTATTAAGAGAAATGTTATTTTGACTTGTTTTGGAAATATAGTTAAAAATAATTTTTTGATTTTTTTGAGTTACATCTCCTCTTTATTTTTTTACATATTTAAAAAAAAAAAAAATCAAAAATTTAACTTTTAACTTACTTATCAAGACAAGCCTTTATCATCACACATAATCATATTTCAAGGACTAACATTGAGGAAGAAGAGCGATAATCATTAATGTAATAATTAGTCTATATATGTATATATTATACATTATTAATTAGGATAATACTTGGGACCCCTTTTGGGGGCACCCCCTCACCCCCTTTTGCCATGTGTCAGGGGGTGATTGGATGTGCAGGAAAGTGGACCAATGAAAGAAGAGAGGGGGTCAAAAGGGGGTCTAAAAAAGGGGGTCTCTATCACCACCCTATTAATTAACACATATGCATGTAGTTTTTAACCTTGTCTTAATTTGTAACATATGTTATTGTTAACTCTCTAATATGATGATTATGTTATGGTGTGGCGGCGGAGCAGAGAGAAGGTAGTGGTGCCAGCATCAAAGCCGTACATCACATTTCAAGGAGCGGGGAGGGAAGCGACGGTGATAGAGTGGCATGACAGAGCGTGTGATAGAGGACCCAACGGTCAACAGCTGCGTACTTACCAAACAGCCTCTGTCACTGTTTTTGCTCCTTTCTTCTCTGCTAGAAACTTAAGCTTTAAGGTCAGTGAGAGACTAGTCATTTTCTCCATTTTAATTTCACTTTCTAATATGTTGTGTAATTTTTTTTTTGTTTTGTTTTTTTGGTTACTTTTTGTGAGAATCTAACATTTTTGCATAAATTAGGACATGGGTCCTTCATGTCACATCATGTCACCGTGCGGCCAGTCAGGATTTTGAAATATGTCGATCAAGATTTTTGTTTTTTCAAAATATATAATTATTATTAATCTCTTATTATTAAGCAGACATACTGGTTACGTTTGGCATGAATGATTTATATCAAAATAATCACAAAAAAGAGAAAATAGACACGCAAAAAAAAAAAAAAAAATCAATAAGATAAAATATCATATCTAAATTATAATTATTTTATTTTTTCTCTCATAAAAGTCAAAAAAATCAAAAAGTCTATCTCAAACGAGATTTTTTAAACCTAAACTAAAATAGTCAAAAAGTTAAAAAACCAGCCCACATGCTAAACGAAGGCACAATTGACTAAAATTTTTAAATATCAAATAATTACTGGACTTTTTCTGCCAAACATAAATGGAACCCAAAAAAACTATATGAAAAGCTATATATGAAAATAGTGGCGGAGTCACATGGTGACCAAGGGGTCACGTGCCCCTCCTGAAATTTATATATATATAAATAAAATTTTAAACAATAATAATATTTAGAATAAAATGTCAAGGGTATTTTTAAATTTATGAAAATAATATTGATTGTTTTATTGAAAAAGAAGTGACTGCAACAAATTATACTTTTATGTATGAAAATTTTGTGAAAAAATCTCAATATAAAAGTAATATCTATCATTATTGATATGCAAATATAATTAATCTCACTATATATATGTAAAAATTATTAGAGTGTTAATTATATTTTCATGTGGAGTTCATCTTTCATATGTTGCTTTACTATTGGTTAGTGATGTCATATGTCAATAATGACGTAATATTATATGAATTTTTTACTCAAATTTTGTAAAAATTTGATTTATCTTACTATTATATAATTTATTTTACGACTTAAATATATGACTTTTTTACAATTTTCATGATACACTAGTTACATGCAATACTTTCTTTTCGATTTTACTCGAAATTAATTGTAAAATTTTATGTGAAATACTTTTATAATAATTTATTTTAGTTTTTGTATTTAATATTAATTTAAAAATTATTATTATCTTCTTATTGCTGGTTATGGGAAAAAAAAATTATAATTATAATTAATAAATATTTTTTCTGATTTAATTTCCTGACTCCGCCGCCACTGTGGGAAGATAAATAAGACAAATGTTAAAAATTATCCATTGAGAATTATTTGACATTGGAATTTACGTTAAAAAATTACTTGAAAATAAGTAGTGTTTTGATTTTGATAAAAAGTGTTGAATTTAGTAAAAAGTATCTCACGTTTTACAATTTTTTTTAATCTTTTTTTTTTTTTTTTTGTATCTCAGGGATAATTAGCAAGACCCAATAAATAATTTGCATACCATTTTCTTTTATTCACGCTGTGTTTGGTTGGGGAATTTGAGGAGGGATTTGGAAAAAGAAAAGGAAAAGTTAGGTGAATGTGAATAAAATATACTTACATTTCACCTAATTTCACACACTTTTTCTCTTCCACTTTCCAAATCCCTCTTCAAATTTCTCAACCAAACACAACATTAGTGTATATGCTTCTATAACGCCATCTTCCTTCAGCTTATAGTCTTTTATCTTCTATGCGATAGATTATTTGGTGGTCGTGTGAGATAATTTTCATACTATTTATCACATAATACTTATCATATAATCTATATTAAAGAAGAAAAACATAATAATGATGAATTTTAGTATTTTTATCATTAAAAATAAAATTAAAACACGAGGTAAAATTAGTCAAAGAACACCAAATAATTTCTCCATCCACCGACGTATAGCTGTTAATATTGACAAGTGTCTTGAGTGAGTGTACGTTTTGTTTTCACTTTTTCCTTGTATTTGCCTCGTGCGTGGTACATTGTTTTACATGTGTAGTTAAAATCGGACCTATTTTTGAATAATTGTGCTAAAAGCACTTAATAATTCACTAAATGCTTTAGAGATAAAGAGGATGTGGGGTTCACTTTCTTTGCATATTAAAATGGTTGTTAAATGAGTGTTCAGAGTTTTTTTTTTTTTTTTTTAATTTTATTAAAAATTTCATACTTTTGGACAGTGACAGAGTAAGAATTTTAATTTAGAGGAGACAATAGTAAAGTAAAATGTTATATCTATAATAGAGTTCCAATCATGTCGTGTTTCTACCCTAACAAATTTAACTCTTATTTCTAAACACGACATTGATTTAAATTGTAATAATTGTCTCAAAAGAAAAATAAGTATTTTATTGAGAGATTTTATCAAATAACAAGTAATCATTATATATATTTGTCACAGAAGGAAAAAAAAATATTATCAATAAAATAAATTAGCAAGTATTATTAAAAAGAATAGAAAATAAACATTGAAAGGTAGACTTTATAACATCATAAAGGTAATTTCATCATAAAATAAACATTTGAATAATGTAAATTATAAATACCATTTAGAGGGAGCAAATTGAAGAACTATTTATAAACTTATACTAAATATAAATTATAGAAAGTTGAGAAGGGAGATGTGCTACTCCTGGCCATGCTCCCTTCGTCCTTACTTTTGAATTATACTCAACTAGACATAACATAAAAATAAAGAAATTAGAAAAATTTCCGAAAAGATTTTTTTTTTAAAAAAGAGCTAAAAACAGTTGGCTAGCTTTTCTTTTCTTTCTTTCCTTTCTTTTTATATATTTTAGATTCATCTACATTGACAATCTTGAAAAGTAAAACAAAATTGACTTAATTTTGAAAAAATATTACTAAAGATAAAAAATAAAAATTGACTTTTTAGCATTATGTCAAACAAATTCTTCTTTGTCAACTAATTTATGAAAACTTTCCGTACAAATAAAGTAATGTTATACAAATAAAAAAATATGATACATAATTATTATAAAAAATATGATAGTTTCAATTGAAGATATAAGATCTATCATTATGAAGATAATTTAAAGATTCTATGATATATATATGTATCATTTTCAAATTATTAATATTTGAATATGCATATGGATGGGGTACAGAATACAGCTCCGGCACCAATGCCGGGAATGGAAGGGTGGCAAGCAGCGGCGTTTAGGATATCGGGAGACAAAGCCTACTTCTCAGGGTGTGGATTCTATGGTGCACAAGACACCCTTTGTGATGACGCCGGCCGCCATTACTTCAAAGAATGCTACATTGAGGGCTCTATCGACTTTATTTTCGGCAATGGCCGATCCATGTACAAAGTAAGCATTCAATTGTCATACATCATCTCAAATTTTATTTTATTTTCTCACTTTTAAATATAAAATAATGACTCTCCTATTAATAAATGTTAATGAGACTGGTTTTCTTATATTTAGAATTGAAAAAAATAAATAAAACATGAGATTGCAAAAAAAAAAAAAAAATACAATAAATGAGGTAAAAAACAAACAAATAAACAACCCAATTGTATGATTTTCAGAAAAAGCTGAACATTGAGGCATGTTTTAAACAAGGTATTTCAGCCAATCCAATCAAGGCTGTTGAACTTTGTTGCTTTGAAAAGTAGGTAAAAAATTAGATTTTGATTTTTTATTAAACTTTTTAATTTTTTGAAAAGTGATTTAGAAAGTTGATAAAAAATTGACTTTTTACTTTTTAATTTAGGGTTTGTTTGGCATAAACTAAATAATATAAAAAGTCAAAAAGTTACTATCCTATTTAAGTCACATCATCTTATTTAAATCACATCACCTCTCTAACACATCACATCAAATTCAACCCATATAAGTCAATAAGTCAAAAAGTACACTTTTTTATAACATCCCATATCAAAATATTTGTTTATGGTGTAAAATCAAATTAAAATGATCCAAATACCTGTACCCAACATACGAATTTTATTTTTTTATTTTTTTGTCATTAAACTTAATTTATAATTTTACACCTGCACTTTTGACCCTGAAACCAAATTTATTACGTTTTTGACCACTTATATTTTTAAAAAATGATAAAAAAAAAAAAGGGATTTTTTATGCCCTTCCCAAAAGGGCACGTCGCCTAAAAAGTGGAAAATGATGGTAACTTTTTCCACTATAAAACAGTTCATGTTTCGAACCAAGTGCTAAACCTCTAAGGCCAATGTCTAGTCTTTGGAAAAAAGAGTTCACAAAGCTTGACATTAAGCTTCTTTTATTTCAGTTTATATTTTCTTAGACCATCTTCAATCTTGAATTAAATTTGGTATCAAATTTAAAATTTGATAAAAAAAAAATACTTTTTTATGTTCTAATAGTTTTATCAAATTAATATCAAATCGAGATTTCACCAAAATGAGGACAGGTTTTGCATTTTATCAAAATACTGTGCATGATCGTTGAGGGAGACCAACCGGTCGACCAGCCGGTTAACCAACCGGTCGACCACCAAAAGGTTCAAACAGTTGAAAAAAAAAAAAAAAAAAAAAAATTGTCTTACCGGTCGACCAGCCGGTTGACCGGCCGGTCGACCACTAAAAAGTTCAAAAAGTTAAAAATAAAAAATAAAAAAATTGGCTTAACCGATCGACCGGCCGGTCGACCAACCGGTTATCCCGGCACAGATTTGATAAAAATTTGATGAAAATCAACCGTTGGAGCACTCGGTATCAGATTGAGGAAAAAGTCATTTTTTTACTCAGATTTGATGAAAACTTTGATTCAAGATTGGAGATGCTCTTAATAATTCATGTTTGGGGAGTCCTTTAAAACTATCTCAAATACTAATCAGTGAATTCAAGGATTATGGATTGTTTCGGGAAGTTGATAAAAATGTGATTTTTTTAGTTTTTTTCGTAGCTTTTTTAGGCCTGGTTTGGCTTGTATTATATAAGTTAAAAAGTCAAAAAGTTACTTCAAAATCCAAAAAGATATCACTATTCACCAAAAAAAAATTAAAAAAATCAATTTTCTTCCCAAAAAATACAATTTGAATTGATGTTCTGTAGCGGCTGTGCAGCAAAAAAGAAATGATTCGGTGTGATTTTCACACACACCGTTGTTCGTCCCATGGGGGTCATTACGGGTCTCGTTTTGATAATCTGAACAGTTCAATGTGTAGAAATCGTCGAATACTATATGTCTGCAAAAAATCACATTGATCGGATATCGATAACTATATGATCAAATCAGTTATATACAACAAATAAATGGTGTTATAACTAATAATTGAAAAATAAA
Source organism: Camellia lanceoleosa (assembly GCA_025200525.1). Classification (NCBI taxonomy): domain Eukaryota; kingdom Viridiplantae; phylum Streptophyta; class Magnoliopsida; order Ericales; family Theaceae; genus Camellia; species Camellia lanceoleosa. The sequence continues at coordinate 156,057,794 of CM045769.1, read as the reverse complement.
TAAATCTGATCAGATAGCTATCGATATCCGATTAACGTGATTTTTTATAAGTACATAGTGTTCGACGAGTTACACACATTAACGGTTCATATTATTAAAATGAGACCCGTGATGACCCCCACGGGCCAAACAAAACCGTCCAACGCTTTGTACAAAAATTAGCCAATAATTTCCAACTCCAATACACTCCAGCCGGTTGTACGGCTGGGGCCCAACCCTCTCTAATCATCTCTTACACACTTTTTTTATACAATTTTTTAATACACATTTTTTCATAAAAAGTCAAAAAGTTAACCCAAACATCTATTTTTTTTTTGTCTTTTTTAGTCTAAAAAGACAAAAAATATATTTTTTTAGAACATCCCAAACCAGTCCTTAATAAAAAGTTGATTTTTTTGTGACTTTTTGAAAAAATTTGGTAAAATGCTAAAAAAACTAACCTTTTACTTTTCAAAATATCTTTTACATAATTTTTAATGTTAAGGGCTGGTTTGTCATAGACTATATAATCCATCTTTTTATCTTTTTATCTTTTTTCCATCACATCACCTCTCTACTTTTCTGCACATCTTTTTGTAAAAAGACAAAAAGTGTACTTTTTTAAGACACCCCAAACCAACCCTAAATATGAGTAATTTGGAAAAAGTTGATTTTTTTGTAATTTTTTTTGTGACTTTTTTAGGAGAATTTGGTAAAAAATTAAAAAATTGACTTTTTACCAAGTTTCCAAATTACTCATATTTAACATTAAAAATTAGGGCAAATTATAAATACCCCATTCGAGATTTGGTGAAAATAGAGATTTTCCTCTGAGGTTTGAAAAATTATAAATTGCTTCCTAGAGGTCAAATTTACATAACAAATTAGGGGAGAATCTATATGAAAATAAAAATCTCAAGAGACAATTTATTATGAAAATATAAACTTCAGATAACGAGATATAGGGCTTGTTTGGTTTGTGTTTCAGAAACATGTTTTGGAAAAAAAAAGTACGAAAACATGTTTGGTTTGGTGTTTTGAGAAATTTGTTTTGGAAAATTGTTTTGAGAGAGAGTTTTGGAAAAAGTGATTGATTTGATGTGTGTGTGTGAGAGATTTGTTTGGAAAAGTTGTTTGGTTTGTGTGTTTTGAGAAATTTTTTTGGAAAAATTTGTTTGGTAGAGAAAATTTCTGAAATTTGTTTGTAGAGAAAATTTCTGAAATTTTTTTCAGAAACATCAACCAAACAAGCCCATAATTTCTCAAACTTTAAGTAGAAATCTATATTTTTACCCAAATTCGAGGAGATATTTATAATTTATCCTAAAAGTATGTAAAAGATATTTTGAAAAAGGTCATAAAAATCAAAAGTACTTTTAACTTTAATGAAAAAGCAATTTGAAATTGACAAAGTACCTTGTGCTCTACAATTATTATTATTATGTTTCTTTTTCTTGTGTTCTAGGTGTACTTACTAGTCGTAGAGTAGGATTTGACAAACATTGAATTGAGTCGGTATTATATAATAATGTTATTTGGTACAACTTAAAAGTTGTTTATTTTAGTTTTTAATTTAATTTAAATTATTTTGATATATTTAATTTAACTTATAACTTATAGTTTATAGTTTTTGAAAGTCAGAAATCAATTTATTCTTTGAGTGGGACAGGAGATGCTTAATTTATAAATCAGAAATCAACTCATGTTCATAGTTATAAACTATAAACTGTTTAGGCAAAGCTATAAGCACTTTTCCACAGTTCTATCAAACAGGACCAATAAGAGTATATACGCTATTCCAAGCCCAGTACGATATCAAACCTAACGCAACCCAAAATCAAGCTAATAAGATCTAAATTAATACAGATAATGTATAAACACAAATATTTACAACGATAAAATATGTATTTCAATTTACAATAATGCTTGAGACCACTAAAAGTTGTGTTCTAAAAGCACCACTAGTGATGTAGCAATGGACGGGACCTACTGCTTGTAACTTGTGTTTTTTTTTTTTTTTTTTTAAATACTTGCCAACTCATTAGTGGTGCTTTAATTACCCTTTACCAATAATGCATGTAAATGTTGAGTTTGACAAATTTATCAAACTTTATTATGTACTATTTTAATAACATATTATTTTAGTAACTTTTTAATTTTTTAACTAAAATATGAAATAAAAAATAATAATATATTTAGAATAATTTTTTAATTTTTTATGAAAAAAATGTATAAAAAATAAAGAGAAAAAGGAACTTTTAATTTTTTAATATAAATTATAATTTTTTTTAAAAAAAATTAATAATTTTTTCAAAACTAAAAGTGTTGGAGGCCGAACGAGTTGACTGATTGTTGAGTGTTTTTTGTCTGTTAAATTTGATTGCAGGACTGTGAGCTCCACTCAATAGCGACGAGGTTCGGGTCCATAGCGGCGCAGGATAGGAAATGGCCGTACGAGAAGACCGGGTTCGCTTTCGTGCGCTGCAGGGTGACGGGTACGGGCCCACTCTACGTGGGCCGGGCCATGGGCCAGTACTCCCGGATCGTCTTCTCCTTCACCTATTTTGATGACGTGGTCGCCCACGGTGGCTGGGATGACTGGGACCACACCAGCAACAAGAACAAGTAAAAAGTTACTGCCCTACAAAATTCGCATTTTTATCACCAAAAAATTCAATTAGTTAAAAAAATAAGTCTAATAATATATATCAAACTAACACTTCTCATTGCGTATGAAAACAGACAAAACAGAGTATATAATGACAAAAATAACATGAGTAACAAAACTTTTCAGTCATTAATTATCTCCAAAATGTAAAAAAAAAAAAAAAAAAAAAAAAAGACCAAACAGCAAATTCATTCAAGATTAAAATTTATTATATAAACAAATCAAACTACGTATTTTAAAACTCGTCAAGTTTTTCAACCAACCCTAAACAATCTACTTCAACCAACCCTAAACAACCTACTACGTACTTACTTAGTTTGATTGAATTATATATTGAATTTGATAAAATTGACAGGACGGTATTTTTTGGAGTGTACAAGTGCTGGGGACCAGGAGCAGCAGCAGTGAGGGGGGTGTCATGGGCTCGAGAGCTTGATTTCAAATCGGCCCATCCATTTCTTGCTAAGAGCTTCGTCAATGGAAGACACTGGATTCAACCCTCTGATGCTTAAATTTTTTTAATTAATTATATGCATTTTTTAAAACAAAAAGAAATAAATTTAATCTTTCAAATTCATTCATTCATTCATTCATTTATATTTAAAAATAAACCCACAAGGTCTGCATTTTGGAAGCATATGATTTGAAATCCAATTCGGTTCTTATGTACTTTTGTGTAATATATTTGCACTATGTGAATAAACTCAATCAAATTTCAGTGATAGAAACATGTATGCATTGTAAGCAAGAGATGGCAAGTTTGACACATATTGTTTCTTGATGTACTTTATAAAAAATAATAAATAAATAAAAAAACACGCTTTTAGGAGATTGATCGAACACCCAATTATGAGATTTCTTGTTAATTAGTAGAGTCCATCGCTTTTGTATTAGTGTTTAGAGGCCAAACATAAAATGTGTTAATTAATTAGTTAATAGCTAATATTTTTTTCCCTCTCCCTCCCATATACCAACATATAAGAAATGCCTTGCACTATATCTCCAAATAAGAATTTCCTAGGCAATGATTGGGAACTCAAAACATAAATTTACTTTAATATCTCTACAAATAGGTAAGCACTAACCTAATTGAGGACTCCCCAAGTCCAAGTGAATGCTGAACAGATTTATTTCTCACGAATACTGCCAAAGATAGAAAGCATGGGAAGAAAGCAATGATAGTGAAGAAATTACCTCACATTAGACGACGATTTTGTTGAGACTCAGCATCTCTTGGGGATCTGCAAGATAGTATTTAGACAACAAAGATCAGATACCATCACCACTTTAAGCTTCATATTTAGTTAATACTCCTAACATTTTAAAAACTGTAAATATTGAAGAATAATATGAAATTAAACACAGACTTGCATAAATAAAAACCTTGATAGAAACTATTTTCCAGTAAAACATCAGTTCATTATAGAGATGATGGCGCAAGTCACTCTTAATACTCCTTGATGCCTCAGCATATGGATCTCCAATGTTTCTAAACAACAAGAAACCCTACATTCTCCATGTTTCTGCACATTTTCAACACGATATTTCTCCTAGTGGGGTTTGAGGCTAAATTTAGCATTGCAGGGAGGAGAGATATTGAAGCGCTACTGAAGAGACAGCCATATAATAAACAGTATGTCTGTCAACCTCGTCAATGTAAAAAAAAAAAATACAAGGAGTAATCCATGACATCAAGGGAACGGAAAAAAGGTTTGATCATTCTGTTTGACTATTATCACTTCTATTTTTGGAAAGAAGATGAGCTACATTGGCTAAGATTTTGATTTCATGAAGTTACTTATCAAAAAAATAAAAAAAGAGGTTCATGAAGTTTTTTCTCATTAATACGTTCAATCTCCAACTTCATACAAAAACTATGAGAGATCAAAATGGCCCTAAAACAAAAATTGAGCTCACCTATGGAATCTACAAGAAGAAAAGAGGATGTAGGAAAAAAAATTTCCTTTACACCAAAAATGATAACTATGCAAAAGAATTACCTTAAGCTTTTGAATCCTTAACACGGTCTCTTTAAAAGTATGTCTATTCATTGCTCTCTCCCCACGCACCACATAATACATAAAGCTGCCACAATCCAAGCTACCCTCCACACGACAGCATCAAGTCCTAAAATTCCACAAGCAAGCAGGGAGAATGCCTTTTCCCTACTTAGATGCCCCTTATTTCACCCATAAACTACTAAATCACATCCAGTCTACAAGCTCTCTCAAGTTCCTTGGGTGAATAAACAAGTTTTACCATCAGGACCAGATTAAGTTATTGAAATGCTCCTGCACAAATTTTTCAACACAAACTGTAAGGATAACTTTTCAGAAAGGCATGATTTCTTCAAGTAATCAACCACGAGAATTTGCATTAAGTATTAAACAGAACTCTAACCAAAAAACAATAAACAAATTATAGCATCCCTTAGAGGGCACTGTACTATTAATTCATATGGTACAAACTAAAAGGGCTAATCCAATCAGAAAACTGATCGTTGAGCACAAAGCCTAATCTTCAATACTAACCGAACAGATAATTGCAAAATCCAAAGAATTAAACAAAATCCTAAATCCCAATTGCAGGAATTGAAGCAAAATACCTGAGACCCAGCAAGCTTCTCAAACTTCTTACCGAATCCTCCGTCACAGCATCATTCCCGAAATCCTCTGCACCAGGGTTCAATCATGGAGATTTTAGAAAAGACTGAAACTACGATAGAACATTTTGCATTGTAAAGTATTTGACAAGCTCTTTAAACCCTCCAATCAAATTGGAGAATCTTTTGATATTACACAATAACACAAAGCCTCCACTTTGGGTAGAGATTTTAAAAGTTTCCACTCAGATTGACAACTTCAGATTTTTGACAAATCCAATACCCAGTGTGGAAGCTTTTTATCATTGATCTGGAAGAATTTTCATTTACCTCAAACACAAAGTCCCTAACTTTGCTAAGACCTTTGTTGGTAACCTTTCTTGAATTCCAGTGTGGCTTATTCATGGGATAACCATCTTAATTGGTTAGAAAAAAGTATTTAAGGTATTAACATGTCTAGAGAGATGGTATTGATTGAAGTGGGGCATCATCAGATGATGTTAGCCTCCAGGACTGTCAACCATGACAACAGACCATAAAAGCTGAGCTCTAAACCCACACCTGCAAAGCTTTCAAAGAGACTCGCTCGATGAATATAGCAATTTGACTTCTCCAATATATCAAGTACTGAAGGAGTTGAATACCACAAAACTACAAAGCCATGCATGCCAAAGAGAAAGAGGTCATTAGTTGCAATAAAATACAGGGACTTCAGATGTAGATGGCAATTTCTCAATATCTTTCCACAGGAATATGATACAAAAGCAACACAATATATATTACACAACTGGAAAGTAAAGAATAGATTAGATTTAAAGGTGCAACAATAAAGCTGCATGAGATCCTGCAGAGCTCAATCACTTTCAACATTCCCATGATCATTAAAAAAGTGCCATCACAACCATCAAAATAACAAAATGCTCCCTTGGAATTTGAACCACAACATTAGTAAGTAGTCCTGACTCCTGACGAACCTAAAATAAGCAAACAATTACGTCCATCTGTTACCAAGACCAAGGCACAAAACAGTTAACAATAGTTCAGGCCTGACATGCCATTCCAAAAGGAGTCATATTAACAAGATACCCCATGTTCAACTAAAAATGTCACTTGTTCAGGAAATAAAAGTAAAACCAGAAGGCAGAATATTAACCAATGACCACTATCAGTGTTTCTATATCAGCTAAACATTCAATCATATGATAGTTGAAAGAGATATACATCGGTATTCCACAAAATAGTTAGTCCAAAAAGAACTTCTAGGAAACCAAGAGATTAAATAACTAAAATAGTTCCAGTTTTATTGCCAATAAAACTCAGCAAGAGTGCTGAATACTCTGGTACAACATGTTCTTTACTTGATTAGCCCCCCTGTATGCATATCAAGTCCTGGAAAGGTAACATGACCAGAGGCAACTCCATAATCCAGCACTGGCTTGGTTTTATGTGTCACTGAATTAAACTACTACACTCTTGTACCTGTATTGTCCATATTCAACCCACTGCCTTCATATTCTGAAACACCATTTGCAGCACATGTCTGTGCAACTACATCATTTTGTTTGGTTTCTGTTAAAGCTGACTGTCACTGAACTTCCTGTATAGCTTTCTGGCCATCGAAGTCATAATTAGCACCTGACACTTGATGGTTGGGATTCTGCTGAAATTCAGAACCTGTACCTGTTGCTGACAGGGTCGAGTGGTGAGCTTGAGGAGGCATGTAAGACCCTGGAGGAGGATATGAGCCCTGAGGACCATAAAAGGCTTGTTGAGGGCCTTGAGGGACAAATAAGGACTGTGCAATAGGGTTAGGTGGATAAAGAGCCTGCAGCCCCATAGGCCCATACATAGCTTGGTGACCTTCAAATCGTTTAAGCTTAGAAATGTGCTTTTTACCAGCAAGATGGCGGTCAAAAACCTCCTGTGTGTCGCACTTGACATTGCACAAGTCACAAATTAAGGGAATCACCACTTTGGGTTTAGGAGGTTCCATTGGCCGCCTTTGTGCATCAATTTTCATGCGCTTCCCTCCACGACCACCTCTCATCTTGCGTTTCATTCCACGCCTCTGATCATCGAAATGATTCATCCAAGGCTTCCTTCCTTGCACATTGGACTGCTCTGCCACAGGAATTCCAGGCTGTTCTGCTTCATCATTTTGTTGTTCAGTCTCCACTTTGTTTTCATTCACACCAGGTTCGGTGGTCAAATTTTCTGGCAGGGTCTGCTTCTTGTCATCACCCTCCTGGACAATTTCAGTATGCAAATTTACTTCAGGATTGGACTCAGCAACAGATGTCTGCTCGTACTGTATTTCAGAGACAGATTTGCAAGTACTTTGCAACTCTTCAATTTTTTGCAAGTTCTTTTTATGTTTCTTTCCATTCTTATGCTGCTCAAGTATTTCCAAGCTGGTGCAATCAACTCTACACAGTTCGCACCATGCAGCTTGTGGAGGTCTTTTGTTAGGAGCTGTGCTTCCCTGTTTCAGTGCAGATGTCTGAATTGCTTCGGGTTCTTCATGATTATCAGCTGTATGTGCTGCTTCCTCTTCACCCTCTGCCTTCTCATGAGCAGAAGGTTTTGGGTGTGAAGATGATGATGCACCATTTGGTGGAAAGTGCCTGGGACCGCCCCTACCCCGACCACGTCCTCTCCAATGGGAAGGTGGCCCTGTGCCGCCTGACCTAGGTGGGCGATTGCCAAAATTTCCCTGGCTATTGCCTCTAAATCTGCCACCCCTTCTACCACCACCCCTGTACAGAGATTGATCAACCTGCAAAATAATCTCAGATTCATGAAAATAAAAATTGGAGCAAAAACGGACTTACAAATTGTTAAAATAAAAAATAAATAAATAATAAATTATACTTCAAATCTGAAACAAGGTACATGAAATACCAACACAATTCTGCCATTATTACCATCATGGAAGCAACAACCTTGGGGACTCGTGAATGTAGAGATCCACAAGTCGTAAATTTACATGTGAATGATACTCGCTAAATTTCTCCATTTCCTCAACTTGAAAATGCCACAAATACGTCAAGATATAGGCAAAACTAACTAACCTTCTTGTGAGTATCAATAATAATATTGTTGTCAATGAACAGGCATAAAAAATAAAAAATAAAAAATAAATAAAAAAAAGTGATTAATCTTTGCATTATACCATCCTACATTGAACTTAACATCAGTGATGAGGGGCAACTTCACCAGCATGATGCATTCTTAAATATACATAACAGCACCTCAAAAGCATAATGCTGTGCATCTCCAAAAGGCTCACAAGCTCAATTTATTGGAAACATAATAAACTCATCAACTCAGCAAAGACTCAAACCCTAACTTAAGCGGTTGAACATCCAACCTTTGTTTGTTCTTCAAGGCTATATTCTCCATTAAATCATAGGGAATTTTATCTCCAGAAAAACTCAATTTTCTTGACCTTCCTCTAATCCATGTGGCACATTTAACTTAAATTTAAGCCCCTTTCTTTGATCCACAAGACAAAAAAACAAAACCAACTTGAGAAATTTATCTTCTTCTTTTTCTTTTTCTTTTTTTTTTTTCTTTTTTCTTTTTGGATTGACCTTATTAATCTTTTCTTTTATTGGCATGTACCACAGCATCCTCAGTTTGCCTCCACTTAATGTTTTCAACAAATATTTTGCCTGTGATTCACTATACCATTAAACCTAGTTTATAAATGACTTATAGAAGTCTAACTTTTATCTTATAGCCATTCAATGATACTCTGGTATCACTTCTCATGTACATATCCACTACCCTCTTAACTCTCTCCTGGCGCATAATAAATCCAAATATATGAGAATTATTGCATAGGTTGAACCCTCAACAACATCCATATAAAATCCATTCCAATAGACTGCTAAGGTCATCTATAACCAATCTCAATACAAAAAGGTCCAAGCCTAACCCTTGGATGTCAGACTATTATGAATTTTACGAGGTTTCGTTGGTTAGCCCCTATGTCTAAAATTTCCATGTAGACAGTTGTCTACACACTCTAATTATTGATGAACATTTCTACTGAGGAACAACAAAACACTAGACAAAATTGGTTCCTAAATCAATATAAAATTATTTTCTGAACTCTCCTTCAAATAAATATATGAAACATGTCATAGTAAGAAGCCACATATTCAATAGTAAAATCCATATAATTTCTTATGGGTGGCATATGAACATTGTAACAATTAAAGATGCAACGGATAAGTAAAACATATTTGCATTAGTCACAATAAAAATAAAAATTTAAAAACAAAACAAAACAAAATTGACACAAAATGAGAAATTGTTGTGTCCAGATGATTGTAATGAATGCTGGCTAATCCTGTCACCATGCACTAGGCATAGGTGCACCTTAAGACTGACGGATGTAATGGGGTATTCCCTATCCTTTTGCTCATTAAGTAATTATATTTTGCAAACATATTTAATTTCCCTATCAAAATACAATGAATACAGCAAAAGCTAAACGAATGCTCAAAACATAAAAACAATATATAAGAGCTATATAAACTCATATACTAATATAACTAAATTACCATCACGAAGTTCACTGATAAACAAATCAAATAACTCAAAATAAGCCAACATGGCCCGAGCATTTTCATTCATGCCCTAGAAACTGATAGTCCAAAATCCAAATCCAATGAAATGGATGACTATCATTTCTTGTTGTCAGATGTGCAAATAATTCCACTTTTTTCTTGAGTGCATCATTTCGATATACCCTCTTCAACAAAACATGGCTTACAATAATTAACATATCCATAATCCACTGAAAGCCTTCAGTTAACCAAATGATTTAACATGTACATTAAGTAAGAGGGTTCAAGAATTTCACTTGATTAAAGAAATAATCAAATCTATCAATTTTGTACAAAACCCAATATAACATGAACTTGAACAGTGCTACACTACACTAAACCAGAGCAAATCAATCTACACAAATGATTATAATCAACCAAAACACCAATTACCCAAATGAGCAAAAAAATGACTAATCCAATCAAAAGACAACCTACCGGAGCACGAAACGGTGCCGGTCCACGATGCATTGGTCCATGCCCCATAAATGCTCCCATACCAGGACCCGGACCCGGACCCATCATTTGCCCATATCCTCTACCCCTCGCCTGCATCCCTACCATTGCCATTGCCTTCTCCGCCGCTTCCATAGTCCCCGCAAACTGCGTCAACTGCGAAAGCGCCGCTACTGCCGCTGCCGCAGCTGGATTAAGCCCCGGACGAACAGGGTACCCGGGATTCGCCTGTTCCCCCCCAACCACCAGCCCTCCCTGTTGCGGGTGATAAGCATTCTTCTGCTGCTGCTGCTGCTGGTGGTGCCCCACCGGCGCCGCCACAGAAGCCCCAGAATCGGCGATCTGGGGCTGTGATTCGCCCGATTGATGAATCGGAGCCGATTCGGGCTGCGAAAGCGGTTGAATTTGGGGTTGTTCGTGTTGCTGAGGCTGTTGTTGATACGCATTGGCGTAATCTGTATGATAATAAGCGTAATGTTGCTGTTGCTGTTGATGTTGATGTTGATGTTGATGTTGTTGTTCTTGGTGCTGTGAATATTGTTGAGATTGTGATGGGTCTTGTTGGTATTGGTAATAGCCATAGTAAGATTGATCGTAGGCTTGAACTTGAGTCGGATCGTAAGCTTGCGATGCATAGTCTTGAATTTGTTGTTGCTGTTGTTGTTCTTGCTGTTGTTGTTGTCGGTGTTCTTGAAAGAGTTGTTGGAGTTGTTGAAGCTGTTGTTGCTGGTCTTCTGGGAGAGATGAGAAATCCATCTCTACGAATTGAAATGGAGAGAAACTGAGAGGTCTGGTTTTCGAATTTAGGGTTTTGTGTGTGTCTCCCTCTGCCCCCCTAGTCTTTTGGGGACAAATCAGAGTGTATAATCAAGGTTAGGTTACTCGCCTGATTAATGCTATAGATTGTAAGGCCTCCGAGCTCTCTTTTAGTTAAAAAGTTAAAAAATTAATAAATTTATATTAAAAAATTAAATATTATTTTTTTTTCTATCTTTTTACATATTTTTTCATAAAAAAATTAAAAAATTATCTTAAATATATTAATTTTTTTTTAGTTCATATTTTAGTCAAATAATCAAAAAGTTACTAAATTAGCATGTTCCCAAACAGGGCCTAGGCCTGTTTGTTTTGGGTTATAGGGAGGGGATTGGGATTCATAGTGAGATAGAACCTACTAATATCATGTTTGTTTTGAGAGATGGAGAGGGGATTCGTAATCTCTTCCGGACTACGAATCCCCTTAAGGAGGGGATTAGGATAGGCCTGTAGGACTTGGTATTAGAAAAATAGTCCGGTAGATCAGAAATTTTTTATTTTTATTTATTTTTTATTTTATTTTTTTACATGTCAGGCATTTTTTTTATAATATTAATGTTTAATTTTTTATATTTTTTGTTAAGTAAAAAATCATTATTTTATTTGTTTTATTTTTTTCTGAAAATTTTTTATTTTATTTTTATTTTTTTTTAAAATTTTTCATGTTGGGTATTTTTATTAAAACATTAATGTTTAATTTTTTTGTATTTTTTTATATTTATTTTATATAAAAATAATTTGACAATTCCTACGTTAACAACTATCATCAAAACAAACACAATTTTACTTTAATCCCCTCACTAACAATCCCATTCATTCTATCTATAAAAACAAACGGGGCCTAAGAGCTTCTCCCCATTGGTATTCGGATTGGATGGTACTGTTGGGTTCGTCAAGACTTATCATAATTTTTATTTTGATAATTTGAATCATTTAATGTATAGAACTTATCAAGTATTATAGATCTGTAAAAATTTATATTGATCGAATATCAATAGCTATCTCATTGGATCAAATTTCTGTGAACAACATTTTTTTTATACAAAACTAATTTGATCACATAGATATCGATATTCTATCAACGTGGTTTTTATAGACATATAGTACTCAACTAATTCTACACATTAAATTATTCAAATTATCAAAACGAGACCCATAATGAACCTCCACGAGCACAACAATACGAACTGGAGGGAACTCCAACCTTAGATTTTAAATAATCACAATAATTATAAATTTTAGGGCAAATTACAGATACCCCTTGAGGTTTCGAAAATTACAGATATCCCCCTTGAGGTTTCGAAAATTACAGATATCCCCATGAGGTTTATATTTTCATAACAAATTGCTCCCTGAGATTTATATTTTCATAACAATTTGCCCCATAATTTGTTATGCAAATATAACATTTAGGGGGGTATCTGTAATTTCTCAAATCTCAGAGGGTATCTATAATTTTGCTAAACCTCAAGAAGGTATATGTAATTTGCCCTAAATTTTATTAATATTAATAATTAAAGTTATAAATTTTTTAATGAATCTTACTGAGGCCCCATTTAGGGACTTACCTTTTTAGCCAATTAGGCAAAAAATTACTAAATTAGCCAAAAAGCCAACAACTCATACAAAAAAGTCAAAGACTCTCTTTTCTCTGTACTTTTTGCACATCTTTTCGTAATTAACAAAAAAATCATCTCAAACATACAAGTTTTTTTTACCTATCTTTTTAGCTAAATAGTTAAAAAGTTACTAAATTAGTATGTTCCCAAACGAGGCTTGAATGACAATTTTTACTTTTATTTTTACCCAACTTAAAATTTTAATTTGGGAGACAATTACTTAAGAGAAGTGATTTGGAGGGTTAATTAATTGAGAACATTTGGGGGTTTTGTTATGGAAATGTTTGGAAATCAAACAAATTTATCCATAATTTTTTGAATGAGCATGTGATAGAAATTAAATTTGTGTAGTGTAAGATTTATATGTATAATAAATTTAAATTATAAAATAAAAATTTTAATTAATTTATAAATAACTAAGTCTGAATTTATAATATTGTTATTTTTTTTTATAAGTGAGAATTGATGTCATATTTTCTCTCACATTTTTTTGTATTAGAGCTTTAACTTATCAATAAACTTTGTTTTGTCATCATTCTTAACTCCCCAAATACTAAGCAACCTTTACTGTTAGTACCACCACCACTTCTCCTGTAACAACCCCCGTATTGATTCTTAGAGAATTCTTGATTGATTCTTGATTTCGCTAATCGAGACCGATAATGACCGATAATCGGGTGAATAGATTTGAATCGATCGATCAAATTGAACCCGAATTGATTGAGTATATTTATTGTATTGTATACTCTATCTGTTTGATTGATTGTATATATATATCTGTTCGTGTTTTATGTTTAAACTGCAAATTGAAGGTCTTATCGGCGGCCGAACTGAAAACCGTTTAGTGTTTCATGATCAGTAGAATTTATCTGATTTTATGGTATGATTATCCAAAATGTGATTAGGTATGACTAAATTAGATCAAATGGATTAAATTACTTGAATTGGTGTAATTACCAAAATGCCACTTAGTGGCCATTCACTACACACACTTAAGCCTTATCACATTACACTCCAACAACACTTTGATCAGCCATTTTCTCACACCTAGCCGACCAAAGTTAGAGAGAGGGAGAGTTAAGAGAGAATTTAACTCATCTTGTGAATGGGCTTGAAGAATTGAAGAAATTGTTAGGGAATTGTCAAATTGTGCTTCCATTCTTGAAATACAAGACTTAGATATGTATTTGAGCTTGATTCTTGCATGATCCTTGCCAAATTGTAGAGTTAAGTCTTGTTTTAGTTCATACATGTAGGATTATAGCTTAATTCATGCATGCATGGTTAAAATGTTAAAAATTTGAGTTGAATCCATGGTAATATGTACATGCATGTTCATGAATAGACTTGAGTACATGAATTCATCATGTTATTGAAGAAATGAGTCCATTTGGACAAGCTTTGAAGGTTGAATTTGGTTTGAATCAATGCATGTTTCCATATCTTCATGTTTATGGAAAATGGGTTTGAAAAATGGTTTTACTTGACTCACTCTTGGGCTTTGAATTCACAAATTGAGCTTTAAAACTTGTTGTACATTGAATTTAGATGTGTTTTCGAATTTGGGCCCAAGAGGTCTAGTTTTGAGTGAAAGAATGCTTGGTTTGAGCTTAGGAGACAAATCTGGAAATTCCAGAATTTGGCTTCTTCACTCGAGCGACCAACCTTTGCTCGAAGCTACGCTCGAGCGAAGGATTGGTGGCTCGGCGTAAAATTCGAGCATCCAAGATTTTTTCTTGTTTCATCGACCGCTCGGCGAAGGATTTCTCGCCGAGAAGCCGTTGATTTTGGAAGCTCGATCGAGCGAAGGAAGGCTCGCTCGAGCGAGGGTCCTATTTTCAGCAAACTTTGCAAAATGTTTTCTAAGTGTATTTTTGCATCCTCATCTCATTCTAGGCATTTTTAGGCCTAGTTTAAGGCATCTTAATGAGGATATTGATGTAGAACACACCGAGGCAAATTAGGGATTAAATTATGATATCTCCCAACTGTGTAGCTTAGTGTGTGTTCAACCTGTGAACTGTGTAGGGTTGGCGACTGGGGAGACACGCTCTAGCATAGTGTAGCCCGAACTCTGTAAGTAACAATTGTGTAAAGATATGTTCAAATGATTATCTTCTGAATACTGAACTGTTTTCTGAACTGGTATTATTTACTGAATGAATGTATGTGTCACGACCCAAACCCGGCCCTATGGGTTTAGCATCAGAATCGCCAAGAATGTCGAGATTACCAAGGCCCTCTTGAACATAAAGAATACGCTTAAACAGTATAGAACTGGCGGAAAGCCAATAAAGTAAGTAACTATTGTCCATTGAGCTGTGAAAATCTGTATGCCAAAAACATTTTTCATGCATTCATACAGTTCAGGACAGTACAGTCTATACACAGTCATATACAATCATTCAGTACGAGGACCTAATCCCTCGATAACAGTACAGTAAAACAGTAGACAGTCTATACAATAGTACAAAACAGTAAGGAGACCGGTGGGGAAACAAAAACACCCCAAGCCATGGCATGGCGTCTCGGAACCTCGCAATGAGGCACATAGGCTGGCTTGACAAAACTGGGGACTAACCCACGCTCCTAGCTCCGGTCTGGCTGCTGAGAACCTACATATATATATATAAACAGTGAGCTAAAGCCCAGTGAATAACATAAAGCGTAAATGTAACAACCCTCGTACTAATTACTGATTAACCACTGAATTACATACTGATTACTGCTAAACTGAACTGATAATGACTGATAATCGAATTAACTGAGGTACTGAATGGACTGATTGAAATCGAAATGGAAATTGAATAAGTCTATTTATTATATTGCATTTCTATCTGTTTGAGTTTATGTGTTTAAACTGCTAATTGAAGGCCTTATCGGCGGCCGAATTAGAAGCCGTTTAGTGTTTTAGAATCAGTAGAGTTTTCATGATTTAATGGTATGTTTATCTAAAATGTGATTAGGTATGGTTAAATTGATTAAACTAGATTAAAATTGAGCTAAGTGCAAGTGTTAGTTTATTTACCAAATTGCCATGGTGAGTGGAGCTTTGTTTATTCAATTATATTGAGCCTTATACACCTTATACACTTAGAGAAAACTTTTCCTCAGCCAAGAACTGAGAGTTCCACCGATTTTAGAGAGAGGGAAATTGAGGGAGTTGAATCCATCTTGTGGTTGCTTGAAGACTTGAAGTAAATTGAAGTGTATTTGCATAATTGAGCTTCTAGGCTTAAACTACAAGGCTAAGGTAGATTATTCATCCTCCTAATTGTGTCATTGAGCTAAATCTTGCATGTTCCATGGCAAATTGTGGGGCTAAGCCATGTTTTAAGTTCTAACATGTTGAAATAGAGCATAATTCTTGCATGCATGTTGGTATTGTTGATTTTGGAGTGAATTCATGTTGGAATTGGACATGCATGTTCATGATCATGTTTAATTCTATGTTCTCGTCTTGTTTTTCAAAGTATTGAGCTCATTAGAGCATCACATTGGAGCTTTAAACTGATTTGACTGCATGCATGTCATGTTTGAAGGTTGTTTATGCATGTTCTTGAGAATTAGTTTGAAATTGAGTTTAATTGAAACACCCTTGGGCCTTGATTTCTTAAATTGAGCTTTAAAACGTGTTATTCTATGTGTTTGAAAGAGTTTTCCAGAAAATGGGCCCAAGAGGATCGAGTTGGGAGCATCAAACTTGAGTTTTGAACTTGGAACACAAACCCGATTTTCCAGATTTTGATGTCCGCCGGCGGGAAGTGCTTCGGCGGGAATTCATGCTCCCAGCATTTTCTTCGACTTGTTTCTGATCCACTCGGTGAGTGTTTCACGCCGAGCGAGAAATCGAGCATCCAAAGATCTTGCACCATGCATCACGCCGAGCGGTGGAATGTACGCCGAAGGGACCTTTGTTTGCTTGTCCGCCGGAAAGGGGAAACTTGCGCCGAAATGAGGCCCCTGTTTACCAAAAATTCAAACCGATTGCAGGCACATCTTTGCATCCTCATCCCATCCTAGGCATTCTTAGGCCTAGTTTAAGGCATCTTAATGAGGATTTAGCCATAGAACCACACCGAGGAAATTTAGGGATTTAATTATCATCCTTCCCGACTATTAAACTTAGTGTGTGTTCTATTTGTTAACTGTTTAGGGTTGGCTCTCGGGGACGCGCTCTAGCTGCTATTAGCCCAATCGCTGTGAGTAACGTTTGTGTAAAGATATGTTCCAAATGGTTATCTTTTGAATCTTGAATCAATTGTTTATTGAACTCGATATTGTTTCTTGAATGAATGTATGTCCCGTATTCGAATCGCATCGTGGCATCCTTAGCATTTATTTATTCTATAGAGCTCTGTCGGTTCCTTGGAACCATATCATATCGTTCGATGGCCATCATTCTTGTTGTCTGTTAAGACCCGGTCCTTTTGGACCTACTGTTTATAGGCTAATGGGTGTACCACATATGACTGATTGACTGAAATATTGAAAGACTGAAATACTGTTTAATGAACTGATTTCATTACTGTAAGGACATTCATTCATAACCTCTTTACGCTTTATGTTATTCACTGGGCTTTAGCTCACTGTTTATATATATATGTAGGTTCTCAGCAGCCAGACCGGAGCTAGGAGCGTGGGTTGGTCCCCAGTTTTGTCAAGCCAGCCTATGTGCCTCACTGTGAGGTTCCGAGTTGCCATGCTATGGCTTGGGGTGTTTTTGTGTCCCCTATCGGTCTCCTTACTGTTTTGTACTACTGTATAGTATCGCTTCTTTCTTTTATCAGTTAACGAGGATTAGGTCCGTCTTGAATGATTGTATATGATTGTATAGACTGTACTGTATGAATGCATGAAAAATGTTTTTGGCATACAGATTTTCACAGCTCAATGGACACTAGTTATTTATCAGTGTATTTCCGCCAGCCTCAGACTAGATATTCTTTGTTTCTTGTTAAAGGCCTTGGTAATCTCGGATTCTTGGCGATTCTGATGCTAAACCCATAGGGTAGGTTTTGGTCGTGTGAAAGAGGTTATGAATGAATGTCCTTACGGTAATGAAATCGTTCATTAAACAATATTTTAGTCTTCAAGATTTACCAATCACCATATGTGGTACACCCATTAGCCTATAAACAGAGGTCCAAAGGACCGGGTCTTATGAACTCCAACAAGAATGATGGCCAATCATTCAAGAATGATATGGTTCCACAAGGGAACCGACAGAGCTCAGTAACGAAACGATAAGTGCTAAGGATGCCACAAAGATTCGAGAATCTGTGACATACATTCATTCAAGAAACAATATCGTTCAATAAACAATTGATTCAAGATTCAAAAGATAACCATTTTGAACATATCTTTACACAATTGTTACTCACAGAGATTGGGCTAATAGCAGCTAGAGCGCGTCCCCGAGAGCCAACCTTAAACAGTTAACAAATAGAACACACACTATGTCTAAATCCTCATTAAGGCGCCTTAAACTAGGCCTAAGAATGCCTAGGATGGGATGAGGATGCAAAAATACAGTTAGAAGGCATTTTTCAAAAGTTGCTGGAAACAGGGGTCTCGCTCGAGCGAGGTTGCAAAATCAAAGGCTTCGCTCGAGCAAACAATCCTTCGCTCGAGCGGTCTGATGAAACAGTAAAAGTACTGGATGCTCGATTTTTACGCTCGAGCCACCAATCCTTCGCTCGAGCGTGGCTTAGAGAAAACGGTGGTCGCTCGAGCGAGGAATCCTTCGCTCGAGCGAAGAAGCCAAATCTGGAATTTCCAGATTTGCCTTCCAAGCTCAAACCAAGCATTCTCAACTCAATTCTCGACCTCTTTGGCCCAAATTCTGGAAAATACATCCCAAAACAATGTATAACAAGTTTCAAAAGCCAATTTATGAATTCAAGCCCCAAAGGTGAGTCAATTAAATCCAAAATTCAAACCCATTTTCATGAACAATTCCAAAACATGCAATGCATGAGCTTTAAACCAAAATCAAGCTTCAATCCTTGCTCAATGAGCTCAATAGTTGGAAAACAAAATGAAAACATGGACTATAGCTTAAACATGGACATGCATGTACAATCTAGCATGAATTCAACTTCAAGATCATCAATTCAACCATGCATGTAACAATAGAGTTCCAATTCAACAATTATGAACAAAATCAAGACTCAAGTTCTCTATAACCATGATACATCCAAGATGGAGCTTAAAGACAACAAGAAGAAGATGGATTTTCTTACCTAAGTCTTGTATTTTAAGCCTAAAAGCTCAATTGTGCAAATACACTTCAATTTACTTCAAGTCTTCAAGCAAATCAACAAGAACAAGCCCCTCCCTCTCTAACTCTCTTCTAATTTCGGTGGGGACTAAGGAAATGGCTGAGGAGAAGCTTTGTTCAACATGTAATAAGGGCTAGTACATTATTCTAAGTGGCCCACTAGGAGTGGCAATATGGTAATTAAGTCAAACTTTTCAATTGGCTTTATTTAATCTAATTTAATCATTCCTAATCAATTTTCAGATAAATATACCATTAAATCACAAATATTCTACTGATTACAAAACACGAAACGATTCCTAATTCGGCCGCCGATAAGGCCTTCAATTAGCAGTTAAAACACATAAATTCAAACAGATAATCAATCAATCAAACAGATGCAATATGTAATTCAATAGATAAACTTATTCAATTTCAGTTTCGATTTTAATCAGTTCATTCAGTACTTCAGTTAATTCAATTATCAGTCTTTTCAGTTCAGTTTAACAGTAATCAGTACGTAATTCAGTGGTTAATCGATAATCAATACGAGGGTTGTTACAGTATGTCCTTTATTTCTGAACTGTACTGTGGCATCCTTAGCACCTACTGTTACTGTTACAGAGATCTCTGTCAGTTTCCTCGTGGAACCATTATCACATCGATGATGGCCATCATTCTCGCTCGGGTCTTTAAGACCCATCACATCGTTATGCTAATGGATGTACCACATACGATGAATAACTATTCTCGATGAAAGATCAAATATCGCTTTAATGAACTGCTTATTATCGTAGGACATTTCATTCTTAACCTCTTTACGCATTATGTTATCCACTGAGCTTAAGCTCACCGCTCATATATATATATATATATATATGTAGGTGTTCAGGCACCGGACCAAAGCTAGACGCGTTGGGGTTATTCCAGTTTTGTCAAGCCAGCCTACGTGCCTCACTGCGAGGTTCCAAGCCTATCATGCCACGGCTTAGGGGTGTATTAGCCTTCCTTCTGCATCGTCCCCACGCTTTTGTATAAACCGAATGCTTATCATCGTCATCAAGGGATTAGGTCCTCGCATCGCTTGATTGTAAATGTTGTATAGATCAGATCGCTTAAATGTATAAATGCATGAAAAATCTTTTGGCATACTGAATGTCACACCAATGGACATTATTTATTTATCAGATATTTCCGCCAGGCCCTAAACTCGCTTTTATCAGACCATTATTAGGTGCCTTCTAATCTCAGACATGGCGATTCTGTGCTAAACCCATAGGGCGGGTTTGGAGTCGTGACAGAGTGGTATCGAGCGATACTTAACCACGAGTTATACCCCACACACGTGTCCAAATGAGCTATAGGGTGTCCTAGAAAAGTGATTAGGCATTCATGAGCATGAAAATGTGTGGTTATGACATGACCGATTATATGCCAATGTGCTAACTTTGTTTAAAGAAATGACTGTTTATATTGATGGTATTTAGAATTATAATCGCTTATAGTGAAATGGATAATGCAAATCTCGCCATCGAACTCGAATCATTTGAGGCCGAATGGCGGATCGAAAGAATGTTGGAGCGAATAAGCGAAAGACTAGATCAACAATGTAACCAACAAATTTCACCTCCTCCTTCTCCTGCAAATGACCGTAATGTAAATGTTAATGATGGGAACATAATTGCTCTTACCCAGAAGTTCAACAAACTAAAACCGCCATCCTTTCAGGGAGGTCTTAAACCGTTAAAGGCTGAAGCATGGGTTCTAGAGACTGAGAAACTGTTTGAGGTGTTTCCGTGCTCGGAGGCACATAAAGTACTGTTGGCCACTTTCACCTTGCAAGAGGAAGCAAGAAGGTGGTGGATGCTTACTCGGGATGACAACACTGTTATGACTTGGGCTCAATTTAAAGTAGCCTTCTTTGAAAAGTACTTCCTCAAAGGTGTCGTGATGGGAAGGTCACCGAATTCGAGCAGTTAAAACAGGCACAATGTGCATGGTCCGAGTATGAAACAAAGTTTACTGGACTTGCCAAATACGCACCACATATGGTGGATACCGATTACAAAAAGGCCAGAAGGTTTGAAGGCGGCTGAATGTTGCAATATCGACAGATAAGTGTTTTAAAGCTACCGACTTATGTGGGTGTTCTTGACCGAGCATTGATGGCCGAGTCGAACATCAAGCCGGAACAATCAAACACCGATCGATCGGGCGTGGTAAAAGACAATTTCAAATTCAAGAAAGGCAAGCATAATCAATTAAACAAGAAATGAATCACGGGTCAACAAATAGCCCTGACCAAGGGAGTGCTTCTATACCGCCATGTCCCGAATGTGGTAAGAACCATAAGGGAGTTTGTTATAAAATTTCGTGTTTGTTATGTGTGGCAAGGTGGGCCACATGGTGAAAGATTGCCCTCCTTTGCCCGAGTACTAGTAAAGCTCTGTGCAGCCACAAAGATCAATCGTGACACAAAAACCGAACCCCAAAGCTACGTGAAAGAGCCTATG
Source organism: Camellia lanceoleosa (assembly GCA_025200525.1). Taxonomy (NCBI): domain Eukaryota; kingdom Viridiplantae; phylum Streptophyta; class Magnoliopsida; order Ericales; family Theaceae; genus Camellia; species Camellia lanceoleosa. Next base: position 156,036,263 of record CM045769.1, on the reverse strand, counting down.
AGGCAGGCCGAGTCTTCGCCTAGTACGGAGGCGTGCAAAATACCGAGATCGTAGTGTCGTATTCTTTCTATTTGTGCTCAAAGTGCATATGTCTTGATTGATTCGGTTTACACATTCTTATGTGTCGATGCTTTTTCACGAAATTGAATAGACCCTTAGAGCCCATGAATTACTTGCTAGTCAGATTATCACCCGTAGGGGATCCATGACATGTGCATATATGTATCCCGCCAGAGATTATTGTTGGGGACATGCATCTGCTTATTGATTTATCGCCATTGAACATTGATCATTTTGATGTAATATTGGGGATGGATTGGTTGCAAAAATATCATGCCACTATAGGCGTGTAACAAAACAAGTAGTTTTCCCACCTGGTTTGCTGAATTTGTGTTTAATGGGAGTGGAGTAGTACCTCCTCCGTGATCGATTTCTTCCGTGAAAAGCCGTTAAACCGATTAGAAAGGGTAAAGGATATCGTGTTACGATCGGTGTCATCGATGATAGTGTAAAAACTGATGTGAATTGTATTCCTATAGTCAGAGAATTTTCAGATGTGTTTTCAGATGATCTGCCAGGGGATTTAATTGACAGGGAAATTGAATTTACTGTGGATGTGGTTCCGGGTACACAGCCAATATCTAAAGCTCTCATGTAATGGCCCCAATCGAATCAAGGAGTTGAAAGTGCAATCGCAAGAATCATAGACAAGAAGTTTATCGGGCCCAAGATTTCACCGTGGGTGCACCTTTTGTTTGTAAAAAGAAAGACGGCTCCGAGATCGGTATTGATTACCGCGAATCGAACAAGGTAATCAGAAAGAATAAATATCCCTTACCACGTATTGATGATTTATTTGATCGATTCTGAGGTGCACAAATGTTTTCAAGATTGATCTTAGATCGGGTATCATCAATCGAAGGTTAAACCTAAGACATTGATAAAACTGCTTTTAGAACGAGGTATGGCCATTATGAATTTTTAGTTATGCCATTCGGAGTCACGAATGCCCCTGCTGCATTTATGGACCTCATGAACAGAATTTTTAAACCATACCTTGATGATTTCATTGTAGTATTTATTGATGACATACTGATTTATTCAAAAAGTAGAGAAGAATATGAACACCATCTGAGACTTGCCTTGCAAACCCTAAGGGAACAGAAATTGTATGCTAAACTGTCTAAATGTGAATTCTGGCTTGATCATGTTATGTTTTTGGGGCATGTTGTTAGCAAAGATAGAATTTCTGTTGATCCGCAGAAAATTGAAGCTGTGGTGAACTGACCTAGACTAACGAATGTGACTGAAGTCCGAAGCTTTTTGGGATTGGCTGGATATTACAGAAGGTTCGTCAAAGACTTCTCCAAAATTGCCTTACCATTGACTCAGCTAACTCAGAAGGGGACATCATTTGACTGGACTGACCAAAGGGAATCAACATTTCAAGAATTGAAAACCCGACTTGGATCGCACTGCTCGACTTTACCTTCAGGTACGGATGGTTATACTGTATTTAGTGATGCTTCTCATAAGGGTTTGGGGTGTGTTTTAATGCAGAATGGGAGAGTTATTGCTTATGCTTCCCGACAGTTGAGACCACACGAAAAGAACTACCCAACCCATGATTTAGAACTTGCTGCGGTGGTGTTTGCACTGAAAATTTGGCGTCACTATCTGTATGGGGCGACATGTGAAGTATACACCGACCACAACAGCTTAAAGTATTTCTTCACCCAGAAAGAACTAAATATGAGATAGCGCAAATGGTTAGAATTGATCAAAGATTATGACCTACAGATTTTGTACCATCAGAAAAGCTAATCTCATTCTTAGATGCATTGGTAGAAAGTCAATTGCCAACCTAGCTTGTTTGCTCACGGACGTAAAGAATTGCTCTATGATCTTGAAAAATCTGAAATTGAAATTGTCTTGAGAGAACAAGGTGGAACAATATTTGCCATTCTTGCTCAACCAAATTTTGATTGAAGAAGTTAAAGAGAAATAAAGAATCGGATGACTTTTGAAGAAGATCATCGAGGAAAGAGAGTCTAAACCAAGACCGGGATTCAAATTTGAGAACAATGTACTGAAATTTCAAGAAAGACTGTGTGTACCGAATGACACTGAACTGAAAAGAAGAGTTCTGCAAGAGGGTCACAATTCAAAATTGTCTATCCACCCGGGGAATACGAAAATGTACCAAGATCTCAAATGCAATTTCGTGGCCGAATGAAGAAAGAAATTGCCGACTTTGTGTCCAAATGTCTTCATTGCCAACAAGTCAAAGCCGAACATCAACGACCTGCCGGATTATTGCAACCCTTACCCATACCAGAGTGGAAATGGGAGCATATCACGATGGATTTTATCGTTGGGTTACCTCGCTCCAGAAAAGGTATGGATTCAATTTGGGTTATTGTTGATAGATTAACCAAATCTGCACACTTCTTACCTGTCAAAACAATCTATAATGCGGACAAATTGGCTGCTATCTATATTGATGAAATTGTGAGACTGCATGGAGTGCTTGTGTCTATTGTTTCTGACAGGGATTCGAAGTTTACATCGAGGTTTTGGCAAAGCCTACAGACTGCATTGGGTACTGAATTGAGGCTGAGTAGTGCCTATCATCCTCAGACAGATGGACAGTCAGAAAGGACCATCCAGACTCTGGAGGATCTATTGAGAATGTGTGTCCTTGATTTTCAGGGAAACTGGGAAAGTCATTTGCCATTGGCTGAATTCGCCTACAACAACAGCTACCATTCGAGTATTGGTATGGCGCCTTTCGAGGCATTGTATGGCAGGAAATGTCGATCTCCGATTTGTTGGGCAGAAGTTGGAGATGGGCCTTTGTTTGGGCCCGAGATTGTGTATGAAACGACTGAAAAGATAAAACTGATAGAGCAAAGACCTAAAACCGCATGCAGCGAGAAAAAGTTATGCGGATGTCAGAAGACGGGACAGAGAGTATGAAGTGGGTGATCACGTTTTTGTGAAAGTGACACCAATGAAGGGCCAGACTCGTTTTGGAGTCAAAGGCAAGTTAGCGCCGAGATACGTCGGGCCATATGAGATTGTTGAGAAAATCAATCCGGTGGCGTATCAAGTTGCGCTCCCTCCTGAAATGGAGCATATGCATAATGTTTTCCACATTTCGATGTTGAGAGATTATCTCCGGGATCCCTTCCACGTGATTGAGCCTACTCGTATTGTGTTGAGTGATGATTACACTTACGAGGAACGGCCTATACAGATTGTAAACAGACGAATCAAGAGACTGAGAAACAAAGAGATTCCGTTGGTGAAAATTGACTGGCAGAACCATGGTGGCATATATGCCACTTGGGAAAGGGAAGATGACATGGCTAGGCGATATTTTGATTTGTTCCCGCTGAATCCTGTTTTCTTCTAGAATGAAGGTAACTCGAGTTTAGAGGACTAAACTCTTTATAAGGAGGGAGATCAGAATAACCCCGTATTGATTCTCGATAGATTCTTGATTGATTCTTGATTTACGACGCTAATCGTAATGACCGATAATGGGCTGAATAAATCTTCGATCGATCAAATTGAACCCGAATTGATTGAGTATATTTATTGTATTGCATACTCTAGCTGTTTGATTGATTGTATATATATATATCTGTTCGTGTTTTATGTTTAAACTGCAAATTGAAGGCCTTATCGGCGGCCGAACTGAAAATGGTTTAGTGTTTCATGATCAATAGAATTTATCTGATTTTATGGTATGATTATCCAAAATGTGATTAGGTATGACTAAATTAGATCAATGGATTAAATTACTTGAATTGGTGTAATTACCAAAATGCCACTTAGTGGCCATTCACTACACACACTTAAGCCTTATCACATTACACTCCAACAACACTTTGATCAGCCATTTTCTCACACCTAGCCGACCAAAGTTAGAGAGAGGGAGAGTTAAGAGAGAATTTAACTCATCTTGTGAATGGGCTTGAAGAATTGAAGAAATTGTTAGGGAATTGTCAAATTGTGCTTCCATTCTTGAAATACAAGACTTAGGTATGTATTTGAGCTTGATTCTTGCATGATCTTTGCCAAATTGTAGAGTTAAGTCTTGTTTTAGTTCATACATGTAGGATTATAGCTTAATTCATGCATGCATGGTTAAAATGTTAAAAATTTGAGTTGAATCCATGGTAATATGTACATGCATGTTCATGAATAGACTTGAGTACATGAATTCATCATGTTATTGAAGAAATGAGTCCATTTGGACAAGCTTTGAAGGTTGAATTTGGTTTGAATCAATGCATGTTTCCATATCTTCATGTTTATGGAAAATGGGTTTGAAAAATGGTTTTACTTGACTCACTCTTGGGCTTTGAATTCACAAATTGAGCTTTAAAACTTGTTGTACATTGAATTTAGATGTGTTTTCCAGAATTTGGGCCCAAGAGGTCTAGTTTTGAGTGAAAGAATGCTTGGTTTGAGCTTAGGAGACAAATCTGGAAATTCCAGAATTTGGCTTCTTCACTCGAGCGACCAACCTTTGTTCGAAGCTACGCTCGAGCGAAGGATTGGTGGCTCGAGCGTAAAATTCGAGCATCCAGTACTTTTACTGTTTCATCAGACTGCTCGAGCGAAGGATTTCTCGCTCGAGCGAAGCCTTTGATTTTGGAAGCTCGATCGAGCGAAGGAAGGCTCGCTCGAGCGAGGGTCCTATTTTCAGCAAACTTTGCAAAATGTTTTCTAAGTGTATTTTTGCATCCTCATCTCATTCTAGGCATTTTTAGGCCTAGTTTAAGGCATCTTAATGAGGATATTGATGTAGAACACACCGAGGCAAATTAGGGATTAAATTATGATATCTCCCAACTGTGTAGCTTAGTGTGTGTTCAACCTGTGAACTGTGTAGGGTTGGCGACTGGGGAGACACGCTCTAGCATAGTGTAGCCCGAACTCTGTAAGTAACAATTGTGTAAAGATATGTTCAAATGATTATCTTGAATCTTGTTGTTTTCTGCTGGTATTATTCTTGAATGAATGTATGTCCTTTATTTACAACTGCATCTGGCATCCTTAGCACCCTCTTTATCACATAGAGATCTCTGTCAGTTCCTCGTGGAACCATTCTTGCATTCTTGTTGATGGCCATCATTCTTGTTGGTCTTTAAGACCTCATTTCTGTTATGCTAATGGATGTACCACATATGGTGAATAAGCATTACATTGAAAGATAAAATCTGTTTTAATGAACTGTTTTCATTACTGTAAGGACATTTCATTCTTAACCTCTTTACGCATTATGTTATCCACTGAGCTTAAGCTCACTGCTCATATATATATATATATATGTAGGTGTTCAAGCACCGGACCAAAGCTAGACGCGTTGGGGTTATTCCAGTTTTGTCAAGCCAGCCTACGTGCCTCACTGCGAGGTTCCAAGCCTATCATGCCAGGGCTTAGGGGTGTCTTAGCCTTCCCCCTTCTGTACTGTCCCACTGTTTTGTATAAACTGAATGCTTACTGTACTGTCATCAAGGGATTAGGTCCCTGCACTGTTTGACTGTAAATGTTGTATAGACTGTACTGTTTAAATGTATAAATGCATGAAAAATCTTTTTGGCATACAGACTGTCACAGCTCAATGGACATTATTTATTTACTGTATTGGCTTCCGCCAGGCCCTGTACTCTGTTTTTCTGTACTCTTGTTGAGACTTGATAATCTCGGATTCTTGGCGATTCTGATGCTAAACCCATAGGGCGGTTTGGGGTCGTGACATCCCTCTCCTAGTTCCTTTCTCTTGTCACCTTATTCTCTTCTTTTACTTCTTCACCATGAAAAGTGTGATTGCATAGTGATCAAGACAACAATTTTTCATTGTAATGGTAAAACTATGGCAATGAAATTTGACAATGTTATTTCACAATTACAAGAAATAAATATCATTTGTCTGAAATTTCAATGAGGATAAATGAAATTCGATGAAGTTCTTGAGAGGAGATTTACTTTTCGGTGAGACTAAAGCTAAGGTAACGAGCGTTGTCGGCATGCCATACCGAGCTAATATCTCTGTTGACGCCACGGCTTTGACTTACCTGATCGAAATATTGACGGTCGATGGAATGATGTCAAGGCCTTGCGTCTTACGTATTGGGCGGAGACTCGGGTTAGAGATGACCAAAGGCTAAAAGGTAGCTGAGCTAGGCTGCATGATCAGGCGGTATGCCTTGAACCGATCAGTCGATATAAAGTGGCTTCGTGTGACCGAGATTGAAGGTAGAACGGTTGGAGGCCGGCATGTCTCGCAACCGGTTGGTCATGATGAACCGAACAAGAATAGTTTGGCCGAGGTGGGGAGGGTTTTGCCTGGTTCCAAGTTAAAGGTCGGCGACACATAGCTCGGTTATGTGCGTGTAATAGCAACTCTCCACAAGTGACAGGCCGGTTGTGGTACTCCGGTTAAGTATGCCACCTGGGCTAATGGACAAAGGGAGAGGACATCTGCTCCACGCACGCCTCAATACCGTTGGACAGTTTTGTGTGTACTGGTGGGAGTACTAGGCCTTTACACGCGTAAGGTGGTGAGAGGCGAGCACTGCCACCTGTCTAGGGAAGGGCAGCAGAGGTAGTGCGCGTACAATCTTGGGGTTGCATGGCCAGCCTAGAAATATGGAAGAAGACGAACGTTAGAGGTATACGAATTCACTTCCCCAAAAACACTCTCTCTCCGATAGCCTTCTTCTTCCTCAAGTGGTCTGACTTGATCGTCGGAGGGTCTATCCGGCACACCACCGCCGGGCAGCTCACCGTTTCTGTGTCGCAGGATCAGACGCCGTCACGAGAAGCTTGACGTCCAAGGAGTACGGAAAGCAGAGGATATTTCGCCCCCGTACAATTGGCGCCGTCTGTGGGAAGTCTTTGTTAATCGATCCTTGTTCTTTGAGCTTCTTCAACCATTTCCATGGCCAACAACGAAGAAGTTCCGTTGTCTATCGTCGATGGTGTTACTCCAGAGTATGTCCGCCGGAGAGAAGGCCTCCCGCATGTTCCAGCTATGGCGGGTTTGGAAACTTCCTCACGAGGTGCGCGAGACAAGCGTGGGAGGAGTTCTGATCGCTCGCAGAGTCCAAAGGGCCGCCGGCGCCGGGGGGAGTCCCGTGAGCAGCGCCTGGAGCACAAACTCAGAGACCAAGACGCCATCATTCGCAAGATGGCGACGGAGATAGAGCTGCTTAAGCGTCAAATTAAGGGGAAGGGTGTTGCTAGAGAGGGCGACCTCAATGAGCGCACCCCCTCCCCTCGTTCTAGCAATCGCCGCCAGAGGAGGACTCACTCTATCTCCATCACCAGGAACTATGGGGTTGGAGATTCCGACCAACGAGAGGGCAGATCCTTCACTCGTGACAGCACCTCTAGCCTCATGTTGCGTCGACGTCGCGATACTCGCCTCTCCTGCCGAGGATCTCAGGGATGTATTGGAGGAGAGAGCGCGCTGTCGAGAGGCTCAGAGGGTGCTGGCACTCCAGAGGTTAAGTGCCCGTTTACCTTGAAGAAGTGGTGACGCCTACGCCGAGTCATAGCCCTTTATTTGGTGGACAAAGAGCTGGCAAGACTTACAGCCACACCGTTGTCCCCAGAGATTGAGAGCACCCCACTCCCTGCCGGATTTCACCAACCAAAGTTCACTTTGTACGACGGCAAGACGGATCCGTACATGCATGTGAGTCATTATCGGCAAGTGATGGCTGGCCACCGGCGAAACGACGCCTTGATGTACCTCATATTCCCAGCAAGCTTGGGAGAGCTGGGTTTGAAGTGGTTCGAAAGGCTCCCGGAGGGGAGTATTGAGGGGTGGTAGCAACTAGCAGAAGCCTTCGTCACCAGATTCAAAACCAACACTCGAATGCCGAAGGAGGTCGACCATCTCCTGGGCGTCAAGATGGAGTCTGGATGTTCATTGAAGGCATACAACGCGAAGTACTGGGAAACTTACAACGAGATCCTCGACTGCCCTACCAATCTGGCGATCACTCAGTACAAACAGGGCCTCCCAGTCGGGCTTAGGTTGCGAGATTCACTTACGATGCACCAACCTACAACCATGGAGTCTCTAATGCAACGGATCAATGAGCACATTCGCGTGGAGGATGATACCGCCCCCGCGACCGAGAAGGGTAATCCGGTTGAGGCGATGTAAAGGTGGCGGAAAAGTTCACTTTCGGCAGGGGAGGACAACCGCCCAAACGACCGGTCAAAAGATCAGCGCCGTGGCCCAAACCGCGATGACCGATACAAGGGTCGCAGAAATGACCGAGCTGACGCACCCCACGACGCAGCGGAAGATGCCAAAAGAAAACGGAAGGCGCGGACAGGAATTACCACGGTCTTCAAAATTTCCATCTATCGCATTTTTAGCAAGATCCGAGGTGAGCCCTTTGTCCGTTGGCCGGCCAAGTTAGGAAGTGCGCAGCGAGGCTTCAATCCAAAATACCGCTGCACCTTCCATGAAGAACGGGGGCACCGGACAGAGGATTGCTTGCCGCTCAAGCAGCACTTGGAGGAATTGGTGGCGGCGGGGCATCTTGACCAATATATAGATGGGGGGATCAAGGCCGCGCCAACTGGACAGACCGAGCCTAACGGAATGGCCGCCCTAGAAGCGCCCCCACAAGGTGTAATCAACGTCATCCACGGCATCATCGAACCAGCAAGGGTCTGCGAGCTTAGAGGGATAATTAAGAAGGCCGAGCACATGAGGGAAGTTCTCTCTGTCCAGCCCGCCGTAAAGAAGGGAAAATCCGAAGAAAGAGACATCCTTTCGTTCTCAACCAAAGACTTGAAAAGGGTTCAAATGTCGCACAATGATGCCTTGGTGGTGACTCTTCGCGTCAAAGACTTTGATATCAAGAGAATCTTGATCGACCAGGGGAGTTCGGTCGAAATCATGTATTACGACGCGTTCAAACAAATGAAGTTAGAAGATAAGGACTTGGCCCCTGCGACATCTCCTTTGGTCGGCTTCAACTCACAGCCGGAGTGGCCAATCGGAAAGATTATTTTGTCGGTCAAAGCAGGTTCAGTAGTAAAGCAAGTGGAGTTCTGGGTGCTCAAAGTTCCATCCACCTATAGCTTGATCTTAGGCAGGGACTGGCTGCACGCCATGCAAGCGGTTGCTTCGACCTTCCACCAAGTCATGCGCTTTCCGGCGTCGAACGGGCAAATAGAGGAAGTTTGGGGAGACCAAGTGATGGCAAAACAATGCTTCGTTGCGGTAAATGGCAGCCGAGCAGCCAAAGGGTTTGTCCAGATGATCGAGGGGCCCGAGGGAAAAGAGGTCCTTGAAGACGTGGGAAGAAAGGCCGAGGAAAAATCGGTCGAAGATTTGGTAGAAGTGCACATTGACGAAAACGATCCAACTAAATTCTTCCTCTTGGGATCATCTTTGTCTAGCGCCGAGCGGACTGACTATGTCAACTTCCTGGTTTCCAATTTGGAGGCCTTTGCTGACGGGCATTTACATGCCCGGCCAACCCAAGCTTCATTTGTCATCAGTTGAATGTCTTCCCCAATGCGCGGCCCGTCATCCAAAGGACGCGCCGCTCAGCCTTGCACCATGCTGAAGTGGTGGCAGAGGAAGTAAAGAATTTGTTGGAAGCTGGGGTCATAGAAGAGGTGCAATACCCTCGATGGATATCCAACATGGTGGTTGTTCCTAAGAAGAATAGCAAGTGGCGAGTCTGCGTTGACTACAAAACCGTCAACCAGGCTTGCCCGAAGGATAGCTTTCCCCTCCCTCGAATTGACCAGCTGATGGACTTGACCGCTGGCCATCAGAGGTTTAGCTTCCTGGACGCATATCGCAGCTACCACCAGATAGCCATGTATAAATCGGACAGAGAGATCACATCGTTCACCACCCCCAGAGGATTATATTGCTACAAAGTCATGCCGTTCAGACTGAAGAACGTCGGGGCAACCTATCAGCGGATGGTGAAAAAAATGTTCACTCCTCTCTTGGGCCGAACTATGGAAGCCTATATCGACGATATGGTGGTGAAGAGTAAGGAGAAGTCTTAACACCTTACCGACCTAGCAGAAATGTTTGCCATACTGAAGCATCACAAGCTTTGTCTGAACGCCTCCAAATGCGCCTTCGGAGTTGGCACTGGAAAGTTTCTGGGTTTTCTGGTTACAAACCGAGGGATTGAAGCTGACCCATCTCAAATCAAGGCGATACAAGAATTGAAGCGCCCAAACTCCACGAAGGACGTGCAGCATCTTGTCGATGGCGGCCATGTTGAAACAGTTATCACCGGTCTTCGGATCGTTCTGAGTCCTTCTTTAAGACTTTGAAGGCTAAGTTCTTTTGGGATGACGAGAGTGTGATCACAAGACCGGCGGATCTAAAGGCGACCTCTCTCAAATTTCTATTTTGGTAACACTTCAGCCGGGTGAAGAGTTGTACCTGTACTTGGCGGTCTCTCAATATCCAGTGAGCGCCGTCCTGGTTCGCGCAGAAGGTGTCCAACACTTGCCCATCTTCTATGTGAGCAAGACTTTGCTCCCGGCCGAGACGAGGTACCTCCATTTGGAAAAGTTGGCTCTGGCCCTGATGATGGCATCAAGAAAGCTGGCACACTACTTTCATGCCTATACAATAATTGTGCTGACCGAATTCCCCCTCAAGGTGCTCTTTGAAAAGGCCGACTTCACTGAGAGGATTCTGAAGTGGGCCGTGGAATTGGGACAGTACGACATCAAGTTCCGCCCGCGCACCGCAATCAAAGCTCAAGCTCTTGCAAATTTTGTGGCAGAATTTGCCCCTGGGACGCATCCAGTTTGCCCGATTGATTTGGTTGGTGCGAATTTAGCACAACCCCTGGTTTTGGCGACAGAGACGAGTGTTGGCTCGCAAGAGGGAGAAGGGCGAAGCTCGACCGAACTAGCAAAGTCCGACGATTCGTTGGAAGATGAACCCAACAGAGACGAGGAAAAAGATCAGAATGAGCAGACCAAAGACTTTGAATTTAGAAGCTCCCAAAACCCGTCTGATTGCTGGAAGCTGTTCGTTGGCGAGATGTGGAAGCTCTTCGTCGATGGGGCGTCCAACAGGCATGGGGCCCGGCTGGGAATTGTGCTGACTTCACCAGATGGGCTAATTATTGAGTAAGCAATTACACTCGGCTTTCCAGCGTCCAATAACAAGGCAGAATATGAGGCCCTCCTCGCCGGTCTGAGAAGCGCATTGAGGATGAAAGCCACAGCCCTTATGGTCTTCAGCGGCTCCAAGCTAGTGGTCAATCAGGTCTCAGGGGAGTATGAGGCAAGGGATGAAAGAATGGCCAAGTATCAAGCGTTGGTGCGAGAAGAGATCAAGAAGTTCTCTGCGATAAGAGTGGAACAGATCAACCGCGAAGAAAACAACACGGCTGACGAATTGGCTGGGCTCGCTTCTACTCAGAAAGTCTTTCCCAACCCCTTGATGATCGAATTTTTACCACAGCCAAGTATAGAGGAACCAGAGATAACCGAGGTACTCTGCACCGATTTGGGTCCGTCCTAGATAGATCCCATTATCGCCTTCCTGAAAGATAGAATTCTACCGGAAGAGAAGAAGGCGGCCCACAAAATCCGGGCAAAATCAGAGCGGTTTTGGCTCTCCCCGTCCAGAGCATTGTATAAGAAGTTTTTTACTGGGCCGTATTTGAAGTGTGTCCACCTCGCCAAGGTGGAAGCTTTTTCTTTAGATCATGGCGTAGAAGCGAGTCCTGGCATACCGAGCAATTTCCCAAGGTTATTGGTGGCCGTGCATGCAGGCAGACGCACAGAAATACATTCACAGGTGCAAAAAGTGTCAGAAGTTCGCTCACTAGATCCATCAGCCGGCTAGAGATTTGCTTCCTCTCACGAGTCCTTGGCCATTCGCGCTCTGGGGGTTGGATATTGTTGGGCCACTCCCAGTTGCACCAGGTAATCGCAAGTTCTTTATCGCCACAGACTATTTTACCAAGTGGGTGGAGGCCGAGCCACTGGCGACCATAAAGGAAAAGGATTTGAAGAAGTTTGTTTGGCAAAACGTCATCACTCGCTTCGGCATACCCAGGGCCCTCATCTCAGATAATGGAACTCAATTTGACGGAAAGCTCTTTTGCGGATTTTGCGAAGAGTTGAAGATCGAGTTCTACAATTCGACGCCGGCCTATCCTCAGTTTAATGGTCAGGCAGAAGCCTCAAACAAGACCATCTTGGATGGGCTAAAGAAGCGGCTTGAGAAAGCCAAGGGGAAATGGGTTGAGGAACTCTCCAACATGCTCTGGGCGTACCGCACTACGCCAAGACGGTCGACCGAGGAAACACCATTCGCTTTGGCCTACGGCATGGAGGCAGTCATCCCGTTGGAAATTGGCATGCCAACCATCCGCTCTGAAAGTTTCCAGCCCGATCTGAACAATGAAGCCGTGGCATTGGAATTAGACCTTACCGAGGAAAGAAGGGAGCGGGCGCTAATCCACATCGCAGCCTATCAACAAGAACTCTCCAAAAAATACAACAAGGCAGTGCACCCCAGGCTATTCAAGGTTGGAGACTGGGTCTTAAGAAAGGTGCTTGGCAACACGGTGGTCCCTGGCGAAGGAAATCTCGGTGCAAATTGGGAAGGACCATAAAAAGTGATTGGTCTAGCTGGCAAAGGGGCATACCATCTGAAAGATTTAAATGGCAAGGCTGTCCCCAGACCATGGAATGCAGCCAACCTTAAGATCTTTTACTTTTGAGTTGTAATTTGCTTATATTGTTTAGCTTTTTCAGATCCTTAGCCTTTTGGCACTTGATGTAAAAGATAGCAATGCCTTTGTAATGAAAATAGCCCTCCTGTTGTTTGGTATTACATCTTTGTCTAATGACTTAGCAAGACAATTAGGGGTACCAGGGGCAAGAAGACCGACCTAAATGAGGCCGGACTGATTTTTTCTCACCGGAATGACAGCAGACCGCGCAAACAGTTGGTGCATTGTCTAACGACATAATTGGCGTATGGACAGATTCGCATTAGGGCCGAGCTGATTTTGCTCGCCCGGTTGAAATGTTGGCATCATGACCAACTTAAATGGACCATTGGTGTTTTGCCCAATGTGATGGCCGAGCTGATTTTGCTCGGCCCAGTTGGCATATTGGTGTCTTGTCTAATATGGAAAACGAGCTGATTTTGCTCGGCAGAGTTTGAAATGTTGGAGTCCGCCCAACCGGTAAGAAGCCGAGCTGACTTTGCTCGGCAGAAAAGAAATGTTGGCGGTATGCCCAACTTAAAAGGCGAGCTAATTTTGCTCGGTCACATTAAGGTATTGAAATTTCATGAAGTGCAAACTAATCGGGGCCAAGCGGATTTTGCTCGGCCAAGTTCAGATGTCATTTCAATTGGAAGTACAAGGAGCCGAATTGCTAGTTCAGATTAGAATAGGTGTGAGCTGATATTAGCTCGGCAAATTGTGCGGTTTAGCCGACCTACCAGTTCAAGTTTGAATCAAGAAGTGTACATATGCCAACAGAAAAGAAATGGACGATGAACGAGCAAAAAGCTTGAGTTTTCATTGATAAAGAAAATGTAAGTACAAGGGGTGGGACATAGCCCGGTTACATGCCAAAACAAAAACAAAGAAAAGCAGGAAAATGAAAAAGGAAAATCTTCAATCTAGTGCAAGGTTTGGTTCGGTCGTCTCCTCCGTCTGCTCGGCGTCGACAATTGTCTGCTCGGGCAGGCTTTCCTTGGCGTCTTCGTCGGCTTCGTCCACCGTGACAACCTCCCGATCAATGACTTCTTCATTCTCCGCATCTTGAGATGCCACCGAGAAGTCTGCCGCTTGTCTTCTTGGCCGCTTCTTCCTCAGCCTCCTTCATTGCCTCTGCAATTAGTCGGTTTTGTGCGGCCCTGGAATATACCTGCATGTAGACCGGGATATAGGCAGCAGGGGGGTTGACGAACATGTCAGAATCCTGACCAAGGCCAACTTTTTCCACGACAGCTTTCCAGCCGCATTGGAAGAAGATGTCCTTGGTCGCCTGGACTTGACGCTCGTAGGTCTTCTCCCCTTGCGCATATCCACGGTCTTCTGCATCCTCAACCGCCTTGGCCCTTTCCTCCTTGTGGGCATCACGCAGCTTTCGGAGCTCGGCGAGAAACCGAGCTTTGGTTGACTTCACGGCACGCTGTTTGTCAGCTTCTGCTCGGTCAACTTTCTGCTTCAGATCATCCCGCTCCGCCGCGATAGCATCTTGCGCGGCCTTCAGCTTCGATATCTCGGCCTTTTGGGCCTCGTTCTCGGCAATGGCCTCACGAAGACTCTGCCGCACTTTGATCATGCGGTCGTGGGCAAGGTAATTCTTCTACGCGGCCTACAAACAAATGACAGATCGTTTGTATTCGAGAAATCGAGCGAAAACCGAGCAATAACTTGAAGAAAAAGTAAACATCTTACCAGAACGATCGACTTTGTTGTCGAGCGAAGTACTTTCAGGTCAGACAGCTCATCATGCCTCTTTATGTCGGCTGGAAGGATTAGCCCCTTGGTCATATTGAAACCAAGGGAATAATCATATCAAGATAAATCGAAGTCTTCGTGAAGCCGGCCTCGGTATAAACTTGGGCGCCTGCATCGGGGTGGGGCCCTTGCCCTTGGATTTACCGGGTTGCTCGGTCTGGTATCCTAGCTCGATGGAGGCCAATTCGGCAGAGTTTTCATCGACCAGGCTTTGTCCGGCTTTCTCCTTCCTCGGCCTCTTCTTTGGCGGCTTCGTTGTTCATTGGCGCTAATCTGCGCTCTTCTTGCCCGGTGGGTGTGGAGGATGTCCCCCTGATTCCCTCTGGGGGTTGGGACTCGCCCTCGTCCCCGGTTATCATGGATTTGATGGCCCTGATTTTTGCCATTTTCTGCTCGGCGGTTAGGGGAACAAGTCTGATCGGTGGCAAGTTTGGATCTGTTCGGGGATGGACGCAGAAGTCAGTAACTGACTCTTGCGCAGTCTTGATGTAGTGGTAGGTCTGTTCGAAACCGAGAAGTTTTGATGCTTCTCTCTCCTCGGCTGGGTGACGCAGCAGAGTTCGGATGGCCTCTTGGTTGGCCTGATGGTAGTCTGCTGCCAAGTGCTTATCTACAAGAAGAAGACAAGTGTTAGACCGGTGAAAGACAATAATAATGAAATGCAGAATGAGGATAGCACGGTCAACTGGGTGACTTACCAGTAGTGCCAAAGTCTTTCCTAATATACCAGCCCGGTATGGGTGCCTCGGTGTCTTCATAGTGACCGGACACCCACAAGAAATCATCGTCGTTCGTTTCCTTGTCGGGATTGCCCTCTATGAACTTTGCTCGGCCCTTCTTGACTTTGAGGTACCAGCAAAGCCCACTCTTATTTCTACTAAGGCTGTATTGATGGAAAATTTCTGAGAGGCCGAGGTTGAGACCGAGCCTTCAGTTCAGCTCGGCGACGCCATTTATTATCTTGAACGTGTTATTGGAGACTTAGGTCGGGCAAAGCCTTGTCTGCCTCAAAAATTCACAGATCAAAGGTTGCACGGGGAAGCGAAACCCTCCTTCAACGATGGAAACGACCGTGAAGGAGCACCGGTCTAAGTCTCTCCATGGTGTGTCTCTTTTCTTAGCGAGCTCTAAGACCACGTCATTCGAGACGTTGTATTCCCTACGGAACTCGGCCATCGCACCGGGCGTGCTAACCATAAACCGATACTTCCCCATTTATGTTGGTCTTATTTGGTTTTGTATCTCGGTCAAAAATGTTGGTGTGTTTGCTCGGACTTTGAGCTCCACCAATTATAATGCTGGACTGGCTTGGTCGGTCCTATTTGTTCTGCATGTTAAAAAATAAGGCCAAGGGTTAGCACGGCATAGATTGCGCGGCTCCTATTGGAAATAGCTCAGTGAAGGACTTTGTGTTTTGACCGATAAGTCTCAGCTCGGTTCGACAACATGTGTGCTTAGCCTCCTACTTCGGTCATAGCTCGGTTAAGACCTATTGAAGGATCTAGTTGATCCTCCAGCTCGGTCAAGGTTTCGGGCGGAGGTTTCAGGGTTTTAGTTCGGTTCACTCTACTCACCGGTCTAATTGGTCAGGCAGCGCGGTTGCAGCCTCTACGAGAAGCCACAAACCAGTTTTTGCTCGGCTGAAGTTCTGCTTATGGATCTAAATGAGCATTTAGCTCGGTCCTACCCAGATTCAAACTGTTCATCCCAGAAATGGGAGGAATCTGTTCGAACCCAAGAGGAACAAGGGGCACGAAGGCCCCATCCATTCTCACTGTTTTCGTTTACCCTAGGGTGTGCTGGTCCTAAGCAATGAGAGGGACCCCTAATTGCCCCAACCAAAAACACGAAGAGCAGTAAAAGAAAAAGCACAAATATAGTAAATGAAGAACTCGAAGAACTCGAGTATGAAAATGCAATGGAAGCGGGAAAGGACTCACCAAAGTCGGAAGATGAGGTTGGTTCAACTCCACAAGCTTGGTGACAGCTTTAGTGGGGACGAAAATGGCGGATGAAGCGAAAGGAAATGCAGCAGCAGATGGGGCAGTTTCTTAGAGAATATAGAAGCTAGGGTTTAGGGTTTGTGTGAAAGAGAAGGTGAAAAGTGAAGGGTTTTAGGCCCTTCGTTGGAATACAAAAGAAAAGGCAGGCGCCGTTGGATTTCAAGGCAGATTGAGTTTTGGTAGCACTGCGAATGGCATGGTGCCCATCGGTACTCTAAAACGCACACAAATTCTGGTGTAAAGCCATTGATAACACTACCGAGGTGATGGCCGACCAAACGGGACAGCTCAGCGACAGATGTATTCCCGATCAGGCTCAGCTTGGTAATGGCGCAACTCAACCATGGCTCGGCGACATACATTTCTCCAATCAAGCTCGGCCTGGCAGGGGTGCAACACAACCGTAGCTCGGATAAAATGGTAACCCCAATCACGATTAGCTCGGATGGGGTTAAGGGGCAATTAAGAGGGGAGATTTACACCTGACTATACGGCCGAGCTAAGGTAACGTCAGACGTGACGGACCGTGCGGCGCTGAGCTAATCTCTCTGTTGACGCGGCCGGTGGCCTGACTTGCACGGTCGGAAATATTGACCAGTCAGGCATCAACTGGCGTAGCCGAGCTGCGTCTTGCACGTATTGGACGGAGCTCGGGTTAGAGGATGCTGACCGAGCTAAAAGGTAGCCCGAGCTAGGCGTGGCGCAATCAGGCAGACGCTTGAACCGATCACGATATAAAGTGGCTTCGTGTGACCGAGATTGAAGGTAGAAACGGTTGAGGCTGCATGCCTCGCAACTCGTTGGTCATGATGAACCGAACAAGAATAGTTCGGCGAGGTGGTCAGCTACCGATTCCAAGTTATAGGTCGACACATAGCTCGGTTATGTGCGTGTAATAGCAACTCTCCACAAGTGACAGGCCGGTTGTGGTACTCCGGTTAAGTATGCCACCTGGGCTAATGGACAAAGGGAGAGGACATCTGCTCCACGCACGCCTCAATACCGTTGGACAGTTTTGTGTGTACTGGTGGGAGTACTAGGCCTTTACGTGTAAGGTGGTGAGGCGAACACCTTGCCTGTCGAGGAAGGACAACAGAGGTAGTCTTGACAATCTTGGAAATTGCATGGCCAGCCTAGAAATATGGAAGAAGACAAATGTTAGAGGTATGCGAATTCACTCCCCCAAAAACACTCTCTCTCCGATAGCCTTCTTCTTCCTCAAGTGGTCTGACTTGATCATCGGAGGGTCTATCCGGCACACCACTGCCGGGCAGCTCACCGTTTCTGTGTCGCAGGATCAGACGCCGTCACAAGAAGCTTGACGTCCAAGGAATACGGAAAGCAGATGATATTTCGCCCCCGTACATTTACCATTTTGTACCATTATTTGAATTTTTTGTGATTTTGGAATCGAAGACTTAAGTTTTGTAATTGAAACTCAATTTTGAACTTGGCATAATATGAGTATCTATCTTCTTGATTATATCTAATCAATCAGAGAAGTATTTTATCTATTATCATGAAAAGTGATCTGTTATCCTAATCATCTTGTTTGAAGTAATAAAATAGAATATTTAAAATATGATTCTTAATTCATTGTAATTTTATCTCAATGAATGTTTAAATTGAACTCACTATGGGATCCTTTATTCATCGTGACTAGCGAAAACCTCACATTATTATGATGTTATATTTTCACAAGCTCTCACAAGTTTTTGCAAAATAAGATATTATTTAAAAGCAAAAAATCTCACAAGTTTTTGCAAAATAAGATATTATTTAAAAGCAAAAAATCACGTTTTCACTTTATATATTTTTTTGGACACAATGTCATTGATATGAACGACACATTATGATTAACAAGATCGAACATAATTTTCATTAACAAAATTATGCAACATGTTGTGGACGTTTGTGTTGCCTTATTTTTCTTATAAAAGAAAATATTATAAATGTGAGCGTATTAGTAAGGATTGAAAAATTCTTACAAATTAAATTCAAGCTAATTATTAAGCGATTACATTGACGGTTCTTTTGCCTCAATGAAGAGGACTTCAAAATTGTCAAGTATTAAGGAAAAGAAAAATTAAAAGAAGAATGAAGGAGGTAGAGAAAGATAATTGAATGAACAATCAAAGTAACAATTACTTACCTCTACTCCTATGCTTTGAAAAGGAAGTGCATAAAATACTTTGAAAAGGAAATGCTGAAAATAAATGCTTCAAAAAGAAGGTGAGTAAAATAAAATGCAGGAAATATAAATGACAAGAAAAATATAAATCAATTGTCTTTAATTTGAGTTCTGGCTCCTTTACAATGTAGCCATAAATGACTATTTATAGGCAAACATTTGTAGGAAAAAATTACCTAAAACTACTCACTCTTCCACCTCCTCCATTTCATACTCCATGATCTTCTATAACTTCTTTCAACCTTCACTTCATGTTCCATGGTATTCATCATCTTTTCACATTTTCTAACTTCTCATAACCTCTAAATGAGTAGAAAAGTGCCACATATCCTGCAATTATATAAATAATAACTAATAAAATCACAGATTTATGATGGCAACAGTTTGATAATGTTGGGGTCAATTTTTCTCGAAATATCAATAATGGATACTAGTGCAAATGAGTCAAGTTGAACAAAATAGTATGTTATTCAAACTTGGCTTAAAAAGTTAACGAATTTGAACATATTCAAACTTAACTTGTCGACATAACAATTCAATCTCGAATAAGTTTTTAATGAATCAAACTTGAGTAGTTAAATTTTTTATAATACATATATACTTATTGAGCTAAGTATTAAATTGTTCAACTTTAATTTGAGAAAAGAGTTTTAAAATATGTTCGAACTGGACCTACTTATGCATCGATCTCATACAAACTTTTAATAAATCAGAATTAAATGTGAGTAGCTTGGTTCATTTGGACACCTACTCATCTTTGCATAGGAATTCATGCATTTAATCAACTTTCCCATAAAACATGCACAATAGATGTGACTCCACTTTGGGGTGAATAACCTTCAATAATTTTCTATTTCTGCTGTAAGGATTGACCTTCAGTAGATTACAGGTTCCATTTTGAGGTAAAAAACCTCAAAAAGTTTTATATTTATGCCATAAGGATTGACCTTGAGTAGATTACAGTTTCAAATTTGAAAACAAACTCTTTGAATAAAAAAAAAAACAACAATAACAGTGGCTGTACTCACAGAAGCAAAAATTAAAGATCAAAACCCTCCACCTGGTCTGTTGAATTTGAACTCATCTAAGCATTAGAGTGCAATAGATAGAGGGAAGACAATGGGTAGAGTTGTAGGAAAGTGATTATAAATTATAACTTAACAGATTATAACTTATACCTGTTTGGTATAACTGTGAGATTATAGATTTAAACAGTGTTTGGTTTATAAATTGTAAAATAACTTTTTACTGTGTAATTGTTATTTTTGCTCTTATATGATATAAAAATGATTATTTTGTCATTTTTTTTTTAGTTTTAATTTAAAAAATATATATTTTATTAATAAAAGTTAATATAATTAGTATTAATTAGTATCAATTAATATAAAAATTGATACATTTGATAAAAATGTAATGGTTGTAACAATTTTTTTTCCATTATAAATTAATTAATATTAATTAATACTAAAATTATTAATTAGTATCAATTAATATTAATAATCAACAATTGTTATTAATTAGTATCAATTAATAATTAATTTATTAATAAATACTACCAATTAATATTGATACCAATATAAAAATTGTTGATTTTTTAAATTTATTAATTAGTATCAATTAATATTAATAATTCAATTTTATTATATTTTTTAATTATAAAATAACAATTTTATTATAAAATTTGCTCCTTCTTCACCTCTTCGTGCGTATGTCGCCAATGGCAAAACGACAGCAAAACACGATCCAAACGATGGACCAGAGACAAACAATGATGGCGAAACGACGACGGCGAAAAAGATTGAGATCGCAATAAAGAGTGAGTAAACAGAAATCTATTCATGAAACGAATAGACACAAATATTTACACATATATATATACACAAAGCATGTGCGATTTTCAACAACAAAGCAGATCGAGGAGCTAGGGTTTCACCGCCTCTAGTTCGTGCAAGAGAGGAGAAGAGGGAAAGCTGTTGTTCGCCAAAAATCGCTCAAAAATCACCTAGCACCTTCGTGCGAGAGACAAAAATGAGTTTGTTTCTGTTTATATACATAGTACACTTGTAATAACTTGAAATTGTGAAGGGTATTTAAATCATTTTGTCCCTCAAATTGTAACTATGCGCTTAAGCTGATCCGAAAAGTTTCTCCTATCCCACTCAAAGAAAAAACTAATTTTTAACTTGCAAAAAGCTATAATCTATATTATTAAGCTAAATCAAACACACCAAAATACCTTAAATTAAACTAAAAACTATAATAAGCTAAAAATAAATCCTACCAAATAAGGTCAACATCTTATTCTTTTAACTTAATACACTTGTCTTTCTCCCACTGCGAAGTTCTGCATAAATATTTCTTGAATCATCTTGAAGTGACATTTTTCTTTTCTGAATAAATGAAACAATGAACTGTACATTAGCAGCCTCGCCAAGCTTTCATTGCTTTTATACTAAGAAAACACCAGCTCCTTAAGCATCAGATGGTGTCAACTCCTGGACAATAAAAAAAAAATCTAGCCGTAAAAGTACAGTAAACATTTAAGTAAAGCCAACTGCATTTTAACATACAACTGGAGGGGGAAAGAAAAAGGGTATATTGGTCTCTTCACTACAATTCTGCTGCTACCAACATTTTGCATTGGAAGACGACAGGGCGTGATTGTGCCGGACAATAAATTAACAATAGGGAGGCACCAAAACTTGATATATTTACATCCCCAGGGGCTCAAAGTTCTACTTCATGAAGATCATCCCCAAAACTGCCACTATTCCTCGGCAAAGAAGTTTCACTAGGCATAAATGATGATGGTGACATACCCAATACCTCCCCTAGAGGTTTTAGTTCAGTCCTCTGTGGAGAACTATATGCATCGCTAAAGCTTCCACTCCACGAAGCTGTTCGCCTAGAATGAGACGAAAGGGAGCCATCACCATTCATCATTGTCCCCTTGTTTGAAATGGTGTCCATGCTTGGAAACCTTTGCATTGTCATTGATGATGGAGGTGCAGGAGAATGGAACAAGTTATTCGCAGTGGGTATTGGGGAATTTTCATTACGTGCAGTGGTTTCTTGCATGCTGTCTGTGGTAGTAGTATTAAATGTCTGTTCATTTGACGATACTGGTGTGGGAACAAAAAATTTTGGATTGACGCCACTAGCAGGTTTGGTGGATGGAACCGAAGGTGACTGGAACAAATTTGTCGGATTCCCACCACCTTTGTTGAAGGTGTCCACATACCTGCCAAAAAAATCCCGTTCAAAAATATGTTATTACATTTGATTATCGAAAAGAATGGGAAAAATAATTCTAGGACAAGTACGGGCCAGCTTGTAACCACAGAGAATAATATGCAGCCAACTCTGCCATTAAGCCTACCAGCTCAGAATGTAGGGAAACACATCCTAGCCATTTTTCAAATCTCAAGGTCGGTGTAACTATGCCAAACTTATGAGGGTCACTGTATTTTTTCCAAATCTCAAGGGTGGTTAGTGTAATTTACCCTAACTTTTTACCAGGAAAAAAAATTAAACGCAATGATTGTCAAATACATGTATATTAATGATTGTCAAATTATCCATAAATACATATTGAATGGCCTTTGCCATACATTGTTGGAGTTCTGGAATTGTAAAAGAACGTAATTGGCACCTGGCCACCAAAAAGGTCACCACTTAGTTTTTTGAATCTCTGGGGAGAAATCAAATGATTCAACCTAGATTTGAATACTACTAGTCCTCAAGGTAGAGAAGGTAATCAAAGTTAGAAGACTAGAACCCAAGCATAAAGCACAAGCTCAAGGAAGGAAACACAATTACTAGTTCTTGGCACCTGACCACCAAAAAGTCACCACCTGGTTTTTCGAATCTCTAGGGGAGAAATCAAATGGTTCAACCTTGATTTGAATACTACTAGTCCTGAAGGTAGAAAGTTTTCAAAACTTAGAAGACTAGAACCCAGGCATAAAGCTCAGGGGAGGAAAAACAATTATTAGTTCTACGGCCACTATTACCAGTACTCAAGGCAGTGAGCTTATGCAAACTTGAGAAAATTGAACACGTATCTAGATCCACCCTATCTTGGCTGGTGTAACACAGACATCTATGCCACTGGTAGAAACTTTTGTGTACCCAATGAATATCTGTTGCAGATAACTATACTAGCAACCAACATATAATGCAGCATCAACATATATAGAGAAAGTGTTTTCAGAGCTACCTTGATCGGACACCCATCCGTCCACGAGCTGAAAATTGATTTGTAGCAGGTGGAATAGGTGGAATTCCTGAACCGTGTTCCAAAGGAGAAGAGCTTTTAAATTCTGGGCTTCCATCACTAAGAGACCCTTCACTTTTTAACACACTTTTCAAGTTGTAGTCTGACATTCCATTTTGGAATGCCGCAGTTGTTGGCGGAGGTGGTGGGGCGGTTTGTTCAGCAGGGAGTTCAGCCCCTTCCTCCACCCATCTCTTGAGCTTTTCATCATAGTAAAATTTATTCTTTTCACCCAACTTTGCCTTCAGTAGCAATGCAATGAAAACAACGAGTGAACATGGAAACCAAGATGTTTAATATTTCTTCCAATACAAAAGATTATGACGGAAACATAAAGAACTCAAGAACCTACCTGTTTGTCCTGACGGGGCTTTAAGACTAACCCCACAGTCTTTTGCAAGAGCTGTGAACCAAAACTGAAATGACCAAAGCGGGATACCCCACTCGAGGCTGACGCTTTGCCTTGTGCGCTGGATGAGGTTGCTTCCTTCAATGGATCTACCTGATCCTACATCAAGTTGAGAAGACCCCATTTATATGTCACCAAGATCTTGAGAGCACTCATACATCAACCAATTTGTAATAAAGGTAGGTTTCTAGTATGGTCAGAAATCAAAAACCTGTCTCGGGGTTCTGCCAAAATCTGGCTCTGAAACACTTCTGTTATGCACTGTCATTCTATTGCCATCAGCTGTGCATTCACTTATGGGCTCTATTGATGCTGAAGGTATTAGTGATGACATTGCCATGGTTGATTGACTAGTTGATACTCTAGGCCCCATGGTTTGGTAATAATGTTCACTAGCCTGGGCAGCACCCTGTGATGTTGATGGTACAGGCGGAGGTAGGCCCCCAACAACACGATGAACTGTACTATCGAAAAGATTGAGCAATTTGCCCACTAATTTTGCCGGAGCCAAGTTTGTGGATTATCCACCCTGCAAGTGTGAAGTCCATGTTCAGGGATCAGCAGAGATACCCACATTAATAACATACAAATCAAAGATAGAGAGATATACCTGTTGGTGAGTTCATATCCTCTCCTCAAGTGATGAGACTAATTGTCTCCATGTGTCCACTTCTTGTGCTCGACCAGTTTTCAGAGATTTCAATAGTGCTTGACAGTACCTGAATTAAATGGGGTGATGATAAGAGACCAAAAGCTAAATAGAACCCTCAATGATAGAAAAGGTTTTGTATACATACTTCAATGACTCTGTTACTTTTCCCACTTCAGCCAGCATATGTGCATATACAAACTTATATGGTTGAAATGGTAGCAAGATAAACTGAGTGTTTCCAAGCACCTTAGAATATTCATATAACTCTGTCCTCTGTCCAAAAACCAAATAGGCCAAATTCAGTGAGATGTCCTTCCAATCCGAGAGAGAGATTGGGGTGTAAAGAACACAGTTATGAATAGCCTAGCTCAAGATTTAAGTTTACTCAACTTAGGTTCAGATTCCTGACAGGCTAGATATGATGTGCTAGGGATCCACAAGTACATTCTGAGTTAGGTTCAGCTATATTCAGCTGCTTAAATGTAAACAACAAATAGACTAGTCTATTCAACAAACGACATATACAAAAGAGAGAAATTTTCATCATCATTCTTTTAGAAAAATTTTAAGTTTTTCATCTTATAAGTTTATCGAAGGTTTAGCCCATCACATTGAGCACTTCTACATCATTGATAAATGTCAGAGACCTCACTGGCATTCAATGTCTCAACCTACAGAACTTGCAGCATGGGGAAGAAAATCATTCAACCTCCACAACCAGGAAAAATGGCATTGTTTAAAAAAAGGTAGTTCAAAAAATTCAGCAGAATTAGCAAACAACACCAAAGATTCTGGATTTTTTTTTTATTGGTAAAAGATTCTGACAGAAATTATGCTATACAGTAGGAAAATGATTCAATTTCTTTGATGATGATGTGAATCTCGAATGGAAAATAAGTTTTAAGACATTCTTACAAAACATTAGTTTCAAGACACAAACATGGTGGCTTCTAGAAATGTGAACATCTAAGGTTGCATCATATGCCATTTCCTTTGAGCTTTCAGTTCAGTTCCTGAACCCAATCATAGGGTACCAAAGCTGAACAGATTCTAACTCCACCAATTGAAGTAAAGAGTACAGAAGAAGACGAGAAAGGTCCCAAAATTTAAAAGAAGGTAAGGTCTCTTCCATTAAGCAGCAACTCAACGAAGTTAGATATGCAGAATCATATAATTTACAGAAACCTTACAAACAATCTCCCTAAATAATGCATGGTTCCAGGAGGAGACCAGAATAATTATCCTGCAACCTCCAAAACCCTCCATTTAATATTCAGGGTTGGACGAACAACCAGAAGTCTAGAAGACTAGAACTACTAGCCACATTTTAAGTATAGAAACATGCATGAAAAGAAAAACGTTGTCATTGATATTTTTCCATCTTTTGAAACACGATAAACACCTACGGAGACAACAGCAGTTGAGTGGCACCTGAATAGCATCTGGACTAGCATATGTTCGAGGGAATTTCCAGTGATCTGCTCCAATAAGACACAATCGTGCACTGTCCGAATATGGTTCAAAGTTTGCTTCTGCAACTAAGTAACAAATGTGTGCCGCAATAATCTGAATCATAACTTTCATGTAAGAATAAGCCACAAAACAAGACTAAAAAAAATGTAGAAAGAATGAAAATAAGTTCACTTAAAATCTTGAAGAAGAGGAATAATATACAGAATGTACCTCACTTCTCTCTTTCCACAAGCAATCTCCAAGATGAATAAGCACGAGTTCATCATCTTTTGTTCTATTAGCAGTTATTACTGCCAAATTCTCTTCCCAATCGTCTAGCATAACATTAGTGCCATACTGAAGTTCACAGCAAAAGAGAAAAAATTGAGGTCCGACCTTGCTGAGCTAAATATATCCACAGGAAAAAAAAATGTAAAATCACAACATATAACAAGGACAAGAAGGACAAGATTGGACTCAAAGCTTATTTCACCTTTACCAGTCAAACACTATCAATGACGGCTCAAATATAAAAAATGGGAGAACTTCCATATGATCCAAAACATAAGGTACACGTTATGAAGTAATTGCAAAATTTCAATACATATTACCTGCGCAGGCTGTGGAGACATATTTACAGCACCAAGAATGCTGCCACCAGACATGTTGTCTGTAGAAAACACATCTGCTGGTCAACCAGCAATTAGATGGCATAATGTCCGCAAAGGTAAGCCTGTTACTAGCTGACGAAGCGCCATTTGCTTCACAGTGTCGACATAAAACTGCATTGAAACAGCCCCCCACACACACACACAGATGCTTTAGCAAACTAACAAATCTACACCATAAAACCATTGGAAAAGCTACAAGGCAAGCATAAAAAGCACAAAGAAAACAATACAACCAACCTGATCACCAAGTTGTGTGGCAAGAACAAGTGCAGGACCCCATAACTGACCCTCGGTTGCACAATGTAAAGCCTCTTTCTTTCTACCAGAAACCAGAAGACTTTGTACCTCCGAAGCAGTTGCCTAAAATGTATGTCAATAACCATTACTAGCAATGTATTGCAACAAGTAGAGTAAATGCATACAGAGTGAGTCGTGGAATACCTGCATCTGTCCTTCAGATGGCAATTTCTGCAAGCAGTGGGCAAGAGCACCATAGTCACTGAATTGCGCACCATTCCTATTGGCAGATGTAAAAAGTCTAGAAACGGCAGATTCTGGAGCATCACTTTCCTATTAGAAATGCCAAAGCCAAAAAATGCTAAATAACATATTACTTAAATCCGTAGACAGTTGTTGATGAATTCAGTTGCTAATGGAGAAAAAGTAAGGACCACTTTTTTTTGGCAAAATACCATAACAAGTTAGGTTGACATTAACGTTGAGAAGTTATCATCAAATAACCAGAGATTGAACTAAAAAAAATTCTCAAAGTTACTATTAAAGCCCACAACACAAACCAAGTCAATACATGGATGCTCCTAAAGTTTTTCACGTATAGTGCATAGCCTTGTGTTTTTTAAAGTGGACCAAGCCCAGATGTCGGGCTTAAGCCCCTTTACCTTTAAGATGACATGCTACTCCATCATCAGGTCTTAAAAGAAAGAAAGAAAGAAAGGGGAGAGAGAGAGAGAGAGAGAGAAGATGAATAAAAGTTAAGAAAGAAACAAAATTTTCCTGCCAAAGCCCTCATCATCACACTCCTTTTCACTTTCAAAAGCTTTTCAAAGAGGTCCTCCAACCCGAAGTCAAGGAAAATTGCCTAGCAGGGCAGGCACATGGAGACCATTTTCCATTCCATGACTCATCACAAAATTCCAAGAAGAACAAAATAGGGGAGGGGAAAAAAAAGGGAAAAAGAAAAAAGGCAGGGGGAAGGGGGCAGGTATAATCCATAATTGATGAGCTTTTAAGAAGTAGACAAGCAAAATTCAATGAACTCCAGAAATGAGAGTGACTTGAAGCATTTATGGAAAAAGTATGTCCTATTTCCAACATTCCAAAAAGAAATGATACAAAAGCTGCCAAAGCTGTTATGTGGTTGAATGATGACCTGGTGTATAAACAAATGGGTTGGAGTTTTTTTTTTTTTTTTTACTTATCTTTTTTCTTTCCTGAGAAATGGAGAAGTGTAGGGATATACTTTTCATTCTTACAGCTGATCAAACAAGAAAATTAGTTGTAAGTTATGAAGCACGGACACGCATATGGACACGGACACGGGACACGGCAATTTCTAAAAAATAGGGACACGGACACGGCAAGGGACACGGCAAATTTTTTAATTTTTTTATAAATATTTTTATTTTAATACACATTAATTATTTTATTTATTTATTATATTTTTTAAATAATGTGTTTCAATTAATTTTTTTATTTTATTTTACATATATGTGTTTATTTTATTTTTTTATTAATATGTATGAGTATATATTATCTTATAATATGTATTATATATTATCTTATAAATATATTATATGTTATATAATAACTAGTATATAATATATAATAATAATATGTTATATAATAACTATTATATAATATATAATATATAACTATTATATAATATATAATAATAATAATAGTTTTTATATAATAACTAAACCCTCAGATCAAACGACAGAAGCAAGGGAGAGAGAGAGAGAGAGAGAGGGAGACAGGTCGAGGTCGCGATCGCAAGGGAGAGAGACAGATTGAGAAGGCGAGAGAGAGAGAGACAGATCGCGATCATCTGGGGTGTTCGATTGTTCGATCGACTGATGGAGCTTGGAGCTTCGACCTTCGACTGGATTCATGGAGCTTCGAACGGATTCATGGAGCTTCGATCTTCGACTGATGGAGCTTCAATCTTCTACTGATAGAGCTTTGATCTTCGATCTTCCACCTTCGACAGGTTTGTCTCTCTTCACTCTCTTCCTTTACACTCTCTCTTTTGTCTCTCCCTCCTTGCCGTGTCTCACGCCGTGTCCAAATTTGGACACGCGTGTCCCCTACAAGAAAAACAATTAAATTAAAGGGACACGGCAGATGGCGTGTCCCGTTCGTGTCCCTGGCATGTCCCCGTATCCGACACCGCCACGGCGCTGATTTTGCCGTGTCTATGCTTCATAGGTTGTAAGCAACTTTGAAAAGTTTGGTAACAACAAATGAGCGTAGGTTGTAATAGAACACTATAATGACTCAAATATCAGATGCATTCCGCTAGCAATAAGTTAGGTCTTCAGTCAGTTTCAAAGAACTTGACAATGCAAATATCATTTGGAAAAAACTAGACATTAACAACTGATTGTAACCAGTTATATATAACCAAAGGTCAAAATAAAACCAACAGCAAGTTTAGAATGCTAAGTAATTTACCCCTAATGCAGTGTCTGTGCCAAAAGGAGATCGAAGTTTTCCATAATACTGACATGCTATCTTAAGCAATGAGAGAAGCAACCTCAAAACTTTGCCTTTTCTGTAATCCACGTCAGGAGACTCACAATTTGCAATCCTCTCATCAATCCACTTGTTCACCTCTTTATTACCAACATTCCCTCCAACCAAGGGACCTGGAAAGGACTGTCGGCACAGTGTGTTGAAATAATCAAAGGCGCCCACTGCCATGCTTGATGGGTCAATTTTCTCAGTGACAACTTCCATCAAGCTAAGAACAGAGATTGAGCCTCCTAAAGGATCCTTCACATACAAGAAGCAAAACATTTTTTTAGCTTTTTCATTCAAGTGATGACATATGATAAAACTTTGCATTATAACTTAAGCTAGAAGAGTTCATGAGCTAACCTGGCTCCCATAGGATGAGGAACTGAGGGAACTATTATCTTTCATCACAATGAGTTTTCCACCAAACCCAAAAGTAACCAACGCATGCGAAGGACGGCCTGCAGATGACCTTCCTGTATTAGGAGCATTAGAAAATTGATGGCCACTCTGAAACGGTTGAGGCGAAAAATTTATGGAATTCTGATTGCCATAGTAATTGTTTGACACATGCATTTGCTCATTCTGCTGCATGCTTGGCTGATTAACCTGCTGGCTGAAGTTTTCACTACTAGGAACAAAAGATCGTGAACCAGTGGTTGTAAAGTCATTATGACCCTGGCTTGCTTTCTCATAAAATGAAAATGTTCCCCTGGAATCATAAGACTTCTGTTGATTGACTTGGTTGTTCGCAGAAAAATTTGAACCATAATTATTCTCCAATTGGTGGTTTCCACTGAAATCCACAGAAGCCTCACTTTTGTCAACATTCTCAGGTTGCCACATATTCACACCCTGCTGATTGTAATTACTGAAAGACCCAAACAAGTTAGAATCTTGGTCTTTCGCAGCAAAGCCTTGAGAGCTGTAGTTTTCCACTTGCCCATAGTCACCAAAAGTTTTTTGATCATTTTCATGGGAAGATGTACCAGTTGATGCAAATCCATTTTGATTTAGCTGATCATGACCTTGAATTGTTGATTGAACAGAGGAGGTGTAGGACTCCAACGAGCGCCACTCTTGGGCAATTGTATCATAATACCAACCGGGGTATTGAGGGTCAAAAACCATATGCGCTGGGAACTCGTTATTCCCTTGTGAAACCTGATTCCAATTAAAGACACTCTCAGCACCGCCACTCTCTTGCGACACCTGATTCCAATTAGTGACACTCTCAGTCGTGCCACTGCCATGAGACAACTGATTCCAGTTAGTGACATTCCCTGTGGTACCACTCTCAGCTACAGTACCCACAAAGGACTGAGCAGTTTGCTGCAAGTAAGAAACCTGTGAATTCCCATCAGAAGCAGCCCAATCACCAGAAAGATTGCAGTCAAAGCTCCCTTGTACATTTCCTGTAGCATCATTACCATCCACTTGGTACCATTGCCCAGTATTTGTGTCATACTTCCACCCCGGATAAAGATTCTCCCAATATTGACTACTATTTAGATCCTGCCCATCTGCACTTTGTCCCGTAGCAGCATCATAAGCTTGATTCTCTTGATTTTGCATGTAATCATAACTATTGCCATCGTAGGTAGTTTTAAGCTCATCACTGCTAGATCTAATCTTTGATTCAGTATTGAAATTATCCTCCACCTTCCCAGCTGAATCAACAGCTCCTCCAGCACCATCACCCAGTTCAGTAAAAAAATCCGAGTACGATCCAAACCCACTACTAACATTCTGCCCTAAATCAGCGTTAAACGCATTCCATTGCACCTCCTTAACACCTGAACCTCCAGATCCATTACTCTTGCTTATAGATGAATCCAAATTCACCTCTGTAGCAATAGCCACACCACAAGATTCAACCCCACTATCCAATTCAAACCCAATTGAATTGGATGACACTAGTGAGCTACTACTCTCTTCAACATTCCCATCCACCGACACTGCATTAACATCACCGCGAATTTCTTCTTCCTTAACTTGGGTCTCAGCTTCACTAGCTGAATCTTCAGACCCAGAAGCAACATCAGCAATACTCAAATTGGCAAATGCTTTCGCCTCATCAGAATCATTCATAATGTCGGTATGTTGAACCGACGACGATGAAGTGACCTTGAAGACAACATCATCATCATCATCATCAACTAATTTGTCAAAGAAAGCCTCATCCGTCTGATCCTCCACCTGAAATGGAGGATTCGAAGCCATCGACCAAACCCTAACCCCTCTTAGATCCTCCACTCAATTCACCAAAAAACCCACCAAAATTTCCCCAAACCCAGACCCAAAACCTCGAATTGCGAGCTCGTATCGTCACAAAAATCCGAGATCCCAACAAAACCACCGACTACAGCGAAACTAACTCAAATCCAGACAAAACGAAGCACAAAACAAACAAGATCTAGAGTTTTACCAATCACAAAAAAATAAATTACACCTCAACTCTGCAAATTTAGGCTTTAAATTCAACATATCGAATTAAAAAAACACACCGGAAATTCATATGTAAAACTGAACTTACCGATTGAGAGACAACAATTTCCGAAGCGAATCGGAGAGAGAGAGAGAGAGAGAGAGAGAGAGAGAGAGGGGGAAAAGACAAGCCCTCGATTTCCCACCAGCGAGACGGTCTCAAGGGTCTCAACAACCCCGCCAAGTGTTTTTTTTATTTTTTATTTTACTACGTTTCGGTTTTTTTTTTTAGTTTTGTTTTGTTTTTGTTTTTGTATTGTTTTACTTTATTTCTAATATAGTTTTTTTTTTTTTTTTTTTTTTTTTTGTGCTAATAAATGTTTGTCATGTATTTATTAGATTTGGCTGAGTTTTATGGTGTAGGTTAATATTGAAAGTACAAGCAATGCACATCTTACACTATTTAATTTGAGTTAATTAATTGCCTTATTTGATAAAATTAAATTAATTTCTATTTAATTTGAGTTAATTAATTGCCTTATTTGATAAAATTAAATTAATTTCACTTTTAAAATTATTGTAATTTATTTAATGTCATTTAAACTATGCTCTGTCTACACTATTTTATTTATTTTTTATTTTTTATTGTTCATGTCGCTTAGTAAACATATAATTAACTACATCAATACTTCCTTCAAATCAAAAGTTTATAGAAAATTAATTTGTTCAAAATTGTAGAACTTGCACCTAAAGATATATTGATTCCACTTAAAATTATATATCATATTATTTAATAAATTTTGCTAATAAGTATCTCCTGGACATAAGAAATAAACAAAATTTATATATATCCCGATATTATTCATTTTTTTAATAAATTTCAAAACACTTTATAATTTTTCCACACTTTTTCAAGTTTTTTTTTTCCCCGTTTTCAATTTTTCCAATATTAGCATTTGTCTTATTATATAAACTAATTAAAACTCAATTTTGATCACATATGCTACTAGAACCAGACTCGGTTCAGTGTTTAAATTTCACATTAATTAATGTATTCTCTCTTATTAATGGTATATATTAGATTTTTAACGGTAGTGGTACATGTATCAATTAGTGAACTAATTAGTGTACCAATACTAGGTATGACATTATTATTGACCTCACTCATTAATCATATTATAAACAATAAAGCTTGGGAGCTCGAGAACCCCCCCGAATCCCCCGAAATTCAGGAGGGAGAGAGAGAGAGAGAGAGAGAGAGAAGAGAAGAGAGGGGAAGAGGGCTGCCCGATGGTCGCAGCGTCGCCCGGCGTCGCCTCGCAGCAGCTCGTCGCAGCGTCGCCGGCGTCGCCTCGCAGCAGCGTCACCCCGCAGCAGCTCCGCCTCGCCCCCTGCCTCTGCCTCCGCCCCACCTCCGCCTCCAACCCTAGTTTGTTGGCCCCCTCCCCTCCTCTCCCCCTCCCTTCCTCCTCCTCTCCTTCTCCTTCCTCCTCCTTTTCCTTCTTCTTCCTCCTTCCTTCTCTTTTCTAATTCTCTTCTTCTGAAATGGAATGAAAAAAAAAAAAAAAAAAAAATTCAAAAACGACTTTGTTTTTGAATTAAGGGGATTCGGGGGAGGCTCAATTCGAGCTCTCTATCACGGTTGTATTATAAATACCATTATTATTCGATTTTTAATAATGAAATATTTACCATCTTTTTTAAACCCAATACATTAATACTTGTGATTACATAAGATATATATATACATAAAGGTAAATTACAAACACATCACTCAGGTTTATTTAAATTACAAATTACTTTCTCTTGTTCTAGAAATTACTTTATATCTTTTAAGATTTCTAATTTCATAACAAATAAGTCCTTTTATTAATAAATCATCAAGTTAATTCACAATTTTTAATAATGTTAAAATTTTATTTCAATTAATAATTCAGATAAATTTATTATTATGTAGGTGAACAATTAGAAATTTTATTTTTTTAATTAATTCTGTTAAATAAATAATTCTGATAGAGAGATATTTATAATTTTCTAAATCACATGAGACAATTCGTACTTTAAATAAATCTTAAGGAGTATATTTGTAATTTATCAAAAAAACATAAGATATAAAAAGATAATAAATATACAATAATTGTTAAATTTTGTTAGTCTTGCTGTTGACCAAAGAACCCTTATTGGTTGATATCAACATACATCTCAACCATAAATAATATATTTTTTTAAAAATCTAAAAATTTTAGATTTAAGCAATCTCTGACCAAAATTATTATGAGTTACCATTCAACAATTTTACATCGATTGTTTTTGACTCTATTTAGGGATGGTTATTTTAATTTAATTTGTGGAGCCGGTTTATATTCGTTTAAATGAAACGAATTTTACTTGTTCCAATACTTATGTGAGGTGAAAGTGGATTAAATTTTAATTATCCGTAATGGGGGTAGGGCGAGGCGGGTATTGCCTCTATCGATCCAAATTCGACCCGATATAATTATTAATAATAATAAATAATATATGTATATATATAATTAAATATAAGAAAATAATATTAAAAGTCTATGATTTTGTTTAAATATAAATATATAATAATTTTAGGTGTTGTTTGACAAGTTGGTTTGTAGTTAAAATAGTCACAAAAGATAAAATAGGCTATTTTAGCCACGACAAACAAAACATCACATTCAAACCATAATCATTACACTATTCTCTCACAAAAAAATCAAAAAGTCAAAAAATCCTTTCTAAATCAAGTTTTTTAGCACAGACTAAAATAGCCAAAAAAACTAAAAAACTAAAAAGCTAACTCACTTTCCAAACGGAGGCTTAGAAATCTTATTGTTGTGGAAATAAAAAAATTATTTAACATATTAAAATTTTAAATAATTTTTAATTTTTTTTAATTATTTAAAATGTAATCAGATATTTACGGGTGTCGAGTATCCGCGTGCATCCGCGTAGACAGGGTGGGGTTGAAAATTTTTACCTGTGACGAGGGTGGAGCAGAAACGGGAGCAAAGTTCGTCAGCGAAAACAAAAGCAGAAAAAGACAAAACCCGCCTCGTGATATTCCTAGCTATATTATATTATTCTTATTCAAATGGTGCATGCACGCACACCACGTATTGGACCTCGTGCTTTTTTTTTTTTTTTGGTGGGCTATTAAACTGTACTTGAGTAGAGCCCAAACCACGACTCCCTCTAGCCCGGGGGACTGTGGTTGTGGCCTCCAATCTAAAAGGTTGGCCTACAAAAGTAGTATGGCCCAACAAGATGTGAATTATACCACTATTAAATTATATTTGTCAATTTTTTAAATTAAAAAATATACAATAAACTCCACATATTTCACATAATTATATTGAATTTTAAACCCAAAATTATGGACCACTTTCTCCACTCCCCCAACCCCAAACCATAGATGGGGGGACACTATGAGCAGGTTGATGCACCTTAATTAAGTTTTGAAAAAGTACTGGATGGAATTTGAGTGCATGTTTGGGGTTTTAAGAAAAAAGTCAATTTTTATTAAAAATCAAAAAATTACTAAGTTATTTGTCATTAGTTAAAAAATAAAATGTTACATTAATTTTTTTCATTCATAATTTTTTTTTTCAACTTCCCAAAATGGATCTGTTTGAATTGATTTTCAAATCTTTTTCTAAAAGATTAAAATTTAATTTGATGAAAAAAATTTAAAAAATAAAAATTACTCATAATTTTCATATAGTTTTTATCTTTTTTTAAGTGTAGAAATAATTTTTAAAAATAAAATATATATTTTTAGTATTTATTTTTGTCAAACTAATTTGTATTTTTTCAAAAAAAATTCAGAAAACAATTTTAAAAAATCAAACCAAACAGATCCATTTGAAAAGTTACTATTTTTTAAAAAAAAAATTGGTGAGTTAAAAAAAAAGGGGATTTGACATCTAATTTTTTTTAATTTGATAATGACTTTATAATTTTTTTAACAAAAGTTAATTTTCTTCTTAACACCCAAAGCATGCACTGAGATTCCATCCAATACTTTTTTAAAAACTTAGGCCTTGTTTGGAAAGTTGGCTATTTTAGTAGAGTATTTTAATTTTTAGATATTTTAGTAGGCAAAAATTTTTGTATTTGGAAAGATGGTTGGATTTTTATGTAGTTAAAGGTGATATTTGATTTATGAGAGAAAAAGTGAAATAATTATTGATTTGGTGGGACATTTTGTCTTATTGACTATTTTAACCTATTTTATTTTTTTTTATGAATTTTAGCATAAAAAAAAGCCAAAAATTCATTACTCAAACAGGGCATTAATTAATGTGCATCAACCTGCTCATATTGTTCCCCCATCTATGATTTGGGGTAGGGGAGTGGAGTGAAGAAGTGGTCCAAAATTTTGGATTTAGTTTTGATTTTTGATTTTTTAAAATTCATGAAATTCGGATTTGAATTTGTATTTGATTTTGATTTTAGATAGTCAGTGGTGCAACCATTTTTTTTCCTTCACCAAAAAGAACAGCTGGAAAAAAAGTGCAGAACTTGTAAAATTCAGCAAGAGCAAGCAAAGCTCAAAATACAAACATATTTATTTAAACATATATACATAGGCACTACCTAGTAATACATACAAGAATGGTTGAAGACTATTAATAAGAATGAGCAGAGAGAGTTATATTATGATGTAATACTCTCTATGCTATGCTCATTTGTTACATCCTGGTTAAGTAACTTGTGACATTTTCATACCCAATGTATACATATGGGTACAAGGCATTGATTAAAATAAAATAAAATAAAATAAAAAATCTCAATAAGATACAAGGCATTCATTGCTCCCAATTAAAAATGTGAAATTTGGAAACAGTTTTTTTTTTTTTTCATTTTCATTTTCTTTTTCTTTTTCTTTTTTTGAAAAAGTGAAATTAATTTTAAATGAATGCCACAAATTTAAAATGTGACATTTGGAAACACTTTTGTTTTTCCATTTTCTTTTCCTCTTTTTTTTTTTTGTTTTGAAAAAGTGAAATTAATTTTAAAATTTTTAAGCAAATTTTCATTCTCTACTCCCCTATTCCACCACCTTCGCCCACGAGCCATAATTGAACTCTAACATGGTCAGTCGGTGACCTCTAATTAGTTTTGAACACCTGTTGGCCAGCTAGCGATGAGTTCTGATTACTTTTTGTGTGATTTGCTTGTTAGTTACCACCCGTGATCTCTGGCCACCAATTCCAGTGATGACTTGTCACCACTTCTACTACTAGTTATCACATTCGTCCACCATCCACTATCAACTACCACCTTTAACAACTTCCCAAATATATTTCTTTAATTTTGTTTTCAATTGTTTTTTAAACATTTTTGTGCACTAAAAAAGTTTTTGTTTTGTTTAAAAAAAAACTAAAAATAAAAGCTTATTTCTTTTTATTTAACAATGTTATCAAACAATACTTAAATATTTCTTAGCATGAACTCAATACATTAACCTTGAAGAATAGGTGGACGCTAGATGTTAGTGACAAACATAATCTACCTTAATTTGTGGGATTAGAGATAACGTTGATCTCTGTCTATGTTGTTGCTTTATTGGTTGAGAACACATCTGTCTATATTAGAGACTAGTCAATTAATTTTGAATTAAATAACTCTAATAATTCTATCATGCAATTAGAGCCATATATTGGATAGCTTTTCCTGGCTAAGGCCTTGTTTGGGTAGTGCAAAATAATCTAAAAAGCCAAAAAGTTACTCAAAAAGTTAAAAAGTTAACACTATTCACCAAAAGTCAATAATTACGGCTGCACAACTCCCAATTCAAATTTTCCTCTAAAAATCAATTTTCACAATTTTTTATTACATATTTTTCCATAAAAAGTCAAAAAGTTAACCCAAACATCCATATTTTCAATCTCAATTTTTTAGTCAAAAAAGACAAAAAGTGCACTTATTTAGTCTTCCCAAACAAGGCCTAAATCTCCATCCCGCATTTGTCTCTCTTATATGCAGAAGAGTGTTAGAGATTTATCTCATATCATTTCTAGTTCAATTGTAGACTTAAACAATTTCTAGTTCAATTGTGGACTTAAACAATGTGATGGGTCTATTAAATAGTTTTCCAAAAATTGATACAAAACAAAGTGAACCCAAATGCTCAAAACAGCATAACATACTCTCAAATCACAACCACAAGCCAAAAATATTTATAAAAAAAAAAATTAAAGATTAAAATTAAAGATTAAAAATTTAACCTTTGAACTATAACGTCAAAGGCTGCAATAGTGTCCACGTTTGATGGGATTGATGAATTCGGGATCGGAAACTGCGGAGACCTCATGATGTTGGCTAAAATCCTCGTCTTCCAGTGGAGCTGGCATATTGAGATCTATCAAACAGTCTCCAAATTTTCTACCACATTTCTTATCAACCAAACAGTCACCAAATTTAGCAGAGTTTGATGATGATGAAATCAACAAGTGTGATCTCTTGTGCCTACCAAGTGCTTGATCCGACCCAAATACTCTGTAACAAATCGGACACTCATGAAGTCTCTGATCACAATTGTCATCTTCATTGCCATTAAAGCAACTCTTGACCTTTCTGTGACTCGTTCTCAATACTTTCTCGCGAGTCCGACTCGGCCTCAACTCATCCGAACTCATCCAAGTGTCTCTCGAAAGCATCATGAGAGACAGAGCAACGTCTTCTTCAGGGGACATATCGGAGACTGAACTCACTGGTTCCAACTCGGCCACTGAGTCAGTTGAATTGGGTTTTTTCAATCCTTGATGTTCTGCAAAACCCATCTTCCGAGTCCGCTTGGATCGCCGGCGAGTTGGGTTTCTTGACAACTCGGTCTTGCTTTCTGTGTCTTGAACAAGTGGACTTTTCTTTGGGTTTTTTTCTCTCAACCCATGAAACAGAGCTTTCTCTTCACTTTCTCTCTGTTCTTGGTCTGAAGAAGAAAGAGACGAAGCTGAGTCAGAAGGGGCACTGAGTTGTTCGGTTTTTGGAGGAATTGGTAGAATGGCTAAGTGAGACCTCATGTGACCACCCAAAGCTCTGCCATTGGCGAAAACTTTAGAACATAGTTTACACTTGCGTCTCTCCTCCATTAACAAAAACAGAGCAGACCAATCAAGAAATCTCTCTCTCTCTCTCTCTCTCTCTCTCTCTCTCTCTCTCTCACACACACACACACACACACAAACACACAGACAGTTTGTGATCCAGAGGAGTGCAGGAAGGGTGTGGGAACTTGAGAGGAGTAGGTGACAAGCATTCTTCCACCAAAAGACACACACTAACCCAAAATACTTTTTTGCATATGAACTTTGGAAAATAACAAAGTGGAAGGTGGAAACTCACAGAAAGTGATCTGCTAAATAATTTTTTTATATAAATGCTTATTTTGAAAATTAAGTTAAAAATTAATTTTTTAATTTTATTTTTAAAAAAATATATAAAAAAATTTAAAGAAGTCACGTGATATAAAAAAGTCAAACAGTTACAAGTTGACTTTTAACCAACTTTTCAAAATAGGCTAAAAGAGAAATGGTTATGGTACATATATGCACTTTATAATTAAAGAATAAAATATCATAACTATATATTTTTTAAGTTATAACTAAAAAAAATGTCATATCCAAACACGACAGAACTAAAGATATCATGAGTCATATATTTAAAATGTTGCATCAATGATGCTTTTAAAATTATAAAGTAAATGATTTGTGTTTTAATTGAAAATAAAATGATCACAAATAAGAGCTTAATTTGTATCGAAATTTTGTCTAAATTTTATTGATTGTATATTATTACCTGAAATTTAGAGATAAGTGAGAACTTTTTAAAAATTACAACAATAGAAGAGTAAATTTTTTTATTTGTAAAAACATGAAATTTTTTTTTTCCATTTTCACTAGTCGCACCACTTCTTCACTACTCCTCCACTCATTCAAATAACTCCCACCCCTTCCTTACCGAGTCACATGATAGTTTTCGTCAACTGATCTTAGTTTAACACAAAATTAATAATAAAATTATATTGTAACTTGACAAAAAAATATAAAAAAATTAATATTATAATTAAAAATAAGAAATCAAAATAAAATTTTGTATAAAGTATATAAAATATAATTTATCCTTTATTTTATAATTATTTATTATTATTATTATTTTATGGTGCAAGAAGCCAAATTATCAGCATGCCGGTCGGTGCTTTTCCTTGAATAGTCCATCGGACTTTTGTTTCATGTGACCACACGCCCATGTCATGTAATGCGTAACATAAAAGCCTCATCAGCCGTGCTCGGGTCGAAAATGCTGTTAAGTGGGCCAATCTCCTGAGTGATTATTGAGTACTTCGCAACACAGCATAGTATTATGGGATTGTTTGGGCACTGTTACATTAGTATATTTTTTGATTTTTTATTAAAAAAAGAAATAAAATATGAATTGAGTTTGAAGTGATGCGATAATAATGTAATGTAATTCAAATAGGATAATTATATCTCAAATATGATAATATACTAAAATAATATGTATTCTTGTAGCACATGCCAAACAAAGCCTATGATTGATGGGAAAAGTAAGATATTATAATTGCGTGTTGAGTAATTTAAAAACTTGAAAGGATATTGTGAATGATGATCAATGAAGAAGTATGAACACGTACTATTCTAAAAATTCTGAATAATTTTTCCATTGACCATGGCATCAACCCACTCTCTTCTCCTATATTTTGTTCATCTGTTTGATTTTCATAATCTATTTTTAAAAAGTTAAAAATTAATTTAGTAAAAAAAAAATAAAAAATATTTGTTAGTTTTATCTGTTGGGATGACAGAAATAATTTTAAAAAAAATATCTTTTTAATGGCCTAAAGCTAAGAACACATTAAAAATATATTATATATTGAGATCTACAATTGTGAATAATAATTCAATTTACATATACGTTTTTTTTATCATTTTAAAAACTAAATCATGAGTCAAAATAATTATTCTAATGAAATATTCCATCTCACCGGCATTTTAATAAACCCAACCCTACCCAAATGTCCCTAAGCCATAATTCATGCCAAATTTGTGACAAGCAGAAAGTACCATCATGTTGCTGCAAAAAAAAGTTGCCATTAGAGGCTTATGTACAACTAATTAAACATGCATGTTACAACACCCAAAAAGAAAAAAGAAGATTACAATCAATGGCTAGTTGCTCTCGAATCATTGCTTGTCTTGTTTGAATAATATTAGCAATGTTAAAATTGAGACTTTAAAAGATGATGATTCACAATCATATTGTAGTGCTCCCACTGACATAAAGCTTGAAAGTTCAGTTTAATTCCACACACACAACTTGCCTATAAATAGGCATTTGTGGTGATTATCAAATTATATCAAATACATGATCAACAAATCAATTGGTGAAAATATATATCAAGACAAGAGAGGCTTCTCTTCATCGACCTCAGTTTCCATGGCATCTCCATCTCCATCTACATCTCCGTTTCCTACTGAAAAACCTTCTTTCCCTTTAGCCCATAGAAAGAAATAGAGGCCGGTGAACATCAGAAACATACCAGCAGTACTGTAATAATCGAGGGACATCAAGTCATCAGAATTTTTTTAACAAAAAGCCTAATTTGGTATCGCTTTTGTTTTTCTTTGTTTTCATTTTTCATTTTTACTTCTCATGTTTCAGCATTGAGCCTCTTGGTTGAGGAACAGCGGGAGGGTTTGTAGTTACTTTATTTTTATATTCTTTTTTTGAAGAAAAAAATAGTTATTAAAAGGCGAATGATTTCCTCCCGTTCCATTAATTGGACTATAAGGTATACTTGAGAGCTTTTTGGGACCACTTGTGGTCCATTGATCCAAACCTTTTAATTTTTTATTTTTTCCCAAGTAAATCATCTATGAAAAACAAATCAAGTTGATTGGATATCCGAAATCACATGTTTGGATCAAATTTGTATTTAAAAAAATAGAAGATATATTTTGCAAATCAAAAAATCTATTGTTTGGTTAATAAAAAGAGTTTTTTTTTTTATAGCTAAATCAACTATTGATAGGATCTGGGTTGTTGCTCAAATTCTCATGAAAGAACTCAAATTCTCATGAAAGAACAGTTACGCTGCGTTTGATTGGAGGATTTGGAAAGGGATTTGAAAAAAAGAAAGGGAAAAGATACGTGAAATGTGAATAAAATATAACTACATTTCACTTTCACTTACTTTCACACATATTTTCCCTTTCTTTTTCCCAATTTTTTTCCAAATCTCCCAACTAAACACAAATGCTAGTAAAATGAGATTTCAAATTCCAATCAATGAAAATAGTTATTATTCAAACATGCAAATTTTTAGAAAGAGTTATTAAGGTACCTGCCAAGAGTAATGGACTCGCCAATGGTGATGAAAGAGAGGACAACAGAAATGACAGTTCCAATGGGACTAAACATGGATACAAGCACTGGTCCTCTTTTCTTCATTGCCCATCCATTGAAGCTCACACACAATCCACTTACTGTCCCTCCCTGTCCCATACAAACCATCATCAATTTCAACAAAGTTATCATACTAAACTAAACTACAAACATATGGAGGTAACTGAAATGGAAGAGGTTGTGATTAATACCAATAGAGAATAGCCAATTAGGTCTCGAACACTGACAATTGGCCATCCAATATCAAATTTGTGATTTTGAATCAACTCTAAAATTGCAGTTATTATCACCCCTATCAGTGATGTTATTGCACACATTGACATTGGTGCTGGAAAATGTCCCAATGTTGAAGCCTGTGTCATGTATTCAAATCATCAAATCAAACCCAATAAAATAAAATAAAATAAAAATAGAAAAGAGAAAGAGATATTCAAAACATAATTTCTTGTGCAAATTACACAATCAGTTCTTATACTTTGTCTCTTTTGTCAATTGGATTTTTATATTTTTAGTTATATTGAATATTACCTTACCCCTATCTATGAACTTGTAATTATAGTTAGGGTTTT
This sequence comes from Camellia lanceoleosa, assembly GCA_025200525.1. Taxonomy (NCBI): domain Eukaryota; kingdom Viridiplantae; phylum Streptophyta; class Magnoliopsida; order Ericales; family Theaceae; genus Camellia; species Camellia lanceoleosa. Next base: position 155,993,885 of record CM045769.1, on the reverse strand, counting down.
GAGGTTGAAGGCAAGGGTGTGTGTATTGAGGAAAAAATAAAACATTTGAATTTTTAATTATGTGCAACGAGAAAATATGTGGGCTGAGAGAATTGGGCAAGTGAAAATAAAAGTTTCTAAGGGTATGCATCTAATTTGAAATGATTCATTCATTCCTTTTTGTATGAACCATTTTGCCATTAAAATAATCTGCAAGAATTCAATGCCAAAATTGATAGAATTGAAATTACAGAAACTACGGGTATAATTTACCCCAATTTCTTGAATTTGAAGGCTATATATATCTATATTACCTGTAAGACTATGTTGCTTGATAGAACAAGAACACCAGCCATGAGATAGATGCAGCCAATGATCTTGTCTATGTCAAACATGTAATCACTATCAGATGTAGGTGGTGGTGGAGATGCCAAGTCAGTAGTCTGCTTTGCTATGGGAGTGTGCATTGTACTCTGCATGATGCTCATTGTGATTGCACCAATCACACACAAGAATGTCCCTACAATCTTCACTCTGCTGTACATGCAAGTCAGTTTCAATTTCTCTAACCTGCATCAAAAGTTGCAATATTCAATTATACCCTTTCTTGTTATAATGAGTCTGCAGATAGAGAACCAATCACAGTGGAGTAATTTGAGTAAAACTGTTTCATTGAAAAGTAAAGTTGGTACCTAAAAGCTACAGCAATGACAAAGATGAATCCAGGAGCAAGGTTAGGCATAGCTGTGGCCATTGCTGGTGAGGTTAGCTTGATCCCCTTCAAGAACAAAGATTGGAATAATGTTACTCTGAAAAAACAAACACCAAAAAGTAAATAGTTAGCCTCAATAATAGTCTATGCTTTACCCATTCTTGAAAGACATTAGGATAATTTCAATGTTTACAAGGCAAAAATATTAGATATGATGCATTGTTTGCGTGCTATTTGTGGTTTATAAAAAATCGTAATATATAGTAAGTGTGTCAGTCTTTACTTCTTAACTACTTAATAAAGGTGAGTCAACATATTCTACTCATAAAAAATTTCAAAAGGTGATTAGTTTGGAACATCACGTAGACAATGCCACATAATGTTTTGAGACTACTATATATTTACTTGTTTATAAGTAACCTCAATTATGCTTTTTAGGTTCAAGAGTAAAGCACATTAAAGCTATGTATGGGTTTGGATAGAAATTTGAGAAGGAAAATAAAAAATGTGAGGGCAATATGAATAAAATATAAATTAAATTTTTTCTCAAATTTTCTCTCTCTTCCCAAATACCTACCCAAATTTATAATCTAAACATATCCTAAATGACATCCATCATAATTCCCCCTTGTTGAGGAAATGGTATATACTGTATGTTATTTCAAAATTACAAATAAAATTACTATCAATACAGAAACCAATCATAAAATCATATATAACCTTTTCATATGAATTTGGGATCCACAAACACAGAAATCAATCATAGAACTAGTGGAGGTCTTATCTTTTTATCTTTTTGGGGCTCCTACACTCATATAGAAGTAATTCGATTTTGTGATTGATTTCTGAATAAGTAAAATATGGAAATTAACTGTGACATATTACATATATTTTGTCAAACCAATGGAGACAGCTTGATGCACGTTCAGCTTACAATGGGTAGCTCTTACCACATCTTCTTTCAGATTTTACATTCGAGAGAAAGTTAGTTGGGTATCATTATCAACCCAGTTTTGAAGGTAGTTGGCTTAAAATGAGGTGATTTTATTGATCAAGCAATCTTACTTAGAGTTGGGTTTAAGTATTTGGATTGATCTATCCCATAGAAGCTAGAATAGACAGTACATTTCAATCTACATAAATTTATTTTATGAGTTAAAAAGATTTAATTTTTTTTTATAAATTCTTAATATCAGTAGCTGGCCTTCGCTAAAAGCAAGATTGGTAGATGAAAAACCTTGAATTTTGAAATAGTCAGATTTTTTTTTTTTTGTGTGTGTGTGTTAATGGGCTGAAATTAAGGGTGAAAATTTTAGATAGGACTCGAATAGTACACAAAATTAGTAAGTTATGATTGATTATTTTTTAATACAAAACAAACACAAATCGAAAAAACATGACATGAATATTAGTAATATGACACAACGTCCACCCCTATTCTGAAGAACCAAAGCATAGATAGCTTCCATAATTCTTTCTAATCTTCTTCTTTCTTTCTTTTTTTAAGTTGTAAAACAAGGAAGACAAAGAAAGAGGAAATATATATGTAAACCAAATGAGTTTTTCCCAACAAATTTTCAATTATCAATTCAACTTAGAACATAGATGGGAAAAAAAATTAAAACAAGAAATTTGCTTACCCTCCAAAAGCAATTAAAACCAGCTGAATACACAATTTCAGAGTCAATTTCTTGGGCCATTTACTCCTGCACCATAACCAAAGAAAGATAATCATGCATCTTTCACACCTTCCAACCCAGAAAAAAAATGGAGAGAGAGAGAGAGGGCTACCTTTCAAAACAAACAGAGAGAGGAGAGAGAACACAGAAGGTGGCAAAGGTAGAGAAGATGATGATAGTGAGAGGATTGAGGCCTAAGAACATAAGATAACTCAGCAACACTGAGTTTCCAGCATATACAAATTGCACCCCTATCAATCCTGCTATTAATGCAAAGTCTTCAAGCAATTCTTTCTTTGGACTCCCCATCATCATTTTTCTCTTTCTCTTTCCCCTTGGAAGAGAGAGAGAGAGGGAAGAGGGCTTGTTTCTCTTCTCCTTTATCTTCCTTTCCTAACCTTACTTTACATGCAAAAACTCTCTCTTTCTCTCATACATGGTGGTTGTTTCGGTTTTTCTGTTCTCTCATTCTCTTCAATAATACCACGTATTCAGAAAAAATATCCCGAAAATAAAATATATAGATCAAATTTATTCTAGATATCGGTTCTTTGAGTTATTGTTCCATCCCCCTCTAGGTTGGTTGGTGTTTATGTATTTCCCTTTCTATGTCCTCAGCCTAGCTAACATTCAAATGTTACACCTCCCTTTCTCTACCGGTTTGTCCGGTTGTTTGTAAGCAAAAGAAGGGTTTTATTTTTCTTTTTCGAAAAGAGATTGTCAACAAGGTGGGTTTTTTTTTTTGGTAACTAACACATCATTTTTACCATTTTTAGGAGGTTAATTCCTTCTAAATGAAATTTTTGATGGTTGTTTTGAAAATTAATTGAGCAATAGTGACTTTTTTGTTCTTTTGAAATGGAAGGTGAGCTTGAAGAGATTTTTTGTACACAGATAAAAGATGGTCTAGATTCCTCTTTCTTCTTTTTCTTTTTCTTTTTTTTCTTAGGGTTTTTCGGAGAAAATCTCTCCTTATTTCTAATTTTATAGAATACAATTCAATGGTTGTTTTGAAATTTTAGAGTTGTATTTTATTTTATTTATTTATTTATTTTTGTAGTATAGAGGTAATTGTCATGACTTGTTCCACCGTACTTAATGATTAAGTATAATAATTGTAGTTAGTCAAAACCGATTTTAAAACTAAACATATTAATAAACGCAAACAAAAATAATTATTTAAATGAGACTACCAAAATATACATTAAATTTTTTATTTATTTAAAACAAAAAGTTCATTAGGCTGAGGTTTACAAAACAAATAATTAAATTTGTACAAAAAGATCTATAAATATTTCAAAGATGCATTGTGTTGTCTATTCATAGTTCCATTCTCGAAACGAGTTGTACACCTCCCTCCCTAACTATTATCTCCGAAAAATTGATAAACAACTTATAAACATATTGCAAAAAGAAGAGTATTATAAAAATAGTATAAGGGCATAAAATCATCATGAATAAATATTTATGCCAAATTTGATAAGATATAAAACATTTTATTCAAAATAAATTAAGTTGTTTATGTCTATTTAAATAACATAAAGATATTTTAGAAATCATATATATAGGATATCATATAGAATAGATAACCATATCCACAGGCAATACAAATCAAATAGTCATCTAAGTGATAGCACATCACAGTGTGATAACCCTCACCACTGATTAGTGTTAATCTATGATGTACGGGAAAGAAATAAACCTTATCGTATAATCCTGTTGATCAAGTCTGCGCTCCTCCGTACGTTGTCACTTTATCACCTGAAAACATAAACGTGAGCTAGCCAGCGGGTGTGTGCCGGAAACCTCTCCGATGCCTAAGTTAGTAAGCTTGACAAATAGACAAAAGCTCTGTGTATTCAGAAAACAAAGTTGTGTTACATCTTCATAGGTGATGTTTGTGAACTTTTATAGGTTTCGTGTGACACAATCCTAGTAGGACTTCTACTCCTCCATGCAGAGTCCTCCTAGGATTCATACTCCTGAAGGATAATGCTTATCCTTCAACACCCCCCTCACAGTTTAAACCAAGTGAGATGGTTTTACCATGGCCGAACTACCACGACCAAAGTAAGCAAGGCCATGCCGAGCCACAGAGTAGACCGAACTATCGATAGTTTGGTCCCCTCCTTCACTGCTCTGCCTCGGCTTTTCCTGCTCAAACCGTGCTAACTATGTTGTTTGAACCGTGATAACAATTAGCTAGGTCCTACCGAGCTATCCGTGCTATGCCTGCGACCGGTCTAACTTTGGCGACCGAACTAACTTCAAAGTAACCTTAGACCGGTCTAGCACAAAGTATCTTTAGTCCGGAATAATCTTCAAGCCTCATTCAGACCGGACTAACTTCTGGGTTTTGGGCTCCTTTTACTCTGCTATTCTTATTTTGGCCCATTAACGGCCCATTGCCCAGCTCGGCCCAATCTAACCATATAAATTACCCTCTCAATTACCCCTTAATTCCATCAACAAAACATGATAGGGATTACTTGTATATCGGCCGAGCTAACAGCCAGGCTAAAAAACTTTTAAGCCTTTCTAGCCGAGCTAAAAAACTTCTTTTAGCCTTTGCAACCGAGCTAAAAAACTCTTTTAGCTTGTCCAAATTGAAATGACTTAAACCGAAATGACCGTCCGTCAAAAACGTCTCTTCAATCACAACAAGCCGATCGTGTCCCATTCTAATGACACGTGGCGACTCGATTGCCCTCTTCGCAATTGCACTACGCAGATTCGCATAAAATTTGAACAGTCTCGCGTTTTTTCGTCCTTCCTACCTTCCAAAACACCTCTTTCGCCCTTTGAATCTCCCACATCAATCGTTTTACTGTTCAAGCTCTTTCTCTCTCTCTCTCTCTCTCTCTCTCTCTCTCTCTCTCTCTCTCTTTCTTCTGAGCTCTCCTTGTTCTTCATTTTGCACTTTGAAGAAGCTGCGTGCCTTTGCTGTTGTCTCTACTTCCATTTCCATCTTCTCGTGTTTCTTTGATCAGGTAAGTTGCTCAAGTTCGTTTTTTCCTTTTTTTTTTTTTTTTGCTTTCGTCAATCTATTGCATACTATTTTGCAAAACGCTTTTTTCTGTTAGTTTTGCACTTTTCTGGAAAAATCTTAACTATAGGACACTTGAATTCATGTAATAACACGAGAAATACTAGGTTTGATCCATAAACATGCCCCAACCGAACTAGGATACTGTTTATGCCGTATGCAAATCTATCCAGACCATAACCGAACTTGAACTTGTGTGGATATCAGTAATTTTAATAAGTCACCATCTTCTGATTTACTTTAACTGAACTAAGTTTGAACTTAGCATACTGGAAACCTTAGCCTACGGTCGAGCTAGACCTTCGGGGCTGAGCCAGCTTTCTTAGTTTTTAGACCGAACTCAGAAAGCTACCCCTAGAGGCTCAACCGGTCTAATAGAACCTTCACACCGACCGAGCTAACAAAACCCCTTGCTCAACCCGAGCTACCAAGCATCTTGTTGAAACCGAGATAGAACCTGTAGCATCCCACATAACCGAAGTAGGACTCCTTTTATCTTGTTTTGATTTTGTAGCACGATCAACGATCTGTGCTTAACACCTTTGTTTTCCACTTTGCAAACTTAGGTTGCACTACTCAAGGCTACTCAACCGAGCCATCGAGAAGCACAATTTTCCCACCGAACTAATTTATTTATAACTTATAAAATAAATGGTGAAGTATAGATTTTTGGTAAACACACCTGGCGGTCTAGCCGAATTCCACAAGGATTACAATATACCTGACAACGTCCAACTAACTTTAGCCGAACAAAATACCACACCTTGGGGAAATGAGGGCTTTGTACCTTTTACACTCCTATCCATAGTAGAAACCGGTCTACGATTTCCGGTCCAACCTTTGCTCTGTGAATTTCTTAGGCAAACCAGGATCTGCCCAACCCAACTTTCCACCAACTCATACCGGATAATAAATGGCATAGCCGAATTAAACCGCCGAGCTGGCCTTAACCTCGGTCTTGCCAAAATATTCCACCAGTATTTCATAGGCTCCAAAGATGACGGCTGGGTCTATTACCTAAGGATACACCGTCGCCGAGAAAAAATAATAAAAGATACGCCGGATAAAGACCTAAATGATGACGATTTTTTCTGGGTATCTGGGAATTTTGAAGACCACCAAGCCCAGATCCCAGGCCGAAGTATAAATTGGAATAAAGGAATCCCTGGTATACTTTACTTCGGTTTCCTTTCATGTGTTTCTTTTATTTCAGCTTCCATTCTGAACCGAACTAAATATTGCTTTCATTTATGCAGATTCAACTCATCTCCATTCACTTTACAGCTACCCCAATCTAAACATCCTCCGCGCCGCACTACGGTACTCAGAACGGAGTTGGGCTAAGCTACTAAATTTTGAGCTGACATACAGATACATCGGTCGCCGAAAAGCCAGAGTGACCGATTTTTTATTAGAAGACCCCCCCGAACCGGACTAAACCTTGCCCCAAATTAACCTCGTCCCTCTTATAGCCGAACAAGAAATGGCAAAAAGAAAAAGAGTGGGGGCTCTTCTGACCGAAACAAACAAGGCCGAGGTACCACTACCCAACCAATCACAAGAAACCGTGGTGGCCCTACCATCTCAACAGCCTTCAACATCTCGGGCGAACAAGCGTGCCCGGACTAGCCAAACCGAGCAGCGCCTTGTGAACGAAGATGAGACCATTCTTCCGCCACCAAGCCCTCCACCGAGCCCTCAGCCGGAGTGATCCGACCGATCTAGATCTTCCAAGTGGGCACCTAAGCTCACTTTCCAGAACCGAGATATCCAGGACACCGACTCGGTGGTCGCAGAGAAGGATTACGTACTGGCCTTTAATCTGGCCAAGAGTGTGTGTTTTCCAAAAGACATGGAGCACCACCACAATCAACTGAACACCGAACTGAAGTCCATCCGGTCGTCAACGAAATCAATGATTCTGGTAAGTAGCTATTTTCGATCTTTCTAATTTTTCCAAGTTTCAACTCGGCTAAAAAGAAACAATTCTTTTGCAGGCCATTCAGAAAAACAATATCACACACAGGCGAGTGTTGGAGTTGAGGAAAACCACAAGGCAGGCAATGGCGGAAGCCGAAGCTAAGACTGCCGAATTAAAACAATCACAAGCAAAGACGGCCGAGGTAACTCGTCTAACGGGACTAGTTGCCTCAGCTAACAGTGACAAACAGCGAGCTCTTACCGAAATGAAAGATAAATATTTGTGGGAGATGGCACAGCTTAAAGGCGCTAAAGACGCCAAAATAACAGCTCAAGAAGAAAGTCAAGACGCCGAGCTGAAGGGTTTCAAGGAAGGCGAGGTCGATACATCCAAAGAAGGTGAAGTGCGAAGGAATTGTTCTTCAAATGCTACCGGAGGGTGTTGTGGAGCGGCTTCGGTTGTGGGCCCGACACCAAGGTCTACAATGCTCCACAGTATTTCATTCCTACCACCGCGCAGTATCTGCCGACCTCCGTATAATTTCTCAAAGCGTCTGACGATGAAGAAGAAGATGAGCAAACTGAGACTCCGGTTGTTAATGAGCCTGCCAATGATCAATCACCTTGGAGCAGTGGTCAAGACTTGACGACCGAAAACGTGCTTCCAACAGAGACCGGGCTTCCAACCGAGACTGCTCTAACCTCTGTAACCGGAGTCGATGTTGATATTGAAGCCGATCTCGAAGATCTTTTTAACTAATTCTATAATTTTTTCTTTCTTGGACTTGTAACCGGGCTGCGGCCCCTCCTGTGTACCTGTTTTTTATTTCAATGAAAATCTTCTTTTGTGCTCAACTCTTATTCCGATTTTTGATTTGTATGCTTGCACTTGTAATGAATTTTACAATGAACTCTTTTGCTCGACTGTGATCTCGGTTTGAATGCTTGCTTTCTAACTGCAATTTGAAATATTTTTTGGCAATCTGAGTAGGCTTACTAGCCAACCACTCTTTTAGCCGATATACTTATTTCGGCTGAAGAGTACTAAGAGTTTGTTTAATCCAGCCAACCACTCTTCAGCCATACCCTTACTTTGGCTGAAGAGTACAAAGAGTTGGTTTAATCCAGCCAACTACTTTTCAGCCATACCCTTACTTCGGCTGAAGAGTACAAAGAGTTGGTTTAATCCAGCCAACCATTCTTCAGCCATACCCTTACTTCGGCTGAAGAGTACAAAGAGTTGGTTTAATCCAGCCAACCTCTAAGTTAGTTTTTCTAGCCAACTTAGAATAAAATGTTTGGTTATTGCGACCAAACGTCCTGCAGCCTGGATCCTTATCCTGGGCTTAGGAGGGGCGTTGGTTTAATCCAGCCAACCTCTAAGTTAGTTTTTCCAGCCAACTTAGAATAAAATGTTTGGTTATTGCAACCAAACGTCCTGCAGCCTGGATCCTTATCCTGGGCTTAGGAGGAGTGTTGGTTTAATCCAGCCAACCTCTAAGTTAGTTTTTCTAGCCAACTTAGAATAAAATGTTTTTTTTTTTTTGCCCCTAACACACTAATTTACTAAAACAAACTATTACAAAGAAAAATATTTATTCTAAAAAGACAACTATTTGTTTTATTGAGAAAGGGAAAAAATTACACATACTTAAAAAAGAAAAAAGCTAAAAATAAAATAACTTGAGATTGGCAGTATTCCATGGCCTGGGAATTGTCTTGCCGTGCTCATCTTCTAAGTGGTATGCCCCTTTGCCTGCTAATACAACCATTTTGTAAGGTCCTTCCCAATTAGGCCCTAACTTGCCATCTCCGGGCACCAGGGTGTTTCCCATCACTTTGCGCAGTACCCAATCTCCGATCTTGAATTGTCTTGGATGAACTGTCTTGTTGTATTTCCTAGATAACTCTTGTTGGTACGAGGCAATGTGAACCAGTGCTTTTTCCCTTCTTTCCTCTGCAAGGTCGAGCTCCAATGTTATGGCCTCGCCATTCAAGTCTGGATCAAAATTCTCGCTTTGAATCGTGGGGAGGCCAATTTCCAGTGGGATTACTGCCTCCATACCATAGGCTAAGGAGAATGGTGTTTCTCCTGTTGATCACCGAGGTGTGGTGCGGTAAGCCTATAAAACATGAGGGAGCTCTTCTGCCCACTTGCCTTTTGCTTTCTCTAACCTTTTCTTTAATCCATCAAAGACTACCTTGTTTGAAGCTTCTACCTGTCCATTTGCTTGGGGATATGCTCGTGTAGAGTTGTAGAACTCTATCTTGTACTCTTCACAAAAGCCTCTGAAGATTCTGCCGTCGAACTGAGTGCCGTTGTCTGATATTAGTGCCTTTGGTATGCCAAATCGAGTGATGATATTCTGCCAGACAAACTTTTTCACATCTTTTTCCTTGATTGACGCCAAGGCTTCTACTTCCACCCATTTTGTGAAGTAGTCGGTTGCTGCAAGAAAGAACTTCCTGTTTCCTGGTGCTATTGGAAGTGGTCCTACTATGTCCAATCCCCACATTGCGAAGGGCCATGGGCTAGTTAGAGGTAGGAGTTCTCTGGCAGGTTGGTGTATTTGGTATGCGAACTTCTGACACTTCTCGCACTTTTTGACATACTTTTCTGAATCCGTTTGCATGTATGACCATCAATATCCTTGCGAAATTGCCCTGTATGCTAGTGATCTTCCTCCTTGATGGCTTCCGCATACGCCCTCGTGTATTTCGAACAAGAATGCTTCCACTTTGCTGGGATGTACATACTTTAGGTAGGGTCCTGAGAATGACTTTTTGTATAATGCCAAAGATGAGAAGAGCCAAAATAGCTGCGACTTTGCTCTTATTCTGTTGACTTCTTTTTTCTCTTCTGGTAAGATGTCATCTTTTAAGAACAGGATGATGGGATCCATCCAAGAGAGGCCTAGCTCTGCGCAACATATCTCTTCTGCTTCGGGGTCTTCAATGTTTGGTCTAGGTAGGCAGTCGATCAGCAATGGATGAGGGATGGAAGTGTCTGCCATTGAGGCAAAGCCTGCTAGTTCGTCCGCTCTACTATTTTCCTCCCTGCCGATTTGTTCTATCCTGACTACTTCAAATTTCTTGATCTCTGTTCTGATCAATTCTTGGTATTTGGCCATCCTGTCATCCTTTGCTTCATAGTTGCCAGATATTTGGTTTACCACCAGCTGTGAGTCGCTGTAAACTATTACCTCGGTGGCCTTCATGAAGAATGCTGATTTGAGGCCTGCAAGAAGCACTTCATACTCCGCTTCGTTGTTTGATGCTGGGAAGCCAAGGTTGATTGCCTGCTCCACCACTAGGCCGTTTGGAGAGATGAGGACGATACCGAGCCCTGCTCCATGCCGGTTGGATGCTCCATCCACGAAGAGCTTCTACATCTCTCCAACGAACAATTTCCAGCAAGTGGAGGGATCAGATAATGCCTTGGGATCTTCCATGTTGCTGGTGTCTTCTTCGAGGTCCATGCTCGCCGTCTGTTCCTCGCTATTTGATTGTACCAAGTCTTTGTTTGTTGGTGAGTCTTGACTTGGTGCAGCATGGTTTGCCTCTTCTTTCCTTGCTTCGCTTTGGTCCGCCTTGGCGTCTGGCTGAGTATCCTGCACCAGGGGTTGCGCTATTTCGGCGTCAACTTCCATCCCTAATTCATCTGTTTCAGTCAGGTCGACTGGGCAGATGTGATGACTTCCTGGTGTGAATTCTGCGACAAAATCTGCCAATGCTTGAGCTTTTATTACGGTTCTGGGTTGGAATTTGATTTCGTATTGTCCCAACTCTACTGCCCACTTCAAGATTCGCCCAGAAAAGTTTGCCCTTTCAAACAAAGCCTTTAATGGGAAGGCTGTTAGAACAACTATGGTGTGGGCGTGAAAGTAGTGCGACAACTTTCTTGAAGCCATCATCAAGGCCAATGCCAGTTTTTCCAGTGGTAAGTACCTTGTTTCGGCACCCAGTAATGTCTTGCTGACATAATAGATGGGCACATGTTGGATTCTTCACGGACCAACATCGCGCTTAATTGCGTCTACCGAGATCGCTAGGTATAGGAAGAGTTCTTCTGCAGCTCCTGGGGTGACAAGTAGTAGTAGAGAAGACATGTATTCTTTTAAGCTTTCCAGGCCCTGGCCGCATTATACGTCCCACTCAAACTTGGGCTTTAAGGCATGAAAAAAGGTCGTAGTCTATCCGACGACGGCGCTTATAAACCGATTGAGCACAATGCCACGCCGGTGAGACGCTGACTTTTTTCGAGTTTGGTCTCTCCAACTCCTGGATTGCTTTGATCTGGGAGGGGTCTGCTTCGATACCTCGGTTGGTCACCAAGAAGCCTAGGAATTTGCCAGATCCTACTCCGAATGCACACTTGGATGCATTGAGGCGTAACTTGTGCTTCTTCAGGATCTCAAGGATCTCACCTAGGTCCTTGAGATGGTCATTCTCGTCCTTGCTCTTGACCACCATGTCGTCGATATAAGCCTCCATTGTTCTGCCTAACAATGGTTCGAACATCTTGGTGACCATCCGTTGGAATGTCGCCCCTACGTTCTTTAGGCCAAAGGGCATGACCTTGTAACAGTACAATCCTCTTGGATTTGTAAAGGATGTGACCTCCTGGTCTGGTTCATGCATGGCGATTTGGTGGTAGCCTCTGTATGCATCCAGAAAGCTAAGTCGGTTGTGCCCCGCCGTTAGGTCTACCAGTTGATCTATCCGTGGTAGAGGAAAGCTGTCTTTTGAGCACGCCTTGTTGACTGTTTTGTAGTCGAGGTAGACACGCCACTTGCCATTCTTCTTTGGCACTACGACTGTGTTGGAGATCTATCTTGGGTAGTGTACTTCTCTAATTGCTCCTGCCTCCAGCAGGTTTCCTACTTCTTCCGCCACTATCTCAGCATGGTGGAGTGCCGATCTGCGTGTGCGTTGAATGATTGGTCTGGCGGATGGGTGGACATTGAGTTGGTGACAAATGAAGTTGGGATCAATGCCTAGCATGTCGTATGGTGTCCAGGCGAACACTTCGATGTTAGAGGTCAAAAATTCCAATACCTCTAATCTCTCAAGCATAGACAACGATTTAACCGAGCAAAAAGAACTTATCCGGGTTCTTTTCATCTATTCTACCTCTACCAAGTCTTCCACCGCTTCGATCACCGCTTTGTCGACATCCGCGAATAGTTCATTGCTCGTGTTTTTCCACCGAATGAACAGATCCTTTGGCAGCCATTGCCATTCACCGTGACGAAGCATTGCTTCGACATGATCTGGTCTCCATAGACTTCTTCAATTACCCCGGTGTTGTTGGGGAACCGCATTACTTGGTGGTAGGATGACACCACCGATCGCATGGCATGCAGCCATGTTCTGCCCAAGATGATGTTGTAAATGGAGGGGACCTTCAATACCCAGAACTCCACTTGTTTCGTCACGCTTCCTACTCTGACTGGAAGAATTATTTTACTGACGGGCCATTCCGGCATGGAGTTGAATCCAATTAGGGGAGATACGGCAGGCGCCAAGTCTTTGTCTTGTAGCTTCAATTGTTTAAATGTTTTTGTAATACATTATTTCACATGAACTACCTTGGTCAATCAGAATCCGCTTGACGTCAAAATCCTTGACTTGGAGGGTGACGACCAGGGCATCATTGTGAGGGCAATATATCATCGCCAAGTCTTTATCTGAGAAAGACATGACGTTCGTGGCCTCTGTCTTCCCTTTCTTGGTGGTAGGTTGGGCACTTAGTACCTCTCTTAAGTGCTCAGCCTTTTTGATTGAACCTCTGAGCTTGCATACACGCTCAGGTTCGTAGACCCCATGTATCACATTGATCACGCCTTGCGGTGGGGCGTCGATTGGCATTCCGTTGGGGTTATTATGGTCCCGGGGTCGGTTGCGCCTCCTTCAATGTATTTATCCAGTGACTCATTGTCACCAACTCCTCCAGTGTTGTCTCAATGGCGCATTTTCGGTCAGGTGCCCCTTTTCTTTGTGGAAGGTGCACCGTGATCTTTCGTCATAGTCTTTCTGAGCTTTCCCAAGCTTGGCTGGCCATCTGACGAAAGGCTCATCCCGTATTTCACTTAGAATTCGGTAGATCAGTTTCTTGAAGACCGTGGTTATGGCAGTGCGGACTCTCAATCATCTTTTATCCTGGTCTTCTCCGTTGTCACGCCTGCCTCGTCCGTTTTTGCTTGGACGGTCTACCGCGTTGACCTTTGCTGAGGCCTTCTTATCTGGTACTGTGGTCGTGCCCGATTTTGTTTTGGCACGTGTGCCATCCTCTTCCACCCTGATGTGCTGATGCACTCTCTCCATTAAGGCTTCCATGGTGAGGAGTGGTGTCATGGTGATTGAGTCCCTAAGTCTGTTCCCGACTGGAAGGCCTCTCTTGTATTGTGCAATGGCGAGATTGGTGGGACAGTCTCCAATCTGGTTGAAGGTCTCCTAGTAGCGACTGTTGTAGGATCTTAAAGTCTCCTTATCACCCATGTTGATGGAGAGCAACTGATCGATCTCCACCGGGGTTTTGGTGTTCGTTCGGAACCTTGTGACGAATGCTTCTGCCAATTGTGCCCAGGAGGCTATGCTGCCTTTTGGAAGTTTTTCGAACCAAGTCAAGCCTAGGTCGCCAAGGCTAGATGGGAAAAGGATGCACATTAAAGTCTCGTTTCGCCGGTTTATTGCCATGACCTGGCGAAAATGGCTCAAGTGTGAGTAGGGGTCCGTCTTTCCCTCATATGTAGTGAATTTGAGCTGAAGGAAGCCTGATGGTGGGGGCGCATTTTTAATATCCGGAACGAACGGTGAGGTATGCAGCCTCGCTAATGCCTTGTCCGTTCGTTCGTAGGCAGAGCGCGGTATTGGCATTCCAACCTCGACGCTTCCATGCGTCCGAGGAACCAACCGCTATAAGGTAGAAATTCTGTGTGGATCGCGTGCCCTGGCATCCTCCTTGCATCATGCCCTTTCCTCAAGCACGGTTCGTAAGTCGGACGATCTGGGCAACTCCGTCTGTCTGGATCTTGTTTGGTGCGTATGTGAGGGCCAATAGGTGCTTCTTCACAGATTTACGACCTCTCGATCTCGCCCTCTCGGACACAGAGTGACGAGTTCGAAGACTGGATTGGGTATTGTCATCCGAGGCTTCTACTCTCATTTGTGAGGTGTAGTATTCTACTACGATTTTCCGAGTGGCGAGGGCGTCTTGTTTGCGCCCTCTCCTGCCGCCACCTTTTCCTTCACTGGCGCTTTAGAGATTTCATATCCGTTGCCATCCGTCAGATCAATTGCTCGCCTCGACGCGATCCTCCAAAGCTTGAGGATCAATCCTCCGCCTTTGTCTTTCTGGGCTCTGTGAACGAGAGTGACGAGGGCTGTTAGTCTGCCTTCTCCCTCTTATATCCCTCATGGAATTCTGTCTTTGTGGCTCTAAATCCCCTATGGGAGGGATAAGAGGTAGGCCTTCGCGCTTCGCACCCCCTTCTGGAGTTTGTCCGTCAATGGTAGACTGTGGTAATTCTTCGTTGTGTGCCATTGATTCTCAAGAGGAAAAGCTTGATCAAGAGGTTTGTTCTTGTCTGAAATTCCCACAGACGGCGCCAATTGTACAGGAAATAAATAAACCTTCTCGTATAATCCTGTTGATCAAGTCTGCGCTCCTCCGTACGTCGTCACTTTATCACTTGAAAACACAAACGTGAGCTAGCTGGCGGGTGTGTGCCGGAAACCTCTCTGATGCCTAAGTCAGTAAGCTTGACAAATAGACAAAAGCTCTGTGTATTTAGAAAACAAAGTTGTGTTACCTCTCCATAGGTGATGTTTGTGAACTTTTATAGGTTTCGTGTGACACAATCCTAGTAGGACTTCTACTCCTCCATGCAGAGTCCTCCTAGGATTCATACTCCTGAAGGATAATGCTTATCCTTCAACACCCCCCTCACTGCTTAAACCAAGTGAGATGGTTTTACCATGGCCGAACTACCACGACCGAAGTAAGCAAGGCCATGCCGAGCCACAGAGTAGACCGAACTATCGATAGTTTGGTCCCCTCTTTCACTGCTCTGCCTTGGCTCTTCCTGCTCAAACCGTGCTAACTATGTTGTTTGAACCGTGCTAACAATTAGCTAGATCCTACCGAGCTATCTATGCTATGCCTGCGACCGATCTAACTTTGGCGACCGAACTAACTTCAAAGTAACCTTAGACCGGTCTAAGCACAAAGTATCTTTAGTCCAGAATAATCTTCAAGCCTCATTCAGACCGGACTAACTTTTGGGTTTTGGGCTCCTTTTACTCTGCTATTCTTATTTTGGCCCATTAACGGCCCATTGCCCAGCTCGGCCCAATTTAACCATATAAATTACCCTATCATATGATTAAGCATATTAAATGACTGATTGACTGAAATCCTGAACTGATTGATTGAGTGTATAGCTTAAGTGCATTTCTATCTGTTGACTGTTGAATGATCTGTTTATGTTTTATGTTGCAAATTGCGAATTGAAGGCCTTATCGGCGGTCGAATCCGAAATTGATTAATGTTTTATGCTAATTAGAATTTATGCGATTTTATGATAAATTGGATTGAAATGTGATTTGGTATGATTAAATTGGATTACATACAGCTAAATTACATTAGTTTGAAGTATTTACATGTTTGCCACTTAGTGAACAAATCTAGGATCTTTTAGTTGACTCTTATGTTAGCATTATAACATTTCTCCAGCCACTTCTAGAGAGCAAACCGACTAGAGAGAGAGAGAGAGATAAGAGTTAGTTTGATCTCATCTTGTTTTGGCTTGGAATTTGGAAGGAATTGTAGAAGATTTGCAACATTAGACTCTCATACTTTGAATTCAAGGCATAAGGTAGGAGAACCATCTTCTTGAGCTTGCATTTGAGTTATATCTTGCATGATTCATGGAAGTTTAGTGAGTTGAGTCTAGCATTGGCTTAATGAGTTGAATTGAGGCTTAAATTATCGCATGCATGTACATATCTTGAAATTTAGAGTTGTTTTCATGGAAATTATTACATGCATGTCCATATTATTGTTATAATCCATGAATTCACCATGTTTTTGGTAGGATTGGCTCACGTGATCTTGTGTTTGAAGCTTTAAGTTCATATAAGCTCATGCATGTTACATTTGAGTCTTGTTCTTGAAGTTTATTGAAATTGTGTTTAATTGAACTACCTTTGGGCTTTGATTTCTCAAATTGATCTTTGAAACATGTCATATTACGAGTTTACAAGTGTTTTCCAGAAAATTAGCCCAAAATGATTGAATTTGATGCTTTAAAGTTGAGTTTTGAGCTTGAGGTTCAAATTTGGAAATTCCAGATTTTGGACTCACGCTCGAGCGGGGAACTCCACGCTCGAGCGTACACACTGAATTCATGCAGTCCGCTCGAGCAGGGAAAGTGACGCTCGAGCGGGAAATGCGTGTATCCAGTACTTTCATGTGTTTTACAGTCCGCTCGAGCGAAGAAAGTGACGCTCGAGCGGGGATCCTTTGTCTGCATGTCCGCTCGAGCATAGAAAGACACGCTCAAGCATGACTCTTGTTTTCTGAAAATTTTGTAAAGTGTTTAAAAGTGCATCTTTCCATCCTAGGCATTCCTAGGGTATGTTTAAGGCATCTTAAGGAGGATATTGATGTAGAACCACACCGAGGCAAATTAGGGATTAAGTTATTAATTTCCTAATTGTGTAGTTTAGTGTGTTCGCTTCAGAATCGCCATGTAGGGTCGACATCAGGACGCCTAGTCGCCATAGCCCAGCTTTCGTGAGTAACAATGTTGTAAAGATATGTTCAATCATGAATATTTTCTGAATGAATAACTATACTGCTTTCTGAAATGATATTTCTTACTGAATGAATGTTTGTCCTATTTGTGAACTGTATTCGTGGCAGCCATAGCAATTTCTTTATTCATCATCTTGCATCGCATCGTCACAGAGATCTCTGTCGGTTCCCATGTTTGGAACCACTACTGTTTACTGATATGATGGCCATCAACTGACTATTTAGTCTGTTAAGACCTACTGTACTGTTTTACTATTGGATGTACCACATATGACTATTATAGTTTCTGAATGACTGTTATGGCATGAGATATGAGCTACAAACTGAATTACTGATATACTGATAAATGACTGTTTTCAATACCGAAAGGACATTCATTCTTAACCTCTTTACGCTTATGTTATTCACTGGGCTTTAGCTCACTGCTTATATATATATGTAGGTGTTCAGGCACTGGACCGTTGCTAGAAGCGTCAGGCTAAGCTCCCGTTTTGTCAAAGCCAACCACTGTGCCTCACTCAGAGGTTCCAAGTCCTTCAAGCTAGGGCTTTTTGGGGTGTTTTAGATTTTTTCCTTTTTGTATTTGTTTTTGTAATACTGTATAGACTGTACCTGTACTGTATTGTTATGGTGGGGATTTGGTCTCTAACCTGAATATCTGTATATGATGTATGTACATACTATTTTGTTTCGAATGTGAATATGTTTTGAAAAGTCTTTTTGCATACAGACTATCACAGCTCATTGGATATCTTTCAATTACTGTTTTGGCTTCCGCCAGCCCCTGTACTCTGTATTACTGTTTTACTGTTAAGCAGACCTTCGATAATCTCGGATTACTAGCCGGTTACGATGCTAAACTCATAGGGACGGATTTGGGTCGTGACACAAAGGCTCAATGGATTTATGACTAAACAAATGTATAGACTCAATAAGTGGATTGTACGGATTCTAAAAGTAGTTCTCACATAGTATAGTATGTAATTCCACACAGGCATGGGACATGTGTGATGGTAATTACACAAATATTTGCTCGTATTACACAAATATTTGCTCATATTACTAATTATCAAATTATTATCAAAATCATATTTAATAAACATTTTTTTCCATAAGTTTTTGTTCTTACACAAATAGGTTCATAAATAGTTATATCCACGAATTTCCTTTTCACTCAAATAAAGTTCAATAAATAATATATTTGAAACAATCACATACATCGCAAATCATAATTTACATAAAACAATTTATGACAACTTTAAATATAATATAACTCACTTGTGTATTGAAATATAGTTCTAAATTCTTTCCAAAATTTATGAAAACCGGATACAAATTGAACCGATTGATCATAACCTCGCTCTCCCACTTCTTTCTCCATTTCTTTTCCCTCCCACTCTTCTTTTCTCCATTTCTTCTCCTCTGCATACTAAACTTATGCCTATATATATGTATGCAAATATTTGCATGCTATGAGACATCTGGCTTTGAACAAAAATGTCTTCAACTAATGCCTTGCTATTTGCATGCTATGCAATGTCTTGAACAAATTCAAGCTGGCAAATTGCACTTTTACGAATTATACTTTGGCCTCAAACTTTATAATATTTATATTATGTTGTAAAATTATATTTTACCCTAATTACAAAATTACATATAGAATTATTATATATATTTTTTTCATTTGTAATTAAATAATCTATATAATAAGGAAGCTCGGTTTTTTACTCCATATGGGACATCTATCCAAGGTGGCAAGGTGATCCAACGGCTGAGATTAATAAGGAAGCTCTCCCCCTTTCAAACCCATTTCAGTCCCCATTTCACCGCCCAAAATTTCAAACCCATTTCACTATTTCTCTCTCTTTCATTTCATCTTTAATGACCCGGAACTGTATGACGTAATTACCGATAAATAATTATGTGGTTATATGATTTAATTGAAGAATATCTGTTGAATTTAGGAAAATATCTGTTGGGATGATAACTTCGGATCAAATCGATGACCGTAACGTTGAAAATGAAATTGAACACGCCACGTGATATCGGAAATGTTTAGAACCATCTGAAACAATAAATTGAAGACTGATTTCTGTCTGATTCGTTAGGCCCCGTTTGGCTTGAGTTTATGGCACAATTTGGCCTATATGATATATATGATAGATAAAGATAAGGATGGTGACCTTTTGACTCAACAAAAGAGAAAAGAAAAATCTAGAGAAAGAGAGAGAAGAGAGAATCGTGAGGAAGAGAGAGAGAAGCAAGGGAAAGAAAGGAAAAAGGGGAAATCAAGCTAAAAAGGTAAGAATCTATCCCTCATTTCTTGAAATAGAGTGTTGATCCTTGGCATCTAGCATGTTGATCTCAAGATTATGGCATAAATTGATGATTCATGGTTATGTTTGTTATATTTGAGGGAAAACCTCCATGGCTATAGAGATATGAAGTTGTATGTATATGTTCATGGTTTTTCATCCTAATTCATGGGTTGATTTTATATTTGATGTAAATGGGTTCGAATTGAAGATGTAAAAGTTAAATTATGATGCTTATCAAGTGTTTTGGGACTTTGATTTCATGAAATTGAAAGTGGTTTTGAGAAAGAGGAATGGAAGCTTGAGGAAGAACCGTAAACTGATTTCGCAGGTCCGCCGAGTGAGGAATCCCGCCGAGCGTAAAATCAACCTCTCAGCTTTAGAAGTGTCTTTGTCCGGCCGAGCGACAAAGTAGCGCTCGAGCGGGAAGGCTTATTTTCAGGAAATTTTGGGAAGTTGTTTTATATGATTTTAGTATGTTATTGGCATCATTTCGCATCTTTTGATCATGATATGGACATAAATAAATGTAATAAAGGAAGAGAATGGCTATGGCAAAATGTAAAAGAAGAAAGAATGACATGAGTTATTGTATGATGATGATATGTTAAGAATGTGTTATAATGTGAATGATTGCGTGTCGATTGAGAAGACCGTAACCAGATCGGAAACCCATTGTAAGTAACGTTTCCGTAAAGATATGTTATTATGACTTATGTTTCAAATGCTATATGATATGTTATGCTTGAAATGATAAATGTTTTCTGTGAACGAAGGTCCTAGTTTGCGAATCTAGTATGGCATCCATAGGTAGTCCTAATCTAACGACCCATTTAGATCTCGTCACGATTAATGTATTACGGACCGGTTACATCTAGTCGGAAGACAACCTATGTTAAGTCCTCGTGAGTATGCCATTACGTATGTTTATATGATGATTGATACATGATTATGATTGATTTACTTTAGAATTATGAAATGTTGGACTTCGTTCACTAACCTCTTTACTGTTATGTTACTTGCTGAGCTTTAGCTCATTGTTTGTATTTATGTATTATAGGTGAGCATTCAGGGAGTCGAGCCTAGGCGGAGTCTCGAGCCGAGCCGCCGTTTTGAAGCCTACCTGAGTTTTGGAGCCTCCGAGTTGAGGCTAGGCCTGGAAGGCCGTTTTGCGGAGTTTTGTCTTTTGTTTTTGTACATGTATTTAAGTGCTACACATGATCCTTTGTCGCCTGTTTTGTAACTGAATGTGGGTAATTAACCTCATTTTTGACATGTATATAAATGTTCATATTATGCACAGCTCATGGACTATTAATTTCTTTTTCGCTTCCGCGAGCCCCTTTTATTTATGTTATGTATTGAAAGGCCTGTGGTAATCCACGGATTACTAGCCGGTCTCGTCACCGAACTTTTAGGGGCGGGTTTGGGGCGTGACATCATCATCACTGCTTTGGTGAAGCTCTCCCCCTTTCAAACCCATTTCAGTCCCCCACCTTCAACACCCACCTTCCTCAGTTTGACGATTGAGACTTCGAGGTCGACGATGACCAGATCGAGGCCACAAATCCAGATCGAGGTCATAAATTCAGTGGGTATCCCTCATCACAAACCCGATCTCTCTCGCTCTCAATCTCTCTCTACCTTTGTGTAAACAGTTTCCAATAATTTTTAAATTTTGTAGGTTAATTTCCATTTTATTTTTTAAATTTTGTGTTGATTTTTGTGTTAATTTTGTAGGTTAATTTCCATTTTAATTTTGTAGGTTAAATTTTGTGTTAATTTTTGTGTTAATTTTTAAATTTTTAAACAATTTTTAAATTTGTAGGTTAATTTCCATTTTAATTTTGTAGGTTAAATTTCTCGCTCTCAATCTCTCTCTACCATTTTAAATTTTTGTGTCAAAATGAGTTTAAACAATGTATAGGCCATGTTTAAACAATGTTAATTTCCATTTTTAAACAATGTTTCCATGTTGATTTCCATGTTTCCTTCAAGCACGGGTTTTCCATCTACCTCAGCACTAAGCTTTGACTTTACAATCTACCATAAGAGGTAAATTTTGGATCTAACAACTACTATATGTTATTTTTCAAAATGAGCCAAATGGAGAACAGCCTGCAACCTGTTATCATTTCAAAATATGCAATTTTTTCTTCTTCCAGTTTCTGTAGCTCTGTTTTTGTATGTGGATATAATCAATTAATTTTGGATCTAACAACTACTATATGTTATTTTTCAAAATGAGCCAAATGGAGAACAGCCTGCAACCTATTATCATTTCAAAATATGCAATTTTTTCTTCCAGTTTCTGTAGCTCTGTTTTTGTATGTGGATATAATCAATTAATTTTGGATCTAACAACTACTATATGTTATTTTTCAAAATGAGCCAAATGGAGAACAGCCTGCAACCTGTTATCATTTCAAAATATGCAATTTTTTCTTCTTCCTTTACAGAGCTGCTTTTGTATGTGGATATAATCAATTAACCACAAACAAAATTTTTGTGTAAATCAGAGCTCTGCTTTTGTAGGGTGAAATCACGCAGAAATTTTGTGTTTTCTTCACTCTCTGGAAGGGCTAAAATCACTGCAAATCAGAGCTCTATTTTGTTGCTTCATTCTATTTTTGCTTCATTCAATTGCTTTTGTTGCTTCAGGCTTTCTTATTTTAATGACATCCAAAAAATTAATCTATTTATGTTTTTGTGGGCCAATCTCCAAAATTGTTTTTGCTTTCAGTTCAGTTCTGAATTAATCTGTTTTTGTTGCTTCAGGGTTCAGTTCAGTTCTGAAATCCACTAAAACGCATTGTGTTTTCTTAGTAGGCTCACATTAGATAGCTTGATGACTTCCTAAGAGCAGTGATTGATCATTACAAATCCATTTCAGCGTCTCTGCAACATCATCTCTTCCCGTTTCTCTCTTGCTCTCTCTTCAACGGACCACCATCGCAGGTAATGCCACTTCTCTCTCTACGATTCAAATGGTTTCGGTTTGGATTTTGATTATGAAATGGGTGTCTATGGTTTTAGTTTTTCAAATGGGTTTATATGATTTTCAAATGGGTGTCTATAGTTTGCGATTTTGATTTTGTCTATGGTTTTGGTTTTAAATGGTTTCTTGCATCTCTACATCGACATGGTTTCGGTTTTAATTTTGATTTTTAAATGGGTTTCTATGATTTCGGTTTTGATTTTGAAATGAGTTTCTAATCTCTGTATTTTGGTTTTGGAATAGGTTTCTATGAAATGGTTTTCAGGGCTTTATGAAATGGGTTTTAGGTTGTGTTTAGTTTCATGTGTTTGCTAACTACATTAAATTGTAAGTCCTGACATTCAAACTGTTAGTTTTCATTTCGTCTTGCAAACTATTTGGTGTTCTGCTTGCTAACTCAAACAATCCAGTAATCATAAACCTTTAGTGACACTTCTAATTTTTTCACTATGTTTAATTTTTCTTTTTTTGTTTTCAAATTAGAAGGTACTTCCTACTATTTTCGTTTTCCTTTAAAATGAGCGATTTCTTTGCTACATGTCCATGGTGTGTCCAACATCAATATTCAATTTTCTCCATTATCAAATGTTTTGTATCATATTTTACAGTTGGATGATACCAGGAAACGGTAATATTAGGTTCTTATATCAGGAAACAGTAAAAATTATTTTACCTATCAATGACTTTCCATATATATACAGGTTCAATTTCTTCGAAAATGAAATGTCAGTGTTGTAATCCACGATGAGCAGGACCTTAATGTCCTCTGTGTTCATTGGCTAAGAAAAAGCTGAGGTGTCTTAACAAAAAAGAAAATGGTATGGTTCTTCAATCATTACTTCTTGAGTTTGTTATGGTTATTCAATCATTACTTTTTTAGTTTGTTTTTGGAATATTTAGCAAGTAAAGCAATCCTATATTATTTTCGAGCATGCATAACCTACTTTTTCGATATGTATATTTCATACTATTATACTAATTTTATCATTTTCATAAATTACGAGATTGTCGTGCTTCAACCTTTGAAGAGGCATTCATAAGAATTGTGGGAAAGAACAAATTTGAAGACATTGTCAAACACACCTTTTTTTGGGGATATACACATTTAAATACACCTTTTTTTTTTCTTTTTAGATACACTTTTTTCCCCTCTAATTGTCTTCTAATAAAATTCTCTTTTCTTTTATTTTTGGAGATTTGCACCAAACTGTAATATGGGCTCTCTTTACTCATTTTCTTATTTCATTGGGAAAATTACAAATCAGTGTCAGTTTTTTAATATTTTGTGAAGTTACCACCTATTTACAATTGCTCTTATTTAATTTACTCATCTTCTTACTATACATTTTCTTTTGTATATATAGGTCCAATGTCTGTAATAGATAAATGTTGGTGTTTTTATCTGTGATGAGTAGGATCTTAATGTTATCTGTATTCACGAGGTAAATCCAAAATTCGGTCTTACATTGTCATTTGAAAAGTTTTCTATAAGGTTTGACTTTAATTTATTTTTTATTTTTTAAAATTACATAGCATTGGTTGGTGTGCATTGTTTGTTGTTTACTTTTAATTAAATTTTTTTAGAACTGCCGAGCACTGGTGTGCATTGGCCCTGTTTGGCACTGCTTAAAAGCAACTTAACTCAGCTTTTGGCTTAAGTTAAGCTGTTTCTAAGTGTTTGGTGGAACTTAATGGGTGCAGATTATAGCTTTTTATAAGCTGGAAATGAGCTATTTTTTATAAGCTGTTCAGACATAAGCTATAATCACTTTCCCACAGCAATACCAAACAGGCCCATTATTTGGTATCTAATTTTAAAATCACTAGGGATAACCCGTGTCTGAAGGCACTACGCACAAATGTATACTTTTTTTTATTGTAAAGTTTGTGAAGATGGGCACGGTTCTTTTAATCCTTAATATTACTAATTTTCAAACTAAATTATGCATCCTTAAAAAGCAATACACTAGAACAAATTATAAAGGATCTTTTACAAATAAAAGAGGATTGTGTTTGAAAGTGATGAAAGAAGGAAATAAATTGAAAGTGTATTTTAATTAAAATTGTGTTTAAATTATGATCAAGTCAAACTTTTGTAGGATTGGGTTAAAAAAGCTATGGAGCTCAAGAGGATAAATAAGACTACATTGCTCCCATGGAATTGTAGTGAGGTATCCTTAGATCATATTGTTTCAATATCTATTTTTCGTATTGTTTCAATATGCTAATGTTAGTGTTTTTTAAATATTAGATTGTTGTGCATGCTCCTCACTGGTAAAAGTACACAGAAGTTGATTCATGGACATTTCAAAATGTGATGGAGAACAAGTTTGAAGGCGTCCAAGCGCTTTAGAGGCGTCCAAGTACTTTTTGTAAAAGAACAAGTTTGAAGACATTATATGGCATACATTTTGTAAAGTTGACAAATATTTTGTAAAGTATATCCATGATGTTAACCACTTTTGTAAAGCTTCCTACTGATATGTACTTCAATGTAAAACATTGGACCTTATGGATGGTTATTGAGTGTGGACCGTAAAGTGCCCTTGAAAATTTACTAAATTTAAGTGCAACAATTTAATTTAGTATCTTTGTATATTTTGGTGGAAGTCACATATGCTTGACATGGATTTTTGTGTAAATTTAGTGTCTATTGTGCAGTATGTTAAAGTTACATTGAAAATGAATAATTTATTAGTGGGTTGAAGGAGGAGGATGTTATAGTATTGTTGCCTCTTAATTTTTATATACTTGACTTTAGTTCCCCCCCTCCCCCCCTTCTATTTGATCATGGTTATGAATTTTATGTTTCTTGATTAAGAAAGACCAGTGTATTTTGATGCACTATTTTCATGGTTTGTTTTTAAATTCATTTATCTTTTCAGGACCTCTGACATTTCAACACAGCTGGTTGTGAAAGTAGCTTGGGTTTGTTGTATCATCCATGATATTCTGGTATCAACAATAAGGTTAGTCTTCAAAGTAGCTTGGGTTAGTTAGTTGAAATTGTGAAAAAGTTGGGAGGATTTTAACTATTGAAAGTGATATTTGATGTTTTAATAGACTGATTTGACCTATTCCTTAAACAACGCTGATTTTGAAAATATGTTAGAGAATAGGGTGGGAACTCTTGCAGGCATCGCCCCAATTATGTGAATGAGGTGGGAAGCCTACATTCATGATAAATTCATTAGGAAATAAAAAATTTGACTTGATCATTGTTATTTATTTAAGTTTTCTTTATATTTTTTGTTGTTCCTCTTTCTATGTGAAGTTTAAATTGGAGTGATGTTATCATTTTGAATTGATTTATTATAATTGAATTTCGTAGCATGTGTGATACCAAAAAAAAAAAAAATTGTGCGTAGTGCCTTCAGGCACGGGTTATCCCTAGTACTAATACAGAATTAAAGAATAATTAAAAGTTTGAGTTGTTACAGTAATAGTAATAGTTTTCTTTAATGGAACATGAAATTTACATGTGGGTTTCTATAGATTTATACATAGAGTGAATTATCATTATTAATTGAAAAAGTTTTAGATCACAGAAATCGATAACAGAATTAGACACAACCCTATTGAGTTCTACTTTTTTTTGTGAGTCTCACACTCATATAAAATGATTATATCCAATTTCATAATTAATTTTTATATAAATAAAAGACTTGTATGATAGAAAATAATATACATGCTCATTTTACAAACCAATTACTCTTATATGTTTATTTTTCTTAGTATATTTAATTAAATTAAGAATGCAATGCCAAGACCATCTCCCCCAAACAAAAACATAGGCTAATGAGATATGCCCTATGGTTTTCAAAGTAGGTTTGGGCATCACACTCATAATACATACAAATGAATTTACTGACATAATGGACTTGTTTGGTGTAACTCATTATAAGTTAAAAATTAATAATTAAAAAATAAAAATTAAAGCATTTCTTCTCCAAATTTTCACATAATTAGTTTATTTAAATTAGGGATACTTATCAATTAGTCCTGTTAACTAGACTTATTTACCTACAGGTCCTAATTAATAAATTTAACACTATAAAAATAAGAGAGTGATAAATTTATCACTAAAAATTTATTCATAAAATAAAGAGACTGATAAATTTATCACTATAAAATTATTCATAAAAAAAAAAGACTGATAAATTTATCTTTATCACTTAATAAATTATATCAAATAGGACTTAATGGGTAATAAGTCTCCAAAATAGGACCTATTAAGTAATAAGTCTCTAAAATAGGACCTATTGGTAATTTACCCTTTAAATTATTTCCTTCTCATAAATTATGAGTAGAAATACATCAAATAGTTTGGCACATAATTTGAAGAAAAATGCTTCGGACCCTCACTGGGGTGGGGGTGCGACCCCCACTAGGGGTCTGCAGCAGGTTTGTAATTTGAAATAGTAAGCTATGAGGAACTTATTTAATCTGTACCAAACAAACATTAGTTTGCGAAGCTATGCCCAGACCTCTCTTCAAAGGAATCAAGAATTACCTACAAGAGACCCAAAAGAATCCCCATTATCATCTCCTACTATCAAACTCCATTAGCACTGGCAGTGATTCTCATTCTCCCCAAGGAAATGACTTCAAATCATGGACCAATCTCATTTCATGTCTCGCCCAAAATGCCACAAACTCAGAGATGGCCATGGTTGAGTCCTCTCAAATGCTCAACTCTGGTGCCAAGCCTAATGGCCATGCTCTGGTCCACCTGTTCCGAACATGCGCAAAAATTGGTTGCCATTCTTATGGCCTACAGCTTCATTGCTGCGTTCTTCGATCTGGGTTTGTCACCAATGTGTTTGTCTCCACTTCCCTCATCAATTTCTATCTGAAATTTGAGTCTTTGAATGATGCCCATAAAGTGTTTGTTGAAATTCCTCAACCAAGTGTAGTTTCTTGGAATTCTTTGATTTCTGGGTATGTGCATTCTGGGCTGTTTTCGAAGGCGTTGAGTGTGTTTGTTCAGTTGGATAGGTCTGAGATTTGTGCTGATTCATTCTCATTTACGGCCACTTTAGCTGCTTGTGGGCAACTAAGGTTTTCACAATTGGGGAAATCAATTCACTCCAAGATTGTGAGAGTTGGTGTGGAATTTAGTGTTTTTGTTGCGAATTGCTTGATTGACATGTATGGAAAATGTGGGTATGTTAAAGAGGCGATCTGGGTATTCAATGAGATTACTGATAAGGATATCATCTCTTGGAATTCAATTATCGCAGCAAGTGCTAGGAGCCGAAAACTTGAACAAGCAGTCTGTTTTTTTCATCAGATGCCGAATCCTGATATAATTTCATATAATGAATTAATCAACGGAATTGCACAGTTTGGGAACATGGATGATGCCATTGGGATTTTATCAAATATGCTGAACCCAAATTCATCTTCGTGGAATTCAATAATAACAGGGTATGTGAACCGGGATCAAGCACGCGAAGCCCTGGACTTCTTCAGTAATATGCACTCAAATGATATAGAAATGGATCAGTTCACATTTTCAAGCATATTAAGTGGCATTGCAAGTATCTCAGCTCTTACATGGGGGATTTTGATCCATTGTTGCACAATAAAGTGTGGTTTGGATGTATCTGTTGTTGTTGGGAGTGCTCTAATTGATATGTACTCCAAATGTGGACAGGTAGAGAATGCCGAATCAATTTTTAAGTCTTTACCCAAAAGGAACTTGGTAACATGGAATGCAATGATATCCGGCTTTGCTCACAATGGCAATTCAATCAAGGTTATAAAGCTCTATGAGCAGTTGAAAATGGTGAAAGATTTGAACCCAGATGGGATCACCTTTCTTAATGTCTTATCAGCATGTTGGCATAATCAAACGCCATTTCAGGTTGCAAATCAGTACTTTGACTCAATGATCAAGGATTATGGGATTGATGCCACGCCTGAGCACTGTGCTTCAATGATTAGGTTAATGGGGAAATGGGGAGAGGTGTGGAGGGCAGAGAGGATGATATGTGAACTAGGGTTCAGATCATGTGGCTTGGTCTGGAGGGCTTTGCTCGGTGCTTCTGGAACTTGTGGGGATCTAAAAGTTGCAGAGTTAGCTGCTAAGGTGATTGAGTTGGAGGGGAATAAGGAGTTTGTTTATGTTATGTTGTCCAACATTTATGCATCTTATGGGAAATGGAGCGAGGTGAGCGTGGTTAGAGAGCTGATGAGGGGGAGAAGTGTAAGGAAAGAAGTTGGTTGTAGCTGGATTGAGATAGATAATGTGATAACAACTTAATCCATGTTGTGATGGGATTGATAATCTAATTGGTAAGCAGGAATTTTTCTGTGAAAAACCTGAAATTTTGATGGTGGCTGAATCGCTGATCTTTTCCTCCCATACAAGGTTTGAATTTGACAAAACTGCTAGCCAGACAAGAGAATCTAGTTCTCTTCGATTTGTTATGACCATGTGACTATCGTGTGATAAATGGTTTGGTGAAATTGAAAAGCAATGGTGCCTGTTGAAGCAATGGGAGTGACGATAGCTATTGGTGCTTTGTTGTGATGCCTTGGATTATCTGCTGATTTTGTGACAGTAGATCGTGTGGAGCTATTTTTGAATTAGGTAGTTCACAGTGAAATTGCCTTACAGGATAAGAAGCGGACATAAACATGCAATTGTTTAAAAAAAACAAGACATGGCATGCGGAGGACACGAACCCACCATTTGAACTTGTTTCATGAAGTAAATCTGTTGAAGATACGTGCACTTATACTTTACCCGTAACCTTTATGTAATCAAGAGTCCAAAGAAAGCAATTTTCCATGTGTTGCTTTATCGTTACAATTTTGGTTCACTTTTGTGTACGAATATAACGAACTTTCTTTGGAGACGGTAAAAATTAACAATATGATGATTATGTCAAAATGATAACTTTATTCATGGACCACTAAACAAACAAAAATTTACAAGAATGATGTGACAATATCACTTTTATAAATAAAACTCATTTTCATAGTGTTTTAATTTAAATTGAAAGGTCCATTTTGAGGCGTCATATTATTTTGTATGAAAATTTTATGCAAATTATATCAATGCTAATGTCAAATTATGACATCTGCACTGTAGGAGTAGAATTACCGAAAATATATAACATTTTTGGCACATGCCAAAATTTAAGATAGTGTTGAGTTTTATAATTATGATTTAAAAATATAATTATATTTCGTATTTGAGAGTTTTAAAAGTATAATTTGAGTGTAAAAAATTTGTTTAGTTATGAGTTTTGAAAAAAGTTTTAAATTGAATTTGAAATTTTTAATGTGACATATGATATTTAATTCAAAAATTTATAATTCAGAACTAAACACAAAACTTAAAATTCTATTCAAAGCTTATAAAAAAATTTAAAAAAATTCCAAAAATATTTTTTATTTAAAATATAAAAATAACAGGTGGCCAAAAAAAAAAAAAACGAAAAACGAATACTATTCCGGTCAACCGGCCAGCCATCCAAGAGGATGATGGGATAGATGTGTTTTCAACCGTGGGTGTGTGTAGAATCAATTTTTGAAAACTCTCACCAAATACCACACTCAAACTAAGGGGTGAAATTAAATTTACAAAGCTCTACTAAATAGAGCCTAAATTTCGCAATGCAATTTTAAGGCATCTCTAATGCTGAGTAGTCAAAATAGCATGCTACATTACTACTATTTTTTCTATTTCTTCACAAAAAATCGAATGCAAATACATTTGAAATTCCCAACAAAAGAGAGAAAACTCCTGCTAAAATTTGACAAACTATCAAAATTTGAAAATTCAAATGACAACTGCATTTGAACTCTTTTTTCATCCAATTGAAATTAATAATAACCCATTAGATATGCTCTCATTTAACCAACAATTAACATTAAACATCAACCATTTGGAATAAAACTGCGGGTTCTTGGCGAGAAATAAAAGAGACCACTCCAAAGGGCAATAAGTGATTAAGCAACAAAGAATTTAGAACAATTTGGACGTCAACACTTCACAACCAATTAGATAACATATAAAAATAATAAAAGCTAGTTCTTCGTACTTATTTTTCACGTAACACTTCCATCAGAGTTGTGCATAATCAGAATTAGTTTTTCAGCTATGTAAAATTCAAGCAGTTCTCCAAAATGGATGAGAATTTGTCAGGATGAATTACAAAACCTTGCTTTTTCCAATCATGTGAAGACAACTTTTTTCTCATAGCAACCGTCTCTGCTAACAGTCACCTTGGAACCGACTCACCAAGCTCTAAAATTCACCAAACAAACAAAAGTTGTATCAAAAACCAATAATGTAAACCAACCTGATACATGATGGTTATTAATTAGACTTCTTGACACCCAAAAATATGAAAGAAAAAATGAAGTTAAACCCAACCCCCATTTCATTAGCATTCAAATGATTTTGATTCCAGAAGATTATACAAATCGCTACATATCTATTCCATAAATGATGTATGACAGGACATGTGATCTATTGAGTTTTGTGGAAATCCTTCCAACTAAGAGCAAAGATGACAGAGCCCACCTCCAGAAATGGCACAATGTCTCACGTTCCATCAAATTCATCTGGAAAAGGAGCAGGCTTTGTTACTAATGGCATTCATATTAACTATACATGATCTCTCAATGCATCACATTCAAACTAAAACAGATGTTCATAAATCTGGTTTTGCTTGTCCGATAATTTCTTTCTTCAGACTCAGCTCTTTCAGTACAGATCAAGATAAATAATGGCAGTGACGCCAGAAATAGACTGTAGACCCAAAGAATAGTATCTGTCACATAATGACATTTAATGTGCGGCAAAAACAAGCCTCTCGATGCTTCATGAATATAACCTGTTATTCCTCCTCAAAAACCCACCCACACTCTCTCAGAATACACAAAGCTAAAATTTTGGTATGGGGTTCTGGCCCTAACCTTCCTCTTGGGTTACAAGAATCCTAAATTTAGGGAAGTATATGGATACACTTCCTTTGTAATCAATACAGAACAGAAAAAATACATCCAAAGAATAAATGCTTATAACATCATCATGCAAGAAATATGTCTATCGCTAATATATGAAATTGAGGTTAATATGCAGAAAAATCGGAGTTCCAATCAAGCACTAAAAATCAAAAAGGCAAACCTAAACAGTACCATGATTGAACAACATGAATCACATAATGGAATAATTAAAAGCACACTTGCAAGACAGACAAAATTACTTCCACCAAAGAAAAGAGATTCACAGGTCTTAGATTTAAAGGACTGGCAGTTACTTCAGGAAAAATTGAGAGGACATATGCAATCAATATAATGTGCAAATCGTTTAAACTCTCGAAGTATGTCAACCCCCCCACACCCTAAATCTACCCAATACATAATTTAACGGTTTTAAACTGTTAACAGAACATTCATACTTGATAATGAGGCACAGAATCATAATTGACAGGTCTTGTGAAATCCCAGATATTTCTTTCAAGCATGGAAATTCATGTGCCTGCAGGAACCAAATATTCCAGTCAGAAACCCGATCAAGTCATTTCTCCAAGAACATTCCCAATTTGTTCACAATGGAGGTTGTCCAAAAGATTGGACAAAACTTAGGAGCATCACATATGTTTCTAACTTCAACCTCCATTTATCCAGAAAAGAAATTATCAGGTTCTATTTCAGAGATTAAAGCAAAATCAAACCAGAAAAGGTCAATAAAATAATGACTGAGTGTAAAATTGGACAATCCACAACAGAATGGATGAAACTATGACCCAAATCACACTCAGATTATTGGTAAATTGTCTCCCCCCCCCCCCCCCCGCTCTCTCTCTCACACACACACACGCACACGCACACATTCATATGTACATAATTACATATATGCACAATCTATTATTTTAAGCACAGATGTGCACATGAAGTTTGTGTATAACAAAATTGGACATATAGATATATATATATATAAATCCAGGCACAGGGGCTCATATGTGAAAGGGATTACAAGAGTGCAATGAGAGTATCACAACTTATTAGATTGAACAAAAGAGAAGACTTTTGCCAGAAACATCAACACGTTTGACCTTGCAGCCAAGACACCCTGATTCATAATCTTCAAAGAGAGGAGTTTCATTTTCTATTCCTTCTTTTGGAAAACAACACAGCAAAATTTGTCCAACAAATTTGTGGTTTTTTTTGTCTTTGTAGAACTATGAATTGCCACTTGTATCCCTTTGTCTGTAATACAATTTAATTTGTTTTTTTTTTAAAAAAAATCCTCTTTTTCTCTTTTTTATGGTTAAAAATTCTGTTTGTGCAGAGACATTACCACTATGTTTGGATACTGTTTGCACCACATTTTATTTTTCTGTCGATTGTGGCCTATTAGTTATGGCCAAGTTCGATTATGGTTTGCCGATTGACATTATAAACTATTTTCAAAGAATAACCTTAACCACATTTGTTTTTATTATTTCTGTCGATAAGTATGCTGACATGATGTGACCAGTATGCTAGTAACGTGGCATGGAAGAGATGATGATGTGGCTTGAAAAGATTAAATAAAGCTAATAAAGATATTTGTTGAAATCAATTAGAAACCATACGTTAAAATCAAGAGGATCAATATCAAGTCAAAACACAAAATCTGCAAGTAGTTCCTATGACGATACGGTATATGGTTGAATGGACCAAAGATCAAGTAAGATCATGGATTGATAACTACGACATGAGGTGGCCAAGCAAGTATAAAATGAGGACTTGAAGAATGAAAAAAGATGATCTCAATCATCAAGAATACTCGCTAAGAGTCTATCTAGGAGTAGTTTAACTTCGCATTCTAGGAGTAGTTTAAACAGGTAGCTTTTTCCAACTCCTACTTCTCTTCTTTTTGTCGATTACTGTATTTCTTCAATTTTTTGTTCTTGTAACTAGTGACAAGTGACAATTCATTCAAATTAATACATATTATGTTTTGTTCCATCTCTTCTTTACCTAATTACCTCCAGGGAAATCCTTAATCTGTTTAAAGCATAGAACTCAACCACAAAGCTTGATTTTTATTTGCATTTACTTAAAGATTGGTTTAAGTTTATCGATCAAATCATTGTCAATTAGGCTTAAGCTAAATTTTTACCAACAAATACCTAGGAGAGAAAATAAAAGAAAGGAGAGAAAAGATTAGGATTTCTCCCCCTTTCGTTTGCTTAAGCTGGATTGGACACCATTACTTCTTTTCTCTCCCAATCTCTCCAATTTTCGAGCGATTGGAAAAGAAATCGATTTCTCTCCATTTCATTTCTCCTCATATATCTCCTCCTCTTTAGTAATCCAAACAAGTGATTGAGAAATCTGTTTCTTTTGTTTTTCTCTCCAAATCACACAATCCAAAAAGACTGTAAATGGCAAATTGAACAAAATTAGGGGACAACAACAGTTGATGAATGATGTTTGGTAAATGGAGAAGCGAAGCAGAGCAGAGCTACTCACATCATAGTCAAATAACAAAAATGTACATTAGAGGTCGGGAGAGGTACGGCAGAGTGTACCCTGTGAAAGTGCTCTGCTATTCCTGGAAGTTGAGCTCAAGTGCGATGTCATCCTAGCTGCCGCAACTCTACTGTGTAGAGGCAACAAAGAGTCCACGCATCCAAGCTCTGCCAGAGTTCTATTTATTCACCACAACGAACCACAAATCAGTAGTAACAATCACAATTATCACAAACCAAAAACATCAAAATATATACATATAAAAGTATATGAATGAATGGAGTGACCTGGAGGAGAATCGGCGGAATGGAGAGGAAGTGGATCTGGATGGGAGAGGGAGCCTTGTTGAGGAAGTTGGAGGTCTGTCAATGGAAGGTGCAGAAGGTGTTCGGAGATTCGATTTAATGGCAGATTTGAGGGAAGATATGGATGTTCTGTTGATCAATCTGTTGCATTTTGAAGCCATTTCAAGACCAGAAAAAGAAGCTTCCGAGTTTCCAAGAACACCAAATTGGCGGTTTAGGGTTTTTTTTTTTTTTAGATTCAAATATAAATAAGAACAAAGCAAAGCTGCTCTTTTTAGGGTTTTAGCAAAGCAAAGCAGCTCTTTTTTTTCATGGAGTTTGCCTGTTACGCTCGCAGTGTCACAGTGGGGTGACACAAACGCCTTGTAATTATTTAATGTGCAGTGTAAATCTGGCCCGGGCCAGACATTGTCTGGTCTTGCGGGTCCTTGCCAAAATCTGGACTTGTTCAAAAAATTAGGCCTAAGTCCAAGTTCAAGGGCATTTAGGTCTTGGGCGGCCGGCCCAATAGGTATGGGCCTAACCTTGGGCTTAAGTTTGGGCAGGCCGGATCTATTTTTTTATTTTTAAAATTTTTTTTTTAACAAAATTTTATTATTTTATGTTAAATAAGACATGGGGCCACGGGCCGAACCAGGCTTTAAATAGATGGTCCAGACCAAAGCCTAGAGGCTCTTATTGATATAGGTTGTTGATTTTTTAATTTTTTTAATAATTTTTTTACTTTTAGACTAAAATATTGAATTGCTAAACGAGATTTTATTATAAATTGGCCATTTTAATAGTCAATTTTTAAGTACGAAATAAACCTAAGAATTAATATGGATTTTATTGAAATCAAATTACACTTTAGTGCTTTTTTTTTTTCAAATGTAAATTAATGATAAATTTTATTAATTTTAATAACTAAAATTATATATTTTTGTGTGAATTTATAAATATTTTATGAAAAGGTTATTGATTTATAATTTTTTGGGGAAACTAAAAAAATAATGCAAGTTTAGCGTGTTTTTTATATTAAGGCCTCGTTTGGGAACAGACTAATTTAGTAACTTTTTGGCTAATTGGCTAAAAAGGTAGGTAAAAAAAACTTGTATGTTTGGGATGACTTTTTGGCTAATTACGAAAAGCTGTGCAAAAAGTAGAGAGAAAAGAGAATCTTTGACTTTTTTGTATGGGTTGTTGGCTTTTTGGCTAAAAAGGTAACTTTTTGGCTAATTGGCTAATTTAGCCACTCCCCAAACGGGGCCTAAATCTCAACATTTTAATTTTAATAATTTAAATCTTAAATTTTTAATTGTGTCTCAATGTTGACCCTCCGTTTGTTTCTGTTTATTTTTGTTAACTTTTTATACTTAATTGATACACATGTCACATTTTAATTCGTCCATAATTATTATAATTATTTTATTTCTAAATTATTATTATTTTTTTTTCCATCAGCTCTCTTTGTCTCTCACTTATTTGATTTATCCTTATACTCTCTCTTTCTCTCTGTGCAAATCCATTTCTAACATATACATACACACACATTACATATATATATATATATATGTAAATCGACTCGAACCCACGTTGGTTGAGGCGGTTAGCGGGGGAGAAAGATGAGGTGGCGCGGTAGAGGAAGGGTTAGGAGAAGCGGTAAGGGGGCTTCAGATCTGCTAGAGTTATGCGTTTCCGGAAGAGTTTCCTGTAGAGAATGGCTAAGAAGAAGAGACAGGCGATGGTGAGGGCTCCAGCGAGGATGGGTGGGATGAGGTTAAAATGGGGATTTGGGTTATGTGGGGGGAGGTCGGTGGGTGGTTTCGTCAGTTGCGGTGTCAGAAAATCTAGAAATGGTGGCAGCTGCGGTGACAATCAAGCTCGATTTGCCGGTGCCGCGTTCGCCGGCGACGATGATGCGAACGCCACCGCAGACGCAAAAGCTCGCCTTTGC
Source organism: Camellia lanceoleosa (assembly GCA_025200525.1). NCBI lineage: Eukaryota > Viridiplantae > Streptophyta > Magnoliopsida > Ericales > Theaceae > Camellia > Camellia lanceoleosa. The sequence continues at coordinate 155,957,691 of CM045769.1, read as the reverse complement.
AGCTGCTTCACCTCCAGCCAGTCACACTGCACACAGATATCCAAAACCCTAATTTATACAAAAATATATATATATATACAAACATCACAGCTGTATCTATATATGTTGGTAATTAAGCTAGCTGTATGCTTGTTCATGCTCATGGCCTCATGGCCTCATGTTTTTTGGCCTCATGGCCTCATGTGCCTCATGTACCTCATGGCCTCATGTTTTTTGGCCTCATGTATAACTCCTATATAATAGAGCTCATATTTTGGTTTCTAAGATAAGAAGAACATAGAGTGTATTAGTTCATTCACTCTCTCTCAATATTTCTTTCATGGTATCAGAACAGGTGTAACCCTGTTTCATCATTTTCGCTTCTTCAGTCAGTATTCGAATTTTTTTGTTTTTTTTTTGTTTTTTTTTTTTGTTTCTCTCTTCTACTAAAAAATATATCCTTCTATTTCATGCCTAAATACGGTCCAGCTTTTGGAATGACTATCAACTCATCCTCCTCTTCTTCTGATACTATCAACTCATCATCCTCTTCTTCTGATATTATCATCTCATCATCTTTATCCTCTCATCAAATGGAAACCTCTCATTTTCCGATCACCGCCCATAAACTAAATGGGCAAAATTATTTGCAATGGTCTTAATCCATATTAATGTTTATACGGGGAAAGGAGAAAGATGACTACATCACCGGAGCCTCTACACATTAAAACCACAAAGATCAACCTACAAAAGGTGGATAGCTGAAAATAATATGGTCATATCATGGCTCGTCAACTCTATGACCACTAACATTGGCGAAAATTTTCTGTCATTTGATACTGCCAAAGAGATCTGGGACATGGCAAAAGAAACGTTTTCGGACAAAGAAAACACATCTGAAATCATCCAGCTTGAAAGCTCCCTCCACGACTTACGTCAAGACAATCTTACGGTAACTGAATATTTCAATACCCTTATTCGTCTATGGCATCAACTTGATACGTTTGAGGTTCATAACTGGTAGTCTGTTGCTGACGGTTTGTTGTATAAAAAAATTGTAGAAGGGAAGCGTGTGTTTAAATTCTTGTTAGGATTGAACACAAATCTTAATGAAATCAGAGGAAGAATTATGGGAGTAAAACCGCTACCTAGCCTTCGAGAGGCATTCTCTGAAGTCCGTCGCGAAGAAAGTCAAAAAAAACTCATTATGGGATCTCATCAATAACTGAATATGGCAGAAAACTCGGCTCTTAAGACTCAATTCGCTCCTATTGACAACCGTCAGAAAAATAAAGGAGGTAGGCCTTGGTGTGATCATTGCAGAAAGCCGGGTCACTCGAGAGAAACCTGCTGGAAGATTCATGGAAAACCAGCAGATTGGAAGCCACGTCAGCTTCTTGAGAAAGACGGATGAGGTAATCATGTAGGTACAAATGAACTATCACCACAACCTGAAGCAAGCCCTTTTACCAAGGAGCAAATGGAGATGCTCCAGAAACTACTACAGTCACAATCTGGTTCGTCTTCCAACCACATCATTGGATCCGGAACCTTGGCTCACAAAGGTAATTCTTTGAACGCCTTTACTGTTGGTAAGAAACGTAAAAAACCTTGGATTGTGGACTCAGGAGCATCTGATCACATGACGGGAGATGCAACAATTTTTGATACATATAGCTCATGTCAAAATAATTTAACGGTCCGAATAGCATTTGGTTCACTATCAAAGGTTGTTGCAGACAGTTCGGTTGTCAGTTTTAGGAATCTTATTCTCAACTCGTTTCTCCTTGTTCTCGACTTGGATCAGTAATTTCATCAATTAGTAAACTCACTAAGGAAAAGATGTGTGTTACTAATTTTTTCTCCACTCATTGTGAATTTCAGGATTTGGATTCGGGGAAGACGATTGGCAATGCTGAGGAATGCTCTGGACTCTACATCCTTAAGGAACGCCACTATCCACAGGAACAACCTCAAACGGCAATTCGTGGTAGCTTTTTTTCGGTTTCTTGTCCAAATAACGATAGAGCAATTATGTTGTGGCACTATCGATTAGGTCATCCTAATGTTCTGTATCTCAAGCATTTATTTCCTTCATTATTTAAAACTCCAAAACTTTTTGATTGTGAAATTTGTCAATTGTCTAAGCATATACGGTCCCATTTTCTCATTCAATCCTATAAAACATCTCGTCCATTCTCACTAATTCATAGTGATATCTGGGGTCCATCAAGAATAAAAAATGTAACTGGTACTAGGTGGTTTGTCTCATTCATAGATGATCATACTAGATTAACCTGGGTATTCCACATGAAAGACAAATCTGAAACAAGTCAAATCTTCAAAAAATTTCAAATTATGATTCAGACACAATTTCAGTCAAAAATCCAAATTCTAAAGTCTGATAATGCTTGGGACTATTTCAACTCCATTCTAGGAGAATTTTTAGCAAAAGAAGGGATAGTTCACTTAAGTTCATGTGTTGACACCCCACAACAAAACGGCATCGCTGAATGGAAAAATAGGCATTTTTTAGATGTTGCTAGATCGCTAATGTTTTCCACAAATGTTCCACAATTCTTCTGGGGGGAAGCTGTTCTCACAGCCGCCTACCTTATCAATAGAATGTCATCCAGGGTACTACAATTCTAAACTCCTTGTCAACTTCTTCTAAAATCTTTTCCAACTACTCGCTTCATCTCCACCATCCCACCAAAAATTTTCGGGTGCTCTGTCTTTGTTCATATCCATCAACAGTATCGAAGTAAACTTGATCCCAAGTCACTCAAGTGTATCTTCATTGGGTATTCGTCACATCAAAAAGGGTATAAGTGTTACTCTCCAGTCACAAGGAAATTCTACAATTCCATGGATGTAACATTTTTTGAAACCCAGTCTTACTACTCTAAAATTGTTATTCAGGGGAAGACTCCAACCCAGGAATCTTAATTTTGGACCCTTGAGTCATTGAGTGAGCCATCCATCACCGCCAACAATCCCACACCTCTTGAGTTATTGTATCAATCTTTACCTGCCGACAATTCCGAGATCATTATTGACTTGCGGGATAATGAGCACATCCAAGAGGAAACGGAGGAAGGAGCACTTTCTCAACAATCCCATGAGGCTGAACCGGGTTCTCATCCAAGCAACATTCCAGGTGACAATATTCCTCCCACAGATAGTATTGATAATTCTGAGTTAGAAAATACTATTCTTAATATGCCCATAGCTTGGAGAAAAGGAGTTAGATCATGTACTCAGCATCCCATTGGGAACTTTATTTCTTATGATAAGCTATCACCTTCGTTTCGTGCCTTCACTTCTAGCATCACGGAGATACCTATTCCTAATATTCGTGAAGCTTTCAAGTATCCAAAGTGGAAGGCATACCAATGAGGAAGTTGGCTCGAAAAGAATGGTACTTGGGCAATATCGATCTTCCACGAGGTAAGAAACCAGGTTGGGTGTAAGTGGATTTTCACAAGAAAGCACGAGATGGTAATGTAGAACGATATAAAGCTCGGTTGGTCGCCAAAGGATTCTCCCAATCTTATGGCATTGACTATCAAGAAACCTTTGCTCCAGTTGCCAAGCTCAACACTGTTCGTGTACTTTTATCCTTGGCAGCTAATCTCGATTGGTCACTTCACCAACTTGATGTGAAAAATGCTTTCCTCAATGGTGACTTAGAGGAAGAAGTTTACATGGACATTCCTGCTGGACTTGAGACGACATAAAATTTCAACAAAGTTTGCAGACTCTGAAAATCCTTGTATGGCCTCAAACAATCTCCCAGGGCTTGGTTTGAACGGTTCACTAAGGCAATGAAAGGGTACGGTTTTGTTCAATGTCAATCCGATCATACATTATTTGTGAAGCACTCCCTAGGAGAGAAATTGGCAATTATCATTGTTTATGTGGATGACATAATTTTAACAGGTGATCATGAAGAGGAAATTGGCTTACTTAAAAAATTCCTAACAAAGGAATTTGAGATTAAAGATCTTGGAAACCTGAAGTACTTTCTTGGAATGGAGATTGCTCGGTCAAAGAAAAATATATCAGTCTCACAACGTAAATACGTTCTAGACTTACTAAATGAAACAGGGATGCTAGGATGCAAGCTGGCAGAAACACCTATGGATACAACTATCAAACTGGAAGAAAGTGACGGTAGTGCACCAAGTGATAAAGGGTAATATCAACGTCTTGTGGGAAAACTCATATATCTTTCTCATACAAGGCCGTAACATCTTTCTCGTTAGTGTGGTCAGTCAATTCATGAATAATCCAACCGACAAACACATGACTGTTGTGACCAAAATATTGAGGTACCTAAAAAGGACACCGGGAAAGGGTCTCTTCTTCAAAAAAACAACAAATAGAAAAACTGAGATTTTTTCAGATGCAGATTGGGTAGGTTCAGTGACTGATCGAAGATCAACTTCTGGCTATTGTTCGTTTGTTTGGGGGAATGCGGTTACATGGCAAAGCAAGAAACAGTCAGTAGTAGCCTGTAGTAGTGCTGAGGCAGAATTTCGTGCTATGGCACTAGGTATCTGTGAGGGAATCTGGTTGAACAGGCTGTTAGAAGAATTATGGGTTCCATCTGAACATCCCATGGTTTTATACTGCGACAACCAAGCCGCTATCAGTATAGTTAAGAATCCGATTCATCATGATCGAACTAAACACGTGGAGATGGATCGACACTTTATCAAGGAAAAGATTGAAGAAGAAGTTTTCCAAGTCAGCTACACTCCAACAAACTGTCAAACAGCGGATATTCTCACAAAAGCCCTTGCTCGAGTTACGTTCGACGATCTGACGGACAAATTGGAAATGATTAACATCTACAACGTAGCTTAAGGGGGAGTGTTGGTAATCAAGCTAGCTGTATGCTTGTTCATGCTCATGGCCTCATGGCCTCATGTTTTTGGCCTCATGTACAACTCCTATATAATGGAGCTCATATTTTGGTTTCTAAGATAAGAAGAACATAGAGTGTATTAGTTCATTCACTCTCTCTCAATATTTCTTTCAATATATATGTGTGTGAATATGTGAGAGAGAGAGAGAGAGAGAGATTGAAAAAAATGCTTAGAAAAGAAGATTTACCCTTTGGTGCAGATGGGGTTTGTGTTAGATGAGACCTCGATTGTGGTTAATAATCTTTTGGATTGATTTTGAAGAGAGAGAGAGAGAGAGAACTGATAAAAAAAAATACTAATTTAGAAATGAAATAATTATAATAATTATGGATAAATTAAAAAGTGACACGTGTATGTATAAAAAGTTAACACGAATAAATGGAAACAAACAGAGGGTCAACATTGGAACACGATTAAAAATTCAGGATTTAAATTGTTAAAATTAAAATATTGGAGTTTAATGTGAAAAACATGTTAAACCTTGGGATTTTTTTTTTTTTTTTTGTAATTTCTCCTATTTTTTTTCAATTTTATTTTTTTATGGTCTATAATTGTGATGGGTAGGAGCTTGCCCCATGTAGGGAAAAAAATATGCCAATCAATCTTGATGGCTAGGTACAAATTTAACTAAAATGAAGAGTTTGCGCAAAATAATTTTTCACTCGAGCCTTTGTTTGGTAGAATCCCCTCATTATATTTGTTTGTATATATGTTTTTTGTCATCTCAAAACAGCCATTCTTTTTATTTGGATCATACCTATTAATATTTTTTAGATAGATCTAATTTACAAATTTAGAGAATAATCTAATTCATGTGTCTTATGTATAAATGATCCACCTAATCGTCTACCTCAAAAATAAACAGATCGATTGAGAACCTGCATATCACAAATCTTAGTAGAAGTATTTGTTTTATTAGAAGAGTTTCCCAATCACCAAAGCAACAATTTCCAATTTTGAGTGAATAATCAAAAAGAAGAAAATGAAAGGCCAATTAAAAACAAAAAACAAAACTGTTGCAAATATACGAACAATTGTTTAATGACATTGCAAGTTGAAAAGAATTTCTTTACTTCCTTTTGAGTGTAAATGTATACAATGTATGTGAACAAAAATTAAAACAAAAAAAGATTTGAAAAAAGAAGGAAAAAAATGTATGAATCACACACACAAGGTCAATGCCAAAACTATCGTGACCCAATATGTGGGCCACATATACGAGATTGTTTCCAGTCTGACGGCCCAACTTGAAGACGTGTCCGACTCCAACAAAGAGCTAAACTTGAAATTTGGGTTTGACCCATACAAAGCCTGGACCCCTTCCACGTCATCCAGCTTAAGGTCCACCTTCTTCGTCCTCGGACTCAAACTCGGGTACATAACCGCTTCTTTAACAGGCGTGTGGGCTAACCCGAGTACATGCCCGATCTCATGGGTCGCCACCGATTCCAAATCAACGGCCACCTTTGATTTTTGCGACCCAAAATCAACGGCCCACGTCTCCGCCGCGTCCAGGTGGAACTTCCCGTTTTCCGGCGAGAAAGCGTGGGCCAGGATTCCCAACACCCCATCGAACGGCTCTCCGTCGCCGTGATCGCCGTGATAAAACCCAATTTTAATATCCGCCGTCCAATAATCCTCCGCCGGCGTGAAGTTCACCGGAATCACCGCGGACCACCGCGAAAACGCCCTCTAAAAAACCGAGTAAAAATTCAATGTGACGGTAATACTAAAAATGATTGGACGATGATATCACTGTTGTATTCAAGTTTTGTACCTGAAAAACCGAATCTATATCGGATTGAGATAAATAATCGATTGTGTAGTCCGGCGAGAAGGCGTACGATAAGTTCATCGGAGTAGACGGTCGTACCCACCTCGGTTCGCCTTCGAAGTACGCATAGTGACGTGTCACGTGCAGTGCGCGTGACTTGTCGTCGGAGATGCCGCACCGAGGGGAGATGATCTGGGTCACGGTGTCGGAGTCGAGTTTTCCGGTGACGGCGAGTCCGAGGTTCTTCTGGTACGAAAGGACGGCGTTTTCGAAGCGATCATCGAAGGAATCGGTGAAGTTTGTTTCGGGGATCGGGTCGAGGTACCCAAACCGCTGGAAGTACTTCTTCAGCTCCGACATGCCGGTGACGTGGCAGCCCTTGCTGGAGTCGACAAATCGGGTGAAGTTGAGCCACGTGTCGTATTGGGTGGCGGTTAATTCGGTTACAGGGTCTGGTATTGGTCTGGCGGGAAAACCAGGAGGGAGGGAAAGGAGGAAGAGGAGGGAGAAGAAGAAGAAGAGAGGGGTAAAAGAGTCATAAAAGAAAAATAGAAACATGGTATGGTATGGTATGGTATGGTGTGGTGTTAGTTATTTTGGGATTTGAGCCTTTTGGTGTGGGGGGGGGGGGGGGGGGTTTTGAGGGGTTTGGAGAAAGATTTATTAGGACTAAAGAAATATATATAGATACATATATGTTGCAATGATATATAAGGTGTGTTTTTGTGGGAAACATAGTTAAAGATAAGATGGATACACAAGAAATGAAGGGAAAGTTGGGAAGATTCTTTGGTGTGCGCCTTCTCATATCAGATTCTGACTTTTATGGTGTAAAGGTGGGTGAACCACTGGCTCTCTCTCTCTCTCCCCCCTTTAATTTTACTAGATTTTGTTTAAAGACTAATTTTGGAGGTCTTGAGGTTTACATGTCTACTTACTTTTCTTTTCTTTGTTGATTTTGTTATTTTGGTGTCGTTTAGTAACACTTACGTTTTTAATTTTTTGTTTATATTTATAAAAATTTTAAAAATTCAAATAAAAACTTATTTGGTAAACTTTTTGATTTATAAATCAATGGTCTCAGTTTATAAATTTAGCTAAAAAATGAAAACACAAAAAATGTGTTTTCATTTTGAGTTTTCAGTTTTTTTTTTTTTTACCACCCAACACTAGCCACCACCTACCACTATTTTCCACCACCACCCACCGCCACCTGCCACCACCACTCACAACCCATCTACCACTACCATCCACCACCTGCCACCACCACCCACTAGCCACCCACCACCCACCACCCACCACTCACTTGTCACCCACTCGCCACCACCACCACCACCACCACCACCACTACCACTACCACCACCACCCACCACCCATCTGCTATCCACCTGCCACCACTGTCACTACCATCCACCGCCTGGCCACTACCACCCGCCACCCACTTGTCACCACCACTCACCACCCACCTGGCCACCACCACCCACCACTTGCCACCCACCACCACCCACCACCACCACCACCACCACCATCACCATCACTCACCACCCACCGCCACCACCACCCACCACCACCCAATCGCTACCACACTGCTATCGCCCACCCACCTACCCACCACCATTACCACCACCACCACCACCACACTCCACCACACCACCACCCGCTACCCGCTACCACCACCACTACCACCCACTCGCTACCACCCACCACCCGTCACCGTCACCCACCCACCCACCATCACCACCCATCACCCACCCGCTACCACCTACCACCACCCGCCATCCGCCACCCACCTACCACCACCACCCACCACCCGCCACCCGCCGCCACTACCACCCGCCATCCGCCACCCACCTGCCACCACCACCCACCGCCACCACCACCACCACCCACTCGCTACCACCCACCACCCGTCACCACCACCGTCACCCATCCACCCGCCCGCCGCCTCCACCACCACCACCACCACCACCCACCACTACCAACTACCTACCACCCACCGTCACCACTTTCTACCACCGTCTTCCGCCGCCACTTGTCATTTCTCACTCTTTTTTATGTTTTTAATTTTTTTAAATATTTTGTCAATTACCAAACGCGTTTGTAGTTTATGTTTTTCTAAAAATAAACAAAAAATAAACAAAAACCAGTTTATAAAATTTTTGTAAATATAAATTGAAAACGTAAACGTTACCAAATGCACCCTTTGCCTTCGTCTGAAAAAAAAACTTGTTTAGTTTATTTTTTTTATTGTATTAGTATGGCTAAAAATATTTCGGTTGAAATAAATTTTTATTTTTTTATAATTTTGTGAGAGAAAAAATAAAATAATTATAATTTGAATGTAATATTTTGTGTTATTGACTTTTTAACTTATTTCATCTAGGTAATTTAATCCTACCTAACTTGTCAAACAGAGCCTTTGTGCGTAGAGAAGTTATTTGGTGGTTTGGGACATACTTTTTACATGGTGTCTTAAGAATATTGTGATTGGTGAAAAGAACAACCTATGATTTTGAATTGGGTGGTCATGAGAAATACCACAAGGTATGGTGTTTGGTGATTGATGAGAAGTGTTGTCCGGTGATGCTCTTAGACCTCTAAATAATTTTTTGTCTGTGCAAGGCATTTGACAATTTAGATTTTTAGTTAAAAAATTCTTAAAAAGTCAAATCATACACGACAGTTATTCATATTTTTATCCTCAATTAAAAATTTACTAAGAAAGTCGGATTTCAAACGAGGTCTGAAGAGTAGATAAAAAATGTATATTATTTTAAGCTTATTAATAAGTGTTCTTTTTCTTCTTCTTCTTTTTTATTTAATTTGGATTAATAAGTCTTCCTAAAACACTTGTTAACAACCACACACAAAAAAAAAATAAAACGAAGATGCAAAATACGTGGCTAAAAAGTGAAATGTATAGAATAAATTTATTTCACATCACAGCAAGTTCAAATCTATATTATATATATATATATATATTTTTCATGTGAGAAGAAAATTGATACATTTGTGTCCTGTTAATTGGATAGAAAATTATAATTATCATCAGATAATTTCACTATTTTGTCACATTTTACCTTGATTCACACAACAATCATAATGTATATATAAAATATTTTATGTCCAAAGTAGATTTTTTTTCAAAGGGTCTTTCTTTATCTCTCTAAATGAATTGGGGGGGGGGGGGACTCATTATGCATGAACAGAGTCACATAAGAAATGAAGAAAACCAGGTAAAATACTAACCCATGTCTTGTAACTCTTGTTTATATAATCCATATGTTTAGTTAGGATCTTGCTCTGTTTGTTGACCAAATTGGGTGGTTTTTAACCCTATATATATCACTATCAATGGAGTCATGAACTTGTTATACAAGATAATAATATATATGACCTCTGACTAATTGTTGTGATATGCATAACTGATTAGTCACAAATATGAATACCTATCTAAGAAACATTATCTGGTGGAGTAATAATAAATTAGGAAAATCTGAAAATATATTCAATATATGTTTCACAATTGTTAAGAAAGTCATATATTTTTTCTTTAATTTTGTTTTTGTCATTAATGATTTTTTTTTTTTTTTTTTAAAGTGTGTCAAAACTCAGAAGTTTTTACATTTTAGGTTTGTCTGATTCTAGAAGTATCTAGTAAAAAAAGAGAGTGTCCACTAAAAACAAAAACCAAAAAAATTTGAAAGTTGGTTTTGTTTGTTTTTTTTTTAAAAAAATTTAGTGAGCTTTATTATTAATTTTTTGTCGGTCATGATCTATTTTGTTAAATGGGACATGAAAGTGAAAAGTTTTTAGTTTTTTTTTTTAAAAAAAAATTCACTAAAAACAAAAATAAATCAGCAATAAAAAGCATAGCTCAAATGTGTTGTATAGTTCAACAGCAATGCTAGGTATCATGAAAAATCTTTCATGAAAATAATCATGAAAATTTTGTGACCCTTTGATTACACTTAGAATAAAGCATCTCACACTAATCAAGGTAATTCAAAGATCATAAATTTTTCATGATCATTTTCATGACAAAACTTTCATGATCCGTAACCTTTTCCATAGTTCAAATCGATCACGTTGACACAATGAAACACTAATCATATAGTATTTAATAGAATAATGTTATATGTATCAATTAGTATACTAATTAATGTATCAATTGATGAGATAGCATAATTTAAGAGGTTTTTAAGATTTGTAATATGATTAATGAGTGAGGTTAATAATAATATTATAACTAATTAGTATACTAATTGGTTTATGTAGCATCACCGATATTAATATGTATGGATGAGCATTACGAGTGAAACATTAATAATGATATTATTATGATTGTTTATTAAATGAGCTAAATTTATTATTTTTCCAGTTGCTTTTTTAAGTAATCCTCTTTTGTTATTTTTGTGTTTTGTTTTGTTTTATTTTGTTTTTCTGTATTTTTATGTATTGGTAAGAAATAATTTTCAAATATAATGAGAACTAAATTAAATTGAACATTAATCAACTAAATAAGAAAATTCAAACATATAACAAGTCCAACAAAAAATTATGTCATTAAATTCAAGACCTTAACTACGATTGTAATGAGTTCAGATGGACGGGTCATGACCCCTTATGATTTTCTCTTAATTCCGTCTCTAAATATTGTTAAACAAATATCAATAAATTACATAAGTGTCAATCTTTAATTATTTTTTACATTATTCAATCAACAACATTTATCAATTCACACGAGAAGTTGATTTTAAAAAAAAAGCCCAATTAATACATATTAATGTGTGTTTGGGAGGAAAAAAAATTGAGTATACACTTAACTTTTGGCGTAATATACAAAGTGATGGTCTCAAGACTTAAACTCATAACCTTAATAACCTTAAGTTATTAGTTTAAAACTATGAGTTTAAGGCTTCGTTTGGAAACAGACTATTTTAGTAACTTTTTAATTTTTTATGAAAAGATATGCAGAAAAGTAGAGAGATGATGTGATTAATTTTAGTTGACTATTTAATTTTTTGACTAAAATAACCACTCCCCAAACGAGGCCAAGTCTCAACGCAATAAGTTGATTTGGTCAAATTATTTCCTTTTCAAGATTTCTTTTTTTGTTCATGTCTTTTTCTTTTTCCAGTTACAATATTCTTGTCACCAAACACGTCGCTTCCAAACTTGGGATTGTTTAAAAATTCATTCAAAACATTTGCTTAAGCCTCTGTTTGACAAGTTGAGGTTGAGGTTTTTTTGGTTAAAATAAATTTTTTAATTTAATAAGATATAACATTACATTTAATTCATAAATATTACATTCTTTTTCTCATAAAAAATTAAAAAAATTAAAAAAATCATTCCCAAACAAGATTTTTAGTTCCAAATTAAAATAGACAAAAAATTAAAAAATCAACCTACTTTCCAAACCAACCCTAATTCAATTCAAACAAGTTATTAATTATTAACCTTCAAGTGTGTGCTTGTGTGTGAGAGAGAAAGCATAGCATAAGGACATTACACGCCTAAAGTCTTCTTTTTCCTTTTTTTTTTTTTTTTTGTGAGAAACTTCCAAGTCTTCCTTAGTTTTCGCTTTCAAAGCAAGAACTTTGAAAGCTATTTGCATGACCAATTCTCAATCTATTACTTCTTAAGAGTAATTACATTTTGGCCCCTAAAGTGTGCTTTTGTATCATTTTTGTCCTCCTTAAAGTGTTTCTCATCAATGAACTATTTTTTTTCTTTTTCTTTTTCTTTTTCTTTTTTTGTTGGGGGGGGGGTTGTTTCAAAATTAAGGATATTTTTTAACAAAAATTTACAAATAGCAAAAATACACCAAGTGCATATTTTAAGCACCAAAAATGTACTTGATCCTTTATTTTTATTTTTATTTTTATTGAGATAGTAACTTTTTGTTTCAAAAATACTATCAATTCTGATAATAAATGTGACCACGTCAAATATGTAGGTGACCTTAATACATTTAATATTTTGTAGAGATGACAACTTTTTCTTACCCTACATATGTATTGTTTGCCCTTATAAAGAAGTGAAGCGGAGATGAGTTTTCCTTCCTTCCTTCTTGATTATTTTTATTGTATATATTTATTATTTAATTTTCTTAGACTTGGTTGTGATTCCTAATATTTTGAAATAAAATTAATACAATATTAAGAATAAACATAATAAGAAAGTAATAATACTTTTAAGGACCAATTCCATAATTAACCCATTTCATAAATATCCCATTGGTTTTCAAGGGACCCAAGCCCCCCCCCCCCCCCAAATAAAAATGTTAAGAAAAATGTTAGTTCACAAGTCAAAATTAGGCAAACAGCTCTGTTGATGCTATGAGGGAAATTTCCCCAAAAGTTTAGGTTACTTGACATTCCATTTGCCTTTTTGGTCAACAAAAGCTCATTGTAAAGCCTCAACTTGCATAGAATATTGAATTTGAAAATAAGTTAATAACAAAGGGAGACCATAACAGAACTTCCAAGTATTTTAAGGTTACTATGTGATACCTTTTATATGAGTTGTTTATAGAGATTTTTTTTTTCAAGAGTCTTTCTCAAATTGTTTGGCACAGCTTTTATTTTCAAGCCCTACCTAGTTAAATGAACTTATATTTATCACATATTTCAAAAAAAATTCATTGATTTGAGAGTGCTTTTTAATCTTTTTTATTATCAAAGAGTATTTTTCACCTCAATCCTAATAGTATTAAATTATGCTTTAGCATTTACCAAAAAATGAATTATTAACATCACCTTTTTTAAAATAAAATAAAATAAAAGACTAGGGGTACTTCTTTATGTAAACATGGCGTTGTTTGTGAGTATTTTAAAAAAATACATACATAATAAAGATGAATTATTAAAACTGATGTGTTTTTTTCTTTTTGTTAATAGGAAAGTTGAATTTTTTACTTTTGTAAACTGTTTCTTATAAACACATTTTTATTTTTTAAAATTTATTTAATTAAAAGTACTTTTATTTTAAACTAATCCCAAACAAGGTTTAGTTCACAACAATTGGCAACAAATTGTTAAAAGAAAAAAGAAGAAGAAAGATATGTAACTGTTGGGACAATCTTTTATGTAAAATAAAAAAAACTTGAAACTAAATCAAACAAATAAAAATAAATTACTTACAGAATTTATTTACCAAATGAAAAAGTACAAAATTGATCAAATCGAATGTGTGACAATCTGTCCTTAAGATAGATTTGCCCTACTTCGGTGCTTACGGATAAATTGCGTCTATCTCTCAAAATACAATGATTTTTCCACAGATTGTAGTAGCACTCCAAACAATCTGAATGGCGAACAAAACACGTGTTCTATACTCTTAGAATTTTTCTAAAATAATATGTAGAATATATATGCAAGAGAGCACAAAGAAGAACATGAGAGAATTTTCGGATTAAGAAATATGCTGGAAGAGGGTCTGCTTTTATAAAGCCGAATGTGTATGAAATTCAAACCGAACATATATGAATTCAAACTAGAACAGGTGCAAAATTGTTTGAACCCAGTTTTGAATCTATCTAGAAAAACAGAATCTATTCGATGCAACTGTTAACCTGTTTGAACCTGCTAGACTGCTAGAAATTGGATCGGAGGAGGAACTGTTTTGGACAGAAAATTAAATTTAAATTTGGTGCAAAATTTGAATTAATTTCGTTCAAAAAAAATAATTTTCCTGCAAGAATTTTTCGAAAAAATTCAAATAAATTTTGTTCAAAAAAATAATAATATTAGAACTGACCCGACCTACAATCACGCCCGGCACAGCTCGGCTCGGTCGGCGGCGGCGGCACATGCGCGTATGGAGGCTTGAGCCAAGGTTCACTTTGTTCATAACTTCTCCCTTCTACAAACTTGAGGTGCCCTTGAGGCCCAACCCAAGTGTGTGAGTGAATTTCCGATCACACTGCCCTCCTTAGTAATCCAGCTGTAGAACACAGGCAGAATAGATGGCACCCTGTAATCTGCACAGAAAGAAAAGGCTCCGACGGTGGTTCTTCCACCCGGGGGCACTCCGACGATCAAATCAGTATCTCTCAAAGATAATATCAGTGCATAAATTACTGCTCAAGACCACAAATTGCGTACCTTAGACCCGCCGGGGGTGCCCTTCTTTTATAGTCTTTCTCTATCCTAGTCCCACTAGAAGTCTCACTTCTATGGACTCTCATTCAGTACTTACTCTAGACTCTACAAGAGATAAGGACAGACTCCCTAAGAATACTATCCTTATCCATCTTGAAGTCTTTCTTCATTCTAGGACTCTTGCCCCTTATCTGATCATCTCGGATTCCGATATCTTCGGAGGTAACCTCGGCAACTCCGAGATAACCTCGGCGTAACTACCACGACACGTGGAACCTCGACTGACACTTCGGTGCCACCTCGGCCACGTGTTGGTACTCAGAAAATACATCCCCACAACTGCCCCCTAGGTTCTATTACCTCGGTATTCTGAGATGATGGAACCTACATTTGAACTTCTGTCTCGTACGTCGGCTTAGGAACTTTCTTGCCTATGTCATTCATTTCAGGCCGATATGTCTTCTTTTCAAGAACAAGAATTCACACGAACTCTCCCAAGTGCATGAGCTGTCATGCACCATTTTTCAACCGTTTCTCGACGTTTTCTCTTATTGGTCTTGGCGGCGACGCTGTTGGCGTCTTTTTCTCGTCATATTGCTCGACGCTAAGCGTTGCCCTAGGCACAATATTTACCCTATTTTTGCCGCCGTTTCACCTTTTGGAAAAACACGTTTGCCTCTCTCTTCATTCTTTACTTATTGCATTCGAATTTCCCTACTTTATTCTCTCTCTAAAGCTCTTTCTTCTTGAGTCCGCCATTGTTCTAAGCTCGGTTCTGAATCGTCTCCATCTACTATTTCTGCGAAGCTTCGCCCTTATTGCCTCCGTCGTCGACCTCGTGAAGCTCATTCCTACCACATTTTCGTAAGCAACTAGCTTTTTTTCTCCAGTTCTTGATTTACTCCTGAAATTTCTTGCCATTGTTGTTCTGCTCTAGTATTTAATTTGCGAATCATCCACCTGAATACGTCTTTATTTCTTGATTTTACATATGAACATTTGCACTGTTTCTCCTCTATTCTTGGTCTTCCACCCTTTGTATTCTTGAATCTGAAGCTTCGCTCTTTGCTTTTTTGTTTTCCAGATTTTCTGTCCTTCATACTCGTTCTTCGTAGATTTAGGTTTGGGATTTGCTTATAGATCCATCAATCCTTAGGAAAAACTGAAACCAACTTCACCAATATACACCTAGGTTTAAGCCGAGGTCCCAATAACCCTTCGAAAGTAACCTGTTTCTGTAGCCTAGTATTTTTACGCCAAAAATCATGGGTATGTGGAGAAATAGGGTTAACACCCCAACCAAACTAGAATATTTTAGGCAAAAATTCTCTATTTCTGCCGATGTTCACCTTAGGCTAGCCGGGGATGATGATTCCATTATGCCTACAGACAATACCATGCCTTTCTCTATTATTGCTTTTGTTGAGTGTGGACTTCGGCTCCCACTAAATCCCTTTTTCCGTGAAGTTCTCCACTTCTACAGACTGAACCCCATGCAGCTTACCATCAACTCCTATAAGGTGATTAATGGTGTCATAGCCTTAGCCCGGCAAGAGAAGGTTAGGATCACCCTGGCCAACCTTCAATACTGTTATACAATGTGCCCCCTTAATCTGAAGGAAAAGGGCTTCGTATATTACCTTAAGCCGAGGTCCACCCAATTCAAAATCATAGCCGATCTCCCAAACTCCAACAAGGGGGCCGGGGACGACTATCTTATTGCTTCGGGAAATTGGGAGTTCGGCCCGGATGAAGATGTCCATATTTTTCCTCTGCCTCGAACAGTTAAAGAGGGCAAGGGTAAGAGCCCTGTGTTACTGCTTATTTGTTTTCTCTTTAAGTCTTCCATACTTATCCCGTTTCTAATGTCTGTTTGTTTGTCTTGCAGACCTCTATCAACCACCCAAAAGATTCCGTGAAACCTACTTTCCAGGCGAAGACCTGAAGAAGCTTCTAGATCTCCCCATTCACAAACGCAAAGCTCCACTGGTACTGAACTTCATCCCAACGTATAAGTCAACTTTGACTGACGTCCCAAGAGCGAAGAAAAAGAGCCCATCTACAGCCACAACTCAAACCACATCTACATCCCGGACAGATCAAGGTTCTACTTCTGACCCAGCCGATCTTCTATCCACTTCAAATTTCAACCCGATCCCAAGAATAGAAGAAAGCGTCATGACGTGTAATAACGCCGCGAGGACCTCGCATTCGGACTCAATTTTGTTTGCGGTTCTAAATCTTGAACCAAAGAGTCCAAATCCGCAAATCGCTTTTGAGAAAACAGATTTTTAGAAAAGAAGTACCAAACATGGATGCTTTGCGGATAATGTAGTCGCCACCTAAATATTTTTTAAAATGGGAAATTTAGGAAACCCCGACTCGGTGCCAAAAGGCCACGTGTCCGTCATCACCAAAGTTGGCTCGAACTTGGGTACGATTAGGGAAGGTCACATCGTGAGCACCCTCTCACTTGGCCAAAGACCGGCCTCTACTAACCATGATATCTGCTTTTTGAAAACTTTGTATGCTCTTATTCGATTATTAGCCTAGGATTACTATGTGATGCTCGCAAAGAAACAAGTATAGATCGGCCGTTCGACTGGAACAAAACATTTCATGTTTGTTTATTTGAAAATGGTTTGATGGTGCTACCCGTAGGTAGGCTAAAATGCGGATTTGCCACCCTCAGGTGGGCTTAGAAAACATGATTTTGCCACTATCTAGTGGGCTTAAAACAAACAATCATCGAATTGTCCCAATTCAGATAACTCAACCTCCACCCACAGGCATTCAAGGCAGTTATATCACATAAGCACATAGCCTCATGGCAAGCATGCTATCATGGCAACACTCACACGCATGCAAGGATGCTAAAGCATAAAACTTACAGAGTACTCCAAGCCAAAACAAAAGCTGATTAGAAATCATGCATGATCCTAAAAATACTGAATGTCTAATGCAACACATGCAAAGATGCAACTATAGTAGGCTCGGCTGTTCTAACATGGCATATGAAATGCTGCAAATAACATGTATTCAACTTAGAATTGAAATACAAATGCAGTTTGTATGATGCGCCGAGCCCGATGCATGCAATACAGATGAATGATGCAAACATGCTGTCATACTGTATGCTAATTGAAATATGCCCTATATCTAACCATCGTAAGCGGGTAAATAAAAGGGAGAAAGAAATGAGGGTTGGAAGACATACATCACACTCACCCACCCTTATTACATTTATGCCCTCGCGCAGAGGGTCCGAATAAATGTACAGTCCGAATAAAAGAATAGACAGTCCGGAATATACAGTCCGAATAAATATACAATTTAAACTAGAAAATAGTAAAAACTGGCATGCAAGCCAGGGACTGCCTTGCTTCTGATGTATGTTGCATGTTGGGCTGCCTGGCGCGGAAATCCACTAGGATGCCCTAATTAGCCTCTCGCTACACTTTTCCTCGAATGCGTGCGGATTAGGAAAGTTGATAATTCTTCATTTTTGCCAGCGGAGAGCGGAAAGGGCATAGCAGTGTATTTCACAAATATATGCATGTCTCGATCCTCGCGCCACCAATCACGCATATCGATGCATGATGGCCGAGGAGCCGATTTGCACAACTCAATATTGGGAAGAATACACATGAATGCTACAATGAAAACCTAACTCCATCATGGATGATCCAGAGTGTTTTGATCGAATTGAGACCCATTCACATTTCGAGTAATAAACGCGTGCCTCGCTTTCCCATGCAATATGCATGATATGCATGAAATGCAACTAACATATGATATAGCATGCACAATGCTGTGAAAATGAGATGAAATGAAATCGTGCCGCACGCAAACCGAAAAACGGCATACAAGCATGAGATGATATGAAATACGATGTGTAATGAGACTAAAATAAAATGCCTCAAATGCGTGCCTTGTGCACGCAATCCGAGGAAATGGCATACGGAATGCAAATCAGGGAAAACAGAGTGTGCCTCGAAATGCGTACATATGGACACGCAAACCGAGGCGATGATGAAAGATGAAAATCGGATAAACCGGCAGCCTCGAAGTGCGCGCCTGTGCCCGCAAACCGAGGCGATGATGAAAGATGAAAATCGGATAAATCGCAGGTGCCTCGGCGCGTGCCCACAAAGCGCAAAACCGAGGCGATGATGAAAGATGAAAATCGATAAATGGCAGCTCGGCGCGTGCCACAGCGCAAACCGAGGCGATGATGAAAGATGAAAATCGGATAAATCGGCAGGAAGCGCCTCGAAGTGCCCGCAAACCGAGGCGATGATGAAAGATGAAAATCGGATAAACCGGTGCCTCGGCGCGTGCCACAGCGCGCAAACCGAGGCGATGATGAAAGATGAAAATCGGATAAAGTGCGTCGAAGCGCGTGCCCAAGGGCGCGCAGACCGAGGCGATGATGAAAGATGAAAATCGGATGCCTCGAAGTCGTGCCGGCGGCGCGCATAAAACCGAGGCGATGATGAAAGATGAAAATCGTTTCGAAGTGCCCACAGCGCCGCAAACCGAGGCGATGATGCAATGAAATGGCATACGGAATGCCGCAATGGACTTACACCAACATGGGAGAGCCTCACCACTCACATAGAGGCCGTCGGATAAAACAAAGTCGCTGAACGCTGCGTGCCATGGACACGCAAATCGAGGCAATGATGTAGAAGCATGAAAATGCAAATTGGGCTTACGCCGACATGAGAGGGCCTCAACCACACACACATAGGCCAGTCGGATAAAACAGGCCGAAGGCGCCGAAGCGTGCACCGGCACGCGAACCGAGACAATGCAAAAATGATGCAAATGGCATAGGGAATGATATGTAAGCATGGCAATGGAATTTCAGCACCTAAATAAAGGGGAAAACAGCCCCGAAACAATTCGAAATAACACTCGAAGCATGCATTCATCCCGAAAATGTGAAATTAAGCCCCGAAATGGCCTATAGCCATGCTATACATGCAAGATATGATCATGGCAGCAAGAACAGTAGCAAGGCAGTCCCAAATATGGCATTTTTCAGTAACAAACATGGCCAAAATGCAAGCATAGATAGATCAACAATAGCATGCAAAGTTAGTGGCCAAAAGAGGAGTATTGAGACAAGTGATATATGCAAACCCCAAATGGACAAACTTTCTTCTACAACATTGAATATGAGATAAAAATAAGCACAATTTCAGAAGATGACATCCTCAAAATCAGAATAAAATCATGCTAACAATTCCATGCAAAGTAGGCTTCCAAATAGGCTATATCATGAGACATGCAATACACACACCAAATGACAACACTTTCTTCATGAAATATGTAAAGGGGGCCAAAATAAGACCAAAACCAGTAGGGGTTGAAGTCCCAAAAACAAACACAAATAGGCCAAAAATTGCATGCAAAAATGGCACACTTGATGAAATTTGAAGGAAGTGGTGGATACAATGGCCAAATGAAGTTGAGCCCTTCTACAATGTTGTAGAGGGGCTCAAAATGAGCACAAAATCAGGAGGGTCGGACCCTAAAACAAAAGGAAATAGGCCTAAACTAGCATGCAAGATAATGGCATAAAAGCTAGGTATTGAAACAAGTATATCATAGGAGCATCAAATGAAGTTGAGCCCTTCTACAAAGTTGTAGAGGGGCTCAAAACAAGCACAAAAGAAGTAGGGGTCGGAGCCCCAATTCTCAACCAATTGGAGTATAGAAATGAATCAAGAAAAAGCCCTAAAAGTTGGTTTTGAAGACTTACCCTTGAAGACTTGTCTTTCTTTGATTCTTGGCTTTGATTTGTAGCTTCTCAACCTCTGAAATTCACTTCCTAGCTGCTGGAATGGTAGTAAGGATGGTGAGGCTAGGTGTTGATGAAGAGAAGACCTAGGGACTTAGAAGCTTTTTGAGGTTTTGAGCTATGAAAATGGAGGTTTTTGGAGAAATGTTCTTGAAGACAAATTTTCCAACCTTGAAGAAGGAGAGGGAGGGCCCTTCAAATAGGCAAGAAATGGGGTGTAAAAGGGGAGGGAAAGCACCCAATCTTTCCCTCCCGAAATATCCCCCGGATGCCCCGAGATATGTTGGGAGATGTCCGGACAAATGACAGCCGAAAGTGAAGCCGGCCAGGTAAATTTGTGGGAGGTGGCCGGCCGGCCACCCCACCTGGTCGGCCAGCCACCCACCATGGCCGGTCGGCCACCCCAAGAAAATGAACAGTGGATTTTCTAGCTGACCACCATACCACAGTGCCCTCCCATGTGTGTAGAACAAGGCCCCAAGGTTGGAATTTGGCAACACTGAACCAGGAGTCACAACATAGAGCTTGAAGAAGAGGCCCAAAAATGAACTTCACAATTTCTGGCCGACCACCAACATTTTGTGTCCTCCTAGATGTGTAGAACAAGGATCCAAGGTTGAAATTTGGCAACACTGAAGCAGGAGTCACAACATAGAGCTTGAAGGAGAGGCCCAAAAATGAAACCCACAGTTTCTGGCCGACCAGTAGCTTTTAGGGTCCTCCCATGTTTCCTCATCACAAATATGTAACTTTGGTTGGAAGAAAATACCCCCAAGGTGTTCAACATTGGCCCGGAAGTGAGAAAAACGGGCTCCGGAGGAGCGAAATTGGTTATCTGGGATAATTGCTGGCCTCCCACCCCTCAGTGATCTTCCTGGTGTTGAAACAGAGGTACCTGCCAAATTTGAACAAAAACTAATAAGAAATGAACGTTCGGGGCCAAAACCGAGCAATTCGGGATCAAAATGGGTCAAGTGGGAAGTGGTGTTCAAGTGGGCGTCATGCGACTGCCCACGACTCCAAACCCGCCTATGGGTTTAGCAATCAGAATCGCCAAGAATCCGTGATTACCAAAGGCACGCTAACAATCAATCGATATAAATGAGTCGAGGCCTGGCGGAAGCCAAGACAATAAATGAATAGTGTCCAATGAGCTGTGACAATCTGTATGCCAAAAACATTTTCCATTCATATGCACATAAAACAGTACAGTACGATGCGGCATACAATATGTACATATCCATAACAGTTGGCAAAACTGGGGCTTAACCCCTTAGACAGTACAGTAAACGATAAACAGTCTATACAATGGTCCCACAATAGTACAAAACTGTGAGACAAACAGGGGAAGTACAAAAGACCCCAAAGCCATGGCATGGCAACACGGAACCTCGCAGTGAGGCACACAGGCTGGCTGACAAAACTGGGGACTGACCCACGCTCCTAGCTCTGGTCCGGCTGCTGAGAACCTACATATATATATAAACAGTGAGCTAAAGCCCAGTGAATAGCATAATGTGTAAAGGGGTTATGAATGAATGTCCTTACGATACGGTAATGAAATCAATTCATTAAACAATATTTCAATCTTTCAATCAATCGGTATTTCAATCAATAGCATTTCAATCAATCGGTCATATGTGGTACATCCATTAGCCTATAACAATATGGTCCAAAAGGACCGGGCCTTGACAGACCCAACAATAGTGATGGCCATCAATCAATAACAATATGGTTCCACAAGGAAACCGACAGAGCTCTGTGTCAGTCAATAACAATGGGTGCTAAGGATGCCACAATACAATTCGAAATACAGGACATACATTCATTCAATAAACAATATCAATTCAATAAACATTTCAGTTCAGTATTCAAAATATAACCATTTTGAACATATCTTTACACAATCTGTTACTCACAGAGATTGGGCTAAAAGCGGCTAGAGCGTGTCCCCGAGAGCCAACCCTAAACAATAAAACAATTGAACACACACTAAGTTTAACAATTGCGGAAGTACGATAATTAACTTCCTAATATGCCTCGGTGTGTTCTATCTCTATATCCTCATAAAGATGTCTTAAACTAGGCCTAAGAATGCCTAGGATGCGATAAGGATGCAAAATTACACTTGGAAGGCATTTTTCAAAAGTTGCTGGAAATGGACACCTCGCTCGAGCGAGCCTTCCTTCGCTCGAGCGAGCTTCCAAAATCAAAGGCTTCGCTCGAGCGAACAATCCTTCGCTCGAGCGGAAAACTTCTGGTTGCTCGATTTTTACGCGATACACGCTGATGCTCGCCGAGCAAGCTTTAAAATTGCAGGCTCGCTGAAGCGAGGAATCCTTCGCTCGAGCGAGGAAGCAAAATCTGGGATTTCCAGATTTGTCTCCCAAGTTCGAACCAAGTATTCAAACACTCAAATCTCATCCTCTTGGCCCCAAATTCTGGAAAAACACTTTCAACTCAATGTATTACAAGTTTCAAAAGCTATTTTGTACATGCAAGGGCCAAGGGATGATCAATTGAAGCCAATTTCAAACCATTTTCAAGAATATTTTCAAAATGTGAGATGCATGAGTTTTAAACCAAAATCAAGCTTTAAATCTTGCTCTAGAGAGCTCCAATCTTTGGAAACAACTTGAAAACATGGACTATGATAAAAACATGGACATGCATGTATGATTCTCCAAGAATTTAACTTCAAAAGTCAACAAATTCAACATGCATGTAACATTTGAGCTTCAATTCACCATATATGAGCAAAATCATGTCTTAGCTCTACAATGATGCATGAATCATGCAAAACTTAGCTCAAAGACAACAATAATGAGATGAATGTTCTACCTTAATCTTGTATTCAAGGTGTGGAAGCTAAATTTGACAATCCTCTACTAATTTCTTCAATTCTTCAAGTCAATCAAGCCAAAATACAAGATGAAATCAACCCTCTCTACTCTCCTCTCTCTATGTTCGGCTATGAGCAAGACTAGGAGCTGGAGAAGTGTATTCTCTAAGGTGTATAAGTCTCAAATCAAAGATTAAACAAAGTGTCCACTACGGGTGGCAAATTTCGTAATTAAATCAAACTTGACAATTAACTTATTTTAATCTAGTTTAATCATTCCTAATCAATTTTCAGATAAATATACCATTAAATCACAAATATTCTAATGATCACAAAACATTAAACGGTTTCTGAATCGGCCGCCGATAAGGCCTTCAATTAGCAATTTAAACATATAAATGCATACAGTTAATCAGTCAATCAAACAATGCAATATGCAATTCAATAGGTACACTCATTCAATTTCAATTTCACTTTCAATCGATCTATTCAATACTTCAATTAATTCGATAATCAATCATTATCGGTTCAAATTAGCGATAATCAGTATATAATTCAGTAATCGGTAACGAGGGTCGTTACAGTCTTCCCTCCTTATAATGAGTTTAGTCCTCTAAACTCGAGTTACCTTCATTCTGAAAGAAAGCAGGATCCAATGGGAACAAATTAGGATATCTTCTCATCATGTCATCTTCCCTTTCCCAAGTGGCATACACACCACCATGATTCTGCCAATCCACTTTCACTAACGGAATTTCTTTGTTCCTTAGTTTCTTGATCCGTCTGTTTACAATCTGTATAGGCCGTTCCTCATAAGTGTAGTCATCACTTAACACTATCCGAGTAGGCTCAATCACATGAAACGGATCTCGAAGATAGTCTCTCAACATCGAAATGTGGAAGACATTATGCATATGCTCCATTTCAGGAGGAAGTGCAACTCGATACGCCACCGGATTGATTTTCTCAATGATCTCGTACGGTCCGACATACCTCGGTGCTAACTTGCCTTTGACTCCAAAACGAGTCTGGCCTTTCATTGGTGTCACTTTCACAAACACGTGATCACCTACTTCATATTCTCTATCCCTTCTTCTGACATCTGCATAACTCTTCTACACTCGTGCGTTTTGGTCTTGTCAGATCAATTTCACTTTCTCAGTCGTTTCATACACAATTTCGGGCCCAAGCAAAGGCCCATCTCCAACTTCTGCCCAGCAAATTGGAGATCTACACTTTCTGCCATACAATGCCTCGAAAGGCGCCATACCAATACTCGAATGATAGCTGTTGTTGTAAGCGAATTCAGCCAATGGCAAATGACTTTCCCAATTTCCTTGGAAGTCAAGAACACACATTCTCAGTAGATCCTCTAAAGTCTGAATGGTCCTTTCTGACTGGCCATCTGTCTGAGGATGATAGGCACTACTCAGCCTCAATTCGGTACCCAATGCAGTCTGTAGGCTCTGCCAGAACCTCGATGTAAACTTCGGATCCCTGTCAGAAACAATAGATACAGGCACTCCATGCAGTCTCACAATCTCATCAATATAGATAACAGCCAATTTGTCTGCATTATAAATTGTCTTGACAGGTAGGAAATGTGCAGATTTAGTCAGTCTATCAACAATAACCCAAACAGAATCCATACCTGACCTGGAGCGCGGTAATCCAACGATAAAATCCATCGTGATGTGCTCCCATTTCCACTCTGGTATAGATAAGGGTTGCAGTAATCCCGCGGGTCGTTGATGTTCAACTTTGACTTGTTGACAATGGAGACACTTGGACACAAAGTCGGCAATCTCTTTCTTCATTCCCGGCCACCAGAAATTCTGTTTCAAATCTTGGTACATTTTCGTGTTCCCCGGGTGAATAGACAATTTCGAATTGTGGCCCTCTTGAAGAATTCTTCTTTTCAGTTCACTATCATTCGGTACACACAGTCTTTCTTGAAATTTCAATACATTGTTCTCAAATTTGAATCCTGGTCTCGGCTTAGACTCTCTTTCCTCGATGATCTTTTTCAAAAAGTCATCCAGTTGCTGTTTCTCTTTAACTTCTTCGATCAAGGCCGGTTGAGCAGTAAGGGCAGCTATTGTTCCGCCTTGTTCTCTCAAAACAATCTCAATTTCAAACCTTTCAAGATCATAAAGCAACTCTTTCTGCCCGGTGAGCAAACAATCTAAGTTAGCAATTGACTTTCGGCTCAATGCATCGGCAACGGTATTGGCTTTTCCCGGATGATACAAAATCTGCAAATCATAATCTTTAATCAATTCAAGCCATCTCCGCTGTCTCATATTCAATTCTTTTTGAGTGAAGAAATATTTCAAACTCTTGTGGTCGGTATATACTTCACATGTTGCCCCATACAGATAGTGACGCCAGATTTTCAGTGCAAACACTACTGCAGCAAGTTCTAGATCATGTGTCGGGTAGTTCTTTTCATGTGGCCTCAACTGTCGGGAAGCATAAGCAATAACTCTCCCATTCTGCATTAAAACACATCCCAAACCCTTGTGAGAAGCATCACTAAAAACAGTGTAACCATCCGTACCTGAAGGTAGAATCAAAACTGGTGCAGTCACAAGTCGGGTTTTCTCGGCTTAACTTTAACTTGTAAATTGCTACAAATTTCAACAAGTAAAGATAAGGAATTTATCTTAGCTTAACTTTAACTTGTAAATTGCTACAAATTTCAACAAGTAAAGATAAGGAATTTATCTCAGCTTAACTATGTTTAAACATAATCTCGGCTTAACTTCGGCTAAGCATTACTAATGTCTTCTCTCTGCCCCCAATGTGAACCTAAGTTCCACTTGGGTTCTCATTATTCAAAAAACAACATCATGCATAGTTTTATAAGTTCTGAAAAATTCTGCTAAGATTTTATTGATCATATCGGCAAAAAATCAAAGAACATCTAATGATAGAAAAACTTTAAATTACAAGTGTTCCATGGTCTAGGCAATGCTTTGCCCTCATTATTTTCGAGCCGATACGCCCCATTTCCTAACACCGAAGTAATTCTGTAAGGTCCTTCCCAGTTTGGGCCAAGCTTGCCCTCTCTGGGATCCTTCTTATTGCCGACGACTTTTCTCAAAACTAAGTCGTTGACTTGAAAATCCCTTGGATTGACCTTCTTGTTGTAAGCTTTGGCAAGCTGTTGCTGGTATGCTGCAAGCTGGATTGCAGCTTTCTCTCTTCTTTCTTCCAGTAGATCCAGATCTCGGGCTAAGAGCACATCATTGGACTCGTTCTCAACTCCCTGTGTTCTGATCCATGGGATGCCGATCTCCAATGGAATGACTGCTTCTGTGCCATAAGTCATGGCAAAGGGGGATTCCCCTGTTAATCTTCTCGGCGTAGTGCGATATGCCCAGAGCACGTTGGGCAATTCGTCTACCCACTTTCCTTTCTTTGTCGCAATTTCTTCTTTATTTCATCCGAGAATGACTTTGTTTGATGCTTGGCTTGCCCATTACTTTGGGGAAAGCTTG
Source organism: Camellia lanceoleosa (assembly GCA_025200525.1). Taxonomy (NCBI): domain Eukaryota; kingdom Viridiplantae; phylum Streptophyta; class Magnoliopsida; order Ericales; family Theaceae; genus Camellia; species Camellia lanceoleosa. The sequence goes on along the minus strand of CM045769.1, from coordinate 155,930,742 downwards.
GTGTTGAAAAGTAATTCTTTATCTTGAACTTTCAAAAAATTCTTGATGAGTTTGTCGTCAAACTGTTCCGTTGTCGGCAACGCGATTGCTCTTGGAATCCCAACTGGTGATGATGTTTTTCGGATGAAGTTCTTCACATCCACATCTCGGATTTTGGCAAGAGGCCCTGCTTCTATCCATTTTGTGAAGTAGTCTGTTGCTACCAGTAGGTACTTCCGTTGCCCAATTGCTTGGGGCAATTGTCCAACGAGATCCATGCCCCATTGGGCAAATGGCCAAGGGTCGAAAGGGTTCAGTCAAGATGGTGGTGATGTATCAACGGTGCAAACCTCTGGCATTGTTCACACTTCTTCACATAGGCTTCTGCATCTTTTTGCATATAGGGCCACCAATACCCCTGGGTAATGGCCCTGTGAGCTAACGATCTGCTCCCTGCGTGGCTTCCACAAACTCCTTCATGAATTTCATATAAAAAGTCTTCGACCTGAAGAGGGTGTACACACCTTAAAAGAGGTCCAGTGAAGGATCTTTTGTAGAGATGTCCTTCTGCTGTCAAGCTAAATCTTGCCGACTTCAATCTGACCTTGTGTGCTTCCTTTCGATTTTTTGGCAGCTTGCCCTCTTTCAGGAATGCAACAATTGCATCCATCCAGCTTGGTCCCATGTCCACACATAATGCTTCTTGCATTGTGTGTGGTGACTCTATGCTCGGGCCTGATAGGTAATCGATCATTATTGTCCTCGTCTTTCCGGTTTGCATTGAGCTTGCTAAATTGGCCAACGCGTCGGCATGGTTGTTATCGTCTCGGCTAACCTGAAGAAGTCGGCAGTTTTGAAACCTATCTGCCAGCCTGATGACTTCTTTTGCGTATGCCGACATCCTTTCATCTCGGGCAAGAACTCTCGTAGTTTGATTCACTATAAGTTGTGAGTCACAAAAAACTATTACCTCATCTGCCTTTACTGCCAGCTCCAGTCCAGCAATCAATGCTTCATACTCCGCCTCATTGTTCGAGGCTTTGAACCCCAATCGAATAGACTGCTCCAATATCTCCCCATCGGGGGAAATTAACACTACTCTCGCCTTGCACCGCCGTTTGAGCTCCCATCAATAAAAGTTGAAAGGAATCGCGATGTAAATGCCGCAGGTCCGAGTTTTTCCTTTCTTGGTTCTTTAGCCTTTGGCGGCTTCTCCTTCCTTGTTTGGACATCGTTCATCTCTACCAACGGAGCCCGATGTTCGATGTATTCGGCGAGAACTTCGACCGAAGTCGGCCAAGACTTGGCCCTTAATCATCGTTCTCGGCACGAACTCCTGGTCATATTGGCCCAAAACTACTACCATCTTGCGATTCTTCCTCAAGTCTCCTTGTTGCAACAAGGATTTTAGTGGGTGCTCTATCGTAACCACTATCTTGTGAGCCCGAAAATAATGGTTTAGCTTCTTTGAGGCCATTACCAAGGCCAGATCAATTTCTCGATGGTAGATACCTTGTTTCTGATCGGCCAAGGTTTTACTTACATAGTAAATGTTCTCGCTCTCCCTTTTCTTCTCGGATTATCACAAAGACTCTAGCAAGTGCTCAAACTGCTAAGTATAAAACAGTTCCTCCCTGTTGAGGTGTTGAGAGTAATCGAGCCGAGGTAAGATATTTCTTCAGTCGGCCAAAGCGCCTCACATTCCTCGTCCATAGAAAATCCGTGGCCTTTCTCACCAGATTGAAAAAAGGTTTACATTTGTCCGAACTGCTTATGAACTGTTTAGGGTCATGCCCTTCCAATAAGCATTTGAACTGTTTAGCCGATGTCGGACTCAGAATTCCATAATGGCCTTGATCCGATGGTGGCTTCAATGCCCCTTCTAGTCACCAGTATCCCAAGAACTTACGGATCCGACTCCAAATGCGATTTCGATGTGTTTAGTCGGAGCCGATATGTTTTGAGTATGTCAAAGACCTCTTCTAGGTCAAGAAGATCTTTTGGTTCCTTGGTCTTCACGACCATGTCATCAATGTAGACTTCTACGATTCGCCAATCAAGTGTTTGAACATCTTGGTTACCGGTCTTATTAAGTTGCTCTGCTCTTCAACCCAAAAGGCATGACTCAGAATAATACAAACCTTTCGAGTGATGAACGCCGCCTTCTTCTTCATCCGGGTACATGGCTATCCGGTGATACCCCTATATGCATCCAAGAAGCTCATCCTTCCATGTCCAGATGTGGCGCCCACCAACCGGTCAATCTTTGGCGAGGGAAGTCGTTTTGGGACAAGCTTTGTTCAAGTTTGTAAAATCTACGCAGACCTCCACTTGCCATTCTTCTTCTTTACTACCACGGTGTTTGATAACCATGTCGATAATTGGCTTCTCCGATGGCCTCCGAAGTCTGTCTACTTCTTCTTCCATCGCTTCGACGTGCATCAACGTCGGTCTTCGCTCGCTCGTTGTATTACGTGTTTGGCCGACTTAACGCGTTAAGTCTGTGACATGTGACCTCGGGTCAATGCCAGCATTTCATAAGGTGTCCAGCGAACACCTCAATATTTTTCCTCGAAAGGCTTCGGCTCCTTTCCTCTTCTTCGGCTAACCTTGCGTAGAAGAAAAAGCGTTCTTCATCGCCCTCCCGACGAGGATTTTCTTCGCTTTCTTCACTTTTCTCGACTTTTGCGACATCATCTAGGACCTTCATGTCCTCTTTTTCAACTTCTGCTTCCTCTTGTTCCCGAACGCTGCAGGTTAACTTCATTGCTGCCATGGAGCAATTTTTCGCTTGCAACTGATCTCCTCTGATTTCCTCAATCCCATGTTTTGTTGGGAACCGTAGCAGTTGATGCAATGTTGAGGGAACTGCCCCCATTGCATGCAACCATGGCCTCCCCAGGATGATGTTGTAAGGCGAGGGCGTATCAATCACAATGAATTTTGTTTTGATCTTCTTCGTGCAAGCTTGTACCACCAAGCTTGTTGCGCTTAAAGGCCATGTGGGCTTTCCATTGAAGCTTCACCATCGGGCCGCTTGATCGCTCCATATCATCGGGGTGAAGGCTAACTCCTTGTAACATCGACATACATGATGTCGCAGAGCGCTTGATCAATCAGATGCTTTCACCGCACTCCCAACCTCGAGGGGATACTACCAAGGCATCATTGCGGGTGTCGAACCATATCAAGGTCGGCTGTGAAGGTTATCATCGGTCCTTGGCAATCAGAGGCCGAGGTCTTTTCATCCGACTGCCGTTGATGTCCGCAGTGTTTTACCCTCTCGTGTCTCCCCGTATGTCGCTTTTCATTCACCTTTGAGTGGATCACATTAACCACCGAGGTCCACCTCATGGTCAGCCGTGACCTTTGGGAGGCGGGTCGCCGGGCGCCATGCAATCGTGGCTCGTTTCTTCCCTTGTTTTGGCCTCATCCACAAGGTCTCTTAGATGGCCTTGCCTCACCAAATATTCTAAGTGTGCTTTAAGGGCTCTGCAACCCTGAGTTGGATGCCCCTCTTCATTGCGGTAAGCACAACGCCTACCAAGGTTTCTCCCCATAAATTCTCCTGGTGCTCTTGCCGGCGCCCTGAAGTAGGGCTGATTTCGAATTTGATCAAGGACTTTGTGGACCGGAATTTGGAACACCGTTATCACTGCCTGCTTAGCCCTCAACTCTGTCTCCTGTTTGTTGGGTCCATTATTACCTCGGCCTCGCTTGAAGCCGTTTTTCTCGCTCTCCTTATTCCCGACGTATCTTCCTCGGCTCGCATACTTCTCGATTCTCGCCATGAGCTCTTCCATGCTCTTTAAGGTGGTTTTTGCCAAAGACTTCCGCAGTGGACAGTCATCCTTCAGGCCGTTCTTGAAAGACACGACCGCCACCTCCTGGTTACATTCAGGTATTCGATTGAACACCTCATAGTACCTCTTTGCATAGGCCCTAAGGCTTTCATCTTTGCCAATTTTTAGGGCCATCAATGCATCTACCCTCAATGGCTGCAGTTTGTTTGTTATGAACTTGGCCATAAACATCTCGGCCAGGCCTTCCCAGCTCTTCACGCTGCCCTTCGGTAATTTGTGGAACCAATCTGATGCAATCTGATGCAATCTCCCCGAAGGATGAAGGGAACACTTTGTAGAGCAACGACTCGTTCCCACTGTATAATGCCATTGAATTCAAAAATAATCCAACATGGAAGTTAGGGTCTGACTTACCATCATATATCTGGAACCTCGGCATACTGAATCTTTTCGGCGCGACGAATTTGTCCAATTCCATCGAGAATGGCGTCCTCGCTTAACCGGAGGTTACTTCCCCGCATTCTCGCTTCCTCTTGAGGTAATCTCTCAAGTCCTCTTTACTTCTCCCTTACACCGTGTCATTGGACTTCAAATTTTCACAACTACTCTTGGCCTCATGGTGGCCCCTTTTCGATCCTTCTCCGCAGAACACGTCGAAACACAATATCCACCCCGGAACATGCCCATGTTCTTTGGGGTCTGCTTCCTTCTCGCGATATGTCCTTCGGGACTCTTCTCTTCTCGGCTCTTCTCGACCGACTTCCCTGGAGTTTCGGTGAGAGTGTCTTCCACTCCTCGTGTGCTGAGGGGCTTCGGGGATTTCTTTTCGCCCCTTCTTCTGGGCGTTTGCTGCCGGCATTGGTGTGTCTCAGAATGCACTGTGCATGACATTATTTTGCATCATGAAGTTGACGACCGATTGAAGGTCTGCCAACTTGTTTGCCATCTCCTTTACTTCTTCATCCCTCCTCAGACATCTGTCTTTCCAGATCTGGAGGTTGTCCTCGTTATAGTACTTGCCCTGGTCCGCTTTCTTTGATGCGTCGCCATCTTGGCCGACGCCTTTCTCTGCGTGATTCTGATCACGAGCTTCTTCGTTGTGGTCTCCTCCTTCAGCGTTAGGGTCGACGGGTCTTCCACTCCCAGCAGGAGTGTCGTCCCCAATCTTTTCCTTCTGTGTGTTACTAGCCATCTATTCTTCTTTCGTTCCCACAGACGGCGCCAAATTGTGTGAGTGAATTTCCGATCACACTGCCCTCCTTAGTAATCCAGCTGTAGAACACAGGCAGAATAGATGGCACCCTGTAATCTGCACAGAAAGAAAAGGCTCCGGCGGTGGTTCTTCCACCCGGGGGCACTCCGACGATCAAATCAGTATCTCTCAAAGATAATATCAGTGCATAAATTACTGCTCAAGACCACAAATTGCGTACCTTAGACCCGCCGGGGGTGCCCTTCTTTTATAGTCTTTCTCTATCCTAGTCCCACTAGAAGTCTCACTTCTATGGACTCTCATTCAGTACTTACTCTGGACTCTACAAGAGATAAGGACAGACTCCCTAAGAATACTATCCTTATCCATCTTGAAGTCTTTCTTCATTCTAGGACTCTTGCCCCTTATCTGATCATCTCGAATTCTGATATCTTCGGAGGTAACCTCGGTAACTCCGAGATAACCTCGGCGTAACTACCACGACACGTAGAACCTCGGCTGACACTTCGGTGCCACCTCGGCCACGTGTTGGTACTCAGAAAATACATCCCCACACCAAGTTTTCACACCTAGAGCTTATAAATACGTACAAGCTCTCTTCAAGTTTCAATATGAGACTACCATTACAAAGAAATCCACATTTTATTCTTTAATAATCCATTACACGAACCCAAAAACGACGTCAACTTTCCATTCACTTATAAATGGTTTTGACAAACCGTCTTCACCGTGTGACTTACTATGCGGTAAGGAACACATCATCTCTTTGAACCCATCCCAAACGATGTGTGGGCCCTACTCAAATTTGGGCTAAAAGTTAGCCCAAAATAAGTCTATAAAACCATACTTTTCCAATAATCCCCCATATGAATGGAATTTGACAGACAGAAAATGCAACAACATGATCTAATTATAGAGTACAGAAATTGGAATATTCTACAAAGGATAAGTAACTTTTGGCTTTGAACCTTCCCTTGTAAAACACTATCGGATTTACTAGCTAACCACGGAACATGATGTCTTGAATTGTTCAGCCATTTGTGTAAATCAAGATAATAGAACTCACACAGTATATTACCAGACATAGTTTAGTTCTCACTATTATGTTCATTTTGGCCATGAACAACATGGTCTTTCATGAGTGTTCTAGAGAATTGTAGCCCTTTACAAATCTCATAGAACTGACATAGTTTACACTCAAATAGGTGATTCCTATGAAGAGTATCTTGCCATACTCTACTAGGTATTTCTAGATATAAGAATCATAAAAAGTTTTATTTAACCTAAAACGCTGCTGACATCACTATTTCATCATAGAAATAGGTAGGAGTTTGACTTCCTAATGATCCTTATGAGTCATACACAACTCGATTGTCCCTTTGAACCTAGATCTTGGGATCTCTAGTCAATTAGGTTTGGTTGTCGTTGTGGTAACTCTTATTTAATAGGCTTAAGTCTCATTTCCCTCAATGAATTCTCAACTAACTCTCTTGCTAACCCTTTTGTTAGTGGATCCGCTATGTTGTCTTTAGACGTCACATATTCAATGGAAATAATTCCATTAAAGAGTAGTTGTCTCACGGTATTATTTCGACAACGAATGTGTCGTGACATACCATTATACATATGACTCTGTGCTTTACCTATTGCTGATTAACTACTGCAATGTATGCATATAGCAAACACCGATTTTGGCCACATTGGAATATCTTTAAGGAAGTGACGAAGCCATTCTGCTTCTTCCCCAACTTTATCTAAAGTTATGAATTCTTATTCTATAGTAGACCTAGAAATGTAAGTCTGTTTGGAAGATTTCCAAGATATAGCCGCACCACCAAGTGTAAAGACATACCCACTGGTGGATTTTGAGTCTCTAATATCCAATATCCAGTTTACATCACAGTATTTGTGATACCCTTGTTCCGTAGTATGCTAATTGGTCCTTAATTTGAGTATGATTATGTGTTTAGCATGATTTTGCGTGCCATTATGTGAATATATGTGATGTTGAAATTCTATCTGTTCACCGTAGGAATATCTGTTTGAATAATCTGCTTTGGAAATTAAATTGAGGGCCTTATTGGCCACAGAACCCAAAATTGATTACGCCATTGTGATTAGCATGATTTTTAGAATCTACGGTGAAATTTAATTGAAAAATTGATTCGGGCCAGATTAAGTTGATTAAATTGTTAAATTAGTGCCCAATTACTTTAGTAATATTATATTGAATTAGTGGGTTATGTTGTAAAAGGGCACTACACCCTCAATTCTCCTCCCTTGTTGCATTTTGGCTGAGTTTGAGCTCTAAAATATAGAGAGGGCTGGTTAGAGTGAGGGAGAGAGAAACTATTGAAGTTTTGCTCTAAAAGCTTGAGTAATTTGAAGGCTAGCTCAAGAATTGACCTTGGCTTGTGAAGATTAAAGCTTCTAGGTGAGTAATTCTTGGATTATAGTTTGTAATTTTGTGTGCTCAAGCTAATTTGGTGATCAAGAGTAAAATTGAAATGAAATTGGGTTGTATTTGTTGAATTGAAGCTTAATATGTGCATACATGTTGGAAATCACCTTGATATTGCATGTTTGAGCACAAATGTGTATAATCCATGTGAAATGTTAAAGGAAACTCATGTCTTGATCACCATTTGTGTTATCTAAGTTGAGAATGTGGCTAATTCATCACATGCATTGAATGCATGACTTTGTTATGTTGGTGTTGAGTTTGACATATTTTGGGACATGCATATAGATAAATCAAGGAATTGAGCTCCATAATGTTATAATCTTGCATTGGTGCCATGTTAGTATGATTATATTTGGGATTTGAGCCATTGCATGCAAGAAATACCCCTTACATCCCTTTCTAATCAATTTAACAGCCTTCACAGATGAAATCAAATACGGGGGAGGTACTACTCCATTCCCATTAAACACAAATTTAGGCAAACCCGGTGGACGAAAAACTACTTGTTTCGTTACACAGTCTATGGTGGCATGATATTTCGTTAACCAGTCCATCCCCAATATTACTTATGTTCAGAGGCAGTAGGTCAATAAACAAATGTGCATCTCCAACAATAATTTCACAAGCAGGGTACATGTATGCACAAGTCATGGATTCCCCAACGGGTGATGATATAGCTAACAGATAATTCATGGGTTCTAAGGGTCTATTCAATTTTCGCGAAAAAGCATGCGATACATAAGAATGTGTAGACCCCGAATCAATCAGTACATATGCATTTTGAGTACAAATAGAGAGAATACTTGACACTACGGTCTCGGTATTTTGGACGTCACCTGGCACTAGGGCAAACACTCGGCTCTACCTCATTGGCTCTTTCTCGGTAGCTTTAGGATTCGGTTTTGGTGCAATAGTTGATGCTGGCACGCTTGGTGTAGCTTTGCTATTGGCCTGCGGAGTAGAGGGGCAGTCTTTAACCATGTGGCCCACCTTGCCACACCTGTAACAGGCTCCAGATATTTTGTAACAAACCCCTTTGTGCTTCTTGCCACACTCAGAACAGGGTGGTATGAAACCACTCCCTTGGCTGGGGCTAGTTGTTGACCCCATATTCTGTTTCTTGTTTAATGGGTTATGCTTGCCTTTCTTGAACTTGAAACCCTGCCTTTTACCCTGCCATTCAGATCTTTGGTGTTTGGTCTTGATGCCTCAATGTTTGATTCAACCATCAAAGCTCAGTCAAGAACATTTACATAGTTCGGTAGCTTCAAAACATTAATTCTGTCCAGTATAGCAACATTCAGGCCGCCTTCAAACTTTCTGGCCTTCTTATAGTCGGTCCACCATGTGTGGTGCATAACGCAAGTTCAAGAAATTTTGTCTCATATTCGCCTTGACATGGTGCCTTGTTTGATTGCTCAAATTCGATTTTTACATCTCTGACACACTATGGGAAATATTTTTCAAAGAAGGCTCCCTTGAATTGAACCCAAGTCATTACAGTGTTGGTGTCACGTACTAGCATCCACCACCTTCTTACCTCTTCTTGCAAGGTGAAGGTGGCTAATAGTACTTTATGTGCCTCCGAGCACGAAAACACCTCAAACAATTTCTCAGTCTCTAAAACCCATGCTTCAGCTTTTAATGGTTCCAGGCCTCCCTGAAAGGATGACGGTTTCATCTTGCTGAACTTGCGGGTGAGAGCAATTATGTCCCCATCATCAACATTGACATTCTGTTCCGGCTGTACCGGAGGAGGAGGTGGGGGCTGTTGGTTCTGTTGTTGATCTAATCTTGCAGTTATTAATTCCATCATTCTCTCCAGTCTTGTCATTCTTGCCTCAGAGGATAAGGATTCAGATTCATTTACAGTTCTTGTATTATCCATTTCACTATAAACAATTTTAGCAATTATCAACATAAGCAGTTGCATACTTAAACAGTTTATCACATTAGCATATATTCAGTCATGCCATAGCCACATACTTATCATGCTCATGCAATGCCCTAATAACTTTTCTAGGACATCCTATAGCTCATTTGGACATGTGTGTGCGGTATAACTCGTGGTAAGTATCGCTCTGATACCACTCTGTCACGAACCAAACCCGCCCCTATGGGTTTAGTATCAGAATCGCCAAGAATCCGAGATTACCAAGGCTCTTGAACAATAATACAAGAAAACAGTAGAGGGCATGGCGGAAGCCAATACAGTAGATAAACAACGTTCAATGAGTTGTGACAGTCTGTATGCAAAAAGATTTTTCATACACATATGTAGTCAGTGACAAACAGTATGCACAATATTTACAATCGTTCAGAACAGGGACCAAATCCCTATTAAATAGTACAGTGCAGTGCTATCAGTCTATACAGTTATACAAAACCGACACAGAGACAAATAGGGAAAATAAAAACACCCCTAAGCCAAAGCTTGGTAGGTTCGGAACCTCGCAGTGAGGCATAGTAGTTGGCTTGACAAAAAGGAGAGCCTAACCCATGCTCCTAGCTCCGGTCTAGTGCCTGAACACCTACATATATGTATAAACAGTGAGCTAAAACCCAATGAATAACATAATGCGTAAAGAGGTTTAGAATGAATATCCTTACAGTAACGAAAACAGTTCATTAATTCAGTATATCAGTTGTTCAGTCAGTACAGTCATATGTGGTACATCCATTAGCATAACAATACAGTAAACAGTAGGTCTTAAAAGACCGAACAGTCAATGATGGCCATCAATCGATGTGATAGTGGTCTCAACAAAGGGAAGCGAGAGATCTCTATGCTTGATAACGATAAAGATAATTGCTAAATCGCCCTGTCTGATTCGAATATAGGACATACATTCATTCAATTAACAGTATCAGTTCAGAAAACAGTACAGTTCAATTGTTCAGAAGATAATCATTTTTGAACATATCTTTACACAGTTATTACTCACAGAGTTTTGGGCTACAGTAAAGCTAGAGCGCGTCTCCGGTCGCCAACCCTACACAATTTACAGAACGAACACACACTAAGCTACACAGTTGGGAAAGATAATAACTTGATCCCTAATTGCCTCGGTGTGTTCTACATCTATATTCTCGTTAAGATGCCTTAAACTAGGCCTAAGAATGCCTAGAATGAAATGAGGATGCAAAGATGCACTTAGAAAACATTTTCAGAACCTTCAGAAAAATAGAGTCCCTCTCGAGCGTGTCTTTCCTCGCTCGAGCGGACATACAGACAAAGGTTTCTGCTCGAGCGCCACTTCCCACGCTCAAGCGTACTACAAAACATGGCAAAAATACTGGATGCTTGAAAATCACGCTCGATGGGCGCTCGATAGCCGCTCGAGCGTAAGACACAAGGTCCCGCTCGAACGTCAATTCTTCCGCTCTAGCGGACTTCAAAACAGTGCAAAGTACTGGGAGCACGAATTTCGTGCTCGAGCGCCACTTTCCCCGCTCGAGCGTGAGTCCAAATTCTGGAAATTCTAGATTGAACACCCAAGCTCAAAACCAAGTTTCAATGCATCAAATTCGATCATTTTGGGCTAATTTTCTGTAAAACATTTGTAAACTCATAAAACAACATGTTTCAAAGATCAATTTGAAAAATCGAAGCCCAAAGGTAGTTCGATTAAATACAATTTTGAACCAAATTTCAAGAACATGAAGAACATGCAAACATGCATAAATTTAACCAATTTAAAGCTTCAAACTCTTGCTTTAATGAGCCAATTCTTCTCAAAACAAGATAAAATCAAGGTCCATTGTAAAATTATGAACATGCATGTGAGGAATTATGAGCTACAATCACAAAACTTCAATATATATATATACATGCATGCAACAATTAAGCTTCAACACCACAATTTGAGCCATAAATTGGCTCTAGACTTCAACCTTGCTTTAAACCATGCAAGAATCAACTTAAACATAAGAATGAGAAGATGAAACACCAACCTTAAATCTTTAAACTCAAGAATGTAAGCTCAACTTTGCAACCCTCTCATCAATTCTTTCAATTTCAAGCAAATCTCCAAGTTTGAACTCAATTCTCTCACTCACTCACTCTTGGTCGGCAATAACAAGAAAATGGCTGAGCAAATGTGTGCCTAAGTGCATAATAAGGTTCAAATATAGTCCATGTAGTGGGCCACTCACAATGGCATTAAGGTAAATATGTCAAACTATGTAATTTAGCTTATTTTAATCTAATTTAATCATACCAAATCACTTTTCAGATAATTACACCATAAATTCACATTAATTCTAATTAACACAGAACATCAATCAATTTCTAGTTCGGCCGCCGATAAGGCCTTCAATTTGCAGTTCAAACATAAAAACATGAACAGATAATCAAACAGGCAACAGATAGAAATGCAATATAATAGATATACTTAATCAATTCAGTTTGATTCGATCGATACCCATTATTTCAATCAATTCAATTATCCATCTTAATCGGTCTCGCTTTAGCGATGTCGGTAATTAATCGAATCGATGGTGAGGGTTATTACAGGTCAAGGCCGTTTTGACATGAAATAGTGGGCCAAAGGCCGTTTAGATATAAATGAATGGGCCGAAGGCCGTTTTGACAGAAATGAACGGGCCGAAGGCCGTTTTGACATAAATGAATGAGCCGAAGGCCATTTTGACATGAATGGAAATCTGAATGGGCCAAAGGCCAGAATGTTAAAACTAAAAGTCACTTGATTTGAAATTCGTATAGTTATATATCTGTTAAATAGAAATATGAATTGGACCCAAGGCCGTTTGGAACCTGTTGTTCTACATTGTTATGTAACTTCTGTATTTGATATTATTCATTGGGCTATTGCTCACGCTCATTCATGTGTTTGTAGGTGAGCCAAGAGAAGTCCAAACCCAGCCCCAGTGAAGTCTACCATGAACAACAAGAGTTTTGGAGAGTCAGCCTTGTGTCTCACGCACGAGACCCATCCTTGCCATTTCGTTATGTATTTACACTTTGTCTTGCTGGCAAGGTCTTTGTGTATATCTGTATGTGGTTTTGTTATGGGTTGCCTCAGCTTGGATGATCCTGTCTGTAAAGGATTTTATGGTACGGTATTTTGTTGTGAGTTATTAATGTTTATGCGCATGGGTTGTTTTAAAGTGCATATAAGCACGACTTTATGGACAAAGTTTTAAATTTTTGCTTCTGTTTGGCCCCTTTACTCTGATGAATTATGTCTGTTAAGGTTTGAGGCCGTAGGTAATCTCAGAATTACTGACCGGTTATGTCCTTAACCCATAAGGGCGGGTTCGGATCATGACAGTATCCTTCAAGTATTGTTGGATATCTCATATAATTTAGCTCAATGTTACGAGTAAATCGGAGATATCTTAAAATCCTTATAATTGCTTTCCAGTATTCTATTTTGGATTACTCATATATCTACTTAATTTACTTACAGTATAAGCTATATTTGGGCGAGTGCAGTTCATCAAGTACATTAAACTTCTAATAATTTGGACATACTCTAATTGAGAAATACTTTCATGTACATTTTTAGAAAGAAACAAATTAGCATCCACAGGCATTCTAGCAAGATGATCATCATCTTTGCTAAATTTGTCAAGTATTTTCTCAATATAATGTGTTTGTGATAAAGTATAACCTTCTGATGTTTTGGTAATTTTCATACCAAGTATTACATCAGCAATCCCCATATCTTTGATGTCAAAATGTTTATTCAACATTTTCTTGGTAGTTTTAATCATATCATTATTATTACCTATAATGAGTATATCATCCACATAAAAACATACTATTACATAACCTTTGTCTGTGTTTTTAATATAAACACATTTGTCACATTCATTAATTTTAAATCCATTTGACATCATTGCCTTATCAAATTTCTCATGCCATTATTTTGGCGTTTGTTTTAAACCATATAATGATTTAACCAATTTACACACTTTTTTTTTTCTTTTCCTGGAACAGAAAATCTTTTTGGTTGTTCCATATAAATTTCTTCATCTAACTCACCATTTAAGAAAGCGATTTTCACATCCATTTGATGAATATCTAGATTGTTCAAAGATGCAATGGCAATTAGAATTCTAATGGATGTTATTATAGTAACTGGTGATTATGTGTCAAAGTAATCAAGACCTTTTTTTGTCTATATCATTTGACCACAAGTCTTACCTTATATTTGTCAATTGATCCATCTGCTTTCATTTTTTTCTTAAAAATCCACTTGTACCCAAGAGGTTTACAACCCAGTGGCAAATCCACCAATTACCAAGTGTGATTTTGCAAGATGGATTCAACTTCACTATTTACAGCCTCTTTCCATAAAGGAGCCTCGAGACTAGACATAACTTCTTTGAAAGTCAAAGGTTCATTTTCTGACAAAAAAATTAAAAAATCTAGATCAAAAGATTTTGAGGTTCTACCATGTTTACTACGCCTAGGTTCCTCTTTCTTATTTTGATCTATCTCTTGCTCTTGTCCTTGATCATGACTAGTAATAGCATCATAATATTTTTTATTATTACTAGTCTCTTGTCCAGTCTTATTTAGAGATATATGTTCAAAGAACAATGCATTTCAAGATTCAATAATAGTAGTTACATGCATTTCAGAATGTTCTGACTTATGAATTAAAAACCGATATGCATTATTATTCTTGGCATAACCAATGAATATGCAATCAATAGTTTTAGGACATATCTTAGTTTTTTTAGGATTAGGAATAGTCACTTTTGCTAAACACCCCCACACTTTAAAGTATTTGTAGGATGGTACTCTCACATGCCACATTTCATAAGGTGTTTGATTCACTTTCTTTCAGGGTACTTTATTAAGTATATAATTAGCAGAAAGTATTGCTCCTCCCACAAGTTCTGAGGTAATCCAGAACTTATTACATAACATTCATCATTTCTTTTAAAGTCTTATTTTTCCTTTCAGCAATTCCATTTTGCTGAGGTGAGTAAGGAGCGGTGGTTTGATGAATTATTCCATATTTTTTACAAAACTCACCAAAAAGTGATTCATATTCACCACCTCTATCACTTCTTAATTTTTTTAATTTTCTTACCAAGTTGATTTTTAACTTCATTATTAAATTGAATGAAAGTTTTCAAAGCTTCATTTTTTGTTAGAATTAAATAAACATAATATAGTCATCTATGAAAATGATAAAATATTTTTTTTCACCTCTAGTTTGAATTGATTTAAAATAAAAAAATGTCATTATGAATTAATTCAAGTGGTTTCATACTTCTTTCAGTTATATGAAAATTCAAGCATCAACATATCCTAGTCTACCATGCCACAAATTTGAAAATTCAAGCAAGTAAGAAGATAATGTATTTTTATTAATAACAAATGATACAACAGTCATTACATTGAGTTTGAAAAGACCAACAAACATGTAACTTTTTCCTACATATATCTCGTTTCTGGTAAATACAAATTTGTCACTTTCAAAAACTAACCTAAGCCCATTTGTACTCAACAGAGATACGAAAACTAGATTTTTGCGAATGTCCGGTACATGCAGCACATTGTTGAGAATGAGTTCCTTTACAGATGTCATCTTCAAAATAATTTTTCCTTGTCCTTCAACTTTAGAAGTTAAGGAGTTGCCCATGAAAAGTTGTTCGTTGTTGTCCACCATAGAATAGGATGTAAACATTTTTGTGTCGGTACAGATGTGGTGAGTAGCACCAATGTCCACCAACCATTCTTTAGGATTTGCGACAAGGTTTGCCTTAGAAACAACTGCAGAAAGATTTATGTTATCTACACCATTGAAAATTTTGTCCACTTCGGTCATATTGCCTTGAGCAGGCTACTTGCTTGATCTTCCTTTGCCTTTGCGCTTGCTACGACAATCTTTGGGTTGATGTCCCTCTTCGTCACAGATGTAACATTTGCCATTGAACTTATACTTCTTAGTTTCTCCTCCTTTAGAGCCTTGTGTGGAACTTTCTCCAGAATAATTTCGTTTCTTTGCTTTTGGAGCATGTTCCACCACATTTGGTTTAGACTCTATTGGATGATTACCAGCCCACTTTTCAGAATTGCGATTGTCCTCCTCAATCCTCAAACGCACAATCAATTCCTCTAAAGTCATTTATTTGCACTTGTATTTGAGATAGTTTTTGAATTCCTTCCAACCTTGTGGTAATTTTTCAATTAAGGCAGCAACTTAGAAGGATTCACTGAGAGACATGTCTTTTGCATGAATGTCATGCGGAATGAGTTGGAGATCTTGAACTTGGATGATCACAGTATTAGAATCAATCATCACAGAGTCCAGAAATTTGCCTAATATGAATTTCTTCAAGCCAGTATCTTCTATTTTGTACTTTTTCTCCAAAGACTCTCAAAGTTTCTTTGCCATCTTGATAGGACTGTAGACGCTGTATAATGTATTGTCAAGTTCGTTCAAGATGTAGTTCCAGTAAAGAAAATTAGCATGTTTCTAGGCATCGACCGCAATAACCATTTGCCGGTCGGTTTTATCATCTTTCAAAGTAGGAGCATTCTCATGAAGGAAACGCGCCAGGTTGAGAGTAATAAGATAGAACAGCATTTTCTGCTGTCATCTTTTAAAATCAGTTCCTAAGAACTTCTTTGGCTTCTCACCGTAATTGACTGGTACAGTCACAATAGGATGAGGGGTTAGAGCAATTGCAACCACCATAACAATATTGGTTTGAGTATTAGTTTCAGTAGCCATGGATTCTAAATTATAAAATAAAATTATAACTAGAATACTACACAGAAAATTTAAACCATAAACACATAATTTAATTTTGTAAGAATAAAATAAACAAGAATTGTAATTTTTATTTCCAAGGTTTCATAAAATCCCCAGCAGAGTCGCCATAAACTGTAACATGCCCGGGGGGTGCCCGCGCGCGTTAAACAGTTCGGACCCCCGAGATCTCTTTGATCTCAAGTCTCACGAGTGCAATGTGAAACACAGATGAGAGTCCAGATTTGGCAACTTTTATTGAAAATCCATTTTATTGCAATTTTGTCAAAAATAGACTGCGTCATCAGATCTCAGAGTCACCACCTAATATTTTGGGAAATTAGGAAACCCATGACTCAGTGCCAAGGTTAAGGCCACGTCAGAAACAAGGATGCTTGGCTCGGAACTTTAGGTATGAGAGGGGAAGGTCAATAATGAGCACCCCCGCTCACCCGATCAAAAGATCGGCCTCTACTAAACAATGATATGACTTTTTATTTTCTTTTTATGTTCATGTTCTGATTATTGAATAAATCCTAAAATTTACTATGTGAAGCATACCAGTATAGACTAGTTTGCACAAATTGGAACAATTCAACTTCATGTTTGTTTTTCGAAAAGGGTTTGAATTTGCCACTTGACAAAGTGGGCTTAAAGTTTGTGAATTTGCCACTACAAAGTGGGCTTAAAACGTACAGTCGTTGAATCATTCCAATTCAGGCAACAAGCCTTCGTCCACAGGCATTCAAACAGTTTATCATTTAATCAATTAGCCTCATGGTAGGATGCTAAACATAATAAGAAAATCACACACAAATGGGATGCTAAAGCATAAAAACTCACAAATTTACCGACGTTCCCCGAATAGCTACAAAACAAAGTTAGTAAAATATGCATGATCTTATATACAGAATCCTAATGCAATTCACTCATGAGATGCACTAAAGATTCGGCTTCTAAAATATGGCATGTGAAACATTGCAAAACATGCGATAGCGCACAAAACATGGGATAATCAATTAAAGCATAAAGATGCAAATTTAGCCAAATCTTGATACATGGAACATGGATGTAAAGCATGGATATGCATGGCATGTCAGATATATACATACACACAGTTAGGGAAAGCAATTAAAGAATGGGATAGAAAGAAGCGGGGTGGGGGAATTATTACAATACTTGAATTATTACAGATCCGAATGAGGGAGAGAGGAGAGAAAAATAAAATAAAATAAAACCTCACAAACACTCAAAATAAAAATAAAAGTTTTAAACCTCGAACCATTCAGCAACTAACAAACATCCATGTGTCTTCAATCCAATCCAGCCCATGTAAACGCATCTTCCATGTAGACCCCACCAAAATCACTGAACATTTCAAATTGATCAAGAACTTTACGTGGGAATAAATCCACTCAAATAATATGTCCACCCACAATCCAAATATTCTATTTCTACATTAGTTAAATTAACTACTTCTCCACTACCACCTTTTCTCTCTCAACCCCGTGTGTGTGTTCTGGTGTGTGTCATGCATGTATGAATCTGTGTGCTGTGTGTGTTGTAGTGTGTGTGTTCTATATGTGTGTTGCAGTGTGGGTGTTAACAGATAGAGAGAGAGAGAGATGAGTGTTAATGGTGTGTGTAGGTGTGTGGGTGTGTTAACCTGTGTAGCGTGTTCTTCCCTCCCTCAAAACCGTGTGTGTCAATGGTGTAGCAGTGTCATGCATGTGTATGCCGTGTGTGTGAATGGTGTAGCAGTGTAGTGTGGGTCTCCTGAGTGTGTGTCCCCTCTCTCTCTAAACCATGTGTGTATGCCTTGTCTACGCCTGTGTGTCCATGTGTGTTGTAGTGTGTGGGTCTCTTGAGTGTGTCCTCTCTTTCTCTAAACCGTGCATGTGTAAATCTACCATGCATGTGTGTGCATGAGTGTGTGTATGAGGATGGTGTGTTGTCTCCCGTGGGTGTACATGGGTGTTGTGCCATGTGTGTTGTGTGTGATGGGTCTGTGCTGGGTGTCGTGGTGTGTGTGTGCATGGCTGTGTGTGGTGTGTGAATCGTATGGGTGTGTTAGCTGGGTGTCGTGGTGTGTGTGAGAGAAGAGTCTGTGTGTGTGTCCCGTCCGTGAGCTCTCTCCCTTTGAGTGGTGTTTTGGGTCTCCTCCCTTGTATCAACCGTCTGTCTCTCTCCTCCTCCTCCCCTCCAGTCGAGAGAGAGAGCCCCCATGTATGTGTGTACATATTTTGCTTCAAAGAAATGCTCTCCCCCTCCCACCCGAGAGGGAGAGAGGGAGAGAAAGATTGATCTCTTTTCTTGTATCAGTCCTAGAGAAAATGAAGTTGGGTTCCTTTTTTTTTTTTTAGAGAGAGAGAGAGATGGTGTGTATATATGCTCGGTCTCTCCCCCTCAATCATTCATTTCCCACCCACTCACTTCTCTTTTTTAATTCTCCTTCCCCAACATAGACAAGAGGAACCACGCCAAAATCCATCTGCCAGATGCCCTTTTTTTCTTTTTCTTCTTTTTTTTTCTCCACCACTAGCCCCACCATGCCCCTTATGTTGCTTCTCTTTTCTTTTTTATATCACCCACTCCACCGAATTATATCACCCACTCCACCCACTAGCCATATATGTTTGATTTTTAATTTTCTCCACCAAACCATCACATGATCCTATTAAAATGTTGTGCACCACCGCCCATTACCTTTCTTTTTCTTTTTCTTTTTTTTATTTTCTATTTTTTTCTTTTTATTATTTTTTTTTATCAAATATCACATGCCAATTTATATAAACACACCTAAAAATTTGTACAAACACAAAAATATTTTAATTTGACCAAAATGGGTGAGTTTCGGGATTAAAATTTCAATTTGATTTTTTTGGTTAGGGTGGTCAAAACAAAGTGCCCAAGTCTTAGGGCCGGTCAAAATGAGGTGTCTACAGCAACCAGAAGGCAACCGGCAGAGTCTTTGCCTTGCAAGAGGAAGAAGCGGACCTGTCTGTAATTGAGGGTAATTTAGTGCTATATAATTCTTGGGTGCATGCTTTATTGGATACTAGTGCATCGCATTCTTTTATATCCTCTACTTGTGCTAAGTCATTAAAACTTGTATGTGAATCCTTAAAAACTGCCTTAAATGTAATGTCACCTATGAGAGGATGCGTTCGGATAGGATTGATCTGTAAGGATTGTAAAATAGGAGTGTCGAACCTACACTTAACTTGTGACCTTCGTGTCATGGAAATGTCAGACTTCAATATCATTTTGGGCATGGACTGGTTGTCTGCCCACCGAGCAGTGATCGACTACCATCAAAGGAAAGTAATAGCTCACATGCTGGACGAAACACGTTTGCAGTTTAAGGGGGATAGACAAGACTCCATGACTTCAACGAAACGTAGGACGCAGTGGCACGATCAACTTGCGGGTAGGATAGCAAGTTTGATTTTAAATGAGGAGGGCCAAGAAGAATTATAACTTCCACACGTAGTATGTGAATATGCAGATGTATTTCCTACGGAATTACAGGGATTGCCACCAACCCGACAGGTAGACTTTAGTATCGAGCTACAATCTGGAACTACCCCAATATCTATGGCCCCATATCGCATGGCACCAGCAGAACTACGAGAATTAAAGACACAACTACAGGAGTTGCTCGAGAAAGGATTCATTAGGCCAAGTACTTCACTATAGGGAGCACTCGTGCTGTTTGCTAAAAAGAAGGATGGATCGTTAAGGCTATGCATCGATTACCGTCAACTCAATCGAGTCACGATCAAGAACCGATACCCACTCCCAAGGATTGATGACCTTTTTGATCAACTTAGAGGCTCAAGGTGCTATTCAAAGATCGATCTCAGGTCAGGTTACCATAAACTACGAGTCAAAGAGGAAGATATACCAAAAACTGCCTTTCGAACCAGATATGGTCACTATGAGTTTGTAATAATGCCCTTCGGACTAACCAATGCACCGATAGTATTCATGAGCCTAATAAACAAGATTTTCACACCATATCTTAACCAGTTTGTAGTAGTGTTCATTGATGACATCTTAGTATATTCAAGGTCTAAAGAAGAGCATGAGTAACATTTAAGGATTGTCCTTCAAGCTCTTAGGGATAATCGGTTATATGCCAAGGCAAGCAAATGTGAGTTATGGTTGAATGAAGTGAAATTCTTAGGGCATGTAATGTCTGAGAATGGGATTGCGGTGGACCCAACCAAAGTGAAAGCAGTGTTAGATTGGAGACAACCGAAAACCGTGTAAAAAATTCGCAGTTTCTTAGGATTGGCTAGTTACTACCGAAGGTTCATCCAAGATTTCTCCAAACTAGCTAGACCAATGACTCGTTTGACGCAAAAAGGAGTAAAGTATGAGTGGGACGAAGCTTGCGAAAAATCCTTCCAAGAGCTAAAGAAGAGATTAACTAGTGCGCCAATTTTGACCATCCCGGAACAAGAAGTGGGTACATCAGATATATGCGATGCGTCTAAGGAAGGGTTATGCTGCGTGCTCATACAAAATGGAAAGGTAGTCATATATGGATCCAGGCAGTTGAAACCACATGAGCGTAACTACCTAACACATGACTTGAAATTAGCGACCGTAGTTTTTGCCCTAAAGCAATGGCGACATTACCTATATGGGGAACAATTTGAGATTTTCACAGATCACAAGAGTTTAAAGTATCTATTTACACAGAATGACCTTAACTTGAGACAGAGACGATGGATGGAGTATCTTGAGGATTTCCAGTTCACCCTCTCATATCATCCCGGTAAAGCCAATATAGTAGCAGACGCTCTAAGTCGCAAGAGCAGAGGGATGATGGCTAAAATTTCCGTCAAAGAATAGGATATGGTTAAGACACTCAATGAATTTAGAATCCAAGTAGAATCTCAAGATACAAAAGTATACCTTGGTGCACAGAAGGTGATGCCTAAGTTGGTAAGTGAGATCATGGAGGCCCAGAAGCACGATCAAGAAGTAGCATATATCAAAGGACGTCTAGAATCAGGAGAACCAATGCTCGATTAGGTAATTCACCCCAATGGGAGTTTAAGATATCAAGGTAGATTGTTTGTACCAAGTAACGAGTTGCTTAGAGAAAAGGTACTTAAGGAATGTCATCACTTTATATTTGCAGTACATGCAGGAGGGACTAAAATGTACCAAGATTTGAAGAGACAGTATTGGTGGAGCGAAATAAAGAAGGATGTGGCTAAATTTGTAGCAAAATGTCTAACATGCCAACAAGTGAAGGCGCAACATTAGAAACCAGGAGGAATGTTGCAACCCCTACCAATAGCCGAATGGAAGTGAGAGTGCGTGACAATGGACTTTGTGACAGGGCTGCCCAAGACACCCAGAGGGCGCGATGCTATATGGGTAATAATGGATCGCCTCACTAAGTCAGCAAATTTCTTACCCTATAAGATAACCGACACTTTAGAGTCTATGTGCAGGCTCTACATTGGGAAATTGACTACATGGAATTCTGGTATCTATTGTGTCAGATCGTGATCCACGATTCACCTCCCGATTTTGGAAAAGTCTGCAAGAAGCTCTGGAGTCGAGTTATGTTTTAGCACCGCTTTTCACCCACAAACGGATGGACAATATGAACACATCATCCAGACACTCGAAGATATGTTGAGAGCTTGTGCAATGGATTTTCAAGGAAGTTGGGAACGACACCTACCTTTAATTGAATTCGCCTATACCAATAGCTTTCAAGCTAGCATTGGTATGGCGCCTTTTAAAGCATTATATGGACGACCTTGTAGATCGCCAATTTGTTGGACGGAAATAGGTGAAGTGAGTCTAATAGGACCCGAACTTGTCATAGAGACCACTGAGAAGATCAAATTGATCCGTTAACGGTTAAAGACTGCTCAAGACCGTCAAAAGAATTATGCAGATAGGAGGAGAAGGCCATTGATGTTTGAAGTAGACGACCATGTGTTCCTAAAAGTGCAACCTAGGCGTGGAATCGTACGTTTTGGTAGAAGAGAGAAGCTATCACCATGATATATCGAACCTTTTGAAATACTAGAGAAGGTGGGCGAAGTGGCATATCGACTAGCACTACCCCCGCAGTTAGCCGGGATACACAACGTCTTTCATGTATCTATGTTGCGGAAGTACATTGCCGATCCATCACATGTCATCAACCGGGAAGAAATCAGTCTCGACAAGGATGTTATCTTTGAAGAAGGACCTGTAGCAATACAAGATAATCGAGAGAAGAATCTTAGGGGCAAGACGGTTCATCTAGTAAGGGTGTTTTGGCAACATCGTGGAATTGAATAATCAACCTGGGAACGTGAAGACGCGATGCGGACAAACTATCCCCAACTTTTTTAGCGTAGTGAGTGATTGTAATTTCGAGGACAAAATTAGTTTAAGGAGGATAGGTTGTAAGGCCCTAACTTTTTGTAATGTCCCCAAACGCTTATAGTTGAAGAATTTCAATAAGAAATCTTGTTTCTCCATTTCTTGCAAATTGAACCCTAGAAATCAGGAGCAACTGTGTGAGCTAATTAGCAAACCCTAATCAACTCTAAGAACTTAAGAAACATTTTAAAACCCTGAATTAATAATTTAGAAACCCTAGAATGAAAAATTATAAGAGAAAAGCCCTAGTTTTCGGTAATCGCAATTTTAGCCCGGTATCTCGTCTTTTGTTGCAAATCGGCACCACGTGGCCAGAATTATTTTTCCTATCATTATTTTGTTAATTATATAACTTAAACATATGTTTTATTTCAAAATTTCTGATTGTACCATTTTCTTTCTTAATTATTGCATTTTGGCCCCAAAACCTTAATATTTTATTCAATAAAGGTACAACCAATATTTTATTAATTTATACAAAATGTCCTCTATATTTTATTAACAAAAAAATCAAATTTTCACATGGGTAAATAGGGTAGCTGGCTATAGGTGGTGAAAATGACCTATAAGTATATTTTTTATTCATAGCAAATCTTGTACATAAATGTAACAAATCTTTGACCATCATGGAGGAATGAGGGGCATTTATTGCTATATCTTTTTTTGTCTCCCAATTAACTAGTAAATAGGATTACCTTCTCTTAATCAAGATTAATTAACACAAATCTTAATTGGATCCAATTACAAACAAACCAAACTTGAATAGTTTCTATTGAAAACCAACCAAACCAAACCAAACCAACCCTTCTCTCTTCTCATTGGCAGGGGCGACTCCAAGGCTTGGTCAGGGGTGTCACCCGAACCCCCTGGCTGAATTTTTTTATTTATTTATTATATAAATATTAGATTTTAGGAAAAAAATTAGTAATTGAACCCACTAAAATACAATTTTGAACCCGTAGTTTTAAGTCCTACTCTTTTGAACACACCAATTTTGAACCCATATTAGATATTAGCATGTCTTTTTGCTTAAACAATAGTATCAATATATTGAAATATTTTTGTTTATAATTTTAGAATTTAAATTAATTTGTTGATTTTTTTCTCCATAGGTGATATAATGATTAATGTGAATTTTCTATAAGATATATGGTATTTAAGTTTTTGATTGACACCACTGACAAAAATTCCTAGAGTCGCCACTGCTCATTGGCCTATAAATACAAGTCTTGCTAGCTATTGTATTTCACTCCATACACACACAACACACAACTGAGAGAGGAGGAAAGGGAGAGCAAGTGAGCTTGAGAGAAAAAGAGAAGAAAAGAGAGCAACAAGTAGGAAAAAGATCTAGCAAACCAAGGTAAATCTCATACAACTCTCCTCTCAATGAATCATCATGTTTTTCCCCTTCATAATACATGTTAAAAATATATTTCACATGATATTAAAAGTTACTACATTATTAGATGATGTATGGTTTGAAAATGAAATGTCCCTATTCTTCCTTGCAATTTCCAGCAAACTTTTCTCAAGGTTTTTGATTTTATTTCCATAGCAAACCTTCACCAACTCAAAATCTGTTTTAAAGGGGTATTAATTGACATATATAGAGTATGTGAAAAAAATTTCTAAGACCCTAGATGTGTTTTTATGACCCCTTTTATTTTTCTAAATACTTGCTGCAAAGAACCTGTTAAAATAGAGGACTTTGGAAAATTCTAGAAAATTATATAAAAATGGTATCATGTTCATTTTATATCAAAATCTTCCTCTGAAGGTTAGCTTTCAAACAAAATTTATTTCAATGAAAATGAATGAGTATTTTAAGAGAAACACCAAATTTTGTAACAGTTGTCAAATCTGGACAGAGTCTGTGTATTTCTTAAATATCTAAAAATCAAAAAGGGCCACCCTACTTCCGTAAAATGGTTCTGAAACTAGACTTGACTCTCTACAAATCCTCTAGAAGCCACATTCTGAAACCCTTAAAAAATATTTTTTCTATATTTATTTTTGAACTAGTGCAGTGCTAGAAATCTGAACAATGCAGTTCTTGTTGTAGTTAATGCTTTTGTGATATCATGACATATTGTTGTAATATATGTTATACTTTCATGCTTGAGTTTCACCTTGAATGGCCTTATTTTGTTCTTACTTGTGCTAATCACTAATGTGTAATGCACTTAATGTGAAAAGGAAAAAACTAAATGGGTTGGTAAAAAGGTTTAACGACCACACTATTCATACGTCATAAATGATGATAATGTTAAGTTGATATTAGTAGTGGATTAAAATGAGTAAGTCTTGCGCAACTGGTTGTTCGGAATCCTTGAATGGAGCGGTTGTATTCGGACCCTAGGTAGTTCGGTGTAAGGAGGGGCTTGGGCTAGGCCTATCATTATCGTCTCTTTTGAGGCCCTCGATTGGCACTACGCGGTATATAACCGTTGGTAGGCATCTAAGGTAAGGTTCGTAACAAAATAGCAAAATAGGGGGCATACTGAACAATCCGCTAATTCTTGGAGTTGGGAGGACGAAATCTCTTTGGGGGATTTCTAGACTACTAACAACTGACCATATAATCTGTGCTATGAACTTAAATGCCATGATCTTTTCCTTTGTCTTTTTTGTAAATGTTGTTGTGTATTTTACTGAGAAAAAGAGATGAGGTGTGTGTGCGTTTACTAGGCATTCAAAACTCACGGCGTATCATGCCAGGTGCTGAAGAGAAGCTTATAGCAGGAGACGACGAGCCGGAAACCTTTGAAGACATTTGGTTATCTTAGAAAAGTTAAAATTTCCCTTTTGATGTTTTGTAAGACTCATGAAAATTTAGATTTTCTTTTGGGATGTAATGTAATCGAACGAGCTTTTGTAATTAAGGATATTCGTATTTATTCTGTTATTATGTACTTATATTCTAACACTAATATAATGTTTACGAGACCTTGTGTCAATATCTCTTAAGATCTGTCAAAAAGGTAGTGCACTACCTAAGAAAAGCTAAATTTAGAATGGAGGCTAATTTGATTCCTCTGGCGATCTCGGATCTTACTTAGTTATTGATCATAGGACTCATTAATGACTTTTCCTTGACTACAACCAATAATGTAGATTTGGGGCATCATACAACCTAAGTATTCCCACCTAGAGCTTATAAACACGTACAAGTTATCTTCAAGTTTCAATGTGGGATTACCATTACAAATAAACCCACATTTTATTCTTTAATAGTCCATTTCACGAACCCGAAAACGACGTCAACTTCCTATTCATTCATAAATGGTTTTCACGAACCGTTTTCACCGTGTGATTTACCATGCAGCAAGGAACACGTCACCTCTTTGGACCCACCTCAAAAGACGTATGGGCCCTACTCAAATTTGGGCTAAAAGTTAGCCCAAAATAAACCTACAAAACCATACTTTTCCAACAGTAGCATCATCAGCAACAAACAATAGCCGGCATGGGCAGACTTGCCTCTTGTTTGGACTAAATTAATAAATCTTATAAATGTAATTAATTATTATTCTTACAAATATAAGAGTCATAAAATTTTCATTGATTAATATTTGAAGACCCAAAACATTTGCAAACATTTGGTTGCATAGGGAAATTATTCAATATTCTTGGAGTATCACGTGTCTGTACTCCTTAATCAATTATCATTCAATATGCCCCCTCATGTTTCCCAATCACTTAACACAATATCTCACCTACCCACCTTCTTCACCAATCATATTGTTATGAAATACCACGTGTTTATATTCCGGAATAACTGAATAATTACCCTAGTTGCATATGTGCAAAGTTGAAAAAGTGAAAAGTAATAGATTTTAAACGAAGTAGTAATATTATGTGGTTGGGTTACATGAAGCATGAGATGCGAAATTGTCTCTTTTAAAATTTATGAAAATTATATATAATTTATAGTTTCAATAAAGTTTTTTCATTTTTTCCCTATAAAATATCATAAATATCCCTAAAATCTTCATATATATATATATATTGTTAAAAATCCCCTATATATTAGAGCTCTATTTGAAGCAATTTTGTTTCAAATTATTTTTAACTTGAATAATCTTTTAGAGAAATTACAAACCAATGAAACAGTAAAAAAATATTTATATTTTTATGGTGGTGCAAATTTTCTATGAATATTGTGCAAGTCTTTCATGTGTTCGGTGCAAATCCTTGTTTTGTGCCAGTGTACCTTAAAAAATTTCATTCATAATGCAATAATTTTTTTTATTATGTCACTGCTTTGCAATTTTTTCTAAATTTTCTGACTTCATCACTATACATTACGAATTAACAAAAAGTTTGTTGGGAAGTGAACTAAGTTGGTTAGGTGGTTGTATTCACCGTAATCACAATCTCTCTACACTAAGGCCATCCTAAAGGAACAAAAACTAGGTGCAAGATGAAATGAAGAGAACCACTAAAAACATTATTCATATTTTTAGTATATGTTGAGAACCACTTTGGTCCAATCGAAGAAAGAAAGGTGGTGAACCACTTTACAATGACAAAGAGATGTGCCTTTGTCCATAAGGCAGCCAAATGATAAAGAGGTTAATTATATTAATATTCTCTTAATTATTAACAAGTAATATCCTTCTTGATCATAACTATTTTCGATCATCACTTTTTAATGAAAATTATCTTTGATAGTTAGTCACCATCTTTGACTATCGACAGTTACATTCGGCCATCATTTATTGTAATTGGCAATACCTTTAACTGTCATCAGCCACCTCTAGCTAGCATTTTTAACCGTTGACAACCACTTCTAACTACTATTTCGTACCGACTATTCTTTTTACTTGTTTGCAGAATAAGTTTTTAAAACACATATATATGTACAAATTATATATTTTTTTTGGTTTTTGGTTTTGCTTTTATTTTAATAAAAAATAAACATAAACAAAGTTAATATTTCCTATAAACAAAAAATTTTAACTGGAAACATTACTAAATGGGATCTATTGTTTGGTTCCTACTAGAATGATCATTAAATTTGTAAACAGTAATTTTATTTGAAATATACATTATTTAAAAAAAATTCCTGAATCAAACATATGAATAAATATTTTAACAAAAATGGCTATTTCATTATACCTTTCATAAACCAAAGTTAGCCCGTCACCCAATCATTGAGAAGAAGAAGAAGAATGAAAAAAAAAAAAAAAATCTACTTTAAAGTTAGTGGACCCGCTGATTTTTCAAGTCCTCTAGACACCTAACATTTTTTTATGCATAAATTGACTACTAGACACTTGAGACTAGTCAGGGACCACATTGGTTTTATTCAATGCAATGGAATAAGGATGGGTCCGAAATCCAAATTGAGTCAAATGGGCCTAGGTTCTACCCAAAGCCCATTTCATGGAATTGCAAGATAAGTCCCGGGCTTTGTATAAAATACGGATGTCATGCAGTTTTACGGGTTGTATTTGCTTAATAAGCACAGACCATGCCTTAAAATTAGGCCCGAGATTTATTTCCAACCCGATTTCAATTTCGGGTCAGTTCTATGTAACCCGAGCAATTTGAAACCATATTGTATATATAAATGAATAATTAGATTATATATATTGATTATTTATATACATGTAAAATTACAATATCTAGTTGGATTGGCATAATTCATTAAAGTCGTTGGATTAAATCCAAATATATAAATAGTTGTAAAATAATTCTAACCTTGAAAAATCAATGTATTGAAGTAGTGAAAATTTTTATTTGAATAAAGTCCATTTTAGTTGATGTATATGAAAAAAAGCAACCAAAATTAAAAAAAGAAAAAGAAAGAAAGGCCCAGAAAGAAACCTTAACATAAGGAATATGATAAATAATATAATTAATGTAATTTGAAATATATTTATTTTTAAAAAAATGTTGAGATTCATGATATTAAGATTTTATAAGATAAATGACATACAATATTTTCATTATAGTTAATATCCCTCAATATTTTTATAGAAAAATTTCGGTCCCGACACAGAGAAATTTCAAAAAAAATTCGATACGATCATAGAGAAATTTCATCGAGGAATCTTAACTAATAAAAAAATATATTTTAAACCTTTCCTGTTACACAAAGTTGGAGTGTAATGTCTCACTAATTTTTTCTTTAAAAAAATAGTGAGATTTGATTACCTATTTCATTATAAAAAACAATAAATTGAAGTTAAGTATTCTTCTTTGTTGTTGTCGTCCTTTCAATTTTAATTTTAAAGTTTTTTTCTATTTAAAAAGATAGTGAAATTTAAAGTTTTTCTATTTAAAAAGAAAGTGAAATTTTACAATGAATTTCATAAAATAAAAATAAAAAACATTTATAATTTCATATTCAATATTAGTTATGTTTGATAGACTTCAATAGAATAAAAAAAATATTATAAAAAATTTCAAATTTTGAGTTTTGTGACAAAATAAATTTTAAATTTTATCAATTTAAATACTAATATTTTATTTTTTTAATTTAAATTGTTTATTTATTTTTGTTAAGTAAAATTGTCAGAACAATTATATTTTAGTCATTAAACTCAATTAAAAAATATTTTTTTGATTATTTTATTTTAGTTATAAAAAATAGACAATTGATTTAGATTGAAAATAAATCAAAAGATTAAAAATTAAATTGATAAAATAAAAAATTCAAAAATTATTTTGTTACAAGACTCAAATCTATTTTTTTTTAAAAATTTGGCAATTTTTTTTTAAAGAAAAGGAAAAAAGAATCTATCAGCTTGTTTGGTTTTGGTTTTCAAAAAACACTTTTCAAAAAATTATTCTTTTTTATTTTTCGTATTTTTTTGTCTTTAATTAATTTTTTTAATACAATTTTTTAAATTTTTAGACACACCTATACACTTAAAAAAATATAACATTTGTGAAAACAATTTGTAAAAAAATCACTAAATACTAAAAATATTTTTAAAAAAATACAAAAAATAATATATTTTTTTGTATTTTTATATATTTATTAATTTTTTAAAATATTTTTTTACAAATATTTTATTATTTAGATAACTCTAAGTAAGGTGTGTATCCAAAAAAAAAAAATGCTTAAAATATTAAAAATATTCACTAAAAAAAAAAATACGAAGAAATAAAATATTTAATTTTTAAAAAATTAAATTCAAAAAACTGAAACCAAACATTTGAAAAGTTGGTAAAAAGTTAACTTTTTGATTTTCTTTGTGATTTTTTGGTTTTTTTGTGTAAAATAGTAGAGATGTGATATGACTCAAAAAAGCTAAAAAAACTAACTTCTTACTTTATTATCAAAATGCCCCTGTATAGTATTTTACAAATTTAAATTAAATTTAACGAATTGGATATTTTAATAAACCAATCATTATTAGACATCAATTATCCTTGTAAGAAGTGTTTTATCTTTAGATAAATTACAAACACATCTCTTGAGATTTATTTAAATTATAAATTATTTTATGTGGTTCCAAGAAATTATATTATGTCATCTAAGGTTTATAATTTGATAATAAATAGATCATTTTATTAATAAATTATCAAATTAATTAGTAATTTTTAATAGTATTAAAATTTTATTTCAATTAATAACTCAAATAATTATATTATTGTATAAATGAATAATTACAAATTTTGCTTTTTTAATTAATTTTATTAAATAAAAAATTATAACAAAAAAATATTTATAACTTTTAAATTATAAAAAGTTACTGTACTGTTCAATCAGTGTCCCAGAGTAATTAATGGGCCCGCCAATTAGAGCGTGATTGGTTAGTGTTGGATTGGGGTCTTGTAGGGTGCCTTAATTTCAATTATGAGTAATTGAAGCTATTGGTTCAATTAAAAAACAGTGTCTTTTTCACAAAATCTAATGATGGAGATGAATTTTAAGATCAAAATCCATCCTCTTGATTCGTGTCCGAATTTTCTAAACAGACTATTATTAATTTCAGTCTTCACCCACATCTTTATCATATTTACCAAAACAGACCTTCGTCATCATCCAGCTCCCCTATTACCCCCTGTTCCCTCATCAATAGGGTAATACGTATACATATATATATATATACATGTAGCTATATGTATGTATGTATAATCTATAATACATAGATCACGATCACAAATCTCTGACACTTCTGATCTGGATATTATATTATTGTCACAAAATCCAAAAATTTGCAATCTCTCTCTAAAAGTTCACTCTCTCTCTGAGTCCCAATTAGGGTTTCTGAAATCCAAAAGCTATCTATTTATGTATACATCAGTGGCCATTGAAGTCTAGCTTTTGACAATTTTGCCTTTTTTTTTTGTTTTTTGTTTTTTTGATGTAATATGAGATTGTTGTTGATGTTGAGAGTTGTTTGTGAGTATTGCTGTGATGGGTGTGGCCAAAGCTTGGAGGTTTGGCAATGGAGTGTTGAGTAATCTGAGTTTGGGTCATCACCATAATAAAAAGCAGCATTTCTGGTCCAGATTGTCTTCGCAGAGAAGGCCGGTGTCGAGGTCGGTTGTGTGTGGATTGATGCTATTTGCGTTGGGTTTGATTTCGTTGTTCACTGGCCATGTCGCTTCTGATCTTGAATGGTACTCTCAGAGGCTGATGATCCGGAGTTTGTTCTATAAACTTGTAATTTTCCCTCTCTCTCTCTCTCTCTCTACACATTTGTTCTGAATTGGAGCTGAATTGGGTTTAATTTGTTTTAATTGTCGTTGTAATCCATGTATTTCTCTAATCTTGTGGAATTAGAACTCAAATGTTGGATTTAATCCCTCTTTTTTCTTTTCTTTTTTGGGAATATTGTATGAAATTCAACTTTCATATCTTGTTCAAAATGTTGCCGGAAAGTATATGGAGTCTGGTAATTTCTGTTGTTTGTAGCTGTCTCTCTGTTTCTAATTCATTTCGTAGTGAAACTGAACTGCATAGAATAGGTACTTGGTAAGGACATGGAAGAACCTCCCTAGAACAGTTTGTTAACAGAGAACCAAACCAAACAGAAGGAGAAGCAAACAACCAAACAAAGAAGAAGAAACCAAATAGGAACCAAATACCAAATGCCACCAGAGAGGCTTCAACCCAAGATTTCTCTCAACTTGAGTTCTGATATCATGTTAAGTCACTGATAATCTCAAAAGCTTAAGCTGTTAGGAAATGGGCCAACAATAGTATCCACCTCGGGCTGTTTCTCTTTTGTCTCTCATTTCTTTATCACCTCCACATGCGACTAGGTTGCATGTGTGGTTTAGTGTTAGTCTTGGAGACTTATCTCACATCATCTTTCCACGCTACCTAAGCTTGGTCTATATAGTCTAGAGGCCTCTCCACCTAATGTCAATTAGTTTTGGGTTCAATGCCTCCAAAATTCTAACGGATGGGATTGATTCGTAGTTTTCACATTTATTGTTGTTTTTTAGTTGGGTATGAATGCTGCAGCGCAATAAATTGAAGAAAATGCTGCTGGTTGATGATGCGCTGCTAATAAACTGGTGAGCTAGGTTGGTGGGGTTGCCTATAAGTGTTCTTCATCACATGCAGTCTCATTGTAGGCACTTTTGGTCAAATGGGTAGAGAGTGAAATTGAGATGAGAAAATAAATATATATGAATCGTTTACATATGATGATATTCTTGGTGGTGGGTTTTTTTGTGTGCTTTTAGTTGTATTGTCCTCGAATAAATTTTCATCTTTGAGACCCAGTTGAGCATGAACTATCTCAGTATTGCTACATACAAGACTGTTCATTTTATGACCATTATTTTATCGTGTGTTGTGTGCACATGCTGCTTAATGTTTATGTATGTATATGCTTTTGTGTTTAAGGGTTGTTATATGGAGTTCAATTTTGCTTTGTCTCATCGTGTTTAGTGCTATGCTGACAAAAATATTACTAATCTTGCATTGTAGGACGGGGGCTATCATGCACCAATTAATATTTGGAAATCAAAATTTTCAAAATTTTACTATGGATGCAGTGACAGAGGGCCTCATTTTTCTTGTAAGCTAGCTTATCAATTTAATAGTTTATAGCATAGAGACTTTCACATATACAACTAACAGTTTTTGACTTGACTGTTTATATTGTGATCTGTACAGACTCTTATACTTTTATGTTGTTCTGCTTTGGCACTTTTATAATCTGAAAGCCAAAACAGAAAAATCTAACTTTTGTTTGAAGTGCTGCTGGCATCTTTTATTGTACTATTGTAGTATTATGATTGTTGGGTGTACCAGTTTGCTTAACATTTATGTTTCAGCCATTGATTGGAATGTGCCTTTCATATTTGCAACTGTGAGCAATGTTGCTTTGTGGTCATTGTACCCAAGGTTCTGCTAATTATCTCGAAGATCATCTTCAAGTCTTTGTCTAGATGTTAATAATGGGTTATGGCAATGGGTTTTTCCCAGTAGAACAATATTATCTGTTCGTGAGCATCATTCGCTTAAGTGTAATTTTTAAGTTATTTTTCTTACTGGCAGTTTTGTTCTAGAAGTCTACATATTGAAGTCAGAGTAGTGTCTTCCAACTGGAGTTTCCTCTCCAAAGTTCACTTTTTCTATAGGCCATAAACACTCGACTCTCTTTTTCTTTTAGGCTTAGTAGAGGGTAATCTTTTTTCTGATTATTATTTAACACCATTACCAATTTCAAGATCTCTTAGTATGATGACTTTGCTACATTTAAGTAACGCAGTTATTGTATCATTGGAATTAGAGGTTAACACGTGCATGGTGGGAAACGTTTTGTTGGCCAAGAATAGGACTAATTTTTATTTTCTACACATTTTTGGGAAGAAGGAATTTTCACCTGATGCCTTCAATGCAGTTAACCACTGATATATCTTCTATGCATGCTTCAAAAGCCACACAAGCACTCTTTCAGTTTTAACTCTCTATGTAACCATATCTTCATTAAATATGCTGGAACTTTTCTCTTTCACATTTTACTTCGAGAAAAGTATGTCACTATCACTTTCTCTTCGAGTCTCGAATGATTTACTGATGCTGTTTCTTTTTTTTGCCACTTATTGTGTACTGTCAGTCTGTCACAGATGCAATTTTAGGTGTTATGGAATAATATCTGGTGGATTCAATTGAGTTTTTGACTAAATTCTCTTTAGTAGAAGCAAAGCAGCAGTTTTTCCCCCTTAGTTTGCCCTGCATTGTCTGTTGATATTTCAGATTTGTTGAGCTACCTGTGTCTCATATTTTGGGTGGTTTTTCCACTAATATTTTTAGCATGTAACCATTAAAAAAAATTGTGCTAATGTTGCTAATTGTGAAACACAGCTCCGGTACGTGAGCAATTTTCAAATGGCTATTTACTTATTGCAACAAGTGGAGGCCTGAATCAACAAAGAACCGGAGTATGTAAAAATATCTTTTGAGGGTTGATATCACATTTTAAAATACTTAGTTATCATTTACTGTTCTATTTAATAAACCAAGAGTTACAATCTATTTCCTGCACTCAGATCACTGATGCTGTAGTTGTAGCACGGATTCTCAATGCTACTTTAGTTGTACCTGAGTTGGATCATCATTCATTCTGGAAGGACGATAGGTAAGCTGAAATTTCATCCTCTTGCACTTGCGTATAAGCTGTATGGTTATTTACTGAGAGAAAAAAGAGCACAAGATAGTAAGTTTATGATT
The DNA here is from genome assembly GCA_025200525.1 of Camellia lanceoleosa. Classification (NCBI taxonomy): domain Eukaryota; kingdom Viridiplantae; phylum Streptophyta; class Magnoliopsida; order Ericales; family Theaceae; genus Camellia; species Camellia lanceoleosa. The sequence goes on along the minus strand of CM045769.1, from coordinate 155,896,484 downwards.
TTGTTCATCATCAGAGTAGTGTGAATTAACTTTACGATTATGTTTTCATTGAAGATACCTTGTTTGACATGCAGTGACTTTCTCAACATCTTTGATGTTGATTGGTTCATCGCATCCCTTGAAAAGGATGTAACCATTGTAAAAAGAGTTCCAGATAAAGTCATGAGATCCATGGAAAAGCCCCCATATACTATGCGCATACCAAGGAAATCGGAACCTGAGTATTATCTGGATTTTGTACTGCCAATACTCCTAAGGAGAACTGTAAGAGAACTATGTAACTCACAATATTGTAGTTACTAATTTCATATTGAATTAATCAATTACAAGTAATTCATCTTCTTTTTTTTCCATTTTTTTTTGGGAGAAAGGTAAATGTACATAAGTTGGCACATATGTATTGTTGAAGATATTGAATGTAAATGTAAAAACTCCACCAAGTGTGGTAAGTAGATGTGAGTGTGTTAGGTGAGTAGGTTAGTGCTATAATTAGTGCACCATATAGATAGTGGAAATATATAGTGGTAGATAGTGGAAATATATAATATGTAAGTGGTATATAATGGGTTTAATGGGTTATGATGATGTTTGTAATATCTCCTATATAAGGAGTGTCATTTGGTCTTGTAAATACAAGATATCAATCAATCAATCAATCAATCAATAATATCTATACATTAATTTCCTACATGGTATCAGAGCAATAGGTTAAGTTCCTAGTGTTCTTCGCCTTCTGGCGGGCGGCAACCTTTCCTTGGCCGCCCGCCGGACCTCAACCTATTCCACTTGTGTTTCTACACATACCTTCTTCCATAGCTGAGCTCATCTTCACTCCCCTCTTGGAATCCCATGTCCAATCTGCTGTTATTTGCTCCAAACAGCTTAACATACATCTCAGAGTTCAAAGTGGAGGCCATGACTATGAAGGCCTCTCTTATGTCTCTCAAATCAAGTCACCATTCATCATCGTGGACCTGTCTAAGCTCCGGTCCATCAGCGTCGACATAGCCGACAACAGTGCCTGGGCTTCAGCAGGTGCTACAATTGGTGAACTTTACTATAGAATTGCAGAAGAAGGAGCCAACAGGCTTCAGATCTTTGGACCAAACAAATTGGAAGAAAAAAAAAAGGAAAGCAAAATACTCAAGTTTCTTGGGTTCATGTGGAATCCTTTGTCGTGGGTGATGGAAGCAGCAGCTATAATGGCAATTGCACTGGCCAATGGTGATGGAAAACCCCCAGATTGGCAGGACTTTGTGGGGATTATTTGCTTGCTTGTAATCAACTCCACTATCAGTTTCATTGAAGAAAACAATGCTGGCAATGCTGCTGCCGCCCTTATGGCTGGTCTTGCGCCCAAAACTAAGGTTCTCAGGGATGGTCGATGGAGTGAACAAGATGCTTCAATTTTAGTTCCGGGAGACATCATCAGTATCAAATTAGGAGATATCATCCCTGCTGATGCTCGTCTTCTTGAGGGTGATCCGTTAAAGGTTGATCAGTCTGCCCTTACTGGAGAGTCACTTCCAGTGACCAAAAATCCTTATGATGAAGTTTTCTCTGGTTCAACTCGCAAACAAGGCGAGATTGAAGCTGTGGTTATTGCTACTGGCGTTCATACCTTATTTGGAAAGGCTGCACATCTTGTGGATAGCACAAACCAAGTTGGGCACTTCCAACAAGTGCTTACTGCAATCGGGAACTTCTGTATTTGTTCCATTGCTGTTGGAATGTTGGTTGAGATTATTGTTATGTACCCAATTCAGCATAGGAAGTACAGGGACGGAATTGACAACCTTTTGACAATGGCTATTGGATCACACAGGTTGGCACAACAAGGGGCCATTTGGCTTTGATTTCTTCTCCAAGAATTGGAATACTCAGAAAAAGAAATCTGGGTCATCCAAAAAGAGAAAGCAATTGCAGTAATGTCACCAACCTTATTTTATTCATGCCGGGGATCAAACCCGATCACCATTTTACACAAAAAAAAAAAAAAAAAAAAAAAAAAAAAAACAACAACAACAACAACAAACAACAAAACAACCACAACCCATAACTGCCACAAACAACCGGCCTCACTTCTTCGCCTCTTCAGCTGTTCTCTTCTTCTTGCCTTTGTCTTGGACGTCCCTTGCCGGTGCCACCTCCGTGTTTCCCACGCCGCCGAGCACGTTCACTTCCTGTTGCTCCTCAATCGTCACATATGGCGGTCCTCCAAATCTGAGCATCACGGTGGCCTTCCGCTTCAGTTCCTTGTTTTCTGCCTTGAGCACACAGATCTCTGCTCGGGCATCCGTATACATGCTCTGGAGTAGAGCCAGTTGGGCTTTTACCTGCTGCACCTCATTTGTTCTACTTTGAAGCCGGTGCGACAGGTTGTTGACCGCCGTCATTGTCTCAACACAAGACCTCAAAGTATAATGATTGGCTTCAATATCAGATTGAGCAGCCATTTTCTGCTCAACTGACAACATTGGAAAGTTTAATGGTGCAAAACCAGGGGCGCTTGGCCTAGGGGCGCTTGGCCCAGGGGCGCTTGGTTGAGGTTCAAGGGCCATATTCTGGGTTGTGACCTCGTTGAGGTCGGGAAAGAGAGTAAGACCACGGGACGACGAGGCTATGTTCTGGGTAGCTGAACGGGAAGAAGAGGCCATATTCAGGGTTGGTTGTAGAATGTTTCAGAGTATCTCTCTCAGAAGTGTTATAGAGAACGAAGAGTTTTTTTCACCGGTTTGTTATGCATCGGCGACCTACCCGCCTTAGTTAAATAGGCAAGGCGGAACGCGCTTACGCCTCTCAACGCCAGACGACAAATCGGCGCGCCTTTTGATGGCTGTCGGGCACACCTTTTGATGGCACGCCTTTTGATGGCTCGACTTTTGATGGCTGTCGGGCACACCTTTTGATGGCACGCCTTTTGATAAGATTGGGCACGCCTTTTGAGGGTGCAACTTGTAAGGGTCCGACAAGATTCTGTAAACTGTCCCGACATTGATTCCGGTTAGCTCCTATATGGGTCCGACAAGACTCTGTAAACTGTTCCGACTTTGATTCCGGTTAGCTCCTATATGGGTCCGACAAGACTCGGTAAACTGTCCCGACATTGATTTCGGTTATCTGCTACAACGGTTCGACACAGCCATATAGTGTCTTCTACAACGGTCCGACATGACCCCGTAAACTGTTTTTTACAACGGTCCGACATGACCCCGTAAATTGTTTTCTACAACGGTCCGACATGACCCCATAAACTGTTTTCTACATCGGTCCGATATGACCCCATAAACTATCTTCTACAACGGTCCGACATGACCCCATAAACTGTCTTCTACAACGGTCTGACACGGCCATACAGTGTCTCCTATCTACTTTTATTTGTCAGATTATTTTTCCTGTTTTGTTACTTTCTCTCCAAACTCAAGTTGGTTAGTTCCTATCCCCCTTGAGTTTGAGGGGGGCTGTTGAAGATATTGAATGTAAATGTAAAAACTCCACCAAGTGTGGTAAGTAGATGTGAGTGTGTTAGGTGAGTAGGTTAGTGCTATAATTAGTGCACCATATAGATAGTGGAAATATATAGTGGTAGATAGTGGAAATATATAATATGTAAGTGGTATATAATGGGTTTAATGGGTTATGATGATATTTGTAATATCTCCTATATAAGGAGTGTCATTTGGTCTTGTAAATACAAGATATCAATCTATCAATCAATCAATCAATAATATCTATACATTAATTTCCTACATGTATGTATATACAAAAATATATACGAGTGTATGCACATGTGTACCAAAATGATAGTACTCCTGGTTCATTATAACTGTTAATACAGCTTTTGTTAACTTTCTGTAGTCACTTGAGATCCCTGATTAATTTGGTTGTCATGCTGGGAAGTACCTTTTTTGTCATTTATGTAACCCTGATTGGTGACGGTTTGCACAAAAAAATTTGCAGGTTGTGCAATTGACAAAATTTGATTACAGACTTACTAATGACCTTGATGATGAGCTACAGAAGTTGCGGTGCCGGGTCAACTATCATGCTTTACGATTTACAAAATCTATACGACTCCTTGGTCAGAAGCTTGTCTCAAGCATGAGGAAGATGACAAATCGTTTTATTGCAATTCACTTGAGGTTGTCATTTCTACTTGATATATTGAAACATGAGCAGATATTTGCTTAATATATTCTCCCCACAAGTCTTCAAAGCAATGTCAGTGAAGTTTCAATAGAGCACTTATGTTTCGTGCCAAGCTAATTTTTTTCCTATCCATGTTATTTGTTCTTTTGTTTGTGAGTTCTAAAAGACAAACTATTTCCATGGCAGGTTTGAACCTGATATGCTAGCATTTTCTGGGTGTTACTATGGTGGGGGTGATAAAGAAAGAAACGAGCTTGGTGAAATAAGGAAACGGTGGACAACGTTACCTGTGAGATTGCAATACGAGTTTTCATCTCTGTTTTTTCTTGTTCATCTCAATGCAACCATTTGGATGATGAAAAATGTTCAGTTTTTGACTTGCAAAAGTTAAATGTTAAAACATTTTGATGTAACCTGCTAGTGAATTTTCTTTACGATAAAAGATCTATAGCATTGAACTTATCTAGGGTACAATAGGGAATAACTTTTGTTCCATATTCCGTTATTTACAACCTGCCTTATTTTATTTTATTTTTCCTGTACAGGATTTAAGTGCTGAGGAAGAGCGAAAGCGAGGTAAATGCCCACTTACTCCTCATGAAGTGGGTCTGATGCTCCGTGCACTTGGTTTTAGAAATGACACATACCTTTATGTTGCATCTGGTGAAATATATGGTGGAGAAGAGACTCTGCAGCCTCTCAGAGAGCTCTTTCCCAATTTCTACACCAAGGATATGCTTGCCAGTGAAGAGCTGAAACCTTTTCTTCCCTTTTCATCTCGTCTAGCTGCCGTTGACTACATTGTGTGTGAAGAGAGTGATGTCTTCGTCACTAATAACAAGGGAAACATGGCCAAGATTCTTGCAGGTCGAAGGTAAGAATTTGATCTGTTTATTATCTATCCAAAAGAAATAAAATAAAATAAAAAGAAAAAGAAAAGACGAATTCAATATTGTATATTTTGTGGCACTACTTTTAGGGTAATTATTCAATAGTCTTGGAGCATCATGTGGCATTGTCTACGTGGTGCTCCAAACCAATCACCTCACTGTTAGGAGACAAGGATGACCCAATTAGTGTGTGTTGCAGTTTCTCATTAGTCAAGAATACCACATAGACAATGCCACATAGTTTTCTGGGAGTATCTATTAATTTTCCCCGCTTTGATGAGGTTGAAGTTTGAACAAACATTCTTTTGTCGAGGAAATATGAATTCTGTTCGAGTTACTTTATAAATCTAATTCTGAAATAACTTTGCTCTGGCAAACCTAACAAACAATAGATAAGAGAAAACATACATGCAATGACCATAATTGTGACTAAAGAAGCAAAGTATTATGTGGTTCATCTGAGATAATGCAGGAATTACCATCGTAGTACATAACTTTTAAAGAGTAATTTCAGTCCTTGTCACCTTTGTTCTTTTTAGGCAAGTACAAAGCTCTTTTCTTTTAAAGTAGGATGTGAGTTCAATTACTCAAGAACACTACAACTGTGACACCCCTGTTCTGTATTACGCTAAATTGGTCCTTAATTTGTTTATGGTTATGTGTTTAGCATGATTTTGTGTGCCATTATGTGATAACATGTGATTTTGAATCCGTATCTGTGCACCGTAGGAATATCTGTTGAATAATCCACTTCGGAAATTAAATTGGGGGCCTTATCGGCCACAGAACCCGAAATTGATTGCGCCATTATGATTGGCATAATTTTTAGAGCCTACGGTGAAATTTAATTGAAAATGGATTCTGGTCAATTTAAACTGATTGAATTGATGAATTAGGAGCCCAAATATTTTATATTAAATATTGTGTTAGTGGGGCTAATTGTTTAATTGCATTGCACTCTCCTTTAGCTCTCTTAGAACTCAAAATCTGAGTTAGACAAGTGAGAGAGAGGAGAGGTGCTATAGAGGGAAGAAGGAGACTTGGGCAATTTTGGCTCTAGTTTGGGGAAATTGAAGGTTTAACTCAAGAATTGACTAGAGTTTGGGGGATTAAAGCTCCTAGGTAAGTAACCAACCCCTAACTCATGAGTTTGAATTGTGATTTCATGAATTGAAGATGAATGTATGATCTAGAACATGAAAGGAGTTGGTTTTGATGAATTTGGAGACTATGTATGCATGCATGTGGGTTTTGTTTTGAAATTGCATATTTGAGCTTGGATTACATGACTCATGTTGTCATTTTGATTGAAATCCATGTATTTGACCATCTCTTCACCATATGAGGTGAGAATGAAGGCCATATGTCACATGCATGTATAATCCATGGGAGTAGAAGCTTTGAATGCATGAAATGGTTACATTGGTAATGAGTTGGTGGAAAATGGGCCATGCATGTAGATAAATTATGAAATTGAGTCTCCTAATGTTGTAATCTTGCATTAGTATCATGTTAGCATGACTAAATTTGAGATTTGGGCCATTGCATGCAAGTAGTGTGGCTGGGAATTCGAATTGAAGCTCAAGAACACAACACGATTTCAGAATCGACTTCCGCCGAAGGGAAAGGGCTTCGGCGAGAAATCGAACTCCAGTATTTTTCGAGACATGATGCCCGCCGAAGCGAAGTTGGCGCCGAGCGGAGCTATGTGATGAAGTCCGCCAGCGGAAGAATGCACGCCGAAGCGGGATTGAGGCAACCAAGATTGCAGACCTAAGGGTCCGCTCGGCGGGAAGTCTACGCCGGCGGGACCTGCTTCTGGAATTCTGAAAATGCATATTGTGTTGTATTTTTCTGTTCTCTTTCACTTGTAAGCACTCTTAGGCATATGTTAAACATCGTGAATGATTTAAAGGGATATGAATGAAGCCTAAAGAGGAATATGTGAATTAAAGAACGGATTGTATTGTGAGTGACCCTTTTGTGTTATGGCATGTGTAGGGTCGAGTTCCAGAGCGAACAAATCAACCGATCACTGTGAGTAATATCTTGACAAGATAATTGAAGTATACCGTCGTTCAATTGTTTACTTATATGTAAGCTTTATATGTTCATAAATTTGAATGGCGAACAACGATCGATAGAAATGAATAATTGGGCCAAAGGCCGATAGAAATGAATAATTGGGCCAAAGGCCGATAGAAATGGATAATTGGGCCAAAGGCCGATGGAAATGGATAATTGGGCCAAAGGCCGATGGAAAGGGATAAATGGGGCCAAAGGCCGATAGAAATGAATAATTGGGCCAAAGGCCGATAGAAATGAATAATTGGGCCAAAGGCCGATAGAAATGGATAATTGGGCCAAAGGCCGATGGAAATGGATAATTGGGCCAAAGGCCGATGGAAAGGGATAAATGGGGCCAAAGGCCGATAGAAATGGATAATTGGGCCAAAGGCCGATAGAAATGGATAATTTGGCCAAAGGCCAATGGAAATGGATAATTGGGCCAAAGGCCGATAGAAATGGATAATTGGGCCAAAGGCCGATGAATGAATAAAATGGGCCAAAGGCCAATGGAAATGAACGATTGGGCCAAAGGCATTGACATGAATGATCGTCAAGGCCATTTGTTGTATTGTTCCTATAACCGCTTATGTCACTTGTTTATTTGATATTATTCATCGGGCATCGCCACGCTCATTCATGTAATTGTAGGTGAGCCAAGTGAGGTCCAACCCCAGCCCCAGTGAAGTCAGCCAGGAACAGCAGGAGTTTTGGGAGAGTCGGCCTTGGGTCTCACGTGCGAGACCAAACCTTGCCCCTTTTTGGTTACTTGTTTATATTCTGTTTTGTTGGCAAGGGTCCTGTATATGTTGTATACAGTCGCTATGGGTTGACTCAGTTTAGATGATCTTGTCTGTAAAGAAGTTTATGCTACTGTACTTTGATGTGGGTTATTATCGTATATGCGCATGGGTTGTTTTAAAGTGCATATAAGCACGGCTCTATGGACAAACTTTTTAATTATTGCTTCCGGTTGGCCCCTTTACTCTGTCGAGTTATGTTGATTTGTATGGAGGCCGTAGGGAATCTCAAGATTACGGCGGTTCGCCCTTAATCCATGGGGGGTTAGGTCGCGTGACAGTGGTGGTATCAGAGCACGAGTTAATAACTCACACACTTGTCCAAAAAGAGCGATAGGCGTCTAGATGAGATCTAGGATGCATTCATGTGATAGATATGACTTTGGAAGCATGGACGGTATGCTTAAATGCTGATATGAGTTTTGAGGACATTATGAACATGTTAATTATTTTAATTTGGGTAATTGTGTGCTATAAGTTGTGACCTACTTGCATTGCAAATTATCTGGATATGTATACACTTTGTATGTGCATACTTGTGTATATCCTGTATGAAATATAATGCAAGTTTAATCAGATGGTGAGAACAAGAGGTGATGAGCTAGAGGAGTCTTCTACTGCCAGAATGGACAGAATGGAAAGATTGATCCAAGAAATGGCAGAAACTTTGAGACAGCAACAGGAGTGGCAACAACAGTGGCAGCAACCACCCCCGCCACCTCCACCTCAACCTCAGGCACCACCCGTGCCCGATAATCAGAACGATGACCGGATTATAGCTCTCACTAAGGAATTTAAGAAAATGAAACCACCGCAGTTCCATGGGGGATTGGATCCGTTGAAGGCCGAAGCGTGGGTCCTCGGCATAGAGAAATTATTTGAAGTGTTCCCCTGTTCAGAGACTCAGAAAGTGCTTCTAGCCACTTTTATGCTAGAAGACGAAGCGAGGAGATGGTGGATGTTGATGCGTGAGAATTATAAGGATGCTGATTGGGCAAGGTTTTTGGAAATCTTTTATGACAAGTACTTTCCGCAGTGTGTCCGGGATAGGAAAGTGGCGGAATTTATGGAACTGAAACAGGGCAGCATGACCGTAGCTGAGTATGAGGCCAAGTTCACCGAGTTGGCCAGGTTTGCACCACATGTGATTGACACCGATTATAAAAAGGCAAGACATTTCGAAGGTGGACTCCGCAGTGACATCCTAGAGAGAGTGAATGTCCTAAAGCTGGAAACTTATATTGGGGTGCTTGACAGGGCCATCATATCCGAGGCTAATATAGCTAGACAAGCTAAACCAACGTCAGAATGGAAGGGTAACAAAAGGCAGGGCTTCTTCTCAAAGAAGAAGTTTTCAAAGAAGCAAAATACGGGCCCCTCAAATACTTCCAATTCCTCCCGAGATACAACCCCGTCGTGCACCACTTGTGGAAATAGGCATCGTGGGGTTTGCTACCGTATGTCAGGAGCTTGTTTTAATTGTGGCAAGCAAGGGCATATAGCTAGAGATTGTAAACAAAATCGTGGAAAATTATTCGTTAGTCCAATCGCATCGATCCGGCCGAAATGTTATGGGCCTGCTCACGGAGAATCTTGTGAGACAGGGGAGAGTTTTTGCGCTTGTTCCGGGAGATACACGAAATGCCAATGCCGTTGTCTCAGGTACTATCTCAATATGTAGTCAGGATGCTTTTGTATTAATTGATTCTGGATCAACGCACTCATTTGTGACATATGCATTTGCATCTAGACTGAAAAGACCCTTAGAATTGTTACCATATTTGTTATGTGTGTCTGCTCCATCGGGGGAATCTGTGTTGTGTGATTATGTATACCGGTTTTGTGACATGCATATTGAGGATGCTACCCTATATGTAGATTTGTTGCCCTTAAACTTTAGACACTTTGATGTAATTTTGGGCATGGATTGGTTGACCAAATATTGTGCCACTATAGATTGTGTGACAAAGAGGGTTGTATTTAAACCACCAGGACAGAAAGAGATTGTGTTTGTGGGAAACGGGGTAGTGCCTCCGCCATATTTGATATCTGCAATGAAAGCATGTAAACTGATCAGGAAAGGGTGCCAGGGTTATTTGTGTTATGCATTGATTGAGCAATCTGTGAATGTTGAATTGAATGATATCCCCATTGTTAGAGAATTCCCAGACGTGTTTCCAAATGAATTACCAGGGGAATTGGTAGACAGGGAGATAGAGTTTACTATTGAGACTGTGCCGGGCACCCAGCCTATTTCTAAAGCTCCCTACAGGATGGCTACCGCCGAAATGAGAGAACTAAAGGAACAGTTGAAGGACCTTCTTGATAAAGGGTTCATTCGACCCAGCACTTCGCCGTGGGGTGCACCAGTGTTATTTGTGAAAAAGAAGGATGGTACTTCTTTGTGCATCGACTATCGGGAATTGAATAAGGTAACGATAAAGAACAAGTATCCCCTACCCCGTATTGATGATTTATTTGACCAGTTGCAGGGATCGCAGGTGTTTTCTAAGATTGATTTGAGATCCGGGTATCATCAGCTGAAGGTTAAGGCAGAGGATGTGGAGAAAACCGCATTCAGAACAAGGTACGGCCATTTTGAGTTTCTTGTTATGCCATTTGGGGTGGCTAATGCTGCGGCGCATTTATGGACTTGATGAATAGGATATTTAAAACCTACCTTGATGAGTTTGTGGTGGTTTTTATCGATGATATCTTGATATATTCTAAAGATAGACTTGAACATGAACGACATTTGAGGGCTGTTCTACAAATACTTCGGGAAAGGAAATTATTTGCTAAACTAAAGAAATGTGAGTTTTGGTTGGATGAAATTGTTTTCTTAGGGCATGTGATCAACAAGGAAGGAATTTCTGTAGACCCGCAGAAAATCGAGGCAGTTGTGGATTGGCCTACACCGACTAATGTGACGGAAGTTCGTAGCTTCATGGGTTTAGCTGGGTACTACAGGAGGTTTGTGAAGGATTTTTCAAAGATAGCTGTGCCTCTTACCCAACTGACACGTAAGGGACAATCGTTTGAGTGGAACGATGAAAGAGAATCAGCTTTTCGTGAATTGAAAACAAGATTGACCACCGCACCAATTTTAACATTACCTTCAGGTACAGAAAATTTTGTGATTTTCAGTGATGCATCTTATAAAGGTCTGGGTTGTGTGTTAATGCAGAACGGAAAGGTTATTGCCTACGCCTCCCGACAATTGAGGCCACATGAGAAGAATTACCCGACGCATGACCTGGAATTGGCCGCAGTTGTTTTTGCCTTGAAAATCTGGCGGCATTATTTGTATGGGGCAAAGTGCGAAGTCTACACGGACCATAAGAGCCTAAAATACTTCTTCACACAGAAAGAGTTGAATATGCGTCAGAGAAGATGGCTGGAATTGATAAAAGATTACGATCCGAAATTCAAGATCACCGGAAAGCTAACACCGTCGCCGATGCCTTGAGCAAAAAATCAACAGGGAGTATGGCTTGGTTGCTTACTGAACAAAGGGAAATTTTGCAGGACTTTGAGAAGTCTGAAATTGAAGTGGTAGTATGTGAACAGGGCGGATTGATAGCCGCCATTATAGCCGAACCGGCAATCCTTGATGAAATCAAGCAGAAACAGAAAGAGGATGAGTCCCTTAGAAAGGTAATTGATGAATTTGAGACAAGTCCAAAAGCAGAATTCAGCATTGAGAATGAACTGTTGAAATTCAAATGTAGAATGTGTGTCCTCGATATCCGGAACTAAAGAAGAGAGTTTTAGATGAAGCCCACAGATCGTATTTGCTATGCATCCTGTAACAACAAAATGTGTGATTTGAAACAGACTTATTGGTGGCCTAAGATGAAGAGATTGCGAATATGTGTCCAAGTGCCTTCAATGTCGACAAGTTAAGGTGAACATCGAAACAGGCGGTCTACTTCAACCTCTCCTATTCCCGAATGGAAGTGGGAACATGTAACTATGGATTTTGTTGTTGGCCTACCTCGGACTTCTCGGTATGGATTCTGTTTGGGTTGTAGTTGATAGACTAACTAAATCCGCACATTTTCTGACTGTCAAAACTACATTTACTGCTTATAGATTGGCTACTATTTATGTTGATGAAATCGTCCGCTTACCTGAGTCGGTGTCTATTGTATCGGATAGGGATCCCAAATTTGTATCTAGATTGTGGAAGAGTTTGCGAGAAGCTATGGGAACAGAACTAAGGTTCAAGATCGCATTCCACCCACGCACAGAATGGGCGTCGAGAACGATACAAACTTTGGAAGATATGCTTCGCATGTGTGCTTTGGATTTTCAGGGGAGTTGGGAAGATTATTTGCCGCTTGCAGAATTTGCCTATAATAACAGCTTCCACTCCAGTATCGGTATGGCGCCATACGAGGCTTTATATGGTAGGAGGTGTAGGTCACCTATCCGCTGGATGAGGTCGGGATAGAGCTTTGCTTGGGCGTAAATTGTGCAGACACTTCGAGAAAATCAAGACTATCCGTCAAAGGCTCAAAACAAACCAGACCCATGTAAGAACTATGCAGACGTCGAGAAGACCTCTTGAGTATGAGGTTGGTGACCATGTGTTCATCCGTGCCCGATGAAAGGCCAAGTCAGATTTGGGAAAAAGGGCAAGTTGTCGCCCCGTTACATCGGGCCGTTTCAGATTTTGGAAAAGCTTGGCCCAGTAGCTTATAGAGTTGCTTTGCCACCGGGATTTGAACAAATCCACAATGTGTTCCACGTGTCGATGTTGAGGGGTTACCTCCAAGACCCGTTCCATGTGATTGATTATCATCGGGTTGCTATTGATGAAAATATGGAATACGCGGAATGGCCAGAAAGAATTGTTGATCGACAAGTGAAAGAATTGAGAAACAAGTCCATCCCAATGGTGAAAGTAGAATGGAAAGAGCACTATGGGACGGATGCCACGTGGGAAAAAGATGAGGAAATGCGACTACGCTACCCACATTTATTTCCCTACGAAGGTAACTTAAGTTTGGAGGACCAAACTTCCTAAAGGGAAAGACTGACACCCCGCTCAGATACGCTAAATTGGTCCTTAATTTGTTTATGGTTATGTGTTTAGCATGATTTTGTGTGCCATTATGTGATAACATGTGATTTTGAATCAGTATCAATGCCGTAGGAATATCTGTTGAATAATCCACTTGGAAATTAAATTGGGGCCTTATCGTACGTAACCGAAATTGATTGCCATTATGATTGGCATAATTTTTAGAGCCTACGGTGAAATTTAATTGAAAATGGATTCTGGTCAATTTAAACTGATTGAATTGATGAATTAGGAGCCCAAATATTTTATATTAAATATTGTGTTAGTGGGGCTAATTGTTTAATTGCATTGCACTCTCCTTTAGCTCTCTTAGAACTCAAAACTGAGTTAGACAAGTGAGAGAGGAGAGGCGGTTATAGAGAGGAAGAAGGAGACTTGGGCAATTTTGGCTCTAGTTTGGGAAATTGAAGGTTTAACTCAAGAATTGACTAGAGTTTGGGGGATTAAAGCTCCTAGGTAAGTAACCAACCCCTAACTCATGAGTTTGAATTGTGATTTCATGAATTGAAGATGAATGTATGATCTAGAACATGAAAGGAGTTGGTTTTGATGAATTTGGAGACTATGTATGCATGCATGTGGGTTTTGTTTTGAAATTGCATATTTGAGCTTGGATTACATGACTCATGTTGTCATTTTGATTGAAATCCATGTATTTGACCATCTCTTCACCATATGAGGTGAGAATGAAGGCCATATGTCACATGCATGTATAATCCATGGGAGTAGAAGCTTTGAATGCATGAAATGGTTACATTGGTAATGAGTTGGTGGAAAATGGGCCATGTAGATAAATTATGAAATTGAGTCTCCTAATGTTGTAATCTTGCATTAGTATCATGTTAGCATGACTAAATTTGAGATTTGGGCCATTGCATGCAAGTAGTGTGGTGAATTGAATTGAAGCTCAAGAACACAACCCGGATTTCAGACTCGACTTCCGCCGGGAAAGGGAGCCGAGCGAGAAATCGAACTCCCAAAGATTTTTTCAGACATGATGCCCGCCGGCGGGAAGTTGGCCTTCGGCGAGGAGCTATGTGACGGAAGTCCGCCGGCGGAAGAATGCACGCCGGCGGGGATTGAGGCAACCAAGATTGCAGACCTAAGGGTCCGCCGGCGAAGTCTCGCCGGCGGGGACCTGCTTCTGGAATTCTGAAAATGCATATTGTGTTGTATTTTTCTGTTCTCTTTCACTTGTAAGCACTCTTAGGCATATGTTAAACATCGTGAATGATTTAAAGGGATATGAATGAAGCCTAAAGAGGAATATGTGAATTAAAGAACGGATTGTATTGTGAGTGACCCTTTTGTGTTATGGCATGTGTAGGGTCGAGTTCCAGGGCGAACAAATCAACCGATCACTGTGAGTAATATCTTGACAAGATAATTGAAGTATACCGTCGTTCAATTGTTTACTTATATGTAAGCTTTGTATGTTCATAAATTTGAATGGCGAACAACGATCGATAGAAATGAATAATTGGGCCAAAGGCCGATAGAAATGAATAATTGGGCCAAAGGCCGATAGAAATGGATAATTGGGCCAAAGGCCGATGGAAATGGATAATTGGGCCAAAGGCCGATGGAAAGGGATAAATGGGGCCAAAGGCCGATAGAAATGAATAATTGGGCCAAAGGCCGATAGAAATGAATAATTGGGCCAAAGGCCGATAGAAATGGATAATTGGGCCAAAGGCCGATGGAAATGGATAATTGGGCCAAAGGCCGATAGAAATGGATAATTGGGCCAAAGGCCAATGGAAATGGATAATTGGGCCAAAGGCCGATAGAAATGGATAATTGGGCCAAAGGCCGATCGAAATGGATAATTGGGCCAAAGGCCGATAGAAATGGATAATTGGGCCAAAGGCCGATGGGAATGAATAAAATGGGCCAAAGGCCAATGGAAATGAACGATTGGGCCAAAGGCCGATTGACATGAATGATTGGGCCGAAGGCCATTTGTTGTATTGTTCCTATAACTGCTTATGTCACTTGTTTATTTGATATTATTCACTGGGCATTCGCTCACGCTCATTCATGTAATTGTAGGTGAGCCAAGTGAGGTCCAACCCCAGCCCCAGTGAAGTCAGCCAGGAACAGCAGGAGTTTTGGGAGAGTCGGCCTTGGGTCTCACGTGCGAGACCAAACCTTGCCCCTTTTTGGTTACTTGTTTATATTCTGTTTTGTTGGCAAGGGTCCTGTATATGTTGTATCTGATGCTATGGGTTGACTTCGCTTTAGATGATCCTGTCTGTAAAGAAGTTTATGCTACTGTACTTTGATGTGGGTTATTATCGTATATGCGCATGGGTTGTTTTAAAGTGCATATAAGCACGGCTCTATGGACAAACTTTTTAATTATTGCTTCCGGTTGGCCCCTTTACTCTGTCGAGTTATGTTGATTTGTATGGAGGCCGTAGGTAATCTCAAGATTACTGGCCGGTTACGTCCTTAATCCATGGGGGCGGGTTAGGGTCGTGACAACAACGGTGTGTTGGATCATGGATGTACTATGTAGGGAAATTGTGTGAGTCTGTGTAGGGTTTATGTTGCTATCCTTAGAAAATAAAGAATTGGGGATGGCAACAAGTTCCTTTACAGATAGAATAAGGTGACTAACATTCTTCTATTTATATCGTACAAAAGGGTATGGATGTGGGATCGTTAAAATATTTCCATTTTCATTTCGTACAAGGATCATCTGATAGAACCCTACGCCCACATTAGAATGATTGTGTATTGGCCATAGAGCATTCTCTAGAGTTCATTTGGTATTATTGGATCCCCATTGCTATGACCACAGAGCTATTTGTTTGGTAATATTGCATCCCATTCCGTCCCCATTGTTAGGATTCTGTAATACTTAACCAAGATCAGTAAAACATGAAAACACAGAAACAAACAAATGCACGTGAAAGATAAATCACACATACACACTAAGAACACAAGATTTATGTGGTTCACCCCAAACTAGGGCTATGTTTACGGTTGCTGTGGTTTTTACTATGATCATAAAGGTACAACTTACAAAAGATATCTGCTTTCCCTCAACTATAACTAGATAAATAAAAAAGAAAATTAGGGTAATAGGTCACAAGTGCGGAAATAACATAAATACTCTTACTCCAAAATTCAGGATGTCCACGGTTGATTTGCATCTATGGTCAAGTGGTCAGTGTCCAGTATTTATCAGACTCCACATGACCCCAACACCCATTGCTGACATTTTGTTAGTATTGTTGCAATTGTTGGTTCCTTATTGTTGTTCTTGTTGCTGTCATTGTTGTTGCCTTTCTTTATAGTTGTCGTAGTCAACTTTTTCCTTACTTGCCTAGGACACTTATTTCTCTTTTCATGGTTCAAAGGAGGTACATGGGTCATAAGAGGACTATCAGACCAAATGCAAAAAAGCTTAGTGCTTTGTTTATGGCACGTGATCATATGGACTGGGACACATTTGCTACAAAGGTCAAGTCGTGCCAGAGAGGATTCATGGGAGAACCAGAGGAAATGAGACCTGGACATGACGAGTTTCATGAATATCCATCAGCCTGCATCTGCAAGAAACCATTCAACTACTCTGATGTCGAGAATGATGATGAAGGAGATTTGACCTCAAAAGAACCGTCCCAGAACCAACTTTTGCACATAAGAGGATGATGACAAAGAGGTGAAGAGCTTGCAGAGACTGAACAAGGCAAGTGCAAGCAATGAGCCGGTGGTATCTTTAGCAGGAGACACTGACAATGAAGAGTTTTTTGCAGACTAGGTATAAAACACCTTCAAATGGTGCATTGCATGACACCATTTTTGTTGTCTATCAGAGCTAGTGTACACCTTTAAAAATGCCGGTTTTAACTCAGCACGGCATTGAGGCTGAAGTCACACAACAAGTGGCATCTGGTTTGTGTCTAATACCTAAATTTTGGACTACCCAATTGAAGTTGTATAGGAATCTGTGATTTGTGATGATGTATGTTTGTAAGGTTACGAAGCAAGTAGGTATGCCAAACATATATTATTGCTCCTTAACAAAATTTAATTTTTCCAGGTTTCTACTTTCTTTTTAACTGTAGTTAGGAATTTTCTTGGACATTCAAACTTAGCAAGTCCAAAATTTTGTATGGTTATAATTTAGCAAGTTTTTTCTGTTGTAAAGCACAATCAGAAGGTTTTCTTTAAACAATTGACAGATGGATGGGGAGATATGAAGTTGCATTATGTGACAATGGACAGTTTCAATGCATGAGGCTAAATTAGATGCATGTAATGTTACTTCTGCATACCAAAAGAATTGATTCCGTGATTTGAACGCATGATGTTAAATCGCAACAGAGCAACCTTACAACAATGCCAAAGAGTTTTGCAAGCAACCCAGCAGTATGCACTTTCTGCAAGTGTCGTCATTATCACTTTCAACCTTAAAACAATGCCAAAGAGTTTTGCAAGCAACCTGTCATTATCACTTTCAACCTTGCAACAATGCCAAAGAGTTTTGCAAGCAACCCAACAGTACGCACTTTCTGCTGCATGTGTCGTCATTATCACTTCCAGGCAAACACAGATCATCAAAAGAAGCTTTTAAATCACTTCTCGATTGGTGGCTGATCTTCCAGGCAAACACAGATCGTCAAAAGAAGCTTTTAAATCACTCCTCAATTGGTGGCTGATCGCTGTAATAACTGGCACCGTTTAACTGTAGCTGGGCCATTACTAACAATACATGCATCATCTAACAACATACTTGCCTGAAAACATGCTTGATAGTAATTTAACTCTCTTTTTTTTAGGAAAGTAATTTAACTTTGTGTATACATGTATATATATAAGAAAGAGAGCAGAAAACGAAACATAATTAAAAAACACGACCCCATCAAAGCTACTCATCAATTGAAGCGTCTGAGAAACATTCTGCAATTTTAATCCAACTACAAGGAGAATTTACCATCTACAGACCCCTATTACAGTGAATCCTAGGTAGAGATCACAATCATAGTTGTGCATGTAACTAAAATCAATATGAACATCTCTACAAACTAAATTTTACACAGCTGAACCTTCAGGAAGCGAGAATTTCCATTCCTAGTTTCTTCTTCTACTATAAATATACACAGGCACTCTGCTAGGTCTTCTGGTCACCCAACATCCATGGAATCTCTTTGGTTCTGATACCCATCATTTTGGAATCTCCAGTTAACCATGGTTATTTCCTGTTACAGACCAAACAAGGTAATCAGTTTAGGTGTCGTTTTATAACATAACATTGTCGAATTCCTGTTTGTGTTTATGCCAAAATAAATGAATAAATATAACTTGTTTGGCATACACAAGGTTTGAAAACAAATGAAAAAACAAAAATGAAGAAACATGATTGGTGAGTTACTAGTTAGTGTCTAGCGGTGGAGGGTGGACGGATGTGGTGATCAGAGGAGTTAATGACCAGAGTGTCCGGAACTGGAGGCCATGGGGTGGCCGGAGGTCACGTGGTGACTGTTCAATCGTGGAAGCCTGTAGGGAGCTGTCTGAAGCTCTTCTGAACTTGCCAGAGAGTCACCAGTGGCTGGCCAGTGGTTGCCAGCAGTGGTTGGTGGTGGCAGATGGCCGGTGGTGATGGGGAAAGGAGAGTGAAAACTTGTTTTGGAAACAAGTGAAAACACCTTTTCTGTTTTCAAAAATTTTGGAATCAATTCCATATTTTGAAAACAAAAATGGAAACGTTACCAAATAAGGCCTTAGTTATCATTCTCCATAAAAGGCATCCACCTACACTCTAATCTAATTACTTGCTAACATCCTACCTTGTGCCAAAAAGAAAAAGAAAAAAAAAAGAGACCATTCTCCACAGGTGAATTCTGAGTTAGTGTGTCAGTTAAACTTCAAGATTTACCTTTAGAAGTAGTACCCCTGTTCTGGTTTCGGTGACTTTTGTCATGTGAAACAGCAGGAATCTTCGAGATTATCAGCGAGCTCTGCAAACCTTCTAATAGCTGTAGGCAACAACAACATCAATAAGCAAGAACTCCATAGGTGAATACTGAGTTGTGTATATAACACGAGGTATCATCAACTTCACAGTATCATTATAAATTGCCCTGATGACTGTAGTATACACAAACAATATTTACTGTTTAATTATAATTTAACTTTACAAAATCAAACAAAAAATGGAGCATGATCAGAAACAGCTCTACATGGTGCAGATCTTACTGCTAAATATACTGAGGGGCTGCATCTAATATAATGGGAACACAAACAACCATGAGTCACAATATGAAACCACACAGTTTACACAGATTGACGAAACACAGGAATATTAAACTAAAGTTTGGCTTCATAACAGGAAGATTGGACACAGAATTTACATAGATAATTGGGTACATACAGCTACAATGTACTACAGATTATAAACATAATGATTTACTTTACACAATGCAAATAAGAATATACCTCTTTTCATTAATATAATGCTAGCAAACAAGGATGAGGCTAACACAAAACTACTACAGGAGGTGCCTAGTGTCAAAAGATGGTTATAATGACCTCTTTCTTGGGATATAAATTTCTCCAGAATTTCGGAACTCTAAATCCACAAGCACTAGATTATTATTTTAGTATTAATCCTAAACCTTAAATTCACTATCATAATTCCATACAATTAAGAGTATGACCAAACATGTAAGGCTTCCATGCACAAGCACCCATAATAGCATATACAACCCCCCACACAGACTAGATCAGTTTCCATGGATGGAGAAAATCATAATTAGAACCTACGTTACACGGACTCGGGTGCGGATATCGGATACGGGTATGTATCTAAGGGTCGGACACTTTAAAATTAAAAATTAAGGATACGTGGATACGGATCCAAATTAGGATACGGGTACGGGGATACGTTAAATAATTATTTTTAAATATATTTATTATATGAAGATGAGTTTAAAAAGTTCAAGGAATAAAAAATTTTATTAAAAAAATAACAAATAAATAATAAATAAAAATTATAAACATTATTTTAGACATAAAATAAATTATATTATATATGATAAAATAAATTATTTTAATTTTAGACATAAAAGTTATGTTATTTATGATATATTATATAATATTTTTTTGAATAAATAATATTATATAATATGAATAATATTATATTAATATAATTTATATTATATATAATTTGTTTTATGTATTAATATTATATTATATATAATTGAAATGATATTAAAAAGAAAAGTCAGAGAGACTGATCAAAAAAGAAAAGAAAAGAGAGAGAGAGAGAGAGAGAGAGAGAGTGACGAAGAGGCTTCGCAGAGACGACGAAAGGGGAAGACGACGAAGAGAGTCCGAGATCGAGATCAAAGGGGAAGACGACGAAGCACAGTACATCGATTTCGCAGATCGATCTCGATGCTCTGCAACCGATTGAAGTCGAAGGCCAGGTAGGTTCTCTCCTTGCTCTCTTCTCTTTCGATTCTTCTGCCGTATCCGTTTCTAAGGAGCCGTATCCCGGCCGTATCCCGCACCCGTACCCGTGTCGTGTCGTGTCGACACGGGTACCTTCGAAATTCCAAAGAGTCCGTGTAACATAGATTAGAACTACCAATACAGTTTGACAGCAATGAATACAGAATGAAATATGGAAACATGTGATATCAAGATGCATAAACAAACAACCCAAGACTCACCCTTGATGTTGGTTGAATTCTGCGATTTGATCTACGTGGCTCCACACCTTCAAGATTTGATTTTCCTGGGTTAGCATTGTTAACTTTGTCCGTCACCTCAACTTTAGCCAACTTTCCGCTAGAGGGTGCAACTTTTCCTCTATTCACCAGCTCAGATTTGGCATTTGACGTGGACATTTTCTTCGAAGGAGCATCAGATGGAAGAGCAAGTGAAGAAAATAAGACTGGACCTTCTGCAGCCCCTTCGGTGTTTGAGAATGATCCAACTTCCATCAGGCTCTGTTGTCCCAATTCATTATCGTCAGTGCTAACAGAATCCTTGATCATATGATCCACTGAAGAGGCATCATTTTGAGCAGATAGTGCAGAGGTCGAAAACTTATCCTTCTCAGCTAGGGTTCTCACTGAAACACTCTGTGATTTTCCAGACTTAAGAACCTTAGTCTTGGATTCAGCTGCCTGTTTCTCCTTGTCATCAATTTTAGTATTCTTTGATCCACGAGATCGCGATCCCTGAGGCATCAAATATTTTGCAAATTTAGCTGAATCATTTGATTCATTAATTTTACTGCTGCTCTCTGCAACATAATGCTTGCTTACTTCCATAAATTTCCTTTTCTTTCCAGGTTTAGGAACACCAAAAATCACTCTTGACCCTTCTTTCTGCAGACCAGTCCGTGCTGTTCTAAGAGCATTAGGCTTATTCTCACCTCCAGTTTTCTTACCAACATTAAATATTTTTTCATTGGCAGATAATGGCAGTAACCGTGACTTTTCTGATTTCCCAGATTCCACAAGTTCAATATTTTTAGACATTTTATCCTTCTCTTTGCCTTCTATTGCAGGAATGCCCAACTTCAATCGCTTTTCCTGTGGTGTATCACCCTGAAAAAAAGCAGAAATAAAACTAAGTAACAAATAACCCACAAACTTAGATATTATCAAATCATTGTGAAGCATATACACATGTAAACATAAAACCTGGGAAGAAGGGTCCTTTTCTCTTGAACTGGACCATTCAATCCACTCTCCGTCCTTCCAAACTAGTGTTGGCCGTAGATGCCACACTTTAACAACTGATGTTTGCCCTTCAGCTACAACAAAATCATATAGACGTTCATTTACTGATTACAAACCCAGGAAGTATCATTGTCTCCATTAAACAACTTGATGCATTAATTAACCAGTATGATTTGACTACAAATACCTGGAAAACGAACGGTTAATGTAGTATCATCCTTATTGTTCTTTTCTGTGACAACTCCCTCTCGCCAGCTAAAACACAATAATAAGATAAACAAGGATAGAAATAGTAAGACACCTGCGGTTAAGATGTATCCTTGTGCAAGAACAAACTCTTTTGTAGCACTTCAGAAGAAAAAAAAAATTCTTCAAAAAAAACCCTTGATTTGAGGCCAAAAAAATTTCCATAGTAAATACCCATCATCTATGTGGATCATAGTTGGTAGAATCATATGTGTTAAAAGGGATAGATATATGTCTGTAAGACAGGTCTCTTACAGAAGAAATTTCCGCAGAGTTGTGCCTCATTGAAAACAGAGAAACTATTTTTCTTCATACTCGTCAAAAATAAGATGTGCTACATCACAAACATTTTGATAACATACTATATTACAACCATTTTCATAACATAATATAAAGAAATAACCTAGCACTATCATACTTAAAGCCTGTCAATGTTACCACGTGTGTAATACTAAGTTATTTAAGTCCTATGAGAATCAACACAGGAAAAAGGAATAATAAGAGGACTTGGTTATTTTGGTTCTTAAATAGATAGCAAATATATGAAGAGAATCCAAAGAGAGATGGGGGAATAAATTAAAAAATGAAAAACATGAGAATACCCCTAAAGGATGATGACATCAAATGGAAGGGGGAAAAGGAACCAATGAAAAGTTCTTTTAAAATTCTGACATCAAAACTCATTCTTGACTCCATGAAAAAAAAAAAAAAAAGAGCTTAACCACCTTAACAGTGCTCAATCCGCTGTCAATCAGTGTTCATGCCTTTGCATCGCACTTTTTAGCTATTAATTAGCTTACAGCAATCACATAAACCATTTCATAGGTAAAATGATGGAAAGAAGAATAACCCCACCTAAACAGAAAAATATGCTATAAAAACTATCATGCTTACCAATCTTGTATCCATACATCAACTCTATCTCCAACAGACCACACATAATCACCCACGGCCGCTCTGCGTCTCTTCCTAGTTCCTTCAAAACGCATGGTGGTCATAGGATGGGCAATGCGTATTCTGGGTGCATTGCTGGCTTCACCTTCAAGTGCTACCCATTCCTTTAGCTGCCCTGAACCTGAACATACAGAGTATAATGAGTGAATAGTAGATCAAAAGATACCCTAAAAAGACAATCACACCAGAAACGAAATTTTCTAAACCCTTCATTTTTTCACCTTCAACTATGAAGGCCAACCTGGGCAACAACTTCAATACTCATGCTCAATAATAGAGTGCAAGCTGACCACAAATTTACGTTCACAAAAGTACACAAAACAATCAGTGTTGTGTCTTCTAAACACCATAATACCGAATAAGTAGGCAAACTTGCCAATTTTTGACAACGTTATGGGCAATACCAACCATATTTCTAAGCCAACTTGCCCAACCCTCATATTTTCCCAATATCACTAAGGTCCGGGCATTGCAGCTGTAAACAGACATCCGTGCACTGGAAAAACATTAAAGATACTAACACTGTCAATTAAAACACCTAAACAGACAAACCTGATTCACAAGCCAACATGATTTCCAGTGCATAGGGCCGGTGAAGATGAAAAATTCAGTGCCTACAGAACAGCACACATACAGCATGCATCCCTAAAAAATGTCACGCACAAGCAAACTTGCCTCTGCAGCACTCACATAAGTGCACATAGTCTAGCCCCCCCAAAAAAATAAAAATAAAACCTCACCTCAGAAGTCAACTAATTCCCTATAGATCATATTGTAGCAGCTTACCTTCATCTGATTGGAGTTGAGTGTAACAAACAAATGCTTTTCCATCCTTCAAACTCAAAACATTGGCTGAGAACCAGGTTGTTTTAAACTGATCACTATCTTTACAAACCTAAAACATCAAATAGCTGGATTAATACAGATTTAAAGATCAAAAAATGCATATACAACAGCAAGAAACAAATTGCTAAAACAAAATAGTGCATGCAAAATCTTCAAACATGGCAAAGAATAAAAAAATATCTGTAACTGCAACAGCAAGTTGAATATATACACAGTTCTCTGCGTTATTTTAAATGGTCGCAAGCTCAACCAATTAATATTTACATAAAATTTCACGTCACAAACCTCAACCAGGCAACCTTCCTTGATGCTGTTCTCCTTTGAAGTCCCTACTTCCTTCTCATACTTATCCTGAGCTGTAATAGAAGCAGATCTAGATCCAATCTCAGATTCAGGAACAACCCCTATGGTTTTGGCCAAGTCAGAAGCTCTACGACTCCTTTGCCCTCTTGAATCTTTTTCACTGGTTGTAAAGGAACTTGAGATGCCATTCACTGCCCTTGTATGATCCTCCCTGGAAACCTCTCTTGAAAGAGGCGGCAAACCATGGCTTGTAGTCTTTGCCTCCTCTAATCGTCCATCCTTGGCACGTCTACCAAAAACATTAAGACCTTCTTCAATGCTATCTGGTTTAGAACGTTCTCTATTATCGTTATTCAATGTAACACCCTGCTCAGAATGCACTTGTGGAACTCTCCAGTAGCCCTCTGGACCAGCTTCTACTAACTCATTCAAAGGCAAAGAATCACCCATAGCAACAATTTTTCCAGCTTGTGAAACGGCTTCTGCCGCCAGCTCTGCAGCTTTTACTATCGCATCCAAGTTTTCAGCATGTTTTGAGGCAGCTGAAGCAGCTTCAACCCTCCTCTTAGCAGCTTCTCTAGCAGCAACTATAATGGAACTAGAAAAGTTGCTCCCATCCCCTCTCAAAATGGAAGCAGGAGTAGCCTTTCCCAAATTGTTCATGTCAGAAAGAGAAGCTGCATTACTCTGAGCAGGATTGTTTGTTTCACTAGAGGTCAATGCTTCATCTGCCATCAATTTTGCTTGCAGTGCAGCATTTGATGCCAGCTTAGCAGCTGCAGCTGCAGACTTTGCAACAGAAGCAGCTGCTGCTACTGCAACAGCCGCAGAAGCTAACTTAGCTTCAATATCTGGAATCAATCCAGAATTCTTCGGCTTATCCAACTGATTCCACACACTTTGACTATGACTAACTGCAGCAGCAGCGAGAGCAGCTGCAGCCTCCGCCTGCTGTTTAGCCTCCTCAACTTGACTAAAAGTCTCCTCTGATACTATAACCTTCTGCTCTGCATTATGTTCTCTTTTTGGGTGATCAGTGGAAGATGTAGGAGATACAGCTGTGACAATCTTACTAGCATTTCCTTTAGATACAAAGCAATCTGGCGTTGAGACGATGACTGATGTAGACAAATGACTAGTAACAACAGGAGCACATACTGACTCTGTCCGAGTTTGAGTTGGAAAAGAGATCTGGCCAAGATCCTCAGAAATAGTAACCTTTTTCCTTTTTCTGGCCTTAAGAGCAGTGGAATTCTGACCAGGCAATACATTCATCTTTTTCATGTCAGGCAATGAAGAAGTCCCTGAAAGAACAATCGGACCCGAGCTATGAACCATGGTACTAGGAGATGCATGCTTTGTTCCAGAGGAAAGAGGAGCAGATAATTCTTTAACAGGGGTTAATTTCACTGTATCTGCCATAGGCAAAACAGAGAACTGAGCACTGGCATCAAAGGCAGAAGTCTGTGGAGAAGCAACCCAGGAACCAGGAAAAGGTGCCTGAGATAGCCAAGAAGCGTTATGTCCAACAAAACTACGTGCAGGTGGAGTTTGAAATGGATGCAAGGAAGGAAGTGTTTGACGGTAATCAAGAAGACCAGTTCTTGGCATGCCACTGGACTGCATACCATCAGAGGTAGTTGATATATTCCAAAGCGGTGAAGAAAGAGGCATCATAGAATTAACTGGTGAAGGGGTACCCCTGCTACTTGCTTGACCAAGTGGTGAAGGAACCACTTTACTTTGATGTGCACCTCGTTTAATTAATTGATCAGGAGTCTTAGCACCTGCATTTCTCGATTCTGAAAAGCAGTTAGATGTCAACCAACCTTGATTGGGGAAAGAAAAAAAAAAAAAAGAGCTCAAAATCCAAAGATACCTGAATGTGGTTGCACAGGGGTTTCGGATTTGTTGGGATGGGATTTCTGTCTTTCCACACAAAAGCGCCAAACAGGCTCCCAAACACTCCTCCCGCCATCTATGATAGAAATCATCAGACACCAATCATCTCTCTGCTAAATTCATCTCAAGAAATGATACAGATGTAGGGCTAATAAACTAACCAGATGCTCCAAAGGCTGAAACCATACATGCCTCATCAGGTGCTGCTCCTTGTCTGTAACAACAATATCAAATTTAAATTTCATATAACAAACATATCAGAGATATAACATCACAAGCTTTTGGCAAAATTCAGTCTGCACGAAAAACACTATATCACCTTCAACAACCTCTAATAATTAATAGTTTATAACTTGCTAATCCTTATTGACCAGTGACTTTTTGAGGAATTAACTTGATTAAATGGTAGATAATTATATTTAGTAATTTATAAAGTCTGAAAAATCCTCAAGAACTAAATTAAAATTAGAAATAATAAATTTTGAATGTGCATATCATATAAAATTATAAACAGCATCAATCTAATAATAGCAAAGGCGAAGGTTCCTTACATTCACTATAAAGCCTCTTTTTTTTCTTTCTAAAAAAAGAAAAATTCATTGCCCTTGGAAATATGTCTGTATGTACTATTTTCCAGTACTAAAAATCATGTATTTGTGTACAAGTTTCTCATTAATGTTCACAAGCTTTTCATTAATGAAACCAAAGAGAAACTTATTATTTACAATGCCATTAATCAAGAACATTTGGGACTGCCATGAATATTAATTATTAGAGGGTTAATTGTATTAATCTAAAAACCACTACTCTCCCATCTTGTCAAAGTTGCTGCACTTAACCAATTCACTGACAAGTTTTTCCTGACAATCAAATGACAACATCCTAAAATTTCTGAAACCAGCATCTCTAAGAGATAATTGCACTCTCTTTATGCATCCTACTGGCATGGCAATGTTACGAGTGTAGTCATGAGGACCCGGGCCAGAGCCATAAAGTCAGTAACTCCTAGTCCGACCTTTCTTTTTTGGCCCACAAAGTATGTATATGTACGCAGACAATGAAAGGACTCACATCAGAGATCCATAAACAAAGATCTGTGCTCGCAATTGCACTTGCTGTACATCTGTGAAAGGCTGTTGAAACAATGGCGATGGCAAAGCTGAAGAGTTCAAATCTGGCAAATTGCACGTCGGAATAGAAACAACACCAACATTCCCATAAGGCTTCAACCCTTCAAACTGCACAACCTGACCAGTCCTAGCGGGGCTTGCAGACAAACTGCCTGACTTATCTCCTCTTTCAGACAGTCTCACAGCAGTTGTTTCCTTTCCTTTTTTAGCATTTTCTTTCCCTGTTGCCCTACCAGATGCTCGCCTTGTTTTACGCTCAGGGGTACCTTTGGAACCTCCACGTGCAAACTTCCCATCAGGTGGTTGAGAACTTCCACGAGAAAGCTCCAATACCATCGTAGAATCTGTTTGACCTATGCTAGGTGTTGAAGGAGATCCCTTCAGAGTCTTCAGTAAAAATTTCATGACAAGAATGAGGATTAGTGGTAACAAAGTATTTAAAAGATGTTAGAATTGAAGCAAAATTAAGTATCAACATAAAGGACAATTACTGTGGGTATTTTGCATGCTTGGATGGTTGTAGTTGATTGCCCATCCTTGCTAGTCTCTCTTTCAGATTGACCTGCTGATGGATGGACCTCAAAGCTGAAGCTCCTCTCATCTTTGCCAGCATCATTCTCGCTTACATTTTGGGAAATTGACGGAACAGTGACCTCAAAGAGTGGAATGATCTTGCCCATGGACCCCTTGACTCCCTGTTTCTTGTCCTTTTCAGTTTGAGAAAGCAATGTGCAACTAATGACAGTTGGTGTACCACAATTAGGTTTAACAGAATCTGTAGAACCGCCTCCACCTTAAAAACAGAAACATACAAGAAAAAAACTATATGATAAAAGAATTTTTATCACAGAAACCTCACTCATCTCAAACACTGGGTGAACAAATAGGACATTAAATTGGAAAAAAATATTTACATTACAATGATGGGGGGAAATGTGAAACATCAAAAATAGTGCACAACAATAACAGGGTTCTTCAATTATAGCACAGAAGGGGGAAAGATGTAATGTGAGACCAAAGCGCCAATTTGATGACATTGGCTGGACTGATTCAGTTTATCAGCTGGAAGGCTAACTTTCAAGTTCTTCATAATTGCAATAAAAAAAAGCTCAAACTTGTTTCTGAAGAAGTAAATGATTTGTGCCCAGGATATTAGGATAATTTTGATTGTATTTAAAAAATTTCCATGGTTGATAATTAACTTTCCATATATGTGTACACACACACAAATACACAACATAAATTTAAATTGAAATGAAAGATATAAATTTATAAGTTCATCTGGGGTTTAATTAAGCCATGGATGAAAACTCCGAAGTAGAGAGGGTATGAGCATCTCTAGCGAGTCACACCTAAAAAATACACCCAATTCAGTCCCCATTAGTTGAGGGTCTAAGAAGGGTAGATTGAGTACAAACCTAACCTTTGGCATAATTTGTGCAAAGTGGCTGCCCTCAAATTTAAACCAACAACATCAAACCCATCTATGGGGACTAAACTGGGTGTACTTGTGAGTTAAACATAAACAGAAAAAACAAAGCTAAAAATCATTTATGTCATAATCTAGACAATCAACCCCAAGTAAAATCTCTTTGGCATCCAATTTAAAACTATTGCAAGGACAGCAATGGCAATTGGCATGGGTTAAATGGCTATCCAGTTTAGCTAAGCAGTGGTGGATAGAGAAACTGGGCCTTGATGCAGCTAAGTTCAAGTGAAATTCAAATTTTAACAGTTAACATCTAAATCGTAGACATAAGCATCCTTTAATTTACACCAAGATACATAACAGCTGAATCCAGAGCAACTAAAATTCAGTTCCAGGGTGGGACTCAAATCCAAATCTGGTCTCTTGATGTGATGTAAATGGAAAGAGAAAATAACCTACTAATCTTGTCTCCAATAATGTCTTTATATTAAATAAGTCTTCCAACATAATTTAACAACCACATATGAAGAATCCCAAATCCATCATACTCTCCTTACTACCATTACATGGCATAGTTAAGTGAAGCGGACTTCTAAATAAACATACAATATTAAGGCGCAATATATAGACAACCAATTCTAAAATGGGTAACAAAGTTTAACAACAAACCTTCACTGCTAGGAGCAGTTTTCCCACTAGTAATAACTTGAGATACCATGACAGCTTCGTTACCCTCATGATCATTTTGGCCCATATTGTTGGGCACTTCTGACAAGGTTTTGAATGTAGGTTTTCTGAGTACCTCACTCTTCTTTGCAACTAGTACTGCATCTGAGGGGGGAAAAATCAAAGCATCAATCATGTGCAGACCTAATATCAAGGAAATATCCAATATCAGGACAATATGACATAATAATCTAAAAAAATGATCAATAAGGATTTGCAGAAAGTTTCAAACTTTGCTGAGTGAATTCATTTAATATTGGCAACATTATATATCACTAAATATTGGCATTAATAAAACCAAGCATTTTAGAACACTTATGGGCAACACTAAATGGAGATAAAAGAGAAAATATCACTGAGATAACTTAAGCATGTGTAAAAACATAACATCAATCACCAACAATATGGATCTATATTGTTTAAGAAGGGTAAACACAAAGCAAGGGAAAAAATGACATTGTCCATGAGGGTGGAGGCAAAAACAAATGACACAATGGCCTTCATAAAAATCAAAAATAAAAATAAAATAAATCAAAAATCAAGATAGTGGAATAGATCTTGTGGCCAATCCTCATGGTATAATATTCATGGAATGCCCACATCTTCTAAAATAAGTCTTTGTTCCTCATCTCACTACATCATAACTTACATGCAATGTTTTAAGAACCAGACCGGACTGGCTTGTTCAACCGGTAGAACCGGTGACCAAACCCAGTTCCGGTCCAGATGATCCACAAAAACCGAAGTAGGCCAAAAACCGGCCTTCTTTGCAAAAACCGGAAAAACCGGTGGTTCAACTAGTAAAACCGGCGAACCGGTCCCGATTCTTGACTAACCCGGTGGCCCTTATTTTATTTTTTTCCCCTTATATATTTATATATATATATATATTAAAATTTTGACTAAAAACTCTTACTTCAAGAGTCTCCTCTCATGAGGAGGAGTCTCATTAAAAGCTTAAAGAAATTATGAAAGTCTATTCCTATTTATAGGAAAAAATTGTTCAAAGAGAACCTAAAAATTTAATGTGGGATTCGATCAAATTGTTTGAATCATATTTGATTGGAGAGAGAGTTGAAATTTTCATTTCTCTCTAAAATTAAATCTAGCATTCAATCAATTTGTTTGGAGGGAATGCCAAATTTTTTTAATTTCTTTCAAACTAGTGACTTTTTTTTTTTAACAATTATGAATTTATTAAATATTATTAGTAAATATTATGCAACACTTTTTTTTTTCCAGTAATTATATATATATATATATTTCTACTTTATAATTATATTTTTAATTATATAATATTAATTATGACATCACGGTTCAACCGCTTCAACCCAATAGTTGAACCAGTGACCCGTCCACCCGGTCCGGTTTTCGAAACATTGCTTACATGCAAATAGTTAATACTCTCCTTTGTAGGTTATATTCTGTAATATTATATAATTTCTCTCACACTGTCAAGTGGCAATATTTAAAAAAAGGCATACCAAGCAGACCAAAAGTTTTATTAGCTTCTATAAGATTGTTAGTGGGGAGGAAAAGAAAAAAAGATATGAAAATAAATGAAAGAATAGACCAACCTGCAACTTCTGAGGATGTCACTTCACAATTTTTCTTCACAGCTGCTTCCTCGCGGTTCCCAGGAACAAGTCCTTCAGGACCACCAACCTCTTTTATTGCTGAATCACGAAGGATAGGGCCAACTTCCAATTTGTTAGAAGAGTTGTCACTACTTTCATTGGCCTTCACTGCCTGTTCACTCCCACTTGCTATATTAGAAGTCTCCACCATTGTCATTGACTGACCAATGCTCGTGTGAAGCGATTCGACTGATTGTTCACTCAGGCGTGCTGAATTGCAAGTCTCCACAGTTGGCAATGATGGATCAACATGTGCCAATTTCCAAGCAGAACTATCAGATGCACCTTTTCCAAGTTCCAAAACAGGACCAAGCTCAATTACCCCTTCTGAACTCTCCTTCAAGGACAATAAAGTTGCTTCTGTTAGACCATCATCTTCAGTCTTTTTGTTTTTATCCAGGTGATCAATAACTTGATCTACAATAGCAACAGTCTCCGAATGCAAGGGAACACCATCCACCGTGTCATGTGATGCCAAATTTGTCTTTTCAAAAGTAGCATTTAAAGCTGCAAAAGAGAAAAGGATTAGTTCACCATACGAATTCAGTCATTAACTCTATGAGCATCCAAAACTAATAATTCAAAATATACCTGGTCCACTCCCGGCAGTACTAGTAACATACTCTGATCCATGAACTACCTCAGTGTTTACTTTCACAATTTCTCCTTGTGATGAGGGTTCAACCATCTTATCGCTGCTGAGAGATTCAACAATCTCACAAACCATATTACTAGAATTGTTACGCAACTTGGCATTCACTTTCTCATTGAGAAAACCATCTTGGCTATAGTGCACATCATTTGGGTTTGTGGCAAGATTTTTTTCACATGTTTGCATTGATCCAGCTACCATGGGAGATGAGGCATGATCTTCAGCATTCGAGTCCCCTTTATGGACTCCAGAAGCATCATCCACACCTTTCAAATTATCAACTGCGTGTTTTTCTCCAAGCAATTCAGTTGAAGTGCATGCTACAGTATTGTCTACCCCAGACAACAAAGATGCCTCAGAATTACTGACCGAAGCCTCACTATCTAATTGGTGATCACTTCCCTGAAAACAGACTTTTCTCTCAACAAAACTATTCTCTCCATGTGTTGCCCGATCACTCTTCAGCTCTGAACTGGCACAAATGCCAGCTTTCATGTTGCTTACCTCAATGGTATGCCCTTCAAGATTACTATCACCTTCAAAGACTTCAGGTAAGTCCTCGTGCATATTTTCCCGAAACTGCCGATTAATCTCTGTGCCATTGGACAAATCCAAAGGATCACATTTGCTGGCAGGTCCTGTAGAACACAGGTCCTCACTGCATTCTTCAGCTATCTGTAGGTCGCCATCACCCTTCAGTGGCAAACTGGAAGGTTCCCCAAAACTACTGATACCAGTTTCAACTGCATGGTGTTCTATAGATCCTTCCTTTGAAGAAGGTTGGTTCTCCAACTTGTGAGTGCCAGTTTCAAATGCAATTCCCTCCAAAATTTGATCATCCACATCGTTTTCTTTACTAAGAACATGGTATTCATCCACAGCCTTAACAGTGTCTTTGAATAAACAATTTGCTTTCTCAAAACTACTGATACCAGTTTCAACAGCATGGTGTTCTATAGATCCTTCCTTTGAAGAAGAAGGTTGGTTCTCCAACTTGTGAGTGCCAGTTTCAAATGCAATTCCCTCCAAAATTTGATCATCCACGTCGTTTTCCTTACTAAGAACATTGTATTCATCCACTGCCTTAACAGTGTCTTTGAATAAACAATTTGCTTTCTCAAAACTAACATCACTTACCTGATGCTCAGGTTCTGGAGTGTTCAAAACCTGAACACTTGCAGCAATTTCCTGTGAAGAGGAGCCTATATCATCAATTTGCATCCCTGAATCAGAAGGATCTTTTTGCATTTTATTATCAAGAGATTCATTTACTGAAGTATCAACTTCAGTTTGATGCGCATCGTCACATATTCCATGGACTCCTGGAGTATTCTCAGTCACAATTATTTCACGCTGTTCACTAGAAGCATTTGGATCTAACCCACGTGAACTTCCATGAGTAGACATTTCAACCTCTTGAGTTTGTGAAGTACCTTCAACATCATTCAAGCTAGAAATATGTTCCAGAAACTCATCCGATGGTAATGCGGGTTCTGAATCCAGAACATCCTTCACTTTGTCATCTTGCGTCAAATGAGGCTCCATTCGCTCAGTTAAGCCACCCAATTCATCACAAGCATCTGATTCCTCAAAGATAGTTTCTTCGGGGACCATCTCCTCCTGCCCAACAGATTTTAATAACATTTCAACAGATTCGGAAGATGTCGCCTCGGACCAAACATTGTTATGCCTGGAAATGGAGCAAGATTCTGTAGCACTTGAACTAAACTCTATTCCACTACTTCCCCGAGAGAAATCCTCAATCCACTGATTGTCTTCTTGACTTGGTATGCCGAGAAAAACTTCGTTTTCAACCAAGCTATCAAACCTTAGGTGCCCCTGAAGGCCATCATCAAAATCAAACTTAGGAAGAGCATATGGTCGCAGAACAGGAGAAAATTTGGAGCTCCCTTCACCAGCTAACTGAAGATTATGGCCTTGAAAATCATTGTCATCATAATCCATCGGTGTACCCTTACAAAATTAAAAAAGTAGGTAGGGAAAGAAGGGGGGGATAAAACAAAATAAGGAATTCTGTACAAATTACAGACCAAGTTTCCAAGCCTATCAGAACCTTATAAAATACGCAATATGATTACTAAAATACATGCCACAAGGAAACACACAACATATGCAAGCATGATTATTATAATTGTGCGATTCATGGTGATTTGGATCGTGCTATTGAATCGAAATTTGAGTGAGTTATGTGATTCAATTTGCAAATCGCTATGATTCATTGTGATTCAATTCTTTATTCTTTTTTTCTTTTCTTTTTTTCTTCTTCTTTTTTTGTTTTTTTTTTTTTTTTTTTTGTTTTTTGCTTTTGCTTGCATAAAATAAATGCATGAAGCAGTGTCGTTTTCACCTCTATCAAAAAAAAAAAAAAAAAGAGAGAACCCTTAATTAATATCCATATACATGATTTTATAGGTATATACACATACAATTTAGTTATATTGATATTTATTTCATTTTAAACACAAGTGTGTATTTTTATATGTAGATACATATAAAATTATATATTATTCTAAGTAGATTGAATCTTATAATTCGTGATTCAATACGATTAACAATTCACTATTTTAGCAAAAACGATTCACGAATTAGAATAACATGCATATTAAAATTCAACTATTGTTGCATAAACATGTCAGTTGATTCTTGATTATCAAAATACTTGTATTAAAATTAATTTAATTTCTTGCACAAAAAACCCATATAAAAAGCATACACAGGACCAGATTATGTTATATCATAAAGTATGTCTAGATTCAAGAAGCAATACTGAGTTCCAAGACAACAATTTCACAAAATGACAAACATGCGTCAGCCATTTCATCATGCAAAGCAAATGGGGAAATAGACGAGATCTTGAAATGGTGCTACACTAAAAACAGTGGTGGATCAACTACGATCGAAAGCCCTAGATTTGATCGATGATGGAGGTGGTTCTCTTATGCTGTAAGTGATCATGGACAGAGGCAATGGAGTTAGAAGAGAGGTTTGGTGGAAGGAAAATGAGATAAGATGATTGTTCTCAGTGTTGAGTAAGCTTCAAGATGTGTCAATCTTTCTATTGGTGTATTAAGGGTGAGATTCTTACGAGTGAATGTGGTGGTTGATTGGGGTGGTTGATGGTAGTTCCTTCTAAAAAGTGGCAGAGATTGTAACTTGACCCGAAAGTTTTTTGAAGGTGGTGGGTAACGAGAAAGGAGTTGGTTGCGATGTGGAGGTGCAAGGGGAATCTACAACAACAATAATACAATTTATGTTATGGGACAATGTTTGATGGGTTGGTTAGGGGACTAGTTTTTAGAGATTCTAATGTCAACGGAGATCCAGATGTGGGTTGATCGTAGTTGGGAAGTATCGTGGGTGAAAGATATCAGAGCTCAACAAAGCCAACAAGCGATAGACATTCTTGTCGGTGGAGGGGACAAGATGGGTCTGAGTTCTGGTTGGGTTTTAGAAAGCGGATCACGGATGGTGGTCTCTCCTTGGATGTTGCTACAAGTAGAAGGTAGGGACACAGGAAGTCTAGTTGTGGGTTTCAGGCTTGTCATTGCACCTTTGGGATGAAACTATCTTTTGAACGATCAGCGGTGTGTCTGATGGCTTCACCTTGGCCCATTGCAGAGGAAGCAATTCAACTAGAACTCACGCCTCATTGAACATGTTATCCCTTTTTAAATTGGTTTATTACAATATGGATTCCAACAAAACAAATTCAATAATTAGCATTGTATTCTAACAATGGTCAAGGTCTGGATTAGTGGATGGTGCTTCTAGATACCTAACTAGTTTGTATCAAAACCTAGTTTGGTCTTTCAACCAACATTGGTGTTGAGCAAGGCCGTCAATGCCATCAGATATGAACTTGTTAAGTAGATGAAAATAAATTATAATAAGCTTAATAGAACAGATACATACAAATAAAATAAAATAAAATAACACAAGGCATGTGCTATAATTTGTAAATTACAACGTGTTCACCAATGATATTTTCAAAATAGGAGACCTAATAGCTACTTGCTTCTACAGTGGTTCTTAAAATATAAGAAGAGTACGGAATTAATGCTATGTTTGTTTGGGTGGAAAACATTTTTCAAGAAATGTTTTTCATATTTTGTACAACGGAAAACATTTTCTATGGTTAATAAAAAACAAGCTTATTTGGGTGGAAAATATTTTCCACTTCTAAAAGGGAAAAAAACATTTTCTGAAATAAAATTTTCTTAGTGCCACCATATTACAAACACTACCATCACTTCCACCACCACTACTTCCTCTACCTTATTACAACCACCACCACTAATGCAACCATTATTACATTAATTTCAAAAAACGCAACCAACCATAACAAAACGTTTTCTATGGAAAACTTTTTCTGGGAATAGTTTTCTATGCTGAAACAAACAGGACGTAAATGAAAACAATAAGACAACGTTTTCCAAACCACTCTCATCAATCCAAATAATAACCCAAAACCCCCTTCTGATTCACACTAAATTGCAAACTCTGCCTCAAATTCAATCCAAAAAATAAAAATAAAAAAAAAATTTACAGTTTCTAAAATTCAATTCACTATTCCAACAAGTATCAACAAAAAGCCCTCAAATATTCCTCTAAATACAATCTCTATATCTCACCAAATGATCATAAATAACGACTCAAATCGATAGAGGAAGTGAACAGTACCAGAAGAAGAAAGTCTAGAGACGCT
Organism: Camellia lanceoleosa; assembly: GCA_025200525.1. Taxonomy (NCBI): domain Eukaryota; kingdom Viridiplantae; phylum Streptophyta; class Magnoliopsida; order Ericales; family Theaceae; genus Camellia; species Camellia lanceoleosa. Next base: position 155,860,230 of record CM045769.1, on the reverse strand, counting down.
ACCTCCCTCCATCCGGAGACGAAATCCTGACCGTTTATCAACACAACCCCGATCGTACAGTCACCCGCCCCTTCATAACAACCGTAGGGTTTCGAACTCAAACTTCCAAGTAAACCCTAGTACACGATCAAACCACCCTGTATACAAAGTCGCCGGACTAATTAGGTTTCCGGTGAATCATCAGATACGAAAACTAGAGGAAGATAATAGATTGCTATATCGATAGATATAGACAGAGAGAGAGGGTGTGTATGTGCAGCCAAGCACTCTTTTTCAGTTGCAGAGAGAGAGAGAGAGAGAGAGAGAGGATATGTGTGATATCATCTCGCGATCGAGTAAGGGGAGAGGGGGGGGGGGGGTTTGGGAAAATAGTTATAAATTATCTGACGGGTGTAACAGATGGGAGTATGCTACGTGGCAAGCCGATAAAAGGTCGGGCCCATAAGGGTAGCAATTAAATAAGTCACCATATTTTTTTTTATTTTCTTTTAGTGAATTTTTTTAGTGAGCTTTTTTTTTATAAATCCTCTTTTTAAAAATTTTATTCTATACAATTTATATTCTTTTTTACTATTTCATTAGATCTTATTTAAAATAAGAAAACCAAAACACCCTCAATCTCTCATACCCTAATAATGTTGATTGTCATTGTATTTTTTGTAGTTCTCATGTATCAAGATTTTGACTGTCATTATATTCATATTAATTTGAAATTAATTTTTGTCATTGTATTGTTAATTACATGATGTGAATATTCACATCATGTAATTGAAATGAATATTCACATTAATTTTAAATTAATTTTTATCATTATGTTGTCAATTACATGATATGAATATTCATACTAAAACATACGAATGTGAACATTCACATCACTACATTAGATGAGAGAGAATGTTCATATATTATAAACATTCATATCACTACATGTTATGAATAAGATTGTGTTGTCAATTAAAAATATAATGAACGTTATTTTTAATGTGTCGTCAATTAAAAATAAGAAAGTTCGCATCACTACATTAGATGAAAGAGAATTTTTCGGAAATGTGTTGTGAACGTTCACATTAGACGAGAGAGAATATTCATATTATTTCTAATGTGATACCAGATAAAAATAATCACATTATATAACAATATAAAATAATAACATCAATGTTATTTAATTTGTGTATGAAATTTTCTATACCTTTGTCATTTCCCTTCTCTCTCCTCTCCCAACATTAAATATCAATATTAAATATAAGGGTATAAGAGTCTAAGAAAACAGTGTACATCAAGAAAAAAGACTTTATGGAATAAAAGTATAAATACATGAAACTGAGTGGGTTAAAAAATTTATTCATGGACTTCTTGGGTTAAAACACATCTAAATTAGATTTATCAATTAAAATCCCATTTTTTTAAGGTTTTTTTTTTAAAAAAAAAAGGTTTCTATATTAAGATTTTATAGCATGAAAGACACTTAATAGTTTCATAATATCTAAGACTTCTCAACATCGATTCAGAGAAAATTCGATCCAGATAAATTCTGGGAATTTCTCTGAACCTCCCACAGAATTTCTCAGAGAAAATTTACACAGTGGCCAAAATCCTAGAGAATTTCATTGGACAAAAATTCTCTTAAGAGAAAATGGGTTGGCAACAAAATGGCTTTGAGTCCCAATTCTACTCCATTTTCCATATATTTTCATTTCTGATTGGACCAATTTTGCAACATGAACTTTACGATCCCAAGCAATTGCTAGCAGTGAAACCTTTTCAAATGCTTCCACCGACACATTTTCTGCAACAATGTCACATCTCAAGACATTCAGTATGAAATTCCATGAAACACATTAATACGTACCAGTGGAAGAACCATTTTGCTGCCCAATACATTTCCAAGCAATATAGGGCATGAAACCTTCCCGAACTCCATCAAGCTTTGAAAGTTGAGCATAGACCACAACACTAGGACTTTCCCTTGCCTGTAGCAAATATCCATGACAATAGTACATATAAAACCAGAAAAAAACAACAGCAAGCCACCAATTTAATAAGCAAAAAGTGTTTTAAATTATGCAATTTTTTAAAAGATTCATACCACCAAAGCACTTTGGTAAATGGCAAATATGACCAGAGAATTTCTCAGAGAAAATTTACATAGTGGCCAAAATCGTAGAGAATTTCTCTCGACAGAAATTCTCTCTAGAGAAAATGGGTGGACCAAAAAGTAGCTTTTTGTTCCAATTCCACTTAATTTCCTATATATTTTCAGTTCTGATTGGACCAATTTTGCAACCTGAACTTTATGATCTCAAGCAATTGCTAGGAGTGAAACCTTTTCAGATGCTTCCGCAGGCACATTTTATGCAACAATATCATATCTCATAACATTCAATATGGAGTCGTCGGCGTTTGAGAAATTCCGGTACCAGAGAACGGCGAGCTCGAACTCCAGTTCCACGGCGTCAAGGTAGTAGAGGAAAGAGATGAAGGCGAGGCTCAAAGGAATCTCGAGGTTTGGATTTAGAGAGAGATGAAATAGGGAAGGCAGAGAGAGAGAAATGAGGTTTGATTTGAGAGAGTCAAATTTCTCTGTGATATATGGGTGTAGGGTTGAGGGACTTTAGACATCTTAAAATAATATTGTAGATCTATTCCTTTACTAAAAATGGGAGAAACCTTAGACTATTTTTTTTTTTAAAATTTAAAAACAATAGTGCTAACTTAGACCTGTCTAAATCATTCGAATTTATGCATGTTGGTTATTGATTATTTGAAAGGTTGTTCAGTTAGTTATTTGGACGGATGCCCGTTAACACATCAATTAGTAGGGGTGACAGTTCCGATTGATAAGTGTGACAATTGCGATTGACAAAGATAACGTCGGTCATTTGAAAAGTCATCCAACTTACGTAATTTAAATAATTTGAATATGCTTTTTAAAAATTTGTGAACTAGTTAAAAGAAATTATGTGTTAATATATATTTTTTAAAATTTAATCAGTGTAAAAGGTTTTTATCCAAAAAAAAAAAAAAAACATAAACAAATATGTAGTTATTTTTTGTCTTCAATGGATAATATTTTGGGAAATTTGGCTATAAACCCCCTTTACCTTAGGGGTTGTTTGGAGTGTCATAAATAAGTGCACTTTTTGTCTTTTTGGACTAAAAAATGAAGATTGAAAATATGGATGTTTGGGTTAACTTTTTGACTTTTTATGAAAAAATGTGTAATAAAAAATTGTAAAAATTGATTTGTAGGGAAAAATTCGACTTGGGAGTTGTGCAGCCGTATTTGTTGACTTTTGGTGAATAATATTAACTTTTTAACTTTTTGAGTAATTTTTTGACTTTTTGACTATATGTCAAACTTGGCTTTACTTTCATTGTTAAAAGGATTAAGAAAAAAATTATATTTTCTAAACCCCCTCATAATTATAAAGTTTTACATAAATGACAAAATTTATTATTTAAATATTTTATTAGATAATTATACCCTCAACTAAATTTTCTCACATTCTCCACCCACTTTCTCTCCACCTTATCTGTCTCTCTCCTCCCTCTCTCCCTTCTCTAACTCCTTCAAGCTTCAGATCTGGAAGCTCATCTACCGCATCTGGAACTCCTGCGTCGACCTCGCCAACGCTGCCGGCGTCCGATCCTCTTCCGCCACTCCCTCTGGCGAACACGCCAAGCTCCGCCATGCATCCGCTGATTTGCTCTTCCTATGTATATGTGTATATATGTATTTATATATATGTGTGTGCATGTATGTATGTATATATGATTCATACATACATGTGTATATGTATATGTATATATATCGGTAAGTGAGTGTATGTATGTATATTACGCGATATTTTTTTTAAACACATATATGAGTTTTGAATATATATGTATATATATATATATTTGTGTGTATGAGTGTTGTTGAACACATGTATTCTTTGAAATCAAAAGATAGAGAGATATTTGGATGTGTTCTCTGAAATTGCCACCTCAATCAGATTACGATTTTGTTGATATTTATATGTTTTTGTTTAGTTTTTGATCTGTGTGTTTTGTGGTTATATATCTTTGTAATATAGGTTTGTATTTTTACTAATTTGTGAATTGATCTGTTCATACTCAGCTTGTTCAATGGATGATCGATCTATTAAAACGGATGATCTATTCAATTTCTCTCTTTGATAAGAATCTCTCTAATAAGAATTTCACACAGAAATTTTACTAATCAGAGTAAAATTTACTCTGAATTAGAGTAAAATTTTACTCTGGTTAAAAAATGTTGATCTGCTTAAAAATATAAAATTTTACTTTGAATCATAGTAAACTTTACTTTGAATTTTTTCTTTGGTTTAAAAACATGTTGATTTTCTCATCAAACAAACTATATTTGGTTTTATTGTTATGTTTCTGTGATTTTATCAGCAACTAAACACACAAGGTTATTAATACATGACACTTAGTGTGATTTAAAGTGGATACTCTCCTTAGATCATAGTAAAATTTTACTCTGATTAAAACCATGTTGATTTGCTTAACGATATAAAATTTTAATTTAAATCATAGTAAATTTTTACTCTGAATTAGAGTAAAATTTTACTCTGATTAAAAACATGTTGATTTACTTAACAATATAAAATTTTATTTTGAATCATAATAAACTTTACTCTGTTTCAAAGTAAAATTTTACTTTGAATCAGAATAAAGTTTACTATGATTCAAAGTAAAATTTTACTCTAAAATACACTGTGAAGATGGTTTAATAGGGGAGCTAATAGATATGAGGGTAATATAGTAAAAGAAACAAGTTTTAAAATATTAGGGGGTTTTGAAAGTATTTATACAATTTTTGTTATTTTGAAAGACAAATTAGACAGTGAGGGGTCTATCACCAAATCCTCCTAATATTTTTGTTTCTATATATAAATAAAACTTAAAATTCAAATTTTGGCCTTTTTGGGAAGGTAAAAAAAGTTAATTTATTTTTTTTATTGATTTATTTTTGTTATATTACCTTTCTACTTTTTTATATATTTTTTTCCAAAGAAAACCAATAAGCTGCAAAAAAAAAAAAAAAAAAAAAAGTCACTTCCCAAAATAGGCTTTTGTTTAAACTTTTTTTTTAAAAAAAAAAAAAAAATCTAAATTACAATGACTTCACTTGGAATTTTTAAAAAACTATAGTAAAGAGTAATGTTAGGGATACCAAATTTTTTACCAAACAAATAACCAAATATCTCACATGGGGCCATTTAGACATTTATTTGGTAGAAAATTTAGGATCTATAGTATTTTCCTACAATAAATTCTATAATTTTGACATAATTATAATGATCTCTATTTTAATAAGATTAAGAGGATTGAAACTAATGTGGATAATGTGAAAACTAACAAAGTGGGTGTTTGGAAAGTGAGTTTTTATGTAGGTTTTTTTAGTTGTAGGATATTATTGGATAAAAAAATTTTAGTGTTTGGGAAGATAGTTGGGTTTTTTTGTGATTAGATGTAATGTTTGTGAGAAAAAAAGTGTTTCGAATAGAGGCTGCGTGGTTAACCCACCCTACGTTTGAAACCCTTGTGCAACAAGCGTGGAACTTTAGTGAGAAAGACTTGTCGCTTACAATTGAAAGGTTTGTGGCTACTGCTACTACTTGGAACAGGGAGGTATTTGGGAATATCTTCTGGAATAAAAAGCGTGTGTTAGCAAGACTGCATGGTATCCAAAAAGCTTTGAGTTTGGCTTCCAATCCTTTCCTTGAAACTCATGAATCTCATCTCATTGTTGAGTATAATCAGCTGTTGTTGCAAGAGCAATTGCTTTGGTACCATAAATCAAGATCCAACTGGCTCATGTTTGGTGACGCTAACACTCGTTTCTTTCATACTTCGACCCTTATTCGGCGCAAGCGCAATAGGATCATGGCTTTAAAAAATGAGGATGGTACATGGTGCATGTACAGGGAGCAAATATTCCGGCAAACCCGTACTCCTTTATTCCAAGCTCCGTCTCTATCCGATCACCTGTGAGGACATCAGCGGTGAGCTACCTGACGGTGTGTGGCCAGAAAACCCCTCCGACGATCAAGTTAGCACACACCTTGGGATTGAGAGAGAGAGAGAGTTGAGTGTAGGTGTTTCTTACAAAATGTTTTTCTCCAGCATGGGGGCACAGACATGCTTATATATCTTCTGCGTCCCTAACCTACTCCGAGTGATCTCTTGACACGTGGTACTGATATCCCATCTGTCAGCACAAATATTGCTGAACATCACCTAACCCAACTGTCAGCCCACTCTACTAGGAGCTCGGCAGCCGGGGTGCATCATCTCGGCTGCTAACGGTTATGTTACGCCTTATGCCCAAGTGCTCCAATAGCCGAGCTCTGTTCCAACTGTGCTTGGCTACATTCCGGCGAAGCCGAGCTTGAGGTTGATCATGCCAAGCAACCAAAGCCTTCCTACCGAGCTATGCATGGACCCCGGAACCCTTACTTGACCGAAGCTTCACTTAACCGGCCTACGCGCCATCAAAGTCAAGTAGCTCTGCCACACGCCTTTGCCATTCTGAAATGAAATCATACGGGTAGGCTCAAGATACCACGGCCTAAATGCGTACGACCTACAATTTGTCTGGTATTACCATGGCCTAATCCAGATCATAAATCTCTCTCTCAATTGCCCTTAATTAGTCGCACTAAGCGTGGCCGGATTACTGTTCACCGGGTAACACTCGGTCCTCGGCTTCTAACAGTGGCCCTTGCCGACGCCTTAATAATCCACCATCCTCTCTAGACACCTTTCGATTGGCGCCTCGTCGACTTTCTGTCTCTTGATCGACGCTTATCGTCAATAGGGACACGTGTTGTGCGTTGGTTGGCCTCAAGCAGCCAAACATCACGTCCGTTCATATTCAAATTTTTGGCAGTCTTCTTCACCCCTATAAACACGTTGAACCTTCCTTTATTCCAACCTTACTGACTCTCTCTCCTCCTTGTCGATCCAGAGCTGCTACCCTCCCTTGCTTGCCATTGCTGAGTTCGTGTTCGAAGAATAAGCCTTTGCCCTCTCCTGGTAAGTTCCTCGAGCCTAAATCCGTAGGTTTTAGGACATAGGCACCCAAAACCGTCCCTAACCCTTCACTCTCCTTGTTGTTCTTCATTTTCTCTGATGAACATTGAAGATCTGGGACGGACCGGGCTCCAGGTCTTCTCTTGATCCAAAAAATATTAAGACCGAGCAATTCATCAGTTTGTCCTAACCTTAGTAGAAACCGGGGTATCCAGAGGACTTGGCCGCTCAACCGGGCTAACACCTGGTCCGCTTGAGCGACCGGGCTCCTTGGTTAGCCTTAATAACCGAGGTGGTTTGACACTCTTCATGACCGAGCTAAAGTCAAGCTCATTTTGCGCGACCGCGCTCCCACTTACACTTGACATCCTTTTCCTGCAGAGTCCAAGGGGACCATTGACCAAATACCGAGGCTCTCAAAGACTGAGCAGCCATCAAAACACCAGTCTGCCAAACTACCTCAGCCGAGCTAAACCAGCCGATTACACATGGGGCGCTTCTGCTTCCTTGTTAACACTCCGGCTGCCCTGGCCACGTTCCGGAAGGAGTACGGTATCCCGGTCGATTTTCACTTAGAGCTCACTGAGATTGAGACAACCCATTGGGGCAGACTAGACTAGTGCCCCTTCACCGTGCTGTCTATAATTGAAGGAGGCCTCCGCTTCCCAGTCAACCCACTGATGACCGAGTTCCTACGCCGCACCGGGCTAGCACCCATCCAAGTCTCAACCAACACCTACCGAATAATCAATGGCGTGCACGAACTAAACAACCGGCTAGGCACAAACTTAGGTTTAGCCGAGATACTGCGACTGTGACGCCCCACAAATTTTTTTTTTTCTTCTTTGAGACATCATAAGAATTTAACTAACAATAACTTGCTAGATAAAATTTTAACTACTAATTAGGAAATTTTAAATTCTTACATAGTCAAAGTCCAACAACCAAATAAAACTACAAGTTCACACACAATATCACAACATAGTTAAATACTAATATAAGAAATAACATGCTTTTATTTTGATAAGATCTTGGCTCTAAGTTAGCCAAGGCTCGATATTAGCAACAACTCCCATTTCACCTTCGGTTCCTTCTTCGACATAATCTGGCATGAAACGCCAGGGCAACAAAATATATGCCATGAGTTTTGCAACACAGTAAGAAAACATAATCAACCTACCATTCTTTTTAAGAGAAAAATAATAAGATTCTAAACATGAGATAACAATATAATTGTACACATAAATTACAACCATTAGGATAATTTTTAGTAATTTTAATAAATTAGGTGACACTCGAAATCTCACCACAGAGATTTAACTTACCAATCACCAAGCATGGCAACGGTTAATTTGAAACTCTCCCTTGGTCAAATATTTAAGTGTTACCAATCGTAACTACCAAGGATGCCCACGTCCGGAGTTATATACCCAAGTAGTGGCATCCGTGGTCTGCCCCAAGGGACCGGTCTGCCAGGGGTACGTAACCTCCCTGTGTGCCACTTGCACATCCATCCTTATTCCAAAACCGAATACCGAAAAGGATTCAAATAAGTCCCGTGCCATCTTAGGATTTCGCGACACAATTTACACGAGAATTCTCAAAACCAGGGCTCACCCTGAATACCCGGTATTAACCCTTCATCAGTAACTCATTATATACCGTTAATCATTTTGGTTAATTTATATAATTAAACACAAATTATTCAAATCTCAATCACCAATAACATTATACCAACTAAAGAAAAACTCCCAGCATAAAATATTATGCATGTCACCCAATAATAGTTCAATGTACAAAATTTAGTAAACAATTACTTAAAACCATGGTATGAACATAATAACTTAAATACAAGAAATAAACCATAAATGCACACCTGCACAAATTTTTGATTTACTAAATTAGTATAATATGAAAGTAGTGATTTTATCCTGTCCAGAAAAACTTTCAGAATATATATCTTGCAAGTAAAATTTTAAATACATTACTTATACAACTCTAAAATTCATATCAATTTATAGAATAATCCATAAACATGTTATGGTCATTTTTCAGAAAGAATTTTCCAAAAATAAATTATGAATAATTCTTAAAAATTCCAAGGGTGTTTATGACACAGATTTGTCACATTTCCTTGTATTAATTCCATGCTTAAATTTATAGATCAAACCCATAATCTAAAAATTTATCATGAAACTAGACTTCTCAAATTTCATCTTTTAGTTAGAAATTACTAGATTTGGCTTAGTATAGAATTTTAAATAAATTTTCAAATACATGGTAAAATCTGTCACACAGTTTCAGATTTAGTAAACAATTTGTATAAATTCATAGAAAGCTCAAAAATTGTTTTCAAAATTTCTAGATAAACTAGACATCATTATCAACAACTTTGTAGAAGAAATCATCTCAAAATTTTGAGTATAAAATTATCTAAAAATTTGGGTAAATATGCTGGCAGATTCAAAACAAGTTATTCTCGACACAGTTTTAGATTTAGTAAACAATTTGTATAAATTCATAGAAAGCTCAAAAATTATTTACAAGAATTTCTGGATAAACTAGACACCATTATCAACAACTTTGTAGAATAAATCATCTCAAAATTTTGAGTATAAAATTATCTAAAAATTCAGGTAAATATGCTGGCAGATTCAAAACAAGTTATTCTCGACACAGTTTCAGATTTAGTAAACAATTTGTATAAATTCATAGAAAGCTCAAAAATTGTTTCCAAGATTTTCTGGATAAATTAGACATCATTATCAACAACGTTTTAGAAGGAATCATCTCAAAATTTTGAGTATAAAATTATCTAAAAATTCGGGTAACATGCTGGCAGATTTAAATAGATTACTCTCAACACAGTTTCAGATTAAAAATTTGTATAAATTCGTAGAGAGCTCAAAAATTATTTCCAAAAATTTATGGACAAACTAGATATCATTATCAACAACTTTGTAGAAGAAATAATCTCGAAATTTTGAGTGTAAAATTATCTAAAAATTCGGGTAACAGGTTGGCAGATTCAAATAGATTATTCTCAACACAGCTTCAGTTTTAATTAAAAATTTGTATAAATTTGTAGAGAGCTCAAAAATTGTTGCCAAAATTTCTGGATGAACTAGACATAATTATCAACAATTTTGTAGAAGAAATAATATCGAAATTTTGAGCATAAAATTGTCTAAAAATTCGGGCAAACATGCTGGCAGATTCAACACAGTTTTAGACAATGTATCAAATGTACATAATCTGAAAATTTTCAATTATATAAAAAAAATGAGAGGGTTGAGAGGGTTTTCTTACTTAGTAGTAGGGTGACAAAATGGTTGAGAATTTTGATTTCCTTAACCTCCTACTTTTCTTCCTCTCCTACTACTAAACTTGGTTGCTTAAGAGATTTCTCTCTTCTTTTTTTTTTTTTCTTTTTTTTTTTTTTTTTTTCGAATCCTTGCATGCACAAGGAAGGCTTGCATGCATATATATATATATAAGATGCTAGTTGAAGACATCTCTCTTTCCCTCTTTTTCTCTTTCTTTCTTTCTCTTCATTCTAAGGCTCCTTTCCCTCAATTCCAAGAGCATAATTAGCTCTTCTTCCCTAAACAAACATGCAAACCAACATGTGGAAAGCCTCCTGCAAAGGTTTGATTCCCTCTCTTTTTTTTTTCTTTTCTTTTTTTTTTTTGTGTGTATTTGTATGGGTTCTGAAAATTGATACACTAAGATTTTTATCTAAGGTATTTAGTAAGAATAATTATTATATTGATTCCTAATTAAAAAAATTTATAAACAACAAATATTGAACACCCACAAAATTATTATTCTTAATAGGGTCTTTGTTAGTGATAGGATTTAGTTAATTTAAAACTAATTAATTAGTTAATTAATTTATTTTCTTTCAAGAAAAATTTAAATATGGGTTTTCACAGCGACAATATACCCTTGGGCACACCGGCGATGGCCTCGCCTATTACCTAAAGATTAGGCCGGGCAAAGAAAAAATAGTGACTGGTACCCCAGATAAAGACTTGCACGATGACGACTTTTTCTGGGTGTCCGGCAACTATGAACCAGCCGACGTACCGGGCTGGTTCATTAGCAAGAATTTCGGTGAAACATGTAAGCCATGCTCCGTCGAGCTGCTCGGCTACACTCCCATATACAGATACTCAACTCCACGCTGGAGTAAGGTCACAAACTTTCTCCGTGCTCCGTCGCCTCCTCCAAACCCAACACTACCGGACGTGCCCCTAATCCGGTTAACTGAAGAAGAGATGGCAAAACGAAGCCGTATCAAGAACCTCCTCACAGCAACATCCGCCGAGATATCGAGCATCATCACCCGCGCTCCAGCTGCCGGTCAATCCAGCGGGGCCGTGGTTACACTTGCGTCTCCAGCTGCTGGGTAAGCCAGCCAAGAAACCTACCGTGCTGGGAAAAGGCCTCGCGCAAATCCTTCTGTCGAGCTAGTTGAAGAGCTGACTACCGAGCAACCTGCCGTCACCGTAGACCCAACGCCGGCGTGGCGACCGCAGCTCAAACACCGGGGTAAAGAAATCCCGCGACTTAGTGAAGGGCGACAAGGAACATCTTCGCTTTGACCTCCAAGGCCCTTCTCCTGAAAGTGGCGTGGTCGATGGCGACCATGTTCTGAACCCGGTTGGTGAAGTCGGCCGTGAAGTCCATGACCAGGGTAAGAGTCAAACCTCTACTCAAATTTTTACTAGTGTTTGCACGGTTTCCACTCTGATCCAACTTTCTTCTTGCAGGCCATCCAGAAGCAACACTTGGTTATGGAACGCATCCATCCACTGCGGCAAAAGGCAAACGACATTGCCAGCCAAGTCCAAAGCCTTCAGACCGAGCTCGGCCGAGCAAAGTCTTCTCTTCAGATTGCTAATGCTAACAACAACAAGTTGCTCGGCCAGCTTGACGCCGCCGAGCAAGAAAGAGACGCAATAAAAACCGAGCTTGAGGCACTCAAAAAGTCAAGGGAGAAGGAGTGCGAAGACGCCAATAATGCCGGCTTCAAAGAGGCCGAAGACAATTACAAGAAGCAAGTCTTTGCCACCCAGGACATCCACATTAAGGCGGGTTGGAAGGCTGCTTGCACTCAACTCGGTCAAGGTCCTGATACCGACGTGTTTGCCTCCCCACCGACTGTATTCCTACCAACCTATCTCGTGCCATATGCCAACAACGTCTTTAGCGCGTTGCAGGCTGAGGCCGAGGAAGGACTTGAAGGAGAAGGCGAGGCAGATGCTGAGGGAGAGGACCGCCAAGAGTAGGAGGAGCCCGGCCAAACAGAGACCGGTGTCCAAGACCAAACCCCACCGATCAACCTGGAGGTAGCTGACGACGAATTCACTAACCTTTCCCCTATAGTGTAGTTTTCTTTGTTTTCTTTCTTTTTGCTTTGCATATGTAACCGGGCTGTCTGCCCCACCTCTTGTACATATTTTTATCATCAATGAAAAAGCTCAATTTTCTTGAAGTGTTTGCACGGTCTTAAAGCCGAGTAACCTCAAACGGAAAAAATACTTCGGCAACATTAATCATCTTGCTTAACTTAACCAACCGGCAAAGACATCTCGGTTGCAAGCATATAATTGAATAAATCACCAACTGTTTCAATCGTAACGATACACCTCGGTTTGAATAAACAATTAGCATAGGTAACCGGAATAAATCATCTCGGTAGTAAATCCAAAGCTGAGCACAACATCAACTCTTTCAACCGGAATAAATATCTCGGTTGAGAATACCTAAGTTGAGCAAAATATCAACTCTTTCAACCGGAGTAAATTATCTCGGTTGAGAATATCCAAGTTGAGCAAAACATCAACTCTTTCAACCGGAGTAAATCATCTCGGTTGAGAATACCTAAGTTGAGCAAAACATCAACTCTTTCAACCGGAGTAAATCATCTCGGTTGAGAATATCCAAGTGGAGCAAAATATCAACTCTTTCAACCGGAGTAAATCATCTCGGTTAAGAATACCTAAGTTGAACAAAACGTCAACTCTTTCAACTGGAGTAAATCATATCGGTTGAAAATCTCAAAACTTAAAGCAACAATAAAAATGCTAAGGCAAAGACGAGTCACTTCTATATATTGAAAAAAATGAATATTACATGAAGTGTAAGGCAAAAAATTCCTTTGCACAAAAAGAAAGCAAAAGTGTCACGACCCAAACCTGCCCCTCTAGGTTTAGCGACGTAACCGGCCAGTAATCTGTGGATTACCTACGGCCTCCAAACAGATTAACAATTAATAAGGGGCTGCGGAAGCAATAAAGTAAAATAAACAAGGTCCGATGAGCTGTGATGACATACATGGGACAGAAGATTTAAAATTTATTTATATATATAAACATGCTAGCCAGAAACACCCATATGTACAAAATATTTACATGAGTATGCCCCAAGATCCAACTTTACAAAACACAACCAATGACTAGCATGAAACAAAACTGCCTCGGGGTTAGGCTTTGACTGGAACCTCCTCGGGAGGCGCAACAGTTGGCTGACCAAAAAGGGGAACAGGAGGCCATCAACTCTGGCCAGGGTCTTGTGCCGTCTCACCTACATATATATATAATAAACTGTGAGCGAAAGCCCAGTGAATAATAACAGAGTAAAGGGGGTTAATGAATGATGTCCATTACAGAATTAGAAATCAAGCTTATATCAGAAACACAATCTTATCAGAAACAGAGTCTTATGCATTCTCAGATTCCAAATCATTTTCATAATCATTTCCATATTCATATTCATATACAAATTCTTGCATAAAATCATATGTGGTACACCCATAGCTATCCGATCGATTAGGTCCAAAGACCACAATAAAGTTGGTACCAACAACCATAAAGGTCCTCGTCGTCACACAGGGCCATATGCCAGTATTGTTTCCGGCGAGGCCATATGCCACTGCAGTATTGTTTCCCGAGGCGAGGGCCATATGGACTAAGAGTGCCACAATACATTTCAGAAAATTGGACAATCATTCATAATTCATAACATAGTATTTCAGAAATCAGATCATACCATATCAGTCAGAAAATACTTAAAGTTGAACATAACTTTACAGAGTTATTACTCACTGTGGGTGTGGACACAAGTAGGTGAAGTCAAAGGGGTCCAACAGACTGCGGCACGTGCCCTACATAACATATCACGGATTCATACTTGACTCACTCCTTCCAATAGTACAAAAGTTATATCAATGATCCCAAGTGTGTATTAACCCCCTAGCCTTAGTATGGAGCCTTAAACATGTCCTAGGAATGCCTAGGATGGAATAAGGATGCCAAAAATGCCTTAGAAAATATTTTACAAAAGTTGCTGAAAACAGGGGTCTCGCTCGAGCGAGCCTCCCTTCGCTCGAGCGAGCTCCCAAAATCAAAGGGTTCGCTCGAGCGAGGAGTTCTTCGCTCGAGCGATCTGATGAACTGAGAAAGTACTAGTTGTTGATTTTTTCCGCGCGATGCTCGCTCGATGCTCGCTCGAGCGAGCTTTCAAAATCAAAGGCTTCGCTCGAGCGAGAACTCCTTCGCTCGAGCGATCTGATGAAAATGCAAAAATCTTGGATCTTGCAATTCTACAGCGATGGTCGCCGATTCTTCGCCGGCGAGATTGCAAAATAAAAGGGCTCGCTCGAGCGAGGAATCCTTCGCTCGAGCGAGGAAGCAAAATCTGGAATTTCCAGATTTGTCTTCCAAGTTCGAACTAAGCATTCAACAACCCAAAACTCAACCTCTTGGGCCCAAAATCTAGAAAAACACTTTAAACACATAGTACATTAAGTTTCAGATGCCAATTTGTAATTTCAAGGGCCAAGAGTGAGCCAATTTGAGCACCATTTACAAACCCATTTCAAGGACAAGTGAAATCCAACATTCTTGAATTCAAATGCATTTTACAACTTCAAAACATGATCAAATGGTATATTTTCTGGAAAAACATGATGAGTTCATGGACTTAAGCAAAAGCATGTACATGCATGTAGAGATTAATACAAAACAACTTCATATGCCAAGAACATGTACATGCATGCATGAACTAGGCTCCAACTCCACATTTTAAACCCACTTCCATCTATAAACTCCAATCTACCCAAGAATCATGCAAGAACAATCTGAATTCTAGTTCAAGAGGGTGAAATTCATACCTAATTCGTGAATGCAAGGTGTGTAAGGTGGAAAATGCAAGGCTCCTTCAATCTTCCTAATTCTCCAAGCAATTCCTTGATGAAATCTAGCTTTCTTCACTCTCTCCCTCTCTAAATCGGTTTGGAACAAGAAATGGCTAAGGAGAGTGTTTTTGTTTAAGTGCAGATGAACTCAAAACATGTTGCCTACAAGACCCACTAACAAGGGCATTTCTGTAATTACGACAAACTCTTTAATTGGCTCAATTTAATCTAGTTTAATCATTCCTAATAAATTTTCAGATAATTATACCATTAAATCACATAAAACCTAACGAGTTCAAAACACCAATCAATTTCGAAATCGGGTGCCGATAAGGCTTCCAATTTGCGAATTAAAGTTTAAAACTTAAACAGATAAAAACACAAAATTCATGCAAGTGACCTGTAATTTAATTCCGGATTTCCTCTTAATTATTATTAGATATAATTAAATCCCAATTATCACTAATCGGGGTCGGGGTTATTACAAAAAGCTAGAAATAATACAGCTTGAGGTTGGCTGCATTCCATGGCCGGGGTATTTCTCTACCATCCAAGTCCTCCAAGTGATATGCCCCCTTGCCCGCCAGACCGGTTATCTTGTAGGGTCCTTCCCAATTTGCCCCTAGTTTGCCTTTACCTGGCACCAGGGTATTGCCCATGACCTTCCTCAAGACCCAATCACCTACTTTGAACGGTCTGGGGTGCACGATTTTGTTGTATTTCCTTGAAAGCTCTTGTTGGTAGGCGGCCACATGGATGAGGGCCTTTTCCCAGCGTTCTTCCACTAGGTCCAATTCCAGGGCAATGGCTTCGGCGTTCAGTTCGGGCTCAAAACTTTCACTTCTGAGGGTGGGCATACCAACTTCCAAAAAGATGACCGCCTCCATGCCATATGCCAAAGCAAAAGGAGTTTCTCTGGTAGATCACCACGGGGTTGTTCGGTACGCCCAAAGGACACTGGGGAGTTCCTCTGCCCACTTTCCTTTGGCTTTCTCAAGCCCCTTCTTCAGTCCATCAAGAATGGTCTTGTTCAAAGCCTCGGCTTGACCGTTGGACTGCGGGTAAGCCGAAGTAGAGTTGTAGAATTCAATCTTCAAATCTTCACAAAACCCCCTGAATAGGCGGCCGTCAAATCAAGTGCCGTTATCCAAGATCAGAATTTTGGGGATGCCGAACTGTGTTACCACATTTTTCCAGACAAACCGCTTGACGTCTTTCTCCTTGATTGTCGCCAAAGGCTCAGCTTCAACCCACTTGGTGAAATAGTCTGTAGTCGCGATGAAGAACTTCCGGTTGCCTGGTGCAGTTGGGAGCGGCCCCACTATGTTAAGCCCCTACATTGCAAAGGGCCAAGGGCTGGTGAGGAAGAGTTCACGGTGGTGGTGGTGGGCAAACTTCGGCACTTCTCACACTTGCGAACGCATTGCGATAAACGCATCTTGCATGCCACCAGTGGCCTTGAAATAGTTGATGAGCCAAGGACACGCCCTATATGACTACCACAAATGCCTTCGTAGACTTCGTATAGGAAGGCTTCCACGCTGCTTGGGTGCACACACTTCAGGTAGGGACCGGTGAAAGACTTCTTGTATAAAGCACCTGATGGAGAGAGCCAAAACCGCTCTGACTTCACTCGCACTTTATGTGCTTCTTTCTTGTTGGCTGGAAGGGTCCGTTCTTTGAGAAAGAGGATTATGGGGTCCTTCCAATAAGGACCTAGCTCGGCGCAGTGTACTTCAGACTGCCCGGTTTCCTCAATGCTGGGCCTTGGAAGGAATTCCATCAAAAGAGAGTTGGGAGATGTGCTGTCGACCATAGAAGCAAGGTCGGCCAACTCATCTGCTCAGCCGTTTTCTTCGCGGCCAATCTGTTGGACCCTGATCGCCTGAAATCGCTTGATGTGGTCCTTGACCAGAGTCTGGTACTTTATCATTCTGTCATCCTTTGCCTCGTAAACCCCAGACACTTGGTTAACCACAAGCTGAGAATCACTGTAAACCATTAGCTCGGATGCCTGCATCTGAAGTGCGCTCTTGAGACCAGCTAAGAGCGCCTCGTACTCGGCCTCATTGTTGGATGCTAGAAATCCAAGGGTGATAGAGTGTTCGATGGTCAGCCCGTCTGGCGAAATCAATACTATACCCAGCCCGGCGCCGTAGCGGTTTGAAGCCCCATCGATAAAAAGTTTTCACATCTCCCCTACAAAGAGCTTCCAACATTCTGATGGGTCATGAGAGGCTCGAAGGTTGATGGGATCACGGTTGCACGGCTGTTCGGTTTCAAGTTTTGTGCTGAGCAGTTCTACTTCAGCCCCCCTTGGCGATTCGGCGCCGGACTCAGCAAGTTGATCCATAATGCCTAAGTCCGTAGACAAATTGCCAGGTTGCGGTATTATTCCAGCCGCAGGCTCTGGGCGGAGCGGTTCCACTTATTTCCTCCGTGGTGATGCGGTACCGGACAGAGAGGAGGTTTACCCAACTCTGTTATCGCATCGCCGGGCTGTGGTATCGTATTCTCTGAAGGTGCTTCGGTGGGGCGCGCAAGTTCCGCGTCGCCAACACCGCTAAGTTGTTGTATTTCGGTCGGGCTTGCATTCACTTCTTTATCTGCCGCGGCAATATCGACCGGGCAAATCGGATGAGTTCCAGGTGAGAATTTAGCAACAAAGTCGGCCAAAGTCTGGGCTTTTATGGCAGTGTGAGGCTGGAACTTGACGTCAAACTGTCCCAACTCGACCGCCCACTTAAGAATTCGACTGGAAAAGTCCGCCCGCTCGAATAAAGCTTTGAGGGGGAACTCGGTCAGAACGATTATTGTATGTGCATGAAAATAGTGCGCCAACTTCCTTGAGGCCATCATTAATGCCAACCCAAGTTTTTCCAGCGGCAAGTATCTCGACTCTGCCGGTAGCAAGGTTTTGCTGACGTAGAAGATAGGGAGGTGATTGATTCCTTCAAAGTGGACAAGCACCACACTGACTACATGCTGAGAAACGGCCAGATATAGGTAGAGTTCTTCTTCGAGCACCGGTGTGACCAACAGCGGCGCTGAAGACAAATACTTTTTGAGCTCAGCCAAAGCCCGGTCACACTCTCCATCTCATGAGAACTTTGATTTCAAGGCTTGAAAGAAGAGGCGGCAGCAATTTGATGACCGGCTTATAAATCGATTAAGCGCGGCGGTCATTACGGCGATATCTTGCGTCCTTAGCCGAAATTTGTTTTAACTCTTGCGGCTTCGGTTGTGTAGATGCCTCGCCCGATACCTTAGTTCATGACTAGAAAACCCAAAAAAATTTCGGATCCCGCGCCGAAGGTACACTTAGACACATTCAGGCGCAGCCTGTGTTTTTGAGAATGGTAAACATCTCGGCCAAGTCGGACAAATGGTCTGCTTGATGCCGGCTCTTAACCACCATATCATCAATATAAGCCTCCATTGTCCGGCCTAGCAGAGAAGCGAACATCTTGGTCATTATCCTTTGAAAGGTTGCCCCGGCGTTCTTCAAACCAAAAGGCATGACTCGGTAGAAGAAGAGTCCCCTTGGTGTAGTGAATGAGGTGATCTCTCGGTCCGGCCCATGCATGGCAATCTGATGGTAGCCGCGGTAGGCGTCCAAGAAACTGAGCCTATTATGTCCACAAGCTGGTCTATTCTAGGCAAAGGGAAGTTGTCTTTCGGACAAGCTCGGTTGACGATCTTGTAGTCGACGCAAACACGCCACTTCCCATTCTTCTTGGGCACCGCGAATGTGTTCAAAATCCACCGAGGGTAGTGCACTTCCTGGATTGCTCGCGCCTCAAGCAGGTTCTTTACTTCCTCCGCAACTAGCTCGGTGTGATGCAGCACCGATCTCCTTGTTCGCTGAATGACCGGCTTGGCTCCGGGGAAGACATTGAGATGATGGCATATGAAACTTGGATCGAGGCCGGGCATGTCGTAAGGCGACTATGCAAAGACTTCGATGTTAGCCATCAAAAACTCAACCATCTCGGTCCTTTCTTGGGCTGTAAGGCTTGAGCCGAGCAAGAAGAACTTGTCTGAATGCTTTGTATCAACTCGCACCTCCACCAATTCCTCAACAGCTTTGTCCTTGGCCTTGGTGCCCACATCGTCAAGGACTCCCCAGTCCTCTGGTCCCTCAATCATTTGAACGAAGCCTTTAGCAGCTCGGCTCCCGTTGACTGTCACGAAGCATTGCTTCGACATGACTTGATCGCCCCAAATCTCCTCGATTTCCCCCATAGCTGAGAGGAATCTCATCACCTGATGAAAGGTCAACACTACGGTCTGCATAGCGTGAAGCTATCCCCTTCCAAGGATCAAATTATAAGTAGATGGCACCTGCAACACCCAAACCTCCACTTGTTTGATCACGGATCCTGCTTTGACTGGCAGGATAATCTTTCCCAAAGGCCACTTCGGTTGCGCGTTGAAACCAACCAGTGGCGAAGTTGCCGGGGCCAAATATGTATCTCGGAGCTTGAGCTGTTTGAAAGCGTCGTAGTACATAATCTCGACCGAGCTTCCCTGATCGATCAAGATCCGTTTGACATCAAATTCTTTGACGCGGAGTGTAACCACTAAGGTGTCGTTGTGTGGCGTCTGAATGCGCTCCAGGTCTCTTGAGGAGAAACTGATCACATATTTCTCTTCGGTCTTCCCCCTCTTGGTCGCAGGCTGAACTGACAAAACTTCCCTCATGTGTTCTGCCTTCTTGATCATACCTCGGAGCTCGCATACACGCGCCGGTTCCACTATGCCGTGGATGACATTAACAACCCCTTGTGGAGGCGCATCTCAGTCATCCAGTCCCCGCGGGTCAACCGGAGCTTGATTTGCCTTTACGCCTCCATCAATGTAAAAGTCCAGGTGTCCGGCTGCGACTAGCTATTCCAAGTGTTGCCTCAAAGGCAAACAGTTCTCTGTCCGGTGGCCTCGCTCCCGATGAAACGTGCAACGGTACCTCGGATTGAAGCCCTTTTGTCCGTTGCCTAACTTACTAGGAAATCGGACATACTCCTCGTCACGGATTTCACTTAGTATGCGATAGATTGGAATCTTAAAGACCGTGGTGATGCATGTCCTGGCCTTCAACCTTCTGTTTGCATCAGCTACACCATCCCGGGGGTAGTAATCCCGGTCATTCCGACGACCCCTACCCCGATTTTTGCGATTTGAGCCACGGTCCGATTCCTCAGCGCGATCACTTGTTCGGCTGGACTCTTGTCCGACCACGTGCACTTTTCCAGCCGACCTCTTGTTTGTTGCTACCGGAGTTGCCTTCGCGGTAGATGCTAACGCATCATCCTCAACTCGGATATGCTCATTGATGTGTTGCATAAGCTGGCCCATGGATGTCGACTAGTGCATGGTAAGCGAGTCCCGCAGTCTACGTCCGACCGGGAGACCATGCTTGTATTGTGTGATTGCCAGGTTGACCGGGCAATCTAAGATCTCGTTGAAGGTCTCCCAATATCTGGAGTTGTATGCCTTCAATGTGTCGCTCGGTTCCATCTTGACACTCAGTAGGTAGTTAACTTCCTTTGGTGTTTTTGTGTTGGTTTTGAAGCGCGTCACAAAGGCTTCGGCCAATTGATGCCACCTTTCTATACTCCCATCCGGCAACCTCTCGAATCATTTCAAGCCCAGTTCGCCTAAACTTGATGGGAAGATAAGGCACATAAGTGCGTCATTCCGCCTATGTCCGGCCATGACCTGTCGGAAGTGGCTTACATGCATGTAGGGATCGGTTTTTCTATCGTAGAGCGTGAATTTAGGCTGGTGGAAGCCTGCCGGAAGCGGTGTTGTTTTTATCTCCAGGGAGAAAGGGGTGGCGCTCAGCCTTGCCAAGTCTGTATCTGGAAGGAGTGGCACTGCTAAACGGGGTGGAGGCATTTCGACCTCCTCACTGGCGTGAACCCCATAGGATAACCGCTGGAACGCCGGCACTCTCTGAACCTTCCGCCGGCGAGCCCTTTCCTTTAAGACTGCCTACAAATCTTCCGAACGAGTGGAATAGGAGTACCTCGACGTCATCTCCGGACGTGAGGGCTGGTAAGTGCTATCTTGCGCGTTGGATTTCTCTGCACACGTCGGAATCTCCAACCTTGTAGCTTCTGGTGATAGAAATGGAAGGGGTATGCCGCTGACTCTGACTGCCTGAACGGCGGGGTTGGGTGCGCTCACTGTGGTCTTCCACTCCAGCTACACCCTTCCCTTTGACATGCCGCTTCAGTTCCTCCATCTCTGCCACCATTCGCCGGATGACGGCGTCCTGGTCCCTTAGCTTGTGTTCCAGACGTCTGGCGTGTGATTCTCTCCGCTATCGATGACCGTCTGGACTTCGTGAATGACCATAACTTCTTCCGCGCTTATCCCGCGCGTCTCCCGACTGTCCTCATAGGATTGTCTCCAGGTTTGCCATTGGAGGGATGGCGGGATGTCCTTCTCTCCGTCTGCCTGACTCTGGGGTAACTCCATCGATGGCGGACAACGGAATCTCGTCGTTGTTCGCTATGTACGGCGATCAGAAGAGCCAGGAAGACAAGGTTTTGTCTGCAAAGTTCCCACAGACGGCACCAATTGTATGGGGAGCAAATATTCCGGCGAGCCCGTACTCCTTTCTTCTAAGCTTCGTCTCTATCCGATCACTTGCGAGGATATCAGCGGTGAGCTACCCGGCGGTGTGTGGCCGGAAAACCCCTCCGACGATCAAGTTAGCACACACCTTGGGATTGAGAGAGAGAGAGAGAAAGAGAGAGTTGAGTGTAGGTGTTTCTTACAAAATGTTCATCTCCAGCATAGGGGCGCAGACATGCTTATATACCTTCTGCGCCCCTAACCTACTTCCAGTGATCTCTCGACACGTGGTACTAATATCCCATCTGTCAGCACAGATCTTGCTGAATATCACCTAACCCAACTGCCAGCCCACTCTACTGGGAGCTCGGTAGTCGGGGTGCATCATCTCGGCTGCTAACGGTCATGCTGTGCCTTATGCCCAAGTGCTCCAATAGCCGAGCTCTGTTCCAGCCGTGCTTGGCTGCATTCTAGCGAAGCCGAGCTTAAGGTTGATCATGCCAAGCAACCAAAGCCTTCCTACCGAGCTATGCATGGACCGCGGAACCCCTACTTGACCGAAGCTTCACTTGACCGGCCTACGCGCCATCAAAGTCAAGTAGCTCGGTTCCACACGCCCTTTGCCATTACCGAGCTAAAATCACTTCTGGGTAAGCCCAGGATACCACGGCCCAAATGCGTACGACCCACAATTTGTCCGGTATTACCATGGCCTAATCTAGATCATAAATCTCCCTCTCAGTGCACTAACCAGATTAAGCTTCAAGCTAGAGCTGTTCAGCACTTTCAAAAGCTGTTTACGACTGAAATTGAGGGGCCTGTTTTTACTCTACCTCAGTCATTGCCCTGTTTAACACCGCAAGAGGTGACTGCGTTAACACGCCCTATCAACATCATGGAGGTTAAAAATGCAGTTTTTTCCTTAGGCCTCTTTAAGGCCCTTGGACCGGATGGGATTCAACCTTTTTTCTACCAACATTTTTGGGATACTTGTTGGCCTGCTCTCACCACCGTGCTTCAGAATATTTTCCAGTCAAGGCATGTTCCTGTAGATTTGAATAAAACATTGATTACTCTTATCCCCAAAATTGATCACCCCTCAAGTTTGGCCCATTTTCGACCTATCTCTCTCAGTAATGTTACTATGCGAATTCTCTCCAAAATTCTGGTGTTTAGAGTGAGGCCCCTCTTAACTAAGTTAATTAGCCATTTACAGGGTAGCTTCATTCCAGGAAGGTAAGCCACTGACAATATTGTGTTGGTTCAAGAGCTATTATACTCAATGAAGAAGTCTAAAAATACCCATAGAACAATGGCAATTAAAATCGACCTGGAAAAGGCATACAACCGAATAGAATGGAGCTTCTTGGAACAGGTGTTAAATGAAATAAAGTTTCTTATTTCCTGGACCTCTCTAATTCTGCAATGTGTGTCTACAACACAACTTGCAATTCTCTGGAATGGTGAGACTACTTCATATTTTCAACCCTCTAGAGGACTACGTCAATGAGACCCCCTTTCACCTTATCTCTTTCTCTTCGGCCTTGAAAAATTGGGGCGAAGCATTTCTGAGGCAGTCGTCCAGTGGCAATGGAAGCTGGTTAACATTTCTCGAAAAAGGCCTAGCTTTTCGCATCTCTTTTTTACGGATGACATGTTTCTATTTAGGGAGGCTTCTACCAGGCAAATGTCGGTCATTAAGAAGCTCATGCAATCCTTTTGTGCATCCTCGGGCCAACGAGTAAATTTCCAGAAATCTAGAATATTTTTTCCTCCGGCTGTTCCTAGAAAAACTGGGCAGGATCTGAGTTTGGACAGTGGAATCCCTATTGCCTCTCACTTGGGTAATTATTTGGGTGTCCCATTGTTACACAACCGAGTTTCCAAAAGCACGTATAATCATATTCTTGATCGGGTTTGGAACAGATTAGCGGGGTGGAAAGCTCGTCAACTATCTCTAGCTGGACGAGCTACCCTTATTCAATCAGTCACTTCCTCCATACCTACCTATGCTATGCAATCTACACACCTTCCTAGTTTAGTGTGCTCAACTATTGACAAATATCACCGTCATTTTCTTTGGGGTGGTGATCAAACGCAGCAACGCATGTCTCTGGTGGCTTGGGAGGATGTGTGTCTACCAAAAGGAGATAGGGGGTTTGGGTCTTCGACGGATGAGAGATGTCAATAATGCCTTATTAGCCAAGTTGGGTTGGCGTGTGTTGCATGAATCCGCACCCTGGGCTAGCGCTCTTCATAACAAATATTTACCAGAAACGAGAAAGTTGTGGGATCCTTGCCCCACCAACTCATCTTACACCTGGCGTAGTATCACCAAGGGCGCTTATGTTATAAGGGATGGATCCCACTAGCGTGTTGGCAATGGCCGAATGATAAATTTCTGGACGGACTTGTGGTTGGGTGACTCCCCTCTTCAACAGTATGTCCTTTCTCCCCTCCCAACACCTGAACTTTTGCTCAAAGTTTGCGATTATTGGATGGATGGATCTGGTTGGGATTGGCAGAGATTGGCTTGTTGGCTTTCTAGTGAAGACTTAGATTCTTTGCGTCCCGTAATAGTTCGCACGGCCGATGGCAATCCTGACATTTTAAGTTTGAAGCACTCCCTCAATGGAACTTGACATGGATAGGCCCATAAGAACCACGGCCCATAGTGGACAAACCCAAGCCCACCATTTATATCCCATTGTATAACCCGGGTAGCAAAATCCAAGACAGCTGGAGGCCAACTGAGCATAGAAGGCCAATAATACTCGGACACGTGGCAGGTGCAAAACAGGCCACGTCAGCAGACAAAGATCTGCAAAGTTATTGCCATAACACATCACCATTAATGCAGCTCATCATAGCATTTATTGCGACAACACCTCTCAGCCGGAATGATATCTCCTCACCCTGAACAAGGTAAACCACGGCACAAGCTTTCGGCGGGAAGGTCAGAACGACAGAGACAGTGAAATGATTATCAAAGGATATAAGCAAAGTTGGAAGAAAAGAAGAAGGTTAAGTTTTCCTATTTCTCTCTCTCTCTTTCTCTACATCATCTATTTTCTCTTCTAATTCACATACCGGAGGGTTCGCCAGGGGACTACCCTGTTCCCCATTGAACTTGTTTGCAGGTTATCCAGTGGGCTTGAGGAGCTTGGATCGGTCTAGTCCATTCACCAAAATGAACTGTATCATCAGTTGGCGCCGTCTGTGGGAACTGGTTTGTCCGTACGCCAGTTGTGTTCATTGCCGTCGGAGACCCTGTTCCAGTAACCTTTTCACCTCACTCGTCAAGTGTATGGTCACGACTAGATCCATGGCTTCCCACCATAATGCTGTCGATCATCAAACCGACTCTCCCAATCCAAACAACCCACCACAATACTTCATCGAACTTACCAATAGCATCAACCGTATGGCTGAGCAAAACCAGGCCTTAATAAACGCTCTGCTCCAGAGAAACCTCCCCACTCCTCCACCACTACCTCCAAACATCCTGCCCAACCCGGAACGCACTCCTGGCCCTACTGCCTCACTACCCAATCCACCCAACTTGGACGATTTACAATCTCTCCATCCACATGTAAATCCACCACCTCCACCCCCACACCCATCGGTTATAGCACCAGCCCCCGAGGGAGAAGCCAGCAGCATCCAACACCTGTCTCCCTCTGGTGGTGACAACATCCCCCTCTGGGACGCTGAACTCCGAGCCATGAAGCTCCAGCTACAAGGGGTTATGCAGAATATCCAGCATAAGCCCTCCACCACTGCAAACTCGCCATTTGTCGCCTCCATCCGAGACAAACCCCTGCCTGCCAAATTCAAAATGCCCACCATTGACTCCTTCGATGGCACAACTGACCCGATCGACCATCTGGAGACCTACCGCACCCTCATGATCCTCCATGCCTTCCCTGACGAGATCATGTGCCGAGCCTTTCCCGTGACACTGAAGGGGTCGGCTCGGCTGTGGTTTAGCCAGTTACCACCGGACTCGGTCTCCACTTTCCAGCATCTCAGTGACTCTTTCTTGAGCCACTTCATCGGCGCCCAGCGCCAACGACGCCCGGCCACCCAGCTACTCAACATCCGTCAGACCGAGGGGGAATCACTGCGCAGCTTCGTCACTCGCTTCAACACCGAAGCCCTGCAAGTTGCCGAAAATGACGACAAGGTCATCCTCACAGCCTTCATGGCCGGTCTGCGGTCATCTAATTTCCTTTTCTCTCTCTCCAAGAACCCCCCGACCTCCATGGCAGCCCTACTCTCCAAAGCCCAAAAATACATGAATGCCGAAGTTTCACTAGCTGCTCGGCAAGATCCACCAGCTAAAAACCCGACCCCCCGAGAAAAGAGAAAAGACCAAGAACCCAGCAACACCCAATATCATAGCCAAACACCCGCTATCGATCGACCCTTGTCCCGATCGTACCGGCCCGACCCCGCCCGATCCGGTTCGAAGCAGATATCGCCTCTCAATTCTCCCGTGGAACATGTCCTCAACCAGATCCAACGGGACTACCCCCTCAAGTGGCCTCCCTCTCCACGAAACCCTTCTAGCCGGAAAGACCACTCTAAATATTGCCGTTTCCACCAGGACCATGGCCATAACACTGACGATTGCATCAGTCTCAAGGATCAGGTGGAGACCCTCATCCGCCAGGGGCGTCTAAGTCGATTCACAGATACTTGCTCTCAGCAGAGGCAAAGAACCGAACCCCACAGAGATAATCGCCGACACACCCCACCGCGGTAGCCAGCTCAACCAAACCAGGGTCATGACCGACCCCCCCAACAGCCTCGACCTCAAGGTAATCCACCTCCACCAGTTGGTGAAATTAGAGTTATTTCAGGTGGTCTTGCTTATGGGGGACCATCTCGCTCAGCTCAGAGGGCAGAACTTAGAAAAATACGACAGGGCTCAGACAAGGCAGTCGCCACGATGCATCGACCCCCAAAGTTTCAAGCGATGGGCGAGCCCATCACCTTCACGGACGCCGACTGTGCAGGCATCCGTTATCCTCATGATGATCCTCTTGTCATTTCCGCCATCCTCTCCAATTATAAGGTCAGACGAGTTCTCATCGATAATGGCAGCTCTTCGGACATCATCTTTCTCAACTGCTTCCGCCAACTTAAGGTTGGGGAAGAAAGCCTTTCCCCGCTCCAAACCCCTCTCGTCGGCTTCACTGGCGACCGCGTGACCTCCATTGGTTCCATCGATCTTTCCATCACAATTGGTGAGCATCCACGGCAAGCCACGAAGTTGCTCACCTTTCTGGTGGTTGATTGCCCATCTACCTACAACATCATCCTCGGCCGCACCGCCCTCAACGCCTTCCAAGCCATCACATCCACCTATCATCTTGCCCTCAAGTTTTCCATCAATCTCGGCCGGAACAGTCGGGGAGAAGCATCGGGCAGTGGAGTGTTATGTTGCCTCACTTAAAGAAGTCAAGTTGAAGGAGGCGATGATCATTGAAGGACTTGATGTCCGGGATGAGGACGAGCTGATCAGAGGAGAACCGGTGGAAGAGCTCATTGAGGTTCCTATTGACCCCACCAACCCACTGAAAACTGCCAAGATCGGCAGCCAATTATCCCCCCAAGCAAAAGCCGACCTCACTGCCCTTTTGACCGAGCATAACGACGTCTTTGCTTGGACCCACTCAGACATGCCAGGCATTGACCCCTCCTTCATCACTCATCGCTTCAGCATCGAACCTCACTTTCGACCCTACCGCCAAAAACAACGTATATTTCACTCGGAACGCAACAATCTCATAGCTGCAGAGGTTGACAAACTCCTCGAGGCTCAGTTTATCCGAAATGTGGATTATCCTAGGTGGCTGTCCAATGTGGTGCTAGTCCGCAAGAACAATGACAAGTGGCGTCTGTGTGTCGACTACTCTGACTTGAACCGAGCTTGCCCCAAAGATAGCTATCCACTCCCCCGCATTGATCTGCTGGTCGACGCCACGGCCGGTCACCAAATGCTCAGTTTCATAGACGCCTTCTCCGGGTATAACCAAATCATGATGCACTCATCTGACCAGGAACACACATCCTTCATCACCGATCGGGGCACCTACCACTACCGTGTTATGCCGTTCGGACTGAAGAACGCGGGAGCCATCTACCAACGGTTAGTCAACGCAGTCTTCCAACACCAGATCGGCCGGAACATGGAGGTGTACGTGGATGACATGCTAGTCAAAAGCAAACTCTCCGCCGACCATCTGACCGACCTACGGGAGACCTTTGCCACACTTCGCAAGTACCAAATGAAGCTCAACCCAGAGAAGTGCGCCTTTGGCGTAGGATCCGGAAAGTTCTTGGGCTTTATGGTCAGTCAATGCGGAATTGAGTCCAATCCCGAGAAGATCAAGGCCTTGATTGAGATGCAGTCGCCCAAAACCGTTAAGGAAGTTCAGAGACTCGCTGGCAGAGTGGCGGCCCTCAATCGGTTCATTTCCCGCGCAACAGATAAGTGCTTACCATTCTTCAAAGTCCTTCGGCAGACTTTCAAATGGACGACTGAATTTGAAGAGGCCTTCCAGCAGCTAAAACAATGCATGGCCAACCCCCCTTCTTTCGCAAGCAATCCCAGGCGAACCCCTCTTCCTCTATTTAGCAGTATCAAACACCGCCGTTAACGCAACTCTCATGAGGGAAGACGGCTCGGTTTAACGGCCGGTCTATTACATCAGTCGAGCTCTCAGGGGAGCAGAGCAGAACTACCCACTGCTGGAAAAGTTGTCCCTGGCCCTGGTCACTGCCTCCAGACGACTTCGTTCTTACTTCCAGGCCCATTCTATAGTGGTCCTCACCGACCAACCTCTGAAGAAGGTCATGCAGCAACCAGAACTTTCTGGCCGACTTATGCAGTGGTCAGTGGAGCTTAGCCAGTTTGATATCTCCTACCGACCCCGCACAGCAATCAAAGGACAGGCCATTGCCGACTTCATCCTAGAATTCACCAACCCTGCCCCAGCCACTACCTCTCCACCACCGCCAACTCCTGCTGAGCCAGAGGACCCCCATTCTTGGACTCTCAACGTCGACGGGTCATCCCGGAGGGAAGGTAGCGAGGTTGGTCTCATTCTCACCTTCCCCGAAGGTGGTTGTATCAAGTGTGCCCTCCGTCTTTTATTTGAAGCCAGCAACAATGAGGCCGAATATGAAGCACTGATCGCAGGACTCCGCCTCGCCAAAGACCTTGGTGTTAGCCATATCCGTGTATTCAGTGACTCCCAGCTCATCATCGGTCAGATCACGGGAGAATTCGATGCTAAGGATGACACGATGCGGGCTTACAGAAACATGGCACTCCCTCTTGTTCGCCTTTTCAATACCTTTCACATCAAGCACATACCTCGAACCGAAAACTCCAAAGCAGACGAGATGGCTCAGCTGGCCTCCACAGACCAGTCCGGCCTTAACCACGAAGTCCGTCTCGAGTACCTTCCCCACTCGGCCATCTCATCCGACCTACAAGAAGTACAATTCCTCCGGCATGAACCCATCCCTTGGGCGTCTGACATCCTCCTATTCTTGACCGCAGGACAACTCCCAGATGACCAACAGCAGGCCGCCAAAATCAGAGCTCGGTCGGCTAACTACGTCTTGGTCGACGGCGTCCTTTACAAACGCGGTTTCTCACGGCCGTATCTGCGGTGCCGTAATCCGACCCAAGCAACATATGTGATGCAGGAAATCCATGAGGGCATTTGTGGCAACCATTCGGGCGGCAAGTCTCTGGCTCACAAGATACTCCGCACTGGTTACTTTTGGCCAACTCTTAACCAGGACGCGACTGACTTTGTCCTTAAATGCGATAAGTGTCAGCGTTTTGCCAACATCCCCCATGCTCCTCCTGCAGAGTTGATCACACTTTCCAGCCGCTATTCGTTCGCCAAATGGGGGATTGACCTGATCGGCCCACTTCCCACCGGCCAAGGCCAGACCAAGTTCGCGGTCGTCGCCATTGACTACTTCACCAAATGGGTAGAGGCCGAACCCCTGGCTACCATCACCGAGCGAAACACAACCAGGTTCATCTGGCAATCGATCGTCTGCCGGTTCGGCATCCCTCAGGCCATCGTGTTAGACAACGGCAAACAATTCGACAACGCCAAATACAGAAAGTTCTGCGCGGATCTCCAAATTCAACCATGTTTTTCCTCTCCCGGTCATCCCCAAGCCAACGGCCAGGTTGAGGTTACCAATCGGTCCCTTTTGAAGATCATCAAGACTAAGATGGAGGCTGCCAAGGGACTCTGGGCTGAGGAACTACCAAATGTACTCTGGGCCTACCGCATTCTGGACTCGGGAAACCCCTTTCGCTTAACGTGCAGATCGAGGCGGTCATCCCAGTAGAGGTCGGTCTACCAACGCCCAGGGTTCTACATCCGGATTCAACACTGACTGAGGAACTCTGTCGAGCGGACCTAGATCTGATTGAAGAACTCAGGGACACCACTGCGGTCAGACTAGCCTCATACCAGCAAAAGATGAGAATGCACTACAACCGCAAAGTCCGACCACGGGAATTCGCCATAGGAGATCTTGTCTTAAGAGAGGCCACTCTTGCCACCAAAAATCCGACCGAGGAAAGTCGGCCCAAATGGGAGGGACCATACATTGTGAAAGCCCGTCACGTCCGGGCACCTACCGCCTCCGGATATGGAGGCCGAGACCTTCCCATCCTCGAACGCAACACCAAACGCTACTTTCAATAGGTCATTACTTTTGTATTCTTGAATTGTTGTACTTTCATTTTTGCATAATATGCTCACTCAATCTCAGTGGTCTCACTTCTAACCTCGGCGGTCCTGGGCACCTCAAACGCCTCGGCGGGCCATGACCTCGGCCAGTCTGAACACTTGAAGCCTCGGCCAGGTTGAGCACTCAAAGCCTCGGTCGGTCCCAGGCACCTCAAAGCCTCGGCGGGCCAGGCACCCAAAGCCTCGGCCGGTCAGGCACTTAAAAGCCTCGGCCGGTCCCAGGCACCTCAAAGCCTCGGCACCGAGCACTCAGCAGCCTCGGCCCGGTCCCAGAGCACTTCAAAAGCCTCCGCCATGATCAAGCACTCAAAAGCCTCGGCCAGACCGAGGCACTCAGCACCCTCGGCCCAGATGAGCATTCAAAGCCTCATCCATCGAGCCAAGCGCTCAAAGCCTCGGCCAGGTGAGCCACCATTCTTTGGTCCAGGCAAGTGACTCGCGACTCAATTCCAGCTCATACAGAGCAAGTGACTCACAGCTCTAATTCCAGATCCGCCCTGAGATCATCCTATCCATGAAACTACAAAAAGCGGGACACTCAGTCACAATCCGAAGCCTAGCCACAATCCCTGGATCACGTTTTTATTCAGTCAAATTCCAAAGATGCTCTCACACACTTCATTTACTGACCAGATTATCTTCCCCACCACCCAGCCTACTTCTCAAATTGCTTCTCTACAGGCTTTCAGTGGAACATTTAAGTATTAATCCCATTCAAACCTCATTTCACACAATTTCTCAATTTCAGTCAACCACTCTCATTCTCTGAATATTTTGTACAAGTCCAATCTTACTCTGCATGAAGAAATTTTACCAGTTCACTCTTACCCCGCGCGACGGAACTTTTAACCCAACTCTACATGAAGTTTTCAGTACAAGTTGACCTAACTTTGCACGAAGTTTTCAAGTTCACTTAAGTTCAAATTCACTTAGTTCACTTAGCTTAAGTTCACCCTGTCTTGTAGTTCAATGTTTTCATAAGTCCATCACCAGTTTTTATTACAAGCATTTGTCCATTTCAAACACACCAAACAAACAAACACAGTCAATTACAAGACATAAATGGAGTTTTATTTATTCACAAAATGTGTACAACAGTCTACTACAATACTTCAAAAAAAAATCACAAAAAAAAAAAAACACACACACACAAAAATGTGTACACAAAAACAAAACAAAAATTCTTCAGTACATGTCTTCAGCTCACTCCCCTTGTTCACTGGAGTCCAGATCCTCTTCTTCAACACCTTCATCCAGAGGGGTCTAGGCCACATTATCTTCCCCAATAGTCACACTACTCAGTTCTTCGGGGAATTACGACTCTTGACCCTCCGTTTGAACATTTTCCACCCTTGTCCCCAAGATTCGCCATTTCGTGCTTGTAGAAATCTGACTGCTGGAAGCTTGCGATGACTTTGAATTCAATTCTCCCCCTAGCGGTCGCCCTTGGTGGGCCAAATTTCAGATTCCTCCCTTGCTGCCGGTGGCGATGCAGATCGACCGCCATCCAAATTGAGCGACTTTGAATTGGTCAACCGCTGCAATGTACAGATCGGGGTAGGCAGCCCTTTCAGAGGCTGCCTTCGCCCTCTCCTCATCTAGCTCTTTCTGTAGGGTCGCCTTCTCAGCAGAAGCCTTGGCCCTCTCAACTTGCAATTTCTTTTGCAGGGCCTCCTTCTCAGCAGTTGCCCTGCCCCTCTCTACCTCCAACTCCTTCTGGAGAACCTCCTTCTCAGCGGTCGCATTGGCCCTCCCCGCTTCTAACTCCTTACGCAGCATCTCCTTCTCCTCCTCCACCTTGGCGCGTTCGCCCTCTAACTCATTTTGCAAAGCCTCAACCTTGGCATCCGCCTCATCCTTCTGCCTGACCAGCTCTTCATTGCTGTTCATGGCCTCTTCGTAAGCCGACCGCAATGGCACAAAGCTCGAACTCCTCCAACTTTTTCTGCTCACCAGCCAATTGGAACTCGAGCGACACAACCTTGCGGCGTGTCCTCCAAATCCAACTTGGTGATGGCAACAAGATGGGCACTTTTCCACTCGGCTCTCCTTCTTCAACTTAGCCAACCTAGCCTTGGCCTTTTCAGCCTTGAGTTTGGCTCCCCCAACTTTCCTCAGCAGGGCCCCTGCCAGGGTAGTTACCTCTATTTGGGCGGAGCATAACCCCCTGAATAGGTCGGCCTCGTTGAATCCA
This sequence comes from Camellia lanceoleosa, assembly GCA_025200525.1. Lineage (NCBI taxonomy): Eukaryota > Viridiplantae > Streptophyta > Magnoliopsida > Ericales > Theaceae > Camellia > Camellia lanceoleosa. The sequence goes on along the minus strand of CM045769.1, from coordinate 155,827,391 downwards.
GAGGCCGAGCGCAGAGCCGTTTCTTCCACGATCTTCACTAGACGGTCTGCCCCCGCCTTGGTTGGGATCTCTTCCCCCTCCAGCCTTCCAGCCACAGCGCGCGCGTGGTAAATGGCTTCGCCCAGACCCACTCCTCTTTCCTGGGGCGCAAGCCCCTTTTGGGTCTGCTCTCCCCCACTTGGCTCAGCCCTAGTCGACCCAACTCCTACCTGTATCGTGGGGGCGACCTCCACAGCTTCCAGTGTAGGGGGTGACCCCTACCACTTCTGGGGTGTCCCTGACCGCAGTGGTCTCCACCGCAACCGGGGTCTCCTTCATCTTCTTGGGCAGACTCGCTGCGGCAGGGGCACTTCTTCTTCTTCTTCCTCTTCAGAGCTTCCCCCTCTTTTCTGGCGTTCTCCTTCACAGGATCCACAGGGGGCCTTCGCGGCTCAAAAGTGCTCAAGTCCTTCCTTCCCAGCGGCTTTGGGCGTGGTCGGATCCTCTCCTTTGCAATTGGTTGCGCCGGTCGGTCATCCTGCGCTTTCTTAAATTGCGTGGCTTTGGCAAGGATGGCTTGATCCTCTGCCTTCTGTGCCTTTCTCCTTGCCTCCAGCTCAGCTCGGTCAAGATCCTCACCGACTATTTGTGGCCCACCGCTCGAAACAACGCAGACGGCTGAACAAGGTCGTCCCACTTGGCATTCTCCTTCTCTCTCCACTCCTTCACCCTCTTCACCCTTTCCTCAACCTCTGTTCCCAGTCTTGCCTCCATCGACCTGGTGGGCACCTTCCAGATGGTCCGCGCGCCGCGCCCCCCATTGGCCGAAACGTAAAACCACCGTGCCCGCCATCCCTTGATTGACGTTGGCAGCCCCGCCACCAACCCCTTTCCTATTACTACTTGCAGGGTGACCCACGTTTCTTGCTGCCATGCGGCCTTGTAACAGGCAAAGAACTCTTCCACCAACATGGCCTCCTCTCCGTTTGTTTTCGGCCATGCACTTGCACAAGCCAGTAAGATCTTCCACGCATTGGGCATTAGTTGCCCTGGCGCCACCTCTAAATAGTTGAGCACATCCACCACTATTTGCGGGAGTGGCAACCTCAGACCGCCCTTCAGCGCTTCCTCATAGAGGGAGAACTCCCCTGGCCTGATGTCGGATGGCCTTTCCTTCGATGTTTGCAGCAACAACTCCATCTCCATCGGAATCTGGTATTTCTCGCGAATCGCCTCCAACTCCGCCCTCGTTATTGACGACTTGTCTGGTTTCGTGTGCCAATGATCAGGCTCCACCTGACTGATAGGTTTCGGAGCTGCAATCATGGTGGAACCATGGACGTGTATCACAGGACCTCCCACCCTCTCCGTTTTGTACTGCGCTGCTAATTCCACTGCATCATTATCTCCCAGCGGATCCACCCTCACACCCTCGTTTCCTTCTCATGCCATCTCTGAGGTATGTCTACGAATTGCTTCTGATGCAGGCGCTAGAAAGTTGAAGAAATGCTCCAATGGTGTATCGCGAGCAACAAATGGGGTAAGACTTGGAATGTTTTGGTTCTTTGAACACAGGTAGGTGAATCGAATAATGCCAAAAGCCCACGGTTTACCCGTATTCCAAGGATCCAAATTAATTTTTGCCAGTTTGAAAACTTTTCAAATTATCCGCTAAAATCGTCTTTTCAACACCATAATGACCTATCGTTTCATTTTTACTCCAACGCCTCACTTCCCAACTACGATTCTGCCACGTGTATGGTCACGATGCACCGACTCGCCATTACCTTGTCTTTTCCACTTCAAATCATCACGTGTCGGCACTTCTCGCGGTCAGCACTCCTCGCGGTCGGCACTTCTCCACTCGGCCACCCTCGCGGTCGGCATTTCTCCGCTCGGCCACCCTTGCGGTCGGTACCCCCCGCGGTCGGCACTCCTCCGCTCGGCCACCCTCGCGGTCGGCACTCCTTCGCTCAGCCCTTCTGCTCGACCCACCAGTTTAGTCAACCTTGCCAGCCGGAACCATCTCCCTCACTACTATTCCCTTCGTTGGACTAAAGCTGCACTCGGGAATGGGGGACTACTGACATGGATAGGCCCATAAGAACCACGACCCATAGTGGACAAACCCAAGCCCACCATTTATATCCCATTGCATAACCCGGGTAGCAAAATCCAAGACAGTTGGAGGCCAACTGAGCATAGAAGGCCAATAATACTCGGACACGTGGTGGGTGCAGAACAGGCCACGTCAGCAGACAAAGATTTGCAAAGTTATTACCATAACACATCACCATTAATACAACTCATCATAGCGTTTATTGCGACAACATCTCTCAGCCGGAATGACACCTCCTCACCTTGAACACGGTAAACCACGGCACAAGCTTTCGGCGGGAATGTCAGAACGGCAGAGACAGTGAAATGATTACCAAAGGATATAAGCAAAGTTGGAAGACAAGAAGAAGGTTAAGTTTTCCTATCTCTCTCTCTCTCTCTCTACATCATATATTTCCCCTTCTAATTCACACACCGGAGGGTTTGTCGGGGGACTACCCCGTTCCCCGTTGAACTTGTTTGCAGGTTATCCAGTGGGCTTGAGGAGCTTGGATCGGTCTAGTCCATTCACCAGAACGAACTGTATCATCAGAACTTTTTCCACTAAATCAGCCTACTATCTTATTCAGCAGCATGATCCTCCAAGGGTTGATCACACTGAGGGCTGGAAACAGATCTGGGATAGTATGGGGCCTAATAGATGGAAGCATCTTACTTGGCTTGCACGGAGGGACTGCCTCTTAACCAATGCCATGAAGCATCAACAACATTTGAGTGTTGATTCATCATGTCCTATTTGTCTGCACCATGATGAGACCTCATTTTATGCACTTTGAGATTGCCTACGATCGAAAAGAGTTTGGTCCGAGCTTATTCCTCCTTCACATTGGTTGCAGTTTTTTTCCTTTCCTTTATCTGCTTGGATTGATGTGAATCTAGGCCAACCCCCTTGGACCGATGGTACCGGCAGTAATTGGGCCCTAATTTTCATGGCTACTATATCATCCTTATGGTTTTTGCGTAATCAACAATTTCATGTTAGTGATTTTCAGGAGCCCTTGCAACCTGTGGAGCATATCCATAGTCGGGTTTAGGAATTTCAGCTTCATTCTGATAAGATTTTGCACAAGAAGGATGCAACTACCATTCACGTGGTCTGGTAGCACCCCCCGTTGGGATGGGTAAAGGTCAATGTTGATAGTGCAGTATGTCGGCGCACTGGCAAGGCTGCGTGTGGTGGTCTAATTTGCACTGATCAAGGACGGTGGTTATGTGGTTTTAAGCAACAAGTGGGCCACTCATCAGTTGTAACTGCCGAATTATGGGGTATCTGGCACGATTTGCAGTTGGCTTGGCAAGAAGGTCATCATTGGATCATTGTTGAGTCAGACTCAGCGGAAGCAATATCGACTTTGGTAAAAACCAATCCACTGCACCCTCAGTTTAATCTATTACAAGAAATTTGGGAGTTAATGGCAAGGAGTTGGGAGTGTGACATCCAACGAATTTGGCGGGAAACCAATGTCTGTGTTGATTTGCTTGCGAAAGGGGCCCTTGGTATGGCTGCTAACAGGGAAGATTTATGTCACGACCCAAACCCGGCCCTATGGGTTTAGCATCAGAATTAGCCAAGAATCCGAGAACTTTGAAACGATGTCTGATTAAGCAGTCTGAGGGCTGGCGGAAGCCAATACAGTAAGTAACTAGTGTCCATTGAGCTGTGAAAATTTGTATGCCAAAAACATTTTTATGCATTCATACAAGATCTGATCTATATCTGATCCTATATAATCATATACAAACAACAAGACGGAACTTAATCCTCGATAACAAGGTCAAGAACAAGAGATCTATACAGTAGTACAAAATAGTAAGGAGACCGATAGGGGACACAAAAACACCCCAAGCCATATCATGGCAACTCGGAACCTCGCAGTGAGGCACATAGGCTGGCTTGACAAAACTGGGGACCAACCCACGCTCTTAGCTCCGGTCAGTCATTGAGAACCTACATATATATATAAACAATGAGCTAAAGCCCAAAGGAATAACATAATGCGTAAAGGGGTTATGAATGAATGTCCTTACAAGAATGAAATCGATTCATTAAACAAGATATTTGATCTTTTCAAGATTTCACCAATCGACCATATGAGGTACACCTATTAGCCTATAAACATGAGGGTCCGAAAGGACCGGTCTTACTGAACCAACAAGTAATGATGGCCATTAGTCAATAAGCGATGCGGTTCCACGAGGAACCGACAGAGCTCAGAATAACGAAACAGTAAGTGCTAAGGATGCCACAATACAGTTCAGAACACAGGACATACATTCATTCAGTAAACAATATCAGTTCAATAAACAATTCAGTTCAGTATTCAAAAGATAACCATTTTGAACATATCTTTACACAATTGTTACTCACAGAGATTGGGCTAATAGCAGCTAGAGCGCGTCCCCGAGAGCCAACCCTAAACAGTTAACAAATAGAACACACACTAAGTTCACAGTCGGAAGGATGATAATTAAATCCCTAAATTTTCTCGGTGTGATTCTATGTCTAAATCCTCATTAAGATGCCTTAAACTAGGCCTAAGAATGCCTAGGATGGGATGAGGATGCAAAAATACAGTTGGAAGGCATTTTTCAAAAGTTCTTTGCTGGCAGGGTCTCGCTTCGGCGAGCCTTCCTTCGCTCGAGCGAGGTTGCAAAATCAAAGGCTTCGCTCGGCGAAAATCCTTCGCCGGCGGTGCGATGAAACGATAAAAATCTTGGATGTTCAATTTTACGCTCGAGCCACCAATCCTTCGCCGCTCGGCGTGGCTCGGAGAAGCGTTGGTCGCCGGCGAGAATCCGCTCGGCGAAGAAGCCAAATCTGAAATTTCCAGATTTGCCTCCCAAGTTCAAACCAAGCATTCTCAACTCAATTCTCGACCTCTTGGGCCCAAATTCTGGAAAATGCATCCCAAAACAATGTATAACAAGTTTCAAAAGCCAATTTATGAATTCAAACAGATAATCAATCAATCAAACAGATGCAGTATGCAATTCAATAGATAAACTTATTCAATTTCAGTTTCGATTTCAATCAGTCCATTCAGTACTTCAGTTAATCCAATTATCAGTCATTATTAGTTCAGTTTAACATTAACCAGTAGCTAATTCAGTAGTTTATCGGTAATCAATACGAGGGTTGTTACAATTTAGTAGATGAGCCCCCTGGCTTGGCTATAGCTTTAGATAGAGATATATGGGGGTTTGGTTCTTCTCGTAGTGTTATTCTTTAGTTTTGGCTTCGGCTCGGAGTTTACCAAAAACAAAAATTTTAAAAAAATGAAATGATTATAGAGTTGGATGTGATATTTTGTTTAGATTTGTTTTTTTTAGTTTTGCAAAAAGTTTGTCTTTTAGTGTAAAAAATAAAAAAAAAACTCAACCCACAAACTTCCCAAACACAAAAATTTTAAAAATTAAAACACACATTGTAATGTAAAAGATATTATAATATTATTTTTTTATCCATATATGAATTATGCATAGCAATTATGTTAACATGTTAAAACTTTTTAAAAAAACTCAAGGGCATTTGATAAGATGTATGTATTATTTATTAATTTGTCTTGAATTTGTTTGGGGTGTCTTAAATAAGTGTACTTTTTATTTTTTTAGACTAAAAAGTTGAGAGAAAAAATATAGATGCTTTGGTTAACTTTTTGACTTTTAATGAAAAAATGTGTATTAAAAAATTGTATAAATTCGTGTGTAGGGAAAAATTAAGATTGAGAGTTGTGTAGCCTTACTTTTTGACTTTTGGTGAATAGTGATAACTTTTTAATTTTTTGAGTAACTTTTTGATTTTTTGACTTTTTTTTCAACTTGCCAAACTTGGCCTTAGTATTTTTTTTAATTTTAATTTTTTAATATGTATTTAATGTTGTATTAAACTACCTTGAGTTTAATAGATTTCTATTTTTAACCCATTAATTAAATTAAGGGTGAAAAATCAATAAATCATAAATAGTAATCTTATAAATTATTTGGTTCTCCATTTTTCTTTATGGACTCAAAGGTCCAATTTTAGTGTGAATTACATAAATGATAAAGTATAAATGCGCATGTATTATATGTTGAGAAATAAATATGAGTTTTCTCATAATATTGGAATTAGTAAACGTAACCCTTCAAAAAAGAATTATTTAGTATATTTTTCCTAAACGTAACACTTCAATGTAATATTTTGAAATTATAACACACTAAAAAAATCCTTAGTACACTTTTTTCAAACGTAATAACGTAACATTTCACAAAAACTCCTTAGTGTTTTTTTTTTCCAAACGTAATACTCCAATATCACACACTAAAAAACTACTTAAAGTATTTTTCTTAAACACAATAACGTAACATTTCAAAAAAATTCTTAGTGTACGTTTTCAAAACGTAATATTCCAATTAATATAACACATAAAAGCTCATTAATATACTTTTTATAAACATAACACTTCAATATAAAACACTAAAAAACTTCTTAGTATACTTTTCTCGAATATAATAATGTAGCATTAAAAAAAATTTATTAATATATTTTTTTCAAACGTAACATTTCAAACAACATAACACACAAAAATTCTTTAATGTATTTTTTTTTCAAACGTAGCACTATAATGTAACATTCCAATATAACACCAAAAAAATTACATTAATAGAAATGTAGATTTTCACACTGGACAACTAACACTTCAGCCACCAATTTATCAAAAAAAATCTTCCCACCTCACATTTCTATTTCCATCCAAAACCCAAATCAAAAAATTAAAAAAATAAATCACAAAAAGACATTTACTTAAATTCAAATGGTGCAAAATCAAATAAATAAATCTTTTCAAAAATTTTAAAAAAAAAATTAATTGATACGTAAGAGAACTCTTAAGACTAAATGGGTCAACATTCCCCATATGAGATTTATGGATACAATTTTTTAAAATTAAATCTATTTAATAACTTTCTATTTTTTGTTTATTATTTAAAATTTAACAAATTTGAAGCTTCATTGGAATGAAGTATTATTAATTGCTCATTATCAAGTGCTTCACGTGTAATTATGTTAATATTATAGAACCTATTGTATTTTTTTAAAATCAACTCATTATTTGAGATGAGACTATGGCCCTGTTTGGTAGAGCTGTGGGAAGCTGCTTATAGCTTATGCTCAAACAAATTATAATATAACTTTCACTTAAAGTCGATTTCCACTTATTCTCAAAGCATATCCAAATTTCACGAATAAAATTTGGTTTTCAGCTTCCACAAAGCTATAAGCTATAAGCATAAGCTAACCCAAACATATCAAAACAGCTTAAATTAAGCTGAAAGCTGAAATTAAGCCCTGACAAACAGGGCCTATGTGATGATTGGCAGTGACAAAACAAAATTGGGGAAGGTTGTTTGGTTCCATTTTTCTAAAAACACTTTTTAAAAAGTTTTACTTTTTTATTTTTTGTTTTTGTTTTTGTTTTTTTGTTTTTACTGATTTTTTAAATATTTTAAGTAATTTTTTTTTACTTTTTAGATAAATCTAACATAAATACACTTAAAAAGTAAAAAAATTGTAAAAAAATTATTTTAAAAATTCACTAAATACTAAAATTACAAAAAAATTACAATAATTCAATAATTTTTTTTATGTATTTATTTATTTTTTAAAATATTTTTTCACAATTTTTTTACTTTTTAGATACATCTAAGTAAGGTGCATCTAAAAAAGTAAAAAAAAATGTTTCAAATTTAAAAAATATTCATTAAAAACAAAAAAACACGAAAACTAAAAAATTCAAGTTTCAAAAAACATCTGTTTGGTGGGGTTTTCGAAACTTAGTTCTACCCCTTAGTTTGAGTGTATTATTTGATTATAGTTTTAGAAAATTAATTCCACACTCATTTTTCAAAACAGTTTTCAAAACATCAACTTTTCAATATCATATGTCACACTCAATTCAAACTCTTTTTAAAACTCATAACCAAACAAATTTTCTATACTCAAATCATAATTCCAAAACTCACAAGCTCAAAATACAACTCTATTCTCAAATTATAATTCTAAAACTCTACCAAACGCAATCTTAATTTTGAAAACTCAAACTAAACACACTGATTTTTCAAGTAATAATTATTCATTGTATTTGGCCATTGACGCGGCAATGCTCTAAATGCATCCAAGCCATCCATTGTGTAGACACCACACATATAGATGACTTGGGGCAATGTCACATAGAACATTGAATAATTTTATATATTGTTTTTATTTTTATTTGATAAAATATTTAGAGTTGACTTGGGCGACCTTTTATCTATCCTAAAAAGCATACGAAAACAAACGAAACATTACAATCAAATTCTTTATCAAGAGGAGTTATTGTGGTTCCAAAAATCTCGATCCAACTGGATTACCCAGGGGGATAGAAATACCAAGTTTTTCCACCTTTCCACATTAACTAAAAGGAGGAAATGCAAAATTGAGACTCTCAAGGATGAAAGTGGTGCTTGGGTTGATAACATGGATACTTTGAAATCCATGATTTGTGATTATTTTGTGAAACACTTCTAGAGGACTCCAACTATCCAATTGGATCATTGGAATAACCTCACTCTTGTTGTGATTGGGTAGGAAGAGAATGATGAGTTGTCTAGGGAGATCACTGGTAATGAAATCTGGAGGGCTGTGAGAAACATCAAGGCTTTTAAAGCCCCTGGTCGAGATGGTTTCCAAGCTATATTCTACCATACCTATTGGGAGACTGTTGGTCCCACTGTGTGTGAGTTTGTCAAACAATGTTTTGCTACCTGTTCTATACCCGATCAGATAAATAGAACACTCATTGCTCTTATTCCCAAAATTGAGAACCCTGAGGCCATCAAACAGTTCCGTCCCATAAGCCTCTGTAATGTGTCTTATAAAATTATTTCTAAAATCCTTGTTGGGCGTATCAGACCTCTCTTGAATAAAATTGTTAGCCCCAACCAGTGTAGCTTTGTTCCTGGTAGATCCACTAGTGACAATATCATTATCACTCAAGAGACCATCCATACTTTAAGCCATAAAAAAGGGAAAATAGGGAGAATGGTTTTAAAGATAGATTTGGAAAAAGCGTATGATAACATATCTTGGGACTTCCTTGAACAGACTCTGAAGGAGTTAAAGTTCCATAATAGCTTCATTGAGCTTGTGATGTGTTGTGTCACATCTGTCACTACTGCGATCTTGTGGAACGGTGAACCCCTGCCTGAGTTTAAGCCCATTAGGGGGTTGAGACAGGGTGACCCCCTATCCCCCTACTTATTTGTGTTGTGTATGGAAAAGCTTTCCAATATGATTAGATCCAAGGCTGAGAATAAGTTGTGGAAAGGGATTCATGTTGCTAAGGGTGGCCCATGCCTGACACACTTATTCTTTGCTGATGATCTGATGCTTTTTGAATGAGTTTTGCAAGACCTGCATAATAGCTTCATGAAGAACTGTGTTACAATTATGCAGGTCTTGAATGAGTTTTGCGAGATCTCTGGTCTGAAAGTTAATGCCCATAAATCCAAATTGTATATTTCCCCTAACATCCTTAGAAGGGATGCTAGAGAGTTGAGTTTTAAATGTGGTATTCCTCTTACTGAGAACTTGGGGAAGTATCTTGGAATTCCCCTTATTCATGGGAGAGTGAATAGAGGACACTTCAACACAATTTTGGAAAAAATGCAAAACAGGCTTGCTGGTTGGAAAGCTAGTGTGCTTTCACTAGCAGGAAGAACAACACTCATTCAATCTGTGAGTTCTGCCTTGCTTGCATATACTATGCAGACTATGGATGTGCCCATGAAAGTGTGTAATGATATTGACAGACTCAACAGGAAATTTCTGTGGGGTGATACCATAGAAAAAAGGAAAATACATTTAGTTAATTGGGAACAGGTTTGCCAATTGAAAAAATTGGGTGGACTTGGGATTAGGAAAACCAGAAATCAGAATCTAGCTTTGCTTGCTAAGCTGAGCTGGAAACTGATTTGTGAAGAAGGTGCCTTGTGGAAAGATGTCCTCAAGAATAAATATCTTAAGACCACAAGCTTGCATAAGTGGCCTAAAAGTAGGCTTGCCTCTCATGTGTGGAGAGGCATCTTGAAAACCAGACACATCTTGAGGAGTTGTGTGAAATGAGAGATTGGCAATGGTAAGAATGTGGATTTGTGGAGTGACTGGTGGTGTGGAGACAAGCCTTTTGTGGAATTTGTTCCCCAAATTTTGCAGAACCAATCTGCTGGTACTAAGTTTGTATCAGTGCACACTCTTGTTAATGAACAAGGAGATTGAGATGTACTGAAAGTTAATGAATTCCCATCTTGTGTTTCATCAACTATACTGAATTTACCTCCTATTAATGCTCTTTAGAAAGGTCCAGGTGATGGAAGGTTCTCTACCTCTAGTGCTTACAGGTTCATCACTGGGAATGTAGGACTGGAGGAGGACTGGAGTTAGCTGTGGAAATTACGGCTATCACAGAAAATTAAAAGTTTTTTGTGGATTGTTATGCATGGTAAAATCTTAACTAATCAGTTGAGAGAGCAAAGGGGTTTGTCTTCCGACCCCAGCTGTCCCAGCTGTAATGAGGTGGAAGACATTAATCACCTATTTCGAACCTACTTCAAAGCTAAAGCTGTTTGGTTAGCTATGTTTGGCAAGCCTTGGTACACTGCCATGATTCAAGAACCTTGGATGGAATGGTTGATTTCCAATTCCAAAAAGAAAACTCATTTTAATGCTCAAACTACCTGGTATACCATGTTTGTTGTTTGTCTTTGGCAAATATGGAAGAATAGAAATCAAAAAACCTTTCAACAAACCGTGACTTCTAGTCAAGACAGTGTGCGACTTATTGTGAGCTATGCCAAAGAGATAAACCAAGCTTTTAACATGGCCATTGTTAATGCCAAACTAGCTTTTAATCTGATTAAGTGGGCTCTTCCTCCTGCAGGTAGGATTAAACTGAACACAGATGGCTGCCGAAAGATAGGTGGTGATGGTGGCTTTGGAGGGCTATTTCGAAATGAAGCCGGGACATGGCTGTGCGGCTACTATGGCAAAATAACTTATGGGACAAGTCTAGAAAACGAACTTTGGGCCATCTACAAAGGCCTAACTGTCCTGCTTCAAAGAGGATGGAACAACATCATCATTGAAACGGATGCCATGCAAGCTATGAAGCTGCTGGAGGAAGATACAGAAGCGACCTCGCCATACAAAGGCCTATTAGAAGATGCCAAGATTATCATGAGAGGCTGTGAATGTACTGTGTAGCATGTCTTCAAAGAGGGCAATCTGTGTGCTGATGCACTCGCAAAGCTTGGAGCTGAACAACCAGAAGACATTCTAGTTGTGAATGAGTCACCGGCTGAGATCTGAAGTTTGCTTGTTGCAGACATTATTGGTAGAACTAGGGAGAGGGCCTAAGCTTTTGTGCTGTGTTTTATTTCCAATGTACCTGAAAAAAAAAAGAAAAGAAAACAAACGAAACAAACCAGAGGGACACGTGGTGGTCAGCTGATAGATTAGGTCGCTATAACAACGCTTCTAATTTATCATTATACTGGTTATCAACGCTGCTACACACCCCTAGTGGGGGTCGACCCCCAGTGACGTGGCGTGCCCTCATTGGCCAGTTTTTTGTTTTTTTTTTTTTTTCTTCCAATCCCGCAGTGCCACGTGGCACTGGAGGGTCACTGGGGGTGGAGTTTACTGGGGGTCCGACGCATTTTTGATACTGGTATATGTACCAATTAATATATTAATTAATATTTTAATATTAATTATAATATTATTATTAATTTTACTTATTATATAAATTATAAATATTAAAAATATCTTAAAATATGTTATATCATCAATTAATATATTAATTGATATATATATATATATATATAACATTATTTAATCTACAGCCACACGACAAAAATGATTAGGCTGTTTTGGACCGTCCGATTTTATAATCCTAATTCTATTTTGTATCTCATGAGTCATGTGGCATGTTTGGATATCCCCATGCTTATTTATGTTGTTTGGGAAGGAAACAAAAGTACTTAAAAGTTCAACAAAAAAATTAGGGGTGAAAATCCTCGATATGACACGATAACATTATTTAAATTGTATATAAAATTAACAGGTTAAAATTGAATATTTTTTGACACGAACACATATATGACACGATTTATGAACTCATAAAATAAATAGATCGTGTTCGGGTTGAACCTGTGAAACTAAAAAATGACATGCTTAACCCGTTTAATTTAGCTTGCAACCCGTTAATACGAACATGACCCACAACCCAAAAATAACTTATTTACGATATGTGTAACTTTATATATATATATATATATATATGTATGTGTGTATATATACAGATAGATATTTATATTAATTAATTGATATATTTGTTCTCTTGATTTTTTTTTCCCCTTTATTTCAAAAAATATTTTTTATTTTATTTTATTTTCTTCTAAACAAAATTTTCCATTTTTGTTTCTCTCACTCAAATAGGTTTTTTGTTGGGTCATTCGTATCATGGTAAATAAATAGGTTTAGAAATTAATCGTGTCAATTATGTCATCCACGGATTAACATGATTATTAAGAGATTGTGTTAGTCTTTGCATATATGACACGTTTATTAAACAAGTCATGTTTGTATTCATACTTTTGGCATACAAATTCAATATGACACGATCTGAACAAGAAACGATACTCACCCCTAACAAAAATACAAAGAAAAGTGAACTAATTTTAAAATAACTTTTATTGATTTCAAAACTTATTTTTATCATTTTGAAAACACTTTTTAACATAATTTTTAATATCATTTATCCAAGTAGTACCCGTTAACATTTGCCTAATGTTTAGTATCTTGTTTTATTTTAACACTTTTACTAATAACCACTAACATATTGTGTAAATTGTTAGTGAGAGTCTTTAGTATCCTTATTTATTTATTTATTTTATTTGTTTGGTTTTTGGAATCAAAAGTGATGAAATGTTTTTAAATTTTTTTTATCATGTTCAAAATGTTTTTATTTTCATACCAAAGCACTTTTTGAAAAATTATATATTAATAGGTACGAAAAATATTTGGGCTTTCCAAATATTTTCCAACAATGAAAGTGGCACATTTGATAGACTTTCCAAACAATTGTTGGTGAGGTGATATGCTTGCTTGGTTATTTCCAGCAACAGTGGTCCCCTTGATATTAGGAATACACATTCCTTTAGTTTCTTGCCCAGATAAATTGGTATGGACCAACACCAAAAATGGAATTTTTTCGGTTAAATCGGATTATTAGTCTGCTATTAAACATAGACAGGAGGGTAATCATTGTGGAAATGAAATTGATCCTTTAGTTTTCATAACATTCTTTCGGTACAATGGCAGCTTAGAAGGAGAGGCATACCACTTGATACATTATGTGCTAGATGTGGTCAAACTGAGGAAACGAGAGAGTATGTTTTCTTTGAGTGTTTGTGGTCTCAACGTGTACAATTTTGGGGTTGGATTTCTTGATAGGTCACCCTGTTGGGTTTACTATCTGGTGGACGAAGTGGGTTAACACTGTTCATGAAGATGAGATCATTCTCCATTCTATAGCCATTCTTTGGACAATTTGGAGATAGCGTAATATTAAGGTTTTTGAAAATGAACAATTGTCAATCGAACAGACCTTATGTTTGGTTAATGAATTTAAATTGCAATGGTTCACCAGCAACATAGATGTAACCAATGCTAGCTCGGACTATACGCATTCACAGTTGAATATTTCATCATCTAATAACTGTCGTGTTATCGTAAATAATTGTGTGGCTTCTAATGATTTTTAGCTTTTTACTTGTGTGGTGTATAGAGCATGGCAACAGGGTAATGGATCAACAGGCCTAGCATAGGTTTGTTTTGATGAAGATCAAATGCAGGTATACCAACAAGGGATATCCACTTGGCTGTCCTCACCATTATTGGCGGAAGCAAGAGCTCTTTTGGAGGCTACTAAGTGGGCTGTCACGATAAAGATTAAATGCCTATCTATTTTTATTGATTGTAAAATTTTAGTTGATAGCTGTGAACAAAAATGTAATTTAGATTGGGAGGTAGCCTTAGTAGTGCAAGATATTTTGGTTTTAAGTTCCGCCTTTCTATTTCTATGCGTAACTAAAGTGGACATGGTGCTGGTCGAACCAGTACACAAACTTGCAAAATCTGTAACTGTTTTACCCTATGGCTAATATATATGCCATTTCGTTCTGTGCAAATAAAAAAGAATAATATTTAACCAAACAAAGTTTCTATTTTAGTTTTTTCTTTTTTAACATAAAATAAAAATGATACCGGTACGCATGCTGCCAAAGAAAAAAAAAATATCACAACTAAGAAGTAATACATTTCCTTTCCTTTTTTTTTTTTTTTGTTGTTGTTGTTTTAAATATCAAAATGCTTCATAACACTTTCGAGTTTACAAACAAAATTCATTTCAGAAATCAGAATCTCACGACCCGTCTCTCTCCTCTATCATCAGAAAACTTCATCCTCAGCCGAATTAATTACTGTGTTTTACCAAATATTAAATAAAAATAGCTATTTCTACCTCATCATTCTAACCCATTCCAATCTCAATTTCATTCCTGCACAATATCATTTCAAAACTCAGTTGTGTGCTGTATAGTGGCATAACACATCTTCCACCAGGTTAAGTTACAATTACAACAGGAATCCCAGATATTTTAATAAAATTTGAATCACCAAAAAAAAAAATTTAAAACCAGTCAATCGATTCAAGTTACAACAGATGCGCAAAAGTAACTTCAGATCAGATAACCACCACAATACACCTGAAATTGGCAAAGATCTAAAGGACAGTAGTCAAATGTACAAGGAGTGGGATCACTTGCATGTTGAATTATGGACATTATTTTTCTTGTTCATTTAGCCAAGAAACAATGAAGGCTCGTGACAAGGTATATTGCTTCCAAGAATTCATAAAGAGAGTCACGCTCGCCATGGTTTATCCATTAAATCTGTAGAAAACACATACCTGAACCTTGAATCATAAGGTAACCACTCTATGACTTGCGATGCCTTTCTACTGGTTTTACGATCAATGCTTTTCAGTATTGAGTCACGAAGCTTCTTGTCAACATTTTCAGCAACCCAGTTGATAAGATCATCAGAGGCGATAGAGGCTTCCTTCACAAATCTTTCAAGCACCTTCGGCAGAAACACTTTCTTTGACTTCTTGACAACTACCTTGGCTTGAAGAAACTCCCTTTTTGCTACTTCTAGTTCATCTTTAACATTTGATGCCGTGTAGACTTTAAGCTACAAAAATTAAATAAATAAATAAAATTACCAAGTCTATTTTTAGGACATTTTGTATTTGAACTCGCATGTATTTTGAAAGAAGTTAAAGGTACCATCAATTATAAATTTCCTAAAATTTAAAGAATCATACACACTACCTACTACTATTTATTTATTATCTTCTTATTTTTTATTATTATTATTATTATTATTTTTCTGTGTGTGTGTGTGTAGGTGTTGACATGTTACCCACCCTACTTATCAATCCATGTGGGACACGTTGGACACCAATAGTCATCAGACATGGTCCAAAACACATATTGGACACACATCCAAATATGTACTTTTATGTTTTTAATCTTTGTAAAACCGCACACAATTTGGACACAGGGGACTCATGCTCCATTACTTTGAAACACAGTGCAAGTTCAGAAAAAATAACTTCAAAACAATGATTACAATCAAAACAAAGTGAATTTGCACCTATCAAGCATTAACCCTCCACCGCTCTGACATTTTAAAGTATTAAGAACCTGAAGCCTACAAATTTAAATACGTTTAGGAATAATGCTTTTTAAAATAAATATCAGAACTTCCTATTTCACTTGTTTTCCAACAAATAGAATGTGTTTTGAGGTTGAAAAGTTTACCTAAAATTTATAGATTTGCTACTCATTCTGGTGATCAGTAGTAGCAATCAAGGTTGTATGAAACATCCTCAGACTAACAAATCAAATTCTGTTTGAACGTGCAAGCACATCCCATGACAACGGAAAATTTCACATTCCCAATCAAAACAAGAAAAAGAAAAAGGTATGTAATATACATACATCACAATCATTAACTGATACCGTCTGACAAGAAGTTTTAAACTCATGATATTTTAGACACAATATGATGTGAAAATAAAAGGAACATGTAAAGGAGGCAAGGAGTTACCGCAGGATCAGAAAAAGCTCCAGTACAAAGAGCAAAGCAAACAAGGGATTGGGAATTTCGAAGACCAAATTTTGAGCTGATGCGTTGTCTTTCTTCTCCAGATCTTTTCCTCATGGCACTTGACAGGACAATCTCAAACCACTGTAATTCATGCAAAAGAACAGATATTAATATTAATAATGCACAGATAACTAATATTTTATTTTTCTGCAAATCAAGACTTAAGTTTGTATATGCCTCCATACAACCCGCAGCACATCATAAAAATGCTAAGTGGGTCAGAACTCAGATAAATCATAAAACCTATAAGATGGCTGGTGCACAAATCAGTTCATGGGAGGTAATTAATGGCAATTCAACCTTATTATTTTTCTATAGACAATAAGGAGATTGGTGTTTTTTTCATTTTTGGTTTCTATGTTCTCGAAAATGGAAAAAACAGAAACTAACACGAAAAACTTGTTTGGAAAACTGTTTCCAAGAACTTTTTTCTAAAAACATCACCTTTTGGGAAACACTTTTAATAAGTTTTCTAAATTGTCGAAAACTATTTTCGCATAAAAATGAAAAGAAGATTATGGGTATGTTTGGTTTGTGTTTGAGAGATGTGTTTTAGAGATAAAAAGTACGAAAACATGTTTGGTTTGGTTTTTTGGGAAATTTGTTTTGAAAAATTGTTTTGAGAGAGAGTTTTGGAAAAAGTGATTGATTTGATGTGTGTGTGAGAGAGATTTGTTTGGAAAACTTGTTTGGTTTGTGTGTTTTGGGAAATTTTTTTGGGAAAATTTGTTTGGTAGAGAAAATTTCTGAAATTTGTTTGTAGAGAAAATTTCTGAAATTTTTTTCAGAAACACAAACCAAACCTACCCTATGTTTTCGAACTTTTCAGTGTTTTTGTTACGAAAACAAATACATAAAAAATGAAAATGGTACTAAACAGGCGCCAACATTCATGAATTGCCACCACATCTATGTCAGCTTTAGAGGGAGCATGGTAGTACCCGTCCAACTCGAGGTGTACGGAAGCAGAATATTGACTGCTCTATGGCGTTTGCACTTACAATGTGGCCACTGATGTTGTAAGCAGCCTGCACTATACAAAAGAAACCTATCAAATTTTAGATATGAACATATAAAGGAGGTAAGACTCAAGGATGGGCAAAACTTAGACAACGATTCCCAGCCCAACAAACACTTTTGAGTGCAGTCTCCTCTTCACAACTTTGGCTCCTGTGGTCCGAAATGGAACTCCAACATTTAGGTCAAAACCCACTTATTGGTGATTCTAGTTCAATAAAAAATTGTAAAATGAAATTAAGGATTCACTTGAAAAGGAAATTGGAGATTCTTGGATGCTGTTCTCTAATAAATGTTGTCAACATCAAGGCTTAGTATGTAGGAAGAATACAGTTTGAAATGGAAACTTGATAAAATTGAGAAGATCAAAAGCATTTCCTTTTGAAATCAGAGAATGAAAGTATATCATAGAGGAAGAGTCGTCCTCCAATGAAAAGAAAAAGTAATTTTACACAGAGTCAACCAAATGCAACTGAAAGAAAGAAGAAACCCTGCACCAAAATATATTTCAATTAGACTGAGAAAATTTGTTTAAACCTTGTTTCACTAAACCTGTGGTATTTTGCAGCATTAGAAATAATGCTTGATGAATGGGGAATGAAATAAGACAGCTAAAGAGCCTCATCAGATTTTTGTGACTCTCTTTCTCTGTCCCTGTCTCTCAATACATTATAACAATCTTTTCACCCATGGCCATAATATAAGATAAGATGTGGGCAAAATATAGAAGCCCAATCTCTGAAAATGTATTAAAGAATGAATTTCCAAATGGAAACCAAAAAAAGTGCACTACCTTGTGAAACAAAGCTAGCCTTCTTAAAGAGCTGTGGGGTATACCATATGCTAAATATGCCTGCACAAGTCATACCAGAGAGATATAAAATGATCCATATGAGCATAAATAGAAAAAGCAAACTATTTACCAGTTATCGATCTTTACATGCATGACGAGAGAATTGTAAGTGTTGACCCAAAATGCAATCTTGGCATTGGTTTCCATCTGAGTCACATTCACCTTTTCCAGTTGTTCCACAAGAACTCTGATATAGAAAAGAAGAAATAAATATTAACAACCTTTGCATCCAAACAGTATGCCATAATCATAAGAGTCTCTCTTTTGGGGTCAGGTACGGAGGAAGTTGGGGTTTAGAACCATCTGGTCTGGTCTACTCAACTCAACAAGCTTTGATCACAACCTCTTAATGTCAACTACAAGGGATCATCTTTGTCCCCATGCTCTATGTAAATCCATTTACATAATAAAATCCAAATCATATCCTTTTTCATCGCCTCAACCTATGTTCTTTTGGTCTTCCTCTTGATCTTTCAATAAATTCAACCTAGGTTCATCTAACCTGAACTGCAACCTATGTTCATTTTTCAATAAATTCAATCTGTGTTCCTATAATAAAATCATCTGACCTGAACTGGGACCAGGATCAGCATGAAGCCTCCCACGGATTGGATCAGATCTGGTGAGAACCCTAAGAACTTACAAGTTCAAAATCCTAGGCAATCTAAAAATTCTTCTTTTTACTTCCTGAGCTGCAGGAATTTGTTTGGGAATGGACCGTTTGAAGCCTGGATTTGGACTCAAATGGTATTTATAATTTAAACATGAGGAAAACGGGAGGGTTTTGTTAAGTCACCAAACAGAAGAAAGAATGTCAAACGGGACCAAATGCAAACGGAGAGACTTGAACCCAAGACCTCCCCCCAACCTAGGCTCTAATACCATGTTAAGTCACCAATTGTCTCAAAAGCTTAAGCAATTAACAAATGGGACCAACAATGTATATCAAGCTATTCAACAAGTTTCAAGTGAACCTTGATTCAATTCACACCCTATTGGACATTTTAAATTCTTCCACACATGGGGAAAGAGAAAATCAACACTGTTGAATTCCTTTTTTTCCCCCACCTTTTTCCACCTCTTTTTAATAAGGAAGGGTACCTGTAGTTGTTAATGGCATAAGATGCACGAGAGAAGTGGTTCTTATCAGTTGATATTGAAGATATTTCAACCATGGATTTGCTAGACCAGTCCCTATCCTCACTGATACCACTTCGTTTTAATGTTGTTGGATTTGCAGAGACTGAACAACCAAGCCAGCAGTAGACAGCAGCCATACACCTAACCATTTCCTCAGACAACTTGCTTGGGCACTGGTGGAGATGATCTTTCAGGCTTCGCAGCACTGAAGTTTTGTTCATAGTTGGAAGCATTTCTCGAACCTAATGCAAATAATTGAGATTACAGATAGAAAAACAAGATGTCACTAGTATTTTGACACTTCAGGAAAATTCATTCTGATTTGTTTGCCCACAACATTCAAAGACAGATTAATCTAATAGCATGGAGTTGTTAACAAAAGAATAACAAACAGTTGCAAGAAATGGAGTCATCAAATCATCATAAAGATGGTAATAACTAGATTGGTTGCACCAGCAAGACACCCTCGATCTGATGCTCTACATTTTTTGAAAATGGAACAACAAAGCTAAGGTACATTATGCACACATAACAACAAGAACAACATATAGAAGGCTGAAGCTGTTACAGTCATCAAAAGATAAAAATGGAAATGCCAGAACCACTCAGAGGAGAAGAGGAGAGGAACTTCAATTCCAGCTCTAGTGTTGAGAAATTGTAAAGGAACAGTGGTCTGTTTTCAAGAGGCTAAGATTGAAGTTATTAGTTGGGAGGTGAGGAAACAACTTGTATTGGTTAAATTTAAGACATTAGCAGAAACACGAAGCCATCATACAAGACATGTCACGAAAAAGTTTTGATTCAAGATTAAACAATTTATACAAAGAAAAGAGTGTTACTGTAAGAGATGCACAACAGTTCGGAGAAATGCTTAGAGGCAAATATATATCTCAACTACGACCAAGATGTATAAATATTCAGGAAGAAATATCCTACCTTACCGGGGTTGGACCGAGTCTTCTCAAAATGATTGTTGGATTTGCCAGAAAGCAACGGAGCATGTCGTGTCTTAGATTGCAATGGTAAGGTTCTTTTCCCCGAGTCATTTATAGAAGTCAGAGCTTGGAAAGGTCGAAAAGGGAACTTCTTTGCGGAACAAAAAGCACTTGAAATTATACTTGGGTGTTTCCTAGATTCATTCTTTGTATGGGCTGGTGAAGTCATGCCAGAGTTTTTCCCAGAAGTAGGCCGACTAACACATTGTTCAAAAATGCTCCTATAGAGAGAGAGAACATGCTGCTCACGATTTGCAACCTCTTCTTCCAGAAGCTCAATCTCCACTATTAGTTCTTTAGTCTAAAATGAACAAGAATGCAGGGTTACTTTCCACTAGACTTGCCACATTTGTAGCTCAAAATGAAAATTAAAAAGTGACATTGCAAGAAAAAATGAAAATAAAAAATCCACATTGCAAAATTCTATGAGCATATAAAATAAAAATAATTAATCAATGCACTTATGATAATTGGACTATGCATAGCTAGAAGATTTTTGGATATTGGGGAAGAATTCATATATGATCTGATCTTCACAGGGTTGCCAGACAGGAAAACTAATACTTAAATTGGAAATAGCAATGGCATTAGATATGTAGGCATTATATATGTGTAGAGTATGCATAATGGTCAGGATTCACACCACTCAATAGTGCTGAATATTTTGTATAGGTGACCAAAGTGATCCTAATTCCTGGATCACAGCATCTGGTTGCTAATCAAAATTTTCAGCATTTTTTGCATGGTGAATTGCTTTAATTAATATTCGATATTTCAAATAGCAGAAAGGTTGCTCTAGATTCATTTTTCCAGAAGATCTAAAAAATTTGAGGTCTCTAACTCCAGTTACCTGTGCAGCAAAATGCCTGTGTCCAGGAGATAAAGTACTAGAAGCACGACCCATTGCCCTTTCAAGCATCATCCGCATAGATTTCTCTTGCTGCAAACGTAATTGCAGCTGCTCAATCTGCAAATCAGTACATCATTTGTGAAAGAAAGTTGATACATGGATATTATCAAAACATGAAACTGATGCGTAACTGCAGATTAATGCCATAGGCAAAACTCAGTCTATGATAATGTGCTCAAACAAGCCCAGTGTTTTGTCAAGAAAGTTCAAGAGATTTTGAGAAGATCATATCATATCCGTTAATATTATGTGGATTTTTTTCACCCAAAGCATGTTGGAGCATGTGTTCCATTGCATTTGTTTCCAATGGTGATAATTTTTCTAACATTGACACGAAGAAATCAAGGTATTTCTTCCAAAACCAAAAATAGTGGTATTTTGCAAGCAAAAACATAATGGAGCCAGTCAATCTATATAGATTGCTTCACAATATGATTCACTTCACAGCCATTATACCCACTCTGTATACATAAAACCATATTGTATCAAATATTTTCAAAAAAAGATCCAGCCAAAACTTCAAGTATGGAGTTCCAAGGGACCACACAGGAAAGGATACAACACAAATTCATGTAAGCCTGCATCTAAAAATTCATGAAAGGAAGACATCCCAAGCTTACGTCTTTTTCCAACGAGTCCCGTTGTCTTGATGTAGTAGCAGTGTTAATGTTGATGGAGTATCCGTGATGAGGACTTCGTGCTCCACAAGTCCTTTCCGAAAGTGGCAATGCCTGCTAGAAGAAATTGTAGTTAGAATAGGGGCCAATTCATCCTTTTCAATCTATCTTACCTATCACTACAATGCACGTAAAGTTGAAGAATGTTGGTTGTCTTTAAATTGAAGAATTAACTTGCATAAAAAACAGTCGTACAAAATGACAAGAAAACGAATAATTAAGTAAGATTCATGATATTACATGTGATTCAATGAAGTTGTTCTGCATTGAATGTGAAACTCCATCTCTGGTACTATCCAAGTTCCTGTCCGTAGCACTGAAAAAGGAAAAAGCATAATGCTACTTAGATTGTGAAAAGATATGAGAAACCTCTATGTTACAGTGCAGTGTAATTTACATAAAATAACAATTAGTCAATATTGAAACTACTAAAAGTCCAAAAATACCAACTTAGATATGAACATCTTTTTCCATACAAACTCCATATAGGGACAGTCTTCAATAAAAAGACAGGTTATTGTGGCAAAAGACAAGCTTGGAATGGGAAGTCACTACTAGACCACAATTAGAATGAAAATACATAATAATTATGGGTCGTCCTGCTAACCACAGGTAGTGGTTAAGCTTCAAATAATGTCAAACAAAAATGATTTGTGGCACTAAAAAGTTGGGCACTAATGTCCCTAATTTCCATTTTGGGTAACTGTTTTGTTTTTGTTTTTGTTTTTTTTTGCCTTATATGGAAATTAGGGGCATTAGTACCCAACTTTTTAGTGCCACAAATCAAAACCCAATATCAAAAATTTACAATTTCAACATACATTTCACATATCCCCATGCACTTTCAATTTTTTTTTATACATTTTACACATTTCAACACACTTTTACATATTTTCCAGTCCTAACTAACACCCATTAACCGTCTTTAACATTTTCCTATTATTATTGGCAATAAAATGAAAGAAAAGCAACAAATTAAAATTATATTGTAATATGCTTGCCACTGACAAATAACAAAATTCATTCATAATTCCTTTTTTAAAAAAGATGAAAAAGAAAAAAAATCTTAAACTTGCCAAAGTCTTTCAAGTTTATGGTTTTTCATCTATCAATAACAATAAATAAATCATGTAAGTAAGAAGCTAAGAAGTGCACCTCTTAGAGCGGTAGTGTTTGGCTTTGGCATGGACATGTGAACCTGTCCCATAATCTCCATTTTCTCTCCTACCACCAGCCTCTTCATCTTCATCTACATCTACAGCAAAACCATCCATCAATTTTATATTTTCTTTCTTTTTTCTATCTTTAAATCTCTACAAGATTTTCCAAAGCTCTCACAATCTTCCACTACACAACACACTTAAACACAACTAACAATCACAAAGGAACAGAATGTGATGATAATGAGAGATAGCCCAAATGGGTACCCATAAAAATGCACAAATTTGAGTATTCCTTAATGGGTTTTGCATTAAAGTGAGTGATTTATTGAGGGGGTTTTTCTTTTTTTTATGAAGAATTTGAAATGAGAGAATTGAAGTGAGTAATAGTGGTAGTTGAATTTAAACTGGACTTGCCTCAAAAAAAGGGAGACCAGGTTAGATGCCAGGAATTGAATGCTATCACTTTTGTGTCGTTGAGAGCATTCAATGAGATGAGTTATTGATTGTACCTCCCACTCTCTCTCTCTCAACTCTCAATACTTTTCTCTCTCTAAAAGCTCAGAGAAAGGAAGGGAGTTACAGTAGAAAGAACGAAGAATGAGGCCCTACAAACTCCATTGACAAGACTCGAAAATCGAAACATTGGATTCGGATCATCTCTTCTCCTCTCGAACAGTTGGTCCTGTGTAGGGGTGCAAACGAGCCGAGCCGAGCTGACGCCGAGGCCGGCTCGTTTATCGAAATTTCGAGCTCGACCTCGATAAGTGATGGGTTCGAGCCTCGGCTCGTTAATTTTGTCGAACTCGAGCTACTGCCTTTCGATAAATTTTTTAATATTATTTATATTATTTAAATATAAATTTTAAATAAAAAGTATTATTTATATTATTTAATATATAAAAAATGCATTTATATTATTATTTATATATATATTTATATATTTTAATATATAAATAATGTATTTATATATTATTTAATATATAAATAATATATTTATTATATAATTTAATTATAGATAAACGAGTTCATTATCGAAGCTGAGCTCGGCTCGCTTACTAAACGAGCCGAGCCGAGCCGAGCCCTTATCGAGTCGAAAGCCGAGCCGAGCTTCACTCAAATGGTTCATTTGCGTTCTAGTCCTGCATACGGGTTAGGGTCCTCGTGATCGGGCCGGGCCGTGAAAATTGTCTATGCCCAATGGGCTTTACTTGTTGAGCTGTGTGAACCGTCAAAATTTTAGACTCTTGTTCAACGAACTTGATTCAAATGAACTCGTGCAAAAATAAATAAACATCCACCCCTTTTTTTCATGTATTTACATGCCTACATTTTTATGTTTTTTCATTTTTTTTTATCGGATTTGCGGGCTGAGCTAGTGGGCTATTGGGTCAAGTGATTTCAAACACTAGGCTTAGACTAAGCCCAAACCTCATTTAAGCCGGGCAACTCGCCAGGTATAGGTTTAAGCTAGGCAAAATCCCAGTGAGTTGCTAGTTTTTAAGTCAAATGATGACATTTAGTGAAAGTTGCCGATAAATTGAAAAAAATTAAATTAGTCAAATAATTTTATTTTAAAATTTATTTAGATTAGATAATTTTAGAATTTTAAATAAATGAATTGAAAAATTTTCATAAAAAAAATTGAAACAAAAGTAAGCCAAGTTTTTTTTATACATTTTCAATAAAATTTGTATTATTTTGTTTATATTGTGTTTTAAAAAAAATTAAAATTTTAAAATTTTGAAGATTATTCAAATCTAAAATTTTATTATTTGTCTCAAGATAGAAAAAATTACACTAAAAAATAAAAATAATTAAAGAAACAAATTAATTTATAATCTTACTAACAAGTGATAATCATTTTATTTAAGAAAAATTAGTGAAACATCCCTCTCCAACTTTGTGTAGTCAGAGAGGTTCAAGATATTTTGTTTTATTAGTTAAGATTCCTTGATTAAATTTCTCTATGATTATATTAGAGAAATTTCAAAATTTTTCTGTGAAATCGGAGAAATTTTTTTGTGAAAATTGAAATTTCTTTGAGTGGGGTGAAATTTTTTTGAGTCAAATTTTTTATGTGAAAATGTTAGAAACCTTGTCTACTACAAAAATATTGTACGTTCTTTATTTTATAATATCATGATCTTAAAAAAATATTTTTCATTTCTTTATTATAACTTCAAAATTATACATTTAAACCTATTATTATAAAAAGTGGTATTAAGCTATAACTAAGAAGGTCTCCGTACAAATAATTCTTGTGTAAGTAAATCTATAGTTCAACATTAACAATTTTTTCACATTACTCAAAGGTAAGATGTTTGACTTTTCATATTTATTTGATAGTTTTTTCTAATTATATAGAGAGGAAGAAAAATTTATTTGTAATGTACTTGTGTCCAGACAAATTTAAAATGTAATTTTATAATTATGCAGTGCCTATATTTTAAAGATGGGGATCTCAAACCCATTAGAAAACAAAAAAAAGGATTATAAAGTTTTTTAGGGATTAGGTACCAAAATGGTGCAAACTATTGATAATTCCGTCCTAGTAATAGAATACCTATGTCGGCGCGGGGATAACATATGATATAAAACCTCCACGTCACTATTCAATTTTTATTTAGATGGAAAAGGCAAAATTTATATTTATGCACTCAGCAATACTAAAAAATAATAATAATAACAATAATAATTAACCAAAAAAAAAAGAGAAAGACTTTCAATTACAGCTCAGTACCATCTACTCATACCATCACTCCATGGTATTATCTTAATAAAAGTCTTACACATACATTATTAATAATTAATAGTAATAGAATCATTGTTATTGAATGAAGGCACTTAGGGCACATTTGGTTATTCAAAAGAAATGTTTATTTCACATTTGATTATACAATATGATGATAAAGCAGCATAGTTAGAGACTATGACTCTTCTGTGATTAATTTGGATTATTTTGAAAAAATAGTTATAATCAGCATTTTGGTTAAAAGTTGATTATAAACTGATTATAATCACCTTTTGTGAGAAAAGAAAGTGAGTTATAATCTGGGAAGTGGATTATAACTCACTTCCCAAAAGACCCCTAGTAAGTTATAAAACAAAATTTTGATTGGTCAATAGATTGTGATAGGCATAGATTTGAAATAAAGAATAAAATTGCATGATTATTTGCACTTACTAAATTATTTTCTAAAATAATTAATAACTTACTTCATCCTATGAACTTGAGATAGAGGAATAGGATTAAAGTTTATTGACAAAATTATCAATCATAATTGTCAACCTTAATCTGGTCCCTCCCAAACATGGATGAGAAAATATACACTATCCTTCACAATCCCTACTTACCCTTCTTATTCTCATTCTTATCTGACAACCAAATGTGACCTTATTATAATTATGGACAAACCATACCAATAATTTTTGTACTTTATTTCTTGTATCAATTTAAACTATGTATTTTTAATTACATTAATTTTACTCTTTAATTTTTATATCGTGTCAACTTAGTTCAATTGATAAAATTTATTAAGAAATTAGACGAAAACTGAAGGCAAAAATCGATTGCAATGGATGAAAGCGGTGGTGTGGAAAATATGAACAGGCGAAAGGGAAACGGCAAATAAATCATTTTGGTGCTAATATTTATTTAACTTTTTAATGATGAAAATTGAAAGTCAAATTAATTCAATTAGAATTACAAGAACTAAAAAAAATAAAAATATACTAACTAAAATAACCATTTGTCTGCTTTACCCTACCATTATCATTAGTTAAAGGTTGGAATGTCCTACATTAAAAGGGGTATATCTCATCAAACCATTTATAATACTGATTGCAATGGAGCTTACATTGATAATATATTCCATTCAATCATGGTTATCACCACCACCCTGGTTTTTAAATTCCTTGTTTGTTTGTCTATTAATGTCTCTTAATTAATTAACTTAGTTGTTTCTATGCTCATAATGCCCTATTATATCAAATTAAGGCCGGTGGGGTGGCGCCAATCAGACGGTGCCAACTCAGCCACATGGGTCCCATGGTCGGTGCTTGTTGTGGCCATTGCCAAAGTTGTCGTGCTATATATACATATCAATACAACACAAAACACTCAAATTGTAGCAAAAGTACAAATTTTTTTGGTGAATTAGTTCACTTGAGAGCTTAATTAGTTCAATCTCTGTGGGTTTTTGAGTGATAAAAAAAATGGTGAAGTTGGCTTTTGGTAGCATTGGTGAGTCATTGAGTGTTGGGTCACTTAAATCTTATCTATCTGAGTTCATTGCAACCCTTCTCTTTGTTTTTGCTGGTGTTGGATCTGCAATTGCTTACAGTGAGTGCAAATATTTGTCATGATTTTTTTTAATTAAAAATAATAATAATAATATTTCACTAAATAAATTTTACTATCTTTTTCCGACTCTTATGTGAAACACGGGTACAAATAGGAATACTTTTTTACTAAATAATAATACTTTTTTCAATTATTATTGGATATCATTTCTTTTTATGCTACCTCTCAGTTATTACTAGCATTTTATACAGTTTTAACCCCTCAATCCAACAACAAAAACAAAAACAAAAAAAAAAAAGAAGAAAAAGAAAAAAAGAGAGGAGGGAAATAGCAAATCAGTGACAACTTCAAAAATAAATATCGATTTTATTGTAACAAAGTTTTTCATTAATTTGTAAATATTTTCCGTATTTCACTGAAATGATATTCCCCCCCCCCCCCCCCAAAAAAAATGGCAAACTATAATTTCTGGCTTAACAATAGGTCTTAAATTGAATTTCATTTGTCAAAAGATATATATAAATAAATAGTTATATATAATATGATGATGTGGCAGGTAAGCTGACATCAGGAGCAGCATTGGACCCAGCAGGGCTAGTAGCAGTGGCCGTAGCCCATGCATTTGCACTCTTTGTTGGAGTGTCCATGGCAGCCAACATCTCAGGTGGTCATTTGAATCCAGCTGTCACCTTTGGATTGGCCATTGGAGGCAACATCACCATCCTAAATGGCATCTTCTATTGGATTGCCCAAGTTCTTGGCTCCATCGTGGCTTGCCTCCTCCTCAAATTCGTTACCGATGGCATGGTATCTCTATCTCTCTTAAGAAAATTGTTAAAATAAACAAGTATCATAACATGAATGGTGTAAAACAATACTCCAAGACTTACTCTTATATAATTAGATGATTAAAAGGGCAAAGGTTTGAGAAACAATACTCCAAAACTTACTCTTATATAATTAGATGATTAAAAGGGCAAAGGTTTGAGAGTTTGCGTTGAAACTCAGGACAAGATTCTTAGTTATTAATTTTAAATCATTAATTTTTTGTCAAACAAGTATCATAACATGAGCGGTGTGAAACAATACTTTAAAACTTACTCCTATATAATTAGATGATTGAAAGGACAAAGGTTTGAGAGTTTGCGTTGAAACTCAGGACAAGATTCTTAGTTATTAATTTTAAATCATTAATTTTTTGTCAAACAAGTATCATAACATGAGCCGTGTGAAACAATACTTTAAAACTTACTCCTATATAATTAGATGATTGAAAGGACAAAGGTTTGAGAGTCTACGTTGAGACTCGGGGACAAGACTCTCGGTTATTAATTTTAAATCATTAATTTTTTGTCATAATGAGACTCGGGTAAGTTATGGTTTAAGTCAATTTTGAGAAAGTGCTTACAGATTCCCTACATTTAGGGATGGTAATAGAAATCCTACTCCATGGATACCCATGAAGATGTGTTGTTGCACATCTTTGTCATTCTACTTGTTTAAAGCCCTCATGTCCAACTTTCAGCTAGTAGAGACTCCTATAGTCATAAGCAAAGAGAGTTGCCACACGTTGATTGCTCCCTCCTACACCCCTTATTTAATGAGAAATAAAAGAAAACTAAAAAAAAAAAAAAAGGGCGGAAATTGATTTCATTAATTTTTTCTTCTCTTCAGAAATTCACACACAGTTAATATCACACCATATTAAAAAAATTAATGGTGAATTCCCTATACTTTTTTGTAAAACAAAAATAATAGTCAACCAATGATGACATAAAAAATAAGATAATTACCTAATCTAGTATCGAAGACTTCTACCACTAATTAATTAATTAATTAAAAGATACATAACATCATACCAGTGAAATTATTTTTAAATCCAATTTTCCCACGTAACAATTTTGTGTGGCGTTTCACAGGCAATCCCAACCCATGCAGTCTCATCCGGGATGAATGCATTCGAAGGAGTGGTGATGGAGATAGTCATAACCTTTGCCCTAGTTTATACCGTCTATGCCACCGCCGCAGACCCCAAGAAGGGCTCCGTCGGCATAGTCGCACCCATCGCAATTGGGTTCATTGTTGGTGCCAACATCTTAGCTGCTGGTCCATTCAGCGGTGGCTCGATGAACCCAGCTCGCTCATCTGGGCCAGCTGTGGTCAGCGGAGACTTCTCCGAGATTTGGATCTACTGGGTCGGCCCACTTATTGGTGGAGGCTTGGCTGGCTTGATCTATGGTGATATCTTTATTGGGTCATATGGTGCACTCCCAGCCTCTGAAGATTATGCTTAAATAGCCGAAAAAATGCAGAAATTATCACGTGGATCGGGAACACCAGCGTGATCATGTGCCTGTTTAATTACAAGCATTCAAGTGTTGGGCATAAGGCGACGTGGTGTTTTGGAAACACCAGATAACTTCTCCGAAAAATGGGGACTATCTTCTTGTGCTGTGCTGTGTGTGTCGATTGTCAAATGTTTGTGGTGTCTTTCTTTTGGTGATGAGGTGTGCTTGTACTTTACACTAATGTTAATAAAAACAGAAGTAGATTATTTCTCAGTTTTGTGTTGACCACTTTTTTGTTATTTTTTTTTTTATCTAGAATAGGAGAAGGCATCAGCCGGGCTGGGTCGGGCTAGCTTGAAAAAGTAAAAAATTGTTATGCCCAAACTCAGGCCGCCTCAACATCAAACTAAAAAATTTATCATAAACCTAATCCTAAAATAATATTACAATCTCAAGCTCATTCAATAAATCCATATATTAGATAAAAAAAAAGCAAAAATTACAAACTAAACATTATTAATTTTTAAGTTGAGTTCACACAGCATCAAGAAACTTCCAGAAGGATCAAATCAAGAAAATGGAAGAATTCTTGATCATCAGATCAGAGCATATCTTTTTTGAAACTCATATATGGTTCAGGACTAGCAATGTCATTGTTAAATTCCTGAATTTCATAATTGCTAATAAGGCCAATCAAAATTCTATAATGGCTCAGCATGGAAAATTTGGTGTTTAAACAATTTAAAATAATAAATCATATGTACATACAGGTTGTGTGCCTTTTCTCCTTGACTGCTCCTCAGAATACGACAGTCTTGTTTTCCTCGTAAGGCAGCACCCGCAATTCACAGTAAGATTTTATTGCCTTCGTGAGGCACTGTTTCTCGAGGTTCTCTGATTTCTGTATGAAACTCTGTAAATTATCTCTGTGCGAAACACTCTCAACCTGGATGGGGACAATAACGAACTTTATTAAGAAAGTGTGAGACCCAACATGATAACAATTTCTGTTATTATGCATGATTTAAACGGTAAAATTAACCAAGAAAAACAACATTTTCTATGCCTGAAGAGAAAGTGCTGAAAATAGCAAATGGTCCTGCATGCAAGCAGATGAAGTGATCAAAAACAAATTTCAGCAGAGGTGTCAGAAGAATTCAATGTATGATCAAAACTCACCTTAATTTCAAATTTGTATCTTGGAACTCACTTATGCAGCAATTTTGTTGAATTTTATAAGAAATTTACTAGGGGAATTACAAACAATCCAGGTTTTAAAACTCTTACAATATACTACAGAAAGAGATTTATGAAGTATTATGACTGTCATCGTATGGCTCATACATCACATTTTTTTCATTAGTGGCTCTGTATTTCATCAGACCAAGCTCTATATAGCATTTCAAATTGCTACTTTTGGTGCTAAAGTTGAGCTGCACTGGGTGATTATAGAGAAGCAATATAATGGGTGATGGAAGTATTGAAGTTAGGCTTAATTTTAAGAGGATGGACCAAGAGATTCAGTGTCAGGCTTATGTCTTGGACAATTGAAACCATCCCACCCAGAATGATCCTACTTGAAAAGATAAATGATAAATGATCAAGAAAGCAGAGGAAAAAATGAAGACTGATAAAGAAGTTCTCCAATAGAATAGAAGCCTTTTAATCACTTTTGCAAACAATTTGGCGGCATCCAAGCCAGTCCCACTGGGTTCCCTAAACCTCCAAGTATGCAACAGATGCCACTTGCACATATTCTAACCCTAACTCAAGCATCTTCTCAAGACCTTGTTAGCATTCCAAATCTAGAATTTCTAGGTTAACAAAATAATTGAAGGTTAAATGGAGGTGACATTAATTGCAATGGTAAATAAGAGAATAATCACCATTTGTTCGATAATAGCCCCTGCATCAAGTTCTTCAGTTACAAAGTGACTTGTTGCACCAATTAATTTCACTCCAGCATCAAAGGCCTGAAAATATGATTAAAAAAAAATTAAACATACATAAAGAACCAGGGAGAAATTGAAGGCGGGGACACCACATAATCCATCAGAGTATCAAAATGGAACCTGTTTAGAAGGATTTCCGCCCTTGAATGATGGCAAAAGGCCATGGTGAATGTTAATTATATCCTTTCCATAACTATTTAAAAAATTTCCAGATAATACCTGCATGAATAAAAATTGGTGTTATCAATCTCAAAATGCAATGGTTGATCTAATTATATCATTATATGTGTGCAAGTTATATCAAAAGTGGTAAAGCATCAAGTAGTATGCTATGAATGTTTTGATCATCCATTGATAAATAGGCTGAAAGAAAAAGCAGGGAGAATCTCATTTTCTACTATCAGAGTTCTGAAATTTTAGCAGGGGGAGAAAAAATACACAGAAATCATCTTACTTGATAATGAAAAGATATTAGATATTTGTAGGAACGGAATATCTCAACATGTGGTTTACCTGCATGTATCTAGCAAGTGCTATAAAATCAGTATCTTGTACCAAATCCAAGATCTCTGCCTCTCTCTTATTCCCTTTAGTTGTGTGCAAATAATGATAGGGGATCCCATGCCTTTCAAGAAATCGAATTACATGAGTGTTTGGTCCTCTATCATGATTGCTGGCAAGTAGATGCATTAAATGTTGTTAGGCAACACATTTGAATCCAAAAATTCAGTGATAACAGGTAGCATTCTTCAATCTTTACCTTATTATGCAAGTTATATCCACCGGAAGTCTTCCATCCTGCCATCCATGCAACAAATCGGCCAGACAATGATCCTGCACCGACATTAAGACAGCTTCAGCAACTGAAAATGTAAAAAGCATTACACCTTATGGTTTTGCATGCTTTAGTTTCAAGTTCTAGTATTGCTCTCTATCACTTTATACAGAGCAAAGTAACGTCTTTAAAGATTAAAACACACCTGCTTCGAAGCAAGAACTGCAATCTTGTATTTGGGTTCAAGAGCGGGCACTCGGACAACAGACTTCATTGCATTGAACATCTTTGACAGCTTCAGGAAGTCCTCTTCCATTTGCACCCGCGGCCATGTTGCAGGATCAAAGACAAATTCACTGTCAAGTTGCAGCAGAATACAGCATAGTTAGATTTTGTGGCATCATATTATCAGATTTTTGTCACGTCAAGCTAATCACTACA
Source organism: Camellia lanceoleosa (assembly GCA_025200525.1). Lineage (NCBI taxonomy): Eukaryota > Viridiplantae > Streptophyta > Magnoliopsida > Ericales > Theaceae > Camellia > Camellia lanceoleosa. Next base: position 155,794,469 of record CM045769.1, on the reverse strand, counting down.
CTGCAGAGTAAAATGCAACATCACATCTGCTGCAGAATGTGAAAATTATTAGCAGCAGTCTGCAAGTCAATACCTCTTTCAGTTATTGGCAAGGTTTTAAAAAGCGACTGCAACCGTTACATAACGGTTGTAGTGGTTATCGCCACCTGTTACGGCCGCTATAGCGGTGTGACCGAAATTTACGTGTAACGGCCATTTCGGTGTTACGTAACGGCCGTAACGGTCTGTTAGACACCGTTACAACCTTTTACAATATTTTGAATAACTTATTTTTTCCAAAAAAAAAAATTCAAAAGCTTACAAAAAATGAACAAATACAAGAGATCCAAGTCCAAAGAAAAAATCTTTTATGAATTTTTTTTCTTTATAATTTTTTTTTAAAAAATTTATGCCACAAAAAAGGAACAAATACAAGTGATCCAAACCAAAAAAAAAAAAAAATCTTATATGAATTTTTTTCTTTATAATTTTTTAAAAAAAATTTATGCCACAAAAAAAGAACAAATACAAGTGATCCAAACCCCAAAAAAAAAATCTTATATGAATTTTTTTTCTTTATGGCACAATTTTTATTTTATAATCTTTTCATTTAATAATTGTGAATATTTTTTATTCAGTTAGTTCAGGTATTGGTAAAAAATAATTTGTAGACATTTAAAATCAATTATTCTTAAAATCATTAACTATTGAAATAAAATGTAAAAAACTCATTTTATAATGATTTGAAAATATGAAATATATTAGATCATACTTAAAAATTAACAAAAATTGATCAAAATTTAGTTTAAATCCTAATAAATGTGATTCTGAAAAGAAATAAAAAAAAATGTGTATCGGTAAGTTTTTTTCATGTTGTGCGAAAAAATAAAAATAAAAATAAATCATGGTTCCAGTTACCGCAACCGTTGTGCTACGGCCTTTACACACCGCAACCGCTACCACGTCACCACAGCCGTTACGGCGACCGCAACCGCTGTTCAAAACCTTGCTCTTAACTATCTAGACATTTGTAAACTAAATGATCCTTGCTTAAGCAAGCAGCATGTGGATTTTGGCTTATTTCTATATATCCAATGAAAGCTATCACTTGTGATGGAGAATCTGGCATTTGAAGAAAGAAACTACCTCACTATTTAAATTCTCCTTTAGTCTAATCATTTGAAGGAAGGGGCCATAATTCATTCTTCAAATTCTTACTTATTTTTTCTCTAGCAAAACTGGAATTAGATGCCAAGAATGCTTTTGCTAGAAAGCCTAATATTTTCAAAACCCACAATTCAAATTTATAATCCCTATCCATTTCGTTTCCAAAAGCTAAGAATTGATACAAAACTGTACAGACTTCAACACAAAGCACAATCCTGTGAGGACTTCAAGTTGCAAAATTTGGGCCTCTAGCATTTCCCCATATACTTCAATGACAAATGGATACAATATTTCCCTTATGCACAATCATTTCAAACTACACCTTCTACTTCTTCTTGAAAAACTAATACAAGAAACAAAGACTAATATGATTAAAGATCCAATTCTCAAATTTGAGATTTGTATCTTCTTTTCTTCTTCTTTTTTTTTGGTCACTTTCCCACCCAAATGTGTAGAGCTCGCTAGAATAAGTACAACTACGGCATATGTTAGGACACACAATCAAATAACATGTAGTAGGCATTCTAATTCTTTTTGTTTTCTAGCAAAAATATGAATTAGAGCATCTCCGATCCTTCACCAATTCCTTCATGTGAATTTGATGACAAAAGTGCTAAAAGTAAGCTCCAATCATTTCATCAAATTTGTATCAAATCAAGGAAGAGAGCCAATTTTTTCATTAAATCACCAAATTTCCAACAGCCATATTTTTACCAAAATCTCACAAAACTTTAAAACAGAGTAAGAATTGAAAATGGTTTTCTTTCATAAAAATTGTCAAAAGAGGTTTTTTTGGGGATAAAAGCTGTGAATTATTGTAAAGATATCCGATTAAATAAAAACAAAAAAAAGATTTAAAGATTGAAGTGCTCTATATCATATCAAACTTTTAACCAAAATTTCACTCGAATATCTTGATTTGAATATACAATCAATCAAATTCAGAAATATAATTGAAGTTATGGAAAAAAGAAAGACCTTCTGGAATAGAAGACTTGCTTGTTTTGGGGAACAAAGATGTCGGCACTCAGTATGTTCCCACCTCTCGAAGCAATGCATTCCGACAACTTTGCGACAATGCCGAGCTCATCCTAATAACACAGATCAAAAAAATGAATACAATTGTTATAGATTTGACCTAATTTAGATGCAGAGACACCAAAATGAAGGAGAGAGAGAATGAAGATTTATTTGAAGAATTGAAACAATGTAAAAATGGAGATAGAGTACAGGGCAATGGAAGACGTGAATGCCATGGATGAGAGCGGGGGCGTCAGAGAGGTCGATGGAGTCGCCGACCAATTTGAGTGATTTGAAGGACCTTCTTGTAAATCCCAAAACTTGAGGGATTCTTGAGTTCACTCTTCTCAGGAAGCTCATTTCTCATGCCTCTCGCTCTCTCTCAGTTTCTCTCTCTCTAGAGTGGTGCGGAGCCACCCACCCACCATAGGTGGGGGGAGTACCTGAGCTTGGAGTAGTTTTGTTACCGGCCAAGTCTACACATTTAATCAAATATTATTTTAATAATAATTATATTTTAGTTTAATGATTATAACGAATATTCACATTATATCTTAGTTTAATGATTATAACGAATATTCACTCACATCTATCATATTATATAAAAATATTTTTTATATATATTTTTTTAAAAATAAAATACATCTCAATGTGTACATTTTGTTTCAATCATAAGGGAGTTGAGTTATTTGGAAGGCCAACAATAAATTTTAAAGTTTAATCTATAGTTAATGGATAGTGCAGTGTAAATTGATGTGAATTGATGTTATTCTAGAAGATTTGGTGGTATTTTGTACAATTTTACTGACAATGAATCGAATCGGTATTTTTTTTTTTAATTTCAAATTTGATCAATTTTTTAAATTTTTTTAAGATACAAAATTTTAAAAGAAAAATAAAATATAAATTACACCAACTTACTTGAAATTTAAACATAATATAATTAATCTTATTGTCGGGACATATTTTAAGAGTGACAGCACGTGACCAAGGTGATGCCAAAGTATCAGCCGAAGTGCCACGTGGCCTGGTTATGATGCCGAGGTGATCTCGACTAGGCCGAGGTTATCTGCAGGGATATCGGAATCCGAGATGAGCGAATAAGGGACAAGAGTCCTAAAATAAGAGAGGATCTTAGTCTGGATAAAGATAAAGTTCTTAGGGAGTTTATCCCTATCTAGCTGAGAGTTCAGGATGTGCATTGAGCCTGAGTCCACAGGAGTGAGGCTTCTGCAGGGTTCATGTCAGTGCTGACTATAAAAGCAAGGCACCCTCATAGGACTGAGATATGTGTGATATACTGTAAGTAGTAAGTTCTTTCTTGTGAGCTAAGCACAATTAGCTATCTTTGAGAGATAATTACTGACTTAATTGTCGGAGTGCCCCCAAGTGGACGAATCACCGTTGGATTCTTATCTTTCAGTGACAAGTTGTTCGGGCTTAATCTATTCTGCTGGTGCTCTCCTGCTGAGTTTCCCTGTTTGGTTGTGTGGTCAAAAATCAACACCCACAATTGACGCCGTCTGTGGAAAACGTAAGGAGAATAGATGGCCAACGGCGGACATAAGGAAAAGATCGGGGACGACATCCCAAGTAGGAGTGGAAAGCATACCGACCCAAACGTAGAGGAAGAAAACCATAACGAAGGAGCACAAGATCAGAATCCCGAGAAGAAGGACATTGGCCAAGAGGCAGACGCACTGAAGAAAGTAGGCCGAGACGAGTACTATAACAAAAGTGACCTCTAGGTATGGAAAGATAGATGTCTGAGGAGGGATGGTGAGATGAAGGAAATGGCAAACAAGTTGGCAGACTTACAATCGGTTGTCAACTTCATGAAGCAGAACAACGTCATGTAACTACCGTTTCCATTGAAGGACACGCCGATTCCAGCGGCCAGGAACGATGCTCAGAAAGGGGGGCATAAAGCAGTCCCAGCAGTCTCTTAGCATGACAAGGTAAATGAGCGCTCACACCGACCTTCACGGGACGCCGAGCTAGCAAAATCAATGAAAGGAGAGTCTTAGAGGACGCTTCGTACCAAAGGAACGTACGCCAAGGAACATCGGCACGTTCAAGGGAAGGAACTTTGTTTTGATACAGTAAACGAAGAAAAGTTCAAGAGGATGCATAACAACACTAGGACATCGCACCAGAGAGGCTGAAGTCCGTTGACAGCCGCGCTTCCGGTCGGACTAAAGAGGATTTGAGGGACTACCTCCAAAGGAGGCGACAAAATGCAGATGTCACATCACCTGTCAAGCCAAGAACACCGTTCTCAGTAGAGTTGGATAGGTTTGAGGCCCCAAAAAGGTTCCATATGTTAAGGTTCCAGATATATGACAGTAAGTCAGATCCGAACTTTTACGTCGGCTTATACCTGAATTCAATGGCCTTATATACTGGGAACGAACCGTTGCTGTGCAAGGTGTTCCCCTCATCCTTTAGGGAAATTGCATCGGATTAGTTTCATAAGTTGCCGAAAGGAACTATGAAGAGTTGGGAAGGCCTGTCCAAGATGTTTGTGGCCAGGTTTGTCACAAACAAGTTGCAACCATTAAAGGTAGACTCCCTGATGGCTTTGAAAATTAGTGAATGTGAGAGCCTTAGGGCTTATGCCAAAAGGTATTATGAGGTGTTCAACCGAATAGCACGATGCAACCAGGAGTTGGAGGTCGTATCTTTTAAGAACAGCCTTGAAGATGACTGCATGCTTCAAAAGTCGATGGCAAAGACTCTGCCAAAGAGTATGGAGGAGCTCATGGTAAGGATCGAGAAATATGCCAGAGCAGAAGAGGATACACCAAGAGCAAAGACACCAAAGCTGGAAAAGATAAACGACTCATCAAAGTGAGGTCGAGGTAATACCGGAGTCAATAGATAAGAAACATGACTAAGGACTGCACAGACAGTCACCACTGTGTTCCGGATCTCGGTTTATAAAGTTCTAGAAAGGATTATGAACCAGTCGTATTACAGAGCGCCGAAGAAGATCCTTCGCGAATTTATGGAGAGAAGTCTGGGAAAGCATTGTACCTACCACAATGAAGATGAACACCTGACGCAGGGTTGTAGAGCACTAAAGGCGCATTTGGAAGATCTGGTCAGACAAGGTCAGAACGAGGGAAGAGCAGGTAAGGCTGCCCTAGGCACCGACAACACCACCTCTACTCGCATCACAACCACAAACAGACGAACCTCGAGTGATCAATCTGATTCACTCGAGGGTCAATGAGAACGAGGTACGTGGGGAGACTCAATAGGTAAAGTACTTACAACATATGTATCAGGTCCAGCAAAAGAGGCCTAGGATAGACGAGTACTAGGGACCAATGGTGTCATTTACTGAAGTTGACCTAGATATGGTGCAGTATCCATACAACAATGCTTTAGTAGTAACCCTCAAGATTGGACAATGCCAGGTGAGGTGCATTTCGATTGACCAAGGCAGCTCTTGTGACATCATATATGTCAGATGTTACAAGGAACTTGGTCTTCACAGAGATGATTTGGAGTACTCCAACAGCCCAATGGTCAGGTTCAATGGAACGCCGACATGGCCCCTGGGGGCAATAAATTTGAAGGTGCAGGTAGGCACTAAGAAGGTAAGTATAGAGTTCACAGTAATTGATACCCCATCCCCTTACAATGTTATCCTGGAAAGTCCATGGTTGTACGCAGTGAGGGTTATCCCCTCGACACTGCACTAGCTGTTGCGGTTCCTAACAGAGCATGGAATTGAGGAGGTCAGAGGGGATCAGGTGCAGGCAAAGAATTGCTCCATGGCAGCAATGAGATCCACCTGCAACATGCGAGAAACAGAAACAGTAGAGATTAAGGACAAGGACATGGAGGTCCTGGATGACGTCGGTAAATAGCCAGCCGACAAAAGGGAGGAAGCCTTAAAGAAAATTCTAGTCCAACAAGGGGATGAAGAACGCTTCTTTTTTCTTGGCTCAGGCTTAGCCGAGGAGGAGGAGAAGGAGTTAGAGTCATTCTTGTGAGCAAACATAGAGGTGTTTGCCTAGACGCCATACGAGATGCATGACATTGATCCCGAGGTCACTTGTCATAGACTAAATGTAGACAGGTTAGCTAAACCTGTCATTCAGCAAGTAAGGAGGCCAACGTTGATTCATGTGAAGGCAGTAGAGGAGGAAGTTGACAAATTATTGGAGACCAGAACCATTCGGGAGGTCAACAACCCAACTTGGTTGCCAAACACAGTAGTTGTGAAAAATAAGAATGGGAAGTGGAGGGTCTGCGTGAACTTCACCAGCCTGAATAAGGCTTGTTCCAAAGACAGTTTCCCACTCCCTAAGATCGATCAATTAGTAGATGCCACTTCGGGACATGGAAGGATGAGCTTCCTGAATGCTTACAGAGGGTACTATTAGATAACAATGTATCCCTTCGACGAGGAGAATACTGCATTTATCACCCTAAAAGGGCTGTATTGTTACAGAGTGATGCCTTTCTGGTTGAAAAATGTAGGAGCAACCTACCAGAGATTGGTGACCAAGATGTTTAGACATCTGATTGGCAAAATAGTGGAAGTGTATAGTGATGACATGGTCGTAAAGACCAAAGAGCCTGAGAATCACCTGGCCGACTTAAAGGCAATTTTTGACATCCTGGGGACATATTGACTCCGACTCAATGCTTCGAAATGTGCATTTGGAGTCGGGGTCTGGTAAGTTCCTGGGATACTTAGTTACAAGAAAGGGTATCAAAGCAAGCCTGGATCAAATTAAGACCATCATTGACTTGAGAAGCTCGATATTGGCTAAACAAGTGCAGATGTTGACTGGAAGGGCCGCAACCGTGAACAGGTTTATAAGCAGAAGTTCGGATAAGTGTAATTCATTTTTTAGCTTATTGAAAAAGGCCACAGATTTCTTGTGGACAGGGGAATGTGAAGGCGCCTTGGCCGACTTAAAAAAGTACTCAACTCCACTTCTGTCAAATCTAGTACCTGGAGATGAACTATTCATATACTTGGCCGTTTCAGAGCACGCAATGAGTGCAGTGATAATCAGAGAAGAGAAGGGAGAACAAATGGCAACATACTATGTGAGTAAAATCTTAGCAAGTGCAGAGATCATGTATTTACCCTTGGAATTCATGCAATATAATTTCGGAGTAATCATACATTCACACATACATACATTCATACACGCATTCATACGTGCATTTGTTCATTTGTTTTGTTCCCGTATATATGTATCCACAATACTTTTTCTAATATTTATTCAATCAACATTGCTCAGCAATGTGATTCGGAAGTAGCATCTGTTTATGCCACGAACTCAGAACAAAAAACTTTCATTTCTTGTGTGAAAGAAAGCGAAAGTTTTGGGGCTATTGTGCGAGCCAGAAAAATATCCTAGCTATAAGGGTAAAATATCCTAAACAAAGATGATCCATCTCCTATAAAAGGAGGGGACCCCATACACAAGAGGTATGCCTTATTTTTCCTTCCACAGAGCACACACACTCTTTAAACCTTGATCTTCTCTCTTTGATCTATTTTGGCTAACTTTATCATCGGAGTGTCTCCGAGCGGCAACCCCGGTTGGGTAGTGCCAATCATGCTCATCTGTGCAGATCTACAAGGGTAAAGCTTATCTTTTCTCTAAACCTTGATCTTCTCTGTTTGATCTATTTTGGCTAACTTTATCATCGGAGTGTCTTCGCCTGACAACCCTGGTTGGTAGGGCTGGGCAACCAACCCACCCGCCTTAAACAGCCGACTCTACCCTACCACATGATGCTGGGCGGTTTCGATGTAGGTAGGTGGGCGGGTCAAAATTCACAAAGTTGGTTCGGTCGAACCCGACCAAGAACCCATGATTTTTTTTTTTTTTTAAAGAAAAAATAACTAGTTATTATTATTTTTTTTGCATTTTGGATAGATGGAGATAACTAATTATTATTTTTATTTTTACATTTTGGATGAAAGTAAAATTTATTATATGGGTACTTATATACATTATCATGATCTAATGATATTTAAATTAGTATTACTAGTTTGACTTTTATTTATATTACAAACCCCAGATTATAAGGATTATTAGTGTTGTTCATCTCAAATCAAATGTCCCCGTTATCACTCTCTCGCTGTTACATACTTCGATGCCGCAATCAACGTGTATTCCAACTTCCACTATTTGACAACCACAAAAGGAAAGGAAAATTTATAAATAAGGAAAAAAATAAAAAAATAAATCAGACTTTCATCTTTGTAATTAAATTAATCTTAAAATTTCAATTTCATTAATTTAAATCTTAATTTGTTTTTAATTTTCAATTTAAATTATCAATTTATTTTCGTTAATTAAAATCGATAAAAAATAATATTTTAGTCATTAAACTTAATATAATTATACATAAAATATCTAAAATATCATTCATTAAATTTAATAATTAAAATATTAATTTTTTCTCCCTAATTTTACTTAACGAAAATAAACAAATAGTTTAACTAAAAAATAATATTTTAGTCATTAAACTCTTCTATAAAAAAAAAAAAAAAGTGTTTAGAAAGTAACAAAAAATGTCAAATTTGCTTAAGTTTAAAAAAAAAAAAAAAAAAAAAAAAAAATCTAAAAACCAAAACCGCACCCAAGACAACACTGCTGAATGAAGCGCGCAGTTCTGGGTCCATTTTTAAACCGCATAAGTGCGGTTTGAATCGATTCGGATTTTGACCAAGAACCCGCCAAAACCGATCCGTGAGCAGCCCTACTGGTTGGGTGGTGTTGATCATGTTCATATTTGCAGATCTACAGAGGTAAAGCTCATCTCTTTGTTGGATTTCTATAATTCATGTGAAAGGATTTTCCTGATCTCACATTAATACATATAAAAAATATTAAATTAATAAATAAAATAAAATAAAATATCACATCTTATTCATTAATCAATCATTTTTTTTCTGTCACGACTATCTATTCAACTACAAAAAAGATTACAAATCATTTCAAATATAACTTTTTTTTCCTCTAAAAAAAAAACAAAAAAAACCAACTAAAATAATTAAGTTTTCAAAAGGGAAAAAATGAATAAAAATTTAAAAAGAGAACCAATTAAAAGTGAATTTAAATTATTTAAATCAAAATAATAAAAATTAAAATAAAATTTGAGTCAAACTCGATGAATTTTTTTTTAAAAATTTTGTGTAATTTGCAGGAAAAAAAAGAATGAAGAATAAAGAAAGAAAGGGGCCGCTGACAAACCAACCAAGCCTGAATTTGGGAATCAGATGGTCGTCTTCCAGCCATCGCCACACTAGCACTGGAATTCCATCGTCTCTTTCTCTTGCTGTATACACCAACGATGCCTGTAAGTCTCTCTCTCTCTCTCTGTGTGAATTTGGATGTAGATCTTGTTTGATCAATGTGAGGAGTCTAGGGTTAAATTACGTACATATTGAGTGAGTACATACATGTTTGTGATTGGGTATGTGTTTTCAGTTCAGGAGGGTGATAGAGGTTGAACCACCGAGCCCTCTTCGCTACATAATCGGAGCAGCGATCATGATGATCGGCGTCGTATTACCCGTCGGATTCATGATGTTCCGTAACAAGCGTGTTCCCTCCTCTTCCTCTTACTCCAAACAGACGTAGGTCTATATGTATATATGTATTGTAGTTATTTGTGATTTTGATTTTTGGTTCTTCTTTTTTTTTTTTTTTTGAGGATTTTTGAAGTGGGTCTCAAACTAAAATTGCGAAATTAAATTTCTTTGGTGATTCAGGAACAAAGTTTTGATGTAAGAGGCATAGATAATCGCTTTTCATTTGGGTTGTGGAGGTGGTTGAATTGTGATCAAGAAGAAGAAAGAAGAGCCTATAAATAGTTCAACTTGAATTTCTGGCATATGGGTTTTATGGAATTATAGCTTCAAATCTATGAATGACAATGCTTGTGATCATTCTCTGTTTTCATTTTCTTTCTGGGAGCTCTATTGATGTTTACTTCTTGTTTACTTGGACTCAAATACAGTTTTTTCTTGAAATTTCTTTGAAAGTACACTTATGCATTTGTGTCGTTATTTGGAATGGAATTCACAAATTAATGTTTTGAATGATTGCAATCAAAAGGGAGGTCCTTCCAATAATGTGTCTTTGTGCATGATGTTGTAAGGTATGATTATATGTTTTGGTTCTGTTAATTCTTGAATGTTTTCTGTCAAGTTGAATTGTGATCCTTGATTTATGTAAAACCTGGTGGATTATTTGATAGATTTTTGTGTTTTCCCATATTACGTAAATTTGATTTTCTTTAACCAAAAATGTGAACTTAGAGACTACTTTCAGTGACTTGAGTTTTTGATAGTGTAATCTTCTAAACAAATGAGCTGTTACGTGGAGCTTATTCTTGATGTTCTATCAATCTTGAAACTCTTAAGATGGATACACGGCAGGCATGCTATTAGAAGGTTTAAGCTGGTTGATCAGATTGCGATGTTTGTGTGATTTCATGATAATTGTAGGCAAATATAGTATGAGATTCTATGTGACAAGGTATTGTGTAAATTGCAAAGATCATTATTTAACTAAAATTTTGAAGCATGTTAAGAGACACATGATATGACCAAAAGCAAAGTGATGATGGTGTGAGTTATCGAGGATCTTCAACAGTTTGGTATATGGATGTGAACTAAGCACAACTCCGATGGAAACTAGAACTTTCATGGCAGCTCTGAAAGGTTTTACAGGTTTGGACTTTTATAGATTCTAGTATATACTTGCAGTGGTTGTGGTGGAGGTGTCACTTCAGCTTACAACACTTTGTGTTAGTCATTTGCACATGAAATGTCAGAATTCATAACCAGGGACACGGTTTAGATTCTATGTGTTAGAATGCAATCACCTTCTCTTATGCTTCTATTAGGTCTTTCCTACAAACACATAATGCACTTGGATGATGGACACCCTGTTCATGATTGGGGTTTTTGGTTCTTCTCAAATGGGAACAATATGAATTTTGCACTGGATATGACCTATTATTAGTTGATAATGTCAGCATTAGTTGTTTTCATCATTCTAATCATTCTTTTCTTCATACATGATTTGGAACAGCCAAATCATTCTATGGTTGTTATCGAGTTGTACTACTCAAAATCATTTTTCTCAATGCACATAACAAAAATCCAAAATTCAAGCTTGTTAAAATCGCTTGGGAACAAACCAGAATTTTATATAATAGCCTCTATCCTTACAAGTAACGTGAAGCAAAAATTTGATCAGCTCAAAAGATGATTGTCAGCATTTGCAAAATCGTAGCCATACAAAACGAGTCTTTGCTAAATTGTATACATGGGGGGTGGTTGCTATGAATCATGCCACCTTCCCAGTGCTTCTCCAACATGGATTCTATCCCCACGTCTGATACAGAACCTGAACTCCGATGAAGCAGAATCATCTTCTAGTGATTTTGATATGGGAGCTTGGAATATGAGTCACTGTCGATCCCATGTTGAAAGCAGCCACCTGAAACGATGAATGGACACCGAATATAATAAATTTATTATGAACTTCAAAAGACTAAAGCATAATACCAAAACTATTTAGCACAAATAATACATCACACCAGCTTCAAATGACAGCAGATCTAGAAAAAAAAAAAAAAAAAAAAAAAACTATTCTTGATTTCATATCAGTAACTCCAATACTTGAATATGCAATAACATATTTTTTTGTTTTTGTTTTTCAATGAACAGGTTTATGTAAATGTTTGCCTGTGAAGTATACTAATCAATACACGAAGGAATTTAAACTACTAGTATTGCTCTTTCATAAAGATGAAAAGTTATTAAGTGTGTCCAAATTTTGAAGGCACTAATGTTAATGCATCTCTAACCTCATCCCCTTTCTTAAGCATCACACCGACAGCTTTAGGTTCATAAACCCGTTCTTCAGGTGGCTCCGAGTGCAGTAAATTATTTCTTGGCTGATTTGTCCAGAGTTCAGGTTCAATGAAAAGCTGTCATGTGCAAGTTCACACAGAAGTCAATAACAACAATGGCAAGTTGAGTAGGAGAACCTAAATACGCAAAATTACAACCATTTCAAATGTGATGGAGCCCATCGAGGAACAGTGCATATAAGTTTACGACACTTCCAGATTTGATCAGAATATTTTAAAACTGAAGATTGATGTAAACATAGCAACAGTAATCCAAGTTGATCTCATGCATCAGAACGGGATAAGAATGAGGAATAAAAATAACAAAAATAAAGGTAAATCGTAACGAGAAAGGGACACTTTACCTCAATTGACCCAATAGTTGTTGCACCTATTGCTGCCATTGCCATAAAACCTTCTTGCCATCGGCCTTCAAGCACAATCTGGGGAAACAACAATAAAAATATGTGAAGCACTCAAATCATCCATAGGAATGGACAAACAATAATTAGAAAAAAGGATATTGGCATATAGGATTATGAAATTATATAAAACCTGAGAACTAACGCATTTTGGGAAATTATATCATACTCCCTTTTGATGCTTTTTAAATTAGTAAAAATTGTTTAAACCTCATATAATGCTAATTTGACCCTTTGTGATCAGCAATATTTTAGAAAAAATTAGTAATAAGACATACTCTTTCGTTCTCAACATAGAGGTTCCTGATTGTTCTTGAAGCACGTTCATTCAAAGGGAAAAGCCGACCTGTAAAAACAATGATAAGTGTCGAAAATTGGCAAACAAGATTTGATAAATCAGATAAGTAATAAGACTAAATGGATACAAGTGAAAATTTGAAAGCAACTCAGGCAACTGGGTATGGAGGGCTACTCTAGCATTGAAGAAATGTTTATTGATCTATTGATATATTTCTCTGATCGCACTATCTGGACATGAAGGAGCCATCACTTTTCTTTGGTTCAAAGGGCTTTGAAAAATTGGTATCCAAACATCTCTCTAAAATGTGATATTGTCAAGCGGATAAAGGATGCATTAAGAGGCCCAAGGAAGAGAGAAGCAAAGGATATTTCTACAAATGCTACATTCATGATTGACAAACGTCAAGGAACGCAGCACCATTATCAAACAGAAGTGTATCTCTAGCAAAAACTTCTTGATGGACATGCCACCAGTCTCCATTCCAGTTTCTTACATTTATATTATTTTACTCCCCACCTATTCTGTTCTTCCCTTTGATAGAAAAAAGTAAGTTCCAGTGGAAGCCCCTACTCCCAACAAGTTGAAAAGTGAAGTTCCAGTGTATATTCCCCATTGAATTTATTTAAAAAGAAATGAAGACAAAAAGAAATTCAAGCAAGCTGAATAAAAGTCATTGAAATAGAAATTATTAATCAAGACAAAACAACATAGACATATGACCATTTCCTAACATACTTGGATATATATCTCTCAATGATTATGACCATGATCCATACCTGAAAAATGCCGACGAACAAGAACATTCCAATCAACTGGAGAGTGTATTCGATGATAATCTCCAGGTTTCAAGTAAATTACACAGTAGAAAAGGCCCGTTGTTAGACTGCAATAAAAATCTAATGTATAGATTAACTTGCATTTTGATTTTTCTCATCTTGTCAACATGCATCGTATCACAAAAGTATGAACACAAATCTGCAAAACAAATAGGCTTGATGAATGAAAATAAGTTGGGATACATGTATATAATTACCTTGCTGGTGCTGGGTCCCTAACTTTAGGAGAAGCCAGACTAATTCTCCACCAAGACTTTTTATTCTCATCTCTTGGAATTATTTCTTGTCCCTTACTATCTTGTTGAACATCTTCCTCAGCTATCACAGGAAGGAATGAGCTTGCACCAAGAAGAGAAGATACAGAATAGGAGAATCCTTTAACTTGCTCAATCATGGAACCTGCTCCTTTCAACTCTCCAAATCTTAGAATAGTACCATCCACTGGACTAATCTACAATCACAACAGCAAAGAGTACACAGATATTATACAATTGTCAGCAACAATTTAAAGTGAAAGAGAAATTGGACCAACAAGATGTCCAAGAAGCTGGTTACCAGTTACCAGACAACATGGGTCAGAATCAATTGGCCTAGAACCTTCTTTGAGGGTGCGAACAAAGAACTCTCGTAAAGATGCATATTCGTCCAAAGGTTTTGCTGCTTCTTCTAAATCTGAAATACAAACCAAGTGTCAGTTCTAATAATTTCTTGCTTCATTGTCTTACATATCAAAATAATAATAATAGCAATATCTTCCTTCATGGCTTATCTTGCATATCAAACTACTAACAGTATACATAATAATAATTTCTTCATTCATACCATTTTACCAACAATAAATTGGTTGCAACTTATACTACTAAGAGTTTCAAAATCGTATCAACCAACTCAATTGCTTGTGTAGCTATAGTATCAAAATCATATCAACCGTCTCAGCAGACAAAAGATAAAAGGGGAAACAGAACATACTTGAATGAAATGCCCGAGCCCAGGATCTATAAACATATGGACGAATCCAGATGGGAAGTTCCTGAAAAACATATTTTAGCAGGCAATAATTAGCACTATGGCCACATTTCAGCAGTTAAAGCCATTAGAACTAGCAATTTGCTTTGAAGGGAAAAATAAAGAAAAGAAAAGAAAAAGAAGCACATGAATATGAGAAAATGTTGAACCATTAACAACCAAAATATTCTATTAGTGATCATATAATGTATGGGACACAGAAACACGCTCCTAAAGCAAAAAATTATTGCTTCAAAAGTTCTCAGTGGAGAGAAATAAAAAATAAAAACAGGTACCAGACAGGCTACATGAGGACACATAAATTATGCTCTATAGCATAGTGTTTGTTTGTAGATATCATAAAGGGATATCATCAAGAATCCATGAAATTAGGCAATGTAGCTATAAATTTTCTTGTTAAATAACAAAACACGCACCATACTAGCCAGGAAACCCCAAAATCTGGAAATGGAGCGCAGGGGTAGCAATCTCAAGAATGTAGCCTGAAGTTGTCAAGATCACAAGAATACTGGTAAGAAGTCAGAAGTGAAAATGAAAACATCACATAGCCAAATAAGAAAAAATGTAGTGTCAAAAACTTTCAAAATGGTAAACACAAACATATTACTTTTACATCAGGTTGAAACTCAATTTCAATTCCATTCTCCCTTGCCTCTTCAAGCTGTCACTCAAAACACAAAAAAATATCAAACATGTGAATGATCATGAAAGAATAACAATAGCTACACCAATTACCTAGAAAATTCATTTTGATTATCAGACATAAACCAAAATACTTGTCCAAAAAAAAATTCGCTAAGCCACAAACATGTATCAATGACACGAACCAAACATTATGAGTTTGCTACCAATACTTAGTTTGCATGGAACACAATTCCATTGGCATTTGAATGGGACGCACACTAGTGAACAGAGAGTGCATTGTAATCTATCTATGCACTTGTTGCTGACATTTTGTCAAAAAAATGTTTTAACTTGTGTCAACAAACAAAATTGTATTGCCAAAATGCTACTCAAATCATGCCGTGTATCCATTCATCAACATATGCTAAACATTCCTTTTAAGGTGTGTTTAACATACCTTCTTGTCACCATAGAGACGACGAGCATGAAGAGCACCAAGCATTACAATAGTTGCCAAGGTTGCACCAGGCACCAGAAATGAGTCACCTGCACACCCACCAATATTGAGCTACCTATGTTTTTTCGTATTGATTGGGTGAAAAAATGCAAGAATTCATAGAAAATTATACTCTTAATTTGCACCATGAAAGTATAACTTTTTTCCTCCCAGAATCTCATGTTCAGTTTGCTATCAGATTTAGACAACACCCATTTTTTTTCTTCTGAATATTTCACTATTTTTACAGTCTCAACCAAATATTGACAAAATTTCAATATAATCCATAGAAATATTTGCATTGTATAAGAAAATCCACAAGTAGTAAAAAAACAAGAAAACCCGAGAAAAAAAGAAAAGAAAAGGGAAACTACATGCAGGTGGAAGAAGGAAAAAAAATAACCAACTCATGTGACTTGCACCCCCTACAACCTTTCATTTGCACCGCCCCATATACACACTTGCACCGCCATGTGCTAGTAATTTTTTTTCCCCTTTCTCCCACTTGCATTTAGTTTCTCTAAAAAAACCCCCTTTTGGTGGATGCTAAGGCGTATAGTTGTGCTAGGTTCAGTTGAGTTCAATTTTTGTCATTAAAAAAAAAAATGCAAGTTTAATTTATTTTCTATTTCTGACAGGCACTTTCTCGGCGGGCAAACGGGAAAAGAAAAGTAAGGGTTTTGTTGAATAAATTACCTTTGGAACTATTACTTCTTCCGCCATTGATGGAAGATCGGGCTTGGGTGGTCTGAAACTTCCTGAGAAACGAAGTGAAGCAGAGACGTTGCTGATGGAGATGCCTGAGGCGTGTGTGATGATGGGCAATGAGAGAGAGTCTCTGAAAAACCCTAAACTTCATCTTTCACAGCCAACAGAGCGAGCGGGAGAGAGAGAGAGGGTTTTATTAGGGTTTTTGAAGGTTGGGTTCGTCTTCCCACGACGAGACGATTGCTTGTGTTGTGTTGCCGGGATCGGATATCATCCAAAACAAAAATGCTTTAGACCTCTAAATTGTGAGCTCTAAAAGATCTCTAATCTGTGGACCCAGTATATGATTTGATATTTTGGCTTTTGTTTGTTTTTGTTTTTTTTTTTTTTTTAGATTGCTACATCACTAATGCTCTTATTAGAGTTCTATTATTAGAGTTCTCAATCATAACTGCATCCAAAAATATATGTACAATTTGAAAATTTGAGTGTTTTTTATTTTATTTTATTTCTTTATTATTATTTATGAGGGAAAGTAAATAATTGGCAGCCATTAAAAAAATGAAATTGGACAATTACTGTCATCTAATAAAATTTTAATTTATTATTTATTTATTTGTTTAGAATATAAAAGTATATACCTAGATTATAAAAATAAAAATTTAAAAACAAATTTGAAAGTAAGAGAACGGTGGAAAGTGATTATCAATTGAATGTGATTGTCTGTAATGTAGAAATGGAAGAAGAAAAATTATATAAGGAGAAGACTTTATTGGTGCTCTTATTCCAACCCAATAAACTAGTTCTCAAACAATACAATGAATTGGACAATGTATTCCCTTCTATATTTATACACATAACCAATTCCTTACCTAACAGATTCAGCAATTGGAATTACAAGAATAGCCTCAGAAGTAAAAGTAGAATTACAAGAATAGCCTTCCCAATTAATTTGTTCATAACATTCTCTCCTCTTTCAAAAAGCCTTGTCTCAAGGCTAGAAATCTGGAAATTGTGAGTGGAAGTCTTCATAGACCATCCAAATAGTATCTTCAAGAAATGTTCTGGACCACTGAACCAACTATTGTACTACTGCCTTGTTGTTTCTTTTGACCATCCGCCATTCTAACACAGCCACGGGCTCCATTTGTAGCATTCCTACATCACTGACTGACTAGAGGGAGAGTTGAAATATGAATGACTTGTTGGCCCAACTTTTTCTTTAACAATGAAACATGGAAAACAGGATGTAATTTGGCTGAGCTAGGCAAATCCAGCTTGTAGGCTACCGTTCCCACCCTTGCAATGACTTGGAAAGGTCTATAGAAACATGGAGATAGATTCATATTTCTCTGCAAAGCCAAGAAAAATTGTTTGTAGGGCTGCAATCTCAAATACACCTAATCACCAACTGCAAATTCTTTTTCACTCCTTAGTTTGTCTGCATAATGTTTCATCATGTTTTATGCTTGCTGCAAATTCTCTTTAAGCAGTCTCAGAATGGAAGTCCTTTCTCTTGCCCAATTTTCTACTGCTGCTATTGGTGACCCTCCAATGTTCATGAAGTTATGATCTGGTGGTGGCTATCTATAAACTACATAGAAATGAGTTGTTTTGCTTAAGGAGTGATAAGAAGAGTTATACCACCACTCAGCCAAGGAAAGCCAAGTTGACCACTATCTAGGGCAATCACCACACATGCACCGCAAATAATTTTCCAAACACTTGTTCACTATTTCAATCTGCCCATCTGACTGTGGATGGTATGCTGTGCTGAGGCATTGCTCAATTCCCAAAACTCTTAAGTAATTCTTGCCAAAACAGACTTGTAAACACAACATCTCTATCAGAAATTATGGTGCTTTTAAGGCTATAAAGTTTGTAAATGTTGTCTAGGAATAATTGTGCCACATCCTTAGCAGTATAAGGGTGAGATAGTGACATAAAATGGGCATATTTGGTTAACCTATCCACCACCACAAAGATAGTTGTCTTTCCATGTGATTGAGGAAGACCCTCAATGAAATTCATAGAGATATCACTCCATACCTTCTCAGGAATTGGCAAAGGTTGGAGTAACCTAGGTGGGTGAACATTTTCCCCTTTAAACCTCTGACAAACTGAACATTTAGAGATGAAAAGTTGAACATCCTTCTTTAATCCCTTGCAATAAAAGGTCCTTTTGATATGTCTAGTGGTTTTGTCTATACCTGAGTGGCCCCTCATGCATGAGCTGTGATAAGTTGCCATGAGTTGCTTCCTGAGATCCGGTGAATTCCCCACTGCCAGACTTCCTTTGTAAGTGAGTGTACCATTTTCCCAAGAAAAACCTTGATGAGAGTTGGGGTCCTGTGCTAACTTTGTTATAAGCTGTTGTAATGCCAAGTCAGTTTGCCAATTGAGTTTGATTGTGGAAAGCCAAGTACAATCTATTGCAAGCATGGCATTTACAGTGGCATGCTCAAAAAAAAAAAAATCATCCCTCCTTTATAATGCATCAGCCACTTTGTTTTCTGTTCCATGCTTGTAGGTGATCTCATAATCATAGCCAAGCAGTTTGGCAATCCATTTTTACTGGAAGGGGGTTGCAACTCTTTGCTCCAGTAGGTACTTCAAACTTTTTGTGGTCAATCTTGATAATGAAATGTCTCCCAAGCAAGTAATGCCTCCATTTTAGGATTACTAAGACTACAACCATTAGCTCTTTTTCATAGGTGGATGTAGTCAAATATTTCCTTGACAAGCCTTTACTCCAAAATGCAATTGGATGCCCCTCCTGCATTAGTACTGCTCTTAATCCTTTATTTGAAGCATCTGTTTCAATAATGAATTCTTTGGTGTAATTAGAGAGAGCCAGGATTGGTAAGGTCATCATAGCAGCCCTGAGAGCATGAAAAACTGATGTTGATTCATCAATCCAATGACAAGAATCATTTTTCAACAAATTGTTTAATAGAGATGAGATTTGCCCATAATTCCTCACAAATCTTCTGTAATATCCAGTTAAACCAAGGAATCCTCGTAACTGTTTGAGGGTTTTAGGAATTGGCCAATTAGCCATGGCCTTAAGTTTGCAAGCATCTAAAGAAACACCCTTGTCAGAGACCAAGTGGCCAAGGTACTCAACTTCTTGTTTGGTAAAGACACACTTAGACTTTTTAGCAAACAAGCTGTGCATCTGTAAGAGTTACATGGTTAACTTTAAATGGGATAAGTGCTCTTTCAAGTTTGTGCTAAAAATCAGTATATCATCAAATAAAACCAAGATAAACTTCCTCAAATATTCCTTAAAGACCCCATTCATGAGACTTTGAAAAGTTGAAGGTGTATTTGTAAGCCCAAAAGGCATAGGAACTCATAGTGTTCGTCATGAGTCCTAAAAGCTGTTTTTGGTATGTCAAAGGCATGCACTATAGTGAGCCCGGTTTTGACCCGACTCTTGTGGTATTCCGAACTCAGGTTTTGATGCTTTCATATTGTTGTTTACCTTTTTCCTCCCTTGTATCTCTTGAATTTGGCCTTTGGGTTGTTGTGGTTGCATTTGGAACAGGTTGGTTGCTTGTTTTTCCCAAACCTTGTTTCCTAGATTTTTGCTTCTCCGCTCGAGCGGCCTTTCTTGCGCTCAAGTGGGTTGTGTATATTTTGGTCTTCCGCTCGAGCGACCTTTCTTGTGCTTGAGCGTTATTTGCAAAATCTCAGTAATTTGTGTGACGCCCCAAATTTTTGGAACATCAAGGGAAATTAAATAAACAAAATGACTTAATAACGTAAAAAGTTGACATCTTAATAGGGCATTCCAACTCTCGTACATAACCAAAGGTTAAAATAATATTAAATAAAAACTTAAAATTATCCAAATACAACATCAATGAAATTATAAGGTCCTTAATAGCTAATATATAAGATAATAAAGTTATTCGACTTTAACTATGATTTCAAGTCAGCAAAGGCTCTACGTTAGCGTCAACTCCATTTCAGTTTCAATTATTTCCTCGCCAAAACCTGGCATAAAACGCCAGGGCAACAAAAATATATGCCATGAGTTTTGCAACACAGTAAGAAAACATAACCAACCTACCATTCTTTTTAAGAGAAAAATAATGAGATTCTAAACATAAGATAACAATATAATTGTAAACATAAATTACAACCATTAGAATAATTTCAATAATTTTAATAAATTAGGTGACACTCGAAATCTCACCAAAGAGATTTAACTTACCAATCACTAAGCATGGCAACGATTAATTTGAAACCCTCCCTTGGTCAAATATTTAAGTGTTACCAACCGTAACTACCAGGGATGCCCACGTCCGGAGTTATATACCCAAGTAGTGGCATCCGTGGTTTGCCCCAAGGAAACGGTCTGCCAGGGGTAAGTAACCTCCCTGTGTACCACTTGCACATCCACCCTTATTCCAAAACCGAATACCGAAAAAGGTTCAAATAAGTCCCGTGCCATCTTAGAGTTTCGTAACACAATTTATGTGAGAATTCTCAAAACCAGGGCTCACCCTAAACAACCGGTATTGACCGTCAACCCTTAATTTCGTACACTCTTTAAAACCAATACTCACCCTAAACAATTGGTATTAACCGTCAATTGTTAACTTTGTGTATGTCGTTAATCATTTCAGTTAATTTTGATATTAATCACTAATAATTTCAATTTTTAATCACAAATAATGGTTTACCAACTCATTAAAATTCCCAACATAAAATATTACACATGTCACACGATAGTAAACAATGTACAAAATTTAAATAAACAATTTATTTAAACCATGGTATAAAATAATGATGTAGATACCAAGAAGAATAAATAAATCATAATCACACACGTGCATGGATTTTTAATCTACAAGATTAGATTAGCACCATATTAAATTTTAGTCCAAAGAAAACAATTGAAGAGATTTTTTTTTTTTTTTTTTATTCCTCCTTGATCTGCCAAAATTTTCAGAATGTATATCTTGCAAATGAAATTATAAATAAATTACCTATACAACTCTAAAATTCATATAATTCTACAGAATACTCAATAAACAGGTTATGGTCGTTTTTCAGAAAGCAGTTTCCAAAAATAAATTATAAATAATTCTTAAAAATTCCAAAAATGTTCATGACACAGATTTATCACATTTTCTTAAATTAATTCCATACTTAAATTTATAAATCAATTACATAATCTAAAAATTTATTATGAAAATAGACTTCTCAAATTTCATTTTTTGCTTAGAAATTATCAGATTTGGTTTAATATAAAATTTTTAATGATTTTTCAAACACATAATAAAATTTGCCTATAGCTCCAGATTTGGTTAAAAATCTGTATAAATTCGTACAAAACTCAATAATTGTTGAAAAATTTTATGGATGAACTAGACATCATTATAAACAACTTTGTAGAAGAAATCATCTTCAAATTTCGAGTGTAAAATTTGTCTAAAAATTCGTACAACTTTCTGACAGATTTAAAGGGCCAAATAACATCTTCAATAATCTTTTTAATGGCATAAACTACACATGCAAGTCCAAACTCCACAATATTATCATGATTTTCAGACTACCAATATTTGATATACCATCATAAATTTTCATACAATTATAAATAAAATTCTTTCTACAAGTTTAAACTTTTTATCATATGTATATAATCTGAAATTTCAAATATAAAAAAAAAAAAATGAGAGGGTTGAGAGGGTTTTCTTACTATGTTAGGTTGCTAACGATTTATCGTCGAATTTGATTTATGGTTCTGATCGTAAGATATGACCGTCCTGGCTCCATGATTGTCTTGCTGAAATTTTACATTAATCGGATGCGATCTCACCGTTGATCTTCCGTTGGATTCTCTAAGAACTTTTAGTTGTTGATCATCATCTTAGACTTAGAATTTGCAAGATCTAACCCCAAAAATGGATTCTACACGTCAAAAAACCTAAGGGTGGTCATCCTCAAAGTCATAGGACCACTCGATTAACCTAAATGTACTAGGATGCACCATAGCACCATGGGCCGAGAAACACTGGATAAAATTTAGTTCATCTTCTCCAACAGCCCCAACATGCACGACAGAGAGACCCAGAATTTTAGTTTCAATGTCACCAGTTCAAATACTTGTATCTTCTTCATCGTAACTTCGTTTTATCTAATTTTTTTGTCATTGGATCACCTCACGGCCTAGTTTTTGGTTCACTACTCACACGCCTCGTTCCGTCTCTTTTTGCATGCCGTCGGATCTCCAAAATTTGACGAAAAATAAGATTATTTTCCTACCGTCTCGAACATTTTTTCGAACTCTCTTTCGGATTCCATAACTTTCTTAATTCTTAACGGTTTTATTTCATTCTTTCGCCAATCTCTTCAATTTACTTCGTACTTCATCTTACATGGCCTATTTTTCTCACTTCTTCCCGGAATTGATGGTTTTGGCATGCCGAAAGTAAGCCGAAAACCAACTTTTGAACTTCAAAATAAACTTCTCTAACTTTGTTTCTTTCTCATCCATCTTCCTTCTTCTTCTCTTTCTTCACCTACAACACTTTATGAATGGTGGTTCTAGATGATAATGGAATAGGTGATGGTGGTGGTGGCGGTCCGACGGTGCGCCAATGGTGGTGAAGTTCGCGGGTTGGTGGTTCGGATGGTGATAGTATGGGTTAAGGCCATGGCTATGGAGGTCGGGGGAGGAGGAAAAACATAGATAAAGAAGGAGAAAGAGAGTTATGAGAATGAGAGGTGGGGGGAGGGGGAACCGAGAGAGATAAAACTGGAAGTGAAGAGAGGTGAGGAAGACTTGGGCTCAATTTGTGGGCAAAATGAGGAAGATGAAAAGAAATAAAAAAAATGAGAAATTGAACACCTGGTGGTATGGAATAGCATGTTCACCACGTTTTCTTTTGTTACAAAGAATGATAGCACGTGGAAGGTAGGAGGTGAGAAAACATGGGGAGCAAACCCATGGTTTTTGTTTGGGTTTTTGTACTGAAAATATTATGTTCTAGTATAATTTGATTACAAAAAATATAGAGAAAAAAAAAATAAAAATATCATAAGATTCAGAAATTAATATTGAGTAATAATATAAAGTAAAAAAAATATTTTATTTTATTTTATTTTGAATAAATGTTCAGTATAAAAATATACAGACTATTAAATTCAAAATATTGTGAATAATTATTTAAGAAAATTAAAAATATATATTATTTTTATTATATAAAAATACGGGGTTTCACACTTTGCACGTCTGCAAAAGTGTTGGAGGGGTGTCTTTTACACTCGAGCGGCGTTTCCTACGCTCGAGCGGGTGGGCGCTCTCGAGCAATTGGTCTATCGTCTAGACAAAAAAAAAATACTGGAGATGTATATTTAACGCTCGAGCGGGTAACTTTTTGCGCTCGAGCGGAACAAATTGTTGTGTCAACGCTCGAGTGTCAAATTCTCTGCTCGAGTGAACTGCGCCTATATCAGATCGCGAAAAACACTTCTTACATCACTTTTTCATATATTTTCATCGTAAACCCTAAAGTTGAGACCCTCTCTCTCTAAAACTCACATTCTCTCTACTTTTCCACCTAGATACTGTGTGAGTGATTTTCCGATCACACTGCCCACCTTAGTAATTCAGTTGTAGAACACAGGCAGAATAGATGGCACCATGCTGTCCTGCACAGAAAGAGAAGGCTCCGACGGTGGTTCTTCCACCCGGGGGCACTCCGACGATCAAGTCAGTACTCAATATCTCTCAAAGATAATTAATCAACTATTCACCTCACAAGCTTGAGCATAAAAAAGCATACCTTAGACCCATGGGGGTGCCTCTCTTTTATAGCCAATACAATCCTAGTCCCAATAGAAGCCTAACTCCAATGGACTTAGGATTACTGCTAATCTGGGACTCTTGTCCCATATACAAGTTGAGTTTTATCTTCATTCTAGGACTCTTGTCCCTTATCCTTTTATCTCGGATTCCGGTATCTTCGGAGATAACCTCGGCATCCCGAGATCACCTCGGCGTAACTGTCATGACACGTGGCACGTCGGCTGACACGTCGGCGTCACCTTGCCACGTGTTAGTACTCTGAAAATATATCCCCACAACTACCCCCTAGGTTCTATTATCTCGGCATTCTGAGGTGATGGAACCTATACTGTTTAGTTCTTTTCAGTACGTCGGCACAAAAATTCTGTAGCCGAGATCATTCTCTTTAAGCCGACATGTCTTCTTTCAAGAGCAAGAATTCGAATGAACTTTCCTACACGCATGAGCTGTCATGCATCATTTTTCAACCGCTTTATTCACGCATTTCATTCCTATTGGCTCGTGCCTGCGATGCGTTTGTAAACCACGTTTTTTCCTGTATGTGCCGTCACGCGTAGATTAACCCAGCGCATTAAATGCTCTGTTTTTGCCGCCGTTCACATTTTGACAAACTGCCTCTCTCTTTCGTTTCTTCACTTTTGCACTTAATTATTCGCTTTCTCTTTCTCTCAAAGTTTTTCTCTTTTGAGTCTCGCCATTGTTTGAGCTTCGACTCATAGCTTGATCTTCTTCTTCCGTTCTCTTGAAGCTCGCCATCTTGTCCGTCTCGGCAAATCACATTCCGGCATCCCTTTTCCTGGTAAGCAACTGGTCTTTCTACTCTAGTTTTTGATTTCTTTCTGAAACTCCCTGCTTTTACTGTTCCGCTTTAGCATTCGATTCGTGAATTCTCCTCCTGAATTATTCTTATTTCATGATTTTGTATATGTCACTTGCATTGTTTTACCACTGTTTTTGGTTTTCCACCCCTTGCGTTTCCTGAATTTGAAACTTCGTTTTTGTTTTCTGCTTTTTGTATTTCTTCCAGATTCGTGCCTTTGATCTTCGTCTTCACAGTTCTTAGGTTTGGGATTTGTTTATAGAACCTTTAATTTTTAGGGAAAACTGAAACAATTCTTTGCCAGTAAAGACCTAGGTTTAAACCGAGGTACCAGTAACCCTTTAAGAACACACTGTTTCTGTTAGCCAAGTACCTTTACTCCAAAACCATGGGTATGTGGAGACATAGAGTAAATTCCCCAACCAAACTCGATTTCTTTAGGCAAGAGTTCTCTATCCCTGCCGATGTTCACCTTAGGCTAGCAGGGGATGACGATTCCATCATGCCTACTGATAATACAATGCCTTTCCCTGTTATAGCGTTTGTTGAGTGTGGACTTCGGCTCCCACTTAATCCCCTTTTTCGTGAAGTTCTCCATTACTACACCTTGAACCCTATGCAATTCACCATCAACTCTTACAGAACACTTTATGGTATAATAGCCTTAGCTCGGCAAGAGAATGTTAGAATCACTCTCGCTGATATCCAATACTGTTATACTATGTGCGCCCTTAACCTAAAAGAAAAGGGTTTTGTATATTACCTTAAGCCGAGGTCTACCGAATTTAAAATTGTAGCCGACCTCCCATACTCCAACAAAGGGGCTGGAGATGATTATCTTATTGCTTCAGGAAATTGGGAGTTTGGCCCAGACGAAGAAGTCCATCTCTACCCTCTTCCCCGAACAATTAAAGAGGGCAAGGGTAAGAGCCCCGTGTCAATTACTTAGCTATTGTTTGTTTTCCTCCCAGTCTTCATGAGATTTTATCTATTTATGATGTTGTGCTCCTTTTTTTATAGACGTTCGCAAGCCTCCCAAGGATTTTCGCCAGTCTTATTTCCTTGGCAAGGACTTAAAAAAGCTTCTGGACTTTCCTATCCAAAAGCGAAAAGCTCTACTTTTACTGAATTTTATCCCTTCCTACAAATCTACCTTGCCCGACGTTCCAAGAAGGAAGAAAAAGAGCCCCTCTTCAGCTACTGTAATAACTCAAACCGCATCCTCATCCCGAACAGATCAAGAGTCCACATCTGAACCAACCAATCTACCTTCCACCTCGGCACCATTTTTGGTACCAATTCCAGAGAGAAAATGCCGACGTAGACTTGTTAAAATAGCCGAAATGGTTCGCCCGAGGCCTGTCGCCCAAGACCTCCTGGTCGACCTACCAGATGATATTGATGCCATTCCAGCCCAGTCGATGCCCCCGCCAAAACCGAAACGAATAAAGAAGGCTCAGCCAAAGACCAAAGCTACTGAGGCCGAGGCTGAGGCTGAGGATGCTGTGCCGATCTCACAACTGGCCGAGAATATGAAGACCGTTTCCACTGCCGCAAAAAGGTCTGCTGAAACTCAACCAGCAGAGTCCCAAAAATCAAAGAGGTCGAAGTCTTCTTCTGCAACAACCTCAGGGCCCAGGGTGCCAAAAGTCCCTTGGAGGCCTGAAATTACCTTGGAAGATAAACCTGTTTTTGCCAATGATAGTGCTGCCGACATAAACATCGGCGTAGCCCTCAGTACAGCTTTACTCCTTCCAGGTGACTTAGAGAAAAATGCCAAGAATAGTGAGTATGAAAATTACGCGCTGATGTTTCAACATTGTTTTCAAGTAAGTGTCTTTATCTGTTGGTTTGTTGTTATCTTTATCTTTTCATACTTGTAGAGTTCTGTAATAACTTTTTGCTGCTGTGTTCTTTTTTAGGCTGTCCAGCATGCATACTCCTTCTCCATGCAGTCCTTCGAGACCAGGAAGAAGTTGAGTGACTTGAAGAAGGAGTTTGCAGCCCTTCAAAAGTTAAATAAAAGCCTTCAGTTAAAAATGAAAAAATTAGAAGATCAAGCCGAGGCTGCTACTAAAGCCCAAACCCTTGCTGAAGAAAAGACTGAGTCTTTAGAGGCCATTAAGAATGTTGCCGAGGCTCAAAAGAAAGAGGCTGAGGAGAAAGCAGCTCAGGCCGAAAAGGAGCTCGCGGAAGCCTTGGCCACGAAGTTGACTGAAATTAAAGAAGCCGACGAAAAGGCTTATGCCCAGGGTGTGGCCGATGTCACTGAAGACTATAAGTTGCAAGTTAAGCAGGCATGCAACCGGGGCTTTTCCCTTGGTTGGATGTCCTTAGCAAAAAAACTTGATCTTCCTACTAATTCGCCCTGGCGTAAGGCCGAAGCTATTCCTTTGCCATTTTCTCATCTTCCAAGTCAGACTGAGAAAGAAGCTGAATCTGAATCCCAGGCTGAAGGTGAGGATGAAGATAATAATGATGAATAAGCCTTAGTAAGGAAGCCCAAAGATGCTGGTGAAGTCAGGTCTCCTCCTGAGGGTGATCAAGTTTTGGACTTGACCCAGGATGAAGATGCCGAAGAAGTGCCCAAGGAAGCTGACATTGGTAGGCTTTCTTCTGACCTTCTTCTGGTTGAGAGAAGTGTTGAAAAAAATCTTGCTGAGATTGATGCCGAGATCGTGGTAGACAAGAATGCCGAGGTTGTGATAGAAAAAGATGCCGAGGTTGTTCTTCCAGAGACTGCCGAGGTCCAAATTCAAACCGCTCCCGAGGCTAAAGAATCGTAGCTTTTTTTCCTTTTGTTGTTGGTTTTTTTTTTTGTTTTTTGAACAATACAAGTTTTTTTCTATGGCCAATGTGCCTTTGTTTTGTTACTCATGAACAATTTACTTTTGCTCAGCTATAGTGCTTTTGATATATAACTGCAACTGTTTTTCCCTGAATACTTCAGTCTTTAATTTCTTCTTATTGCTTCTGAGTGGCTTTATACTTAGAATATTTTGCATGATCTACATAATTCTTCCTCTGTATGATCTTCTCGGGGTTACATACCTCGGGTATAATAACTGTAAGTTTATATTTCGGCAAGATACTGACCTGCAATCTTTTCATAAATTTCAACAAGTATAAAATATATACCTTTTAATGTAAACTTTGCAAACTTTTCTTAAGTTACAATAAATATGTAAACAGTAATTTTACTCTAACCTACTTGTAAATTGCTACAAATTTCAACAAGGACTAACATATACAGTAAACTTTTCTCAAGTTATAACAAGTGTTGAACACTGATCTACTTGTAAATTGCTACAAATTTCAACAAGGGTTTAAACAATACACTTAGCTTTTACCTTAACCTGTAAATTGTTGCAAATTTCAACAGATGATCATATGTCGGCTTCACTTTAACTTGTAAATTACTACAAATTTCAACAAGAGTTAAGCATCTTTTTTGTTTTAGCCACCCACTAGTTTTACCATAAGTCTGTAAGCAATAACATTGGCTTCACTTTGACTTGTAAATTGCTACAAATTTCAACAAGTGAAAAGAAACAAATATCTCGGCTTAACTTCAACTTGTAAATTGCTACAAATTTCAACAAGTGAAGCTAAGGAACTATCTTGGTTTACTTTTAACTTGTAAATTGCTGCAAATTTCAACAAGTGATAAGCTTTGTATCGGTTTGACCAACTTGTAAATTGCTACAAATTTCAACAAGTGGTAAACTTCGTATTCGGTCTGACTAACTTGTGAATTGCTACAAATTTCAACAAGTGGTAGACTTTGTATTCGGTCTGACCAACTTGTAAATTGCTACAAATTTCAGCAAGTGGTAGACTTTGTATTCGGTCTGACCAACTTGTAAATTGCTACGAATTTC
This sequence comes from Camellia lanceoleosa, assembly GCA_025200525.1. Classification (NCBI taxonomy): domain Eukaryota; kingdom Viridiplantae; phylum Streptophyta; class Magnoliopsida; order Ericales; family Theaceae; genus Camellia; species Camellia lanceoleosa. Next base: position 155,765,452 of record CM045769.1, on the reverse strand, counting down.
AACAAGTGGTAGACTTTGCATTCGATCTGACCAACTTGTAAATTGCTACAAATTTCAACAAGTGGTAGACTTTGTATTCGGTCTGACCGACTTGTAAATTGCTACAAATTTCAACAAGTGGTAGACTTTGTATCTTGTCTGCCCCCAATGTGAACCTGAGTTCCACTTGGGTTCTCATTTTTCATGTCTTCCAGAAACAATGTTAAGTATCTTAATCAATCATATGTGCTTGAAGAGATTCGAAAAGACTTTATTAATGACATCGGCCAAAAATAATGGACATCTTAATGATAGAAAAATTTCAAATTACAAGTGTTCCAAGGTCTTGGTAGTGTTTTGCCCTCATTATCTTCAAGCCGATAAGCTCCATTGCCTAACACCGAAGTAATTCTGTATGGTCCTTCCCAGTTTGGGCCAAGCTTGCCCTCTCTGGGATCTTTCTTGTTGCCGACGACTTTCCTTAAGACTAAGTCGCCGACTTGAAAATCTCTTGGGTTGACCTTCTTGTTGTAAGCTCTGGCAAGCTGTTGTTGGTATACTGCAAGCTGAATTGCAGCCTTCTCTCTTCGCTCTTCTAAAAGATCCAGATCTCGGATTAAGAGTATGTCATTAGTCTCATTCTCAACTCCCTGGGTGCGGATCCTTGGGATGCCGACCTCCAGTGGAATTACTGCTTCTGTGCCATAGGCCATGGCAAAGGGGGATTCCCCCGTTGATCTCCTCGGCGTAGTCCGATATGCCCAAAGTACGTTGGGTAATTCGTCTACCTACTTCCCTTTTGCTGCCTACAGCCTTTTCTTTATTCCATCCAAAATTACTTTGTTGGATGCTTCTGCTTGCCCATTACTTTGGGGGAAACTTGGTGTTGAAAAGTAATTCTTGATCTTGAATTTTGCACAGAAGTTCTTGATAAGTTTGCTGTCGAACTGTGTTCTGTTGTCGGCTACGATGGCTCTGGGAATGCCAAATCTAGTAATAATGTTTTTCCATATGAAATTCTTGACGTCCACATCTCGGATTTTGGCAAGAGGTTCTGCCTCTATCCATTTTGTGAAATGTCTGTTGCTACCAACAAGTATTTTCTCCGCTTGATTGCTTAGGAAGTTGTCCAACGGATCCATGCCCCATTGGGCAAGCGGCCAGAAATTTGAATCGGGTTAGTCGGAATGGTGATGAATCAAGGGTGCAAACCTTTGGCATTGTTCGCACTTCTTTACGTATGCTTCTGCATCTTTTTGCATGTAGGGCCACCAATACCCCTGGGTGATGGCCCTATGGGCTAATGATCTGCCCTCAACGTGGCTTCCACAAATCCCTTCATGAATTTCATATAAAAAATCTTCAACTTGTAAGGGGTGTACGCACCTTAAAAGGGGTCCAGTGAAGGATCTTCTGTAGAGATGTCCGTCTGCAGTCAGGCTAAATCTTGCTGATTTCAATCTGACTTTGTGTGCCTCCTTGCGATCTTCTGGCAGCTTTCCTTCTTTCAGGAATGCAACAATTGCATCCATCCAGCTTGGCCCCATGTCCACACACATTGCTTCTTGCTTTGTGCTCCGTGGTTCTATGCTCGGGCCCTGTTACGCCCCAAACCCGCCCCAAACCCGCCCCAAGAGGTTTGGCGACGAGACCGGCCAGTAATCCTAGATTATCATAGGCCTTTCTATACATAACATAAATAAAATGGGGCTCGCGGAAGCACATGCAAAAACTATAGTCCAAGAGCTGTGCATTTATATGAACAAGTGTATATACATGCCAAAAATGTTAGTTACATAACATGATCAAGAACATTACATAAGTACAAGTCACAAAGAACAAAAGATAAAACTCTCTCACGGCCTTCCAGGCCTAGCCCCAGCTTGGAGGCACTCAAAACTCCTGGTTAGGCTTCAAAATGGCGGCTCGGCTCGAGACTCCGCCTAGGCTTGGCTACCTGAATGCTCACCTATAATACATAAATACAAACAATGAGCTAAAGCTCAGCAAGTAACATTAAAGTAAAGGGGTAGTGAACGAATACCAACATTCTATATACAGTTATGAACAGTCAACAGTCATTAATGGCATAATCCACAGAACCTTTCTTAACCTTTCATAATAGTCAATCCTTTAACAGTCTAACAGTCTACGAGATCTCGTGACTGGCCATGGGCCTTCATCTTCATGCCCTAACCCATGACTGATCACATCATGGGCCTGCATGTTCATGTCGCACCCATGACCTAACTATCTATGGATGCCATACTAGATTTGCAAATAAGGGCATTCGTTCACAGTTTAAAATCACCTTTCAAACATATCATATCATAATGTATCACTTTTAAACATAGTTCATAATAACATAACTTTACGGAAATGTTACTCACCGCGAGTTTCCAATACCGATTGCACGGTCTTCGAGGTTTGTCCTGCAATTAACATTATAAACATCTCTTAACATTTATGATCATCTTACATTAAACCATTCATGCCTCTCTTATCTTTCCTTCACTTTAAATTATGTCATTTCATTCTTCCTTTACTTCATTTCATGTTCATTTCATGCTCATGAGATGCTAAATGATGCAATTAACATGATAGAATCAAGTATACAACTTTCCCAGAATTTTCTGAAAAGGCCGCTCGAGCGGACTGAAAAATGTCCAAAAGCTTCTTTGGGAGGGTGTTTTTGGCAGAAGCGTGCTCCTCCGCTCGGCAGAGCAAAACTCCGAATTTTTGGTTCTTCTTCACTCTTTCAAACTCCACTCTCTTCTTCCCAAAATCAACTTCTAATACATGAACCCAAATCCCAAAATACTTGAAACTCATCTTAAATCAACATCAAAACTTCAATTCGAAACCCATATGGAACATTAGCAAGATCAAACCCATGAATTAAGTTGGAAAAGCCATGAACATGCACAAGAAAGCTTCATTTTCAACTTCCATGGAGGTCACCCTCAAAAATGCCAATAAACCATAAATCATATCATTTTAAAGCCATAATCTGGAGTTCAACATACTAGAGGTCAAAGAGCAACAATCAATTTCATGAAAATCTTACCTTGATCTTTGATTTGGAGGAACTAGACTTGATTTCCCTTTCTTCTCCCTTGGTTCTCCCTTTCTTCCTCTTCCTTTCCCTTGCTCCTCTCTTCTCACGATTTTCTCTCTTCTCTCTCCAGATATTTCTCTCTTTTGGTTTTTGAGTCAAATAGGTCAACACATCCTTATCTAATAACATATATATCTATATAATCAATTTACTCATAACACTTAGCCAAACAAGGCCCTTGTTTGCTTATAACAACTATGCCAAAACATTTGAGCCAAACGGAACTTAGCGAATTAGATAAATTTCAGTCTTCAATTTATTTCCTCAAAAGCCTCTAAAAATTCCTGGTATCACATAGACATGTTCAATTTCATTTCCTGAACCCATTACGGTCTTCAATTTCAATCCCGAAGTCATGGTCTTAATAGATAATTTTCTAAATCAAACAGGTATTCTTCAATTAAATTATACTAACACATCATTAATTACCAATAATTAAATCATACAGTTCCGGGTCATTACAGGCCCGACATATAGTCGATCATGATTGTTCTTGTCTTTCCAGTCTGTATTGAACTTGCCAGGTTGGCCAACGCGTCGGCGTGGCAGTTATCATCTCGGCTTACTTGAAGAAGTCGACAGTTTTGAAATAGCTCAGCCAATCTGATAACCTCTTTTGCATATGCCGACATCCTCTCGTCTCTGGCTGTAAATTCTCCTGTTGATTGGTTAACAATTAACTGTGAATCACAAAAAACTATTACTTCATCTGCTTCTACTGCTGCTGCCAGTTTTAGTCCTGCAATTAATGCCTCGTATTCTGCTTCATTGTTTGAGGCCTTGAACCCCAAACGGATGGATTGCTCTATTATTTCACCATCTGGGGATATCAGCAGTACTCCTGCCCCCGCTCCTTGTCGGTTTGAACTTCCATCGACAAACAGTCTGAATGAGTCGCCGATGTAGATGCTGTAGGGTCTGAGTTTTTCCTTTCTTTGTTCCTTGGCCTTTGGCTGGGATTCTCCTTGTTTGCTGGGATCTTGTTCATTTTGGCTCAACGGAGCCCGAGGTTTGATGGATTCAGGCGTGAATTACGCCACAGTCGGCCAAAACACGGCCCTTAATTCATTTCGGGCACGAACTCTAGGTCATACTGGCCCAAGGCCACTGCCCACCTTGCAATTCTTCCCGTTAAGTCTCCTTGTTGCAACAAGGATTTCAATGGATGTTTTGTTAGCACCACGATCTTGTGTGCCTGGAAGTAGTGATTCAATTTCTTTGAGGCCATCACCAAGGCCAACATTAACTTCTCCAGTGGTAAGTACCTTGTTTCAACGTTGGCCAAGGTTTTACTTACATAATAGACAGCCTTCTGTTCTCCCTGCTCTTCTCGGATTAGCACTGCACTTATTGCGTGTTCTGATACGGCTAAGTACAAAAACAGCTCCTCCCCAGGTTCAGGTGTTGAGAGGACTGGAGTCGTGGTCAGATACTTTTTTAGGTCGGCCAAAGCGGCCTCACATTCTTTAGTCCATAGGAAGTCTGCAGTCCTTTTTACCAGGTTGAAGAAGGGTTTGCATTTGTCTGAGCTTCGGCTTATAAACTTGTTTAGGGCTGCGGCCCTTCCGGTGAGCATTTGAACCTGTTTAGCCGAGGTTGGGCTCTGTAGATCTAGGATGGCCTTGATCTGATCTGGGTTGGCCTTTATTCCCCTTCTTGTTACCAGGTAACCTAGGAACTTTCCTGATCCAACTCCAAACGCGCATTTAGATGCGTTGAGTCGGAGCCGATATGTTTTGAGTATCTCAAATACCTTTTTTAAGTCGGTAAGATGACTTTTTGGCTCTTTGGTCTTCACGACCATGTCATCAATATAGACTTCGACTGTTTGACCTATCAGGTGCTTGAACATTTTGGTTACCAGCCTTTGGTAAGTTGCTCCTGCATTCTTCAGCCCAAAAGGCATCACCCTGTAACAGTACAGGCCTTTTGGGGTGATGAACGCTGTCTTTTCTTCGTCTGGGGGGTACATAGCTATCTGGTGGTACCCCCTATAAGCATCCAGGAAGCTTATCCTTCCGTGTCCCGATGTGGCATCCACCAGTTGGTCAATTTTTGGCAGAGGGAAGCTGTCTTTGGGGCAGGCTTTATTTAGGCTTGTAAAATCTATGCAAACCCTCCATTTACCATTTTTCTTCTTTACCACCGTTGTATTTGAAAGCCACGTTGGATAATTGACTTCTCTGATGGCTTTGGCTTCCAGGAGTCAGTTTACTTCTTCCTCCACTGCTTCGACGTGCATCAACGTCGGTCTTCTAGCTTGCTGTATGACAGGTTTTGCCGATCTGTCAACATTCAGTCGGTGACATGTGACCTCGGGGTCAATGCCAGGCATTTCATAAGGTGTCCAGGCGAACACCTCTATGTTTGTTCTTAAAAAGGCTTCCAGTTCTTTCTCTTCTTCTTCGGATAAGCCTGATTCGAGAAGAAAAAAGCGCTCTTCGTCGTCCTCCCGGACGAGGATTTTCTTTAGTGATTCCTCACTCTTTTCGGTCGGCTCCTTGCCGACATCATCCAGGACTTCCATGTCCTTATCTTCGATCTCTGCCTTTGTTGGTTCTTGAACGTTGCAGGTGGTCTTCATTGCTGCCATGGAGCAGTTTTTTGCCTGCAGTTGATCTCCTCTGGCCTCTTCAATCCTATGTTCTGTTGGGAAGCGTAGTAGTTGGTTCAATGTTGAGGGGACTGCCCCCATTGCATGCAACCATGGCCTTCCCCATATGATGTTGTAAGGGGAAGGCGTGTTAATCATGATGAATTCGGTTCTGATCTTCTTAGTGCTTGCTTGTACTTCCAAGTTTGTAGCGCCCAATGGCCACGTCGGCGTTCCATTGAAGCCGACCATCGGGCCGTTTGACTGCTCCATGTCGTTTGGGTGAAGGCCTAGCTCTTTGTAACATCTAACGTACATGATGTCACAGGAGCTGCCTTGATCTATCAGGATGCGTTTCACTTGGCACTCCCCAACCTGGAGGGATACTACCAATGCATCATTATGTGGATGTTGGACCATCTCTAGGTCAGCCTCGGTGAAGGTTATCATCGGACCTTGGCACTCTTCAGGCCGAAGTCGTTTCTGTCCGACCTGATTTATGTACTGTAAGTGCTTTACTCTTTGGGTTTCCCCCCGGATGTCGTTTTCATTTATCTTGGAGTGAATTACGTTCGCTATCCGAGGTCCTTCTGCCCGAGGTTGCGGAGGTGGCGGGGCTGCTAGAGCCTGAGGCAATCTTGCCTGTTTTTCTCTGGTTCTAGTTTCATCGACAAGGTCTCTCAGGTGGCCTTGCCTCACCAGATCTTCCAAATGTGCCTTTAGGGCTCTGCAGCCCTGCATTGTATGTCCGTTTTCATTGTGGTAAGCACAATGTCTGTCCATGTTTCTTCCCATAAACTCCCCTGGTTCCCTTGCTGGTGTTCTGAAGTAGGGCTGGCTCCGAATTTTTCCTAGGACTTTCTGGATTGGAATTCGGAACACGGTTGTTACTGCTTGTTTTGCCCTTAACTCTATCTCCGTTTTGCTGAATCCGTTGTTACTTCGGTCTTGTTTTGGCGAGTCGTTCCCTTTTTCCTGTTTCACTTCCTTGTGGGCCGACGTATCTTCCTCGGCTCTGGCATACTTTTCAATTCTCGCCATGAGTTCTTCCATGCTTTTTGGCAATGTTTTTGCCAGAGATTTTCGCAGTGAACAGTCTTCTTTCAGGCCGTTCTTGAAAGATACGACCGCTACCTCCTGGTTGCATTTAGATATTCAGTTGAACACCTCGTAGTACCTCTTTGCATAGGCCCTGAGGCCTTCATCCTTGCTGATTTTTAAAGCCATTAGCGCATCCACCCTTAATGGCTGTAGTTTGTTTGTTATGAACCTGGCAACAAACATCTCGGCCAGGCCTTCCCATGTCTTCACGCTTTCTTTTGGTAATTTATGGAACCAGTCTGATGCAATCTCCCCAAAGGACGAGGGGAATACCTTGCAGAGTAGAGGCTTGTTTCCACTGTATAACGCCATTGAATTAAAAAATAGTCCAACGTGGAAGTTAGGGTCTGACTTACTATCGTATATTTGAAACCTCGGCATGCTGAATCTTTTGGGTGCTTCAAACTTGTCCAGTTCTACCGAGAATGGTGTCCTCGGCTTGACGGGTGAATTTACTTCGGCTTCAGTGTTCTGTTCCTTCCTCTTGAGGTAGTTTCTTAAGTCTTCTTTACTCCTCCCTGGAGCTCGGCTGTCTTTGGACTTCAGTCTCTTTGGCACATTGCTTTCGGCCTCGTGATGGGCCCGTTTTGACCTGTCTCCGGGGGTTGTGTCAAAGTAGAGCGCTTGCCCTGGAATGTGCCGATGTCCTCTGTCTTCCTGATCCTTCGTATGATTCGTCCTCTGCGACTTCTCTCGTCTGGGCTCTTCTCGCCCGACCCCCCCAGAGGGCGGATGAGAGTGCTTTTTGCTCCTAGAGTGTTGTGGTGTTTCAGGAATTATTTTCCTTCCCCCCTTCTGTGTATTAGCTGCTGGGATTGGCGTGTCCTGCGGTGGGTATGGTGGCTGCATGACATTGTTTTGCATTATGAAGTTGACAACCGACTGCAGGTCGGCCAACTTGTCTGCCAGTTCTTTTACTTCCTCATCCCTCCGTAGGCACCTATCCCTCCATACTTGGAGGTTGTCTTCATTGTAGTATCTGCCCTGGTCTGTTTTCTTTGAAGTGTCGCCCTCCTGGACAACGTCTTTTCCCTCGTGCCCCTGGCCACGGGCTTCTTCGTTGTGGTTGTCTCCTCCGACGTCAAGGTCGATAGGTCCGCTATTCCCAGCGGGAGCGTCGTCCCCAACCTTTTCGTTTTGTGCGTTACTGGCCATCTATTCGTCTTCCTTTCCTACAGACGGCGCCAAATTGTGTGAGTGATTTTCCGATCACACTGCCCACCTTAGTAATTCAGCTGTAGAACACAGGTAGAATAGATGGCACCCTGCTGTTCTACACAGAAAGAGAAGGCTCCGACGGTGGTTCTTCCACCCGGGGGCACTCCGACGATCAAGTCAGTACTCAATATCTCTCAAAGATAATTAATCAACTATTCAACTCACAAGCTTGAGTATAAAAAAGCATACCTTAGACCCATGGGGGTGCCTATCTTTTATAGCCAATATAATCCTAGTCCCAATAGAAGCCTAACTCCAATGGACTTAGGATTACTACTAATCTGGGACTTTTGTCCCATATACAAGTTGAGTTTCATCTTAGTTCTAGGACTCTTGTCCCTTATCCTTTTATCTTAGATTCCGGTATCTTCGGAGATAACCTCGGCATCCCGAGATCACCTCGGCGTAACTGTCATGACACGTGGCACGTCGGCTGACACGTCGGCGTCACCTTGCCACGTGTTAGTACTCTGAAAATATATCCCCACAGATACTATCCACCCTCCTTCATTTGATAAAAAGATTGAGCTCCTCAAGATCTTCATTTTTATTCGATTAGAAGTTGGTTTCGGCATTGTTGGAGTTTCACCCTTGCTTTGCTTGGTCTATAGCTTGAGGTAAGGATTTTCTACACTTCGTTATAATTTTTAACTTAGTTATTTGTGATTATGTAACAATGGTGGGATTTGGGAGTATTTTAAGCCAAACCTAGGGTTTGAGTAAGATGTAAAAGAGGGATTTTTGGTGGAAATGGAATAAATGAACTTGGGGTTTGAAAATGAAGTCTTGTTGTGTCAAAATAGGTGATTTTGATACTTGGGTTGATATTTTGAAAAGGGGGAAATTTTGCCCTAAAATGACTATCATATCTATTTTGTATAAATAGTTGAAATTGGTGTTGTAAACACGAAATTGAGCGAGTATTGGAACGGATAGTGGAATTGAATATGAAATGCTTCATATCCTTGGAAATTTTGATTAAATTATTTGTCTTGAGATTGTATATTTGTTTAGAAATATCTGTAATGGGCTATCGGTGGAGGATAACTTTTATTGTTGTAGAAATTTCATGTGGATTAGGTAAATTGAAACTAGTCCATGGTTGATTATCATTGAATATGATCATGTTATGAATACATTGTATATGTATGATTATTTGGGAGGAGATATGAGATGTACTCCATATGTGTGATTATGTGTTTAAATACATTGCATATGTATCATTGTTTGGGAGGAGAAAGGGGATGAACTCCATTGTTTGGGAGGAGAAATGGGATAGACTCCATTATAATTAAGGTGGCCAAAGTGTCTTGGGTGAAAGTCCCGAAATTATACATGGGTGCAGATTCCGCGGACGAAATATTTGTAAAATAGCAAGTTTGAAGTGTTTGTATGTTAATGATGTGATTGTTGAACCATTGAGTTGTAGTCTCATTTGGACTGTTAAAGAAATTATGAAATTAGCTCATATATTGCAATGAATTGGAGGAAAATGAAATGGAATATGGAATTGAAATTTTATGACAATGTAAAAGTATGAATGTTTTATCCTAGTCATTGTGTATACATATGTACTTATACCTTTGTTAAACCTCATATATTGTGTTAGATTATTCCTACTAGGCTGTGGCTCACTCTATTTGGGAAAAATATTTTCAGGTGATGTTGACATGCCTCCACCAAGGCAATAACATCGAAGGGAACTTTTTGGAAAGCAAAAGCTTCTTGGTTTGTTTTATTTTTTGTATAGCCAAGGGCTTGAGTTGTACAAGTTAATCTCATTTTGTTGTAACCAAGTCAAGACTTGGAAAGGTGTAAGCCTATAGGGCATATTATTGTACTAAACTCTTTTGTACCTTTGACTTCATGTAATGAAAAGATTATTTACTTTGATTCGTATAATTAATGACATATGTTTGGGTTGTATTTATTATGTAATTTTGTCGGCGTTACATGCGCTCTAACTTGGTGATATCCAGCCTTCAAATCAAGCTTAGAAAAGAAAGAAGCACCACAGTGCTTATCTAATAACTCATCAATTGCAGGTATTGGAAACTTATCCTTCACAGTAATGATATTTAAAGTCTTGTAGTCTACACACATACGCCAAGTTCCTTCTTTCTTTTTAACTAACAAAACAGGTGTTGAGTAAGGACTGACACTTGGTTGAATGACCCCGGAATGAAGCATCTCTTTAACCTGTTTTTTTATCTCATTTTTTTTTTTTGGAAATACAGATACTTGTAAGGTCGTATGTAAGGAGGTTCTATACCTGGTTTTAGGGGAATGTGGTGGTCCTGGCTTCTTATTGGAGGCAAGTTTTTGGCTTCTTGGAATACTGTTGCAAATTGGGATAACAACTGCTCCACTTCAGGTACATTAGATGTGAAACCCTGTATTTTTATATAATAAAAATATCATAAGGTTCAGAAATTAATATTGAATAATAATATAAAGTTTAAAATATTTTATTTTATTTTATTTTGAATAAATTTTCAGTATAAAAATATACAGACTATTAAATTCAAAATATTGTGAATAATTATTTAAGAAAGTTAAGTGATACCCCAAATTTTCTTTTGGAACATCATAAAATTTAAATAACAAATAACTTACTAAATAAACATTTAACAACTAATTAGGGGAAATTTAGATTTTCTCATAGTCAAAGTTTAACAACTAAATTACGAGTCCACATACAAAATTATAACAACTTTGTAACATTCGTGATTACTAAGACCAAGGATAATAAAATTTTATTTCGATAGACTCTTGACTTTAAGTTAGCCAAGGTTCAATATTAGCAGTAGTTCCAAATTCAGCCTCAGTCCCTTCTTTGACATAATCTGGCATAAAACGCCAGGGCAACAAAATATATGCCATGAGTTTTGTAACACAGTAAGAAAACGAAACCAACCTATCATTCTTTTTAAGAGAAAATAATCAAATAATAACAATTAAAATAATAGTAAAATTCAATAGCATGATAAATGTACCAACCATTATAATAATTTCGACAATTTTAATAGTTTGGGTGACACTCAAAATCTCACCAAAGAGATTTTCTTAATAACTACTAAGCATGGCAACGGTTAATTTGAAACCCTCCCTTGGTCAAATATTCAAGTGTTACCAACCGTAACCACCAAGGATGCCCACGTCCGAAGTTATATACCCAAGTAGCGGCATCCATGGTCTGCCCCAAGGAAACGGTCTGCCAAGGGTACGTAACCTCCTTGTGTGCCACCTGCACATCCACCATTATTCCAAAACCGAATACCGAAAAGAGTTCAAATAAGTCTCGTGCCATCTTAGGGTTTTGCGACACAATTTACGTGAGAATTCTCAAAACCAGGGCTCACCCTAAACAACCACTATTAACCGTCAACCCTTAATTTCGTACACTCTTTAAAACCAAGACTCACCCTGAACAACTGGTATTAACCGTCAATTGTTAACTTTGTATATGGCGTTAATCATTTCAATTAATTTTGATATTAATCACAAATAATTCCAATTTTTAATCACAAATAATGTTATACCAACTCATTAAAATTTCCAACATAAAATATTACACATGTCACACAATAATAAATAAATGTTCAGAATTTAAATAAATAATTTATTTAAACAATGGTATAAAATAATGATTTAGATACAAAGAAAATAAACTATAGTCACACGCATGCATGGATTCTTACTTTACAAGATTAGACTACCACAATATTAAATAAACCATAATACACCCATACATGGATTACTAATTTACAATATTTGATGAATTAGACCAACACAATAACTGATTTTTATCCAAACAAATAATTGAAGTGATGATCTTAAACCTGTCCAGAAATTTTCAGGTTATACCTTAGGTAATAAAAATTTTAAATAAATTATTTATACAGTTCTAAAATTCATGAAAATGTACAGAATATTCAATAAATATGTTTGGGTCATTTTTCAGAAAGAATTTCCCAAAAATAAGTTATAAATAATTCTGTAAAATTCCCCAAAATTTTATGACACAAATTTATCACATTTTCTTAAATTAATTCCATACTTAAATTCATAAATCAATTCCATAATCTAAAAATTTATTATGAAACTAGACTTCTCAAATTTCATTTTTTGCTTAGAAATTACCAGATTTGGTTTAATATAAAATTTTTAATGATTTTTCAAGCACAAAGTAAAATCTTCCTATAGCTCTAGATTTGGTTAAAATTCTGTATAAATTCGTACAAAACTCCATAATTGTTGAATTTTTTTTTAGATGAACTAGACATCATTCTCAACAACTTTATATAGAAATATTCTTCAAATTTTGAGTATAAAATTGTTTAAAAATTCGTACAATTTTTTTGGCAGATTGAAGGATCAAATAAATTCTTCAATCCTCTCTATAATGGTATGAACTGCACATGCAAGCCTATTTTCACAATAATATCATGATTTTAAGACTATCAATATCTTTAAATATTTGATATACACATCACAAAATTTACATACATATATATAAAAAAAATTCTATCTATAAATTAGTCATTTTATCATATGAATAAAATTTGAAAATTTTAACAATAAAAAAAATGAGAGGGTTGGGAGGGTTTTCTCACCTAAAATCTTCAATTAATGAATCCTTGACAAAATCTTGAACTCCTCTTCAATCCTTCACTTTCCCAAGCTTTTTCCTTAGCCTTTCTTTACCATTTCCAGCACATGAGTTCTAAGCTTTGAAATCTCTCTCCCTACAATGTCTCAACTCTTAAACCTTTTTTTTTTTTTTTTTTTGGGAAATGCTCTCGGCAGAAACATGAGCCATATACACACCCACTTCTCTCTCTTTGTACTTGAATTTTCCAATATACACATAGCAAGATGGACCCCCTTCTTTTTTGACTTTGAAAAGTTTCTCACCAAGTGATATACACTCCCAGCACAATGCACAATACATACACCTTATTCTTCCATTTTCACACCACGTGTGCACATGGACACTAACACATTTCATTGAGGCTCTAGCACATCACTCACATGCACACACACAGAGCAGATTTCTCAATACACCCACACCCATAAACACTTTCACTTTCTAGACTCTTACATAATTCAATTTATATTTTTGCTTCATTTAATTGAGCAACACTTGATTTTAATAAATCTTGATTAACACATAATTAAATTAATCAAACTTAATCACAAATCCCACATAATTTAATTGGTCTAATTTGACTTCCATTAAGACTCAATTAATTTTGTTTAATTTATCATTCTGAATCAAATTTCAAATCAAACCCCCAAAATGCTCCAAATATCAAATTAAACTTATTGAGCTCATCAATTTTGGTTTCTCAAACCTTTAAGGCCTTCAATTTTATATCAAACTCAAAATCTCCATCTATAAATTACATATTCAATTAAGCATCTCATAAATAAATTTAGTTCATAATAATCTAAATTCTCAATCATCACAACTCAATTAACACCAATTGATCAAACCTTAGTTTTATTAAACTGAATCGAATATTTAATTACACTTTCATAGAGTCCAATACTTGAAATTAAACGGATTTAACTTCTCAATTTCACCTCCTTAGGCTATTTGGACGTTCAATTTCTAATTCTAAAATAAATCCTTAATAAAATAATTTATAAATAACAAATATTGAATACCTACAAAATTATTATTATTTTTTTTATAATATCTTTGTTAGTGATTGAATTGGATAAATTTAAAACTAACTTTTACACTAACACATATTTCAGATAGACTATGAATAAAATTAATTAATTAATTTATTTATTTTCTTTTAAAAATAATAAAATGTGGGTTTTCACAATCTACCCTCCTAAAAAAAAAATTTCGTCATCGAAATTAATTCGTACCTTTAGACTCGAAAAGCTGAGGGTGATTAGCACGTATCATATCTTCTCATTCCCATGTTGACTCTTCCATCCCATGATGTCTCCAAATTTTGAGTGCGTGAACTATAGCTGTTAACTCAAAGTCATGGATGAGATAATTCTTCTCATGGTTCTTTAGTTTCCTTGATCCATATGCCACCACCTTGCCATTCTGCATCAATACGCACCCGAGACCTTCTTTGGAAGCATCACAATACACGTTGTACCTAACGTCACGTTCTGGCACTATGAGAATAGGGGCACTCGTCAATCTTTTCTTAAGTTCTTGGAATGAATTTTCACAAGACTCATTCCATTCAAACTTTATCCCATTTTGAGTCAAATGTGTCATTGGTTTGGCCAATTTTGAGAAGTCTTGAATGAATATTTGATAGTAACCAGCCAATCCTAAGAAATTACGAATCTCGAATGTGTTCTTAGGTTGCTTCCATTTTGTCACTGCTTCTACTTTAGTTGGGTCTATTGATATTCCCTTTCAGATACCACGTGACCCAAAAACTTTACTTCCTCCATCCAGAACTCACATTTACTAGCCTTAGCATACAATTGGTTCTCTCTCAAAGTTTGAAATACTATTCTTAAATGCTGTTCATGGTCTCCTTCAGACTTGGAGTACACCAAAATATCATCTATGAAAACTACCACAAATTGATCTAAGTAAGGCGTGAATATTTTGTTCATTAAGCTCATGAACACGCCTGGTGCATTGGTTAGGCCGAATGGCATCACTACAGATTCATAGCGGTTGTAACGCAGTCTTAAGAATATCCTCCTCCCGAACACGTGAAAAAAAGAAAGGCATCACTACGGATTCATAGTGGCCGTAACGCAGTCTTAAGAATATCCTCCTCCCGAACACGCGAAAAAAAGAAAGGAAAATCTCAAAATGCATGGATGTGGGGATACGAGGTTTTGAACTCCTGTCTTCAGGCTTAGTTTCTTGCTCATTCAACCACTGAGCCACGCCACTCCTATGACAAAATATTCAAACAAATGTATATATAGGTATATGAGACACATATACAAAAAAAAAAAAAAAAAAAAAAAAAAAAAAAAAAAAACCAAAACAAAAGAAACACTCGTTGCTATGGGGGCTCGAACCTCTGACCTTAGGTTTAACCTTTCAATCCTCAACACTGAGCCGAACCGCTGAACCCAAGCCACTCTTGTGACCAAATATGCAAACAAATATATATAATACATAGATATACAATTCATATACATATATGCATACAACTCTCCCGCCTCTTTCTCTTCCTTCGAAAATCGCGTTTGACACGCGGGCTTGCTTTTGCGTCGGTTGGCCGACAAAAGCAGGCCTCCTCGATTTGTAAGCTCGCCTCGGCTCTCTTTCCCTCTTTGTCTTCTTCTATTCTGTCTTCTTCTTCTTCTTCATCACTCTTTTCTCTTCTTCTTAATGACTCTCTTCTTCTGTCTCTTCTCCATCACTCTTCCATCCACTTCTTCTCTTCTTCTTCTATTTTCTACCATTTCTTTGCGAATCCATTCTTTTCTCTCTCTTCCTATACATGGCTTCGTCTCGCCTTCTCTCTCTCTTTCCGGATCTTAATGATCCAACAAGCTCCTCTAGGCCAAGTGCCCCTACTTTTACTCATCCTAGTCTTCTTACACTAACAGTTGAGCAAGTGATGGCTGCTCAAACTGATATTGAGGCCAACCACTACACGTTGAAGTCGTGTATGGAGACAATGGCCGTGGTCACTAACCTGTCTTACCGTCTGCAAAACAAGATGTGTGAGGTACATCGGGTTAACACCCAACTCACTTTGCTTCAGCATATGTATAAGGATGCGCGAGCGAAGATTTGCGCGCTGAAGGCGGAGAACGAAGAACTGAAATGGAAGGCTACCTCTATGGAGAATAAAGAGGTAAAACGACAGGCCACTTGTATGGCCCGGTTCAGAGCACCGCCGTATTTTTCCTTTGATGGTCGGCAAAGAGTTAACTCTCTTGGTGAAAACACTGAGGCAAGGCCTTCTCTTGGGGAACACATTGAGGCAGGGCCTTCGAAGGTCTCCCAAAACGAAATTGAGATGAAGAAAACGGCAGGAGAGTCAAGCAAATGAGGTCGGCGTATGGCTGTTTACTGGAGGAGAAAGAAGAACAAGATCTTTCTTCTTCTTTTTTTTTTTTTGGTATTTTTTGGGTCTTTTTTTTTTTTTGAGTCTCTATAATCGGGGATGTCCTCCCCAGATTGCAATAAAACCAGTTTAGGTTCTGTACATCAATGGCGTGACTGGCACATCACTCTGAATTTGAAAATAATTCTGTTTGATTTGAATTTGAGAATGATTGAATTTGAACTCTGAATTGGACATTGATTTCATACTGACTTGAATCACAAAATAACTTAACGAAAGAAAACGAAGCAAAACAATCCAAACACATTTATATACACTGACTAGTATGAATACCCTGACCGGTATGAATATACTGACTAGGTGACTCGAGCGGGGGAGAAGATAAAATCACTGACTCAACTATGCCCCTAATTCATTGGGCAGAAAAGACAAAGACTTGAGATCGCTCAGAGTAGGTAGAAAAGCTATGCAGATCAAATGAGAAGACCTCTAGCATTTAAAGTTGGAGATCATGTGTTTCTGAAAACACAGCCTCGTCGAGGAGTTGTTCGTTTCGAAAAGAAAGGAAAATTGTCACCTTGCTTCATTGGGTCTTTCGAAATTTTGGACAAAATAGGAGAAGTGGCGTACCATTTGGCTCTACCACCTCAACTAACTGGAGTACACAATGTTTTCCACGTTTCTATGCTACGGAAATACGAGCCACACCCTTCTCACATCATCAATTGGGAGGAAGTTAATCTTGATGAAGATATGACATTTGAAGAAAAGCCTGTCAAAATTTTAGATCGTCGCGAGAAGAAATTACGAGGTAAAACTATATCGTTGGTTCGAGTTCTCTGGAGACATCGTGGGACGGAAGAGTCAATGTGGGAACGAGAAGATATGATACGTGCAAATTACCCTCAACTTTTCGTGTCTAAAGGTACGAACTAATTTTGAGGACGAATTTTTTTTTAGGAGGGTAGATTGTGAAAACCTGCATTTAATTATTCAAAAAAATAAAAAATAAAAATAAATAAGTAAATAAATAAATAATAATAATAATAATTAATTAATTAATTTTATCCAGAGTTTACCTAAATTATATTAGTGTATAAGTTAATTTTAAATTAACCCAATTCAATCACCAACAAAGACATTAAGAAGAATAATAATTTTGTGAATGTTCAATATTTGTTATTTATAAATTATTTTAATTAGGACTCAACATGATAATTATTCTTACTAAATACCTTAGTTAAAAATCTTAGTGTATCAATTTTGAGAAACCCATGCAAATACACACACAAAAAAAATAAAAATAAAAAAAATAAAATAATAATAATTCAGATTTCGGCAGAGATTTGATGGTGGCAAATAAACAACACTTGGATTGCATGCAAATGTATTCATTATATGCATTGGAATTAAGAGATACGATTAGACCACATACAATGATTAAGGGAGAGAGAGAGAGAGAGAGAGAGAGAGAGCCTCAGAAAAGGTTCTATAAATTCATACACTTAGTGTTCATACACAGAGAGGGTCCATATTTTCAAGGCTTATCGGAGGGAGTAGAAAAAAAAAAAGAAAGAAGAGGGAATTCCTGTGGAAGAAGAAGGGGAGATTAAGGTTGCATATTTTCACTATTCCATTTCAATCCTACAACTAAGTAAGAAAACCCTCTCAACCCTCTTATTTCTTTTTATTAACAAAGTTTTCAGATTATATACATGTGATAAAATGAGTAACTTATAAATAGAAATTTTATATATATGTGTAGGAATTTTGTGATGTGTATATCAAATGTTTGAAGATATTGATAATCTTAAAATCATGGTATTATTGTGAAAATAGGCTTGCATGTGTAGTTTATACCATTAAAGAAAAGATTGAAATTAATCTTTTTGTCCTTGAATTTACCAGAATGTTTGTGCTAATTTTTAGACAATTTTATACTCAAAATTTTGAGATGATTTCTTCTAAAAAATTGTTGAGAATGATGTCTAGTTCATCTAGGAATTTTGGCCACAATTTTTTAGCATTTTATGAATTTATAAAGTTTTTTAATTAAATCTGAAACAGTGAGACAGATTTTACTATATATTTGAAAATTTATTAAAAATTTTATACTAAGCCAAATCTGGAAATTTCTAATCAAAAGATAAAATTTAAGAAGTCTAGTTTCATAATAAAATTTTAAATTATGGATTTGATCTATAAATTTAAGCATGGAATTAAATTAAGGAAATGTGACAAATTTGTGTTATAAAAATTGCTGAAAATTTTACAGGATTATTTACAACTTCATTTTTTGAAATTCTTTCTGAAAAATGACGTAAAACATCCCTATTGAGTATTCTGTTCAATTGCATGAATTTTAGGATTGTGTAAATAATTTATTTATAATTTTTAATACCTAAGTTACAATTTGAAATTTTCTGGACAGGATGAAATCATCACTTCAATATTGTGTTGGTCTAATCCATCAACTATTATAAATTAGTAATCCATGTATGGGTGTGTTGTGATTTATTTAATATTGTGCTAGTCTAATTTTGTAAATCAAAAATTTGCATGTGTGTGATTATGGTTTATTTCTTGTATCTAAGTTATATTCATACCATGGTTTAAATTAATTATCTATTAAATTTTGTACATTGAATTATTATTGTGTGGCATGTGTAATATTTTATGTTAGGAGTTTTTTTTTGAGTTGGTATAACATTATTGGTGATTGAGATTCGAATAATTTGTGTCTAATATATAAATTAACCAACATGATTAGTGGTATATATAAAGTTAACGATAGAGGGTTAATACCGGTTATTTATGGTGAGTCCTGGTTTTTAATAATTTTTATGTAAATTGTGTCGCGAAACCCTAAAATGGCATGGGGCTTATTTGAACCCTTATCGGTATTTGGTTTTGGAATAAGGGTGGATGTGCGGGTGGCACGCAGGGAAGTTATGTACCCCTGGCAGACCGTTCCCTTGGGGCAGATCACGGATGCCACGGCTTGGGTATATAACTCCGGGCGTGGGCATCTTTGGTAGTTCTTGAATATTTGACCAAGGGGGGGTTTCCAAATTACCCGTGGCCATGGCTTAGTGGTTAGTAAGTTATGTTACAATTATATGAATTATTTTAATGGTTGTAATTTATGTTACAATTATATTATTATCTTATGTTTATAATCTCATTATTTTTCTCTTAAAAATAATGGTAGGTTGGTTATGTTTTCTTACTGTGTTGCAAAACTCATGGCATATATTTTGTTGCCCTGGCGTTTCATGCCAGATTATGTCGAAGAAGAGACTGAGGCTGAATTTGGAGCTGCTGCTAATATCGAACATTGGCTAACTTAAAGTCAAGATGTTATTAAAATAAAACTCTATTATCTCTTGTGTTAGTATTTAACAATGTTGTGACATTGTATGTGAACTCGAAATTTTATTTTGTTGTTGGAATTTAACTATGTAAGGATTTAAAATTTTCTAATTAATAGTTAAAATTTTTATCTAGCGAGTTATTGTTATTTAAATTTTATGATGTTTCAAAAAAAATTGGGGCGTCACAGTTTGGTATCTTAAATTACAACCCCAATAAAAACTTAAAACTTAGTCTTAGTACATAAAAACAACACGAATATAGCATTAAAAAAAAAAAAAAAAACTAGAAACTTAGAAAAATGGTTCATGGATCTTGGGTATTCATCAAGCTAACCAAGGTTGAGTGTCGCCTTGTAAGGCCCCGGTGTTTCTTTCGGTTTCTTCGGTACCTGACATAAAACGCCAGGGCAACGGGAATGCCAGCGAGCGACGAGCTCAATAAGATACTATAACCCGAAATACCCATCCCGATAATAATACTCACAATTTATGAATAATGTATAGCAACAGAATAACAAGTAACATTTAGTAAGTATAAATGGAATGTTATCAGTTGAAATAATAATAATAGATAATAATAAATCAAATAAAAAAATATAACAAACGGAAGCAGTATTTCATCATAAGGAATATGCCTACCTTTCTTTTTAAAGTTTCATAGATTTAGTTTATTAGATAAATTTAAATAACTCCCCGCGGAGCACTATTTCCATTCAACCGCTAAGCAATGGCCACGGGCAATTCTGACTCCCCATTGGTTAAATATTGAAATGTTACTTACTGTAACTACTAATGATGCCCAGGCACCAGGGTTGCCTACTCGAGTCGTGACATCACGGTCTGCCCCAAGGGAACTGTAAACAAAAATGACGCAGCGGTAGTGGTCATACCTTTCAGATACAGAGTCTGAATTGAAGGATCTCCGGGTAAATCACGTGCTTCCTTACTCTTGTCAATCAACCCAGCAATGGGGTGATATTACAGTGTTGAATATCACCCACACAATCCACAGTGCAAATGGCTTTGATCGTTGTTTTTGGGAGAGAGACAGTATATGGGAGAAACTGTATATGGGAAAAACTGAGATGATACGTTGTGTATCTCTTAATCACCTATAACCCATATATCAGATATATAATATTATTATTATCTATCCATATCAGTTAATGGAGATAATATCTATACCTGAGTGGTTATCCTAAACAGGTTTGAATTCAAATTCAAAACCCATTTGGTTAAGGTTCAAATTCAAAATGTTGATAAGGGTCATGCCACATGGGCGCCCATTTCTAACATCTCCCACTCGCACATGAGTTGGCATGACACTGCCACATCGCTATCTCAATCTCCCCAAAAATAAACAATCACATACTAGCCAATGCACCGCATGCATCACGAGAACACTCAGAAGTGGGAGCTCTATACTAGAAACTCAATATGAGTCAAAGATAGAGACATCACCCCAAAAGAATGTAAATAGTGTCTCATGTACCTGCACTCCATCTAGCTACATCACCCAAAAACATCTCTAATCCTCAAAGAGCATGTTTGACTCTCCTAGGTCTCAGATTATATTCACACCCAATCAAGATCCTATAAAGAGCGATGTGAGTTGTCGATGTGAATATAAAGCGTAGATGTAGAACTAGATGATCTTCCCTCACCCTTATGTCATTCAATTTGAAATTGACCGCTTCCCAAGAATGTCCCTTAAAGCGAATCATACATGACCGCAGTAACATACCAAAGTAGCGAACATCAACTCCTCATCTTATGACATAGTCAAAGGTCACAAAGGCACAAAGTGAAGTCATTTAAGGAAAAATGACTTTTAGGACTCACACGGTGAAGAAGCAGGATCCATTCTTTCACCTCGCTAACGGTCGATAAGCATGCAAGATGAATGCATGTTATAGTGGAGTTACTCTTCCAAAGAGTGATGTTAAACTCACACACCATACAGATCTTAGTCTAGTCGCTCTTAAGCGCACAAGTCGCTTCCTAGCGTCTAACTCGAATTCTCTATTTGCTCGCCTCTCAGGCATCAAATGAGATCTCGCATCTGGCTATCCATAACAGGCACATCATGGAAAGGTGGGTACTTTCATATCCATGGTCGGTCTCCAATCAAGACCTCATCTTGGCTCTAACCAAGGCGACATAGCTAGTGGATAATTTTAGCTTCTCTATTTGCTCCAAATATAATAAGCTACTAGTCTCATCCTTACTCGCTACCTAGCGCTAAGGGCGATTGCTCGTGTGAGTGAGCCAATCTTGCCTGCTAACATCAATTTAATTATTTTGTGTATGCTAATTCACAAACCATTGCAAAAAAGTAGTAAACATAAATGTGTAATAGAAACAAATATGAATACTAATGGCATAAATATCCCAAAAAAAAAAGAGTTCAACTGAATACACATAAAAAAATCACCACCTACGTAGTCCTAAAGCCCTAACATGAGTAAGATAAACATCTCTAGCAATGGGCTTAGTCAAAGGGTCCGCAACCATGCGACTCGTAGGGATGTGCTCCAGGATCACTTCTTTCTGCGCCAAAATGTCTCTGATAAAGTTGAACCTCACATCAATGTGTTTGGTTCTGCCGTGGTATTTAGGATCCTTAGCGTAAGCGAGTGCGACCATGTCACAATGGATAGTCACAGGTCCGAAGTGTGTGACAACATCCAAATGTCAAGGAATCTCCTCAACCATACGGCTTCCGGCAGATGAACAAGCCACAAACTCACCTCCATAGTCGATAAGGCGATACAGATTGCTTCATCGCTTCCAAGAAATAGCACCATCGCTAAGCATGAAAGCATATCCTCAAGTAGACTTACGCCATCTAGGTCTCCTCCCAACAAGATCACAATAGCCAACTAGATGTAGATCTCGAACTCGTAGCAAAGTGTGTAATCTGCAATTCCTCTAAGATATCGTAATATCCTCTTAACTGCTTTCCAATGAGCTGGTCCTGGGTTGGATTGGTAAGGACTCACCAATCCGACTGCATAACAAATGTCAGGACGTGTACACATCATAGCATACATCAAGCTTCCAACAACATTTGCATAGGGAACACGGGCCATCTTTTTCATTTTCTTCTTGAGTCTTAGGACCCATATCAAGGCTTAGGCTCTCGCCTTTTGCAACAGAGTGTCAATGGGTTTGCTCAAGATCTCGAACCGCTCTAGAATAGTCTTAATGTAAGTCTCTTGAGACAAACCAAGAAGTCTTCTAGAGCGATCCCTAAGGATCTTAACACCGAGCACATAGCTCGCCTCACCCATGTCCTTCATCTCAAATGTAGAGGACAACCACATTTTAGTGGCGATAATCATCTCCTTGTCATTTCCACCAATAATATGTCATCTACATATAATGACAATATCGAAAATGTCCTTGGACCGCTTAACGTACATTAAAGGATCTTCATCAATCATCGTAAACCCATTAGAAACAATGGCTCGATGAAATCTCGATTCCACCGTCTCGATGATTGCTTTAAGCCATAAATAGATCGTTGAAGCTTGCAAACTTTGCGCTCGACTCATCGCCACAAAGCCTTCGTTGATCCATATAGATCTCTCATCCAATTCTCCATTGAGAAATGCGCTTTAACGTCCATCCGATACAACTCTAAGTCCAACTGAGCTACTATGGCCAGATTAGGCTAATAGAGGCAAACCTTACAACCGGTGAAAAAGTTTCTCATAGTCCACACCCTCTCGTTGGGTGTAACCTTTCGCCACTAGGCGTAGCCTTATACCTTTCTATGGAACCATCCGCTTTGGCGCTTGACTTTGAGAACCCATTTGTTCCTAATAGTCTCGCTCAAGCAAGGCAAATCAACCAAGTCCTGCACATGGTTTTTCTTCATAGACTCTATTTCTTCATCCATTGCAAGATTCCATTCTTTACTAGCAGGGATGAGAGAGCCTCTTGAGATTCTTAGGCTCCATCTCATCACTCGGAGCAATCATGAATGCTTCCCTTCAATCTCAAAACGACGACGGGTATAGCTCCACGCTTGCTTCACGTAGTTGAGAATCCTCGAGAATCCTCATCCATTGGATCTAATCCATGGGCGGGTAGATCGCTCCCATCGTCCCTAGGAGCTTGAGGAATTATTTCTCATTCTCTACTAGGCTACTAGGTGCACCTTCAAGTAGATCCTCCATCTCATAGAGTTCTACTTCTAGTTACCTCACCTGCTAGGGAAATCCTCCTCTAGGAAATCCACATCTCGTGACTCAATTTCAGTCACACTTCCATCCGGATGCTCCCCAACAAACACATAGCCCTTAGAATGCTCACTATAGCGAATGAAGATACACTTCTTTCCTCTAGGGCCCAACTTCCCAAACTTATGAGAAGCGTTGTGTATGTAAGCTGCCGAACCCCAAGGCCGCAAATTGCCCAAATCAGGCTTTTTGCCAGTCCACATCTCATATGGGGTGGAAGGAACTGATTTAGAGGGCACACGGTTAAGGACATAGGCAGCAGTCAACAAAGCATCTCCCCAATAAGAAATTGGAAGATTAGCTTGCGCCATCATTGATCTAACCATGTCAAGCAATGTGCGATTCCTTCTCTCCGCTACACCATTTTGTTGCGGAGTCCTAGGAATTGTCAATTGCCTAATAACTCCTTTTTCCTCACAGAGCACTTTAAATTGCTCAGATAGATACTCACGTCCCTGGGTCCTTAGAGCCTTAATGCTCTTGTCTAATTGATTCTCAACCTCATTAACATATCGCCTAAAGCAATCCAATGCTTCGACTTGTGAGAAATCAAATAGACATGACCAAAACGCTGCAATCATCTATAAATGTGATGAAATAAGGGCTCCATGCCTTGCCCTCACATTCATTGGTCCACATATATCGAATGAATAAGTTGCAATGGGATAGATGCCCTTATGGCTTTCCCAAATGGTTTCCTTGTTGCCTTTCCAAAGAAGATGCTCACAAGTAGGCAAAGTGACTCTAGCGAGTGGGCCTAAAAGACCTTCTCTAGCCAATCTAGTCATCCCGTCTTGCCCTATGTGGCCTAATCTAGCATGCCATCTCATAGAATCATTATCACAAAAAGATGCAATATTAGAAACAGAGCCATTGGCATTTTTATTAAGACTAGAATCATCCACATCCAAAACTAAAAACCATCCGAAAGATAACCAAAACCATAAAAATAGTTCCCAAATAAATGCTAACACCATTATTCTCAAAACAAAAGCTAAAACCAAGGCTCATCATGCTAATAATCTGAAACTAAGTTTCACGAATATCCGGAGCATAAAGAACATCATGAAGATACAAGGTGCGCCTCGTCAGATTTCCAAATTTTGAATGTGCCAATGCCAAGCACCTCCACACCGGACTCGCTCCCCATGTAAACTTTTTCGCTTCCCAAAGTACTCGGCGATACTCAACGAACCCTACTGCCCTCGCGATGTGGTCAAGGTTTGCTCGAGTCTACAACCCAAAAATGAGGAGAATGAGCAATTAATGCTTGACTAGACACAAAGCATTGAATGCGAGAAATTAAGTAAGGAGTACCTTCTTCGTCAGGGCAATCCCGAGCGAAGTGTCCTTCTTGTTACGCTTAAAGCATGTCAACTTAGCCTTTGCCTTCTTACCACCTCTCTTGCCCCCACGCTTGAAATTTCTAGCTATTAGGCTTAAGCCAAATGCCGCTTTTTAGGGGCACCTTTTTGCTTTTCCACGCTTGAACCGAGAAGTCCTACGTGAGCTTGACTCAACCACCATAGCGTAACCATCGGACTTAGCCGCCTCAAGGCGCCAAATTTCTAGCTCCAAATGACGCGATATGTCTGAATGTTTTCACACTCTCATTATGCATCATGTTCGCGCTTCATCCGCTCCCCAAGAATTTGGAGAGCGTATCACGGCTTGTACTTGCCGCTCTTGAGTCAAATTGTGCCCGATGCGCAAGCTCACGTATCATGGTCGACATGACTCTCAAATGCCGCTTCATCGGTGATGCCCTTTTCTGATAAGAGTCAAACTTCATAGTCAACCCACGAAGCTTTGCCAAAGAGGTAATACCAAACTTTTGCTTGAAAGCTTCCCACATCTCACATACAGTGGGGCAATGCTCAAACTCACTAATCAAGTCGTTGTGCATGCTGCTCAACATAGTAAAGCGCGCACACCAATCTTTGTTATGCCAAGTCTGAAGGCTTCAAGATCACGACGATGTTGAGTCAGATTGTTCGCTCTGCTCAACCATCACTTGTTCAAGTGTGGTCAACACTTGCTCATTGAGGAGGTATTGGATCTTACCGCCATATATCATAATTGTCGCCATCCAATTTCTCTCCCTTAGTTAAGTCTGCCACCATCGTCTTAGCAGACCATTTCTACATACTGAGTAAACAAATGCTAGGGATATTAATTATAGCAACACAAAACAAAATATTTTGCAGCAAAAAAAAACTAAATTAAATAATGATAATTTTACACATGTCTCAAGATCGAAAATTTGCTATGCTCGTAATCATCTCTTGCGCCTCTAGTGATAATTATCAAAATTTAATTTAATTCCATGCGCAAAAACAAACAAACAAACTCCCACTACTTATGGCATATACAAAGCATGATAAAATCCATACAATAGCATCTCATTGTAAATTTACAAACAACTCATGCTATATTTATTTAACAATGGAATTCAAATAAATAAATAAATAAATAACTAATCATGCTTCTCTAATTACAACATATTACAAATCCAAAAAAAAAATATGCTGTATTCAATATTCAGATTATGCCATAATTAAAGTCTACATCATTTTGAAATTTTCTGGAATTTTCTGAAATTTTCTGGAATTTTAAATAACTAATAAACACAAATAAAATTAGAAATAAAAAATCCAGAAATTGATAAACTGAGACAATATTCAGATTATGTCATAATTAAAAATGTACATCATACTGAAATTTTCTGAAATTTTTTCTGAAATATTCTGGAATTTTAAATAACTAATAAACACACATAAAATTAGAAATAAAAAATCCGTAAACCGATAAATGTAAAAAATATTCCCAAAGAAATAGTAAAACATTTTAAGTCCATAATAAAAAATTCAACCTCGAAAATTATTTATGTAATACCGTAATCATTTTAAAGCATAAAAATGAATTATTAACACGTAAAAAATATTTTTATTTTCGTAAAATTTCCAAAATTTTACAGAACATAGAAAACTTTATTCTCGAGTCTAACAAGACAAACCACGATAAAACAAATAAGTAATGAATTAATTATGACCATTTAACGCAATACTGAAATTAAAAAAGCAAAACAAAGGTTTTAGCCTCATCGCCTCATCAAAAGCCGGCTGAAACGTAGGGCTGCGTGGCGGGCTCATGTGACTCATCCTTGTGACAAACGCGGCTCGGCTTCCAAAGACGCTGGGCGCAGCACGGCGCAGACGGCGCGCGAGTGGACAGCGCGGCTAACGCGCGCGTGAGGGCGCGTGAAAGCGCGTCGACCGGGCGTCTGGCGCGTGCCAGCGCGTGGAAGCGCGTGGGAACGTCTCACTGCGTTGGGTGGCGCGTGCATACCACGCGCCGCCTTCCAGGGTGTTTTTTGGTCCGATTTTTGTACTGCCGGACTCCCTTTTTCAAAATAAAACCATTTATGGTATTTAAAAAGGCATTAATGAACATAAAAAAAATATTTATGCTCTTAATCTAATAAAATAGATTTTTTTTTTTTTTTTTTTCTACAAACAATCATGTATATAATGTATACATATACAAAAAAAACTATACACATGATTGATAGGAAAAACACGAAAATACCCATGATAGCTCTGATACCAATGTAAACAAAAATGACGCAGCGGTAGTGGTCATACCTTTCAGATACAGAGTCTGAATTGAAGGATCTCCGGGTAAATCACGTGCTTCCTTACTCTTGTCAATCAACCCAGCAATGGGGTGATATTACAGTGTTGAATATCACCCACACAATCCACAAAGGCAAAATGGCTTTGATCGTTGTTTTTGGGAGAGAGACAGTACATGGGAGAAACTGTATATGGGAAAAACTGAGATGATACGTTGTGTATCTCTTAATCACCTATAACCCATATATCAGATATATAATATTATTATTATCTATTCATATCAGTTAATGGAGATAATATCTATACCTGAGTGGTTATCCTAAACAGGTTTGAATTCAAATTCAAAACCCATTTGGTTAAGGTTCAAATTCAAAATGTTGATAAGGGTCATGCCACATGGGCGCCCATTTCTAACAGGAACGGTCTATGTTTTGACACCCGCACCACCAACCTTATATCGCCTCAACCGATAAGAGCCGAAATACCTTCCCGTGCCATGTTAGGGTTCACAACTCACTTGCGCAAGATTCTAAACCGGGTTCACCCCATCACTTTTAAAATTTAATGTATCATTAGTTAAATTTCGTGTTTCTTTACTTGTTGAGATATTCCCAATAATTCAACATTTAATTACTAATAATGTTATACCAACTCATTAAAATTCCCAACATAAAGTATTACACATGTCACACAATAGTAAACAAATATACAAAATTTAAATAAACAATTTATTTAAACCATGGTATGAAATAATAATGTAGATACCAAAAAGAAGAAATAAATCATAATCACACACATGCATGGATTTTTAATCTATAAGATTAGATTAGCACAATATTAATTTTTTGTCTAAATAAACAATTGAAGAGATAATTTTTGATTCCTCCTTAATCTGCCAAAATTTTCAGAATGCATAACTCGTAATTAAAATTATAAATAAATTACTTATATAATTCTAAAATTCATATAAATCTACAGAATACTCAATAAACATGTTATGGTAATTTTTCAGAAAGCATTTTCCAAAAATAAATTATAAATAATTCTGAAAAATTCCAAGAAAATTTATGACACAGATTTATCACATTTTCTTAAATTAATTCCATACTTAAATTTATAAATCGATTCCATAATATAAAAATTTATTATGAAACTAGACTTCTCAAATTTCACGTTTTGTTTAGAAATTACCAGATTTGGTTTAATATAAAATTTTTAATGATTTTTCAAACACATAGTAAAATCTGCCTATAGCTCCAGATTTGGTTAAAAATCTGTATAAATTCGTACAAAATTCCATAATTGTTGAAAAAAATTCATGGATGAAGTAGACATCATTCTAAACACCTTTGTAGAAGAAATAAACTTCAAATTTTGAGTATAAAATTGTCTAAAAATTCGTACAAATTTTTTGACAGATTCAATGACCAAATAAATTCTTCAATCCTCTCTTTAATGGTATAAACTACATATGCAAGCCTATTTCTACAATAATACCATGACTTTGAGGCTATCAATATCTTCAAATATTTGATATACACATCACAAAATTTACATACATATATATAAAAATTTCTATCTATAAATTAGTCATTTTATCATATGAATATAATCTGAAAATTTCAACAATTAAAAAAATGAGAGGGTTGAGAGGGTTTTCTTACTATGTTAGGTTGCTAACAATTTATCGTCCGAATTTGATTTATGATTCTGATCGTAAGATATAACCGTCCTGGCTCCATGATCGTCTTGCTGAAATTTCACATTAATCGAACACGATCTCACCGTTGATCTTCCATTAGATTCTCTTAGAACTTTTAGTTGTCAGAATTTGCAAGATCTAATCCCAAAAATTGATTCTACACGTCGAAAAACCTAAGGGTGGTCATCCCCAAAGTCATAAGACCACTCGATTAACCTAAATGTACTAGGATGCACTGTAGCACCATGAGCCGAGAAACGCTGGATAAAATTCAGTTCATCTTCTCCAACAGCCGCAGCATGCACGACAGAAATACCCATAAATTTAGTTTTAATGCCACCAGTTCAAATACTAGTATCTTCTTCATCGTAACTCTATTTTATCTTATTTTTTTGTCATTTGATTTACCTAACGGCCTAGTTTTTGGTTCACTACTCACACGCCTCATTCCGTTTCTTTTTGCATGCTATCGGATCTCTAAAGTTTGACGAAAAATAAGATTTTTTCCCTACCTTCTTGGACTTTTCTTCGAACCATCTTTCGGACTCCATAACTTTCTTAATTCTTAACGATTTTACTTCATTCTTTCTCCAATCTCTTCAACTTACTTTGTACTTCATCTTACATAACCTATTTTTCTCACTTCTTCCCGGAATGAATGGTTTTGGCATGCCGAAAGTAAGCCGAAAACCAACTTTTAAAATTCAAAATAAACTTCGCTAACTTTGTTTCTTTCTCCTCCATCTTTCTTCTTCTTCTCTTTCTTCACCTATAACACTTTGTGAATGTGGCTCTAGATGATAATGAAATTAGGTGATGGTGATGGTGGCGGTCCGACAGTGTGCCGGTGGTGGAGAAGTTCACGGTTTGGTGATAGTATGGGTTAAGGCCGTGGTTATGGAGGTTCGGGGGAGGAGGAAAAACATAAATAAAGAAGGAGAAAGAGAGTTTGGAGAATGAGAGGTGGAGAGAAGGAGAGAGAACCGAGAGAGATAGAGAAAGATGAAACTGGAAGTGAAGAAAAAGAAAAAAATGTGAGGAAAAGTTAGGCTCAATGAGAAGGAGTAAAAGAAGATAAAAATGAAGAGAAATTAAAAAGAAGGGAGGTGTATAGCATCTGCATGTCCACCACATGTTCTTTTGTTACATAAAATGATTGCACGTGGAAGGTGGGAGGTGAGAAAACAGGGGGAGCAAACCCATGGTTTTTGATTGGGTTTTAGTAAAGAAAATATTACGTTTCGGTATAATTTGATTACAAAAAATATATAAAGAAAAATGTAATAAAAATATCATAAGGTTCAGAAATTAATATTGAGTAATAATATAAAGTTAAATATATTTTATTTTATTTTATTTTGAATAAATTTTCAGTATAAAAATATACAGACTATTAAATTCAAAATATTGTGAATAATTATTTAAGAAAGTTAAAAATATATATTATTTTTATTATATAAAAATACGGGGTTTCACATTAGATACTGTTGGAGAAACGTCTTGTACAACATAAATATGAGCCACAAACCCCGTGAGGTTTCTTCTGCAGTAATTTCTTCATGTGTTTAGCATCCACCAACTTGGATTCCCTTTGTTTTCCGCCCTCAGAACATGCCTCATATTGTTGAGGGTGAAGTCCATATTGAGATTTTTGAAATCCCATTGCATAGGACCCAGTGTAACCAACCATTGAATCCCAAGCACTATGTCACACCCTTTGAGTTCTAGAATCCTCATGTCTATTTGGAAGACCACCCATTGCATCTTTCATTTAAAACCTTTACAAGCTGCATCGCTGATCATCTTTGTTCTATCATCAACAAACACTGTTAAATGGTTAGTGTCAATAGTCTTCACACCTGCTCTCTTAACCACTTCTTGGTTTAAAAAGTTAGGGGTACTACCAGTGTCAATCAAGATCACCACTTTTTGTTTCTTGACCAACCCATGTACCCTGATAGTTCTATAAGAGACTGAACCAATTATTGCATTAATAGAAATCTGTAAATCACATTCTTGTTCTAGGACTTCCTTACCTTCCTCCTCCTATGTAGGTTCTTGATTTGAGTCCTCTTGGTCCTCATCCAAAACGTATAATTGCTTTTGCTTGCATTGATGTCCCCTTGTGAATTTTTTGTTACACTTGAAACACAAACCTTTTGCCTTCTTTTCCTCCAACTCTTTTGGTAACTCTTTTCGAATGGCAGGAAAAGAATTAGATCTGGACTGCCCATACGAAAATTTTTCTTCAGTTCTTAGTGGCAACCTAGTTTTCTGGGCAACTACCTCAATACTGAGTTCCTGTAACTTGGCTAAACCAATGGCTTGCATGGTAGTTGTAGGTTTAAACATCAATATATTGGCTCGTATCTCCTTCTTTAGCCCACTAATGAAACAACTAGTAAAGAAATGTTCAGGTAAGCCTTGGGTTTTGTTAGCAAGAATCTCGAATTGTTCTTGATAATCCCTGACAGATGTTATTTGCTTCAATTTGGTTAATTCACCCGTAGTATCCTCATATGCATCAGAACCAAAACGAGAAATCAACCTATTTTTAAATAGATCCCAATTTACTCAAACCATTGATACAATTGCAAAGCCCTATCTTCCAAATGCAAGATTGCCAATTTCACCTTATTATTATCTTCAACACAGTTATACTTGAAAAATCTTTCGCATTTGTAAACCCAACCTGACGAATTATCACCAAAGAATTTAGGGAAGCCAATCTTAGCATACCTAGTTCCAAACCCAGGGAAAGGTTAAGATTGGGGAGACTCTGCTTTGAATTGATTGGAACTCACCCTTAGATTTTCGGGGACCCCTAGGTATAGATTCGCATTGCTTCCTATACACATGAGCTGCCACCTGATCATACTTGAAAGTCACTGCTACCATGAATTCCTTGATTTCTACTAGAGTGTTCTTGATTTCCTCTGTTTCTTTTACTAAATTAACTTGTTGTTCTTTCAGAATTCGAAAGGAATCTTCGAGTTTCTTGACTCCTAGTCCCATTTTCCATTACAAATTGATCGCTTCATAGGCCAAGAAAGGTCGGCTTTGATACCAATGTAATGACTAGAAATGGAATAAGAAGAAATATAGAAGGAAAAGAGTTTATTAGTGCTCTTATTCCAACCCAACGAACTGGTTCTCAAACAATACAATGAATGAATTGGACAGTGTATTCCCTCCTATACTTATACACATAACCAACTGCTAACCTAACATATTCAGTAATTGTAACCTAACAGATTCAATAATTAAATTACAAGAATAGCCTCAGAAGTAAAGGTAAAATTACAAGAATAGCCTTCCTAATTAACTTGTTCATAACACTGTCAAGGATGAGTGATCCTTAGAGTTGGTTGCCGATCAAAACATGTTAATATCAAAAATAATTTGTTTGGCAAGTAGGTTTGGACTAAAATAGTCACATACAACAAAATAGGTTATTTTAGTCAAATAGGATAAAATATCACATTCAAGCCATAATTATTTTATTTTTTGTCTCACAAAAATTAAAAAAGTCAAAAAACCTATCTCAAATAAAACTTTTTAATCCCAGACTAAAAATAGTCAAAAAGTTAAAAAAATTAACTCATATCTTAAACGAGCTCTTATGATAGAAGATGGTTGGAAGTAGTGAAAGATGATTGTCAATTAGCAGAGATAGTTGTCGAAAGAAGAGGCCAATAATGATTGCAGGAGAGTAGAGTTCTGGAAATTGTTTATAAATTTTCTTTAAAAAAAAAAAAAATACAAAATAGTAAATGAAATTTCATTTATAATTTTTTTATTATATAAACATAGAAAAACAAGTATTTCCACATAACAAATGATAATAGTGAAAAGTGATTATAAATCGAATGTGATTGTCATGAGCGATCCCTAGAGGTGGTTGCCAATTAAAACATGTGAATGTCAAAAATAATTTAGGGTAGAAGATGGTTGGTAGCAGTGAAAAATGATTGTCAACTACAAGAGAAGGATATCAAAGGAAGACCCCAACAATTGGCATGAGAGGGGTGGTGAGAGGGAGTGGAAGAAAATTTATAAAATCTGGAAATTGTTTATAAATTTTCAGAAAAAAAAATGAAAATAGTAAATGAAATTTTGTTTATAATTTTTTTTTTTATATAAACATAAAAAAAAACAAGTATTTCCACATAACAAATGATAATAAATTAATTAAAATTTTGAATTTAACTCATTGTCCTCAAATCAATCAAATATCTCAGATTTAATGTTCAACAAGATTGTGAAACATAAAAGTCAAAAACATAATGCTAACCTATTTTGGAAATATGGTTATAATCAACTTTTTGTGAGAGAGAAAAGTGGGTTATAATCTGAGAAGTGGATTATAACCCACTTCTCAAAAGACCCCTAAGTTTATCAAAAGGGATTTAAAACCAAGCCTAATCCTAGTGTGTATTAAATTTTAAAAATAACATGAAATTTGTTATAGTTTTATTCAAAGTTAATGTAGCTTGCAAAAGTTAGTACAACCGATTTTTTTTTTTTTTTTTTTTTTTTTACACATAGAAAATAGGGTTTAAATTTCTCATTGCACTCATTACATGTATTTCAATACTTGTATTTAGGAAGAAAGTCTTATTCAGCGTGTCACAAAGATTAGAAAAAACTATTTATTTATTATAGCTCAGTGCAAATTACAAAATAGCTTAAAGATACCGATTAAATGGAAAATGTTTGATTTCTCGAAACCAAAAACTTCAACGTCTTTAGAAGAAAACCTAATAATATATCCTTCAAACAAAAACCACATAATGATTTGATGAAACCAAGCAATTTCAGCAAAATCAACGATAGCGACGGAGGGAGAGGGTGTTGTTCCTCTTCCATGTTGCCCTGCGAGAAGGTCGTGCCTTGTGATTCAAATGTCCCTTTCCACGGAGACCTCTGTATTTCTTTCCAGCAGAAGTGAGCCCTCGAAGTTCCCTATGCTTGTGAACAGGGTTGCAGATCCAATTGATTCTTGGGTCATTACGGATAGCATTATGTGCATGATCAACAAGGATTACCTCAAAGTACTTATAAGTTGAATCCTACATTAAAAAAATTAAGGCATAAAGAACCATAGTGAATACAAGATGTCAGCAAAGAAAGAGAGGACGGCGAGTGAAGTTTTTGGAGTTAAAAAACATACCTCGTTGATCCAGTACGAGTTGAGTGGTGGAAATGGTTATAAAATCTTGGGTAAAATTAAAATTTTTTCCTAAGTTTGGTCTAATTTTTAGGTGGGCCTTGTGCATCGATTTACACGGGTCAAAGTGGTAACGCGTTCTTTGCCGCGTTGTGATTCACGTGGTATATTTGGTTGTTCAAAACCATTACCGAGTGAATGGGAAATTGAAGCCAAAGTATGCTCCATGGAAATGGAGTTTTGGTGGAAATTCCTTAAAGGTTTGTATAAGGCTTGTCCCACATTGATTTGGTGGGAGGTTTTGAGAGGGTTTATAAGGCATGGGTTTGATACTTGGGGTGTGCCCCAAGGGGTACCCAAGTGTTTTAGAGGGAGAGGTTATGGGCTAGACCCATTGGACCCAAAAAACCACCACTCATGCCTTGTCGGTCCAATTTGGGCTTAAAGTGTGAGGTTGGGTTGGGCTTGTTCGCCCAATACTAATCTTTTTGGGCCAGAAACATTTGAATTTAATTCAAATAAACTGTTTTTAGTTCTTGTTCATCCAAACAGGGCCCTTCCCGTTTTCAAACAGAATTAAACTAGTTTGGATTTATTGTTCATCCAAACAGGGCCCTTCTCGTTTTTGAACCCAACAGATTTGAATTTCAAACCAAACAGTGCCTAACCTGTTTGTACTAGTTTAATTTAATTCAAAACCAATTTAATTCAAAAACAATAAACCCAGCAGTAGCAAACAGCGCTGCCAGCAAGCAGCAGTGCAACGTTTTGTCGCTTTGGTTCGGCACTCAAACGAAGGAGTTTTGGGCTGAAATTTTTATGGTAAAGAGGTATTAGGGGAAGGGTGTTCCCGACCAAATTTCGTGATTTTTCTCAATTTGTGGAATTAATGAAAAATCATTATGACTCCTCGGACATGTATGATGTTTTTGGATTTATTGTTCATCCAAACAGGGCCCTTCCCGTTTTTAAACCCAACAGATTTGAATTTCAAACCAAACAGTGCCTAACCTGTTTGTATCTGTTTAATTCAAATTGAACAGGTACAGTACTTGTTTAATTCAAAACCAAGAGCCACCTATACATCTATAAATAGACCAGCCTCTCATTTGGATTTTCACTCAAATTTTCGTACTCATTCCTCTGTTTTAGATCTCTGCCATATTGCTGCATTTTATTTCTGAAAGAAAGAGTGTAAACATATTGTGTGTTCGACGGACGAATAAATTGTAGTGCTCCATTTATTCGTTGATAGATCATTTCATCTTGAGAGATAGACGTCCAAATTCTGAAAGCACCGTGGAGAGGACGAATCTGTCTTAAGGACACAGTGTTAAACACTGGACTTGATCAGAAAAATTATTCAAAGAAATTAACCAAGTAAGTTGTTTAATTTTATTCTGTTATTTTATTTATTTGTTTAAATCGGATTTTAATTTTGTTTTTGTAACAAAATAAAATCTGTTTTATTTATTTATTTATTTATTTTTATTTTGAGTTTGATTTTTGTAATCAAACAAATTCTCTCATTTTCTTTATTTCTTTAAATTCTAGTTGTTGTTTTGTACACAATAGAATTAAATCTTTTAAATACAGTGAAGATTGCCCAACAATCTTAAGATGATTCCTTTTGGTATCTTCATTGTATTTAATTTTACATTTTCAAAGTAATATTGCAGTTGGAAAAACAAATAGTGATTTATGCTATTTGACAAATAGTAGTAATATCTTGTCTCTTTTCTTTGACAACTAGTAATGCGATCGGTGTCATTAACAATTTCGAATATTATTTGGTATTACAGAAAATTATTTTGGTATTTTATTTTTCTGTTTTAGTAACAAGAAAA
This sequence comes from Camellia lanceoleosa, assembly GCA_025200525.1. Taxonomy (NCBI): domain Eukaryota; kingdom Viridiplantae; phylum Streptophyta; class Magnoliopsida; order Ericales; family Theaceae; genus Camellia; species Camellia lanceoleosa. The sequence goes on along the minus strand of CM045769.1, from coordinate 155,729,441 downwards.
TAAAATTATTTTAATGTTATATTTTATTTTACGGTTTTAGTAACTAGAAAATTAATTTGTGTTTTAATTGTTTTGATTTTTGTAATCGAGATTATGGCTACTACAACTGAAATCGCATCGCGGTGGTACTCTGTTGTTACACCAACATCGTCCTATTCGAACCATGTTCATGTACCATTCAATCATGGAGAAAAACCGGAAAAATTTAGCAGTGCAGAGTTTAAGAGATGGCGAAAAAGATCTTTGTTCTATCTTACAACTCTTAATTTGGCTGCTTTCTCCATGAAGAGGCTCCACACTTAAAGATGGTGAAAGTGATCGGCAAGTTGTTGCACAGTAGATGCTTGGAAACATTGATTTTACGTGCGAAACTACATCCTCAATGGCCTTGACAATATCTTTGTATAATGTATCTGATCCTCTGAAGTCGACAAAAGAATTGTGGGATTCTTTGAAGAAGAAATACAAGAGAGGATCTGGCACAAAGAAATTTGTCGTCGGTAAATTTCGGATTTTGTTATGGTAGACTCCCAAGCGGTAATATCTCAAGTTCAAAATTTTCGGATAATTTTGCATGATATTCATTCGAAGGTATGTCTCTTAGCGAATCTTTCCAAGTCATGCTTTGGTGGAAAAAGTTACCCGGCTTGGAAAGATTTCAAAAATTATTTAAAACATAAACGCAAAGAGATGACCATGGATGAGTTAATTGTAAGATTAAGAATTGAGGAAGATAACCGAAAGGCTGACAAGAGGCATGGGAAAATCCCCATTGAGTCCAAGGCTAATGTGGTTGAACAAGTTCAAAAACCACATAACAAAAAGAGGAAGTTTACTGGAGATGGTCCTAAACAAGGCAACAACAATGGCAACAAGAAGTTCAAAGGAAAATGCTATAACTGTGGCAAGACTAGATATCGAGCTTCTGACTGCCGCCGCCGTAAGAAGGATCATGGAAGTACAAGCAAGAAGACCACCAATTAAGTCAATGTGACAGAATTGGATTACATCTCTGACGGAGTGAATGACATTAACCTCTCTGCTGTAGTGTCTGAGGCTAACTTGGTTGGAAATCCCAAAGAGTGGTGGGTTGACACTGGAGCAACTCGTCACATATGTGCGGACAAGAAGATGTTCACTACCTACAATGAGGCTGCAAATGGTGAACAACTTTTTGTGAGAAATTCTTCTACTTCTCGTGGTGGACAAGGAAAAGTGATCTTGAAGATGACATCGGGAAAGAACCGACCCTCAACAACGTCTCGCATGTACGACATCCGGAAGAATTTGGTTTCTGGTTCTTTGTTAAGTAAAAATGGTTTTAGGTTTGTTTTTGAGTCTGATAAGTTTGTATTAACAAAGAGTGGTATGTATGTTGGTAAGGGATACATGAGTGATGGTCTCTTTAAACTTAATGTAATGACAGTTGTACCAAAAGTTGCTATGAATGAGAATAACACATCTTTTGCTTATATTCTTGAGTCGAATTTATGGCATGGTAGATTAGGTCATGTATATTATGATGCTTTATGAGATTAATTGGTTTGGATTATATACCAAAGTTTGAAATTAATCCTAATCATAAATGTGAAGTTTGTGTAGAAGCAAAACTAACTAAGGCTCCATTTAAATCAGTTGAAAGGAAAACTGAACCTCTAGAATTAATTCATACGGATGTATGTGATCTAAAATTTATTCAAACTAGAGGAGGCAAAAAGTATTTCATAACTTTTATCGATGATTGCACAAGATATTGTTATTTTTATTTATTTAGAAGTAAAGATGAAGCCTTAGAAATGTTTAACCTTTACAAAACAGAAGTTGAAAATCAACTTGGTAAAACCATTAAAATGGTTAGAAGTGATAGGGGTGGTGAATATGATGCACCATTAAATGAATTTTGTGCACAACATGGCATTATTCACCAAACTACAGCCTCTTAATCTCAACAGCACAATGGAATTTGTGAAAGGAAGAATAGAACTCTAAAAGAAATGATGAATGCCATGTTACTAAGCTCAGGCTTACCACAGAACTTGTGGGGGGAAGCAATATTGTCAGCTAATTATGTTCTTAATAGAATACCCCACAAGAAAACTAAAAGCATTCCTTATGAATTGTGGAAAGGTCGACCACCTTCCTACAAATACTTGAAAGTGTGGAGGTGTTTGGCAAAAGTTGAAGTTCCTGTTCCTAAAAAGACTAAGATTGGACCAAAAGCGATGGGATTGTGTGTTTATTGGTTATGCTCAGAATAGTAGTGCATATCGATTTCTGACTTATAAATCAGAAATGCCTGATATAAATGTGAACACTATTATAGAGTCAAGGAATGCTGTGTTTTTTGAACATGTCTTTCCTTACAAGAAAGGACAGGAATTAAGTTCACAGAAAGAACTTATGATTGTACACAAAGTCAAGAGACTAATGACAATCAAACACAAGAGACTAGTAATGGTCTCAACCAGCGAATTTAAGCGATGATGAACCAAGAAGAAGTAAGAGCGAGAACATCAAAATCCTTTGGTCCAAATTTTTCGACATACTGTTAGAAAATGAACCTCAAAGCTTTAAAGCGAATGACAGGTCCTGAAGCACCTTTGTGGAAAGAGGCTGTTAAAAATGAAATTGAATCCATTATGCAAAATCATACTTGGGAATTGGTGGATCTTCCACCAGGTTCTAAACCTCTTGGATATAAATGGATATTCAAGAGGAAAATGAAAGCAGATGGTTCAATTGACAAGTATAAAGCAAGACTTGTAGTTAAAGGTTACAGACAAAAGGAAGGTCTGGATTATTTTGACACATATTCCCCTGTTACAAGAATAATATCCATTCGTATGCTTATTGCTATAGCAGCGTTGTTTAATTTAGAAATACATCAAATGGATGTTAAGACAGCTTTCTTAAACGGTGATCTAAATGAAGAGATCTATATGGAACAACCCGAAGGGTTTGTAGTATCAGGGCAAGAAAAGAAAGTTTGTCGACTTGTAAAATCCCTTTATGGATTAAAACAAGCACCTAAGCAATGGCATGAAAAATTTGATCATGCAATGCTTACTAATGGGTTTAAGATAAACGAATGTGACAAATGCGTCTATGTTAAAAACACTGACCAAGGATATGTCATAGTTTGTCTTTATGTGGATGACATGCTTATCATTGGAAGCAGTCAAAACATGATCAAATCAACTAAGCAAATGCTTAACAAAAGATTTGATATGAAAGATATGGGGTCGCAGATGTTATATTAGGAATGAAAATAACTAAAACATCGGCGGATATGCATTATCTCAATCTCATTATATTGAGAAAATTCTTGATAAATTTATCAAGGATGATTTGAATTTAGCTAGAACACTGTAGACATCGGTCTTTATTTATCGAAAAATAAAGGTGATCGATTGTCTCGATTAAAATACTTCCAAATCATTGGAAGCCTAATGTACCTAATGAATTGTACTCGACCGATATAGCTTATGCTATCAAGAAATTGAGTAGGTACACTAGTAATCTGGAAGACCATTGAAAGCGATCATTCGAGTTCTTAGATATCTAAGATTTACTTCGTGATCATGGTTTGAACTTTACTCGATATCGGCGGTACTCGAAGGTTATTGTGATGCCAATTGGATATCGGATACTAAGATTCAAAATCCACTAGTGGATATGTCTTTACTCTAGGAGGCCGCTTTGTTTCTTGGAAGTCCACGAAACAAACTTGCATCGCACGATCCACAATGGAATCGAGTTTATTGCTTTAGACAAAGCGGGAAGAAAGCGAATGGCCGTCACTTCTTAGAAGACATTCCAATGTGGCCAAAACACGTATGACTATTTGCATTCATTGTGATAGTCAATGCGCAATAGGCGAGACGCAGAATCATATATGTATAACGATGAAGTCACGACATATTAAGTCGACATAATACCGTTAGGCAGTTGTTGTCAAACGGAATAATCTCAATAGATTATATAAAATCTAAAGAGAATATTGCGGATCCATTAACAAAAGGTTTGACAAAAGAGCTAGTGTATAGTTCATCGAAGGGAATGGGATTAAAGCCTATTACATAAGAGTCGTCATAATGGTAACCCTACTTATATGACTGGAGATCCCAAGAACTAAGTTCAAAGGGACAACTAAGTTATGTATGGCTTGCCAGAAATCACCAAGGGATTTAAATTCCCTACTCATTCCTATGGTGAGAGTGATATCTGCAACATATGTTGTCTGCAGGGGCATAAGGATAAGCTTTGCTTTTAATGATTACTTATATCTTGATTAAAGCATAAAATCAAGGCGAGTTTAAGAAGATACTTACAATAAGAATCACCTATATGAGTGTTGAACTGGGGCCGATTTTATGAGAATGAAAGAGGCTACATTCTCTAGAAACACTCATGAAAACCAGGAGCGTTCAAGGCCAAAATGAACACAACAGTGAGAACCACGATGTGTTAGAAGATATTTTGTGTGAAATCTATTGTCTTGGCTTACACAAACGGCTAAACAATTCAAGGCATCGCGTCCATTGATTAGCCAGTAAGTCCGATAGGTTATCACTAGGGAAGGTTCAAGGCCGAAAACTACCTATCCTGATGCAAGATATTTTCGACTTATACTCTTTCGTTAAGTTTGCATATTGTTGCATTTCCGTTGTCATCAAATTCCATTCATGTGGGGGATTGTTGGAAATGGTTATAAAATTCGGTAAAACCGAATTTTTCCTAAGTTGGTCTAATTTTTAGGTGGGCCCCGTGTATCGATTTACACGGGTCAAAGTGGTAACGCGTTCTTTGCCGCGTTGTGATTCACGTGGTATATTTGGTTGTTCAAAACCATTACCGAGTGAATGGGAAATTGAAGCCAAAGTATGCTCCATAGAAATGGAGTTTTGGTGGAAATTCCTTAAAGGTTTGTATAAGGCTTGTCCCACATTGATTTGGTGGGAGGTTTTGAGAGGGTTTATAAGGCATGGGTTTGATACTTGGGGTGTGCCCCAAGTGGTACCCAAGTGTTTTAGAGGGAGAGGTTATGGGCAAAATGGGCTAGACCCATTGGACCCAAAAAACCACCACACACGCGCGCGCCGCCGCCGCCGTCCGTCCGATCGGTCAGGCGGGCAGGCTGGGCTGGGCCTGGGCTTGGGTGCAGGTGCGTGGTGTGAGGTTGGGTTGGGCTTGTTCGGCCCAATACTAATCTTTTTGGGCCAGAAACATTTGAATTTAATTCAAATAACTGTTTTGGATTTACTGTAACACGGAGGTGTTGGACTCATCAGAGGAGCCGGTACACGCACTCCAGCATCAGTTTTGTGCAACATCAACGAGGACGTTGATGGTTGAAGTGGAGGAGAGTGTCACGGGTTGCCTTGCAAGGCCAACTCCGTGACGTTTCGCTCGCGGTGGTGTGGCCATTGGAGTGCTCAAGAGTGGCCGTTGGAAGTGCCCCAACGTGGCCTAACATTGGCCCCAAGTAGCCCAAGGCATGTACGCCATCACTAGCCAACAAAAGACCAAGCCGCAGTTTCATATTAGCATCGCAAACCTGACAAGAAGAAATGCCGACAGCGGCGAAGAAGGCAAGAACGTTTTGTCGCTTTGGTTCGGCACTCAAACGAAGGAGTTTCGGACTGAAATTTTTATGGTAAAGAGGTATTAGGGGAAGGGTGTTCCCGACCAAATTTCGTGATTTTTCTCAATTTGCGGAATTAATGAAAAATCATTATGACTCCTCGGACATGTATGATGTTTTTGGATTTATTGTTCATCCAAACAGGGCCCTTCCCGTTTTTGAACCCAACAGATTTGAATTTCAAACCAAACAGTGCCTAACCTGTTTGTATCTGTTTAATTCAAATTGAACAGGTACAGTACTTGTTTAATTCAAAACCAAGAGCCACCTATACATCTATAAATAGACCAGCCTCCCATTTGGATTTTCACTCAAATTTTCGTACTCATTCCTCTGCTTTAGATCTCTGCCATATTGCTGTATTTTATTTCTGAAAAAAAGAGTGTAAACATATCGTGTGTTCGACGGACGAATAAATTGTAGTGCTCCATTTATTCATTGATAGATCATTTCATCCTGGGAGATAGACGTCCAAATTCTGAAAGCACCGTGGAGAGGACGAATTTGTCTTAAGGACACAGTGTTAAACACTGGACTTGATCAGAAAAATTATTCAAAGAAATTAACCAAGTAAGTTGTTTAATTTTATTATGTTATTTTATTTATTTGTTTAAATCAGGTTTTAATTTTGTTTTTGTAACAAAATAAAATCTGTTTTATTTATTTATTTATTTATTTTTATTTCGAGTTTAATTTTTGTAATCAAACAAATTCTCTCATTTTCTTTATTTCTTTAAATTCTAGTTGTTGTTTTGTACACAATAGAATTAAATCTTTTAAATACAGTGAAGATTGCCCAACATTGAGAACTTTAAGGCCACCCAACTTTCGACCAGCACGTTCCTCTGCAACTGACCTCTTGCTGCGCTGAAACTTCAGTTGAGTAACACCCTGGTTTGTAGGCTTACCGTACACAATACCCTTGGGAACGGGCCTCTTGCGGCCACCTCTTCTAACACGGATGCGGTAGATCACATAACCCTATTAGGATAACCCTATTAGGAGTTTGAGTGGTGTTACACTGTGCATGATATAGCACAAGCAGATAATTGAAGTATACCCTCAATGTCACAGTAATAGGTTTGACAAAACAGGAAAGTGATAAGCAACCCAAGGGATTAGCTGGTAGAATAGCAATATAACAGTAGTAATTCAATAGTTTCATTTACTTGAAATTGGCCCTTTAATTCTGAAAAAACTGTCTAACAAACATGCATTATATTAATAGTTGATTGCAAACTAAGGGGCTGTTTGGACAATCTGAAAAATGGACCAAGTCAGGTCCACTCCCATCAAGTTATTTGTTTTTTTGGAAAATCATCTGCTTGTTAGCTTCATCTTAACAAGGTTTTGGTACTTTGCTTTTACTAATACCAAAGACCCTCCCTCTATCTCAACCTCAAAATTTCGCCCAATTGTATTTAAATCACACTAACTCTTACTAAAATGCCTATGGAACCGTACAAAGAATCTTAATAATACTAATATGACAAAAAAAAAACTAAACATAGGCTGAGCCACCATGAGAACATAATGCATGAAGATCATATGGCAGACAACCTGTGGTAAAAAAAAAACCTCATGCTATCAGAGTGCAATTACTCAAAAACATAAAAACAAGGTGCAACTACGTCATAGATGCAGTTATGATGATAGACCACAAGGACACTAATGCATCATTGCAAAATGAAATGTCTACAGAGCTTCTAAACATTGAAAAACTCAAATGAAAACAACCAAATTTAGCCTTGACCTATGCAGCTATGCCTAGCCAAGAGCCATTATGTCCCTTGAACCCAATATCTTTGCCATCATCTAGCATTTTTCATGCTAATGAATTAAAGTTTTTTTGTACAGATCATATATGACATAGGATTCAATTACGAGTGCCGACGTCTCAAGCAAGACATTAATGAACATGTAATAATGATCTATCGAGCAGCAATTAAGGCTGAAATGTAACTAATGCTTACATGTAAAAATAAAAAATACCCTTCATATAATCTCTAAAATCACATGCACTACAGAAATTCAAAACCACCCTACACATTTGTGTATAGTTTATCTACTTCGGACTCTGGTGTGGAGGCAATTGGTGCATAATAATTATAGATAATGAAATGTTAAATCTAACTTTGAAAGCAAAAACTGTGATCAACCCAATACTTTAGACCTATGAAGCACGGATACTTCGAAATGGCTCTCATCCACGTGTCGGATACATATCGGATATGGAGACGCGCCCAATACAGCGGGATACATATCAGATACGGCAAATAAGTATCCCATATTTTTTTTTATATTTTTTTTTGAATTTCGGATACGTTTAGGATACGCAAGGATACTTCAGGATACATTCGGAATACTTTCGGGATATTGCAGGGTGAAAAAATAATTTAAAAAACTTATAATGGGGTCAAACTGTAAAATAACAAAAGTAATGTAAAATAAAACAAAAAAATCAACCAACCTCCAAGCCCTAGATTCGAACAGCAGTAGTAAGAGGAGGAGTCATCGTCTCTATCGCAAGGAAGGTTCACGAACAGCAGGTAGAAGCAAGGAGGACGAGGAGGAGTTGTCGATCAAGTTCGTCCTCTCTCTCTCTCTCCCTCTCGCTCGATCTCACAGTCTCTTTCTCTCTCTCCCTCTCCCTCAATCTCACTGTCTCTCTCTCTCTCTTTCTCCCCCAGTTCATGTTTTGATTTTTCTTTTTCTTTTTTTTCCTTGTATTTTTTGCTTACCCATGTGAGAGTTATTCACGTTACTCTTTTTTATTAAGTTATTAGGATGATATTTTGGTTACCCTTTTACCGTCTTTTAATTTAACCAATTTTTACAATTGATCCCTCCCTTTTTAAATAATTACAGTAAAGTCTGTACACTTCCTTCTTGTATTTTAATGTACCCCTTCCATCATAACATCATTTAAATTTTAGGTGAAAATTGAAATCCATGACCAAATCAAACCAAAACAAGCCTCAAGTCCCAATCAAATGGGGTTAAGATGATAGTTTTGACTCTTTTTTTTTTTTAAACTCTTTTTTATTTAAAATTTAAATTTTCAGAATTTGTGTTATTAGGTGAATTTTGAATCTTTTTTTTTTTTAAATTTAAATTTTCAGAATTTTTCGTAGCTTTATAGGAATCTTTCTTTTTTATCAAGTTGTCTTTTGCTTTAAGTTTTATTTTTATGCATGCTACATTACTAAAAATTATAAAAATAATATTTTTTACGAACGTATCCCCGCCGTATCTATATCCTAGTGTTTTAAATTTTTTCGTATCACCGTATCGTATCGTATCGTATCGTACCCAGTATTAGTATCAGTATCAGTATCCGTATCCGTGCTTCCTAGCTTTAGACAAAAACTCATTTGTAACAACATTAGGATGCGACTGTTTTGGAACATTTTTAGAAACTGTAATCAACATTTTATGGTGTTTGGCAAGATAGAAAATGCTTATTTGGGTAAAAACAACAATGCGGATCCCAAATTTACAAACTTTTTTCTGGAAAAAAATTTCAGTAAACAACAGAGAGAAAGAATTTTCCAAAAATTACAGACAAATATAAATTCATACAAATAATGTGAACATGAAATCCAAGTAATTCAAGATCATTGGTTTACTTGCTTAGCTTTGTAGCCCAAACGGCGAGCCTTGTTGGGGTGAGTGGGGTGAATGACACGAACAATGGAAGGAAGCTGTCGGTACTCCCAGCACCTCACCTTTTGCAAGAACCTCATCATATCTGATTGTTTCTTCCTCCATAGCTCCGATACATACGTATAAGCCCTTATCAATATATATATATATATATGCAATAGAGTAAGATAGAACTTCGTAGACGAACCCTAGTGCACCCGATGGGTGAAGGCCTGTACAAGGAACAAATAGTTAGGCTGCTCGACCGAGGGTTGGTCAGAAACCCAATACCGGAGTTTGGTAGAGACAAGATAGAGAAGACCAGTGTGTTTCTAGAGTTAAGAGATTGCCCATTTCAAAGAGAGTAAGGTTACCTTTCGTATGACTTATTCATCAAGCTCCCTCGTTTTCTGCGTGGTCCTCAGCCGTGATGGTAGCACATCCCTTTATAGAGGGGAGCAAGTTCCGTCATTCGCGGGTACCACGTGCCTTTTACTTTACATGGTATCGATTGATCTGTTAGCACTCATCTGTCGTGAAGTGGGAGCCTTGAAGCCCAAGTTATGGACTTACCCATTTCGGAATGGGGAGTGGTGCTAGGGCCAGGCCCATAGTCTTTCTTTCTTCAGAGTGGGGAGTGGTGCTAGGGCTAGGCCCATGGTCTTTCCTTCTTTAGAGTAGGGAGTGGTGCTAAGGCCAAGCCCATGGTCTTTCCTCTCTTCGGAGTGGAAAATGGTGCTAGGGCCAGGCCCATGGTATTTCCCCTCTTCAGAGTGGGGAGTGGTGCTAGGGCTAGGCCCATGGTTTTTCTCTCTTTGGAGTGGGGAGTGGGCCAAGATTGATCCCTTAGCTCGGCCCATCATAGAGTAGAGAGAGAGAGAGCCTACTACAAAGTGGGGACTTTCGTCCAGTCTAACGAGGCTCCATACAAATAGGCTTGAGTACAGAGTGGGGACATTCGTCCAGTCCAACGAGGCTCCATACAAATAAGCTTGAGTACGGAGTGGGGACCTTTGTCCAGTCCAACGAGGCTCCATACAAATAGGCTTGAGTACGGAATGGAGACCTTTGTCCAGTCCAACGAGGCTCTATACAAATAGGCTTGAGTACAGAGTGGGGACCTTCGTCCAGTCTAATGAGGCTCCATACAAATAAGCTTGAGTACGGAGTGGGGACCTTCGTCCAGTCCAACGAGGCTCCATACAAATAAGCTTGAGTACGGAGTGGGGACCTTTGTCCAGTCCAATGAGGCTCCATACAAATAGGCTTGAGTACGGAGTGGGGACCTTTGTCCAGTCCAACGAGGCTCCATACAAATAGGCTTGAGTACGGAGTGGGGACCTTTGTCCAGTCCAACGAGGCTCCATACAAATAGGCTTAAGTACGGAATAGGGACCTTCATCCAGTCCAACGAGGCTCTATACAAATAGGCTTGGTACGGAGTGGGGACCTTCGTCCAGTCCAACGAGGCTCTATACAAACAAGCTTGAGTAATTGTGCCCCCTTCATTTGCACCCTGGCTAACACTAAAAATTATTGAGTGGAAGCCATTATTTGTATTTTGGCTCAATTTGCTTAAACTTTACGTCAGCCTTCAAATTTATTTATTTATATGTATATATATTTTATAATACCGTATACATATACATACCATATACAAAATACAAATATGTATACATGCATACGCAGGCAAACTCTACATATACGGAGACACAAACACAAATATACGGTATACATAGATTTATTTACAAACAAAATACATACAGATACGTACATACGGTATACATATACACATCTGGGGAATATTTCGTTACAGAGAAGGAATATTCTGTTTGTTGACGTCAACAAGAAAAAGAAATGTGTTGATCCGGGGGTTCGAACCTTTGACCTCAGGCTTAGTCTCTTGGTCTTCAACCACTGAGTCAAACCACTGAACCAAGCCACTCTTATGACCAAAATATTCAAACAAATATATATATATATAATACATAGCTATACAATATATATATATATTTGCATGCATACACATACAAATCTCTCGCGTCTCTCTCTTTTTTTATAACCAAGTCTGACACGTGGCCTACTTTTGCGTCACTGGCCGACAAAAGCAGGCCTCGAATGACGCTCGCCTCGGCTCTCTTCCTCTTTGTCTTCTTCTCTTCATTCTCTTCTCTTCAACCTTCTTCTTAATCAGTCTTCTCTGTCTTCTTTATCACTCACCACTCTCCATCTTCATCACTAACCTCTGTTTCTTCTTCCTCTCATCGAGAGACAAAAAGAGAGACTGAATGAAGGAGGCTTTGCTATTTCTCAGCAACTCAGTTCTTTTACACCTATCACCTCTAATCCATGGCCTCCTCATCTCGTCCCCTCATTTTGTTTTCGGACCTGAACAATCCCATAAACTCTTCTGGTTCGGGGTCGAGTGCCCTACTCCCACTCTTCCCATCACTCCTCTTACTGACCTTCCTATGCTGTCGATTGAGCAAATAGTGGCCGCTCAATTCGACATAGAAGCCAACTACTTTACATTGAGGTCCTGTATGGAGACAGTGGCGGCGGTCACTAACTTGTCTCACCGACTGTAGACCAGGACGAGTGATGTATACCAGGTCAACGCCTAACTCTCCCTGCTCTAGCGTATGTACAAAGATACGCGAGCGGAGATTTGCGCACTGAAGGCGGAGAACAAAGAGTTAAAACGGAAAGCCACCGTCGTGGCCAGATTTGGAGCACCTTCTTACTTTGCTTTTGATGACCAACAGGGAGCCAACCCTCTCGGTGGTCCTGTAAGCACTAAAGCAGGGCCTTCAAGGGTCGACGACAAAAAGAGGAAGAGCTTGGCGGAAGACCCGAGTAAGTGAAGTCGGCTTGTAGCCGTCATCGGAAAAACAAGATCCTTTTCGTTTTTTTTTTTTTTCAAGTGTTGGAGTTCGGCTAGTTAGACATCGTCATTTTGTAAAGTCGAGCTTCTCTTTTTGTAATGGATGCTGTATAGTAATGCCATGCTTTGTTGCATTTTTGTATGTCTTGAACTTCAATTTCTAATTTTTGCTTGCATGTGTTATGCTTGCCCCCGGCTGAGCAGGGGCTTTCTAAAGAAGGAGGCTACCTGCTCGGTCTGATTAGGCTCCGTGCCGTAGAAAAATTGGAAGAAATAACTTTTGATGCCCCCAATCCGAGCAGAGACGCCGTAGGGAAGGAGGCCATTTGTTCGGTAAAACTCGGCTTTGTGCCTCAGAAAAATTTGAGAAAAGAATTTTCCATGCCCCCAACCGAGTAGAGGCTCCGAGACTATATAGGGTGTCTAATCGAGCAGACCAAGCTTTGTGCCTTAGAAATGTCTAGTTGGATTCGGCCGAGTATTTCGTTGCTCTACTTTTACTTGATTCAGTCAAGCTTAACTCATCGTAGAATGTAACTCAGCTCTTCGTTGAGCGCAAGTTGTTACCATGGACCATGCTTTCAAGCAATGATACTTGGCACAAATTCCACCAAGCTATACCACTTGGCGCCTTACTCCAACCGAAGGGCCGAGTTTGCAGGCTAGGGTGTAGGTTAAGACCTGTAACCCGTTCTTGCTCAATTGCCGAACGAAAATATGCACGACACATATGAAAAAGAACACAATTCATAGGGAAAAGGTGATTTCATTAATACTTAGAGAATTGCAATTACATTCAAAAGCTGCTAGGTCATTACATCACTGATAGTATTTCTTCAAGTTGGCAACATTCCAAGGACAAGGAATGGGCTTGCCTGCTAGGTCAGTCAAGTAGTAAGCTCCGTTGCCTAAGGCAGAGGTAACTCTATAAGGCCCTTCCCAGTTAGGGCCGAGCTTTCCTTCACCAAGGACCTTCTTATAATCCATGACCTTCCTTAGCACCAGATCTCCAGGTAGAAATTGACGAATTAACACATTTTTATTGAAACTTTTAGTAAGTTGTTGTTGGTATGCTGCCAAACGAATGAGTGCGGCTTTTCTGCGCTCCTCTGTCAGGTCAAGAGCTTAGGCGATAGCTTCATCATTGTTTGTTGGTTCAAAGATTTCAGACCGAATAGTGGGAAGGCCGATCTCCAAAGGGATGATGGCCTCCATCCCATAAGTGAGAGAGTAAGGTGTCTCCCCTGTCGATTGCCATGGTATTGTTCTGTACGCCCACAGAACATTTGGTAGTTCTTCCACCCATTTTCTTTTGGCCTTCTCCAGTCGCTTCTTCATCCCATTGATGATTGTCTTGTTAGACGTTTTAGCTTGACCATTGCCTTGAGGGTAGACTAGAGTAGAATTCCAGCACTCAATTTTTAAGTCAGAGTAGAACTTCCTAAAAACCTTCCCATCAAACTGGGTCTCGTTGTCAGATAGTAGGGCCCTTGGGATACCGAACCAAGTAATGACGCTCCTCTAAATGAACCTTTTTATGTCAGCTTCCTTTATGCTTGCCAAGGCTTCAATCTCCACTCACTTAGTGAAATAATCAGTAGCAGCAACGAAGAACCTTTCATTAGCAGTACCCCTTGCTAGAGGTCCAACGATGTCCAGACCCCATTGTGCAAATGGCCATGGATTGGTGAGGGGAGTTCGGTTCTTGGCTGGTTGATGAATGAGTGGGGCAAACCTTTGGCACTTGTCGCATTTTTGGACATATTGTTGGACGTCTTTCTGCATACGCGGCCACCAGTACCCATGAGTGAGGGCTCGGTGTGCCAAGGACCGACCTCCAGTGTGACTGCCACAGATCCCCTTGTGGATTTCATAAAGAAAGTTCTCTACAAGATTGGGGTAAACATGTAACAACCCTCGTACTGATTACCGTATAACCACTGAATTATATACTGATTATTGCTAAACTGAACTGATTATGACTGATAATTGGATTAACTGAATCAGCTCAATGGACACTAGTTATTTACTGTATTGGCTTCTGCCAGGCCAGACTGCTACTGTTAAGCGTATTCTTTATTGAGGCCTTGGTAATCTCGGATTCTTGGCGATTCTGATGCTAAACCCATAGGGCCGGGTTTGGGTCGTGACAAAACACAAAGAAGATACGGACCGAGGTAAGACTTTTTGTAGAGCTTGCCCGAAGGTGAGACCCAAAATCGCGCAGCTCGGTGCCTTGTTTTATGTGCTTCTTTCTTGTCATCTGGAAGGGCACCATTTTTTAAGAAGGCAAGAAGAGGGTCCATCCAGCTCAAACCAAGGTCAGTACAAAGGATCGAGCTGGGTGGATCGATAGTCGATTGAGGAACAAATTCGACCCATATCTTGCGACCATTTCTGGAGTCCACCAAAGAGCCAAGACAAGCTAAGGCATCAGCGTGGCTATTTCCATCACGGCCAATTTTCACAGCCCTGATAGCTTGAAATTTGCGAATCAGGTGTTTGGCTTACTCTGCATAAGATGTCATCCGGTCATTGCGAGTTTCGTATACTCTAGTCAATTGGTTCACCACAAGTTGGGAGTCGCTATAAACGAGTAACTCCTCTGCATTAAAGTGTTCAGCGCTGCATAGACCAACTAGCAGAGCCTCGTACTCCGCTTCGTTGTTGGAAGCCTTCCATTTCAGTCTGACGGCTTGCTCCCAAATAAACGCCTCTGGTGAAATAAGGACCATTCCTACTCCAAAACCCTTTTGGTTGGAGGATCCATCAATGAACAGCTGCCAAATGTCTCCAATGAAAAGTTTTCATCTCAGCGGGGGTTTGATGAATGTTGTGGATTTCGGTTGCTAAGGCTGAGCTCCCTTCGGAGGGGCCGGTCGGTCTTGGAGTGAACTCAGGTACGAAGTCTGCTAACATTTGAGCTTTGATAGCAATCCGTGTGTCACGACCCAAACCCACCCCTGTAGGTTAGGCATCGCAATCGGCCAGTAATCCGTGGATTACCAAAGGCCTCTGAACAGATAAGCATATAGTAAGGGGCTGGGGAAGCGATAGTACAAAATAGACAAGGTCCAATGAGTTGTGATAACGTATATGGGACAGAACACTTCAAAACTTATTTATATAGACATAAACATGCCAGTCAAAGGACACCACTATTTACAAAGTATTTACAGAATGTACTTCTCAAGACCTGACTTTACAAAACAGTCACAGAGACTAGTATGAATACAAAAACAGCCATATAACGAGACTTCAATCGGAACCTCCTCGGGAGGCACAACGGTTGGTTGACAAAAACAGAACAGAAGGCCGTCAACTCTGGCCCTGGTCACTTGCCGGCTCACCTACATACATAATATAAACTGTGAGCGGAAGCCCAGTGAATAATAACAGAGTAAAGGGGTTTTATGAATGATGTCTAGCACAAGTTAGGATCCAGTATTTAAATCAGAACATATTCAGACTTCAAAACAGAAATAGATTTAGATACACACTCATGTTCATATTCAGATTTTGCATAAGATCATACGTGGTACACCCATTAGCTATCAGATCAATTTGGTCCAGAGACCCACATGCATAGTTGGTACCAACGACCATAAAGGTCCATAACTTGCGCGCAAGTAGCCATGGTATTGTTACCCCCAGGCAAGGACCACGTGCAGATTGGCCACGATATTGTTACCCCCGGGCGAGGGCCATGTGCAGATTGGCCGCGGTATTGTTGCCCCCGGGCGAGGGCCACGTGAACTAAGGGTGCCACAAATACTTTTTAGAAAATTGGACATTCATTCATAATTCGTAAGATAGCATTTCAGAAAACAAATCATACCATACCAGTTAGAAAATACTTAAGTTAAACATAACTTTACAGAGTTATTACTCACAGTGGGCCTTGAGACATATAGACGGAATAAGCTTGGTCAAACGGTACGTGGCACGTGACCTACACAACACATAACAGATGCACACTTGAAACACACGTTCTAATTGTACAAAACTTATTTCGTTGGCACTTAGTGTGTTTCTAATCTCTTATCCTGATTATGGGGTCTTAAACATGGCCTAGGAATGCCTAAGATGGAATGAGGATGCAAAAATGCATTGACAACCATTTCTCAAATTTTGCTGAAGATAAGGTCCACGCTCGAGCGTGGCTTTCCCCGCTCGAGCGAACATGCAGACAATGAAGCTTCGTTCGAGCGTGGACTTCCCCGCTCGAGCGGACTGTAAACTTATGAAAAAGTGCTGGATGCAAGAAATTCACGCTCGACGGGCGCTCGACCCCCACTCGAGCGTGTGACACAGACCCTCGCTCGAGCATGGCTTCCCTTGCTCGAGCGGACTGCAAAACACACAAACTTCTGGGTATACGCATTTCATGCTCGAGCGTGACTCTCGCCGCTCGAGCGGAAGTGCATTTACTCAGGCTTCACGCTCGAGCATAAAAGTCCCCGCTCAAGCATGGGTCAAATTTTTGGAAAATCCAGATTGACCTCCAAGCATGAAACTCAACCTTTAAGCCTTCAAAACTCATTTTTCTGGGCCAATATTTGAGGAAACATATAATAACTCAAAAACAACATGTATTAAAAATCATATCAAGAAATCATGGCCCAAGAGCAACCCAATTTGTGCAAAATCAACATGAACTTTATGAATATGCTATTAATTCAACATGGAAGAACCTCTTTGAATTCAAACCCTCCAAAACATAATCAAACTTGATAATTTGATGAAAAACAAGTTGACCGACCATAATGTGAGTGAAATTAACACATGCGTGGAAGAAATCTTAGAATTCAAACTCAAAGCATGGAAATTTATGCATGCATGCATGGATGGACTCTCAAAACCACACTTTGAGCTAAATCTTGACTTTAAATACCAATCTCACCATGACCCCAGCAAGAACAACTCACATTCATAATTTAAATGGAGGAATTCTCTATCTTTAGGTCTTCAATTTCAAGCTTAGTAGCCTAATCTTCCAAGTTGCCTTCAATTCTTCTAAGTTCAAGCAAAATTCTAGATGAACACAATCTTGCTCTCCTACTCTCTCTCTCTCTCTCCTACGGTTTGGTCTCTCAATGGATGATAAAAAGATGTAACCAAATGTATGAATCAAGTCTCAAAGTTGCCTTAGGTAATGGGCCACTCAATGGCAATTTGGTAATAAACTTAACCAATGCAATTTAATCTAATTTAATCATACCAAATCAAATTTTAATTAAATCTACCATAAAATCACATATATTCTAACTAGTATGAAACACTAATCAATTTCGAAATCGGGCGCCGATAAGACTTTCAATTCGCAGTTCAAAGTCTAAACATGAACAGATCATTTTATGGCAAACAGATAGAAACGTAAAGATAATGCAATACATATGCAAATTAATTTCGGATTCCTTCTAAATTACTGTTAGGCATAAATAATCATGGTTTAGCATTAATCGAAGGTCGGGGTTATTACACCGTGGCTGGAATTTAATGTTAAACTCCCCCAATTCTACTGCCTACTTTGTTGTTCGGCCCGAGAAATCAGCTCGACTGAACACAAACTTTAAAGGGTACTCTGTGAAGGACATTGATAGTGTGTCCTTGGAAGTAGTGAGCAAGCTTTCTAGAAACTATCAGTAGGGCGTATGCCAGCTTCTCTAGAGGTAGGTACCTGGTTTCGGCATCCAAGAGGGTTTTACTAACGTAGTATACTGGCTTTTGTTCTTTCTCTTCTTCTCTAATCAAGACAGTACTCACAGCGTGATCGGAGACAGCCAAGTAAAGAAAGAGCTCTTCGTTTGGGACTGGAGTAGACAAAAGATGAGGGGAAGAAAGATACTTTTTCAACTCTGTGAGTGCTTCGGAGCACTGGTCATCCCATTCGAAGTCTGCCTTCTTCCTTAGGAGTTGGAAGAAGGGTCTCATTCGATCGGAAGACCGACTAATGAAACAATTCAATGTTGCAGCCATATCAACGAGCTTTTGGAGTTCCCTAGCCTTTGTAGGTGCCTCGATGTCTTGGAGGGCTTTGATCTGGTCAAGATTGACTTCGATACCTTGCCTGGTCACCATATATCCCAAGAACTTCCTTGAACCGACCCCGAATGTACATTTCGAGGCATTCAAGTGAAGTTTGTGGGTCTTCAGGATTTGGAACACTTCCTCCAAGTCTCTCAGATGATGTTCGGCCAATTTACTTTTGACCACCTTGTCATCTATATAGGCCTCCATAGTCTTGCCTAGTTGGTCCTTGAACATCTTAGTGACCATCCGTTGATAGGTCGCACCAGCGTTCTTCAAGTCGAAGGGCATCACTTTGTAGCAGTAAGTGCCCCTTGGGCTAATGAATGTTGTCTTCTCCTGGTCAGGGCCAAACAGGGAGATTTGATGATAGCCACTGTAGGCATCTAGGAAGCTCATCCGTTCATGTTCAGCAGTTGTATCTACCAGTTGGTCTATCCGTGGAAGGGGAAAGCTGTCCTTAGGACAAGCTTTGTTGAGACTGGTGAAGTCAACGCACACTCTCCATTTTCTATTCTTTTTCTTCACCATGACGGTGTTAGACAACCATTTCGGATATTGTACCTCCTATATGACCCCTGCCACTAGAAGCTTGTTTACCTATTAGATGACCGCTTCTGTATGTTCTGCGGATGATCGTCTGCTCTTTTGGACTACAAGCTGAGCTGCTGGTTGGACATTGAGTTGGTGACATGCAAAGGCTGGGTCCAACCCAGGAGTCTCGTAAGTAGACCAGGAAAATACTTCTATATTCTTGCGGAGGAGAGTTAGCAACTGCTCCTTCTCTCAGCGAAGTGCCAAGGAGAAAGAACTTGTCTGGATCTCCTCCGCCCACCAAGATCGTTTCGAGGTCCTCCACTATCTTCTCTATTGGCACTTTACCAACGTCTTCCAGTATAGGCTGATCAGGCAGTTCGACCATTTGGACTTCTTTGCATGCTTGTTTAGACTTCATGGCGGCGATGAAGCAATGCTTTGCCACTACTTGGTTACCCTTGATCTCCTCCACCCCATTCTTTGTTAGGAAACGGACTACCTAGTGGTAAGTGGATGACATTGCCTCCATTGTATGAATCCAAGGTCGACCGAGTATTGCATTGTAAGGAGATGAAGTGTTGATCACCAAGAAGTCCACAGGGACCGCTTTGGACTTTGCTGTGACGGACAAGGTGATCTGGCCAAACGGCCACTCTGTCTGTCCATTGAAGCCGACCAAAGAGGAGACTGTAAGGATTAAGTGTTGCTCATCAAGACCCAGCTTTTTGAAAAGGTCATAATACATAATGTTACCGTTGCTCCCTTGATCAATTAAGACCCGTTTCACATCAAATTTGTTGGCCACACTGACGGTGACGATCAGGGCATCAGTGTGAGGATTTGGATCCCTTCTAGTTCTTTCTCGGAGAACACAATGTTGAATTGAGAAGGCTTTGCTTCCGTCCTAGACTTCTTGAGCAATGGTCCTACTGACATGACTTGTTACAAGTGCGTGGCTCTCTAAATCTCGCCACGAAGGACATTCTCCCTTTGGGGGTCGGTCATCCCATAGATAACGTTTATCACTAGCCTTAGGGCTTAGTCCTTTGGTAGAGGGATTGGGGGTTGTCTCTGTTATGCCCTTGTCTTTTCCACATCGATCCATTGTTAGAGGTGGCTGGCAGTGACCAAGTCTTCGAGATGCCTCTTAAGGTCTCTGTAGTTTTGCGTCTTATACCCTTTGTCACAATGGTAGTGCACCGCCACTCCTGGTTGCGCTAAGTAGGGTTCTCCATCATCTTAGGAGGCCAAATGAAGTAGGGTTTGTAATAACCCTCACCACTGTTTACTGATAAGACCACTGCTTACTGCTAAACTATGACTGAACTGGATAAGTAACTGATTAGATTGAAATTCCGAATTAATTGCATGAATATATTGTGTTAATTGCATTTCTATCTGTTGACTTTTAAATGCATCTGTTCATGTTTCATGCTTTAAACTGCAAATTGAAGGCCTTATCGGCGGCTGAATCTGAAATTGATTGATGTTTTGTGCTAATTAGAATTAATGTGATTTTATGGTATATTTATCTGAAATGTGATTTGGTATGATTTAATTAGATTAAAATAAGCTTTATCCCACAAGTTACATTATTTACAACCTTGCCCTATTAGTGGACCACTACACCAAACATTTTAAGGCTTGGTTTATTTCATCTTGGCATCATTTTGATCATCTCATTTTGAGACCCTTAACCGACCAAGAGAGAAGAGAAGGAGAGAGTGAGAGAATTTGATTTCCATTTTGTGATTTGCTTGGTGAATTAAAAAAATTGAAGGTTGATTTCATAGTTGAGCTTCCTACACTTAATATTCAAGGTCTAAGGTAGAAAATCCACCTTCTTAAACTTGTCTCTGAGTTAATTCTTGCTTGATTCTTGTTATATTGAAGATTGGAGTCAAAATTAGCTTAATACATTGAATTGAGTAGGAATTCATGCATGCATGTTGCCATTCTTGAGTTTTGAGGATTTTTGTCCATGAAATTGTACATGCATGTTCATATTATAGTTCTAGTTCATGAATTCCTCATGTTTTTGAAAGGATTGGCTCATTTGAGCAAGTGATTAAAGCTTTGAATTGGTTTAAATTCACGCATGTTATGTTTTACATCATGTTCATGAGATTGGTTTGAAATTGTGTTTAATTGAAGTACCCTTGGGCTTTGATTTCTCAAATTGAGCTTTGAAACATGTTATACTATGAGTTTACAAGTGTTTTCTAGAAAATTAGCCCAAGAGGATCGAATTTGGTGCATTGAAACTTGGTTTTGAGCTTGAGGTTCAAATCTGGAATTTCCAGAATTTGGACTTACGCTCGAGCGGGGAAAGTGGCGCTCGAACGTGAAATGCGTGCTCCCAGCACTTTGCATTGTTTTACAGTCAGCTCGAGCGGGAACCTGAGTCACACGATCGAGCGGGTGTCGAGCGCCCGTCGAGCGTGAATTTCGTACATCCAGTACTTTTGCCATATTTTGCAATCCGCTCGAGCGAGGAAAGTGACGCTCGAGCGGGGAACCTTTGTCTGCATCATGGTTTTGAAAACCGGACCGGACCGGTCGGTTCGACCGGTTGAACCGTCGACCGGTCGGGGTTCCGGTCCGGAAATACCCCCTGAACCGGTCAAAGACGAAAACCGGTGTATTTAAGAGAAACCGGAAAAAACCGCGGTCGAACCGGCGAACCGGTCGACCCGGAGCCGGTTCCGCCGGTCTGACCGGCTCTTTTTTTTTTTTTTTGCAGTTTTTCTTTGTTTTTTTTTTCTTTTCTTTATTTCTTTTCTTTCTTTCTTTCTTATTTTATATATATATATATATAAAATATATAAGAATATAAGAAAATTTTAATTTGAAACTCTTTTTCAAGGGTCTCCTCTTGTAAGGAATCCCATTAAGAGTTTGATTAAATTATTGTGAAAGTCTTCATCTATTTATAAGAAAAAAACTCTTTCAAAAAAACTCAAGAAATCCATGTGGGATTCAATTAAATGTATTGGAGGGAATATTGAAATTTTGATATCCCTCCAAAAATTTTGCTCTCCTTTCAATCAAATTATTTGAATTAAAATCATATGGAGGGAATATTAAATATTTGATTTCATCTTCCAAAATTGAAGTTAATAATATTTTAAAATATATTATTATATTTTTCAATAAAAAAAATATTAGGACAAATATTTAAGATAATTTAATATTTTTAATATTTTAATTTATAATTTTATTACTTATATTTTTATTTAAATATAATTTAAATATATTTATTACGTCACGGTTCGATTCCGGTTCAACCCAACGGTTGAACCGGTGACCCGTCCACCCGATCCTTTTTCCGGTTCGACCACCGGTCCGATTTTTAAAACATTGGTCTGCATATCCGCTCGAGCGGGGAAAGACACGCTCGAGCGGGACCCTGTTTTTCTAAAAATTCTGAAATTTTTTTTAAAGTACATCTTTGCATCCTCATTCCATCCTAGGCATTCCTAGGCCTAGTTTAAAGCATCTTGATAAGGATATTGAGATAGAACCACACCGAGGCAAATTAGGGATTAAGTTATTATTTTCCCAACTGTGTAGCTTAGTGTGTGTTCATTCTGTAACTGTGTAGGGTTGGCATCCGAGGAGACGCACTAGCTTATCTGTAGCCCAGAACTCTGTGAATAACAATGTTGTAAAGATATGTTCAAAAATGATTATCTTCTAAACAATTGAACTGTACTGTTTTCTGAAATGATACTATTACTGAATGAATGATGTCCTACTTGTGAACTATATTCGTGGCATCCATAGCAACCAACTGTTACTGTACTGTACTGCTACTGTTACAGAGATCTCTGTCGGTTCCCACGTTGGAACCACTACTGTTTACTGATATGATGGCCATCAACTGACTGTTCGGTCTGTTTAGACCTACTGTACTGTTTTGTTATTGGATGTACCACATATGATTGCCATGACTGAATAACTGATATACTGATTCGATTGACTGCTTTCAATACTGAAAGGACATTCATTCTTAACCTCTTTACGCATTATGTTATTCACTGGGCTTTAGCTCACTGCTCAAATATATATGTAGGTATACAGGCACCGGAGCGAAGCTAAGAGCGTTGGGTTAAACTCTCGTTTTGTCAAGCCAACCTATGTGCCTCACTGCGAGGTTCCGAGCCTGTTAAATCCAAGGCTGTTTGGGGTTTTTTAGTTTTCCCCTTTTTGTTTCCGATCTGTATAGACTGAATGTTTTTGTACTGTACTGTCTTAATAGGGATCAAGTCCCTGATCTGGATAATTGTCAATACTATGCATACTGTTCTGGTACTGACTGTATATATGTATGAAAAGTCTTTTTGCATCTGATCCGCATGACTCATTGACATCTTTTAATTCTTGTTTTGGCTTCCGCCACTTCAGACTCAGATATTGTTTTACTGTTAAGTAAGCCTTCGGTAATCTCAGATTACTGGCCGATTACGGTGCTAAACCCATAGGGGCGAGTTTGGGTTGTGACAGAGTGGTATCAGAATGTTATTAAATCACGAGTTATACCGCACACACGTGTCCAACTGAGCTATAGGATGTCCTAGAAAAGTGAATAGGGCATTACATGAGCATGAAAAGTGTGTGTGACCATAACATGATTATATGTGCTAATGTGTTAATATGTTTAAAGTATGCAACTTCCTATGTTTATTATTACTGTGTTGCATATAGTGAAATGGATAATGCAAGAACTGTCGATGAAACTGAATCATCTGATGCCAAAATGGCGAGATTAGAAAGAACTGTTGAACTACTGACTGAAGCCTTAAGGCAACAGCAAGTTAGAGGCGGGTCGTTTTGTCAATAACTGCCTGAGCTTATGGGAAGGGGGAAGGCCTTGTTTGAAGTATAGAGCTGCCAACAGCTCACTACAAACATCTTCTTCTAAATCGCCATATGCCTCCCAATATCGGCGAGCGTATTCGCGCAAAGACTCCTTTTTATCCTTCCGAGTATTGAACAAGGTATCCAATCCTTTCGTGATTCGGCTATTAGAAACAAACCGTGCGACGAACGTACGACGAAGGCTTTGGAGAGCTAAGCCCAATCATAGATTGATTGAGGAAGAAGCTTGTCATATCACCGGAGGCCATGCTCACCAAGGCTAGAGGCAAAAACCTTACACATGAACGCATCGTTCTGATTCCAAAGTGACATCATTTGGCGGTAATGGTTGATATGAGTCAGGGGGTCTGCCTTCCCATCATAGAGGACGAACTTCGGTGGACTGTACTTATGAGGAGCTTCTACCGCTTAAATCTTAGTGCAAAGGGGGGAAGAGACTAGTCGATCCAGAGCACGACGCTCTATCTGATGAATGGACCGATCTAGATGCTCCTTTTTCCTTTCTAATCGTCGTTCTGCTACTTTGTTCGACCGTCGGTCATCCCCTTGGTTATCGTTCAACCATGTCCTCAAGTCACGCGGTCGCTCGTCACGACGGCACGGAGGAGGAGAGATTGTTGAATAATGACTGATGGACTTTTGTCTCTTGCGAGAGTTTTCTCAAGGATTCTCTGTCCTACTACTTGCTTCCTTACTGCGTACCGGAATCAGCAGGCTACGCTCACCATGAGCAGGACTGTATTTAGATCGTTCACGTCGTAGGGGTGGCGGAGGAATGTGCGTCCGTTGCTGCGACAGTCCCCCTTCGGACTTCCTCGGTCACCCTGAGGTACCATTTGCTTCCTCAATTGAGCACGTAGCTCCTCAATCTCCAGAATCATCGAGTCGATGACACAATCACGGTGGTCCTTCTCAACAAATAGCCGTTGAGATGACTGATAGGCGGCGACATGACGTCGCTCCGCCGTATGGAGGGTCGAACTGTCGTGGTCCATTAGGCTGTCGTTCCCGGCAGGAAAGGCTAGACCCTTGTCTCCGTTCCTGGAGTCTTCTCTCCAATCCCTAGTTGCAAGGTTCCTTCAATATCCATTGTCGGAGTTCGTCACAAAGCAATCAAAGAATGTTTCCCACAGACGACGCCAAATGTGCGGACCTGTTTCTGTAATAGAGTAAGATGGAACTTCGTGGATGAACCTTGGTGCACCAATGGGTGAAGGCCTGCACAAGGAACAAATAGTTAGGCTGCCCGACCGAGGGTTGGTCGGAAACCCCTCCGACGGTCGAGTCAGTACCAGAGTTTGGTAGAGACAAGATAGTGAAGACCAGTGTGTTTCTAGAGTTAAGAGATCGCCCCTTTCAAGAAGAGTAAGGTTACCTTTTATAAGGATCGTATGACTTATTCATCAAGCTCCCTCATTCTCCGCCTGGTCCTCAGCTGTGATGGTAGCACATCCTTTAATAGAGGGGAGCAAGTTCCGTCATTCGCGGGCACCACGTGTCTTTTACTTTACATGGTATTGATTGATCTGTTAGCACTCATCTATCGTGGAGTGGGAGCCTTGAAGCCCAAGTTATGGACTTACCCACTTCGGAGTGGGGAGTAGTGCTAGGGCCAGACCCATGGTCTTTCCTTCTTCGGAGTGGGGAGCGGTGCTAGGGCCAGGCCCATGGTCTTTCCTCTCTTCGGAGTGGGAAGTGGTGCTAGGGCCAGGCCCATGGTCTTTCCCCTCTTCGGAGTGGGGAGTGGTGCTAGGGCCAGACCCATGGTCTTTCCCCTCTTCGAAGTGGGGAATGGGCAAAGATTGAATCCTTAGCTTGGCCCACCATAGCGTAGAGAGAGAGAGCCCACTTCAAAGTGGGGACCTTCGTCTAGTCCAACAAGGCTCCATACAAATAAGCTTGAGTAATTGTGCCCCCTTTACATATATAGATCCAAATTTCAAATGCTGTTATAGAAAATGAATCGATCTATGAAGAATATAGAGATCATACCCGTGGGATCAAAAATGAGACTGACAGTCACGAACCTCCAACTGCTAGGGTTTCTTGTTGAGAAAGAGAGAGTAAAGAAACCCTACATTAAATATATATATATATATATATAAATACCCCAAATTAGTTATTTAACAAAATTAAATTTAAAAAAATTAAAATTTTAATTACTAAAATTAAAATTTCAATTACTTTCTTATATAAATTTTTGACATCATTAAAAAATTTTAATGATGTCAAAATATATCATTTGTTAATAAAATATATCATTTGTTAATAAAATATAAATTTTTGACATCATTAAAAAATTTCAATTACTTCAATTACTTACAGTAGATTATTAAATTTTTGATATCATTAAAAAATTTTAAGTGACTTAATATTTATTAATAAAATATATCATTTGTTACGAAATTATAAAGGGAAATTTTTTTTAAGATTCCTAATAATAGTAATTTAGAGGATAAAGGATACAAAAAAAATGGGTGATGGATCAGGTCCCTCAACTATTATCGCGCGCATTTTTAATTATCTCATGGACCAAAATACCCTTCACAAATCAACACAGAAACTGAACTAAATTCCAACAACTGAGTTCCATTCCAAACATCCAACCATCTTCACGAGCAAGAGAACACCAAAATTAGAGTTTCAATATCATCTTCACCATCGACATTAGAGCTTCATTATCTTCTGCAAAAATCATTCACATTCCTTCCTCACAAATTTCTCTGAGCCCGTTTTCATTATTCATCGTCATCTCAGTTCATCTTCGTCACGTCGCATCTTCATCTCATGGCATATCAGCTCGTCATTAAAGTTTCATCTTAACTCTGGTAAGTTTTTCTACAATACAACTAGATTTTCTCTGGAAACACAGTTAATTGCATTTTATATTGACCTTCCATAAATTAGGGTTTCAATTTCATAATAAAAAGCTACATGAATTTGAAAAAAGTTATTTCTCTGTATTTTGAACTTATTCTTGAACATGTTTGTGTGATTTTATCTGCGAATTTCTCTGGCATTTGAATTTCTCTGATTTTTGCTTGATGTATGTTTCTTCTTTGAATTTTCTCTAACATGTTTATTTTGAAAAAAGTTATTTCTCTGTGTTTTCATCTTATTCTTGAACATGTTTCTGTGATTTTGTCTATAAATTTCTCTGCTCTGTAAATTTCTCTATAATATGTATTTTTAATTGGAATGTCCATCTTTCTCTGAAATGTCTGTTACTCTCTTGTCTCTATCTAAGTTTCTCTGGTATTTATAATTTTCTCTAACCACATCACTTTCCTCTCTTGTATGTCTTTATCATGTTTAATTTTCTCTGGTTGTGTATGTAAATTTCTCTATCATTTTAATATTATGGACTGGAATGTATGTTTCTTCTTTGAATTTTCTCTGACATGTTTATTTTGAAAAAAAAAAAAAGTTATTTCTCTGTGTTTTGATCTTATTCTTGAACATGTTTCTGTGATTTTGTCTATAAATTTCTCTACTTTGTAAATTTCTCTGGAATATGTATTTTTCTCTGGAATGTTTATTACTCTCTTGTCTGTGTTTAAGTTTCTCTAGCATTTATAATTTTCTCTAGCAACATCACTTTTCTCCCTTATGTGTCTCTATCATGTTTAATTTTCTCTGATTGTGTATGTAAATTTCTCTGGCATTTTAATATTATGGACTTGAAATTTTCTCTGGAATGGAAGTTTTCTCAAGAATGTGTAATTTTCTCTGGTATGTTTATTTTGTTCAATTCTTGGTTTCAATGTTGTGTAATTTTCAGTGGCATGTTTACGTTGCTTTGTTTATTTTATCTTGCTAATTGTCTAATGGAAATTTTCTTTGGCTTGCCATGTTTACTTTTCTTTGTCATTCATTTTCTGTGCTTGCTAGATATATGT
Source organism: Camellia lanceoleosa (assembly GCA_025200525.1). Lineage (NCBI taxonomy): Eukaryota > Viridiplantae > Streptophyta > Magnoliopsida > Ericales > Theaceae > Camellia > Camellia lanceoleosa. Next base: position 155,701,921 of record CM045769.1, on the reverse strand, counting down.
TTCTTTTTTCAATTTTCTCTAGCTATATTTTACTTCTATATGTAATTTTAACAATTATTGAAAATTTCTCTGTCATGTTTATGTTGCTTTGTTGATTTTCTCTGGGAATGAAAATTTTCTGTGGCTAGATATATTCCACAGAAAAACAATTAGTACTCTGACATTTAATTGTGTCTAATTTTGTCTGACATTTATAATTTTCCCTAGCTACCTTAGTTTTCTCCCTTATGTCCAATTTTCTTTGACATGTCCAATTTTCTCTGGCATGTTCAATTTTTTCTGGGATTTAATGTTGACATCTTTATGTTTTCATCATTGTCTAGAAATGGCAAAATGTAAAAGCAACAAAACATCGGAAACACCAAACAAGAAACAGAAACTCTCTCAGTCTTCTTATGATCTAAGATCAAAAACCAGCAAAACACCACAAACTCCTTGCAAAAACACACAAGTCCAAAGTGATGAAGCAACTAGCATCAAGATGAGTACCCTAACTTCAAAAGACTCAAGCTCAAGGGGGAAAAAACCTGTTAAACTTCAAAGAAAAAGAGCTCATTACAGCATTCAATACCGATCCAACCTCTCATCTGTTGTCTCCTTTTTTCAAACACTTAAATTCAATTCAAATTAACTTGTAGAGCTTCAAAAGACCACATTCTGATATTTGATCCAAGTTCTAATCACTGGAAGGATGGATCCAAGGAAATCTGATGATGATGTAGTTGCAATAATCCAATTTTACAATGAAAAAACAAAAGCATTCACAGTTGGTAAAAAGAACTTGACCTTGACAACCGATGACATGACCTTGATTTTTGGTTTGCAATAAGGTAAAGAAGCCATGTCATTAAGATACTCTAAAAAGTTAAAATCTGCATTCCTAAGGAGAAGATTCCCAAAGGACACAAGGCTCACTAGTCCTGTTCTTAAAAATGCCTTGGTCAAAGCAATGAAAGACAAGCAACCAACTGACTACAAAGATGTAGCAATAATTGTTACATTGTACTTGTGTCTGACCCTATTTTTTGCAACAAGTGGGAATTCAATAGGGTGGGTTTTTATAATGTATGTGGAACCTCTTCAATCAATGAAACAGTATGATTGGCCAGAAGCAATCACATCAACATTGATTGATTCTATCATAGCATTGCACAAAACTCCAGAAAAAGTTACGGGGTGTGTCATTGCATTACTAGTAAATATAATTTCCATTCAAATTTGCAGTTATCATACTTACAAATTTGTGTGTTTAGCAAAATTTAATTACTTTAATTCCCATCACAGTATTGGCTATGTGAACATGCAAATATCATTGATTTGGAAGACAGTAACACAACTGACTTCCCAAGATGTACCAAGTGGAACCTGCAAAGCTCACCAGTCCACTCTCTTGCACCTCGATAGGTTAGATTTCTATCACCACTGAAATCTCAGTGAAATTCCAAAATTTCTTTGACCACTAGTTTGTTTCCTTCCTTGTGCCTTGATTGATTGAAATCAATTTTCTCTAAACTATCAATTTATGTTTCTTCTTTGATTACCACTGGTTTATTTCTGCCATTGTAATCAATTTTCTCTGCAATCCAAATTTCTTTGACCACAATTGTAACACATTAACTTATATGCCCTGATTGATTTACTCTAATATCTGAATTATGTTGGTTGTTTCATAATTTTCTCTAGCCCATAAAATTATTTCTCCTTGTATGTAATTTTCTCTGGCCCATAACTTATGTGCCTTGCATCTTTGATTAACACTGTTTATTTCTACCATCCTAATGAATTTTCTTTGGAATCCAAATTTCTCTGACACAATTATAGTAAAACATTAACTTATATGCCTTGTTTGATTTTCTCTGATATCTAAATTATGTTGTTTGTTTCATAATTTTCTCTGGCTCCTAAAATTAACTCCTTGTCTGTAATTTTCTCTAGCCGTTACAATTTTCTCTGAAGTTTGTTTCTCATTAGTATTATTTAGATGAATTTTATTTTCCTTATTTGAATTTTTTCTCTCAGTGAATTTTGTAACATTTCTCTAATAAAAGAGTCTCCTGTTACAGATAGATAACAAGTAGCTAGTTAAAAACCCATTAGAGGATTTTTGTCTTGGTAAAAAAAAAGAAGAAAGAATCAAAAAAGGCAATTGTCAAATTCAAGGAGACATTAAAAGATTCATCTAAGGAACCAGGGAATGAGGAAGGAGAAGGCAACATAGAAGAACACGAAACCAGCAATGGACAAGAAGATCAAGCAAGCAGTGGAGAAGCGGAAGCCAGAGAAGAAAGTGAAGAAATTGAAGTAGAAGACAAAGAAGAAAATGAATAGAAAGAAGAAGACAGTGAAGAAGAAGATGAAGGCACTCAATCTAAACAGCAAGAAGAAAACAATGAGGAAAGTGATGAAGAAGAACATAATGACTGATGGACCAACATCATGATAGCATTTGTGGCTCAACAATACATCAGCCTCAAGAATCTGAGGAATTAAAGGATGCCCAAATTGCTGATCTACATCAAAGACTAAAGGCACTTTCTAAATCTAAAACAGAAGAAGAGAGAAATTTGAATGAATTACTTGCAAAAAAAAGGATATTGCAATAAGAACCTTGACATCACATAACTCAGAACTTCAAGAAAGAAACAGCACAATCCAAATGAAACTAAGGATGTTGGAGGTTCAAAAAGAAGATGATACAAAAACAATTCAACAGTCGAGCTATTCAATTTCAAAGCTTGAAACTGAAAATGCTAGATTGCATGAACAAATTCAAGAACTATCCGTCCAACTGGAAATACAACCTTACCGAATACCAACACAAGTTCAACCACAACATCAGTGAAAATCTTGAGCCACAAAAAGTTATGTCCTTATGTTAACATAACTCAGAGAAATTTCTATTTATTATAATTTTCTCTAGAAGTTAAATTTCTTTGACCACATTAGTTTCTGCTGCTTATTTCTATTGATTTCTACTGCTTATTTGATTTTCTCTGTCTATTTGCTTATTTGATTTTGGGGGCTTGTTTGATTTTCATTGTGTATAGTTGGAATAAAAGTGGAACAACAACCAACAACCCAACAAGAATAAGTGGCACACAAAGAACAACCAAAACAAAAGACAAAATTCTATGGTAACTGAAAAATATTGAATCAAATAAATTCAGATATTGAAACTGCAAAGCAAACAGAGCAAACCACCAAAAACAAAAAAGTACTTGATGCCAATGCGTACGTCTTGCCTCTATCAACAAACATCAGAAAATTTTGGGTTTTTCCACAAACTCTACCAGTTTCAAGATTGATAAAAGAACATGTAAAAGACATCTTGCAGCACATATCAAATATGTCTGGACTTGAGTAAGTACAACAAATAAAAAAGAAGATAACAAATAACAATTTACTAACTTATATTGCATTAACAACTATTAAATCCCTTCTTTGTCGTCTTGTAGGGCTTTAATCTAGACAAGTGAGTTGAATCTCATTACCTTTGAAGATATTGGAAACCTAACAAAGCAAAAAGAAATTGCCAACAATGTAAGTCTTTCATCAAAATTTCTCTACAATGTTCCATCAGCCTTTATAAACCAATGTTATAATTATAAATGAAATTTTTCAGGTCATTGATGGCTATGGAGAGATCCTATTTGCTGACCAAAGGAAAAAACGACAACAACCAACTTCATATTTTTTCACATCCACGAGCTTAGTATGTTACTACACTTTTATTTGATTTTCTCTGGAATTTATTTACTACTTTCTCTTGTTAAGATATTTCTTGAAGCCAGTTGTGTCCCTGATCTAATTTTCTCTAGTTAGTTGTGTGCATTTAAAATTTCTCCGTGTGTATATTTCTTAAATTCCTGTCATTTCAACTTTCTTATAACATAACCATTTTTTAATTTTCTCTGACCGCAGAACTTCATCAAGATGACGGAAAATCAAACTTTCCGAGTCTCATTATTTGACAAGCATCTTGAAACAGCATGGAGGAACTACATGTTCCTCTATTTCCCAATAAATATTGGGGGTAATGAGAAGTCAACAGATGAAAATCACTAGACCTTGCTAGTCTTGGACAAACAAGACAATTTATGGAGGCTCTACAATTCACTAAGGCCAATGAAGGATGATGCACAAGACAAATATATCAAAAATGCAAAACAATTGGTAACTAGTTCAAATTTCTCTGATGCATCATAATGTTTATGTGATGATAATTTTCATAGAATCCCATTGATTTGTCTGTAAATTTCTTTGTTATTTAAAAATTATTTTTTTGCAGCAAGATTATGTGGAGAATTTTTTGAAAACTTGCCTTGAAAGAGAGACACAATCACAACCCTCTTTCAAATTGATGGACTCACAAAACACAAATTACGACTTTGAATATGTCAACAATGCTCCACAATAAAGCAATGATTCATAAGTTTCATACAACATCTATAAATAAGATAATCTAATTAGAATGTTTTTTAAAACTAACTATACCTATAATTTGTATGCAGTCTGGATTGTGGCGTCTTTGTATACTACATAATGAGACAATATAGCAATCATGAACCTATCAGCTCTAAATTGTCCACACAAGACGTAAGATTGATGAGGGCATAAATCGTAGAGAGATTTGTGACCGAAGTCTGCCGGTCACGGACAGAACCAATTTAAATACCACCAGAAGAAAAACCAAAAGTATAATAGTGAAAGCACACTAGTGAAAGGAAGACAATGTACACAATGTAATTAGGATTAACCATTCAATTTGTTTTTTCATACATTAAAGGAATGATGATGTTGGACATATATGTATACATCTTTTTTTGACTAATGTAAATTTCATAGCTATCAATGGTTAAATATATATTTTTTTTATTGTGATTGTCAACACAATCCACATAGAGAAAATTGTCTGCAAAAAGAAATTCACAAAGAAATTTAACTCGTATTTTGCCAATCGCAGAAATTTCTCTGGTATGATGTGTATATGATCATGTAATCTATAATACTATGTATTAGTACAAAACAATCATCAAATTCAGAAAACACAAAGCAAACAGTAATTTTCTCTACTACTGGCAAATTTCACTAGATGAATTCGAAACTTCAAAACACAATGCACAGATAATTTTCTCTGCTATTAGCAAATTTCACTAGATGAATTTGAAGCTTCAAAACACAATGCATAGATAATTTTCTCTGTTAGTGGCAAATTTGTCTGGATGAAATTGACTGGTATTATAAAGACAATGCTCATAGTATGTTTCAATAAACACAATGCACATTGTAATTTTCAATGCTATTGGCAAATTTCGCTGGATGAATTGGACCTCACAAAACACAATGCTCATTTCAACAAACACAATATCCATAGTAAATTTCTCTTCTGTTGGCAAATTTCTATAGATAAATTTGACTGGTATGAAGTTACCAGAAATTCACAGAGAAATTTAACTCGTATCGTCCCAAAGAGGGTGCCTATATGATCATGCAATCTGTAATGCACTGTGTTGGTACAAAACAATCATCAGATTCAAAAAACACAGTGCACACAGTAATTTTCTCTGCTATTGGCAAATTTCTCTAGATGAATTTGAAACTTCAAAACACAATGCACAGAGAATTTTCTCTGCTACAGACAAATTTCTCTAGATGAATTTGACTGGTATTATAAACACACTGCCTATAGTATGTATCAATAAACACAATGCACACTTTCACTGCTATTGAAAAATTTCTCTGGATAAATTTGATAAGTGTTATTATATACACTGTCCAAAAAATACATTTCACAAAACAAAATACACAAAGTAATCATCAAATGTATTATTCAATCAATAAAATGTGTTATCTTTAACTATTTAACAAAGGTTCCTTGCATGTCCTCTTATTATGGTGACCAATACTCTCACAACGACTACACTTAATCACCATTTTAAACTCTCTAATAGAAGTAATTCTATTCTTTTTTGGCCTCCCAGCTGGTCTCTTACTCAATAAAGGTAAAATCATAGCATCATCAATGCTACACACAAGTTTTTTAATAGTTGAAACTGGGCCAATCGAAAACGAGTATACTTGACGATACATATCAGCATTAAAAATGGTTCAACAAATGAATTCAAATTCTTTCCACTCTTAAAAATTGCAGCAACAGCATGTTGACATGGATACCCATTTATTTCTCATTTTCGACATAAACAAGTTCTCAACCCAAGATCAACCATAACCGAAGGAAAACAATGCACTTCAAAGACATTATCAGATGATAAACTCACATTCCATGTCCTCCCATCCAAGAAAGCCTTCTTCAATACACTATCCAAGAGAAATTTATTCCATTTACTAGAGAGCAGCCTCCTATTAGACCTCATATTCATGATTTGCAACCGTATCATGTCCACCAAATTTGTTATTGGCAAGTGCCGAGCGTCTCGTTTCCATGAATTGAATGACTCAGCAACATTTGAATACATCTCACCATAACGTTTCCTCTCAAAATATGCATCACTCCAATTTTCATAAGGTAAACTTCTCAAGAAAACACTCACAATGTCTCCTCCCTCACTTTTTAATTCATTTAACTTGAAATGAAATGATGCCTTTGTTGGTGCATATGCACATTCTGAAAACTTGGACACAATCGTCTCCCTAACCAAATTTGTGTTTTCACGCGACAACTTATCCCTCAAATTTCTCTTTAGATGTTTAAGACAAAATCCATGAAAGCAATTAGGAAAAACCTAACAATTCCTTCCACAATACCACAATGTCGATCTGATATGGAACTTATCACCCTCTCCGATCCCAATACTTCACATAAATATTCAAGGAACCAACACCAATTGTCTTTATTCTCAGCATCAACAACAGCAAAAGCTATAGAAAAAAAACCTACAAAACAAATAAGAACTAACATATTAGATATATACATGTAGAGGAAATTAGAACAATAAACAACCAGAGAAATTTGACACTGCCAACATCCAGAGAAAATTCACACAATGGCAACCTCCAGAGAAAATTCACTTAGTGACAAACTCTAGAGAAAATTCAATACTGACCAACTACAAATAAAATTCACACATTGGCAACATCCAGAGAAAATTCACTTAGTAACCAACTATAGATAAAATTCACACAATGACAACATCCAGAGAAAATTCACACACTGATCAAAATCCAGAGAAAATTCACACTGGCCACAACTAGAGAAAATTCACACAGTGGCCAAAACTAGAGAAAATTCAAAGTGTCAGAGAAAAATCACATTAACTCAATTCCTACATGTATAGAAAATTCACATACTTAGATAAAATAAGATATATTTACAATTACCTTCATTCTCATCTTTCCCCGTCGCAGCAAGCATAACTCCTTTGTATCGTCCTTTCAAAAATGTTCCATCAAGAAACAGCAATGACCGACAATATTTGAAACCAGCAATGCATGCATGAAAAGCCACAAACACTCTTTTGAAACGCTTGTTATCGTCAAAATCTAACTTAAAACGACTACCTGGATTGTTTTTCAATGCCTCATAAAAATACCACCATAATTGATCGAATAACAAACAAGAATCCCCATATGTACTACATTTTGCTTTTTCAACCCCCAACCAACCACAGTTATAACTAATTGAGACCCCATATTTGTCTTTCATTTCTTTGACAACATTCACTAGACGAGTTAAAAGTTTTGCACTTACTTCTTCAAGTATCAGCCCAGAAACTAAGTTGGAAGTCATCCTAGCATGTTTACTAGTACGAACCCTTACACCACACGTATGTTCATTGTTCAAAGTTCTTATGTAAAAAAAACCCATTTGTTTTTTCAACTGAAGCATGTACACGCCACATACATCCCCTTGATTCCTTATATACACATTCTGCCGTAACCCCCAGCTTGTCATTTTTAACATACGTAAACTGAAAGCCAACCTCAATAGCATACTTGTATAAAACAGTACGGAACTCTACCACACCACCTTCAAACTTTTGTCCAACACTCGTAACAATATTTCGCCAACCAGCTGACAATAACACCTTTTTTTGGTGATAACAAAACTTAGAGAGTGAATTCCTTTCAATATCCACCAGCCTCTCACATTCACCATGCACAAAATCTACCCAATTAGACCTCACTTCATCTTATTGATCAGAAGTATTACACCAAGTAACTGAAACATCAACTATATCAATACCATGTGCACAAACAACCCTCAACATATTCAGAAAATCAATATAATTTCGAACCATACAATTCGGATGGGCCACAATAGAATATGAAATACACATCTTTTCAGGTTTCAAATTCTCCCATGTTTTACACAAAATGCCAACCAATTCTTCAAAATTCAATTCGCATGAACCATTAATGACAATAGTATCATTCCCATATTTGCACAGCAACAACACTACACTGTTCATCGAAACTGAAAGAAAAAACAAGAAAAATAATTTGTTCAACATAAAAACACTTCACAAGAACAACATAAAAGTCCAGAGAATTTTCTAATAATTATAATTTTCTCTGAATTATAATAACAAGCTTATAATTTTCTCTAGACTCAAATAAAAGTCCAGAGATATTTACAAACTTATATTCACCTTCAAGATAACAAAAACAAAATCACAGACAAATTAATGAATCTAGAGAGAATCACAGAAAAATTTACTGTTAATTATTAAATACAATCATAGACAAAAATCACACAGAAGATCTGTTATAAAATTATAAGCTTCTCTATGATTTTCACTAACGTACAAGCTTACAATTTTCTCTACGTCATTCTGCAATATTACACTCATATCAAAATTCAGTGAAATTTACAAACTCATATACACCTTCAAGATAACAAAAAAACACTGCACTGCCCATCTAAACTGAAAGAAAAAACAAAAAAAAAAAAAAAAAAACTTTTGCTCAGAGAAACAAAAACTTATATTCATTTTCTACAAACTTATAATTTTCTCTGAACTACAAACTGAAAGTGAATAACAAATTTATAATTTTCTCTCAACTACAAATAAAAGTCCAGACATATTTAAGAACTTACATTCACTTTCTCAGATTCTATCTGCATTAGAAACTTCTAATAATATGTCCATATGAGCTTATAATTTTCATTGTCATTTTCGTTGGATTATAATAACAAACTTACAATTTTCTCTAGACTATACCAACAAAAGTGTAGAGAATGAAATTTCTCTGGTTTAATCAAATTTCTTTGGTTTGAAAAAAATAGAGAACAAAACTTATCATGTTGATGAAAAACAGAGCATGAAAAATGAACTCTAAACATCAAAATCAATTACACTATCAACACTCTTTGAAATTAATCAAAAAACAGAGAATGAAAAATTAATTCCAAAAATAAAAATCAACTCTATCATGCTGGGCTCTGTCGAAAATTGATCAATAACAACAAATGAAAAATCAACTCCAAAAATCATAAACAACTTCACTGAATTAGCCTCTCTTTTAAATTGATCAAAACTGAAAACAAAAACCTAATGCAAAAATACACTCAAAAAACTAATATCAAATAGGAATCCTTACATAAAATTCAAAACAAAAATAAAAAATTCATGTGGAATCTCTATCGAAACCATACCTGATTCAACTCCACTAAAAAAACCTACGTGATCAACACACTGTAACACCTACACGATCGTCGTAATCACTATTGTCAAGTCCACTGCAACACTTGCGAAATCCCTACAAAATCTTCGACAAAATCTCTACCGCGAAATCAGTTTCCAAAATCTCCACCGTGAAGTCAGCAATAGAATATTTAGTTTGTCAAAATCCAAACAATCTTATGTTATAAAGAATAACAAATTAGGTATTTTATAACATAAAATAAAGTTGAGGGACCTTAGCCATCAAAACATATTATTCTGTACCTCTCCTCCTATCAAAAGTTGGGGAGAGACCTTAGGTCAATTTTCCTAATTATACATTATATGTAATTTCCAAAATCATCAGAAGCTAATCATATTTTTAATTTGGCTAATTTTATTTATAAATCATCAAATCAATTAATAATTTTTAATATTATTAAAATAATATTTCAATTAATAATTTAAGTAATTTTATTTTGTATAAAATAGTAATTATTAATTTTATTAATTCTGTTAAATAAAAAATTCTGACAATCAAATATTTTTAATTTTCATAAGTACAAAAAATTATTTACATTTTAAACAAATCTCAAATAATATATTTATATTTTACTTTAAAAAAAAATAATACTTCCAAATTCTGACACATTATAAGTAGATCCCATAATTTTAACTAATGATTATTGATTTGGAGCCATTCCTAAACTGCTTTAAGAATGTTAAGGGGTATTTAAGTATTTTTTTAAAAAAAGTAAAATATAAGTTTAATTTAAAGTGATGTAATAAAAAATTGATATGATCTAAATAAAATAATTATAATCTAAATAAAATAATGTGCTAAAATAATAGCACATGCCAAATATCCACTTCTCAACATTAACATATCATCATTTATCAAGTAGCAATAGCTTGTTTTGTTTGGATTTTTATGATTCACTTTTTAAAAAATTAAATTTTTATTTTTTTCATTGAATTTTTTAATATTTTGAGAAATTTTTTTAATTTTAGATACACTTGTACAATTAAAAAATATAATATTTATGAATTTTTTTTAAAAAAATACTAAATACCAAAAATATTAAAAAAAAATATAAAAATTCAAAACTTTTTTTTTTAATATTTTTGTGTGTTTACTGATTTTTTAAAATATTTTTTTACAAATATTTTACATTTTAGATACATCTAAGTAATATGTATCTAAACAAGTAAAAAAATTATTTAAAATTTCAAAAATATTCACTAAAAATAAATATAAATAAAAAAACTCAATTAAAAAAAATTTAAAATCAAAATCACTGAATATGATTGAAACACTTGCAACCAAAGCCATAAATAAATAAATAAATAAATAATGTTTTAAAAACCTCAAGATATAAAAATTTATCTAATATATTGATAGCGTATATATATATTTTTCATTATTACACAATGAAAGCAAATACAGGGAGAGAGCTCATTTCGTACTCCATGATATGTATCACTATAGGCATCTCCTCCTCCTCTCTCCTCAAATCACTCACTGAGAGAGAGAGAGAGAGAGCAGCTTCGGCTGAAAAACACAGCAATTCGACTTTCTTTCTACACTCTATCTGTGGTGGCTGTAACCACCACCACCACGATCCCGATCGTCTCTCGACCGCCTCCCCTCGTCCTCCCACTCCGTCGCCGTCGGCGGCGACTCGTACCTCGAGGACCTTCTCTTGAAATGCCGATCTTCATCACTCGACTCACCACAATCTACACCACCACCGTCCTTTCTCGACACCGACACTGACTTCATCGACATCGGCGACTTCTTGTTGGATTCAGACGAAGAAGAGAGCTTTCGCCTCTTTGATCCTGCTGCTTCTTCGTCCGGGAAGCTCATGCGAGAGAAGACGCTTGATTTCTGCTTGCTGCTGTGTTGTTGTTCCGCTGCGGCGGCGGATTTGTGCGGTGGTGGTTCTAGGGCTGAGCGACGGTGGTGACCGCGACGATCGTCGTGGTCGCGAGGATCATAGTCATAGTCGTAATCAGGTTTTCGTTTGGAAGATAGGCGAGGAAATTCGGGATCACGGCGGTCATTGCGTTCCGCCGCCACCGACGGCACAGATCGGTGGCGGCGGTTGTCGGCGCTCGGTGGTTGTGGAGGATACATCTGCAGCGCAACAATTAGAATTAATTAAGAAATTAATTTATATTGTGATTGGAAAAACAAAATGAAGATATTTTTAATTTTACTGGGTAATTACTAATTAATCAAAATAAAGAAAAACGGTGACCCAGTGGAAAATCACTTTTCCAATAAATAAAAACTTTATAAAAATAATTTTACCTTCTCTCACCTTATTTTCTTTTAACAATTTGAACCTCTTTTTAAATTAATATTTTGATTTCTTAACTTTTCAAAAAGTAAACATAAGTAGAGTTAGATATAATTGCTTCATTTTACAATCCTAATCAAAATAATTGAATAAATTGAACTTGAATATATTTTAAAATTCTTAAATCTGTACTAAAATTGAATAATTAATTACTTAATTCGATAAATTTATATGCACTCTAAGGGTCCGTTTGGGAAGGGCTCAAGTGGCTCATGAGCCACAAAAAACAAAACAGGCTCATGAGCCACAAAAAACAAAATATCACATCCAACCCCATAATCATTACACTCTTCTCTCACAAAAAAAGTCAAAAAAGCCAAAAAGTCAAGAGCTCTTCCCAAACCAAGCTTTTGAGCCCAGGCTCATATAGCCAAAAAAGCCAAAAAGCCAAAGAGCCAGCCCACTTCTCAAACGGAGGCTAAATCAACGGTGTTGTTATATCTACTAATTGGTATATCAATTAATGTATCAATATATATTATAATATTATTATTTTAAAATTATGACTCCCTTTACATAAATTACAAAGATTCAAAATCTTTAAAATTATATCATATCATTTATTAGTACATTAATTATACATATAGTATTATTCATAAATCACGTTACTATTTGTTTAAAACTGATTTAATTGATAAACAAATCAACTTTAAATACATTTTGACTGGTAAAATATTGTTATTTTGATCCTCTTTATTTCATAAATAAAATGAATATCTTTATTTCTGTTTACGAGTTGCAGCACATTGTCACACAACGTCATTATAAGTATATAACAATTCCTTTAGTCATTTTTTAATTTAAAATAAAATTATTGAAATAGATATTTCACAATCATTAATCACCTTGTGACTATTAACAAAATCTTTAATGGTTCACCAAATGTTTTATCAAATTTAAATTTGATAAAAAAAAATTTACATTTTACTGCTTCAATAGTTTACCAAATCTTTTATCAAATCTAAGATTTCTCAAATTCTTCATCAGATTGAAGATCAATCTGCCTTTCATCAAATTACTGTTCATAACAGTTGAATTTTCACCACCAGATATTCCCGAATGACCATCTCAAGACAAAAATTTGTGAAAAATTTACACTGACCAATCGACCAGCTAAACATCTGCTCGATCATCCGTCCAGTTGACCAATTTTCTAACGACACTTCAAAAACCTTCGTTGAAACACTTGATATCAAATAATATTTTTACTCAAATATAAAAAATTTGATACATCATTGAAGATGCCGTAAGATCAGGTATTGGCTCGCTGGTCCTAGAAGAGTCGAGCAAAATTGTTCAAATCTAGATTAAAACCTTGCCAAGTCTCAAATTGTTTTCGAACTTGAACTCATTCAGCTTTCAAATATCAAACAAATTTCAATTGAACTAATCACAAATAACTCTCTTTTTTTTAGTGTACATGACCAAGTTGAGCAGAGTAATAATTTATTCAATTTCAATTTAAAAGCTTGACAGATTTTAAAATATATTCATAATTGACTTTTACATAGTGAACCAATATTAATCAAGTTTTAATGAGCCAAACACAAATTAAACACAATGATAAAAAAAATTTAAAAAATTAAAAAACAAGAAGTATCGAAAACAATTTTTATTATTTTTTTATTTTTTTGGGTATGAGAACATCGAGACGATGTAACAGATTTAGTGCAGCCTCAGCAAGCCCAAAACCGCATTACTCCTAGTCTTTATTTCTAAATTACGTAAAAACATTGGAGTCGGAAAATATTAATCAAATCAAAAATAGTAAATGTAGTTAGATTATTATAAATAATTTGAGTTCAATAAAAAATTAAATAAAACTTGAAAATAAAAGACACGAGAAATAACCTAGAATTTGATAGTTACTGATAACAGTGCTACTATTAGAATCTATCATTTTCCTTTGGACCCCCACATTTTTTTTATTACAATTTTGTCTTGACACCAATTTACATTTTTACCCATCTCCATCCTTCCAACCCTAACCCTAACCCTAACCCTAACCATCCACCTAAACTCCACTCAGGTCGGCCGGCCGATAGGCTCCTCTCTCTCTTCTTGTTATTCTTCTTCTTCTTCTTCTTCAGCAAATTCGACCACCCTCCCACCACCTTTCACCACAGCGACACCTAACCCTTTTAAATCCTAATTTTTTTGCGACAACAGAGATCGAGGACTGGGTCGCCACCCAGATCTAGTAAGCAAATGGGTCAGCTTCCTCCACATGAACTTTCCTCCACGCGTCAGCTTTCCTCTCTCTCTAAAAAAAAACCGTCCATTTCTCTCTCTTTGTATCTATATCTATATGGTACATATATAACAGTTACAATGAGACTCGTTGAAGAAGAAGACAAACATGGATCGAGGAGGATGCGACGAATCTTGTTACTACTCCATCCTCGGGATTCGTAAGGACGCCTCCTTTTCCGACATTCGCACAGCTTTTCGCAAGCTCACTCTAGTACTCCAGATTCTAAATTCTCTAATTTCATCCATATATACAAATTCATATATATATATATATATATATAATCTGATGATTTTGGTGGTTGTTCTGCAAAAATAGCACCGGTGGGCAAAGAACCACCTGCGGTAGCCGGAGAAGCGAACCAGAGATGGTGGTTGGGAGTGGAGGCTAGGGTTTGGGTTTGGGATTAAGGGTATAATTGGTATTAAGGTAAGGGTTTTCATTTTGTTGGGTGGAGGTTCAAAGTAGGGGAATCGAAGTAAAATGGTGGGGGCAAATAGCAGCCCTCTACCAATAAAAGCAGAAAAAACTTCTGCACCCTTTATGGTCCTCTAAATGTTGGGATCCCCTATTCCCGTCCCCGTCCCCCCCCTCCCCTAAGAAGGTTGACCTATCACTTACAACCGCACATTATGAATTTCTTTAAATTAGAAATTAGTCAGAAATCAAATGTGATCCTAAAATGCACAGTACAGGGGACATTCATCTTTTTTGGGGGGAACAAAGAATCCCGTGCCCTAAAGCTTCATCTGTGCAACCTGTTCCACTTCCTGCTTAAGCTCCATTTCATTGCCGAGAGGGGTTAAGAAAAGAAATGGAAAACTAGACAGTTTATGTAACAATAAGCTGACCATTCGAGTGGCTGCCAAAAAGTGTCCAGGTTTTCATTTCTTTTCTATAGTTTTGTTGGCAATCAGACGGAGCATCAAGTCAGAAAACAGAGAAAGATGACTTTGAATTCCAATTAAAATAACTTTTCGTTGTTTAATCCCAACTACAAAAACAAAACAATTTTCCATTTTCTTTATCTTGGAAAAGAAAATTTGGAAACATTCTCTTGCCAAGAGCCACATTATTGTTTTCATCCCAAATTGGTGGTCTCCCAAATCGTTGATTGTAACCACCGAGTGCACCTGCTGCAGAACACACATGATGAAGCAAAAACATTCAGACAACAAAATACATACATGATTTGATTTCAACGAAGAAGAAATGTCCCCACTGCTGCTCACTTCCATTCTGAATTCTCTTTCTTTGGATAATTCCCTGCTACCAGAGGAAGAAGAAGTTGAACTCTTAAATCGATAAAATAAATAAATAAATAAAATCAATAATTTCAATTCTACATACAATGAAAAACAAATAATCATTCATCATAAGCAATGAAAAAACTATAGAAGAGTTATAATTGATTCATTTTACTACTATTGAACTTGGTATAAGACTTTCCCAATTCATTTGACTAAAACTAAAAGGCCAACTCATTTTTTTTGACTTACTTTTTGTCTTTTCTGAACTGTATTCAAAAAATATTTCACTAGATGATTCTAAAAAAAATTGAGTTCATTTTGAAAAACTTCAATAGATGAAAATAAGTCAAATTTTATCCAAAAACAAAGCAAATGAATTTATTTCTCAAGGTGAAGGAATATCCATACCGCAACTGTGTCTAACAAAAGCAACTGAAAAGAAAATGAAAACTAAAGTTCTCAAGATAAACTAACAAACAAACACCATAACACAAGGCAGACCATGTCATATTATAGAATTGCCACGCACTAATCTCAGGAGAACAGAATCACAAAGAGTTACCTTTCACCCCGTCTCTCAATTTCATGCTTCCACCTTAGATTAGCATTCCGAGCCACAGATTCCTCTCTCATCATCATAGGGGGTCCAGGATTGAAGCCCATCCCAAAATTCGCAACATCTCTATAATTAGTCAAAAATTATGGTCCCAATTAGTAACATATGAAACACCCAACATAACTGCACAGCTAATTGCAGATGCAATGTGGCCTACCAGATACTAATGCATTCAGCAAAGTAAAGCATCCAAATCAGCATTTCAATAAGACATAAAAGGCAATTGCTAGTCACATGGTCGCACACAAATAAACACTCATCACCCTTAGACAACACATCCCACCCTTCCCTGACACTTCATTTATTTTCCCTCTTTTACGCCCAAGTAGTAGTCATTAGCTTCAATGAACATGTAAAGAGTATAAAAATGAGCAAAAAGTGTATAAATATATGTTAAAGTGCTTGGATCTATGTGAAAAGTGCACTGGGATTCTAACTATTTTGGCATTTTACACACCTTAACAAACAGCCCTGTGGGTGGTTGTTATCATGACCGTATAATAAATATAGATGAATGCCTGTGCTTCTTTTTCTTTTTTTATAGAGAAAAAGACGTTAAGCATGTCGTGTTTACACTAGTATACCAAAATGATAAAAAAGACTCCACTATACAATATCTAATAAGGAAAGATCTCCTATAAAATCAATGAAAGCAAATGAAGAATCGTAAAATTTTCCTTAAGCCAAAAATGAAAGCTCCATAAAGAGCTAGTTTAAGTCTATGCATCCCCAAGTTCATTTCTTCAAAAGTTCTCGTATTCCTTTCCGGTTCACACTACACACAACAGAGCCACCTTCCAAGCCTTCTTACACTTCCTAAAACAAACAACCCAAAGCCAACTTTCGTAAAAATTAGCTACCGCACGCAGCATCACCCAACCAATTCCAACAAGAGGCAAACTCCAAAGCTCCCCAACCACCTCACAATGCAAAACATGATGATTCACAGACTCCTCGGCCTTCTTACCCACACAATACCAAATAGGTTCCATCTTCTCGTCTTACCCAAATTGTCAATAGTCAAGATAGCATCTAATGCAGCAGTCCAAAAAAATGAAAAAAGAAAAGAGGAAACCTTTAAACCAATCTGAAAGGAATGGGGCTCTTGCTCAACGCCAACCAGTCAACAAAATGGGTAGATGATCAGAAATCAGCCTAGAAAGAGCAACTTGTAGGAAAATGTTCTTCTTAGTCCAAAGCTATAAGAAATAGAATATCTTGTGCATCACATGGCACAATATATTAGACAATACATGAGCACCTTACCCTCCCTCGCACAAAACTCATCCCATCCTTCCCAAATAATCTTTTCCCTCCTTTTCACTCATATGTACAAATATACATATGTATATATATTGGTTGTTAGAATAGAGTGATTCACGATTCAATATGAGTTCCAACCAAAATGATTCAAATCGTACCATTGAATCTTAAACTAAGTTAATCTTACGATTCGATTTATGATTAATTCATTGCGAATCACTACAATTCAGTTTTATTTTTGGTTTCTGCTTGCATAATGCATGAAATAAGATCGTTTTCACCTCTCTATCAAGAAATAAAAACAAATCAATTAGTTATATTGATATATGTTATTATATATAATTTAAATTAATATTTATTTCATTTTAAACACTATGTATTTTTATATATATATACACACAGAAATTATATATTATATTAAATTGAGTAAATTTTACGATTCATGATTCACTATTTTTGCAGAATGATTCACAATTTGATTGGCGATTTGACAACAATGTGTATATACATAGGGGGGTACAGGGAGGAAGAAAGACTAAAGGTTGGTTTGGGGTGTCCTAAAAAAGTGCACTTTTTGTCTTTTTACGAAAAGATGTGCAGAAAAGTAGAGAGGTGATGTGATGGAAAAAAGATAAAAAAATAAAAAGATGGATTATATAATTCATGCCAAACCAAGCCTAAATTAATAGAACCCAAAATATGAAGCATACCTCCGAGGTGGGACTGGAGGCATCATATAACCATGACCTCCAAACGGGGCATGAGGTAAGACACCAAATGGAACATCTAAAGGGCCAAACCCATAACCCATATAGGGCATGGAACCACCATATTGGGCTACATATCCTTCCATGCCAGGCTGCATGCCAGTCCAGTATGGATTATAGGTAGAAGGGCCCTGAGGCATCATATAGTTCTCAGCTGCAAGGTCTTGAGAAGTTTTCCACTGCATCTCTGCAGCTGCCATGCATCCAAGAATGGAACAGAATGAAGTCAGCATGATATAGTTATTCAATGAGCCCCAAGGGGTATTGAAAAAAACCTATAAACATACCATTCAAAGGCAATCGAGTTTTCTTCTTTTTGTTCTTCTTTACTGAAAAGCAAAAAAGAATGCTTGTGAGAAAAAATGACGCCATACTCGAATGTATAACAATTATGTGTCTCTCCATAATGACATTTGACTCAATATTTTGTATTTAGGTCTACTTTTTCTTTTTCTTTTTAAATGCAAGATGTATCTCCTCACTTGAGTCAGAACCAAGAGACGTGAAGCTAAGGAGTATTACAAACACACAAATGTAAAAAATCTAAGCAGCATATAACACTCAATAAGGAACTGATAGAAGAGTTAAAATAAGTGGGACTTATGTGTAAGACCTAATAGGTGGACTTATTGTTCGATAGGTTTTATGATAATTAATGACATTTTCATTTAACACTATTAAAAAGTCACTAATTGTTAATTTTTAACGACAGTTTGAAAATTGTCACAAAAAATATCACTAATTATAAATTTTAGTAACAGTTCAAAAAAATCGTCACAAAAAAAGTCATTAATTTTTAACTTTCAACAACAATTTGAAAAATTCGTTACAGAAAAGTGTCACTAATTGTAAGTTTTAGCGATAATTTATAAAAACTGTAACAAAAAAAGAAACTCACTAATTGTCAATCTTTAGCAACATACACACAAAATTATTTTTAACGACGATTTTACTAAGACTTATTTTCAATAGGACTTGATGGGAATTAATAAGTCTAACTATTAGGATCTATTGGTAGTTTAAATATATCATTTGGACCAACATTCGCAGCAAAATAACACAAGTATCTGAATTCTGGATATTTGAGACACTACCTGCCTCGCCAGAAACTGGCTTCTGTTGCATTTCTTCATCAGCCAATAGAGCACTCCCTTGTGATGCAGGTTTTACACTCATCGAATCATGCATAGCTTCAGAAGCATATGCAGCTTTTCCGATCCTCCCTTTCTCCAAGGTGTTTTGTGGAGCATTAATAGCACTTAACTGATATCCAGTCTCTTTTACCTTAGAAATCTCTTCACTTTGAGGTGGTGGTCCTTGCTCCCCCTTTGAGGCTGAACTTTGAGGTGGGGGTGCTAGCTCCCCCTTTGAGGATGCAGAAAGAGTAGGAGACCGAATCTTAGACTCCATCTTAGCTTGTGGAATCTTAGACTCCATATCTGAAATAGAAACAAGCAAAATATTATCACATAAAGACAGTTGTAATTTAAAGCATAAAAAAAAGACCAATGACATACAAACCTTGGACTTGGAAAGCACTGACAGAATTTTCTGCACTGCTGTTATTGGACTCCAATATTCTATTGATTGTGTCTCTGAGTGTCTTGTTGGGTAACAGATCATCGGCTAATATGTTTGTGGCCCCACAAACACAGACTGACTTAGACATGATATAATCTCTTATACCTGAAAGTAATTTCAGTAATCAATATATAAAATTTAGAGAAAAACGAAAGTTTAAAAAAGAGTAATCAAAGAAGCATGGCAAGAAATTATCCATAACAGCCAACCAAGACTTCACCACACAAAAACAAGAAGAAGAAAAGGGGGGGCGCTGTGTTGCAACAGGTCAGTTCACATCAGATGCATCCTTATTGCTAACCGCATCAAAACCACAAAAAGCATTTAACTTCAACAAATCCAAGAAGTCCATATGAAACAAAAAAATGCAAAATTTATTAAAACTATAACATAAATTTTATGTATAAGACTTCTGTTATCAGAATCTTACGATTCGCGATTCGATTCACGGTTCGATTCGCAATTTTTGCAAAATCGATACGAATCTAAGGGTGAATCTATTTTGGAAGTGAATCACTAGTGAATCGTACAATTCGCAATCGATTCACGATTCACGATTTACGATTCGATTCATTTTTTACGATTCATGCAATTTTTAAAATTATTGTGTCGGACATATTTTTGACTCTATTTTTCTTCTATCTTTTTAGTAAAAATGACATAATACAACTTCTAATAGCGTTTAATAGCAAAATAACCAGCATATATACATGATTTGTTGTTATTTTAGTGATCATGAAGTTTTTAATAGGATCCAATTAGATTTACTCAGACCCAACATATTTTTAACCTTTCTTCTCATTTTTTTTTTCCCTTTAAAAAATCGTAATATATCTTCTAAAGATGTTTAAGATTAAAATTACACTATGAATTATCTATTGCTATTTTATTAAATTAAATATTACATGTATGAGATCAGTTATACTTTTTAAAATATTTTTGGTTTTTTTATCAGTTATACTTTTTAAAATATTTTAGGCTTTAAAAAAAGATTCTAAAAGATTCTTTCTTATTATTTGTTCACTGTTACTTAGAAAAGTATGTATGCTTATTGTCCAAATATCAATATCGTTGTTAATTATTGTTACTTTAGAAATTGATAGTTTGTCTATTTGGTTATTATTTTTATTAAGAATGGTTGATAAGAAATATCTAAAAAAGAAAAAAAGATAAGATGGTGATCTTACATAGAAACGTTTGTTAACTTCTTACTTATTAAACTACGTGATTATCATTCAAAATAACATTTTTATTGATTTAAGTTTAAATATTTTATATTCATAAGATATATTTAATATCTAAATGTGTAAATATATGTTTTTAAATAATTTAGAAGAAGTGACTGAATCTTTTCGATTCACGATTCGATTCGATTCGATTCGATTCACGAATCGGTACGAGACCATTTCGATTCACAATACGAATCCCGATTTGACCACTATGTATAAGACCAATATCAACAGCTAGAAACTTTGAAATCTTACACTTATCACAAAAACTCTTAAAACAACACTTGCTTGTCAACACTGCATCTTTCATAACTTGTTTGCACAAAGAGCAGTGAAATTCAGGTGGAAGATCACCAACAGAACGAGTGGAAGGCAGCCCATCCATCTCTTTTTCAAAAGCAGTCCTGTACAAAATCCAATTAACCAATAAATATTCTCAAATACAGGGTAGTCCTCAAACAACACAAAGCCACAAGATTCCTAGCAAAAAGAAACAGATCAGACACAAGGTTGCTTAAAAAAAGAACGAGACCAGCTTACTCATTTGGCTTAAAAAAAGAACGAGACCAGCTTACTCATTTGGCTTTAAGACAGCAACAGCACCACTTGGTAATGCATATGAGCCATCTGGGGTTGCCATTAACATGGACTTTGGAATACCAGTAGGAGGTTTCACTCTTTTGATGTCAAAGTTAGAATCTCCATTGGTAGGGCAGTGCTGAATAAAATGCCCTGACAAAAACAATTAGACAATTCCATATATCTTAACCATTATGTGATTACATATTACAACCAAAAAAGAACTTTGCTTTTCTCTCTCTATTTTTTCCTCTTTCTTATTAAAAGTCAAAACCAAACATAACATATACATACCAGCCACCTTACACCTATGACATATATAGCCCTGTGGAGGTGTTTTCCGCTCTAACCCACCTTGACCTCAAAAAATAAAAAGCAAATTTTAGTCTTAAAAACATAAAAAAATTAACTAACAATTTACATGACACACAACACCCGTGAAAAAGAAAAACTTGCACATAAGACAACATAAGAAACCTACTAAGGAACATGATGCTAATAAAAATAAAGCATAAATTATAAAAGCAAAACAGATATAAAAGAATCACCAAAACCACGAGCACCCATCATTCTTCCACCACCACCCCGTCCAAAACCCCTACCATGGCCAAAGCCATCGGAAGTGTGACTGCAAAACCAAAAGAACAAACCATGTAAGTTTCTACAAAATATCATTCCCATGTCAATAAACCAAATCATTCCAATGTCAAATAAAGGAATAATAACAGGACAACATCTCACCGCTGCCAATCAAGGGCTGGAGTATCAATAAAAGCCTTGATCTTGCTGTCCTCATCAGCTTTGCTAGAATGGGGAGCATCCTGAATTGAATTGCTAGCCTGAACTAGTAAAACCTCAGGAATTGCATACAAATCATTTCCAAATTCATCCCATTCTGAATCTTCTGACTGCAAAGCCCAACAAGAAATAAGCCAAGAACTAGAACTGATGCTACCATACAACAAATCCACAGGTTTCAAAAGAAAAAGGCAAAGCAAATTAAGTTTACATATTTCATGGCAGATGAATCAGCTCCCAGGAAACTACTCTTTGCTTGTTGAGCATCATCAAACTTATTAGTATCCAACTTTGGCCTGCAGAACAATATGCACCACAAAATTTATCCCACAATAAAGGCTTGTACAAAAAGATTTTACAAATTCATGGCTTATGACTGAGAAAAAGAGAGGAGCAATGCCAGAATAAGTAAGCTCAGAGAAACAGGTGCAAACTTAAGTTTATGAACACATTAATTTATGCAACTACTTGATCAAAAGATTTTAAGGATTGAGATAGTACTCGTCTTGTTCAATAACTGGCCGAGTAATTATGCGCATGCGAGGTTGTCCAGGAACTCGACGAATTAAAACGGACGTATTTTTCGGAATCAACATTGCTTCATCGAGGTACTCTGAAATCTCAAACAGAGAAAAGTCTATAAAACCCTTCAAAGGGCTATCCACAATAACCAAGCATACAACTCATTAAAATTAAACCACCCAAATGCCTTTCCCATCAATTCTAAGAAAACAAATCAACTAAACTGTTTCAAAAAACTAGTCAATATGACCTTACACTCAAGGGCTAATTCAACCCTCGCACTCAAAACACGCAAATGACTCTCATACTAATAACAAGCAAACACAACTCTTCAACAAAAATGGGCCACTTCGACTTTACATCTGCAACAAAATATGTTAGGGAACATAAAGCCCATTGAACACCCATAAGCTTTTCATGAAACAGTGCATTCATGAGCCTGAGTATTGTGACCCTTTCTGCCACACTTACCTATTTTGTCCTTCTAAGAAAGAAAAAAACTAAAATTCACTTAAGCTCTGTTCGGTTCACTAGAATGAAGTGAACTGAATATAATCATTCCATCCTAATGTCTATTCTCACCTTCGGTTTACCAAAATAATAATAATAATAATAATTGAAAACATATTACAAATACTCACCATTTCCATTCCATTCCATTCCATTTCAAAACCAAAAACTACATTAGAGTAGAATAGAACACACCTCCATGACCACACCAAACAAAGCTGAGCCAGAAAATTCTTTATTCTTCATTCACAATCATCAACAAGACCCAAGCAACTAACTGCAACTAACCCCTAACATGTTCTTTGCTATTACTATATACAAATCAGATTACATCAAATAATACATATCCATTACAAACCCTAATAGAACCCTACATCAATTCCAACAACATCACTGTCCCAAACACCACAAAAATTGAATTCAAAATTATAGCAAGTTCTGAAAATTGAATTCAAAGTACTGGTAGAGATTCAAACTTACCTTCGTTGGTCTGGGCGTTGGTGACAACGAGATCAAAATCAGTACCTTTCCCCAAATGCTTCGATTCGAATATCTTTTCTTTCAAATTGATGAGTGATATGAAATGACCATCGGTGGGAATTGAGTCGTAATCTTTCGCACTTTTGAATTTGTAATACACTGCCATATTTCTATACCAATTTCTTCCTCTTCTTTTTGTGCTCTAAAATTACAGACAAATCAAGAAGAACAAACACAAAACCCTAGAAATGCATGATCAAAACCTCCAAATACGGATTCCTCTCCCAAAAGCGAACCCTTTTGTTCGGCTATGAATGGAGAGAGAGAGAGAGAGAGAGATGCCGAATTTGATGAAAATTTGATCACACGAATAAAGAGAGAGAAGAAAATAAGACTAAAAAACGATTTTTTTTTTTTGGGGGGGGGGGGGGGGGGGTAATTTTTATTTTTTAAAGAGAATAAGCATGGGATCCTCAAATTTTTTATCCACTAGTGTTAGAAAAAATGAAATGTGTAATAAATTTTTAAAAACTACCACTAAATGGTAAATTTTTGTTTTCTTTATGTATTTTAGCAACATAATACGCAATAATTTTTATGTATGACTAAAAATACCTTTAATCATTAATTATTTAAAAGTTATTTTTCAATTTTTAACTCACTTCTTCTCCTACATAAAAAAGCAAAAAACTAAAAAAAATTAAAAAAATCAGTTTTTAACCATCTTCCTAAAACACTCTTAAGAGAAGCATGTGCCACAAAAGTTTATTTTTTAACTTGAATTTAAAAAATATTTTCAATTTCTACTCTGTTTTAAAAAATTTCATCCTTTTTTCATCAAATTCAGCACGTGAATTTAAGGCAATATTTCATTTTATTAGGCGCATTTATTGACATTTTCTAATATTTATATTTTTTACTATTTGTGAGTACTATAAATTTAATTATTATGATAGTGTTTTTTTGGTACTGATATGCATGTGATCCAATGTGATTATATGCATATTTTTAAAAATTATAATCATAAAAAATTAACTTGTTTAAAAATTATAATCATAAAAAATTAACTTGTTAGTAATATCAAATGGAGTGTAATATCAATTCTGCAATGCTCGTTTTGACGGATTTATAAGCTTTTAAATTTATTATAAATTGTTTAAAATTTATGTTACATACATTATAATAACTAACAATGAATTATGTTGCTATCAATTATTTTGTTAAATATGTTATTTATTTTTAATACATGTGCATTGACTATTTTGAAAAAAACTTTAGCCTATTTTGAAAAGTAAGTTAAAAATTAACTTTTTGATTATTATTTTTACTTTTTTTTTTTAAAAAATATGTAAAAAAATAAAGACTGATGTAACTTAAAAAAATTAAAAAGTTGACTTTTAACTCAAAGGAAAACAAGGACACTTTAATTTATTTATTTTTGCTTGAAATAGTAAAACTGAGCTCTAATATATACTTTTGAAATTTTTATTTTTATTAACTTATTCAATGGTATTTGAAACATTTTCAAAAAGAAAAACAATGAAAAATAAAATAACATAATTTTCACATATTTTTTATGGGTACCCATTTTTATTTTATTATGATCGTTTCTAACAATTTGGAAGAGAATTTATTACTATAGACTAAAATAAGATATTTTCACAAAAAGGCTAATTACACCACGACACTCAACTTTTAACAAATATCACTTTATCCCATCACCTATCAACTCTACATATTGACCTCTAAACTGTAAAAATTGTACAAATAAAATAGTCCAAAAGGGGTCGACAATGGGTGAACGTAATACTTTTATACCTACACAGATCTAAATGTACAAATTCATAAATAAAATAATAAAACGATATCACTAATAATTGAGGGAATCTTAAAAATAACCCTTTCTAACATCAATTTTTGAATATTTCTTCCAAGAATAAAAAACAGTCCTCAACAAATTCAAAATACAAAAATACTCGAGACTCACAACTCACAAGTTAAAATTCTCGTAAATTTCTAAACTCAACTCCAAGAAAATGATACGAAGTGTAAATCATTGAAATTTCTAAAGATCACTAGGTGTTCAGAATTAATCACAAAATAAAAGAAGAAAGTAAATGCTTGTGTTTCTATTAAATTCATTTAATTTCTAAGTTACAAGGTGAACTGCAAACATTACAACTAAAAAAGAGGAGGTAAGAAGGGCCACATATAATGTTATAACCAAAAAAACACACATAAAAAGATGTATATCATATATCGGTCAAAATTAGAGATGAGACAATCACAACATATGCTAGAAAGAAGAAAAAGGCTATCTGAATGAAGAACTTTGGATTTTCTCTCATGTTTGGAGATGTAACCGCCCTGCAAACCAGAAACCACTCATTTGGTCAAACTTCAAAGATGAATGAATCTGAGTTGTTTAATAGATTTTGTGGGAATTCATTCAGATACAAGAAATTACCTAGCAATGCGTTGAGAAAGCCGGTGGAAGGGCAAACTTTGAATAAAGACAATGCCCGGTCCTGTAAGAATGGCCGTCACTAGATTGTCTCCCTGCAATTTCAAAACCACAAGTAATGGACACATGGTTTCAAGAAAGGAGGGGAAAAAAAATAATGATGCACAATCAGGAATTCATCTCTTCAGAGGAAGTGATCAACACAAATGCAAACAAATTTTAGTGAAGATGTATTTGAGTTTCAAATAATGCTAAGAACAAATATCTAATTAATTACAATCAGTTCAGGTTCACTATATCTGATTTACATTTCAAACTAGGGTGTACGTCGAGGCCATCAGAGATGGGACCCAAGGGTTCAAATTCCATTTTCCATCAAGAAAGCAAAATACTACCTATGCATGTTTCTAATAAGACTAGAACTACATAAAAGCGTGATTGCACAATAACAAGCAAGAGAAAGAAGTATGTACAAAAAATAATTACTAAAGAAACAGAAGTTACTTACCCCAAAAACCACCCTTCTCATTGGACCATTATATTTGACCTGAACATTGACTGTTGCAGATAGGGCCACAATGCAAGAAACATCCACGGCAAGTATTTCACCCACCTCAAGATTTTTCTGCACAACTAAAAAAGGAAAAGACATCCCATAATTATTCTCTGGAAGATTGTATGAAAAAAAACTCTTAAATCACAGCATAACAATAATTTTAAAGTGTTACGAGTACAAATCACTTGAGGAAGGAATGTTAATCTAACGCTCCGTTTGTTTGGGCAGAAAACATTTTTTAATAGAAAACATTTTTTACGGAAATTTTTTTCCTAGAAAATATTTTTTGGAGAAAACATTTTTCTATGTTTGGTGGTGGTGTAACAAAGGTGGAAGTGGAGGTGGGGGGGGGACGGTGGCGGTGATAGTAACAGTGATGGTGGCCGTGACCGTGGTGATGGTGGTGTGGTGATATCGGTAAAATTTAGTTCGGAAAAAGTTTGCTGCCTTCTAAAAGTGAAAAACGTTTTCTAGCCAAATAGGCTTGTTTTCCATTGACCATAGAAAATGTTTTCTGTTAGACTTTTGTTTTCCATTATACCAAACACAGAAAATATGAAAAACATTTTCCAAAAAATGTTTTCCGCTCAAACAAACGGAGCATAAAAGGCAACATGCACAGAAAAATCTTACATTAAGATTCCAGAACAGGCAGCAAGGTTATTGAAACCACAAGAGAAGAGTTATAATGCAAATCTAAGCCAGATTCAAGTTATTGAAACCACAAGAGAAGAGTTATAATTCAACTAACAGTGTTGAAAAAGTAATACCAGATCCACCAGCAACTATGAATGCAAGCCCTTGGCCAGATAGCTTCTGTCTCAAGAATCCCTACAAATGACATAAACAAATCCATCAAAGGAATGAACACATTCAAATAGAAGATGCAATATGCATAATCATCAACAGTAGGAAATTAAGCAACATAAAGTTCAAGGCAGTCCCGCCATCTCACCTCAGCACCAGCAATGACGTTATGTGCCCTCTGATCGACTGTATTAGTGACTTTCACATCATTGATGGAGCAAAGGAATGCATCTGGCTACAGAACAATATTATCAAAGTCAGATATGAATTTCTAACTGGGATTTAAGGAAAAGACAACAAAAAATTCTGGATAGAATTTAGTTATTGAGTTAACAAAAAAGAAATAATATCCAGCAGACCGCTGCAATGGAAAAGACACAAGAGCAAGGAATTTCAAACAATTTCCTAGCATAATAAAAGAGAAAAAAAAAAACAATATATTAGTAGTACCTGGCACAAAAGTTCACCACCAAATATTGCTAAATCAATCTACAAAAATAAAATAAATTTAAATCAAAAGCACATTATAAGGAATCGTTTGTAATCTCTGTTGATGAATTCAGAATCACAATCAATAGCTAAATTTAGAAAGAAAGAAAAAGAGGGGGGGAAAAAAGGCCTAACAGCACAGATTCTGGCATGATACAAACCGGGAGAATTCTGGCTAAAGATGGTGCAGCAATTCCAACAAATCCATCACTTGAGCCAGTATTGAGAAGAACCATGCTAGTCACACTCTTGCCAAAAAGCCACTGCCACATACCTGCTTCATTTTCAGGGACATAAACATTTTCCATTTGTATAGACCCAGACATGTAACACATGGAACCTGCAGACCAATCATATATCATTCCACACATGATTGTCAGTGGAAATAACAAATAAAAAATGGTTTAAAATGTAAAAACGAATGAAATCATATCAAAATTAAACAGTTTTAAAATGCAGACATACTGCAATCCACGACCAAGATCTAATAAGAATATAGTGAACCTTGAAAAGCTCCCCAAGTATCAACCATATACTAATTTAGTCATACCATTCGCAACTCAGCCAATTCCTGCACACTAGATGTATCCTAGCGTAATGACCAGCAGCTTACCCTTCATCCACAGCTTCAAATCACATGCACTAAGACCTGAGCTCAACCAGGTTCAAAGGCTGAACCATCATAGCTGATCAATCACAACTGTGATAGCGAGTGATAAGCAACCTGATACTCCTACTCACATCCAATATCCTATGTGATCATATAAAACATACCTAAAAGATTACTACACAATCACAAGTCTTGCTGACAAAAGGTGTAGCTCCATACCGTTATTATGTAACATTTTGGTCTAGAGTAATGATCAGCAGCTTACCCTTCATTCCACAGCTTCAAATCACATGTACTGAACTCAACCAGGTTCGAAGGCTGAACCATCATAGCTGATCAATCACAACTGTGATAGCGAGTGCTAAGCAACCTGATACTCCTACTCCTATCCCAATATCCTATGTGATCATATAAAAGATACCTAAAAGATGGCTACACAATCACAAGTCTTATTGACAATGTTATTACGTAACATTTTGGAACAACCGGAGGTAGAGTTAGTGGAACCTTAGGAGGAAAGCTATCTTGGAAGAGTGACTTCATTAGTAGGTTTAGAAATTCTTAATATGAATATGTTATTGATTTGTTGTGTCTTTTAGAGAAAGAAGTAAAAGAACAACATGTAACGTAGGTTGTGTTATGAATTTTTGTAAACAGTACGTAAATAGATTCGTGACTCTGTAATTATCTTTTAGTTACAGTCTGTGATCATATGGCAGGTTTTGAATTTAACGTGACTAAAGTCCTGTAGTGTCAAAGCACTCTTACTGGTAAAAGTCCCCAGAATTATAGCCAAGTCATGTCACATCCTTCAAAATTGGTCATCAATTGTAATCTTATTAATCCAATGGTTTTCTCTTGCTTGGTCTACTAGAATAATAAGAAATATAATCACAACCTATGAAGCACGGATACTTCTCTGGAGGTCGCGTACAGGTGTCCAACACGTGTCAGATACAGACACGCAGGGACACTTTGGACACACTACGGACACGTTGGGACACATTGAGGACATGTTGAGAACACACTAAGGACACTCTAGGGACATGTTAAAGACACATTGAGTACTATTTTTTTCAAAAAATAATTAAAATTTTTAATTTTTTTTACTATAATAGCATATCGAAGGTTGATAAATTTGATAAAATTAAATATTTGACATAAAATACATATTAAATATTTAAAAATATAAAAATATATGCTTTGAACGTGTCCCCAATGTGTTGTGTCCTGAATTTTTTGAAAATTTATGTGTTCGCGTGTCCATGTCGTGTCACATATCCGTACTTCTTAAATTACAACACAAGGTCTTCAAATACTAATATATTTATCCATGTCTATTGAAAAACTAACAATCCTTTAATTACACAGCATTTCACTTTGTACTGTTCAAAATAATTACATGAACATTTCGAAATAAATCAAATACTCGTGTCAGACATCTAACCCTTGGACAAGGGTGTGAGCTAGAAAACCCAAATAGGCCTCCTAGCTTTCTTCACATAGGATAAACTAACAAGGGATATAATGCACTGTCACATTATATTGATAATAAGGAATAAACAACTCGAAAGTGTTGTGAAGACCAGACAACTTCGATAGACGAAACGTGCCCCCAAAAAAAAACATCTAACTTCTACACCACTGACAACAAAAATGAACAATATATATAAGCATAATTGGTATCATTACGTATGGTAAAACTCTTGTCCTCAAGGCCTTCCGGCAAATCAACAATGATCTTGAATAGTAATAATGACCATATGGGTATGTTGTTGCCCAACAAAGAAGAAACAAAATTTAAAATTTATCATATAGATGTAAACTAAATATCGAAAAGGATGTAGGCATGCAAACAAAGTTGATTATTCAAAAGCACTTTTTCTAGAAGTGACTCTAAACAGGTAGGCAACCCATGTTCACGAACAGGGCTGAAAATAAACAGAGCCGTTCGTGAACAGGCTCAGGCTCGAGTTCAACTCAGTAAGAGCTCGATCAAATTCAGTTTGTTATTTTTTTTTTTTTGCGTTCGAGCTCGAGCTTGAGCTCGAGCTCGTTAAATTTTTAATAAACAAGCCCAAACATTCTAAAGCTCGGCTCGTAAACTTAACTTGTTAGCTGGTTCGTTTAATATTTATTATTTATATATTAAATAATATAAAAATATGTATAAAAAATAAGATAAATATGTTCTTTATATATTTGAAAAATATAAATGTAAATAATAGTTAACATAATAGTTAACTATATATAGTACATTTATATAATAGTAGTAATAGATATTATTATTTTGATAAAAATATTGACTTTTTTTTTTAGAATGTTTATATATATTGCATATATAATTGTATAATCAAAGTTTTTATTGTAACTTTAATCTCATACGCAAGTATGAATTTATAAATTTTTTGGCTCATTAAGGCTCGTGAACAGGCTCAAACTCGAGTCAAGCCAAAGCCAACTCGACTCAAGCTCAGTTCGTTAAATTTTTATTGAACTCGAGTTCGAGTTCGAGTTCGAGTTCGAGTTCGTTAAAATCTTAATGAACAAGCCCAAACATACTAAGGCAAGGCTCGGCTCGACTTGTTTGCAGCCCTAGTCACAAATAGTAACAATAGATCACATTAAGCCATATGGACAAAAACCCATGGCAAATCAACTCACCAGGCTTTGCAATAACCTTTTCTTGTGGCTTCAACATAATCTGAAAACAAACCAACAGCAAAATTATAAATAATAAATAAATTTTAAATAAAATAAAATAAAATAATAATAATAATTTTTGGTTTTTTAATTTGGGGGTAGGGGGAGGTTGTTGGGGTTAATGAGCACTATTAATACCTGAACTATCTGAGCTTCGCCACCCAAAATCTGAAAAGGTATCACAGCATCTTGTGGACTCTACAATACATTATCCATATGAGTTAACCCAGGATAGAAAAAATAAGCAAGGATTAATGTAGGCTGTATAGAACTTTTGAAATTTAAGATGGAAGAAAAAAGATGCTCCTTTTTTTTTTTTTTAAATCTACTGCAGCTTTCAATGAATGAGAAACCAAGGCAGATTTGGGCTTCATTTATTGTTTGTTGTTTTTAACAAACAGAAAGAACAAAAAGAAAATCACCCAAAATGGGGTGGGGGGAATTGATGACTTTACTAGATTACTATGTATAGTACTCCAAATACTTAAGTTTGTGAACGTACAACTCAGGCCAACAATGTAGACAAGGGCAATCACCAGAAACTCCCAACTTCAGAAATGTTAACATAGGTTTTTGATAAAAAAAAAAATGCCCATGCCTCACTTCCAATTTGGCGTTGCTTATTTATTTATTTATTTATTTTCCACACAAGTGTGAGACAAGAGTAACATTATTTTTAGATAATCAACCAGATAAAAATAATTTAAAAATTGTATAAGGTGCATCTGCTGTCTCTACTCCATCAATATACATGAGTCATTGTTTGGTGCAACGAATAAAACCTCAAACTGCCACAGTGCCAAGTATGAGAAGCTGAGAACACCAATTCAAGTTTAGAGCAACCACTTTGTGCAGACAAGACCAAATGTTACATCTGCATCAAGTTCATCCTTCCCACTAAAATCGGGGAACCAAGACTGAGTACTCAACCTTTGAATTACGTATTGGCATGCATGTTCTGAAACATGGTATCCTTTTGTTCCAAAATGGTAAATTTAGTGATCTGAAGCGATCCCAAAAGTTTTTTCTAATATATTTCTTTAAATGTTACCTTAGGAGAAAAAAAATCAAATATTATTAACTAAAATCTAAGGTGAGTTAGGTTTTGACGAGACGAAATCATCAAAAAATGAGAAGAAAAAAAAAAACATTTTATTGGATGCCTAATAAACCAAACCAAGCCTTAAGTCCCATTAAATAGGGTTGGCTACATAAATCATTCTTCTCCACACGGCATTGGATGCCTAATAGTTAAAAGAAAATTACTTTAGAAGTACCTTAAATTCTTAAGTGTAATATAGACAAGTCTACCCTTATCGTACCACATTTTAGACTACGTGTTGTACCACATTCCCATACCCATTCCCGTTCCCGTTCCACATACCGCAAAGATCCACGTTCTAGGTAACATAGGGCAAGAGAATAAACTATTTTCCTCGTCTTACTAAAAAGGCTAATTTGCTTTTTGCTAACTCTGTTGCAGTTTCACATTCAATTTCCAATATAGGCACTCCTCCCCTCAATGTAATTATCAAATGAAATATTATACTAAATTTATTTGATATATATTGTGACCTTAAACGTCCCATATAATGAAATATGGTCATCAATTTTCATCCATTATGGATACTCTTAGTATTATAGAGTTCTAACATTTTTTCATTTATTGTTCAAATTTATTTTAACAAAAGAACTAATCTCAAGATGAAAAGTACACTATTGCACATTGTTTTTAAAAATCTCATCATGAAATTGATCTTTATTTTTTCCGTTTTACAATTTCTCTTATAGGTATTGGCCTAGTGGTCAAGGCCCGAGTTCTGGGGTGTGCTCTCTTCATAGTCTCAGGTTTGAAACCTCCTATGTGCAAATAATTTCTTTGAGCCAATCCATACAGGAACTTGCCTCAACTTTAATTTTCCCCCACTAGTGGATGGTGGGATTGGTCTCCCGAATTAGTTGGTCCTTACGGCCATATACATTCCCTTATAGCCTTTTTCTACTTATTCTTCCCCAATACTCTCTCTCAGCTAGTGGACGGTGTGATTGGTTCCCAGATAAGTTGGTCCTTAAGCCGGATACTGAGTTATGAAACAAAAAAACAAAAACAAAAAACCTTCACTTGTAGCCTTTTTCTACTTATTCTTCCCCAATACTCTCTCTGTTTCCTGCTCCTCCATTTCTACTCTTTTCTTCATGCAATAGATGAAATACAACGAATTATACCCTATCAGTTTACCTTTCTGATCTCACTAAATTATAAATCAATTAAGTTCCTTGAAGAAGAACAAAAAAAGAGATAATTGCATTGTTTAAAGGTTACAAGTGCCAATTAAGTGTACTGTTGAAATGAAATTATCTTCCACAAAGCAAGTCTATCATCATCCATTCTACTCTTAATTAAACCGTCCTGATCCTCCCCACATTTTAACCTCCATCAAACATCCTCACCATCTCCATCGAACCAATTGAGTGGAGCTTTTGCTCTCTCCAGTCCCCGCCAAAAAAATAAACTCAAGCTCAAAATTTTCAATTTCCCTATGTTTCCAACCTTTTTTTTCTCAGAAGCCCAAAATATAAATACACATACATAGCAACTGGATCAGCTATAAAATTATGAAAAACCCTAATTTTGGAGATAACTATATAGAGAGAAAGAGAAGAACAAAAAAAAGAGTACCTGATAAACGTAAGGTTGAAAAGGCGTTGAAAAGAAAGGAGCGGCCATGGCGGGGAGAGAGAGGTGTCGATCGGAGCAGAAATCGAAGAGCACTGAGATCAAGACACCATGACAGAGATCTGAGTGCTGGAGAGATTTTCAGATCGCGAAATCGCAAAACGCACCGAATTCAAGTGACAAAATCCACAATCCACAATAAAAAATATATATATATATATATTTGAACGATTCCTTTATTCGCACAGAGAGCAAGGGGTTTTGTGAATTGTTTTCATAAAAAAAATTTGTGCTTTTATGGTTAGTTTATCACAAGGTCGACTACTTGTTAATACACGTCAGCAAAGTATTTGACGTGGAATATTGTTATTGGTTGTAATTCGTCGTTTTACGTGGTCCGAAAAGCAAACCATGACGTGGAATATTGTTATTGGTTGTTTTGAAAAATACGTAATCGTACTTTTCACTAATAAAAATGGCTAAGACCCCATTGGGGTGGGGGTCACTGTGGGCCGCTCCTGGCTCAAAAAATTTATTTATTTATTTATTTTTTTATAGACTTAAGTCATTGGCAGTGTGTTATGTGGCATTGGAGGTGCTCTGGAGATCTCTAGCATTGTTGATTTTAGAAATTCTAGGGCCATTTTCAATGGTTTATCATATACATTATCAAATTAAAAATATATATATATTTTTTGTGTTTCAATGGTTTTACTAAAATGGTATCAAATTGAAAACGTCTCAAAATTTTTACCAAACTGAATATATCTTGTACTTTTCAGTAATTAATTATGTATGGCCATTGAGTGTGGACCCACTGAACGACTGGTCAGACGTCCTCCCAAATGACCACCTCAAGCAAAATTTTATGAAAATTTTACACTGAGGGGTCGACCCCCTCTGTAACCAAAACAAGCATGTTCTCTAACTTTGATCTAAATATATTTGGATCAATTCTTTGTCTCTCTCTGTCAAACGTTTAGATTCAATCACTTATTTCTAATTTGGGATTTGCTTAAATAGGTAATCTTGTTGGTTTTCATTCACCATTTCTCGTCTTTCTTTCCATGTCTATACAAGAAAATCATCAGTTTGGTCTTTTAGAATAAAATTATATGTGTATGCCCTCTTTTCTGATCTGGGTTTTGTTGAAGAGATAGGTTGCAAAAATGGGTGGTTGTATCAGTAAGAAAAATGTTTCAGAACCAAGTGTTAATGGGTATAGATCAGGAAGAGGTAATGGTAATGAACGTCACCAAGGCTACCAATAACAACCAATTGTTTCAAAACCAAGTTTTTTATTTTTTGCATTGAATGGTCGACCAGTCGGTCGACTGGTGGTTTGATGAAAAGTCAAATTTCTCCGTTGGAGTAGGCAACATCAGATAGAGGAATTCGTCTTTTTTTTTTTCTCAAATTTGATGAAAATTCGATAAATCATTAGAGATACTCTTATGATTCTCAAAATGATCTGGATTACTCATGTGAGTGAGATAGGGAGAAAAAAATAAAAAATAAAAAAATGAATGGTTCAGATCATTTTGGGATCATGAATATCCCCAAAATTGGGGGTCTTAATCATTTTTGTTTCACTAATCATAATTTATTATATTATATTTTCTTATATTTTTTAATCATTTTATATAAATTCGTAAACTTTATTATTTTCACCAATTATAACATCATTAGGATACCATGCGACGATACCTTAAAACTAACCAATGAATTTTCCCTTCACAATGTGTGCACTGCTTGATCCCTCCTCCTTATTCAATGTTTTTGTTTTTGAGAAATTATATAAAAACAATTTGGTGGTGCTCAGTATATCAATTGGTATATTTATATGTCACAATATTATTATTTTAAAATTATAATTTTACATATTATATAAATTATAAATATTTAAAATTTTTAAAATTATATCATATCATCCGTTAGTACACTAATTGATATAATAATTCGTGCATATAGTATTATTCAAAACCATTTAAGGGTTTTATCCAGTAATAAATTAAATCTTAATTTTTTAGTTATTTTAATTTTAAAATAGTATTAATTCTCATCATTATAAGTTATAATTAACCAAACATGAATAATTTAGATAATTTAATTATTTTTTGAAGTTGGTGTTGAACAACAACGGTTGCTATAATTAAATTTAGATAATTTAATTATTTTCTGTGAAATTGTTCTAGCTGCTGTTTAAGCTGTCTATTTTCTAATTCTAAACATTCTATGTCAAAACTAGTCTTAGTTTCTATCTCTCTTATTTGAAGTTTAAGTTCTCTTACTTGTATTTCTAATTCTCTATTTGTTAGACGTAATTCTCTACTTTCTATACTATGATCTTCTCTGTTATTTGCTGGCGTTATTTTATGTGTCATGTTTAATTTTTCGAGACAGATTATACAATAGGTTATGCTACATAATAAATACTAAGCTCTCTTATCTCTAGCTGGAAACCAATTACAATAGCTGCATCTAGTAGTATCAAATCCTAGTCCTATTTGAAAATTATGCTGACATTCCGTATCTGCATTACATTCCATCATAAAGAAAGTATCTTGAGAAAGATTTATTCCTATTTCTTGGTTAAGTTGTCCTAAAAGATTATCTACATCTGTATCACTTTCGGAATCACTATCTGAGCTTATAGCTTCTAATTGATATTCATAATTACTAATTATGCTATATACTTCTGAATCATCACTATTTATGCTGACTATATCTTATTCTAAGTCATTTATAATATGTAGTCTTTCTATTTGCTTATTAGTATTAGGTCTCTGTCTTTTTGGGCAGACTTTTGCAAAATGAGGGTTCTCCACATATAAAACAATTGCATTTTTTACTATTGGGTTTTCTAACATATCTTTGTTTTCTTTTATCTTTTTCATCTTTAGGTAATCTCTTATAATTTGTCCTATTAAAGGTTCTACTTTTCCTAATGAATTTCTGTTTTTTTCCATGGTTTACTATATTTTTTCTTTCAATATTTTTCTTTTCTGTATTTTTCATATTTTTTGTATTTTTTCCTATTATATTTATTTTCATATTGCTGAGGGGTATATATTACACTGCTACAAAAACCATAATTTTGTGTTTTTCAAATTTTTCTGTATTTTAATTTCTATACATTTTTCTCTGAGTTTATAAAATGTAAAAACTATTCTAGGTCCTATTCCTAAAGTTCCTCTTATATTTAATTCTCCTGTAGCTATTTTTGCTGGTAAACTTGCACAATAAATTGATCATTTATTTTCTATTTCTCTTCCTAGTTCTCCAGGTAATTTTCTAAAATATTTATTTCCTATTTCTTTATCAAAACTTTTCCCTGTTCTGGCTGCTATAACTAAGTATTCTTTACTAAAAAGTACAATATATTTCCAACTTCCTAATGTTATCTGATCTAATTTAGTTAATGCTACACTTTGAGCGAAGTCATTTCCTCTAGAAGGGTCATATCCTATAAGTATTTCTTTAATAAAACTAGTGAAATTCCACGGGTTATTTCCTAAATCTTTAAGCTATTTAATTGTTTCTTTATATTTTCCTTTAAAGGTTAAATAAATATTGTAAGCTGAATCTCCTAAAAGTGTCTCCATATATTCCTACATATCTGTTGATTCATAGGGACTGATCATTCATGCTTTTACTACATCTTTTTCCCATCTTTCTATTACTTCTTGCCATATCTGAGGGTCGAATCTTGCTAGGTCTAAAAGGGTTCCTTGGTTATTAGCTGGCTGTAATTGTATACTCATATCTAATTGTCTACGCTTTCCATGAAACCTATAGCTTTTATTTAGATCTGCGTGACTTCGTCCTGAACTGGCTAATGGTCTTCTTCCTCCTACTGCATAATGCATTGGTTCTACGGGATCTTGTACAGTTGGTTGTGGGTTACTAGTACTTGTGCTTTCTGTATTCATATAAAAAGTATCTTCTATCTTAGGTTGTTCTGGTATTCTAAATATTTTACTAGGATATATTTTATCTTCTATGATATCATCTACATATTCTGTATGGAATTCTTGATCTAAAAATGACACTGCTTCATCATGGGTATCTCCTCTAGCTAAGTATTCGAAGTATCTAGCATCTAATATCTTGTTCATGTCTTCTAAGGTGAATTTTTCTAAATCTATCTCATCAATATTATATATCTTATTTTGTGATATGATTTTTTCTTTTGTCATCATATAAAGCTGATTTATTTCACTACGATTATCTTGATTTTCTTCTCTGTCTATACTACTAAATTCATCATCTTCGAATTTTTCTGGTACTACATAAGTATACTGAGTAAATCTTACTGCATAATTTCCATCTACTGCTTGATATAATAAATTGTCTTGAGAGGCTAATCTCTTTTGTCCTAAAAAGTCTCATAATTTCCAATCTAATGCTGCATTATCTTCATAATTAAATTTTTTAGCTGGTAGTGCCTTTATTCCTTTTGCGCCTAATAACTTAACTATCTGATCATTTGTAAGTCTATAGTAAGTATTACTTTCTGAGACTGCTAAACCTAAAAATCCTGTGCAAACTAATAAATTCTTTTCTCCTTTTTTCATTTTGTATCATCTACTCTTTATTCCTATTTTTATCTTTTTATGAAAGATCAAGGTTGGTAGTAAGAAATCTGGTGTAAAATAAACTATTCCTCCTTTAGAATTCATATCTAATTCATAGCTGCCTAAAATACTTTGTCCTACATCCTTAAATCTATCATCATAAAGACATACAAAAACTTTGGTTCCTAAATTTTCTCTAGTTAACGCCTTAACTCCTACCACTACTAATCCTAAGTAAGTCATTTTAAGGTGTTCATTTACTGCATATTTATAACTTTATCTTTCTATTAAATTTAGCTCTATTTTTTTATCTTCTTGAGTTACACTAATCATCTGTTCACCATAGTGTTTAAATAAATATTATTTTTTAGGAATCTTACCTAGCTTATATACATATTTAGCTGGAATTAATTCTAACTTTTCTTTTTAAAAATTTTCTATTTGTTGTTCTACATCTATAAATTCTTCTACTTTGATATCTTCATCTTCATTACGCTTTTTACTACTACTACCTTTTATTAGCTGTTTAAACATTTTTATTTTCTGTAAATTCTACAGGCTGATTTCCTTGGTAATTTAAGCTTTTCAAAATATCTGGCTATATCTTCTTCGTTTACCTGAGATTGGGGTCTGTTAGATGGTCCTTTTACTCATTTTCCTTTTTGAAGTATTAATTTTTCTAAAGAAGCTAAGCGATTTTCTAAGCTATGTAGTTGTTCTGATAAATATTCAAATTTTTCACACAATCTAATTAAAAATAAAATTTCTATATTATTTTGTCTTACTGATATTTTATCTGATTGATTTATTCCTTGATACTGATTCCTTCTGGGTTATTATGAAAATCTTTTGCCTGTTTTAAAATAGTTTGGTAATCTCTATTAGCTTTTTTATCACTACTCATAAACTAAGATCTTACAAGTTGTTCTAAAATTTTTAATTTCTGTTTTAAATTATCTTGAATTTGATTAATTTATTCTATTTGTTTAGCTATTTGATTTGTAGCTGAAATTAATGTTTCTATTTCTAGCTTAGTGGGAAATTTTTCTAAATTTAAATCTATTCTTTTTTGTAGGATAGAACTGCACTGATCTTGAATATAATCTAATTTTTTATCTTGATCTTTAATTATACTGCGATTATTACGGAGATGATCTATGGATGAAATAAAAAGATTACCAATTTTATCTATGTCCTTTTTAATATTTTCTGTAAAATTAATCTGATAATCTATGATACTATTTAGCTGAGGATTATGTTCACTATGAAGCTGATGTGTAATAACTATTTTCAAAATTACGACGGAAATTATTTTTATTTATGCTAAGACGATGGTTATGGCTGCTAAGTTCTAAATCTAGATATTCTACTCTTTTCATACACAAAATTAAGACCTACTTTAAAATTATTAAAAGCTACTATAACATGAAATTTATAACTAAAATGCCCAAAAATAAAAACTACTCTATTACCCTAAGCAAAATGCATAAACTAACTTAAATTGTCCTAAAACCGAATACTGCTCTGATACCAATTTTTTGTGGGGGTGAGTTAGTGGTCTACCACTATTTAGAAATTGGGGCTGAGAATTATCTAATCAATTCTACAGTTATGCTAATAGATCTTCAAGCTGTTGTATGGCTAATTTGAAGGTTTCTTGTTTTACAGTTAGCTGTTTATTTATCTGAGAAATTTTTAAACTGTAATTTTCTAAAGATCTGCCAAAAGCTAATGATAAAAGAAACTGATATCTTAATTTTTGATCTTCTAACTCTTGTATTAGTTCAGTACTAATTTTAATTTTAATTATAAGTTCTTCTTCTAAGGGCATACAATTTTTTGATTTTTTAAAATTCTTATATGGACAATATTTCCTTAATATTTCTACTTGGGTTGCTCTCCTTTTATTCTAAAATTCTTTTTCTTTGGCAAAAACTATTTTTAAACAATGTTTATTTTCATTGCATGTACTTCCACCTTGAAGCTAAGCCTCGTTCAACATAGTATATTTTTATTTTCTAATTTTTACCTTTCCCTTTCTGCCTACAATTTGCCCTCCAACGCCTAACCACGGCTCACACGGGCTCTTTAGCTAAGGTCACTCAGTAATAAATTACAAAACAACAGATACTACGAAGGTTCAAAGCATGTAATATTAATGAGCAAACAAGCATTCCATAAACTTAGTTTTTCCAAAAAGAAAATAAATTTTTAGAATAGAAGAGTTACCCTTTCAAAATATTTAAAGAAAAAGAGAAATTACTCACACTTCATATTAATAAGAAATATACTTACAAAGATTATATTACAGACTCTGAAATTATGAAAAACTTAGTACACTTACAGGGCTTTTGAGAGAGGTTTGGAAATTTTTACAATGCAAAGTGAAGGGGTGTTTTTCATTTTGCTTTCTCCGTTGGCATGCAAGCCAATTTATACAACTCCAAAGAAATATAAAAACAAAAACTCTAATCTATACTCTACGACTAGACTTTCTCTTAATTCAAAACCTATAAACCTAGACTTTAGGTTTTTTGACAACATCTCTAAACATTTGCAAAATTTCAATACATGTTGACGGACAATTATATGCATATTTTCCTAATAAAGACAAAACTATATATGTATACAATTATATGCTTGACTCAAATCACTATTCTAGATATAGATAAATGTTATCAATAAAAGATTAGGATAATGATATCGGGTACTGCTTTGCGCCCCATCGCATATCATTCAATCCTCATTTTTTGAAAAAATTTTGACACTATAATTTATTACAAGACACGTATAAAGATTTTCACAGCTTTTCTTTAATAAAGCTGGGTAGGAGTTATCCATTGCTAAATGGCAACCGTGACTATGGAACGGTGAAAAGAAAAAGTCAGAAGTAGTAGTGAGTTAAGGAATGGAAGAAGTAACAATGTGGGAGAAAAAAGATGAATAAATGGCAGCGAATTGGAGAAAATTAGGGGTAATGATAGATGACAATAAAGATACAATTCCTATTGGTAGCTCGAAAATAGGATGGCTCGAATGACCTGAGTCTAAAACGACGTCATTTTGAATTTTTTTTCCCCTCTTTTTCTCTTTGAAGATGAAGAACACACAGAGAGAAGAGAAAGCTGGAGAACGCATCATCTTCATCAACAACAACATCTTCATCAACACATCATCATCATCAACAACAATATCTTCATCAACATCAATACATCATCATCATCAACAACATCTTCATCAACATCATCATCATCATCATCAACAACAACATCTTCATCAACATCATTGTAACAACCCAAAAATTTAAGTTGTCCCTTAAATTTTATACTAGTATTATGGTTGTATGTGATGATATATTATTAAATAAATAATAATAAATACAGAATTTAATTTGGCATTAGGTTATCAAATATGAGATTAATTAAGAATTATTATTTGGGACTAAATTAATAGAAATATGGAATTATAATACTAGTTAGGCTAAATTAGAGTTAAATATAGTAAATAAATAAATACAAAAGTAAGAGTAAATAAATAATAATAATAATAATAATAGTGGGTGTGGTAGTAAAATAAATAATTAATTTTCTGTGGGTATACGATGAAGCATAATTTAATTAGGGATTAATTTGTTTATATAGTTAAATTAAGAAATTGGGTCAAAATATAATTATCTTAAATATTTATTAAGATAAGTTATAATCTATGATTATAATGAAGCAAATCTAGGTGAGTTATAAAGAAGGATTCGAGATCCGTAAGATCGGCGACGTGTCGGCCATAGGATGCTTGTGCTTTCCTATAAATGGGGAAGAATTGATCAAAACCATGGAGTTGCTGAAGAAAAGAAAGAAAATAAAAAAAGGGGAGAGACACGTAAGTTATCGAAGTAGGTATTTATAATAGGAAGGTTGTGATGGTGAAAGAAAGGCTAAGGGTCCATTTTAAGGTGAGTTATTTTATACCTTGAGTTACCATAATATATTTTACGTATGTTTTGACTTACCGTATTTATGTTGTACAAGTTATGTTTTATAAATTATATTAATA
The DNA here is from genome assembly GCA_025200525.1 of Camellia lanceoleosa. Taxonomy (NCBI): domain Eukaryota; kingdom Viridiplantae; phylum Streptophyta; class Magnoliopsida; order Ericales; family Theaceae; genus Camellia; species Camellia lanceoleosa. The sequence goes on along the minus strand of CM045769.1, from coordinate 155,659,153 downwards.
TTTCAATTACGTGGATTAATTTCTGAACTCTATTTGTTAAAATGAAACCCATGAATATGTTTGTTTGTATTTTAAAGAATATTTGACTATGACCTTATATACAATTATGTTTTGTAAGTACCACTACGAGAGTCCCACGCATTGGGGGACTTAAATAACCATTGGCTTCTGTTTGGTCACTTTGTGGCCCTCTATTGTCATGGATCTATTGACCTCTGTTCTGTGCAGAGCAAAGTGTTGTGCGGAGATAAGTGCTACACTATTGTAGGAGCCACCTCTATAATCTGTATGAGTCACATCTTGAATCTGTACCTTTTTTCTGACTGTTACTCATGTAACCTTTGTTCTGTTATGTTCTGTTCAGTACCGTGGTTATGGTTGCTTATTTACATAATCTCAGTTTTGCTACTTAAATGATTATTTGTTCAAACTAAGTTATTTTAAATATTTTAGTTACATAACTATCCATGGTTATTTTGTGTCCCTTATGCTATTGGCATAATATTTCTCACTCTGCCATATGCTTATAGCTGTTTACCAATTTTCAGGAAACAATGCAATTCAAAAATAGTTTTTGGAAAGTCTTAAACGCGGGGTTCCGGAATAGACACACATAGCACTTTTATGATATTTTTATATGTAAATATCAACCTTTTTGGTCAATAAATTTTGTAATAAAAATAGAAGCTCTGATGATTATTTAGGTACCCTCATTTAAATATTATTTCCGCTCGTGTTTATTAATTTGTTTAAGAATTGGCCGGAGGTAACCTCAGTTACTGGCCATCACAATACTTAACCCTTGGGTACAGGGAGCGGGTTGTGACAATCATCATTACAACATCTTCATCAACATCATCATCATTAACATCCATCGATTTTGTGAAATCCATATCCATCGATTTCGATGAAATCGATCGATTTCAAACCTTGAAAAAAGAAGAAGAAGAAGAAGAAAAAAAAAAAAAAAAAAAAAAAACTCAGTGGAGTCTCTGGTGGAGCTTTCTCTCTCTTCTCTCTCTTTCTTCTCTTTTTCTCTCTCTTCTCTCTCTTTCTCTTCCTCTCTCTTCGTTCCTTTCTTTGTCCCTCTGTCCTTCAGAGATCTATTAGGGAAAAAATAAAAATAAAAACTGTCCAAAATGATGTCATTTTGGATAATCGGGCCATTCGAGCCGAAAAATTTTCAAGCTACGAATCATTTTGGATAAAAGATAGAAGGGGGCTGTCAATAGTGGCTATGGAATGAGATAGGAATGAGAGATGTAGCAGTGAGTTAGAGCATGGGAGCAATACCAATGTACAGAAAAAATAAATGAAGGAATTGTAGTGAATTTGAGAAGATGAGAGGTAATGATAGAGGACAGTAAAGACGGAAGAGGGCTGCCAACAATAATCAAGGAAGAAAGTAATTAAATTGTCTAAATTATCACTTCTCCATTAATTATAATTAACGAATATAAACGGATTGTTAAAATTTATATCATTTTAAACATTCAAGATTTAAATTGAAATAATAAAAATGTTAAAGCGTTTTGATTTGTTAAAAAAAAAAAAAAAAAGTGTTAGAGAAAGTGGCAATACTTGAACCTAACATCTTTGGTTTTATTTATATTTATTTGAATTATACGTTTATCACGTGTGTTAACCACTAATATATGAGATTAGGGCGAAAATTTTACTAGACACCATAATATTACTTGAATCATTTTACAATTTTTTTAACATAAATAAGAGTATAAATTCATTAGCAGTGTTCAATCAAGCTTTTTATAAATAATTTTACGTAATAAATATTAGTTTTATTAAATTTAACATAAAAAATAATTTTGCTATACACTTAGCATTTTCAATAAATTTAAAAATAATACGATATGACAACATAAAAATTGAAAGGCTCGAGTTAATGTTGATAAAATTGACACAAACCCAAATGAAAAATCATGGAGCTCATCCCTACTCCACCATCAAATTTTGAGAAAATACATCAAGCTCGCAATTTTAATAAAAATATATTGAACTCTTTTACGTTGTGTTTGGATCATAGATTTAGAAAGAAAAAGAGAAGGGGAAAAAAATTTAACTTATATTTCATTTGGGTTGTGATTGAGAACCCCTTAATCACCAACCCCCACTACCCCCCACGCGCACGTGGCGGGTGATGATTGGAGGAGAAGGAAAAAAAAAAAAAAAAGGAAAAATTGGCCAATCAAAAAAGAGAGGGGGTCAAAAGGGATGGGGGGAAAGGGGGTCTTGATCATTTTTCTATTTCATTTATATTTTTCTAACATTTTTTTGCCCTTTTCCTTTTCAAATTCATGATCGTAACACAAATATAAAATTTTAATTTACCTAACATTTAGTTTTATGTTCATCAATAACTTATTAGTTTTATAGATGAAAAAATGACTATTACAAACCATACCACTATTAGAAATATTAGGGCTGAGCAAGGAATCCGTAAAATTCGTAATCCGATCCGGTCCAGTCCAGTCCAATCCGATAGGTTTAGATTGGTTTTTTGAATCCGTGTTTCAGTTCCGGATTGAAATTTTCAAAATCCGTAGGCCACGGATCGGTTCTGGATTGGAACCAATCCGGACCATCTAGAAATAATCTATATTTTTATACTATATACCTTCCCACACCATATAATTTCTTATCTAATATAAAAACTAAAATGTAACCTAACCTAATCCAGCAGGCTCACTCATTCACGCCTCTCACTCTCATCTCAGGTCTCTATATCGATGGTGTCTCTCTCTCTTCTTTTCCATCTCAAACTGAGTTCTCTCTCACACTCTCATCCATCTCAGATCAGATCAGTGTGCTGCTGCTCGTCTCTTTCTATCGGTGAGCTCTCTCTCTCTCTCGGATCGATGACTATTTTTGTTCCTTTGTTCCCAGATCATCCATCTCAGATTAGATCGATAGCCATAGCTGTTGTGTCTCTCTGTCGGTGAGCTCGTCTCTAACACTCTGAAATGGGTTTCCAGCCTCACTCATTAAATCGATTGTTCTTTTCTGTTTTCATTTTATTTTTATACTTTTTTTTTCTTCCTGTTTTCTATTTCTATTTTCTATTTTCTGTTTTTTTTTTTTTTTTTTTTTTTTTTTTTGATTTCATCTCTATTTTGTGTTGGTTGTTTGATCAGTCTGATTGTATTTCATGTAGATATTTTCTCTGTTTTTCCATCTTTAATTAATGAGGGGAAAAAGATTATAGAACAGGGGTTGTTATATGCTCATGTTATATGCTCTTGTTTTTTCATATTTTCTCGACATTGGAAGAAAGGAAAAAGTTATATGCTCTTGTTATGTTGGTTGCTGCTATTATTGTTTTTTTGTAATCAATCTCAAGGAGGTTGAGGCATTAAGATTGGGCTTGGGTTCTAGGGGAAAGCCTCTACAAGAACACTTCTGAACTTCTCCATTAAGAAGTGCATTTAAAAAAAATAAAAATAAAAAAATAATTTTTAAGCTTTAGGGATATAAGTTACTAGCACTGCCAAATGAGGCATTAAATTATTATTATTATTATTTTTGGGGTTATTGGAATAGATGTTTAATTATATTGTTTACAAGTTTTCAAGAGCTATGTTGCTATTGGAATGGAAATGTAATGTCTATATTTTTTTGTTATTTAATTATTTAAATCCGTGGTCCTAAACCGATCCAATCCGTGTTTCAACGGATTGGTTTGGATTGATTCCACAATTTAAATGGATTGGATTGGTTTTAATTTTTCAGGAACCGTAGATAACAGATTGGTCCTGGTTTTCTCCCAATCCGGACCAATCCGATCCATGCTCACCCCTAAGAAATATAACTTTTTGCGTCTATTTTTTTGCAACTAATTATTTAACCGTCGCAAAAAATCATTTTTGGACATCAAAATCTTATTTTACCATCTCATTTTCCTGACCCAATCGTGTTCTTCAAAAAAATAAAAATAAATAAAAATCAGTAAAACTCGACTCTCTCTTTCTCTCCCTCTCAATGCCCCGCTTTTTTTTTTCATTATTTCCCAAATCTGAGCTCTCTCTTTCACTCCCTCTCAAAATCTGTCTCTCGCTCGAATCTCATTGCCTCTCTCGCTCGAATTTGTCGCTCGAATCTCTCGCTCGAATCTGTCGATTGATTCAACTTTCTCAAGTCCACAACTGTTGAAGATTTCATGATCGGTAAGCCTAAACACATCTTTATCGATTCAACTTTCTCTGTAATGATCCAAGAAATCAAGTGTGCTTTGAATTGCTCTCTCTCTCTCTCTTGTCTCAGTTTCTCTGTGAGATCAGAGAAATCTCTTCGAAGCATTCACTTCTTGTTCATCTTCATGCATTTTTCGTTAACTTGTTGCTTATCCACTTATCTCACTGCAATCTTCTCGTTCGATCAGGTTGTTGTACAGAAAGTGAAGGAATCAGAGATAACCAAGCAGGACTCGCTTCTATTGGTACAGTTCAGCTTTTGATTTTCATTTACAGATGATCATTGAATTAAGTAGAAGTCTAAACCATCATTTATTTTGTCAAACTATGCCATACGGCATGTTTCTACTTATTTTTTCTGAAATCAAACTTAAAATATTGGCATAAAAAGTAACAAGTCTTATGGATCAAAAGCTGAAATCAAACTTAAAATATTGGATCTAGTTTTTAGATCCAGGTTTACTCTTTTTTTATATGTCAAAAGTGATTTGCTTGTACACAAGATTTGAAAGAATATCCAAAAAAATTTCATGTAATGATACTTGATGCAGATACTTAAGTAACACCCAAAAATTGTGCCAAGTGAAGCTTTGAGTTTTTTCAAATTTTTATGTTAATTAGTTCCCAACGTCGCAGTCATACACTGGTTGCCAAACACATCATAAGATTTGCCTATGTTTGATGCTCTGTTTTAAAAGGAGTGGGTATATGCAACAAACATGTATTCTGCTTTGTAGGCAATTATAACTGCATTGTTTTCAATCCATAATTTGAAAGGGAGTTATTATTTGATCTTGCGATATTTAGACGGAGTAATGGAGGGCCTAGTTTTAGATTCTTCATCTCTCTCTCCTTGTTTTTTTTTTTTTTAAAAAAAATTTAAATTTAGTAGATTGATGAAAAGTCAAATAAGATTTGTCATACATTTTGCCTATATTTGAACTGCAAAAGCTACACCTGAGAAATTATGTGTGGAAGGATCAACCATTATGGCCACATCACTCAATTTTTCGATATATAAGCGTATTGCAGAAAATATTGGAAGATTTGCTTTAATACTTGTATAATTTTCAAGAAACCTACTTAACTATATTCATGTTGCCTGTTAGAAATGGAAAATGGAAAGTTGAAGTGCACTTCAATAATATTTAATTTTGGTCCTACATGGCTGGATTCATGGCATAAGTCTGGAATTAAGTAATGGATGGTTCAAAGCTTAGTTCAGAATAACCTTATTTTTTACCATGATAAACCTTTATCCCTCTATTCATGACAAAAAACTACAAGGCACATTGTATCCGTATCGGATATCAATACTCCTCAAATTACCCCGATACCTTCTAAACTTATCTAACATGTTTAGAATGTGTGGAAAAATTTAAAAAAATATGATAATTACTAAAGTTGGATTCAACAGTTAAAACTAGCAAGTAGACTTTCTTACAACCCTTTTGCATATAATGGAAAAGTACATGGGATATGAAAATGGTTTAAGACTATATATTGAAATGAAATTTTTGTAGGACCTACTGAAAAAGGGTAATTTGGTTTCCCAATTTTATCGGTAATTTGTAAATAATAGTTTGTCATTATTCTTTTAGCTAATGTACAATATAATATTATATTATAATACTAAAAATTTGTGGTTTTTTTTTTCCCCCTCTTTAACATTAATTGGCTGTACCTATATATATATATTATTATTTTTTATTTTTATTTTAAGTTTTGTCTTATTTTAGTATTTGGATTGTGTTGTATCCTTCGTCTGTTTCCTTATCAGTATCCATCCTTCATCACAACTAGAAGTCTAAACCATCATTTATTTTGTTAAACTATGCCATACAGCATGTTTCTACGTATTTTTTCTGAAATCAAACTTAAAATATTGGCATAAAAAGTAACAAGTCTTATGGATCAAAAAGCTGAAATCAAACTTAAAATATTGGCTGTGCAGTAATTTATCATTGAATTTTCCAGTAACTCAAATCCGAATTATGATCTAGAGAGTTTGAATCTGAAATGATTTTTTTCTACATTTAGAATTAATTTCTCTAGTGTTGCAACCTAGATATGAATTTCATTGTTTGCTTGTCTTCATTGTTTGTGGATCAAATTCTGGAATTCTAATTTGAATTTATGGTTTTCTCACATTCAGAATCAGATCATTGCCTCAACATTGTTCAGTAGTTTTTTGTTGTTGAAAAATTTGTGATCTACTTGTAGTGGCTGGTATTTTGTAAGTGGAGTAACTTTTTATACATGGAACTTATTTCTTTTCTTCTGTAACTTCCCTCTGCATTGGTGTAACATGTGGCCTAATCATTTAGTAATGTAGATCAATTGCCACGGGGGCATGACTTCACATCCTCGTATAGAATGTATATCTCTCTTCCTGATATATATGAATAAATATACAACAAAACATGCAATTAGGTATGAAAAGTGAACAGATGAAGCAGAAGTACCTAAAAGAGTTTTATAGCAATCATAACTGTTAGGCAATGAATCAGCTATGAACCGAAATGTGCGAATTAGTCTATGCACTTGATTTTCATTCTTATTAATATACTTGATTTTCATTCCTATAAATATACTTGAGTGTAATAGTCTAGGCTGATATTTATAACTATGGTCTGAATACTCTTTTGCAATTCATATTAAGGTAAAGCAGTCGAAATAGAGAATCTCCTTAAAGTAGAAAACTTGTGCACATTCTAAGTTCATGCTACAATAAAGGGAAAGCAAGAAAAAATAAACAAAATGAAGCATAAAGTGACGCAAACATTTGATCTTTCTAGCATTTTCAAGCAAAGAGAAATAACCAAACTCAAAAGTTGAAGAACTAATGAAGAGCATGAGAAAGTATTAGAAAAGATTGGAGTTGTGGGAGTTAATTGAGAACATACTCTTCTTTTGAGCTGAGTGTAGTTTAACCCATAGCTTCTTCAATGGAGAGAAGAGGGACTGAAACCAACCCATTTGGAGAAGTGGGGTGTGTGTCTCATGGTAGGTGAGAGAGTGGGGAGAAATAGGAGAGAGAGAGAGAGAGAGAGAGAGAGGTAAGAGAGAGAAACTGATGGTTTGCTTAGACAGGGGTGAAGTTTAGGTCAGTGTGTTTTCGAGAAACATTACATTCTCTTGCAGGCCAATCATGCATATCACATTTCCTATTGGTGCAATGTCAATGCCACACCTTTTTTTCTCTTGTAGAAAAAGGTGCAACCTCACTAATCAGCAGTTCTTTTCGCACTTCCACAATTCCCCCCTCATATTCCTTCCTTGTAATCAGCAATTTGTTTTTGTCCCTATGTTCTAATACACTCACATTTCATTCATATTTTTGTTTTTTATGTCCCAATGCACTCGCGTTTTTTCTTCTTCTCTATTTTTAAACAATGTCAAGGTAACTTGGTTGGCTAAATTATTGAACTAAAAGTGTGCATGGGCCATTGGTTTTATTTGGTGTACTTTTTGAACTATAATATGCACTTGTTATTGTGATACTTTGCAAACTCATTCTTTTTATGGATGTGTACAAAAACAGTTAAAGAAATAGAAAGATGGACAAGAATTGGATTGATTTGCCAAATCGGATGTCAATTGATTACGTTTTATCAATTTGTATATATACATATGGAAATTATTAACACATTATACTAACATATTGTAGGTGTCAGATGCATCTAGTAGGCAACAAGCTTCAAAAGAAAATGAATAGGTATGCATTTCTCTGGGTATTACCTCTAGTTGTTATACCCAAAATGCATTGGTAAAGGATCCCTTGTATATTGGAGCATGAATCTTTAATAGTTGGATTTTTTGGTTGTTGAACATTAAGTTTCACAGCTAAGAATGAATGAGTGTGAACAATTTTAGTATTATTGAGATTATTAATAAAAAACACATGTGCGCACACAAATGAGATTAGTGATGAACAGTGCAATTTTGTCCCAGCTCCACAAAATAAGGTTGTCATACTATGCTGGTGTCAATTGTTGTCAGATCAGTGATTCATGGAATTTTGTTGCTTGTTTGCTGTACTAAAATGTTGCTAATAGAACTCAACAGTTCAGTTTTATGACTTTTGCTAGATTTTCTGAAGGTCATGAATTTGATAAACCAAACGATGGCCAAGCTTTAAACCTTATGAATTTATGTGCAGTGGCAGTGCTTGAAGAGTTTCAGGATATAGTCTTTTCATATGGTGTTAGTGATGAGTACAGGTTCCAAATTCATTTTAGTATGCTTTTCAGCTAAACCTTATAATTCTGCCTGTACATGTTTTTATGTTAAAATTTTGACTTTCAACTTTGTTTTGAAGAAGGATTCTCAATTCTGTCAGAGGCATGCCAGGTTTCTCTTCTATCATTTTCTTTTATTCACATGATACTGTGCACTTAGAGGAAAGTTTCGAATGACTTGCATGAAGTTTTCTAGGATTGAGATCTCTTGGATGGTTTATGGTTATTGTACGGGGAGCAAATATTTAGGCGAGCCTGTACTCCTTTCTTCCAAGCTCCTATCTGTCCGATCGACCTGCGAGCGCAACAGCGGTGAGCTACTCGACGATGTGTGGCCGGAAAACCCCTCCGATGATCAAGTTAGAACACACACACAGGGGATAGATAGAGAGAATGGAGAGTGTTGAGTGTTTAGTGTATGTCTTACCAAATGTTCATCTGTCTGGGCATGGGGGGGTGCGCAGACTCGCTTATATACCTTCTGTGCCCCAAATCTACTCTTATTAGTCTCATGACACGTGGTATTGCTATCCCATCTGTCAGCACAAATCTTGCTGAACATCACCTAACCAAACTGCCAGCATTCTTTGGGAGCTCGGAGTAGGCTCGAATCTCAATCGGTAGTCTTCTTGACTAATGGAGCGCTCCGCTCGCCAAGCTCAATGACGACCGAGCTCGGCTGCATTCCGGTATACCCGAGCTTGGGATAAGTCATGCTGGTTAGTTGTCGGCCTTCTTGCTGAGCTAACGCATGAACCGTAGAACCCTGTGAGGCAGCAGAAATCTCGGCCGAACCTTCACTAGACCGGCTTTCGCGCCAACAAGCCCAAGTAGCTCGGTTCCACAGCAACTATGCCATTACTGAGCAAAAATCCTTTCTGGAAAGGCCTAGGCTACCACGGCCCAAATGTGTTCGGCCCACAATTTGCCCGGCCATTATCACGGCCCAATCCAAATCATAAATCTCCCTCTCAATTACCTCTTAATTCCGTCCGCGCAAGCGTGACTGGGATTACCTGTTTTGACCAGGATAACTCTTCATCTGTTCACAGTCTGCTAGACGGCGACCGGGCTAGTTGACATACCTGTGTTCAAAACTTGCCCGGTCAACGCCTCGACTTGTCATCTTGACTCTTCAGTACTGACGCCACCGCCATTATGACACGTGGCGCGTACTGGTTGGCCTCGAGCAGCCAACTATCACGTCCTTTCAATTCAAATTTTTGGCGGTCTCAGTAGCCTATAAACGCACCTAGTCCTCCTTCAATCTCTTTTTACTGCCTTTCCTCCTTCCTTATCGATCTAGAGCTCCTGCCCCTCCATTCTTGCCATTCCAGAGTTTGTGTTTGAAGGAGAAGCTTTTGCCCTTAACTGGTAAGTCCTTTAACTTCTTTTGTTGCTATTTCATTTGGTATTTCTCCTTTTAGGGCACCAAATCTGTAGGTTTTAGGACATACCCCTCCCAAAACCCTCACTTGCCCCTAGTTTCTTCGCTGTTCTTCAATCCCAGTGATGAACACTTGAAAATCTGGGGCGGACCGGGCTCTAGGTCTTCTTTTGATCCTAGAAAACATTAAGACCGAGCAACTTACAAGTTTTCCAAAACCTTAGTAGAAATCGAGGTAGACAGAGGACTTGGTCGCTCGACCGGGCTAACAACTGGTCGCTTGAGCGACCGAGCTCCTTGGTTTGCCTTTGAGACCGAGGTGGTCTGGCACTCTTCAAGACCGAGCTAAAATCAAGCTCGTTTTGCACGATCGCATTTCCACTTACACTTGCCATCATTTTCCTGCAGAGTCCAAGGGGACCACTGATCAAATATCGAGGCTCTCAAAGACCGAAAGTACCATCAAACCACCTCGGTAGAAATTTGCCAAACCACCACTACACATGGGGTGCTACCGCTTCCTTGTTGATACTCTGGCTGCCCTGGCCGCGTTCCGGGAAGAGTACGGTATCCCGGCCGACGTTCACCTAGAGCTCGGTGAAATTGACACAACCCTTTGGGGTAGATTAGACCAATGCTCATTCACCGTGCTATCCATCATTGAAGGAGGCCTCCGCTTCCCGGTCAACCCACTGACGACCGAATTCTTGCGTCGCACCCGACTAGCACCCACTCAAATCTCAACCAATACTTATCGAATAATCAACGAGGTCCATGAGCTGAACAACCGGCTAGGAACCAACTTAGGTTTAGCCGAGATACTCCGTCAATATACCCTAGGGCACACAGGCGACGGCCTACTACTTGAAAATTAGACCGGGTAAAGAGAAAATAGTGACCGGCACCCCAGACAAGGACTTGCACGATGACAACTTTTTTTGGGTGTCCGGCAACTATGAAACAACCGATGTACCGGGCTAGTTCATTAGCAAGAACTTCGGTTCAACATGTAAGCCACGCTACTTGTTCGGTCAATTTATGTTTCTTCACCACTCTGTAATTTAACATTTTTCCTCTCTGCTTTCCTTTGCAGCAATTGAAGCCCTGCAAGCCTACTATCACTACCCCAACAAAACAGCCATCCGAACCGTGCTCTGCTACCAAAACCGAGATTGCCACGAGCTCCTCGGTTACACACCGACATACAGATATTCTGCTCCACGCCGAAGTAAAGTCACAGACTTTCTTCGAGCTCCATCTCCACCACCAGATCCCACATTACCAGACGTACCACTCATCCGATTGACAGAGGTTGAAGAAATGGCCAAAAGAAGCTGAATCATGAACCTGATCACCGCCACCTCAATCGAGATCCCAAGCATCTCAACCCGCTCTCCTGTTGCCGGTCAATCCAGCGGGACCGTGGTTGCATTGGCTTCTCCCGCCACCAGGCAAGCCAGCAGAGACACCCGCCGGGCTGGCAAAAGGCCTCGTGCAGACCCTTCTGCCGAGCTTGTAGACGAGCTCAACACTGAGCAGCCTGCCGTCACCGTCGACCCAACACCGGCATAGAGGCCCCAGTTCAAACACCGGGGCAAGGAGATCTCGGCAACAGCTTCCGTCAAAGGCGACAAGGAGCATCTGCTCGCCTTTGACCTTTCCAAGGCACTAGTACTATCGAGCGACGTGGTCGGCAGCGACTACGTGCCGGACACACGTTTGGTAAATTTTCAAGTGTTTGTTCGGTTTCCTTTCTAATCAAACTTTCTTTTTGCAGGTCATCCAGAAACAACACTTGGTCATGGAGCGGATCCACCGTCTCCGGCAGAAGGCCAATAATTCTGCCAGCCAGGTTGCCAGCCTCCAAACCGAGCTCGGGTGGGCCAAGTCTTCTTTGCAAATCGTGAATACGGATAACACCAAATTGCTCGACCAGCTTGGTGCCGCCGAGTAGGAAAGAGACACAATAAAGGCCGAGCTGGGGGCCTTGAAACAGTCAAGGGAGAAGGAACTGGAGGACGCCAATAATGCCGGCTTCAAGGAGGCCGATGAGAGCTACACAAAGCAGGTTCATGCCACCCAAGATATCTACTTCAAGGCGGGTTGGAAGACTGCTTGTGAACAGCTCGGCCAAGGACTTGGGACCGACGTATTTGCCTCTCCTCCAGCTGTCTTCTTGCCAACTTACTTTGTGTCATACGCCAACGATGTCTTCAGTGCATTGCAGGCTAAGGCCGAGGAAGGAGGAGAAGAAGAAGCCGAGGAAAATGCTGAAGAAGAGAACCATCCAGAGCAGCACGGCGCCCAAGACCAGACAGCAACAATCAACCTGGAGCCAACTGGAGACGAATTCACTGACCTTTCTCCCTTAGAGTATTTCTCTCTTTTTCTTCCTTTTTGGTTCACAAATGTAACCGGGCTATCCGCCTCTCCTCTTGTAACTACTTTGCTTATTAATGAATAATTTCGATTTTGCCAAGTGTTTGCACGGTCTTCAAGCCACATAGTTTCAGCTGAACAAAATATCCCAGCAAGACTAATCATCTTGTTAACTTATTCAACCGGAATAAAACATCGCGACTTTAATCACAAAGAACAAGCTTGAGTTAATCATGAAACCATGCAACCGGAGTAAAACATCTCGGTTAAAGTACAAAAATTGAGCAAGTCATCAACTCATTTAACCAGAATAAAACATCTCGGTTGAACCTTCAGAGTTGGGCAAAGCATCAACTCGTTCAACCGAAGTGAATCATCTCGATTGGAACCTCGGAGTTGAGCAAATCATCAACTCGTTCAACCGGAGTGAATCATCTCGGTTGGAACCTCAGAGTTGAGCAAATCATCAACTCATTCAACCAGAGTGAATCGTCTCGGTTGGAACCTCAGAGTTGAGCAAATCATCAACTCGTTCAACCGGAGTGAATCATCTCGGTTGGAATCTCGGAGTTGAGCAAATCATCAACTCGTTCAACCGGAGTGAATCATCTCGGTTGGAACCTCGGAGTTGAGCAAATCATCAACTCGCTCAACCAGAGTGAATCATCTCAATTGGAACCTCATAATTCAAAAGCAACAATCAAAATGCTAAGGCAAAGATGAGACACTTCTATATTACATTCTGAAGTGTAAAGCAAAAAATTCATTTGCACAAAAAGAAAAGAAAAGTTAAAAATAGTACAGTTTGAGGTTGGCCGCATTCCATGGCCGGGGTATTCCTCTACCCTCCAGGTCCTCCAAGTGGTATGCCCCATTGCCCGCCAGACCGGTTATCTTGTAGGGTCCTTCCCAGTTTTTCCCTAGTTTGCCTTCACCTGGCACCAAGGTGTTGCCCATGACCTTTCTCAAAACCCAGTCGCCTACTTTGAACGGTCTGGGGTGCACATTTTTGTTGTATTTTCTAGAAAACTCTTGTTGGTAGGCAGCCACATGGATGAGAGTCTTTTCCCGGCGTTTTTCCACGAGGTCCAATTCCCGGGCGATGGCATCAGAATTCAGCTCGGGCTCAAAACTTTCACTTCTGAGGGTGGGCATACCAACTTCCAAAGGGATGACCGTATCCATGCCGTATGCCAAGGCAAAAGGAGTTTCCCCGGTAGATCGCCGCGGGGTTGTTCGGTATGCCCAAAGGACGCTAGGGAGTTCCTCGGCCCATTTTTCCTTGGCTTTCTCAAGCCTTTTCTTCAACCTATCAAGAATAGTCTCGTTTGATGCTTCAGCTTGACCATTAGACTGTGGGTAAACCAGGGTAGAGTTGTAGAATTTAATCTTTAAGTCTTCACAAAATCCTCTTAAAAGGCAGCCGTCAAATTTGGTGCCGTTATCCGAGATAAGAATTTTAGGGATGCCAAACCGCGTTATGACATTTTGCCAGACAAACCGTTTGATGTCTTTCTCCTTGATTGTCGCCAAAGGCTCTGCTTCAACCCATTTGGTGAAGTAGTCTGTGGCTGCGATGAAGAACTTTCGGTTGCCTGGTGCTGTTGGGAGTGGCCCCACTATATCCAGCCCCCACATCGCAAAGGGCCAAGGGCTGGTGAGGGAAAGAAGTTCCCTGGCCGGCTGGTGGATTTGGTGGGCAAAATTCTGGCACTTCTCACACTTGCGAACATACTTCTGTGCGTCTGTTTGCATGCACGGCCACCAGTAGCCTTGTGAGATAGCCCGGTATGCCAAAGATCTGCCACCCATGTGACTGCCACAGATACCTTCGTGGATTTTGTACAGGAAGGCTTCTATACTGCTTGGGTGCACACATTTTAGATAAGGACAGATGAAAGACTTCTTGTATAAAGCGCCTGAAGGAGAGAGCCAAAACCACTCTGACTTCACCCGCACTTTATGTGCTTCCTTCTTGTCGGCTGGAAGGGTCTGTTCTCTAAGAAAGAGGATAATAGGGTCCATCCAAGAAGGACCTAGCTCGGCGCAGAGTACTTCTGTCTGCCCGGTTTCCTCAATGCTGGGCCTTGGAAGGAATTCAATCAGGAGAGGGTTGGGAGATGTTCTATCGACCATGGAAGCAAGGCCGGCCAATTCGTCTACTCGGTTGTTGTCTTCTCGGCCAATCTGTTGGACCCTGATCGCCTGGAATCATTTGATGTGGTCTCTAACCAAAGCTTGGTACTTTGCCATTCTGTCATCCTTAGCTTCGTAAACTCCAGAAACTTGGATAACCACAAGTTGGGAATCACTGCAAACCATCAGCTCGGATGCGTGCATCTGAAGTGCGCTCTTGAGCCCGACCAAAAGCGCCTCATACTCAGCCTCATTATTTGATGCAGGGAATCCAAGGGTGATAAAGTGCTCGATGGTCAGCCCGTCTGGCGAAATAAGGACTATACCCAGCCTGGCACCGTGGCGGTTAGAAGCCCCATCTATAAAAAGTTTCCACATTTCCCCCACAAATAGCTTCCAACATTTTGATGGATCCTGGGAGGCCTGAAGATTGATGTTACCACGGTAGCTCGGCTGTTCGGCTTCAGGTTCAATGTTGATCGGTTCCACTTCCTCCCTCCTTGGTGATGCGGTATCGGACAGAGCAGGTTGGTCGGTGATACCCAACTCCGTCGACGCATCGCCGGGCGGAAGTGTCGTACTAGCTGAAGGTTCTTCGGCAGGGCGTGCAATGTCCGCGTCGCCAACATCACCAAGCTGTGTTATGTCGGTCGAGCCCGCATTCACCTCCTCATCTGTCACGGTAATATCCACCGGGTATATCGGATGAGTTCTATGTGAGAATTCAGCAACGAAGTCGCCCAATGTCTGGGCTTTTATGGTAGTGCGCGGCTGAAACTTGACGTCAAACTGTCCTAATTCAATCGCCCACTTGAGAATTCGACCGGAGAAGTCTGCCCGTTTGAACATGGCTTTGAGGGGGAATTCGGTCAAAACGATGATAGTATGAGCATGAAAATAGTGCGCCAACTTCCTAGAGGCCATCATCAATGCCAATGCAAGTTTTTCCAGTGGCAAGTATCTCGACTCTGCCGGTAGCAAGGTTTTGCTGACGTAGAAGATGGGGAGGTGTTTGATTCCTTCTGACCGGACAAGCACCGCACTGACTGCATGCTGGGAAATGGCCAGATAAAGGTAAAGTTCTTCGCCGAGCTGCGGTGTGACCAATAGTGGCGCTGAAGACAGATACTCCTTCAGCTCGGCCAAAGCCCGGTCACATTCTGCGTCCCATGAGAACTTGGATTTCAAAGCTTGAAAGAACGGGCGGCAGCGATCTGATGACTGGCTTATGAATCGATTAAGCGCGGCGGCCATTCCGGCCAGATGCTGCACGTCCTTAGTCAAGCTGGGCTGCTTCAATTCTTGCATAGCGCGGATCTGTGTGGGGTCTGCCTTGATGCCTCGGTTTGTGACTAGGAAGCCCAAAAATTTTCTGGATCCCACGCCAAAGGCACACTTTGACGCATTCAGGCATAACTTGTATTGTTTGAGAATGGCGAACATCTCGGCCAAGTCGGACAAGTGGTCTGCTTGATGCTGGCTTTTGACCACCATATCATCGATATAAGCCTCCATTGTCCGGCCTAGCAGAGAAGCAAACATCTTGGCCACCATTCTTTGGAAAGTTGCCCCGGCGTTCTTCAAATCAAAAGGCCTGACCTGGTAGCAGAAGAGTCCCCTTGGAGTAGTGAAGGAGGTGATTTCTCGGTCGAGGCCGTGCATGGCTATCTGATGATAACCGCGGTAGGCGTCCAAGAAACTGAGCCTATTATGTCCCATCGTTAAGTCCACAAGCTGGTCTATTCTGGGCAGTGGAAAGCTGTTTTTAGGGCAAGCTCGGTTGACGGTCTTGTAGTCGACGCAAACATGCCACTTCTCATTCTTCTTGGGCACAACAACCGTGTTTGAAATCCACCGAGGGTAGTGCACTTCCTGAATTGCCCGTGCCTCCAGCAAGTTCTTTACTTCTTTCGCAACTACCTCGGCGTGGTGTAACGCCGATCTCCTCGTTCTCTGAATGACTGGCTTTGCACCGGGGAAAACATTCAGATGATGGCAAATGAAACTCAGTTCGATGCCGGGCATGTCGTAAGGCGACCATGCGAAGACTTAGATGTTTGCCATCAAGAACTCCACCATATCGGTCCTTTCTTGGGCGGTAAGGCTTGAACAGAGCAAGAAGAACTTGTTTGGACTTTCTGTGTCAATGCGTACTTCCACCAATTCTTCAACGGCCTTTTCCTCAGCCTTAGTGCCCACATCGTCAAGGATTCCCCGGTCTTCCGGTCCCTAATTCATTTGGACGAAGCCTTTGGCAGCTCGGCTCCCGTTGATTGCCACGAAGCATTGCTTTGACATGACTTGATCGCCCCAAACTTCCTCGATTGCCCCCATAGCTGAAGGGAATCTCATCACCTGGTGGTAGGTTGACGCTACGGCTTGCATAGCGTGAAGCCATCCCCTTCTAAGGATCAGGTTGTATGTGGACGGTACTTGCAATACCCATAACTCCACTTGCTTGACCACGAATCCTGCTTTGACCGGCAGAATAATCATTCCCAAAGGCCACTCAGGTTGTAAGTTGAAACTAACCAGTGGCGAAGTTGCCGGGCCAAGTCTGTATCCCGGAGCTTGAGCTGTTTGAATGCGTCGTAATACATGATCTCGACCGAGCTTCCCTGATCAATCAAGATGCGCTTGACATCAAATTCTTTGACGCGGAGTGTGACCACGAGGGCATCGTTGTGCGGCGTCTGAATGCGCTCTAGGTCCCTTGTGGAGAAACTAATCACGTCTTTTTCTTCGGTCTTGCCCCTTTTGATCGCGGGCTAGACCGACAAAACTTCCCTCATGTGCTCCGCTTTCTTGATCATACCTCGGAGTTCACATACATGTGCCGGCTCCACAATGCCGTGGATCACATTAATAATGCCCTGAGGGGGTGCCTCTAACTCATCCGGTCCACGCAGATCAACCGGAGCAGGATACACGGCTTTAACACCCCCATCAATGTAAAGATCCAAGTGTCCGGCTGCACTTGCTCCTCCAAATGTTGCTTCAGAGGCAAACAATCCTCCATTCGGTGTCCGCACTCCTGGTGAAAGGTGCATCGGTGTCGTGGATTGAAACCCTTCTGCGTATCGCCTAACTTAGTAGGAAACTAGACATAATCCTTGTCACGGATTTCACTAAGTATGCGATAAATTGGAATCTTAAAGACCGTGGTGATGCCTGTCCTGGCTTTCAACCTTTTGTTGGCATCAGCTACATCGTCGCGGGGGTAATCATCTCGGTCATTTCGTCGACCCCTACCCCGGTTTCGACGATTTGAACCTCGGTCAGATTCCTTAGCGCGATCATTTGAACGGTTGGTCTCTTGTCCGACCGCGTGCACCTTGCCAGCCAACCTCTTGTCTGTTGCTACCGGGGTTGCCTTCGCGGTAGATGTTGTCGCATCATCTTCTACTCGGATGTGCTCGTTGATGCACTGCATTAATTGGCCCATGGATGTCGGCTGGTACATAGTAAGCGAGTCCTGCAGTCTATGTCCGATCGGGAGACCAAGCTTATATTGTGTTATTGCCAGGTTGACCGAGCAGTCCAAGATCTCATTGAAAGCTTCCCAGTATCTGGAGTTGTATGCCTTGAGTGTGCCGCTCGGCTCTATCTTGACACTGAGAATGTGGTCAACTTCCTTTGGTGTTTTGGTGTTGGTCTTGAAACGTGTCACGAAGGCTTCCGCCAACTGATGCCACATTTCGATGCTTCCCTCTGGCAACCTCTCGAACCACTTCAAGCCCAGCTCGCCCAAACTTGATGGGAAAATTGATAGGAAAATAAGGCACATAAGAGCGTCGTTTCACTTATGTCCGGCCATGACCTGTCGGAAGTGGCTTATATGCATATACAGATCGGTTTTTCCGTCGTAGATGGTGAACTTTGGCTGGTGGAAGCCCATCGGAAATGGTGTTATTTCTATTTCCAGGGAGAAAGGAGTGGCGCTCAGCCTTGCCAAGTCTGTGTCTAAAAAGAGAGGCGCAGCAAGGCGGGGTGGAGGCGTTCCGACCTCTTTACTGGCGTGTCCCCCATAGGATAGCCGCTGGAATGCCGGCACTCTTTGAGCTTCCTGCCGGCGAGCCCGTTCCTTCAAGACTACCCGCAAGTCCTCTGAGCAAGCGGAATAGGAATACCTCGACGTCGTCGCCGGACGTGAGGGTTGATAGGTGCTGTCTTGCGCGCTGGACCTCTGTACGTGCGCGTCGGAATCTCCAACCTTGTAACTTCTGGTGATAGAAATGGATGGAGTGTGCCGCTGGCTCTGACTGCCTGAACGGCGGGGTTGGGTGCGCTCACTGTGGTCTCTCACTCCAGCTACACCCTTTCCTTTGACATGCCTCTTAAGATCCTCCATCTCCGTTGCCATTTTCCGGATGACGGCGTCTTGGTCCCTCAGCTTGTGCTCCAGACGTCTGGCGTGCGATTCTCTCAGCCGCCGGTGACCGTCTGGACTCCGTGAATGACCAAAGCTTCTTCTGCCCTTATCCCGCGCATCTCTTAAATGTCCTCCTGGAGAAGTCTCCAGGTCCGCCATAGGAGGGATGGCGGGATGCCCTTCTCTCCGTTTGTATGACTCCGGGGTAACTCCATCAATGGCAAACAACGGAATCTCGTCGCTATTCGCCATGGACGGCGATCAGATGAGCCTGGAAGATAAGCTTTTGTCTGTCAACTTCCAACAGACGGCGCCAATTGTATGAGGAGCAAATATTCAGGCGAGCTCATACTCCTTTCTTCCAAGCTCCTATCTGTCCGATCGACCTGTGAGCACAATGGCGGTGAGCTACCCGGCAGTGTGTGGCCGGAAAACCCTCCGACGATCAAGTTAGAACACACACACAGGAGATAGATAGAGAGAAGGGAGAGTGTTGAGTGTTTAGTGTATGTCTCACCAAATGTTCATCTGTCTGGGCATGGGGGGGTGCAGACTCGCTTATATACCTTCTGCGCCCCAAATCTACTCTGATTAGTCTCTCGACACGTGATACTGCTATCCCATCTGTCAGCACAAATCTTGCAGAACATCATCTAACCAAACTGCCAACCCACACTATTGGGAGCTCGGCAGCCGGGCTGCAGCATCTCGACTGTCAACGGCCATGCTGTGCAGCTAGCTGGAGCGCTCCGCTCGCCAAGATCAATGACGACCAAGATCGGCTGCATTCCGGCATACCCGAGCTTGGAATAAGTCATGCTGGTTAGCTGTCGGCCTTCCTACCGAACTAACGCATGAACCGTGGAACCCTGTGAGGCAGCAGACATCTCGGTTGAACCTTCACTAGACCGGCTTTCGCACCAACAAGCCCAAGTAGCTCGGTTCCACAGCAACTATGCCATTATCGAGCAAAAATCCTTTCTGGAAGGCCCAGGCTGCCACGGCCCAAATGTGTTCGGCCCACAATTTGCCCGGCCATTATCACAGCCCAATCCAAATCATAAATCTTTCTCTCAGTTATGGAATTGTGAACAGGCATTCCTGTTAAATTCAAACACCTTTTGTATCTGTCTAAATAGTAGCCTTGATATGTGAAAGTTATGCTGATTTGGTTGATGTGAGACATGTAGATCTTTGTGATATTAGATGTTATTTAAAGTGTTTGAGAGAAGATGGAAGTTAAATCTTTGTCATATTAAATCTTTTGTGATTGTTTATCATCACTTTTCACCCAAAGAGTGCCAACCTTGGTGAAAATAATTCATTCAGTAAAAGCATTTTCTTCATTCCTGTAGAATAAGCTACTTGAATCTTGTCATATTATTCCACTAGCTGAGAATTGTGTGAAGAATTATAAAAAAATAAAGAAAGCTTTCCTTTTGAAAGAGATATTTGAGAGCTAAATGATTATTTTCTGTAGTACCTGTTTGACCATCCCTTGAATTTGAATGGCTCCATAATTTGCCATGTATTTCTCATTTTAATGTGAATGCCTATCAGCTTAAATGGAACTGTTTGGAAAAAAAGGTGACTTCATTAGAAAGAAAAAAATGGTGACTTCATCAGAATTTTTCATATATGGTCATTTATAGGCTTTATGGAAATAACAGTTCAAGGTGATGAGTTTTAAGTTAAATTCTTTTGTGAGAAAGGAATGGCCCCATTCAATTTCAGTTGGAAATTCAAACAGGAGCTTAGTTCTTCACTATATTTAGAGACTATAATGTTGCCTTAAGTTTATTTCTGCTGTTAAAAGATTAATGGCCTTTTAAAGCCAATTTTTTGTGGTATCTTTAGAAATGCATACTTTTTTCTCCATGAGTTGAGTTTGTAATTCTGATGCTTTATCTAATGGCATGCTTTAACATCTTGCCTTACTTTCAGGTTGAGACTGGAGGCAATCCAGGTGTCCTCTTCAAGACGCACCCTAACATCAACAAAGAACTGTTTTCCAATGGATTGTATTTTTTTCATAAAAGAACTTTTCCCAAGTTTTTAGTTGTAATAACTCACATATGACTCCAATTTTGAGACTCAAATGGAATGCCTGATTAAACTACAATGCTATACCATCTAAATTCTTGTCATTACTACTCTTAGAGTGCTTAACGTTACACTTTTTCGTTTTTCGTTTTTTTTTTTTTTTTTTTTTTTTTTTTTTTTTTTTTTTTTTTTTTTGCGACGGTAACAAGATAGTTGCCAAAAATCATGTTAGTGTTTTTCTTTCTTTTTTTTGCGATGGAAAAATAGTGGTCGTCATAAATAGTTTAGGCGGTTGCGAATAATTTGCGACCGTTGTTTTGCCGTCGCAAAAAGTATTTGCCACCCTCACATTTGTAACTCCCATTTACCGTTGCATGAGTTGTCGCAAAAGGTCTTTTATATCTGTTTTTTATTATTTGCGACGGTTTATAACAGTAGCAAAAAGTGATTTTTTTAGTAGTGTACATACTAGTTTCGATTTCTTTATTTTTATTAAAAGAAATCCAAATAATTATGAGAGTTTTTTGCATTTTCTCTAAATCATAGAGGTGATAGTGCATTTTTTTCCCCTTTTTTAGGAGAAATTGTAAAATAATGAAAAGAAATGATAAAACTATAACAAGTGGGAGTACAAGTGGGGGGTTGTGTTTATACAATAAAGTCAAGTCATAATTTTCAGGTGTACCATAGTACAATCTCACTTAATTTCCTTTCCGGAGTAAAACACCACCCCCCCCCCCCCCCCCCCCAAAAAAAAAAATCACTTTAATTTTCATATTTTTATAATTATTTTCACTTAAGCTTAGTTTGTTTTGCTAAAAAATATTTCTTTACCAACTAACAAATTTTAGAATTTTTTTTTTTTTGTTTTTCAATCAATTAATACCTCCACTCACAACCCCTCCAATATTAATTTTGAACAAGAAAAATGATGTATAACATTATACAAAAAATGATCAATTAATATTATTTATACAAAAAATTCTTATTAATTGATGTGTTAAACAATAACTACGTTTGAAAAAATAAAACACCATCCACTTATAGATAATTAAGAAAAAAATTGTAAAATTTTATTAGTTTGTAAAACATATTTCTTTAAATAAACCTGTTAAATAAATTGGTGATATTACATGTATTAATTAATGTACATACTAGTTTATCAGTTAATGTTATGTTATTATTACTGACTCCATCTATTATACAAATTATAAATATTTAAAATCTTTAAAATTAAATCACATCATCAATTAATATATTAGTATGTATATTAATTAAGACATATAATATTATTCTAACGATTTTGATTTGTGGCACTAAAAAGTTGGGTACTAATGTCCCTAATTTCCATATAAGGCAAAAAAATAAAATAAAACAGTTACCTAAAATAGAAATTAGGGACATTAGTGCCCAACTTTTTAATGTCACAAATCATTTTTGTTAGGACTTTTCTTAAGTGTGCAATTGCACACTATGTGCCACTTACACAAAAAGTGTTAGTGTAAGGTGTAAGTATAAGTATAAGGTGTAGGTGTAAGGTGTAGGTGTAAGGTGTAAGGTGTAAGTGAGTTGCATATGGTATGCAACCTCAAAAAATGTATAAGTGTAAGGTTTAATTTTTCACAAAAGGTGTAAGTGTAAAGTATAAGTGTAAGATATAAAGTGTAAGGTGTAAGTTACACACCATAACCAAACTTTTTTTGTTATTCTAAATATAAAAGTATATCTAAATACTATTAAATTGTCATATCAATGTGGTTCATAGAGAGCCCCACGCGGCTTTTTTTTTTTATTTAAATAATGTATTGATTAATCTATGATATGAATGTTCAATAAAATGCCAACCACTACCTTGTCATGTCATCATTAATTCTTGGGATTCTTTTTTAGGGGTCCAGATCCTCTCCAGCGTGAATTTCATTCCGGTTTTCCGGGCAACGGACAAGATTCGGCCACATCATCCATAATAAAACTTGTGGCTCAGATTAGCTTTAAAAAAAAACAAAAGTCAACACATAGCACACAGCACATCTTACCCACTGTCTCACACACAGTCCCACGTCACTCACCCCCATCTCTCTCTCTCTCTCTTAATATTTAAAAAAATATTTTAATCTTTTTAATTTTATTTTCATAATATATATACTTTTTAATATAAAATTTTAATTTTATAAAATTAATATCATTGAATATATAACTTTAAAATAAGACTAATATATTAAATTATTATTTTTTAAATATAAAAATTAATTTGATGAAATACACACACAAAAATCATATATTTTTTAAATTCTCAAAAACAATCTTCATTTCAAAAAAAAAAATCATATGAATTTTTAATATAAAATTCATTTGTGTGTTTATTTCATCAAATTAATTTTATATGATTTTTTTAAAAAATCATATTTAAACCATACATTTATTTTCATATGATTTTTTTATTTTCAGAAATAATTTTTTTTATTTTCATGAATGAAGATTATTTTTGAGAATTTCACGCTAGAGAGGATCCGGACTCTAGATAGAGAGGCTCGTATGAAAATAAAATAAAATAATTATTTCTGAAAATAAAAAAAATCATATGAAAATAAATGTATGGTTTAAAAAAATCATATGAAAATATATTTTTTTTAAAAATCATATAAAAATTAATTTGATGAAATAAACACACAAATGAATTTTATATCAAAAATTCATATGATTTTTTTTTTGAAATGAAGATTGTTTTTGAGAATTTAAAAAATATATGATTTTTGTGTGTGTATTTCATCAAATTAATTTTTATATTTAAAAAATAATAATTTAATATATTAGTCTTATTTTAAAGTTATATATTCAATGATATTAATTTTATAAAATTAAAATTTTATATTAAAAATTATATATATATTATGAAAATAAAATTAAAAAATTAAAATATTTTTTAAATTTTTTTATTAGGAGAGAGAGAGAGAGAGAGAGAGAGAGAGAGAGAGAGAGAGAGAGATGGGGGTGAGTGACGTGGGACTGTGTGTGAGACAGTGGGTAAGATGTGCTGTATGCTATGTGTTGACTTTTGTTTTTTTTAAAGTTAATCTGAGCCACAAGTTTTGCTATGGATGATATGGCCGAATCTTGTCCGTTGCCCGGAGGACCGGACTGAAATTCACGCTGGAGAAGATCCGGACTCCTTTTTTAGTGGGTACAGCTTGTTTTATTAAGGCCTCGTATGTTAACTTTTAAAAAAATTAAATAGTTAACATCATATTTAAGTTATATTATTTTATTTAAATTAAATTATTTTTTTATTATATTATTTTAAATTTAATTCATATTTCATAAAAAATTAAAAAATATATTTATTTAGAATATTCCAAACAACTCTTAAATAGTGTTGTAACTATTGGGTGGATTAAATAATTATTTTATTAAATTAATCTTGTAAACTAGATTAATTTTTAATTTTTTAATATTTTTTTGTGATAGATAGAGACAATTTAGAAAGTTAGTAGAAAGTTAAATTTTAATTTTTAATCCATTTTTAAATCATATCATCTCTTAAATTTTGTATACATAAAAAACAAAAATACCTCAGACCCCCAGTGGGGGTCACTGGGGGTCATGTTTGTGGCTCTCCCATTGGCTGAAAAAAAAAAACTATTTTTTTTTTTTTAGATTATCAGCGAATCATGATCCGCCACCTCACTGGGGGTCGACCCCCAGTGGGAGTCTCCAGCATTTCTCCATAAAAAAATCAAAGATCAAAAAAAAAAAAAAAAATCAAAAAATTAACTTTTAATCAAATTCTCAAATCACCCCCACAATCTCACATCTTCACGAGAGAGGTGTGTCACCGTCACAATACCTCGCAATGAGCCCATTTGATCGTTAAATTGTTTACAAATTTTTTTTTTTGGGAAAAATATTATCAAAATATTTGATGCAATTTTTATTTATAATACACAAGATAATTTAAATTAATTACAAAGATAAAAGCAAGATATTTATAATTTATAATTATCAATTTTTAACATAGAGGATTATTTTGGAAAGTTTATTAAAAATTTACTTTTTGATTTTTTTTGACTTTTTTGAAAAAATGTATAAAAAAATAAAAAGGTGATATGATCTAAAATAAATTAAAAAACCAAAAAATAGCTTTTAACTTTGTTTCCAAACGGGGCCATAATATTTTTATCTCATGACATGATAATTTCTTGAGAAATTTTATTTCTATACACTTAATTACCTCAGTATACATCTTCTCTCAGTATACACACTTATTAATTTGATTATTAATTAATTTTCTCAATCCACGTACTAAAAGTTTCAATTATACCCTTCACTCATAATCATTTTACACATACTACTCAACCCTTCTTTCCACATTTTTTTTTTAATTATGTTTTTTAGTTGGGAGATTTCGACACTGGTTTTTCTGAAATTACACATTTAATTCAAAACTTAACTTACGAATAAAAGTGATTAGTTCGATAAATTTGTTTCGAAAAAAATAAAAAAAAAAACTTTTAGAAGTTGATATCCGAATATAATGAAATAATTCGGTAGTTGATGTCCGAATATAATGAAATAATTCGGTATTGGTTGTCCGACTGAAAACTGCGAAAAGGAAAAAAAAAATTACACGAAAAAACTAACATTTTCATCACTAATAGAGTATAAATTTAGAGATTAAAACAATATGAGAGTTGTTACGAGAGTATTGATTTGTAAGCAATAGAGGAATATAGAGTGTGTTGTAAGCAAAGTGACAAGAATAAAAAAAAAATTAGGGTTTTTTTTTTTTTTTTTACTTAAAAGGTGTAGATTGAGATTTTTTTTATTTTTAAAAAATATGTACAGAGAATATTTTCATATAATATTATGAGTGTTAGTAGATGCCCATTATGGTTATTTTAATTTAAGGTATAATTGTCATTAAAATAATATTTTTAAAAAATATGTACATGGAGATAATTAGATATATAAAAATAAAATTTCCCTAATTTCCTTGGATACTTTTCATATTGACATTATTGGAGCTGAATGAGGGTGCTGCAAATGTCAATACAATATGTCATGTTCCAATGACTTTGCTTAGTTTCTTGCTGACTTCGCTAGTTTCTTGCTAACTTCGTAATTCTATTCAACCCTAAAAAAAAGGTCAAGTTAATTTAATCAAATCCAAAAAAGTTCCGTCAATAAATAAATTGGGTTGGTGGGCAAGATCTAGAGTTGATTCGTTTGGTGTATTTTATAAAGATTGTTTATAATTTTTTTTAAAGAATTTGTTTCACTCAGGTATTTAATATAGTTTTTATTTAAAATTTATAAGATAAAATATTTTAAAAAAATTTTAAAAAATTGAAAGCTAAGAAATAAATACTTTTAATTTATCAACTTTAAATGTAAAAAAAAAAAAAAAAAAAAAAAAAAAAAAAGAGAGACAGAGAGGGACTGTACCAAACATGCTTTAATACCATTCAACTAGCTTTTGGTTCAAGCTGAGTTCTAAGAAAATTTATTCACAAACAAATCTCAAACAGTAGAAGTCTACGAATCAGAAAAAATACCGAGAAATTGTTTCAAATTTTTCAATGAATTGTTCATATTTCAAGTTTCTAATGTGGGTTCATTATTAAGTAAATCTTGACTATTGATATGAAATTTTGAGTATTTTTTAAGTGTATATATATATATTTTTGGAATGATAGTGCTGCTGAATCTCCAAAGGTTATGTTTAGAATGGTACTTTTTTTTAAAATTTATATATTATTATTCAACGTTGTCTGCACCATTGGATTTTTTTACTGTCCCTCACATCGTAGACGGTAAAAAATTCAGTAGTATAGAAATGTCTTAAATCACAAGCCATTTATTCAAATTTACTCAAAAATAAAAATATTATTCAAAATTATAGAAAAAATTTTACACCAACTTCACTAACTTCTTACATTTTACAAAAACCTCACCTTTTCTCAGAAAGCCACTGGTCATCATCCAGTTCAAGAAATTTATTCACCCATTCCAACCCATTGGTACCTTCTGTTGAGAAATCAAAGAATTCATTCACATTGAAGGTAACTTCTGCATTCCTACTCTCTCTCCCACCTTCTCTCTCTACCTCAGCGACGCCGGCGGCGGCTTCTGGGGTTGTTCTCTCTTGTGCTGTTGAAGTTGATGTTGTTTTTCCTTTATTTATTTTCTTGTTCAAATGAGAATTCCAGTAGTTCTTGATCTCATTGTCTGTTCTTCCTGGAAGTCTTCCCGCAATCAATGACCACCTAATAAACACAAAATAAGCCAATTTTCTTCTTTTTTTAGCTTTGCTTTATAATCTCACAATTAAGGCTGCAAAACAAATCTAAATATTGGGCTCTTGTTTAGTTGGTCAAAAACTAGTTAATTTTGAAGCTAATCTTGAACACTTTACCATTCTGATTGGCTCGGTTACAGTCATAACTCGCTTGACATACAACACTTTTAGTTTAAAAATAAAAAAGTTATTAAAAAAAATTAAAAAGCCTATAATTTATACAAAAAATTCAAAAAATTTCTTTTATTTTCTCTTCACTTTTACACATCTTTTCATAAAAAATTAAAAATTCATTCTAAATATACTAATTTTTTATACCTCATATTTTAACGGGTGGTGATTCATCCCACTAATTTTTAGACCACTAATAGCACTAATGAACTAAAAAAAAAAAAAAAAACAAACAAACTGAAGCCAAAACATCACATCACTTTGGTGGGGCCCCCTGTGCCACATCATTAGTGATGCTCTAGTGCTCCTAATTTAGAGCTCTAAAACATTATTGTTTTTTAACTAAAAAATCAAAAAATTATTAAAATAATCTGTTTCCAAATGAGGCCAGTATAAATGATGAGACAATAATGTTTTAGAGCTCTAAATTGGGAACACTAGAGCATCACTAATGATGTGGCACAGGGGCCCACCAAAGTGATGTGATGTTTTGGCTTGCAACAATGATTCATCTCACTAAAAACACCACCACTAATAGCACTAATGCATTAAAAAAATAGAAAAATAAAAATAAAAATATAACTCCAAGACCAAAACATCACATCATTTCTAACGGGACCCACTGCCACCTAATTAGTGGGAGCACTAATTAGTGCTTCAAAGCATTTTTCTTTGGCTTGAGTTTGTTTGTTTGTTTTTTTTTTTTTTTGGTTCATTAGTGCTATTAGTGGTCAAAAAATTAGTGGGATGAATCACCACCCATGATGAGATTACTGATGCTCAGCTCAATTGAAGTTTTTTTGAAATTGGTTCAAAAAATTAACAAACTAAATTTAAATACATTTTGAAACTCGGTAAGATTTCAATTCAAGGTTGAATAATGCTCAGCTTATTTCAGTAGTAAATAGAATTAAACTCACATTGTCACTACAAAGTGCTGGCAAGTTTCTATTTAGTTAAAACAAGTAGATATAGTGATGGTAGTGGCGACAGAGGCTGAGGGCAATAGTGGAATTAGCGGCATTATTAAGACTTCAGTTTCGAAAAATGTTTTTCACATTTCAAAAGTAAAAAACTTTTCTGCTTCCATTCCAAATGAGTTTCGTTTTCAAACAAATGAAACATTGATACTAACCTGTTTCCCAATAGCTTATGAAGCCTAACAATCAAGTCCTCTTCTTCATCAGATATGTTGCCTCTCTTGATGTTTGGTCTTAGATAATTCAACCATCTCAATCTACAGCTCTTCCCACATCGATTCAAACCTACAACAACACGAAAACATGTGTCAACTATCTCATTCTGAAACACTTTTCCAAGTATTTTTTTTGAAAACGTAACATTATGTTATTGAATGTAAAAATAAAAATAAAATGTAGATGATGAAGATATAAACCTGACTTGGTTGCTACTGTCTTCCATTTCTTGGCACCATGGACTCCAATATACCGAGTCAGTTTTCTATCCTCTTCAGATGTCCATGCTCCTTTGTTATAAACTTTCTTACCAGCTCCATTATTCACATTCCTTGGTGCCATGAGAGAGAGAGAGAGAGAGAGAGAGAGAGAGAGAGAACTAGATGTGTGTTTGATGGGAGAGGGAAGGAGAACAAAGCTGTGTGGTCTGCAAGAGAGAGAGAGAGAGAGAGAGAGAGAGAGTCCAAGAAGTTTGTTGTTTGAGGAACGAGACAATGAGAGCTTAATATATCGAGGGCTAGGGCTCAATTTTTTTGCTTATAATTTAAAAAAAAATAATTTTCTAAAAGTCTTATTTATAAATGGTATGGGAATTCATCCTATCTAAAATTTTTTAAACCAATAAATTCTATATAATAAAACTGAGAATATTATCAATTTTTTTTAAAATTTTTAAAATTAAGAATATTATCAATTTTATATAGTAATATTCTAGATAATTGTTTCACAAACTGATGAAAAAAAAACAGAGCATGAGATTAAGCGTTATGGATTGTCAAACTGAATTAATTGAAATTATGTTAACACGAATCAAACCAATCCATAAGCACCCCTGGTTTGTATCACATGGAGAATGAGATTGGTCCGATGGGAGTAAAGGCTGTGTATATAAACTATCAAAATCGACGTGTACAAATTTATTTTCTCTCAGTAATTTATTTATTTTGATAAAACATATTTTTTTCATCTCAAAATATTAGTTTCATATTTTATTTTCATTATCTCAAAATATTAATCTATTTTCAAAAATTAAGAATTAAAATAATATGAATTTCTTATTTTGCTTTTCTTTTAAATTCATTAACAACATAAAAAATATAATTATGACAATTGATATTTCTAAAAAAAATACTATCAAAGAGTAATTTAAAAAAATTAATATCTTTAAAATGTAATAATTATACTACTAAAAAAAATTAAATTTTCTAAAAGAGATTACTATTTTGAGATTAAAAAAGTAGAGGATATACACATTAGATGGTACAAATTGTAAGTTGGGTCATATCAATCAAGGTATTCATACCAGTCCAGTCAGTGTGTATGTTTCTTTCATACCAGTCAGTGTATTTTATACCAGTCTGTGTTTGGATTGTTTTATTTGTTTTCTTACGTTTTTATTCAGGTCAGTATGAATTAATGGTCAATTCAGAGTTCAAATTTAATCACTCTCAAATTCAATCAAACAAAAGTATTTTCAAATTCAGAGTGATGTGCCAGTCACGCCATTGAGATACAAAACTGAAAATTTTTATACAGTCAGGGGATGGGTGGGTGGGTGGTGGGTGGTGGCAAGTGGGTGGTGATGGGTGGTGGGGGGTGGGTGGTGGTAGCGAGTGGGTGGTGGTGGCGGGTGGTGGGTAATATTTTATTATGTTTTCTGAGAGATAGTGCAACCCTTGGATTTCAAAATGTCAAAATCTTCCCTCGCCAAAAACATCATCATGCATATTCCAACCTCTCTTTGCTTTCTCTTCCCCTCAAAAATTCTTTGACCATACCATTTCTTTTCTCTTTTTTTTATGTATATATTTTTTTGTTTTTTTGTTTTTTTTTTTTTTTTGTGGAGAGGGGTTTTGAAAATGAGTGATAAGGGTTAGAGTGCTCCAAAAAAGAAAAAAAAAAAAGAAGAGAAACTAATTTTTTATTACAGAAACAAAAAAAAAACACAAACAAATAAAAAAAACAGAAAATACAGAAAAAAAAAAAAGAAAAAAACCATACAAAAAACAAGCCCAGAAAAAAATAAAAACAAAAAAAAAAAATACAAAGCCCAGAAAAAGAAATAAAAAAAAAAAAGATCTTGTTCTTCTTCTTCTTCGCTGGTGCCGGCCACATGCCAACTTCACTTACTCGGCTCTTCCGTCGCCGAGCTCTTCCTCTTTTTGTCGTCAGCCTTCGATGGCCCTGCTCCAGTACTTCCACCAAGAACGACCACAGTGTTTCCGTCGACAGAGTCGACTCCCCGCCGACCATCAAAGGAGAGGTACGAAGGTCCCCCAAATCGGGCCATAGAGGTGGAGTGCCTTTTCAACTCCTTGTTTTCAGCCTTCAGCTCCTTGTTTTCAGCCTTCAAGGCACAGATCTCTGCCCGTGCATCTCTGTACATGCACCTTTGGAGTAGGAGAGTTGGCATTGAGCCCTCAGCACTCACACGCCTTGCTCTGCAGACGGTGAGACAGGGTTGGTGACGCCCTTTGTCTCCATACTGAGACTTCAACGATAGTGGTTGGCCTCGATATCATTTTGAGTAGCCATCACTTGATCAACTCGATAGTGTGGGAAGACTAGGTTGAGTCGAGCAGGGCACTTGGCCCAGGAGCTCGATGGACCGAAGATCCGGAAAGAGAGAGAATGGGCGAGACGAAGCCATGTATAAGAGAAGAGAAGACAGAAATGGCAGAAAAGAAGGGTCACAGAAGAATGGCAGAAAATAGAAGAGGAAAAGAAGAAGGAGGAGGAAGATGGAAGAGTAATGGAGAAGTATTCACCCAAAAAAAAAAGAGTAATGGAGAAGAAGAAGAAGAAGAGAGCGGTTAAGAAGAGTGATGAAGATGCTGAAGAGAAGAAGAAGACGAGAGAGAAAGACAAAGGAGGGAGAGAGCCGAGGAGAGCCTGCAAATCGAGGCCTGCTTTTTGTCGGCCAACTGACGCAAAAGCTGGGCCTCGTGTCAAACGCGTGTATCGAAAGAAGAGAGAGACGCGGGAGAGTTGTGTACGCATTTATGTTCAAATTTTTTTTTTTTGGATGCAACGCAAAGTAGCTTTGAATATTTTAATGGGTAAAATGTAATTTTCCCAGACAAAAACGGCATCCGTGGCCACCCAAATCAGTTAACAACAGCAGGTGCGCCTGTCTGTTCACACCATCCTTCCTCCTTTCGCACGAGAGAGAAATGAGGGTTTGCAAGAAGTGTCTTCTTGGGTCACGACTTGAGTGTCCGTGCACATGAAATGAGTGATAAGGGTCAGAGTGTGTCTCTTGGGGTCAGAGTGTGTCTCTTGGGGTCACGGTTTCAGTGCTCCGAAACACAAAACCATAGCATACTAATAAAGAGAAATAATTAGTGACAAAATATTTTTTTCTCCTTAAATATAAGAACATAGAATTTATTATTAGTGATGAAATATTTTTGTCTTTCACAACATAACCTTATGAGATAAAAAAATATTTTTGTCTTTTTGCATGATGGAGTGTTTATTGGTGACGAAATATTTTCGTCTTCCATAACTTATCCTTCGCAGACAAAAATATATTTGTCGTCTAATAAATGAAAATATGCAACGACATCGTTTAATAGGTATGAAATTTATTGGCGACGAATTACGTTCGTCACAAACAAAAATATATATTTTGTGACAAAAAATGTTTGTCTCCAATGAGCTAAAATAATTCGTGCCAATGCAAATGAAATTGGCGCCTCATTTTTGCACACGAAATTTTGTTTTCGTCTCCTATACTTTTGAGAAAAATTAAAACAAACGACAAAATTA
Source organism: Camellia lanceoleosa (assembly GCA_025200525.1). Taxonomy (NCBI): domain Eukaryota; kingdom Viridiplantae; phylum Streptophyta; class Magnoliopsida; order Ericales; family Theaceae; genus Camellia; species Camellia lanceoleosa. The sequence continues at coordinate 155,626,954 of CM045769.1, read as the reverse complement.
ATATTTCGTCATCTTTGGGTTAAATTTTAAGACAAAAAATTTGTCACCAAATTTTGTCACAATAGCCCGATTTCTTGTATTTTTATTGATTTTAAGCATTTGGTGATGAAATTTGGTTTTCCTCTCTAAAATAATACATTTGGAGATCTAAATTATTTCGTCTCTAAAATTTTTTACAATGGTGACGACAAATTTCGTCTCAAAAATGGCGCCAAATCTTCTACCAAATTTTACAAGAGCGGGAAATTGTTTTGTGACAAAAAATAAAATTTAAAGACGAATAAAATTTTTGTCACCTATTGTTTTATTTGATTTTAAGCATTTGGTGATTAAATTTGATTTTCCTCTCTAAAATAATACATTTGGAGACAAATTATTTCCTCTCTAAAATTTTTTACAATGGTGACGACAAATTTGTCTCCAAATTGGCGCCAAATCTTCCAAGGGCGGGAAATTGTTTTGTGACGAAAAATAAAATTTAGAGACGAATAAAATTTTCGTCACCTATTGTTTTATTTGATTTTAAGCATTTGGTGACGAAATTTGGTTTTCCTCTCTGAAAATAATACATTTGGAGATCTAAATTATTTCCTCTCTAAAATTTTTTTACAATTGTGACAACAAATTTCGCTCCAAAATGGCGCCAAATCTTCCACCAAATTTTCCAAGGGGAAATTGTTTTGTGACGAAAAATAAAATTTAGAGATTTAATAAAATTTTCGTCACCTATTGTTTTATTTGATTTTAAGCATTTCGTGACAAAATTTGGTTTTCGTCTCTGAAAATAATATAATTGGAGGCGAAATCTTATTTTCATCACTAAAACATGCATATTTGGAGACTAAATATTTTTTCGTCACGCGTTTTCGTCACCATAGACCTTTTTTGTTGTAGTGTTGCCTTTCTACTTATTGATTTGATTTAACTATCTAATAAAACCGAAAATATTATCAATTTTTTTTTCATTTTTAAAATTGAAAATATTATCAGTTTTTCATTTTAAAAAGTTTTTTTCCTAGTTTGTACATCAATATTCCATCATCATGCTCTTTTATAGATATAAAATTTTCAATTTTGTACAAAAAAAATAATTTAGTTCTTCAATTTTTTCATAAAAAATTAGTTTTTTTTTTTTGTGCACATAATTTTTTTTTAGTTTTTTCAATTTAAAAGTTAATGATTTAAAGTTTTGAAAATCAAAATAAATGTCAAATCATCATATTCCTCTATAAATAATTATAAATGATGAACAATTATTATTTAAAAGACAATTTCAACTATTCAAAATTTAATGGGACTTGAACATTTAAAAAATTTTAGTTAAGATTTAATAGAGTATAAGTTCATAAATTAGGATTTGTGTGTAAATGTCAAAAAAATAAAAATAAAACCAATTTGACCTAATTTAATTGGCCACTATGATTCTCCTAAAGATTTAATCCCAAAAGAAAAGTCATGTTTCGCCAATCAAAAATAAAATAAATAAACTGAAGATTCTCAATTTTCTACTCATAGGCCCCGTTTGTTTTCTGCACTGGCAGTCCACTCCGGACTGTTAGTAATAAACAGTAAAATTAGCTTATGTTTGTTTTGAATTTCGGATTCGTAGTTCCTTCGGTTTAGGATAGACCTTGGGCAACGAATTAACAGTTTGGGCTGGGAGAGGATATTAGCAAAGTAGTCCGTTCGGATTTGGTGTTACCGGACGTCCGCTCGGAAGTCTGGCCGGTCAACCGGTCAACTGCAATTTTTTTTTTTTTACTTGTTGGGCATTTTTTAAAAATATTAATGTTTAATGTTTTTGTATTTTTTGTTAAGTAAAAATTACAATTTTATTTGTTTTATTATTTTATATAAAAATAATTTAGCAATCATCACACTAACAACTATCATCGAAACAAACACAATTTTATTAATTCTCTTACTATCAATCCCCTCCATTCTACATTTGAAAACAAATGAGGCCATAATCCTTGTATTATATCCTAAGACTCTCGCATGATTGAAAAAAAAGAAAGGTAAATTACAAATACACTTTTAAAGTTTTCTTATAATATGGATTGGCTTTCATAATTTAAAAAATTACAAATATTTTCTTATTAGAATTTTTTATTTAACAAAATTAACCAAAAAAATGAAATTCATAACTACTCTACTATATAATAATAAAATTATTTGAATTATTAATTGAAATATATTTATCACATCCTTAAAAATTATTAATTAACTTGATGATTTATTAATAAATTGAATTATTTGTTATGAAATTAGAAACTTGAAGAGGTGTGATGTAATTTTTAAAATCATATGGAATAATTCATATTTTAAGTAAATCTTAGTAGATATATTTGTAATTTATCAAAAAAATAATGATACACAAATAAAAAATATATATTCTTAATTTGTATATGACTGAATTAAGACTTGTCATTTTAAAATAGGTATATTACACTTTTCATGCTTGAATTTTCATTTAAATTTCATTTTACTCTCTCATCTTCTAAGTGAAATAATTAAGTTCTCAGACTGTAATCTATGTTTGAACGTGGTTTTCTCATTATTTCACGGTTTAAAATTTGCGTGAAAGTTAAAATATAAGAATCAAAATCAAATTTTAGTGAAAATTGAACTATAAAAAGTATAATTTGTGATGCAAATATTTTCCTATAATGCCTTTAAACTGTGCTCACGTGATGCACATTTTTCATCCAAATTTTTAACGGTTAGTGATGAAAATACTACATGAAAAGAAGAGTTAAAAATCTAAAGACTTAACCTTAAAACGAATCTTGTTGCCACATCATTTTGGTAATAAATTTTATAATATTTTGATCTGATTAATATATTTTCTTAAAAGATTTCTAATTTTTTAAGATAGCGATAAGAAATTTGATAAAAGAGAAAAAAAAAAAATTTTTGATCGGCAAAGTAAAAATTCATTATAAATACAAAATTAAAGGTATAACAAAATAAGATGCACCGAGAGAGGTTCAAGAGAGAAATTTTCTCTATTACTGCAACTCGCATCCATAACTGAGAATCCTTGGTAGCTTTTGTTGGTTAATTAGGGGAATTACTTGCTAAGTAAAATTCTATGATTCTCTATCCACCGTTCTTGCTGAAGAGGGAGAAAAGAAAGAACAGCAACTAACAGTCGTAGCAATTTTGTGTATATGTGTGTGTGTGAGAATGGGAAGTACTTTGTACCTCTTCAAATAAAAATAAAGTTGGTTGGGGCTTCAACTGTGTAGATTCAAGGAAAATGAAAAATCTTCCTAAAAAAATTCCCCCTAATCCCCCTAATTTCCATTTTTGGCAAACTATTTTTTTTTTCTTTTTTTTCTTTTTTTCTTTTTTTCTTTTTTTACTTGAAAGGGAAATTGTGCGGATTCGGGAGCCCCGGATTCGGGGGCCGAATCACCACCGGTAGATTCAAATCGTTGAGAAAATGATTAGTCCTTTTGTTTTGCTAAAAAACACTAAAAATTAAAAATGAAGAATCAAAAAACACTTTGTTGTTTTTCTTTCATATCACTGAGATGACCTTGTGGAATAAATTCTTGTTTTGGTTGCTTCCAGAGTGATTCTATGAATCTGTATGAGAAAAGATTACTAAAATATAGGGTTCACATTTAAAATGTTTGATGAAAAGATGTTTTGAAATGTATAAAAATAGTAAAATGTTTGATTGTTACAAAAATATACAGCAAATATGATTATGAGAATGATTATTTGTTTTGGGAGGAATTACTGCCCAGTGGGGGCAAAGAAAAGTACTTACAAGTCAATGAGAAAGTTTTGCCCTCACCGGATAATAGTTTTCTCTTAATTTTTTAAGATAAATGTGATCTAATATTTGATCAACTTATTTTTTGTATAATAATTTGTTCGTTAAATGAATTTTACAATATGATCGACATAAATATCCAATATGAATACAGCGTAACCCTAAAAAAGTGGTCAATATGAAGGCTTATGTTACACACTTGTATTTTATCATTTATTTATATATAATTTTGAGGTGAATACTTCGTTTGGGAAGCCCAACTTAGAATTTTTTTAACTATTTTAATCACAAAAAATAAAATAAGCTTGTTAATTCAATAAGACAAAATATCATATCTAATCCATAATCATTACATTCTTTTCTCACAAAAAAATCAAAAAAGCTAAAAAAATAAAAAACTCTTTCTAAGGGTTGGTTTGAGATATTCTAAAAAAGTGTACTTTTTGACTTATTGACTTATATGGGTTAGGTTTGGGTTGAGTTTGATGTGATCGGTTAGAGAGGTGATGTGATTTAAATAAGATGATGTGACTTAAATAGGATAGTGATTTTTTAACTTTTTGTATTATTTAATAGATGTCAAACTTAACCTAAATCAAACCTTTTAATTTCAAACTAAAATAATAAAAAACTAAAAAATCAACCCACTCACTTCTAAAACGAACCTTAAAATTCCATCAAATTCTTACTGGGCCCAAACCCATTTTTCATTAAAAAAAAATGTAGAAAAAACAAGAACAACGTTAACACACAAACAAAATTATTTTGGTGGTCCCAAATCCCTCAAATAACTCCTTTGCAGAGGCGGAGACAGCTAGTGACAGGGGTGTCACTTGCCTCTCCTGTTGTTTTGATAATTACACCACTCCAATATATAAAGAATATATGTTATTTATTTTTAATAAAATTATAATAATAGTGTTCTTTTTAAAATTATGTAAAATATTTTGTATTTTAAAAATACTCTATTATATTTTCTTTTTTATTTTTGTACACTCTTAGCTTATAGTTTAAGGCAAAAATTAATTTAATTGATAATTTATTTCCTATTATGAAATTTGTTTAGTTGATTATTTATTTCCATTAGTTGAATTGATAGTGTTGAACTTATTAATTGTAAATTTATTTGTTTGTTTGTTCCTATTGTTGGATTAATAAAATTTAGTTGTTGATTATGAATTTATAAATCATATTAATATAAATTTCATAATAATTATAATATTATATCTTACTAATTGAAAAAAAAAATTAAATAAAAATGTATAAATTTAATAATATCTTATTATTGCTTATTGTAGGGAGAAAAAAAAATTAATATTATAATTAATATATACCCCTTATACATTGAATTTCTGACTCAGCTGTTACACCCTTTTATATGCGCATGTTCTTTATATATGTGATGTTTTATAAAGTTGATAAAAAATTAATTTTTTAACTTTTTAAATTTATTTTGTTTTTTTATAAATAAAAAATATAAAAAATAATATGACTTAAAATAAATAAAAAAACTAAAAACTAATTTTTTTTTCCTTCCCAACACACCCCTATATATATATATATACAGTGATGCTTCGGAACTCTAAAAAAAGAGCATTAACAGAGCATTATTTTGTCTTTTTCTGCTCTATTTTTTGTCTTTACTTCACTGTTTTTTTTTTTTTAATAGGTGACAGCTCATTAGAACTGTCCTTTTTCAGATCTAATTAGAGCTCCGGGCATTTTCCATATATATATATATATATAGAAAAATGCTTTGTGACTCGAAACTCAGAAGGAAGTTCAATTCGTGAAACGTCGTTTCACATTTTTTTTTTCTTCTTCCTGCTCTGAACGGTGAGGGTGAGGAGAGGAGAGAGAGGAGTCCGCCGATCGGAGAGGGAGATCGTCGCGATCGTCGCCGCCCGCTTCGTCATTGACCATCCGATCGTCGCCCAGCTCCAATTTCGTCGCTTCGTTCTGCTCTTGCCTCGCCGCCTCCTCCTCGCCGCCCTCCGCCTCCTCCTCCATTTAGGCCCTCCTCCTCCCTCCTCCTCCTTCCTTTCTTCCCCGCAGAGAAAAAAAATATATATATATATGTGAGTGAATTCCGATCACACCGCCTCCTTAGTGATTCAATGAAGAACACAGCAGAGTAGACGGCTCAGAATCTCGCAGAAGAAAAGACTCCGGCGGTGGTTCTTCCACCCGGGGGCACTCCGACGATCAAGTCAGTATATCTCTCAAAGATAATCAAGTGCTTAACCCACAAGCTTGAGTATATAAAACATACCTTAGACCCATGGGGGTGCCTCTCTCTTATAGTCAATACAATCCTAGTCCCAATAGGAGCCTTGTCCTAATGGACTCAGGATTACTGCCCATCTTGGACTCTTAATGGAATTAAGATATACTCCCTAAGAGTTTATCTTTACCCCAAACTGTAGTCTTCTCCCAATCTAGGACTCTTGTCCCATATCCAGGTTGAGTTCCCTCTCCATTCTAGGACTCTTGTCCCATATCCACTTATCTCGGATTCCGGTATCTTCGGAGATAACCTCGGCTCAACCGTAATTACCTCGGCATAACAATCAGGACACGTGGCACCCAAGCTGACACATCGGCGTCACCTTGGCCACGTGCTGGGGCTCAGAAAATATATCCCCACAACTGCCCCCTAGATTCTATTACCTCGGTATTCTGAGGTGATGGAACCTATCTCCGAACTTTTTCTCGTACATCGGCCTAAGAACTTACTAGCCGAGATCATTCATTCCAGGATGGCATGTCCTCTTCAGATTCAAATCAATTTCCTTACTGTGTGTATGAGCTGTCATGCACCATTTTTCAACCGTTTTACCGACGCGTTTTTTCCTTATTGGTCCGTGCCGGTGACGCGCTAGCAAGGCGTCTTTCCTCCGCTTGCGCCGTCTGACGCGTGCGTTACCCTAGGCACAATTATTGCTTTGTTTTGCCGCCGCTTCACTTCTGACAAAAACGTTTGTCTCTCTCTCCTTCGCTTCACTTCTGCATTTCGAAATTCTTGTTCTCTTTCTCTCTGAAGCTCTTCCTCTTTCGAATCCTCCATTGTCCCAAGCTCGAAGCTCTGCATCAATTCTGCCTTTGCCATCTCTGTGAAGCTCAAGCTGCAGTTGCCTCCGTCACCTGACCTCGGCAGAACTCATCTCGGCTTCATCCTTTCTCTGGTAAACCACCATTCCCCTCTTCTTCGCCTTTTACTTGTTTTTCAAATTTCTTGCTTCCATTGCTCGGTTGTTCACTTAAGCATGTATTATTTCATGTTTTTGCACATGTTGTGAACACTCACCTTGTTGCACCTCTTGTTCTTGTCGTCTAGCCTTTGTGTTCGTTGATTACGAAACTTCGATCTCGCTTTTACATTTCCAGATTTTCGCCATTCTTACTCGTTCTTCGTAGATTTTAGGTTTGGGATTTCTTTGTAGAACCTTCAATCTTTAGGAAAAATTTAAACAATCCATTCTAGGTTTTAGCCGAGGTCCTTAAAACCTTTAGCAATACTGCTTTTAGAGCGACACTTATTTCATCGGGACCATGGGTGTGTGGAGAGACAGTGAACACCAACCAAACTTCAAAACTTTAGGCGAATTTTCCATCACGATGACGTTCACCTCGGGCTAGGCGGGGATGACGACTCCATTTTGCGGATGGCGATAAAATGCCTTTCCTCAGTAGTTGCCTTCGTCCAATGTGGACTTAGGTTTCCTCTTGATCCCTTGTTTCATGAGGTCCTTCACTACTACACTCGAACCCCATGCAACTTTCCATTAATGCCTTTAGAACACTTATCGGAATAATAGCCTTGGTCAAGCGGAGAACGTTAGAATTACTCTTCTTGATATCGGTTTTGTTACACCATGTGCCCCTCAACCTTAAGGAGAGGTTATGTCTATTACCTCAAGCCGAGGTCCTGACCTACAAACTAGTAGCCGACCTTCCAGACTCCAACAAAGGGGCTGGAGATGATTACCTCATTGTGTCTGGCAATTAGGAGTTCGGCTCAGATGAGGAAGTCCATCTTTTCCCTCTCCCACGGTAACGAAGGGAGGGCAAGGGTAAGAGCCCATCATTTACTGTTTAGCTACTGCTTTTTTCAACAAATTTCCAAAAGTTTTATCTGTTTCTCATGTTTTTGTTCTTTTTTGCAGACGTTCGCCAGCCGCATAAGAACTTCCGCCAGTCCTTTTATCCTGGGAAAGATCTAAAGAAGCTCTTGGATCTTCCGCTTGAAAAGCGCATAAGGCCCTTTGCTTCTAAACTTCATACCCACATACACATCAAAGTTGGCCGACGTTCTAAGGCAGAGGAAGAAGAAAGCCTCTCCGCCAACTGCTTCCACAGAACAAGTTGTCTCCACTTCTGAGCCAGCCGACCAGCCATCGACTTCGGCACCAAATTTGGTTCCAGTCCAAGAAAAAGCGCTACGCAAACTCGTCAAAACAGCCGAAATGGAAAAACCAAAGAGGAAGGTGCTGAACCTCTTGGCCGACCTGCCAGATGACATGGAAGAAGAACCTGTCCAAACAACCCCGCAGCCGAAGCCCAAGAGAGTCAAGAAGGCCCAACCCAAGGCCAAGGCTACTGAAACCGTTGCCGAGGACGAAGATGCCCTTCCAATCTCTCAATTGGCCGAGAAGACCATCTTGGCACCATCAAAGAGGTCGGCTGGGGCACAACCTTCTGGATCCACTTCAGCAAAAAAACAAAAATCAGCCGCTGGGACGCCCTCAGGGTCCAAAATTCCATGGGCTCCCAAGATAACTCTAGAGGACAGGCCAGTTTATGCCCACGAGAGCGCCTCTGACATCAACGTCGGCGTGGCACTCAGCATGGCTGTTCTCATTGAAGGTGATCTTGAGAAAAACTCCAAGATCAGTGAATATGAGAACTATGCCCTCATGTTGCAACGCTCCGTCCAAGTAAGCCTTCAGAACTTTGATAATTTTGCCTTCATACTTGTAAAATGTCATTTTTACTCTGTAATAACCTTTGTCTTTATGAACTTTCAGACCGTTCAACACGCCCATGCCTTCTCCGTGAAGGCATTTGAAACAAGGAAGGAGCTCTCTGAATTAAAGAAGGAGTTTGCTGCTCTTCAAAAGACCCAAAAAAGAGATCAGTTGAGGATGAAAAAGCTGGAAGAACAGGCCGAGGCGGCCACAAAGGCCCAATCAATTGCTCTTCAAAAGGCCGAAATTTCTTTAACGCCAAGAAAGTAGCCGAAGCGGAAAAAAAGGAAGCCGAGGCTAAGAAGGCTGAAGCTGAGAAAGAGCTTAGGGATGCTCTGCCACGAAAAAGGCTGAAATTGATGCTGCCGACAACGAAGGCATGACGCGTCATTTGAAGACTACAAGCTTGGTCAAGCAAGCTTGCAACAAAGGATCGCCCTAGGTTGGAATGCTCTGGCCAAAAGCTTGATCTTCGGTCGACTTCGCCATGGCGCAAGACGAGAGCTCAAGCGTCTTCCTTGCCCTCTTCCTCCATCTTCAAGCCAAGATGAATCTGAATCTGAAGCCGAGGCTGAAGATGAAGATAAAGATGAAGATAAAGATGAACCCCTGGTGAGGAAGGCCAAATCCCCTCCCAAGACTGACCAAATTTTGGACCTCACTGGGGATGAAGAGGTCGAGAAGCAACCCAAGAAGGCTGGCTCAGTTCGCCTATCTTCTGATATGCTTCTAATTGGGAGAAGTGTTGATGAAACCTTAGCCGAGATTGACGCTGAGGTTGCAGCTGACAAACACTCCGAGGTCGTGGCAAATAAAGAACACAGGGGTTAATTTGAAAAAGATGCAGAGGTTGTGGACCCAAAAGACACCGAGGTGGTTCTTCCAGAGCCTTCCGAGGTTCCAGCCCAACCTTCTGTTCAAGTTGAAGAAGGACAGCCTTGACGCTTTTTGTTCTCTTCTATTTCTTGTACTTTGTTTTCTTTTTATGTAAGCTCTCTTTTGTGGCCGAAGTGTCTTCTCTGAAACTTGAGAACAAGAATTTTACTTAGGCCATAGTGCCTTTCTCTTATGCAAATGTTACTTTCTGAATACTTGTGTCTTCAAATTCTTCTTATTGCTTCTGAATGGTTCTATACTTAGAATATTTTGCATAATTTCCAGACTCTTTCTTCTTTGTGCAATCTTCTCGGGTAACATACCTCGGGCATTACACCTGCAAATTTGCCTCGGCTAGGGCTTCACCTGTGAACTTGTCATAAGCTTCAACAAGTATAAAGTATATAAATTCAATTAATCTTCATCTTGTAAATTACTACGAATTTCAACAAGTGAAGATAACAATCATATTAGCTTAACTTTAACTTGTAAATTGCTACAAATTTCAACAAGTAAAGATAAGGAATTTATCTCAGCTTAACTTTAACTTGTAAATTGCTACAAATTTCAACAAGTAAAGATAAGGAATTTATCTCGGCTTAACTTTGACTTGTAAATTGCTACAAATTTCAACAAGTAAAGATAAGGAATTTATCTCAGCTTAACTTTAACTTGTAAATTGCTACAAATTTCAACAAGTAAAGATAAGGAATTTATCTCGGCTTAACTTTGACTTGTAAATTGCTACAAATTTCAACAAGTAAAGATAAGGAATTTATCTCGGCTTAACTTTGACTTGTAAATTGCTACAAATTTCAACAAGTAAAGATAAGGAATTTATCTCGGCTTAACTTTTACTAAGCATTACTAATGTCTTCTCTCTGCCCCCACTGTGAACCTAAGTTCCTCTGGGGTTCTCATTATGCAAAAAACAACATCGTGCAAAGTTTATATAAGTTCAGAGAAATTCTGCTAAGGTTTTATTGATCATACCGGCGAGAAAAATCAAAGATCATCTAATGATAGAAAAACTTTAAATTACAAGTGTTCCATGGTCTAGGCAATGCTTTGCCCTCATTATCTTCGAGCCGATATGCCCCATTCCCTAACACCGAGGTGATTCTGTAGGGGCCTTCCCAGTTTGGGCCAAGCTTGCCTTCTCTGGGATCCTTCTTATTGCCGACGACTTTTCTCAAGACTAGGTCGTTGACTTGGAAATCCCTTGGATTGACCTTCTTGTTGTAAGCTTTGGCAAGCTGTTGCTGGTATGCTGCAAGCTGGATCGCAGCTTTCTCTCTTCTTTCTTCTAGTAAGTCCAGATCTCGGGCTAAGAACACATCATTAGACCCGTTCTCAACTCCCTGCGTTCTGATCCCTGGGATGCCGATCTCCAACGGAATGACTGCTTCCGTGCCATAAGCCATGGCAAAAGGGGATTCCCCAGTTGATCTTCTCGGCGTAGTGCGATATGCCCAGAGTACGTTGGGTAATTCATCTACCCACTTTCCTTTTGCTGCCTGCAGCCTCTTCTTTATTCCATCTAGAATGACTTTGTTTGATGCTTCGGCTTGCCCATTACTTTGGGGAAAACTTGGTGTTGAAAAATAATTCTTTACCTTGAACTTGGCGCAAAAATTCTTGATGAGTTTGCTGTCAAACTGTGTTCCGTTGTCGGCGATGATTGCTCTTGGAATCCCAAATCTGGTGATGATGCTTTTCCAGATGAAGTTATTCACATCCACATCTCGGATTTTGGCAAGCGGCTCTGCTTCTATCCATTTTGTGAAGTAGTCTGTAACTACCAGTAGGTACTTCCGTTGCCCAGTTGCTTGGGGCAGTTTTCCAACAAGATCCATGCCCCATTGGGCAAATGGCCAAGGGTTTGAAGCGAGGTTTAGGTCGAAATGGGTGATGTATCGATGGTGCAAACCTCGGCATTGTTCACACTTCTTCACATGCGTCTTTTTGCATATAGGGCCACCAATACCCACGGTAATGGCCTATGAGCTAACGATCTGCCCCCTGCGTGGCTTCCACACACTCCTTCATGAATTTCATACAAAAAGTCTTCGACCTGGAGAAGGTGTACACACCTTAAAAGGGGTCCAGTGAAGGACCTTCTGTACAGATGTCCTTCTGCTGTCAGACTGAACCTTGCCGACTTCAGTCTGACCTTGTGTGCTTCCTTTCGATCTTCTGGCAGTTTGCCCTCTTTCAGGAATGCAACAATTGCATCCATCCAGCTTGGTCCCATGTCCACACATAATGCTTCTTGCATTGTGTGTGGTGACTCTATGCTCGGGCTTGATAAGTAATCCACCATGATTGTCCTCGTCTTTCCGGTTTGCATTGAGCTTGCTAAATTAGCCAACGCGTCGGCGTGGTTGTTATCATATCGGCTCACTTGAAGAAGTCGGCAGTTTTGAAACATGTCTGCCAGCCTGATGACTTCCTTTGCATATGCCGACATCCTTTCATCTCGGGCAACAAACTTTCCTGTAGTTTGATTCACTATGAGTTGTGAGTCACAAAAAACTATTACCTCATCTGCCTCTGCTGCTACTGCCAGCTTCAGTCCAGCAATTAATGCTTCATACTCTGCCTCGTTGTTCGAGGCTTTGAACCCTAGTCGAATAGACTGTTCCAGTATCTCCCCATCGGGGGAAATTAACACTACTGCTCTGCACCGCACCTGGGTTTGAGCTTCCATCAACAAAAAGTTGAAAAGTCGCCGATGTAGATCTTTGCGTGCGAGTTTTCCTTCCTCGGCTCCTTATCCTTTGGTGGGCTTCTCCTTCCTTGTTTGGACATCGTTCATCTCGGCTCAACGGGCAGATGTTCGATGTATTCGGCGAGAACTTCGGCCACGAAGTCGACAAGACTTGGCCCTTAATTGCCGTTCTTGGCACGAACTCCAGTCATCTTGGCCCAAAATTCGCCCATCTTGCAATTCTTCCAGTCAAGTCTCCTTGTTGTAACAAGGATTTTAATGGGTGCTCTGTCAGAACCACTATCTTGTGAGCCTGAAAATAATGGTTCAGCTTCTTTGAGGCCATTACCAAGGCCAACATTAATTTCTCCAGTGGTAAATACCTTGTTTCTGCATTGGCCAAGGTTTTACTTACATAGTAGACTGCCCTCTGCTCTCCTTTTTCTTCTCGGACGATCACAGCACTTACTGCGTGCTCTGAAACTGCTAGGTATAAGAACAGTTCTTCCCCAGGTTGAGGTGTTGAGAGCACTGGGGCCGAGGTAAGGTACTTCTTCAGGTCGGCCAAAGCGGCCTCACATTCCTCTGTCCATAAAAAATCTGCGGCCTTTTGCAGTTAAAAAGGTTTACACTTGTCCGAACGGCTTATGAACTTGTTTAGGGCTGCGGCCCTTCCAGTAAGCATCTGAACCTGTTTAGCCGATGTCGGACTCTGTAATTCCAGAATGGCCTTGATCTGATCTGGGCTGGCTTCAATGCCCCTTCTTGTCACCAGGTATCCCAAGAACTTACCGGATCCGACTCCAAACGCGCATTTGATGCGTTTAATCGGGCCGATATGTTTTGAGTATGTCAAAGACCTCTTCTAAGTCGGCGAGATGATCCTTTGGTTCCTTGGTCTTCACGACCATATCATCGATGTAGACTTCCACGATTCGCCAATCAAGTGTCTCGAACATCTTGGTCACCACCTTTGGTAAGTTGCTCCTGCGTTCTTCAACCCGAAGGCATGACTCAGTAACAATCTGAGACCTTTGGGAGTGATAAATCTTTGTCTTCTCCTCATCCGGGGTACATGGCTATCTGGTGATACCCCTATATGCTTCCAAGAAGCTCATCCTTCCATGTCGGATGTGGCGTCCACCACCGGTCGATCTTTAGCGAGGAAGTCTTTGGGGCGAGCTTTGTTCAAAGTTGTGAAGACTTCGCAGACCCTCCACTTGCCATTCTTCTTCTTTATTACCACGGTATTTGATAACCACGTCGGATAATTGGCTTCCCGGATGGCCCTGGCCCCTAGAAGTCTGGCTACTTCCTCTTCAACCGCCCGGCGTGCATCAACGTCGGTCTTCGCTCGTTGTATTACGAGTTTGGCCGACTGTCGCGTTGAGTCTGTGGCATGTGACCTCGGGGTCAATGCCGGGCATTTCATAAGGTGTCGGCGAACACCTCAATATTTTTTTCTCGAAGGCTTCCAACTCCTTTCTTCTTCTTGCTAATCTGTCAGAAGAAAGAAGCGTTCCTCATCGCCCTCTTGTACGAGGACTTTCTTCAATGCTTCTTCCCTCTTCTCGGTCGGCTCCTTGCCGACATCATCTAGGACTTTCATGTCCTCTTCTTCAACCTCTGCTTCCTCTGGTTCTCGAATGCTGCAGGTCAACTTCATTGCTGCCATGGAGCAATTTTTCGCCTGCAACTGATCTCCTCTGATTTCCTCAATCCCATGTTCTGTTGGGAATCATAGCAGTTGATGCAATGTTGAGGGAACTGCCCCCATTGCATGCAACCACGGCCTCCCCAGGATGATGTTGTAAGGTGAAGGCGTATCAATCACAATAAATTCTGTCCTCATCTTCTTCGTGCCTCCAAGCTTGTTGCGCCTAAAGGCCATGTCGGCGTTCCATTGAAGCCGACCATCGGGCCGTTTGAGTGCTCCATGTCGTCAGGGTAAAGGCCTAACTCCTTGTAGCATCTGACATACATGATGTCGTAGGAGCTGCCTTGATCAATCAAGATGCATTTCACCTGGCACTCCCCAACCTGGAGGGATACTACCAGGGCATCATTGTGCGGATGCTGAACCATGTCAAGGTCGGCCTCTGCGAAAGTTATCATTGGTCCTTGGCAATCTTCGTGCCGAGGTCTTTTCAGTCCGACCTGGTTGACATGCTGCAGATGTTTCACCCTCTGCGTCTCCCCCCGTATGTCGTTTGCATTCACCTGTGAGTGGATCACGTTAACCACTCGAGGTCCTGCTTTGTGGTTCTTTGCTTGAAGCGGGGCGGCTGGTGCTTGAGGCAATCGTGCTGCTCTTCCTGGTTCGGCCTCATCCACAAGGTCTCTTAAATGGCCTTGCCTCACGGATCTTCTAAGTGTGCTTTAAGGGCCTGCAACCTCGAGTCGGGTGACCTGCTCATTGTGGTAGGCATAACGCCTACCAAGGTTTCTCCCATGAATTCTCCTTGCGCTCTTCTTGGGTGCCTGAAGTAAGTGATTTCGAATTTGGTCAAGGACTTTTTGGACCGGAATTCGGAACACCGTCGTCACTGCTTGTTTAGCCCTTAACTCTGTCTCCTGTTTGTTTTGTCCATTGTTACCTCGGCCTCGCTTCGGCGAGCCGTTGCCTTTTTCTGTCTTCATCTCCTTGTTCCCCGAGGTGTCTTCCTCGGCTCGTGCATACTTCTCAATTCTTGCCATGAGTTCTTCCATGCTCTTTGGCAGGGTTTTCGCCAAAGACTTCCGTAATGGACAGTCATCCTTCAGGCCGTTCTTGAAAGATACGACCGCCACCTCCTGGTTGCATTCAGGTATTCGATTGAACACCTCATAGTACCTCTTTGCATAAGCCCTAAGGCTTTCGTCTTTGCTAATTTTTAGGGCCATCAGCGCATCCACCCTAAGTGGCTGCAGTTTGTTTGTTATGAACCTGGCAACAAACATCTCGGCCAGGCCTTCCCAGCTCTTCACGCTCCCCTTTGGCAGTTTGTGGAACGATCGATGCAATCTCCCGAAGGATGAAGGAACACTTTGTGAAACAACGGCTCGTTCCCATCAGACAATGCCATTGAATTCAAAAATAATCCAACATGGAAGTTAGGGTCCGACTTACCATCATATATTTGGAGCCTCGGCATACTGAATCTTTTTGGCGCGACGAATCTATCCAAATCTGCTGAGAATGGAGTCCTCGGCTTGACCGGGGAAGTTACTTCGGCTCCGGCATTCTCCTGTTTCCACTTGAGGTAATCTCTTAAGTCCTCTTTACTTCTTCCTGCAACCCGGCTGTCATTGGGCTTCAGCCTTTTCGGCGCACTACTCTCGGCCTCATGGTGGCCCCTTTTTGATCCTTCTCCACAGGATGCATCGAAACACAATATATGCCCCGGAACATGCCGATGTTCTTTGGGGTCTGCTTCCTTCTCGCGATATGTCCTTCGGGACTCTTCTCTCCTCGGCTCTTCTCGGCCGATTCCCCTGGAGGGTCAGTGAGAGTACCTTCCGCTCCTTGTGTGTTGTGGGGCTTCGGGGATTTCTCTCCGTCCCTTCTTCTGGGCGTTTGCTGCTGGCATTGGTGTGTCCTGTAGCGGGTATGGCGGCTGCATGACATTATTCTGCATCATGAAGTTGACGACCGACTGAAGGTCTGCCAACTTATTTGCCATCTCCTTTACTTCTTCATCCCTTCTCAGGCATCTGTCTTTCCATGTCTGGAGGTCGTCCTCGTTATAGTATTTGCCCCTGTCTGCTTTCTTCGATGTACCACCGTCTTGGCCGACGGCGTTCTCTGCGTGATTCTGATCACGGGCCTCCTCGTTGTGGTCTGTTTCTTCTGCGTTAAGGTCGACGGGTCGTCCACTCCCAACTGGAGTGCCGTCCCCAACCTGATCCTTCTGCGTGTTACTGGCCATCTACTCTTCTCTCGTTCCCACAGACGGCGCCAAATTGTGTGAGTGAATTTCCGATCACACTGCCCTCCTTAGTGATTCAGTGGAAGAACACAGGCAGAGTAGACGGCTCCCTGTAACCTGCACAGAAAGAAAAGACTCCGGCGGTGGTTCTTCCACCCGGGGGCACTCCGACGATCAAGTCAGTATATCTCTCAAAGATAATCAAGTGCTTAACCCACAAGCTTGAGTATATAAAACATACCTTAGACCCATGGGGGTGCCTCTCTCTTATAGCCAATACAATCCTAGTCCCAATAGGAGCCTTGTCCTAATGGACTCAGGATTACTGCCCATCTTGGACTCTTAATGGAATTAAGATATACTCCCTAAGAGTTTATCTTTACCCCAAACTGTAGTCTTCTCCCAATCTAGGACTCTTGTCCCATATCCAGGTTGAGTTCCCTCTCCATTCTAGGACTCTTGTCCCATATCCACTTATCTCGGATTTCGGTATCTTCGGAGATAACCTCGGCTCAACCGTAATTACCTCGGCATAACAATCAAGACACGTGGCACCCAAGCTGACACATCGGCGTCACCTTGGCCACGTGCTGAGGCTTAGAAAATATATCCCCACAATATAAAACGACGCCGTTTTATAAATTAGGGGCATTCGGGGCTTTCGAGCCACCAATCGCGATTGTATATATATATACGGATTTGATTTGTAGCTCGAAAAAAGGGGCACTAATGCCCCGAAAATCCAAAAAAGGTAAAAAAAAAAAAAAACACAAGGCAAAGAAAAAAAAAACAGAATTACCAAAAATAGAAATTTAGGAACATTAATGCTAGAATTTTTAGTGCTAAAAAATATTTCTCATATATATATATATATATATGGGTGTTCTTTCTTTTTTGAGCTATATATAGCCTATAGGTTACTTCTGCCATAGAAATCTTATCATCTCTTTTCTGCGTGCCTATTTCTCGTTATTCTCTCTCCTCATGGTGAGAAGACTTTGCATGATTTTCAACACTATGATTATTTTTATTTACTGCACAAATTTTGAGTGGGCCTATCATATTCAGCATCCGTTTGAAAAGTGAACTTTTTTTTTTTTTTTTATTTTTTTGACTTTTTTAGTTTTTTGAATTTGGGTTTAAAAATTTAATCTGGGAAGAATTTTTTAACTTTTTAATTTTTTTGAATTTTTTTGTGAGAGAAGAATGTAATGATTATAGGTTAAATGTGATATTTTGTCTGTTATACCTCAAATAACCTATTCTGTCTTTTATGACTCAAAGAGCTAAAATAGCTCAAATAAGCTCTTCTCAAACCAAACCTCAATCATGTGGACTAATTAAGGCCTAGTTTGGGAAGACTAAATAAGTGCACTTTTTGACTTTTTATGAAATATGGGTTGAGTTTGGATTGGGTTTGAAGTGATGTGTTAGAGAGGTGACGTGATTTAAATAAGATGATGTGACTTAAATAAGATAGTGACTTTTTGACTTTTTGTCTTTTTTCAATCATGCCAAACTTGGCCTAAAATCCTAGTGAATTTGAACGTACACATTAAAAGACATACTCCCTCTGTCTCAAAATAATGATTCATTTTGGAGAATCTAACTTTTTTTGATAGTATAATTATTGCATTTGAAAAAAGTTAATTTTCTAAAATTATCTTTTTGATAGTACATTTTTTGAGAATATCAATATCATAATTGTACTTTTTATATTATTTATTAATTTAAAAGAAAATCAAAATAAGAAATTTATATTATTTTTGTACTTGATTTTTGAAGAGAGACTATTTTAGAACAATGAAAAATGGAATAAGGGACTAATATTTTAGGACGGAGGGAGTACACAAATTTTGAACATACACATTAAAAGACATGTTTAATAGTAACCTGATATAGGGATGTTTTGAAAAGTTGGTAAAAAGTTAATTTTTTGACTTTTTTAGTTTATTTTATCTTTTTGTGAGTAAGTTATGTGAAAGGTGATGTAAGCTAAAATTAGTAAAAAATTAGAAGCTGACTTTTTACCAGCTTCCCAAAAAAGACCATATTTAGGCTTCGTTCGGTATGGAGGGATTGGATTAAAATAATTATAAAAAAATAAAATAAATTAATAAAATTAATAAAATAAAATATCATATTCCAATAATAATTTTTTCATTTTTTCTCTTACAAAAGTCATAAAAATCATTCTAAATGAGGCCCTTTAACCCTAAATTAAAATAGTAAAAAAAATAAAAAATAATAAAAAATAACCCACGTCCCAAATGAAGACTAAAAAAAATCAGACTCATCATTCACGAACAACCAAATAATGGCTTGGAGTGATTCCTCTCAACAACTTAATACTGTGTTTGGTTGAGAGATTTGAGAAGGGATTCGGAAAAGGAAATGAAAAATGTAGGTGAAATGTGAATGAAATATACTTATATTTCACCTAGTTTCACACACCTTTTCTATTTCTCTTTCCAAATCCCTCCTTAAATCCCCCAACCAAACACAGCGTAAGAGAATCCTCAGCAGATTACCTAAAATTTTACCCAATAATATTATTATAAAATTTATTTCTTATTTCAGAAATCATTTTTTTCATCTACTTTTTTCAAAAAATTTCATACTCTTTCTCTATTTTAATAAAATATTATTTTTAATTATTTTATATTTTATATTTTTTGAGATAGAGATGCTTAAGAAGCAATGATGATTAAATAAAAAATAATTTTATATTTTTGAGGGTGAACAGGTGTGAACAGTTGCTCCCTACATATGGGAGCAATTGTAGCATTTCTTATAATAGGGAGTTGCTTTAGGGGAGTTGATGGAGTTGATTTTATGAAGAAAAAAAAAAAAACTCCCAAAAATAGGTAAAGAATGAATTTAGGCCACGTTTGTTTGGCGGATTAGGTTGGATGGGATTGTTAGTGAAGGGATTGTTAGTGAAGGGATTGTTAATGTGTGGATTGTTAGTGAGAGGATTAAGTAAAAGTGTGTTTGTTTTGATGATAGTGTGGGAGATAATTAGTGATGGGATTGTTAAATTATTTTTATATAAAATAAATAAATAAATTATTTCTATATTAAAAAAAATTAAAACAAATATTAAAGTAAATAAGTGCACTTGGTAAAAAAAAATGAAATTAAAAAACAATTTTTTTTTATATAAAATAGACTCAATCCCCTCACTATTTTCCTAATCCCACCTAAAATTCACCCAAGCTAATCCCCCTACAGGGGGGGATTACTAAGCCCCCTTCACTGCTAATCCTATCACATTGTAGCATAAACAAACAAGGGTTTGGTGGGTCCCACGGATTGCTAATCCAATCCCCCCTCCCAAAGAGCCAAACAAACGTGGCCTTAAGGGATCTAATGGGGATGCTCTAAGGCTTTAAAATAGTTGGATTGATTATCCAAAATTCATATACCGATTAAGGGTTTAAATATTCACTTTTGTCATTCTTTATATTCATTTAAAATTTCTTTTACCCAACTTTCTTAATAATAATATGTTATATTAATTTTTAGGACTAACTATCTAAAAAAATAAATAAATAAAAATTAGGACTCAAATTCCCTACTGTTCGGGTCTGTATTGCCCATTATGGGTCATGTTTCGATAATTCGAACCGTTCAATATGTGGAGCTCGTCAAGTATTTTATTCCATTAAAAAAATTAGGTTGATCAGATATCGATAACTACTTAATCAAATCAGATTTTAGTCAACAATTTATTTTAAAAATCATATTTACCATTGACAAAAATATGATTTGATTAAAGTGACTATCGATATCCGATCAATATGATTTTTTACAGTAATAAAATATTTGGCAAGTTTTATATATTAAACAGTTCAGATTATTGAAACAAAACTTGTGATAAACCCTACGAACTCGATAATATGCTCCAAGCTAATTTTACACTTGGGAGAAACTTACCCTAATTTTTGTTATGAGGTAATTAGGTTTTGACGAAGCTCATGTCATAAATGCTCACCAAACCAAAGTCATAAGACCAAAAAATAGTTTAAATCATATATACTTACTTTTTGAGTTGTTTGTTGCTTATACTGATTTTTTTCATTGTGATGTGATTGAATTATGAGATGTTTATTATTATAATTATGAGCTTAAACATTTCTCGTAGCATTCTTACGCAAATTGGTTTTGATTTTATTGGAATTTTTGCTATATTTTGAAGTTCTAAAAAGTTTAGTACAAATTTAATAAAAAAATGGATTTCTAGACAAAAAGGACTATTGAGAACCCCTTTGATAAATGGTTATATATTTATGAGAAAAATATATTTTATATTTATATAGTTTTTGTATGTCCAATAAATTTTGAAGCATTACAAATTATGATTTGAAAAATATAAATATAATCAATGTTATTTGTGTAAATTTTTTTTCTTGTAAATAATGTTTGGCCTCAGATTATATCTTGGCTCTTGTTGCTATATTTTAAATTTTTTTTTAAATATAATGATCCTATATGTATGCATGCTATATAATTCAATATAAGAGGTAAAAAAATTGAAAAATGTTTTAAAAAATAATATTGTACCCAGAGAGGCATATCCTATTTATTACTTTGCTCATATTTCCCCCTGACACTTCTTACTTTTTGGATAAATTACACAAAATATAACAAGGTCTATAATTCTAACATAATTACATTGAGATTTTAGTTCACATAACATTTCTATAATTTGTTAGTCATATAGATGGAAAAATGAATTTGTTATCTTTTTTTTATTGAAACAAAATTTTTCCCTTTATTTATCTTTGTATCATAACAACATTTATATTAATTCTAACTCCTTTAATCTAATTAAAAAGAAAATCAATATAATTATATGAGAAATGTGCTCTGTTTGTTCGTGTTTTCAAATTAGTTTTCAACGTGGTAGTTTGAGTATGATGTTTGGATGGATTTTCCACAACTCTACAGAAAGCTCTGTGTATTCTGTCAAAACCGAGTGCGATTTTCAAAATTTTTTTTCGAAATTTGGCTTAACGGGACGTCCGGCCGGTTGAGCGGAACAGTAATTTTTTTTTTTTACAATTGATATGTTAATTTTTATATATTTGAAAAAAATATTTTCTGAAATTTTTCTGTTTGTTTGTATTTTCAAACTAGTTTTCAACGTGGAAGTTTGAGTATGATGTTTGGATGGAGTTGTGGAATTAATTTTCCACAACTCTACAGAAAGCTCTGTGTATTCTGTCAAAATCGAGCGCGATTTTCAAATTTTTTTTTCGAAATTTGGCCTCACAGGACGTCCGGCCGGTCGTCTGGCCGGTTGACCGGAACAGTAAATTTTATTTTTATTTTTTTATTTTTACAATTGATATGTTAATTTTTATATATTTGAAAAAAATATTTTCTGAAATTTTTAAAATTTTTTATGTGTTTTAAAATAATTTTGAGTTGTATGTTTAGTTATGAGTTGTAAATTTTTGTATCAAATATCAAATGTCACATCAACAATTTCTCAATTAAATCAAAACTCTTTACCAAACAAATTTTATACACTCAAATCATAATTTCAAACTCTACAAACTCAAAATATAACTCATACTCTAAAATTATAATTACAAAACACAACCAAACGCAACCGTAGATCTGGTTGTGTTTTCTTCAAATATGAAGGAGTGTATATATCCTTAAGGGTTGGTTTGGGAAGTGGGTTGGCTTTTTGACTTTTTTTTATTATTTTAATTTGGGCTAAAAGCTTGGTTTGGGAAAACTTTTTTTTTTTGACTTTTTTGACTTTTTTTGTGAGAGAATGGTGTAATGATTATGGATTGGATGTGATGTTTTGTTTGTTGTGGGTTAAAATAATCTATTTTGTTTTTTGTAGCTATTTTAGCCCAAACCAACTTCCCAAACACTGCCTAAATTTTTATTTTTTTAACAAAAAAAAGGGACAAAGGTCAAGTTTGGCATCCTCAAAAAAATTTAAAAAGTTACTATCCTATTTAAGTCACATCATCTTATTTAAGTCATATCACCTCTTTAACACATCACTTTAAATCCAACTCAAATTCAATCTATATTTCATAAAAAATTAAAAAATACACTTATTTAATCTTCTCAAACTTGGCCAAAGAAAGACAGAAAAGGGGCCTAAAATCTGGGGATCTGTTCACCTTTCGCTTCAATATTTGTCTTGATCCGAGAAGCACAGTTCTTTATTCATGATGTAACCCATCAATGGCAATAATAATACTCTGTTCTAAAATAATATTTCTTTTAGAGAAATTTAATTTTTTTATAATATAATTATTACACTTTAAAAATATTAATCTTTTAAAATTATTCATTGATATATAATATATTTTTAAAGAATATCAATTATCATAATTATATTTTTTGTATTGTTAATAAATTTAAAAGAATGATAAAATAAGAAATTTATATTATTTTAGTTTTTGATTTTTGAAAATGAACTAATATTTTGTAACAATAAAAAATGGTATAAGGGATTAATATTTTTGGACGGAGGGAGTATGGAAAATTAGTGAAATGTGTTTCTCTAACTTTGTGTAGTAAGAGAGGTTTAAGATGTTTTTTTTATTATTATTAACTAAGGTTCCTCAACATTTTCATAGAAAAAATTTGACTCAGAGAAAATTTTGCCTGACTCAGAGAAATTTCAAAATTCCTCTGTGAAAATTGAAATTTCTCTAAGTCAGGTAAATTTTCTCTGACTTGAATTTTTCCTGTGAAAATATTGAGAGACTTTAACTACTATAAAAATATTATATGTCTTTTATCTTATAAAATATTAATATTAGAGACCTTAAAAAAAATTCCCAAATAATGATAATAATAAACATTATTTATTTGCGATTAATCAAATGAAAAAAGATTGGTACACACAAAAACAAATGTTAAGACTCAAAATATTTTATTAATATTTTCTTCAAATGTATGTGAGTGTGAGACTCACATTATGGATGTTTTGAGAAGATAGTTAAAAGCTGGTCTTTTAGGTTTTTTTGACTTTTTTTTTAAAAAATGTATAAAAATGTAAGAGATTATATTACCCAAAATGAATTAAAAGTTAGAAAGTCAATTTTAACCCACTTTCCAAAAAAAACCTATATAATTTTCATACCTATATAAAATATTTAATAAAAATATTAATAAAACATTTAAAATCCTTATCATTAGTCACAAAGGGAACCTCCTCCCACTGGACCGAATGACGTGGCACAGAACAACCCAAAAAAGACTCATGCGCGTCAAACTCTCTCTCTTTTCTAGGGTTACAAACGAATCGAATTGAGCCGAGCTTTACTGAGTTCGAGTTTGGCTCGTTTACTTATCGAGTTCGTTTATTCAGCGTGAACCCAGCTTAATATTAATGAAACTTGAGTTCGGCTCGACTTGACTCGATAATTTTTTAAAATATTATTTATATTATTTAATATATAAATAATATATTTATTATATAATTACTAAACGAACTGAGCCAAGCCGAGCCGAGCTTATTCATGAACAACTCAGTTCACTTGTAACCTTACTCTCCTTCTTATCTATCTCTATGTGTCTCAAACTCTTATCTTTCTCTCTCTAATACGCTCTTCTCTTCGGAGCACCGCCGCCCATTTGTTCTTCATTCAACCTTCTACATGCAATGCATACAACCATGGCCAAAACAATAGTTGATGATGATGAAATTGACAAAGCTAAGATTGAAGCTTAATTTTTTCTTGTTGGGTTCGCGTTTATTGAGTATTTTTGTGAAGTGAGTTTATGAAATTTTGGGTATTTGAGTTAAAATTGGAGATGAAGGAAATTCCGTTTGGCTTGCTTTTAGAATCATTATTTGAGTGTGAAATTATATTTTAAGTTATAAGTTTTGAGTTAAGTTTTGAAAAGATAAAATTTGTTAATTATGATTTTTGAAAAGAGTTTTGAGTTGTATGTTGAATTTTTTTTTATTTTTTTTAAATATTTAATTTTTAAAATTTTATTTTTCTAAGATAAATATTTTTTATTGTAAATATTTATTTATTTTTAATGTGTTATGTATTCACTGCATGTGTGCGCTGTATTTTTTTAAAAAAATATTTTGAATATTTAAAAATTTAAAATGAGTAATATTTTTTAAAATTTTAAATATATAGTAATTTTTATTTTAATTATTTTTATTTTAAATATTTAATTTTATTTTTTAAATATTTAATCTTTTTTAGTTTTAAAATTTTTTGAATCATCTATATATATCTAAATCATAATAAATTATTATCCAATATTTTTAAAAAAATGATAAAATTTATTTTTTTAAAAAAATAAAAAATATTTTTCTTCAAAAATAAAAATAAACAAAATATTTTTTGAAATTTTCTATTTTTTCAAAAAAATATAAAATAAAAAATAATTTTAAACAACAAAATAAAAAAAATAGAGATTTAAATAATTTTGAATTTGATTTAATTTTTTTTTTTTTGATTTGTATTACGATTCTTCAACTAAACTAAACACTACTATACATTTCAAATCTCTGAATCATGCATGGACTGAAATTGTTAGCGAGAGGGTTCATGATTTTGAGACCCGAATACACTCCTGAGGTTTTATTAAAATACAAATACAAATATATCCTTTGAAATTTTATTAAAATATAAATTGTCCCACGTGGCTCTAGAAATTTCATTTCACTCCCTGAGATTTTTAATCTCATAACAAATTACTTCTTTTATTAATAAATCATCAAGTCAATTAATAATTTTTAATGATGTTAAAAATATATTTTAATTAATAATTTAAATAATTTTATTCTTATATAGGAGAGCAATTATGAATTTTATTTTTTTAGTTAATTCTGTTAAATAAAAAAGTCTAACAAGGGGATATTTGTAATTTTTCAAACCACAAGAAGCAATCTGTAATTTAAACAAATCTCAGAAAGTGTATTCGTAATTTACTCTTTTCAAAATATATAATCAAAAAATAATTTAAATTCTTTTCCCAATTTTTTTTTTTTGAAAATTTATTTTAAAATACAAATCAAACAGTCTAAAATGGGTTTTGGTAGAGTGTGAAACACAATCACTTTTGGGGCAACTGGAGCAAACTTTCCTCCAAACCCATCCAGCTCATTCGGGCTGTTATTCGGTTGACGTAGCGGAAATGTAACCATAATAGGCATCACTTATATCAATAATGCTACATAATTCGAATTTGAGTTTGTCTCAATGATTCGGGTTTTAGATTATCGGGCTTTCGGTCGGTTATTCGGCAATAATGGTATAGTCGTGGTCGATAAAGGTGACAATCTCGATAAACAAGTGTTACACCAGACGGTTGACCGACATGCTCAAATTCAAATAATTCAAGTAAACTCAAATTCAAATTACCAAATATTTTTCTACTTTTATACAATTTTAGTATTTTGCAATGTTAAACATATCATTAATTCATAATCATTATTTTAATTATGATTCTTTTTAACTCTGCCCCCCTCCTCCCAAAAAAAGGGATCTAGTGTCACTGTTGTGCAGTTCGTGAGGCTCATTTTGGGTCATATTTTGATAATCCGAACCATTGAAATTTTAGAAAACATCGAGAACAATATACCTGTAAAAAAATCAAATTGATTGGATATCAATAACTTGTTAATCAAATCACATTTTTATATTAAAAAAATGAATATATATGTATCAAACTAAATACAAATGTTATTTAATGAAGAGGTTATTAATATCCGATTAACTTGATTTTTTACAAGTATATTGTTCTCAATGTTTTCTAAAATTTCAACGGTTCGGATTATCAAAATAAAATCTGAAATGAGTCCCACGGACCGCACAACAATCACTGCTGTGCTTCATGCACAACAGTGACACTGGATCCCAAAAACACTCTGTGCGTAATAATGGATGATGTTATTCTCACTCACTTTTTAATTGATACTTTGTTTGAAGATTTGCTATTTTAAAGTGTAAAAAAATAAAAAAGATGATATGATAATTTATAGTGACTTTTTAATTTTTTAACTAAATACACGGTTATCCTTTGGTTTTTGTTAGACAAATTTACAATAATGCTCTGTTTGTTTCGACTCCAAATACTTTCTAACCAAAAAAGCTTTTTACAAAATATATACATATATTGTCTTTAAAATTAATACATTGACAAGATATTGAGAGTGAGGTGATGGAGGTGAGGGTGGTAATGGAAGAGGAGGTGATTGTGATTGTGATTGTGGAAGTATGGTAATATTGACAAGGTTTTAGTTTAAAAAATATTTTTACATTTGAAAATTAAAAAATATTTTTTACCTAAATAAATTTGTTTTCCTTTATATCAAATGACAAAAAGCACAAAATATTTTTTAAAAAATATTATCTACCCAAAAAAACAGAGCGTAAAACTTTTTACATTCTGGCAACTACTTTAACTGACCTAAACTATAGATCTCTTTTTTCATCTCTTAAGAGAGGCAATTTTATTTTTTGCAATAAAGTTACGTAAAATAAGAACAAAATATAAAATAAATTTGGTGAAAAAGAGAGTAATAAGAGTGCCACTCTTAATAATTTCCTAGTAAAAAAAAAGGCAATGAATTATAATACTTAGGACAACACGGAAAAAACAAGTAGAAAAGGTTTGAGACCGTTTTGAGGGCTTATTGTCATTGATACGGCAAGACACAAAATTCAACATGCTTGCATTCATGATACATGGGCATTAATTACTATATAAATAGTCATAACGTCAGCCAAATCATTGCTCATTCAATGAGGAATTAAAACATGAGGAATGGGCATCTCATTGCTTGGAATCTCCATCCCTCTCGTAGACCCCTGCCTAGAAAATAGTTTCCACTTATAATTAAAAAACAATAAAAAAATTAAATATTTATAATATTTTTTTCAACAAAAAAATATGTTCGTAATTTAAAAAAAAAAAAAGTTTATTTAAGAGAAAAATATATTCTAGTATTTAGCACAACAAATTGAAAACAAACTTATTTGGGTAAAAATTTTCTTTCAATTTCGCATGATAAAAAATATTTTTCAAACTAAAATCTTAACAATACCATCATATTATTACCGTCACTACCACTACCATTAATACAATAATAATTTCAACTTGCAAAACGTTTTGTACAAACTTTTTTTTTTCTTGAAAAAAATTTCCATGACAATACTTGGATTATGCAATATTTATTTCAATCCCCCCACCACCACCATTAATACAATACCAATTTCAACGTGCAAAACGTTTTGTACAAACTTTTTTTTTCTAGAAAAAAATTTCCATGACAGTAATTGGATTATGCAATATTTATTTCAATCCTTAGTTGTAATGTTGTATTGTGATGATGTACTCATTCTTGCGCTTTCGTTAATATTATGATCCATCTTATGTGTCTCAAAAAAAAAAAAAAAAACAATGTGAATATTCACATTGACATATTAACATTCACATTGATAAGAGTGTAAAATTAGCCCGCGGCTCGTGGGAGGCCCGAAGGCCGCCAGCTACCTGGGGCGGGCTTGACCCGGCCCGTGACAATGTGAATATTCACATTGACATGTTAACATTCACATTGATAAGAGTGTAAAATTGACTCGCGGCCCGAGGCGAGCCCGGCTCGGCCCGACCCGTGACAATGTCAATATTCACATTGACATATTAACATTCACATTGATAGGAGTGTAAAATTAGCCAAGCCGCGTGGAGGCAAGCCCGCATTGCCGGGTAGGGGGCCGACGTGACAATGTGAATATTCACATTGACATATTAACATTCACATTGATAGGTGTAAATTAGCCAGCAGCTTGACCTCGGGTCAAGCCGTGAACTGGCCTAGGCTCGAACTTAGGCTTGCCAGGCTTCGGCTATTTTTTTTTAATTCTTCTTAATTTTTTCTACCAAAATTTTATTATTTTCTACAAAAAAGACATTGTGCCTCAGGTGGGTTGGGCCTCGGACCGAGCTTTGAATGGGGCCTAATGATGGGCGTGGGGGGACTTAGTAGTGAGTGATGGCCTAGGCCCTAGCCTAGGGTCTCGGACATGCTCGGGCTCGGACCCAAACGAGCCTGCCCTGGGCCATGGGCGGGCTTCGAGTAGCCCACGGGCCGCGGGCCAATTCTACATTCCTATCAATGTGCATGTTAACATGTCAATGTGAATATTTACAATGTCAACGGGCCGAGCCGGGCCTACCCCGGGTCGAGGGCGAGCTTCGGGTAGCGGACAAATTTTACACTCCTATCAATGTTAATGTTAACATGTCAATGTGAATATTCGCATTGTCACGGGTCGGGCCAAGCCTGTCTCAGGCTGCGGTCGGACTTCGGGCCGCCCACGGGCTGCGAGCCAATTTTACACTCTTATCAATGTGAATGTTAACATGTTAATGTGAATATTCACATTGTCAACGTGAATATTCATATTGTCAACGCAGCTCACGTCACGGGCGCTTTTGGTCACGTAGCGCGAGCCAATTTTATATTCTTATTAATGTGAATGTTAACATGTTAATGTGAATATTCACATTGTCAACAGCAGCCGCCCCTGCCGCATACCGCCGGGAGGGTTTCGGGCAGCCACGGGGCGCGGGCTAATTTTATACTCTTATCAATGTGAATGTTAACATGTCAATGTGAATATTCACATTGTCAACAGGCCGGGTCGGGCCCGCCCCGGGTTACCCACAGGCCGTGGGTGAGTTTTGGGTAGCCACGGGGCGCGGGCCAATTTTATACTCTTATCAATGTGAATATTAACATGTCAATATGAATATTCACATTGTCAACGGGCCGGGCCCACCCACGGGCCGTGGGCGTGTTTCAGGCAGCCACGGGGCGCGGACTAATTTTACACTCCTATCAATGTAAATGTTAACATGTCAATGTGAATATTCACATTGTCAATAAACGGCCGGCGAAAGCGTGCTTTGGCTCCCAGACGCCGCCAATTTTATACTCTTATCAATGTGAATGTTAATATGTCAATGTGAATAATCACATTGTCAACGGGCTGGGCTGAGCCGGGCCCGCCCCGGGCTGCGGGGTAGGCTTTTGGCCGCCCATGGGCCGCAGACCAATTTTATACTCTTATCAATGTGAATGTTAACATGTCAACGTGAATATTCGCATTGTCATGGAACCGAGCCAAGCCCGCCGCCGCAGCCTTCGCCACAGTCATGCCAATTTACACTCTTATCAATGTGAATGTTAACATGTTAATGTGAATATTCACATTGTCAACGGGCCGGACCGGGCCCGCCTCGGGCTGCGGGCGGCTTTTGGCCGTCCATAGGCCGCGAGCCAATTTTATACTCTTATCAATGTGAATGTTAACATGTTAATGTGAATATTCACATTGTCAACAGGCCGGGCTCGCCGGCCACGACGCGTGGAGGGTTTGAGCGACAAGCGCGGACTAATTTTATACTCTTATCAATGTGAATATTAACATTGTCAACAATATTCGGCCACTTTCGCCGTTGCCCACGCCGTAGTGGGCGGGTTTTGGATAGCCACGGAGTGCGGGCCAATTTTATACTCTTATCAATGTAAATATTAACATGTCAATATGAATATTCACATTGTCAACGGGCCGAGCCCGCCCATGGGTCAAGTTTCGGACAGCCACGGGGTGCGGCCTAATTTTACACTCCTATCAATGTGAATGTTAACATGTCAATGTGAATATTCACATTGTCAACGGGCTAGGCTAGACCCGCCCTAGGCTGCGGGCAAGCTTTTGGCTCCCACGGAATGCTGGCCAATTTTATACTCTTATCAATGTGAATATTCACATTGTCAATGGGCCGTCGCCCGCCGTCATGAAATGGCTTTTTGGTCATGGGCCGCGGACCAATTTTATACTCTAATCAATGTGAATGTTAACATGTCAGTGTGAATAATCACATTGTGAACGGCTACCAAGCCGCCTATGGATCATGGCAGGCGGTTTCAATCACGGACGCGGACCAATTTTACACTCCTATTAATGTGAATGTTAACATGTCAATGTGAATATTCACATTGTCAACGGACCGGGCCCGCCCCGGCTCGTTGACGGGTTTCAGGTTGTCCACGGGCTAATTTTACATTCCTACCAATGTCAATTTTAAAATATGAATGTTCACATCATAAATTATTAACCGTTCAAAAAATATTTATAAGGGTATCAAAATTAAATATAAGGATATAAGTGTCCAAAAAAATAGTGTAAATCAAGAAAAATGACTTTATGGAATAAAACTATACATACATGGAACTAAATGAGTTAAAAAATTTCTTCATGGACTTCTTGAGGTAAAACACTTCTAAAATAGGATTTATCAATAATTTTCTAAAAAAAAAAGGCAACAGCAACTATTGGAGAGACATTATCATAAGCATCAATGACTGTCAGAAGTGCTACAGACCCCCACGCACCTACGAGAGAGAAAAAAAAAATACTTGATGAGTAGTCACCAATCAATTGCGGGTCATAAGAATCACCCATTTAAGGGTATCAAGCATTTTTCAAAAACTAAGAACTGTACCCCGTATGAGAAGCAAAAGGATGCAACCTAGGCTATCTCATCTGGTACCTTTGTGCCTTGAAAAGCACTGCAATATATTTACTTCTTTTGATTATCAAATAAGAAAACAAAAAAAAAAAATGTCCGACCGTGGGCTCTATGTAAGATTTTGCATCAACTCCCGTGGGTTCCAGGTAAGATTTTGCATCAACTGAATAAAAATTCTGGCTCCGCCTTGAACAAAATCGAAGCTCAACTAATCAATATTAAAGCTCACTTTGACCCTAATAAGAAGATGCGATTGTTCTTTAAAAAAATTCCTAAATGGTGATGAATGATCATGATCCTAACTGAAATGTAGATATGCAAAGCAGATGCAAAACATTCATGGCATTGGTCCAATGTAACAGAAGGATAAGGATACCAATAAGGCTCATATATTACCGCTGAGGGTCTCAAAGTAAAGCTACTAGTTACAAAATTAATATCACAAAATTCCAATATATCACAAAATGGGCATGAGAAACAGTAAATTTGCAAGATAAGTTGATGACTCGTGACATCAAAATAATGTACAAGGCGTATAGAAATCAAAGCCCAAACCTATTCCATATGGCAAAAAAACATATAGCAAAAACAGACCCATAGATTCTGCAAGTTACATGAGGAAAACTCCCCATTAGAAATTGTGTTTGTTGCAAAGGAGTAAATACAAATAGAAGAAAATCCAAGTTGCAAGATAGATCAAAATTAATGAAAGCCAAATTTTGACACTGGATGTGCCAGTGGTCATCAACATATGATGTGCCCAACAACCTGCCGAGGACAAACTGAAAAAAGCACATCAGACTTAAAAGAAGAAAATAAGCAGAACCAAGATATATCCAAAACAAGACCATATTAGTTTGTTATATAAGTAAAAAATACTAATATATAAAATTGCACATACCCATGCTCATCAAATAACGTGTGGCGTGGATAACTTCCACTCCCTCGATAAAGGGAGCATTTATCACCCAGGCTTCAGACAGGTTTGAAATGAACATATCATCCAGGGCTCACAATGCAAAAAAAAGTCACCATTGACAGATAAAATAAATTAAAGACAAAAAAAGCCAAAGAAAATGGGACATTAAAATTGTATCTAATGAATCATTACAGCACAAAACCGACAGAAACCATGTAGTCAATAAAGTTCAAACACAACCAGCACTTGAAAATTGCAAGTAAGAAGATGCTTTCCAGGTGGACCATGATTGGCACCAGATGTAGTCCATATGACCTGCAGAAAGGAGTAACACATAGCTTCTCCATTACAGTTATAGAAAATCTGAAATTCGGTAAAAAGTCTCTGCAATTGTGACAACAGCACAGCAAGATAAAAGATGTGAGTCTGAAACTTCGAACAAGTTGAAGTCATAGCAACATGTAACAAAACAGGCTGACAAGAGCTCCAAGAAAACCTCATGCCTGCCAAAGAGTATGATCACGGTTAACAAATCAGATAAATCACAAACACAGCTATTACAGTGGGGAAAAGGTGGAAACTATTTATAGTAGTGATGCAAAGGTCCAGGCAGCTTTCGTGAGTCTCTATGTAATTGAATTATGTTAAGCTCATGGTTGTTAGAATCGTACGATGATTCGATTCATATGATTCGATATAAGTTTCAATAAAAACGATTCGAATAGTTCTATTGAATCGGAAATTGAGTGGATCGTACGATTCATTGCAATTCATTACGATTCACACGATTCACTACGATTCAGTTTTATTTCTACTTTTGTTTACATAATGGCATGAAACAACACCGCTTTCGCCAAACTCTGAAGGTATATAAAAGAGATTAATTAGTTGCATTGATATACATGATTTTATATGTATATACATATATATAATTTAGTCATATTAATAATTTACTTTATTTTAAACATTGTATGTACTTTGTTATGTATATAAATATATAGCATTATATATTATATTAAATAAGCTGAATCTTACAATTCACGATTTGATACGATTCACGATTCATTATTTTAACAAAACGATTCAAGATTCGATTCACGATTTGAACTTCACCAAAAACTGCTAGGATAAAAAGAAGGTTTAAAACCTTATAAACTTTACCAGTGTTTAGATGCCGTTAGTTCTGAAGACTCCTCTTATGCAAAATGAACATATTAATTTCAAGGAACACTGCCCTTCCCACCAAAAAAATGTGGAAACTAACAACCAAAATTTGGTTGCCTACGGTTAAAATCTTCATTAAGGTAGCTATTTCCCAGTTTTGGTCAAAAAAAGATTGATCAAAATTAAAGCAATGGTATTGGTGTTAAAAAAGGAAAAAAGAAAAAGAGTAAAACACCAGCTTGATCCATGCAAATACTAATAAGAAGATATGTAATTGAACTGTATATTATTGATCCAAATAAGACTACATCATTGCAGTTTATCTCTCCAATCCCTTTCCTTGCAACTTGATCAACAGTCTTTAAAGAAATACATTTTCATGTGTACAGGTTTGTTTGTCCCACCTCTGAACTTTAGGTGATACCGGACACTCTATATAAAATACAAACTAATCTACTAAATACAGCTCCTGCGCATATTCCTAGGTCACATTAACAATGACATTACAAAGTTGCAGTTAATGGTTTTCCTTTCCAGAAAATGGATCTATCAGGTTTGAAAATGATAATTTTATAATTTGAAATTTTGACCCAACCAATGAAGAACAATGTTGACTATTGAGAGCACTTACTTATTAACATGAAAACATCGTAGTCACTGGAACAGTGTTATTTCATCTCGGCCATGAACTTCTCATACTCAGGATCCACACCATAACTTGCTTGCTGACTTTGTTCTGCCGATGAAATGGATGGTGGAGCAGGTGGCTTAGAAGCCCACGATTCACTTGCAAAGTTCTGTTGATCTGCTGTTGAATGAGACCCAGGTGGAGGAGGAGGAGGAGCTACAGCATAATAAGAAGGATAACCTAAGGAAGATGGATGGTATGTAGGTTGAGAGTTTGGTGGCATCCCCATCATTGAATTTCCATAGATATTATTAGCTCCAGACTGTGCAGAGGCTACAGACGCATTACTCTGAGATTGCACCCCAGTGATGTAGTTTTGTTGGCCTTCACTTGAAGGCATGCTCTGAGACAGAGAACCAGAGATAGCAGCTTGAGGTGGCGGGGGATATGGTATGTTGTAAGGGGGCATAGGTTGACCTTGGACTGGGTTGTACATATTTGATCCAGGAACAGGAGGGGTGTAAGGAGCATAAGAAGGAGGAGGAGGAGCCTGTGGGCCCCAAGGAACAGGGGGACCCATGTAGCTGCCAGGTGGCATACTCCCAAGAGAGCCACCTGATGTATTTTGCTGAGATGGGTATCCACCAACTGCCTGATTGGGAGGAAGGTAAGTAGACATTGGTGGAGCAGGAGGTCCAGGGGGTACAACGGGTTGGGGCGGCTTACCTGCAACTCTTACTGCTATTACTCTCCCATCTAGGCGATAACCATTCATACTACTAGTGGCTTGATTTGCCTGATTGACATCAGAATACTTTACAAAACCATAACCTTTGCTCAATCCAGTCACCCGATCCTTAATAACCTTAGCCATTGCTATTTCACCAAAAGGTGAAAACAATCTGATCAGAGCATCATCATCAAGAGTAGGTGGCAAGTACCCAATATACAAGTTCGTATCATCTATTTCTTTTCCAACCTTAGTTAAATTGCTGCCCAGTCCCGGATGTGACGAGTTCCCAGTACTTCCAGCACCGCCACTGCTGGCCCAAGGGGGGTTGCTTCCTGAACTGTTGGAACCCATAATAGCCAATGCTGGGTTTTGCTTGGTAAGAGATTCGGGGCCTGTCCCACCTAATTCAGCCAAGAAATTCTGATACTCATCATCCATTTTCTTTCCCACAGTCCCTTTCACAGGGCAATCAATAGTTGGGTGCCCACCATCCCCACAAATCTTACACAAAACTTCACTCTTAAAGGTTGACATACGAGATGGACAAGCATACTGCCTATGACCAGGCTCACCACACAACCTACAATACTCATCTTCCCTTATCGTACCATTCAAAGCAGCAAGTTCCCGAAGCTGCTGCCTCTTATGCTCATTCAATCCTTCATCAACAGGATGCAAAAGCATCTCTACCATTCCCGCTGCAGCATCAAGTGACTCCTGCGTCTCAGCCTCAACCAAAACATGCAAGTCTTCATTCTCCGCAGGATCAAACTTCAAATCCCGCTTTTGTCCCAACCTACCTTCCTTAATTGACCCTTTACCCCGAATTACAATTTTTGCACCCGTTTCTTTCTCCATCCTCTTCTGTGTATTCCCTCTCGGTCCAATTATAAGACCGATAAAATTATAACCCGGGTATTCTTTCATTGGTATATATAGCTTCTTCTGAAGCTTCGGTGGCCTATAATCTGCAGGCGGCTTGAACGCAGGGTTTCGTTTTATAATTTGCGAAATTATCTCTTGTCTCTCTCTATTAAGTCTTTCGCGAGCTCGATACTCTCTAGTGTTTATTCGAATTCCTATGTTATCATATATAGGTTCCGGAGAAGGCGATCTAGCGCCTTCGGGACGATCATCTAATGGCAAACCCGATTGCAACATTCGACTAATTTCAAGAAGCCTAGCATTCAAAGCTTGAATTTCAGGGTCAATATCCATACCTCCAGCGAAATCCTTCATGAAATCCGGCAACTGAAACACCGGCTTCGGCTCATCATCAGCCCACCTCGACTTCCTCTTCTTCGCCTCCCCATTCTGAACCTCACCGTCAGCCGGAGGGTCCCACCGACTCCGGCGGGGGCGGCGATTCGTCTCCTCCTCGCCTCCCGAACCGTCCCTGTCCGTACTACTACCATTCTCAGACAACAATTGCCTCTGAAGCTCTTGCTTCTGGCTTTGGTCTTCGGGCAATGGATTCGGAATCGGCAAATCTGGTTCGGAGGGGGGAATCGGGATCGGATCGTCTGAAGATGCTAGGGTTTGAAAATTCGGGGGAGCTAGGGTTTCGGGAGGGGGTTGAGGAGGAGGGTTTGGATCGGAGGATGGTGGAGGCGGAGGAGGATAAGCTAGGGTTTCTGAGGAGGAGAAGGAGAGAGGATGAGGAGGTTCGGGAGCTATGGTTTCGGAGAGAAGAGGAGGAGGGTTTGGATGCAGTGAATCCATGGATGTTTGGTTTAGTTTCAAGAACAGAGAGAACGAGAGAGAGTAGAGAGTTTTTAACACTCTTTCTTCATTATATCGGGGTAGCTTCGATCTTTGCACGCTATTGACCTTCATCTTCTCAACTCGCATTCTTATCTTTTTATTATTATTTTTTTTTCTCAAATTATTACTATTATGTTTTCCAAAGATATTTGGTTTTGTGCTTTTGATTTTTTTATGTAATATTTTTAGAATGTTTTTTTTAAAAAAAAAATTCAATAAAAAAAAAAGAAACAAAAATATATTGAATTTTGGGTAATGAAAGAAAAATGATATCAATATAAAATAATTATAAAATGATGAAAATAAAAGACTTATTTACACAATTTAATGCATAAATTACTTGTACTTCAATCATTTTGTAATTATTTTGAGTTAATATCAGTTTTTTGTAATTGTCCCTTGAAGTTTTGTATATTTTTATTTAGTACATTTTTAAAATATTTTTTTTTATAAATATTTTTACTTCTTAGGTGCATCTAAAAATTAAAGAAATTGATTAAAATATTTACTAAAAATACAAAAGTAAAAAACTCAGATTTTGCATTTGAAAATTCCAAACCAAATAGACTTATCTCAATTCAAATCACTTTTTTAAAATTACTATTATGTCATTCAAATAAATTATCATTGAGGATAAAAATACACCCTTTTTCACTACTACCAATCACCACCTCCTCCTAATCCCACCACCGTGATCTCCTTCTTCAGCTTTCTAACTATCAATCCCTCCTTAACTCCTACCATTAACTCCTACCATAGTAAAACTTCCAGATCTAAGAGAAGGTAGCAGTGTAAGGAGTGATAGATAGACACGATTGAGGGATATTTTGGAAACTTTCTAAGAAAATTAACTTTTTAACTTTTTTAATTCAAAAAAGTCAAAAGTGAGTTTTTTTATCAACTTCTCAAAACACCACTAAAGAGTAAGAGTACAAAAATAACTTGCGGCCCGTGACAACCCGGGCTAGGCCCGACCCGCCTAGGCCCAGGTCTAGACCCGAGCTCGGCCCGAGACCTGACCCGTCCGAGGCTCATTGTCTTTTTTAATAAAAAATAATAAAATTTTAGTAGAAAAAATTTAAAAAAAAAAAAATAGTCAAGCCTGCACAAGCCCAAGGTCCGAATACCTCTAGGCCTGGACTTAAATTTTTTTGACCTATAGGCTGGTCCGGCCCAGTCTGAATTTTAACAGAATTTTACAAAGCCTGACATGGGTCGGCCGGCCGGGCCAGGCCATGCACATTAAAAAAGGAAGAGGTGGTAGAAGAGGAGTGATGACGGGAGAGGTGGCAAATGTGAAGGTGATGGAAAGATGATGGAGCTAGAGATGACAAGCGTAGTGGAGGACAGATGTGACAAAAAGGGGAAGGAAAAATGTTGCAAAATGAAAGGAATGGGAAGGAAGAGACGAGAAAAGAAGAGACTTGCGTTTAGACGGCTTTGTTGCCAATGAAGGCGGTGACAGTGGGTTAGAGTTAAGGTTTGAAGGTTGACCGTGAAAACATTATAGAATAGAGATAAATAATGAAAGAAAATGTGGTGCAGCTCACTTATTTCAAAGAGGAAAACAAAAGTTTTTCTTATTTTTTTACAAATAATTTGTATTAAAAATTAAATTTTTATTAAGTAAAATAATGATACTTCTAAAAAATTGACAATCTGATAACAACTTAGGCCTCATTTGTGAGGTCATTTGGTAACGTTTTCAATTTTTAATTTACAAAAAATAAAAAATGATATATAAAAATATTTTGAAAATAAATAAACAATAACCTAACCATAAAAGCCAAATGAAATCTCATATTGCAAAAAAAATTCACCGCTTAATTACAAGATAACTCGATGGCTGTAAAACATGAAAGAAGATAATCTTTTGATTCCTCACCTCTCAATCTGTTTGTTTACTTTTTTTTACACCATATTCACACTCTCTTGAGTCTTTGTAATAGCCTTCCTCAGTGCGTTCAATACAACAATCGCAAGCAACACTGTTACAACCTTCTTTGAAGCTAGCATCCTGAGATTCACCCTCAAACCATGCTTTTTCATGAACTCAATTGCTGCACAACATGATGTGATAAACCAAGTACCAACAGAACACAACAGTACTTTCATGGTCTCTGTGGGTCCACACACATTGCTAAGATCACCTGAAACCTCCACATAGGACAAAGCAGGACTGTTCTCACCCTGGTTTAGCCCAAGATTTTCATTCAGCCAGCCTGACAAACTGACAAGCAGCTTTGCAAGCCAAGCAACCTCATCATTGGAGATGGGCCGCTTCATCCAGTCACCCCTGAACTCTATATCAGCTGACTGGCCTTTGCCAACTCGTCTAGGCTTGAAAATATCATTTCGTGATTCTTGACGTTGTCTTCCTTCAAGTGGGGTTGATACTGACTTGATTATAGGGCCGCCATATAAGCAGCCTAACCGGTTTTTCAGAGAATCTAAGCACTGAAGGTTGACTGCAAGATTATCACCAGAAATAGCTTGCAATTCAGACTCTGCACGCAAGACGAAAAGCTGCAAGAGCAAGAATGATCTCACTAAGTAACTATGGTGTTCACATTATGTAAATTCTTGCAGATTTTCAAAGCCATGAAAAGAAAAAAGACAAATAAATAACCTGAAGCAGCTGCTGTCCACCATCATCACCATCACTAAAAAGTCGTAAATCTTTATTCCAGTTTGCGTGCAAAAATGATCCATCAGCATCGCTCTCACATAAGCCATCCTCCCAATCCTTAAACAAGCACAAATTATTAAAATAAACACACACATAAGCAACAACCAAAAGTCTGCCAACAACTGTTCTCTGTAATAAGATGGATGAACACCATAGCCAGCAATTATTTGAATACAATTTTCTTTAACATTTGGTGATCTAGCTTTGAATATAATTAATCTTTATGTGCTTCAGTATAATTATACGTTATTATAAGAAAAAAAGAGATGTCAAATTACCTGCAGTTGTTCACGTATTGTTGGAACAAATCTGTACAAACTATTAAGCATTGATTTTGATGATGTAGCTGGTTTCGAATGAAATACAGTGTCCACAATCTTTATAAGGTCAATCAGCTCCCCAGAAGATGTTAATATGTTAATAACCTGCAAAGACAAAAAGACAAAACAAGCATAAATAAGCAAAAGTAAAATAAAAGATATTTAGAGTGAAGTTATACAAATAGCTCACGTTAGTTGAATTGTTAGAAACTCCATGCTCTCAATTGGACATGACTACTAATATATTATGTCAAGTCTGAGAGCAAGCCAATTCTTTGTAGATTGCTACTAGATTTGCTTTTAGTAAATGTATTTACAATGTTACCATCTTGATTTCTTAACATGTATGCATGCTAAAGAGGAGATGTGTTGAGATCTAAGCAAACAAAGGTTGGTTTCTTTTACATACATGTAGGGATCATTAATTGGTCTTATGGTACAGCTCAGTGTGTAAAGCATGAGAACACAACTCAACTCTAGGGCAGCCACCTCCGTACATGGTCCAACCTCCCAGCTCCGTTGATTAACTAGGGACTGGTACTGGCAAATGGTATTTTTCTTGCAAGTATATGTAAAATGACTTTTAAATAAAGTATTTAAATTTCTCATTCTAGAAAAAAATTTCATATTGAATTGAAGCCAGTGTTTGACGAATAACTGAACCAAACCTCAAACTATATCAATAAATGGCATTTTGAATTATGTATAACCATATTCCACTAGTAACTCTTCTAATGCTTTGATACTGCCTTACTACCCTTGCATATACTTTTGGCTGCAGATGTATGCGAAGAAGTGGGAAGTTTTGTAAAACTAGTTAGATAGCCCTTTAGAAACTGACAAATTCACAACCCAGTGGTGCACCAATGGACTCAATTTTCTAGGGAATTTAAGTCCATAATTGGCAGATTGGTTTCAATCCAAGCAATTATAGGGTTTCAGATTCAGGTTTCCTGATAATATGTCCAACCATATTTTGCTTTCACCATCCATCATGCCATTTACAGCTATTTCCATTTATACAAACAATGGGAAAAAAAATTCCCAAACCTCAGCAGTCCAGTTAAAGGTAATATTTTTTATGACTAATAATACAAGCATAACCTATGTATAAATCTAATCCCTCTGATAGAAAACCAGTCACTTCAACTAGTCCTATATATTTAAGCATCCAGAAGTTCCTCCTACCCATTCTTCAAACCAACTACTTGCAAGAATTTTGTTCAACTCTATTATCGAATAATCACAATTTGCATTCTAGACACCAACTAATTATCACCACTATTGGTTTTAGGCAGTCTGTTCATTATCAGAAGACTATGCAAACATGTGAATTCAAGTTCAATTTACACATACCAAGTTCTGTGTTCCAATCTCTTGAACTACTCTGTTATTCCACAACATGGATACCAATGAACCGCCCTTATCCTCATGATACCTTCCATAATGGAAGTCATGATTAGACTGAATTGGGAATTTACCACCCAAGAGCTTATTCAGCAAGAAATAAAGCGGGCAACAGTCTTCGCACTTTTTAACAGCTGCAATATATCATACATGAGACCACTAGTCCAAATTCGTTACCCACAATCTTCTAAGTTTTGAGCCAAAATTCTCAGTTCAAAAGTCCAAGATAAAGGCCCCGTAAAAAATTTAAGCATATATTCTCTATTCCCTTCATAAAGCAACATTAATTTATGCATAGTGATTCAAATCATAACAATATGTAATTAAAAGAATTGCTAGTGAGAAACAAACCTTTGATACCATTTGCACGATTACTTCTGGATCTGTGTGAAGGAACTTGTGTGCGAATCCAAAAAAATGCATAACCAAGGAACTGTAGAACAGATAATTGGACAATACAAAGGCCTGCCATGAAGATGAATATTGGGGATTCACCTTTGTTGTATTTTTAGCTAATGTATCAACATCTGCCTCTAGCTCCTTAAAATCTTCCAAGCTGATTGTCCAAGGTTCCATATAACTAATCCAAACAGAGAACACCTGAGATGCATTCTTGATAGAAGTCTCCACAGGGCAAAACAAAAAAGTCCTCAATATGAACCGGTACAATGGCCTCTGAATCCACGAGTTCCAGCAACCAATAGAATCCACACCAGAAGTTACTGACATAGCATTCCTCGACTTGAAAACATCAGAAGATCCCAATACCCTCCACCTAGGACTCTCACTACATTCAACCTTATCAGACACTTCAGTAAATGCAACTGAACTCAAATTCAGATACTTAACAAACAAATTGACTACCTCTCCCAACCCAAAAGTGGGTGGAGTCTCGCCAAGAACCGAACGAAAAGGAAACGACCCTCCGAACGATTTGCATACATTCACAGGTACGGGTGAGAAATCGTTACCGATTAACCAAAAGTGTTTCAGGGTATTAACAATGAACTCAGCTTGATCAACAACAGAATTATCATAACTCGAATTGTAATGTAGAAGCGAGCTACGATAAGGTTGGTGTGTATTAACAGAAATTGGCACAAATGCACGAAGATAAGAATAAAGAAGGCGTAAATACAAACCACACTCAACTTTCTGCTCTGAGCCACCACGCTTATTGGTCGATAATCCTGGAAATGAAGAAGCCCAATTCTCCAATCGAAACTTTCGACTCCTCCGA
Source organism: Camellia lanceoleosa (assembly GCA_025200525.1). Taxonomy (NCBI): domain Eukaryota; kingdom Viridiplantae; phylum Streptophyta; class Magnoliopsida; order Ericales; family Theaceae; genus Camellia; species Camellia lanceoleosa. The sequence continues at coordinate 155,585,286 of CM045769.1, read as the reverse complement.
ACCCTCACGGTATCAGAATTCTCACTATTTCCTCTGCATACAGGGTAATAAGCAAACCAGAAAAAGTAATACTCAAACACATTCAATTGAACTTGAAACGAACCCTTAATTGAATCTTCCTTGATCCTACCTTTAAACAAGGGACAGAAATCGGCCAAAACCCGGCAATCTCGCTCGTTCTGAAGCAAAAACCTAACCCACTCAGGCAATCGCTCGATCGGAAACACGTACTTCATCAACGAAAGACGATCGACAGCCGAAATCGAAGACATCAAGACACCATTCGGAGAGAGGAGGTTGAAAACCCTAGAAGCGAGCTCAGAATCGACCGAGTCGACCCAGGCGGTGGGGGACTGGGGAGGCCGGTGAGGTGGCGACTCGTCGAAGCCGAAGATTTTGCAAATTAGGGTTGGGAAAGTGATGGAGAAGAACCAGCGAGTCTGGTCCGGGGTGTGTTTGTGGAGAAACGACTCGATTGCGCCGCACACGGCGGCGATCTGCGGCGGCGTTGTGGCGGAGAGGATTTTGGATGCGAGGTCGGTGGATTTGGTCTGGGTGTCCGTTGCATGTGTGTGAGAAATCATTGTAGAGATAGAGTAGAGAGATTGGGGATTAGGGCACACAAGGGTTTTGAAGATTTAAATGAGAGAGGAAGCAAATGGCGCCCTTTTATGCGTTACTAAGGTCAAGTTTGGGAAGACTAAATAAGTGTACTTTTTGACTTTTTATGAAATATGAGTTGGATTTGGGTTGGGTTTGAAGTGATGTGTTAGAGAGGTGATGTGACTTAAATAAGATGATGTGACTTAAATAGGATAGTGACTTTTTGACTTTTTGACTTTTTTGGAGGATGCCAAACTTGGCCTAAATTGGAAGAGAGAGACAGAGAGAGAGAGAGACAGAGAGCGAGGATGGTTTGTTGTGGACCGTTAGATGGACGAGGATCTGGAAGGTCGGTATCATGGGAAGGGTACGTGGAGCAACAATTACTGTGTGGGTCGGCGTAGCGGTGCATTTGCCCGACACTACAATCTCACGTAGTTATACTATATAAAGTTATTTTATTTAGAGTAACATTAGGTATTCACAATGGTCCAGTTTATCTTAAGTTGAGATCAAAATTAGATTTGTTCAGTTCAGTTTATAGGATTCATTTTTTTGACCCATTTTGATAATTCGAACTATTGAATGTGTAGAACTCGTCGAGTATTACATACCTGTAAAAAATCACATTGATTGGATATCAATAGCTATGTGATCAAATCAGTTTTGTATAAAAAAAAAATGAACGATGAAAAAATTAACGATTGATAAAAAACTGTTTTGTTCACATAGCTATTGATATCCGATCAACGTAATTTTTATATATAAGTACTTTGAAGTTCTACACATTGAATCTGCTCAATTATCAAACGGGACCGTGGTGGGCTCCCACGCTCATCGGCCTGATCGAGTCCGATCTTGGACTGGACCAAAGCCACTGCCATTCACAATTTACTTATAATGATGTGATGAGAGAGTGAATTTTTATATTATTAAAAATTAAGAAAAAATTAATACATATAATATCACATTATTATGAATATAATTGTGAGACTTTTTTACAAGTCTTAAATAGTATTTTTTTAAAATTATCCTTTTATTATCAAGAATTTTGTTAATAAATATCTTATAAAAATATTTTCATAAAAATTTTACAGTTATTTTAAAATTTATCAATCGAAGTTTCTAGTCAAGATTGTAAAAACAGATTAAATTATTTGAATTTGACTTGTGTTTAGATAAAAATTCCTTTGACATTGAGTTGTTAGGTAAGCAATAAATTTTTAAATTTGAACAAATTGGACTTATTATAGCCTCTTACTCTTTGTTTTCCTCCATAGCACATGGGATTGGATTGCCACGAGCTCCAGATAAGTTATGTATGTCTATTTGTATAAAGAAAAATGTTTTGAATCTTTAATTTTGGACTCCCCAAATCAATTTCAAGTGATGTGTCATAAGTCATATTACTTGAATATCTCATTAAAATGTAAAAACTATTCAATGAGTGCTTACCATGTCATTGGAGGTCTAAAATTAGGAGATCTGATATTACTGTTCATAGAAATAGTTACAAGACTTAACAATTCTATGGTATCAGAAACACCTCTAGTGAAGAGACTAGCATTCCATAAGAGAATGTGGTATTCAAATTTATTCTCATAGGATTAGAGGTGAAATTATTGTTTTATCCCTCATTGTCGATAGCTTAGAAATAGTAGAAATAATCCATGTGTTTTAACTTTGATCTCTAAATAGAATATTCTATCACTCTTGATGTTGAAATTATTAATTTTTTCTTCATTTTTAATTCAAATTCTAACAAGCATTGTATATTTGTAATGGAAAATGTCATACAATACAAGTTGACTCAACTAACATGTAATTCATATTACAAATAATTCACGAAAATAAAGAACATTATATATTCATCCCATCAAATGTAACCCTTACCTTTTTTTAACTTTTAAAGTGATGAAAGTGTAATTTGCTTTTTAAAATAAAATTTACAAAATAAAATCATAAAAATACTTAAGTGTTATGACATTAAGAATAATTTATAAAACTTTTATTTTTATTTTTAATCAAAAGCGTTACATTTTACCAAATTCTATCAATTGTAGAAGAAAAGTTATTAATTCCTCCTCATAAGAGTCATCGATCCCCTCATAGAGTTTGATTATCTATCCTTCTCATCCCATTAGATATTATTATATACTAATTAAAACTTGAAGGGCTTTGATCAAACAAAAAATGAGATCTAATCTAACATCCAATAAAAAAAATTGTAACCTCAAAATTTCAGATAAAACTCAAGAAATTCACTAACTACAAAAATATGCCTGAGTTTGGTTTATTAACCTAACGAATCAATCTTAAATAATTTTAACAAGTTGAACCTACGTAAAATTTGAATAATTTTGTTCATTTTACAACCCTATTTTTCTTAATAAAGCTTGTTAGATTATAGCCCTGTTTGGTAAAACTTATAAGCAGCTTATTTCAGCTTTTAACTTAATTTAAACTAAAAATATGTGTTTGGCTTAGCTTATTTTACCAACTTATAGCTTAAATAAAGCTAATTTTTAACTTATTTGGAAAGTGGGTCTGGGAATGCTTAAAATTGTAGCTTAAGCACGCAGCTGCATTAGTGGGTGCTAAAATAACGTAAATGCCCCTCCTAATCTCCATTATTTACAAGTGAACCAGCTATATAAATAAAATACACTCATTTTCTCCCTCTTACGAAAAGACTCTGGCGATTTTTGGTAACAAGAAACGATTTCTGGCGACGTCCATATTTGCTCCGTCGCGACCTCAACACAACACAAACATCCATATCTGCACTGCACAACATCTGCTCCGTTGCGACCTCTCTTCTCTCTTTCTCTCTCTCGCGATCGAGTGGAAACCCTACGCCGTCATGATCTAGATCTTCCCCGTCGCGATCGCGAGTCGCGATCTCTTCTCTTTTTTTCTTTCTCTCTCTCGCACGAACCAGAGGAAACTCTAGCGCCGCGATCGCGATCTCTTCTCTCTCTTTCTTTCTCTCTCGCACGAACCAAAGGCGATTAAGCTCCTTGATCTAAACTAGAGGCGATTAGCTCCTCATTTTGCCACCGGCGACGTACGGACGAAGAGGAGAAGGAATTTTAGAATTAAAAAATAATTTTAGTATTAAATAATTAAAATAATTGTAGAAAAAAATAAATGTTAATAAAAAATAATTGATAGAATTAAATAATTTTAGTATTAAAAAATAAATATTTATAAACTAAAATGTTAATAAATTCCAATGTATTAATAAATTCAAATGTGATTGGGACCTCGAAAATAGGAGCCCCGACTACCCCTAATATGCAAAACGTCGTCGTTTTGTTTTGTTTTTTTTTTTTTTCAGCTAAAGAAGGAAGAAGAAGATGAAGAGATGGAGGGGGAGGGGAGGGGGCCAACAAACTCGGGGATGAGGCAGAGGTGGAGAGGCGAGCTGGCATGACGATCGAAGCATTTAATGACGACGACGAGCTACGGCCTCTCTCCCATCTCTCTCTCTCTCTCTCTCTCTCTTGGGCATTCGGGGCACAGATTTTTCGGGGGAAAAATCTTTTTCCTAATAAATGGATACAAAGGGAACGGAAGCAGGAAGTAGCACTAAAATAATAATAATAAACGGAAAACAATAAACAGTTTAACAATAACTTCAAATAAACATTAATAAAACTTACAATTGTTTACTGGAATGAAGCAAGCAGTTCTTCAAAATACATAATTTGTATACTGAAAACAATTTCCGAAAAATATAAAATTATAGAGAAAGCTATTTTCTTGAGGAAGAAAGGTTCTCAATTTTTTCTAACTCTCCCTTATTCTTAACTGAAGAGGCCTTTTTATAATCAAAAGAGACTAATGTTAGCCTTGTGAGTGACTACTGTTAGCCTTGTGAGTGAATAATCTGACTTGAAATGAGCATTAGGAGCACATGGGGGCTGTCTGCTGCTTTCGGTGAGTGACTAAAGTTGATAGCTGCCTTTTACTGTGCTGAATTTGTCAGTGGGATGAATCATGATGAATGATGAACAGTAATGTTGACTTTTTTACTATTCATTGCTTGGACGCATGTAACTGAGGAAATCAATATAGACATATATATATATATATATATCAGCAGTTTTTCTCAAAAGACGAGTATTGATTGAAGCTGATAATTATAGCTATATAGAATCCAATGACTGAATTAAGCATATGGGTCTTGAGCATCTTGGAACTCGGGTCCATATGGATTTTGAGTAGTTGAACCTTCAGAAGAGTTTGAACTGTCTGAACCATCTTCTGAACTGTTGTTATCCAAGTCTGACTTGGCTTGGGCCATAAGAAGACGAGCCATTTTGAGGAGCTTATCTTTGGATGACTTAGACTTGAGCTTAACCTTTGATTTGGACTTATCCTTTGACTTGGGCTGGTCAGTACTGGGTTTTGCTAACTTGGATTTAATCTTTGATTTGGATGACTTTAACTCGGAAGAACTGGATGATGGGCTTCCAAGATTGACTGGAGGAAGTTGGCTTCCTTGTATTAATGGAGCAGGTGGGTTCTGCTGAGCTTTAATCATGGCAGGTGTAGGGGCATGAATGTTGATTGGGAATTTAGTTTAAACAATTTCAACAATTCGTGGAATCTTGAAATTATCCCACCATTTAACCATTTGTTGCCGGTAAATAACATCATCAGAAATACCATATTGCCATTTGAAGATCCAAGAGATTTTGTATTTGGATATAAAAATAAGTAATGGAGGGAATTTCCTTTGCTGAGGAGTAAATGAGAAAACAGTGGAAAAATAGTTGACTTGATCCATAATGACTGATGGGAAGATTTCTGAAATGGTGCCATACTGAGTCCACCATCGCAGAAACCAGGTAGGTAATTCGGATTTGAACTTTTGATCAAATTGAAGAAACCAAGAGTGACTGTTTGACTCATTTTGATACAAAAGGACTTTGAACCAAGCATCAATGTAATCATAGTAATTGTATTGAATTGAATGACCAAGGAGATCTCGTAGTTGATAAAAAGAACCCTAATCAACCAGAAAAACAAAGTTGTGAATATAAAGTGAATGGTACACAATTTTACTTGTGTAAGTGCGATCATAAATGGGTTTAATCACAATTGACTGATGGTTGAATAAGATGTCTTTGTAGAAAGTAATTGTTTTTTTTTTTTATGAAGAGGAATAAAATGTTATCCAAGAGGAAAATAAGATTTAACCAGATCATGAACAGTATAACTCTTTGGGTGACTAGGTTCTTTGAAAAAGAGATTAGTAGTGGTGGATTTAACATAATCAGATCGAGCTGATTTAATAAGATTAAGAGGGTATGGAGTAACTGCTTAACTAGATGAAGCAAAAAGATCAGTGGTCAAAGCAAATGTATAACTAGGTTTAGGAATGTTACCAAAAATTTGGTAACGGTTAACCAATTCAGCAGGATGGTATTTGGTGACTAACTCCAATGGAAGAGGAACAAACGGTTGACTAGATGGGACCAAGGCTTTGGAAGGAGGCCATGGACGAGACATCTGTGAAATAGAGGAGATAAATTAGCATCCATTGAGGATATCTAATTGATCAGTATGTTCATGTAAACAGTTAATATAATGAGCAAGTTGTTGTTTTTGAGCTTTAATCCGATGAAATTGTATGTACTGGGCTCTTTTAGTAGGTAAATGGGTTGATTTGAGAAAGACAAGACGATAAGCAGTATGCTTAATCAGGGATTTGTAGTGTTTAATTTTCTATTTATGGGATGAAATAGAGGGAATATGCATTATTATCCACTCTGTAAAAATTCTCTGGTAAGAAAATCAGGAATAGAATTTTGACAACTAGGAATATATTTAATGTCAAAATAAAAAATACTTAAGATAGATTGCTATCGGGCAAAAATTTACTTACTAGTAAGATTGTGAACATCTTTTTCTAAAACATATTTAGCAGATTTTGTGACAACCTTCACCACTGATTAGTGCTAATCTATGATTAAGCATGTTAACTGACTAATTGATTAAAATTATGAACTGATTGATTGAGTGTGTTAGTTTAAATGCATATCTATTTGTTTGACTGTTAAATGATCTATTTATGTTTTATGTTTCAAACTGCGAATTGAAGGCCTTAGCGGCGGCCGAATCCGAAATTGATTAATGTTTTATGCTAATTAGAATTTATGTGATTTTATGGCATGTTTAATTGAAATTTGATTTGGTATGATTAAATTAGATTTAATAATGTTAAATTACATAAGTTGGCTTTATTTACTAATTTGCCATCTAGTGGGCCACTTCACCAATATTGTTTGAGGTTTAGTCTTGCATCTCATTCTTGTTCATCTTTGAGAGACCAAACCGAGAGAGAAAGAGTGAGAGAGGGGAAACTTAGCTTCATTTGAGAATTGGCTTGGAAACTAGAAGAATTGAAGGCTAATTGTGCAATTTGAGCTCCCACATTTGAAATTGGAGACCTAAGGTACCTTCTTGCTTGTGAATTCAAGTTAGTTCTTTCATGGTTCATGGTAATTGAGTGAGTTGAGTTAAGAATTGGTTTACTATGTTGAATTGAGAGCTAGATCATGCATGCGTGCTTTTATATTGAAGTTTTGAAGTTGTTTCATGAAAATTGTTGCATGCATGTTCATATTTTGGGTCTTGATCCATGAACTCACCATGTTTTGAAGTTAAATCTTGTATTTGATATTGTTTTAGCACATTAGAGTTCCAAGGAACCCATGCATGTGTTGAATTTGCATTGTTCTTCATGTTCATGAAAACTTCTTTGAAATTGTATTTAATTGAATTACCTTTGGGCTTTGATTTCTCAAATTGATCTTTGAAACATGTAATATTATGGGTTTTGAAGTGTTTTCTAGAAAATTAGCCCAAGATGATAGAAATTTATGCTTTAAAGTTGAGTTTTGAGCTTAAGGTTCAAATATGGAAATTCCAGATTTTGAACTCACGCTCGAGCAGGGAGCGTACAACCTGAGTTCGTGCAGTCTGCTCTAGCGTGGAAAGTGACGCTCGAGCGTGAAATGCATGTATCCAGTACTCTGCATGTGTTTACAGTACGCTCAAGCGGGGGAATGCACGCTCGAGCGAGGTCCTGAGTCACACGCTCGAGCGGGTATCGAGCGCCCATCGAGCGTGAATTTCATACATCCAGTGCTTTTATTGTAGTTTACAGTCCGCTCGAGCGGAGTAATACACGCTCGAGCGGAGCCCTTTTGTCTGCATGTTCGTTCGAGCGGAGAAATATACGCTCGAGCGGGACCCCTATTTCAGCAAAATTTTGAAAAGTGTTTTCAAGTGCATCTTTGCATCCTCATTTCATCCTAGGCATTCCTAGGCCTAGTTTAAGACATCTTAATAAGGATATTGATGTAAAACCACACTGAGTCTAAGTAGGGACTAAGTCTTCGATTTCCAAGTATGTGACTTAATGTGTGTTCATCTTGTAACTATGTAGGGTTGGCATTTGAGGACGCGCGCTAGCTTATCTGTAGCCCAGAACTCTGTGAGTAACTATGTTGTAAAGATATGTTCAATCGAGATTATTTTCTGAACAAATGACTGTACTGCTCTATGAAATAACACTGTTTACTGAATGAATATTAGTCCTATTTGCGAACTGTATTCGTGGCATCCATAGCAATTTACTGTTACTGAACTGTTATTGCTACTATTACAGAGATCTCTGTTGGTTCCCATGTTTGGAACTACTACTGTTTACTAATATGATGGCCATTAACTGACTGTTCGGTCTATTAAGACCTACTGTACTGCTTTGCTATTAGATGTACCACTTATGACTACTATGATCGAATAATTGATATACTGTTTAAATGACTCTTTTAAATACTGAAAGGACATTCATTCTTAACCTCTTTATACATATGTTATTCATTGGGCTTTATCTCACTATTTATATATATATGTAGGTGTCCAGGCACCGGATCGGAGCTATGAGCGTTGGGTTAAACTCCCTTTTTGTCAAACCAATCACTGTGCCTCACTGCGAAGTTCCATGTACTGCCAAGCTAAGGTTGCTGTGGGGTGTTTTAGATTCCCCCTTTCTGTTTTTGTTTGGTATAAACTATGTAGACTTGCACTGCACTGTTTATGGTAGGGATTTGGTCCCTAACCTGAATACCTGTATATGATGTATGTACATACTGTTTTGCTTCTGACTGTGAATATGTTTAAAAAGTCTTTTTGCATGCAGACCGTCACAGCTCATTGGACATCTTTTATTACTGTTTGGCTTCCGCCAAATTTCGAACTCAGTATTCTTGTTTATCATAAGCAGGCCTTCGGTAATCATCGAATTATTGGCCGATTACGGTGCTAAACCCATAGGGGCGGGTTTGGGTCGTGACAGATTTGCAATAAACATGAAGTAAAATTTTTTGATTTAAAATATTATTTTGAAATTTACTAATACATAAAACAGTAGATAAAATTTCTTGTTTAATAGTACTATAATTCTTTTGTGCTTTATTCCAAACACCAGAATGATAATGAACAATTTGTTTAGATGATTGAAGAGTAATTTTCTGGAGAATGATGTCACCATAACCAATATCAGAGGCATCAGTTTGAATAATTTTGAATGAATTTTCAGTAGGAATACCAAGACAAGGGAGAGACTTGACATATTATTTAACCTGTTTAACAATAGCAGTATGAGTAGAAGACCAAGGAGGAGGATTGTCTTTTAACTGATCAAACAGAGGTTGACAAGTTTTCCTAAGGTCTTTGTAAAATTCAGCAATATAATTCACTGATCCTAAAAAACGTTGTAGTTGAGTTTTTTATAAGATTTCATCAGGAAATTTAGACGCAAATTCAATGGAACGACTAATAGGTAAAATAGTATTCTGGTGAATATCATAACCTAAAAATCTAATTTTGGTTTGGAACAATTTAATCTTGGGAGCAGAAATGACTAGACCATGACTTTTAATGGTATAAAAGAATGCAGTAAGATGTTTCCACTGTTCACTAATTGATTTTGAAAAAATAAGAATATCATCTATATAAACTATGGAAAAATGACTAAATGGATTAAAAATATCATTCATTATATGTTGAAATTCACTAGGAGCATTTTTTAACCAAAATGGCATGACATTTCATTCATAGTGACCAAAAGGTGTAGTAAAAGCAGTTTTATATCTTTCTTTAGGATGAATTTGTATTTGCCAAAAACTACTTTTTAAATCAAATTTACTAAAAATAACAACTTGACTAAGTCTTTTAATCAAATCTTTTTTATTAGGAATAGAATATCGAATCAATTCTAAAACTTTATTTAATGGTTTATAATTGATGACTAAGCGAGGGAAACCTCGTTCTAATTCAACATTTTTATTCACATAAAAAGCGGGACATGACCAAGGTGATTTACTTGGACTAATTATTCGATAATTCATGATTCATTTGAATAGGTCTAGATTTAGTAGGAATTTGATTTTCATGAAAATTCTTAATATATGGTAATGTGACTACATGTTTTTTCCTATGCCAAAATGCAGTAGGTAAAGTAGAACAAACAGTAGTTTCTAATTTTAATTTAAATTCATTAATTTGAGAAATAATAACTGGATTAGTTAATTATTGATCAATTCTTTTGTAATTAATTTCTTCTTTAAGATATCTTAGATGACGAGTTAATCGATTAATCGTTTGAGAAATAGAACAATCTTTTAATTGATTTAATTCTAATATTTCAGGAGGAGATAAGAATTTAAAAGTAATAGGTTGACCTAAAACATGAGTAGTTATTCCTTCACTAGAAGTGGTAAATAGGTATAGTAAAAATATAAATAGTGTTCCTAAAATAACTTTATCAGTCATATTTTTAACCAAAACAAAGGAAGTTTTAAAGCAAACATTATTTTGACATATATGAACTTTAGGTATTTTATATTTAATATGCATTTTACTACCATTAGCAGAAGTTAATTTTTTATGACATTTTTCATAATATTTAGTAGGGAGTAATCCTTCTTGAATACAATTAAGATCGGCACCAGTATCAATTAAAGCGATAACATCTAATTCAAAATTATTAATAACTATTTTAATTTTAGAATACCATTTTTGACTATGGATTTTATTAAGGAGATTTAATCTATTATCTTCATGATTATGAGATTGAAATTGATGTGATCGATTATCAAATAAAAGATTATCAGGGTTAGTAGGTTCATCAGATTCATGTTCAGATTCATTAGGAGAAACATTATTGGTTTGGAAATTATCTAAATTTTTATTAAGTTTTAATGTAATAATTTCATCTTCTAAATGTTAATCTTTATTTTGTAAATCTTTAATGGTTTGTTTAATCTGATTAATTTCTTGTTGTAACTCTTGTAAGGTAACTTCTTTGTGTTTATTTTTAAATCTTTCTAAGGTTTTAGATAGACTAATAATAGGCTTGTCAAACTTAGGTTTATGATTAGTATTGATTAACAAAGATTTTAATTTGTCAGTATATTTCTTTTTTAATTCAGAATCTTCAAGTCTACTAATTAATTCAATAAGAGCACTTTCTTTTTGATTTTGTTTAGTAAGAACATTAATTTGTTTAACAACTTTACAACAAACATCATTACATCCTAATTCTATATTATTATTAGAATCTTCACTAGGTGAATTGTAATTAGATGAAGTATTAGAATTATTAGAAGATGAATTACTAACAGATTGATTTAATTGAAAGATTTCAAATAATTGATTTTTTGATTCATCATTAATTTGAAGTTGATTAACTTTATCTTTTAATTTTTGTTTTTCTTTACATTTCTTTTCATTTATTAGAATAATGACCTATTCCCTCTATTTCATCTCATAAACAGAAAATTAAACACTACAAATCCCTGATTAAGCATACTGCTCATCGCCTTGTCTTTCTCAAAGCAACCCATTTACCTACTAAAAGAGCCCAGTACATACAATTTTATCGGATTAAAGTTCAGAAACAACAACTTGCTCATTATATTAACTGTTTATATGAACATACTGATCAATTAGATATCCTCAGTGGATGCTAATTTATCTCCTCTATTTCACAGATGTCTCGTCCACGGCCTTCTTCCAAAGCCTTGGTCCCATCTAGTCAACCGTTTGTTCCTCCTCCATTGGAGTTAGTCACCAAATACCGTCCTGCTGAATTGGTTAACCGTTACCAAATTCTTGGTAACATTCCTAAACCTAGTTATACATCTGCTTTGGCTACTGATCCTTTTGCTTCATCTAGTCAAGCAGTTACTCCATACCCTCCTAATCTCATTAAATCAGCTCAATCTGATTATGTTAAATCCACCACTACTAATCTCTTTTTCAAAGAACCTAGTTATCCAAAGAGTCATACTGTTCATGATCTGGTTAAATCTTATTTTCCTCCTGGATGTTATTTTATTCCTCTCCATCCAGAAAAAACAATTACTTTCTACAAAGACATCTTATTCAACCATCAGTCAATTGTGATTAAACTCATTTACGATCGCACTTACACAAGTAAAATTGTGTACCATTCACTTTATATTCACAACTTTGTTTCTCTGGTTGATTGGGGTTCTCCTTATCAACTACGAGATCTGCCTGGTCATTCAATTCAATACAATTACTATGATTACATTGATGCTTGGTTCAAAGTTCTCTTGTATCAAAATGAGTCAAACAGTCACTCTTGGTTTCTTCAATTTGGTCAAAAGTTCAAATTCGAATTACCTACCTGGTTTCTGCGATGGTGGACTCAGTATGGCGTCATTTCAGAAATCTTCCCATCAGTCATTATGGATCAAGTCAACTATTTTTTCACTGTTTTCTCATTCACTCCTCAGCAAAGGAAATTTCCTATGTTACTTATTTTTATATCCAAATACAAAATCCATTGGATATTCAAATAGCAATATGGTATTTCTGATGATGTTATTTACCGGCAACACATGGTTAAATGGTGGGATAATTTCAAGATTCTACGAATTGTTGAAATTGTTCAAACTGAATTCCCAATCAACATTCATGCCCCTACACCTGCCATGATTAAAGCTCAGTAGAACCCACCTGCTCCATTAACACAAGGAAGCCAACTTCCTTCAGTCAATCTTGGAAGCCCATCATCCAGTTCTTTCAAATCCAAGTCATCCAAATCAAAGATTAAATCCAAGTCAGTAAAGCCCAGTATTGACCAGCCCAAGTCAAAGGATAAGTCCAAATAAAAGGTTAAGCCCAAGTCCAAGTCATCCAAAAATGAGCTCCTCAAAATGGCTCGTCTCCTCATGGCCCAAGCCAAGTCAGACTCGAATAACAGTAGTTCAGAAGATGGTTCAGACAGTTCAAACTCTTCTGAAGGTTCAACTATTCAAAATCCATATGAACCTGAGTTCCAAGATGCTTAGGACCCATATGCTTAATTCAGTCATTGGATTCTATATAGCTATAATTATCAGCTTCAATCAATACTCGTCTTTTGAGAAAAGCTGCTGATATATATATATATATATCTATATTGATTCCCTCGGTCACATGCCTCCAAGCAATGAATAGTAAAAAAGTCAACTTTACTGTTCACTATTCATCAAAAAGTCAACATTATTATTCATCATTCATCATGATTCATCCCACTGACAAATTCAGCACAGTAAAAGGCAGCTATCAACTTTAGTTACTCACTGAAAGCAGCAGACAGTCCCCATGTGCTCCTGATGCTCCTTTCAAGTCAGATTATTCACTCACAAAGCTAACAGTAGTCACTCACAAGGTTAACAGTAGTCTCTTTTGATTATAAAAGGGTCTCTTCAGTCAGGAATAAAAGAGAGTTAGAAAAATTGAGAGCCTTCCTTTCTCAAGAAAATAGTTTTCTCTGTAATTTTATATTTTTCGAAAATTGTTTTCAGTTTACAAATTATGTATTTTGAAGAACTGTTTGCTTCATTCCAGTAAACAATTATAAGTTTTATTAATGTTTATTTGAAGTTATTGTTAAACTGTTTACTATTTTCCATTTATTATTATTATTTTAGTGCTACTTCCTGCTTCCGCTCCCTTTGTATCCGTTTATTATTATTATTTTAGTGCTAATAAATTAATAAATTAAATTAAAGTATTAATATATTAAATATTAATAAATTAGTATTAATACATTAATTAATATTAATTGATACTAATTAATAACAATTGTTGTTTATTAATATTAATTGATACTAAAAATGAAAATAATAATAATAATAATAAATCCATTGATTGACACTAATAATAATAATTTTACTAATTTTACTAAGAATAATAATAATATGAAAAATAATAATAATTAATGGACAATTGATGATAATTTTAATAATTGATGAACAAATTAATAATAATAATAATAATAATAATAATAATTGATACTAATTTTAATAATTGATGAGCAGTTGATAATTTTTATACTAAAATTACAATTAATAATAATAATAAAGAAAAGAAATATAGATATAAATAATAAAAATGAATATATGAAAATAATATGTACTGAAATCACAACATTAATATAAATTAGAACATAAATATTAATTTTAATTAATTAATAAATCTAAAACAATTAACAAAGAAAGTAGAGAAGAAAAAAAAAATAAAAAAAAGAAAAGAAAATAAGGTGACAAAGAAAAAAAAATAAAATAAAATGAAAAAGAAAAAAAAATGTATTATAAATGAAATCACAAATTTTATATCTTATAAGGGCAAAAACGACAATTACACAGCAAAAAGTTATTTTACAGCTTATTTATCAAACACTACTCTGCTGCTTAAATTTAGAATCCCATAGCTGCACCAAACAGGTTACCAGCTTATGTTCATAGCTATAAGTTATAATCTATTAAGTTATAATCTATAATCACTTTCTCACAGCTCTACCAAACGCCCCTATATATATTTTTGGGTCTGGGCCAGAATATATGTATATTTGGATTGGGCCTCTTGACACCTTATGCTAGAAGGTTATTATAAGATTGGGTTGTGTCCAATTTGTTAGTTGGTTCAGCCCAAATAATGGTTTATAGCCTCTTCTTTTAAAAGATTTGTTTGGTTTGTTTTTCAGGAAAATTTTTGAGAAAAATTCTCTACAAATAAATTTTCAAGAGTAATCAAACCAAATAAATTTTTTCAAAAAAAATCTCAAAATTTTGTTTAGTTACCTACTTTTCAAAATCACACTCTCTCTCATACACATCAAATCAATTACTTTTTTTAAAATTTTCTCCTCAAAGCAATTTTTCAAAACCATTTCTAAAAAAAGGCAAACTAAATAAGTTTTCGTACATTTTATCTAAAAAACTACTCTACAAACACAAACCAAACAAGGCCTTTATTTTTATTTTTTGGTTCAAAAAAACAAAAAAAAGGAGCAATGTTTCATACCATGGAATAAATAATGCCGAAATATTTGCTATATATCCATCTATACATTAATATTTTCAATTTGTTGTAAAATCATCAATCAAGAAATTTTATAAAATTCAATAAATTTCTCAAATTTATCTATAATGAATTTTTTTTGCCCATGGGCTCTCTATCACACACATTTGGGCCTTATTTTTGGGCTAGTTCTAAACTAGTTACAACATCTCTAGTCCAAGCTTTGGCCCGAGATAAATATGAGCCCATATCTAAAAAATCGTCTACTCTAAGTTAAGAGTTGAGATTCAATCTCCCATTTAAAATGAAACAACATAGAAGAGAAGACTCATCAGTTTCACTGTAGGACCCACTTTTCATGAACCTACACTATTGTCAGGATTTTATAAAACTTCCCCCTAGTGGGGTGACCTCACCACCGCCACTATTTTTTGATTGGTCTATAATTTTTTCTTTTATTTTCTTTCACTTGTAACCCCTCACATAGAGGTGGAGGTGTTGAGATCACCCCCACTGGAGGTCCTACCATTGTTATTTTGTTAACATATGCTTAACGCATGTTAAGAAAACATTAAAGGAATATATTTATATCAACTTGTATAGAAAATAGTATAACATAAAATGTTATCTTAATTAATTTTTTTATATTTATAATAAGAGTAAAACACCTTTTTTGCTAGGGATAAGCGCGGGTCGGTTGCGGTTATGAAACTTCTAATCCGTCATTCGTCTGCTAGATTGGTAGATTGGAGAATTCAATCCGTATTCGTCCGCCAATCCGACGGATGTGGATTGAGCGGATTGGCGGATTGACGGATGGGTACGAATCGGTTTGGCGGTTTAAAATTTTATAAATTTTCAATATAATTCAACTTGTGCACTTTCTAAAAAAAAAATAATTACAGTTAATGACTTAATAGAGTATTACAATCACTACATGCCTTATCCAAAGAAAGAAAATTTAAAACTTTATGCATATATTACCATCACAGTATGTCTTATCCACATAAAGTATTATAATATGTGATTCTTAAAATATAAAAAAAATTCAAACTACCAAAATTATAAACAGAGCAGTAGTAGAGATTGTATGTCTCTGTATTGTTACATCTATATCTGTTTTTAAAAACAAAAATCAACCAGCATATATAATCTTTTTTATTTATTATTTTTAGAGTTAGATTTAAAAATTAAAATATTTAGATAAATAATACATTTAATTTTTTCAATTCAAAAAATATATTTAAGTTGAAAATTCTTTTTCAATATAATATATTCAACAGAATATTTCAATTCTTTTTCAATTGAAAACATAAATAGAATATATAAACAAATTAAAAACACAAAATCTTACAAATTACTAGGGGTGCTCAGCGATTTGGCGGTTCGGTTGAGGCCAAATGAATCTCAAATCCGCCATCCGTCCAAAACTTTCAATCCGCAACCGTCCATTCATCATCATACATCCGTCCAAAATGCGGCGGATCGATTCGGTTCAGTCGGTTTGGACGGATCGGTATATCCGCTGCTCACCCTACTTTTTACTTTGCACTTTTTTGCTCCCTTATTTTTATATGCCGATTCACTTTTTCTTTAAATTTGATATTTTATATTATTTTAGTTTGGTGAAAAAAAATTAGAAAAACAATTTTCAGGAAATTTTACTTTCTTATTTTTCTTAATTTTTTTGTTTTTACTGAAATTTTTTTAATATTTTAAGCAATTCTTTAAATTTTTAGACACACCTAACATAAATACACTCAAAAAGTAAATTTTTTTGTGAAAAAATCTTTAAAAAAATTCACTAAATACCAAAAATATAAAAAAAAATATGAAAATTCAATACATTTTTCGTGTTTTTGTGTATTTATTAGTTTTTTAAAATATTTTTTCACAAATATTTTACTTTTTAGACACATCTAAGTAAGATGCATCTAAAAAAGTAAAAAAATACTTGAAATTTTAAAAATATTCATTAAAAATAAAAAAATACGAAAAACAAAAAAATCAACTTTCAAAAAACTTAATTCAAAAAACTCAAACCAAACACACTAATTATTTTCATGACTTTTTAACATAAAATAAAATTTAAAAATTCACATATATATTAATATTTAATTTTGTCAAAATAATTTATATATATATATATATATATTTAAAAATAAACTAAATTTTAAAAATTAAATTACAAATATCTAAAATTTCTAAAATTATATAGGCAAATTACAAACACCCCCTTGAGATTTGGTAAAAATACAGATTCCCTCCTGAGATTTAAGAAATTACAAATTGCCCCCTGAAGGTCAAATTTGCATAACAAATTAGGGGGGAATCTGTATAAAAATAAAAACCTCAGAGAGAAATTTGTTATGAAAATATAAACCTCAAGGGGCGGGATGGAATTTCTCAAACCTCAGAAAAGAATCTGTACTTTCACCAAACCTCGAGGGGGGTGTTTGTAATTTGCCCAATTATTATAATGTCAAGATTTGTTGACGTGCATACAAAATTATTCAAAATAGAGATACGAGATCTCAGTTGTAGAAGCTCCAGAAGACATTATGGAGTTGATATAATTGCATATAGTGGTAATATGTGCCATGCATGAATAAGTAACAAAAGATGGTAAATAATATTAAATATGTTAAAAATTAATAATTAAATATTATGATATTAATTTGAATAATATTATATGCATTAATTAGTGTACTAATTGATGATGTGACATAATTTAAGAAGTTTTTGGTATTGGTAATGTGATTAATGAGTAAGGTTAATAATAATGTCATAACTAGTGTTGGTATATTAGTTAGTACACTAATTGGTGCATGTAGCACCACCGTATTAATTTAGATAGGTACTTGGGGGGTAGTTGATAACATAATTCAGCACTTAAAACTGAATTGATTAAATGATAATCAATTTAGTCCATTTGATAACCATCATTGATATCACTTAAAAATTTAAGTGTTTCTTAAAATATAAGCTAAAACTTAAGAAAATTTGAAATCATATAAAACTTACTTAATTCTGTCTGAATTTATAAATATTAAACATAAGTATCAATATATACTGTTATAAATTTACTATCACCATTGCTACCACTACCGTTACCATCACCGCTACCACCACCACCACCACCATCACCACCATCACAACCATTACCATCATGCCACCGTTACTATTACCATCACCATCATCACTACAGCTACCACCACGCCACATCCATCGCCACCACTATCATTACCGCCATCATTATGCCACCGCTACTACCACCACCATGCCACCGCCACCATTACCACCGCTACCGCCACCACTGCTACTATCACCTTCATCACCATTGTTATTAATGCCATAAACACCACAACTATTTACCATCACTACCATCGTCACTACCACTACCACCACCACCACCGCTGCCACCACCATCACCACTGCCACCATTACCACTGTCGCCGCCGCCACCACTACTACCATCACCTTCATCACCATTGTTATTAATGCCATAAACACCACCATTATTTACTATCATTACCATCGCTACCACGACCACGACCGCCACCACCATGCGCCTACCACCACCACCACAATATAAAAGTTAAAATATATAATTTGAAAATAATAAATTTCAAATTTAATTTTATACATATCAAACAACTTATTTTTAATTAAGCACTTAAATTTTTATCAAATAGCTTTTCAACTTTAAAAATTAAGTATTCAATTTTTAATATTTAATTTTTAATTTTCAATTTTCAGTTTTTAACTTTATCAAATAGTATATTAAATAATAGATTTGATTGAACTCAACTAAAAATGAAGAGAAAGAGTGAAATTCCATAAATATAAGATAAAAATAAAAGTAAATTAAATTTGAATTTGAAGATAAACTATAAGATTATAGAAAGTGAAAATAAGACAAATCCTAAAAAAAAAAAAAAAAAAAACTTAATTGAAAATCAAGAGTAAGAGTAGATCCTGTAAATATAAGATAATGATTAAAAAAAATCAAGTGTAAATTTGAAGATAAAATATAAGAATATAGAAAGAGAAACTTAGATGAATCCTAGAAAAACGAGATGGAGGAAAATTTAGTACACATCAAATGAAGATTGGAAAAACAATTAAGATAAGATAAGAAAATAAGATAAGATAAACTTGATAAACAAAATCTAATAGAACTCTAATAATAGAAGAACTAGAGAGAGTAGTAGTTTAAAAATTAGATAAGAGTAAAATGTCACCTATAATTTTTTAAAATTTGTAAAAAAGATAAAAACTCAAAAATAAGAACTATAGAAAGTTAAAAATAAGAGTTAAATGCCATCTATAATTTTTTAAAATATTAATTTTGTGTAGTTAAAAAATAAGCATTTATGTTATCTTGTTATACAAATTTTAACTCTATTTTGTGTCCACTACCTATAATTTTTAATAGTTTTTGTATTCTATAGCAATTTAATTGCAAAAAAATAAAAAATAAAAAATAAAAAATAAAAAATTCAAGGATCACCTTTTATTTTTTAAAATTTGTTTTGTGTGCATAACCTATAAATTTCAACTACTTTTGCATTTTGAAGCTACTAAAAAAAATAAAAATTAGCACCACTTTTTTTTTTTTTTTTTTTTAACATCTTAGTTTTATTTTTATTTTATGTTATATGATAATATAATCATTTATTTTAAATAATGAAGTCTTAACCATAGAACGCGCATAACATGAATATTTCTCTAACAGTGACACGTGAATATAAAACTTAACAATCATAGATAAAAATTTATTGCCTATGATTTTTGTCTAAACACATAAAACATATTTATTTAAATTAAGTTTTAAAATTTTGATTATTAATATGTAATGTGTTTATAATTTCAAGACAAACATAGTTAAATAATAATTTTATTTATAAGAAATTAACCAAACTTTTATTGAAGTATTCATATATTGAATTTAATTTGTTTAAAATTACATGACATTCAATAATGTAATTGAATTAACATTTAAATAATAATTAAGTGAAAAACATGTATATTGAGTTTTTGTTTTTTGAATGGATCCAAATGACCTTGTCTACAATTGGTTTTCGTTATATATATATATATACTAGCGTATGTCCGTGCCTGAAAGCACGGTGTAAATAATGTCGGGATTAAAATATAATTGTAATATATACGTAATATGTTTAAATTATGGAGTCTGTAGCATTTTTTGATAAAGATATTATTTTTCTTAAAGAATTTATAACCAATTTACTTTTACCACAGGCTCTACAGAACTTAAATAAAATAACAACTTCCCCTAGTGTATGCCCCGTGCCTTTATGTGATGACCGGCCTTCTTTTTCGTTTTCTTCTCTTTTTCGCTTCGTTCAATTTTTATTTTCGTTGGATTGAAATGTACGTAATTGGTTTCTTGGTGCTGATTTCTTTCGGCATTGTATTTTGATTGTTCCGGAGGGTGTGCGGGTGAGTCTTGAGTGCCGGGAGTGAAACAAAATTTTGGGTGGCTGGGCTTGGGCCGCACGTGTGGGGCCTTAGGCCGCACGTGCGGGGCTGGGCCGCTCGAGCGGTGGAGGCTGAACCACCCGGGCAAGCTTACTGAAATCAACGCACGAGCGGGAGGAATTGGGCCACTCGAGCGGTGGAGATGGGCTGCTCGAGCGGAGGGGGAGGCCGTATGAGCGGGCCTGGGCAGTCTGAAAAACTCCGTTTTTATATCTTTTGGACCCGAATGTATCTGATATTTTGTTCATCTCTCTTTCACTCTAAAACCTATTTTTTTCCCCATTCTTTCTAGAAAACCCCCTCAATCATCTAACACACTTAGATCCTTGCAAATCTTGGGTCAAGATCTCCACTATCTATCTCCAAATCTTGAAGATCTAAGGTTGGGGCTTCACTTGGGTGATGGAAATCCGAGATTCTCTCTCACTCTAGGAGCTAGGGTTTCACCTTTTCTTCATCAAACATTGAGGTAGGGATATTCTTGAGTTATGTATACATGTTTTGTAAGTTAAATGTTGATTTTGTGTTTCTGTTGAATTTGTTTTGAGAGTTTTGGTTTTGGTTCAAAGATGATGAGATTTCTCAAATGAGGGTTTAAATGTTTCTAAGTTGATCCTTGTGACTTCTTATTTATTGTTTAAAAAGGATGATTTTGATGATGCTTTCATCATAAAGTGAAGAAATGTTGAGTTTTAGATAAAAACCCTAGAAATTGGGGATTTTACAAAATAATGAAAATGTCTTTGAAATTATTTACTTTCTTGTGTTAAGAAGATGTATGAGAGAAAGTTTCACCAAATGTTTATCATAATAACAACATACTTGACACATGGGATATGAGATGGTATTTTAACATTGTTGCTAACACTTGAACTTGTAATGAGGTAAGATGATAATTGTTGAGCACCATGGGTAGTGAAAATTGAAATCTTGAAGGATGATGTTTGAAAATTTCATATAATCTTGTAATGTTTTAAGATGGTAAGTTGTTGAGTGCCAATGATGATGTGAAATGCTTAATTATAATGTAATGGGGAAATGAAATGAGAGATGATATGTTGGCCATGTTGAAAGGTTTGGTCATGATGGGTTGGTGTTGAGAACTTGTGGTGATATGTTGAAGACACATGATTATTTGTGCAATGAGAAACGTATTTGTGAAAGTGGAAAGATATTTGTTTATTATTAATGTTATGAGATATTAATTATTGCATCTTATTTCCAGTTGAGTTTATATCATCAATGTGCATGAAGTGAATTATTACCATTGTTGCATTCTTATCATGCTTACTTGAGAAAGGTTATATTACCACGAGAGCTAATAGAAATGTGTATGGGGTAAATACGTTGGTAAGTCCGAATATGGGGTGTAAATGCATTTGATAAGTTGGCCTGAGTGTCCAGGGTGAAAGACCCGAAAGCCGCGTGGATAGGTGTCGAGCCTTTCGGTTAGTATCGATAAAAATGACAGTTTGGTAGTGTTCGTAGAGACTACTTACAGACACCAGCCTAGAGATTACCAGTGTCGTATTTATCGCTCCCATTGAATTAATATTGGAAGTTTGAAATTGATGAGATTACAAGCTAATATTGAAAACAAGGTGATTTTGAGAAAGTGCATTAAAATGAATATTTTCCTCATTTATCAACTTTGGCATGGCATTGCATTTACGTTTATTTTATGTTGAGGATAATGCATAACTGTATATACTTTATGAGAATTCTCTACTGGGCTTTATGCTCACCCTTATGGGATTTGGTGTAGGTAAAGATGTGGTGATCCCGCCGAGTTGATGGCATGGACGTGATTGTGAAGAGTATTTTGCTTTTGTATTTTGGTGTAAAATTTTGTAAAGCCAAGGGCTAATGTGTATGGGTCTGAGAAACCATTTTGTGTAACTGGGCTATTGCCTTGGAACTTGTAAGCCCTTGAGGGCCTTATTCGTTATGATTTAATGATTTCTCTTCCATGCTATTGATTCATGTACTAGTGTATAAATAAATGTATAATGGCATGTGAGAATACCTTGGTAAGCATTTGGAACTATGTAAATGATTTTGGTTTATATCTCATTTTGGAAGTGGGTTGACATAATAGTTATTCGGGATTATTTTCAGGGCGTGACACTTTAGGCACGGTGTAAATAATAATGAAATCAAAATGTAATTAAATATAATTTACTTAATTTGTTACTAAAAATTTAATAGAACAAATTTTATTTTTTTTCATGACATTAGGTTTCTCAATAAACATATGTTAAGTATCTGAATAACTAAAGCTACTTGATATATTTTTTTTAATAAAAAAATAAATTATTAATATAAAAATAATTATTTAAACAATCATGTGCAATGAACAATCCTGTACAATTATTTAAACAATCCTGTGCAATTATTTAACTAAAGCTACTTTTTCGTTTCTTCTTCTACTTCTTTGTGCTTTTATTCTTTTTTGGGTAGAGCTCTCTCTCTCTCTCTCTTCTACGTCTCTCTCTTTCTATTTGAATTCCATTGTTGAAAATTTATTAAAACACATTAAAAAGCGTTGGTTTGTAAACATCTCAAATAATTATTTGGAACTATATAAACTTGGTGAAGCATGATCTAAAATAAAATAAATGCTTAGAAAGCTATTAACCTTGGTAAATAACCATATAGAAAAATTTAGAAAGGAAGGTGGCTCATATCAGCCATCCAAACATCCACAGCTGGGTCTCCTCCCATGCGCATGAGCTTTCATCGTCACTTAGCTCTGTGTCACCGCAAGAAGTACCTCCCATGGGTCCAGATCAGCGCTTCATTCATTGTAATAAGTGCCAAACTTGAATGGAATTTAGCATCAGTAACCTTACAAAACTAAAACTGATTAATCAAAGGTTTGAATCATTAACATGTCAATACGCTGCATGGAAAATAAGGCTGCCATTTTGTATGATGGAAACATATAGGATAACTTTACAGAGAGGCACATAAAACCTACATTGATCACATGCAAAAAATATAATCTAGTACCAAGGTAATGGAAGATTCCCCTAAAACCAGGCACATAAAACCTACATTGTTCACACAGCAAAAGATATAGACTACGTTCCAATACCAATGTAATGGAAGATTCCCCTAAAAGGTGAGATAAGCATAAAAGCACCATTTCAATGTACCCATAATGTGGCTAGCTAGCGCTCAAAAACAAAAGCATGGCGTCATCATTCATTCATTTAATGAAAGAAGATCGCTTAAAAATTCAAGACCATAACTTCCCAATGACAACCAATATGCTTCATTTTAACAGAGGCAAATTCCTCAAGTATTGCACTATGAATAATAAAGTTCAAGGTATATTTTCTCACCCAAAAAAATAAAAATAAATTTAAGCTATTGTTTGGTTGGGATTTAAGATGCAGTTATAATCTAATAAACAAATTGAGTAAGAGAGTGTTTGATAACTCAATTCCACACATTAAAGTCTCTTTGATAATCACAATTCACATCACTTCAAATTTTAACAACCTATTAAAAAAAAAACTAAAATTTTAAGCCAAAAATTTCTTACTTAATGTTGAATGCTAAATTTTTAATTGTTTATGCTTATATTATCGTTAAAGTGTATCATCACCACCATTGTCACTCTACATTACTGCCACTATTTCTGCCACCACATTGCCGCCGCCACTACCACCACCATCATCACCCTACCTTACCATTATCGTACTACCACACAATAGCCATCACCGCTGTCACCACTACCACATCAACATTGTCATTACGTTGCCTCTCAAATACCATGCCAATGCCACTGACATCACCACTACTGTCATGTCACTACTGCCACCATTTCTGTCATCACAATTGTCATCACTAAGTCTACCCAGCACATTGCCACCGCCGCCATGTTGCTACCAACCCAACATGTAAACAAAAAAATATATATAGAAAATAAATTTCAAACTCACCTTCTAATATGCATATCAAATAGCTTGATTAAATTCAACACTGAAAACTTTTTGTACACACTTTGAATATTATTTCAAATTAAAAAAATTCATTTTCCATATTTCAATTTGATCAACACCACCAAATTCTGGTGCCTAAAATTATATGAACAATTAAATAAGCATAATCTATTGACCTCACAGTAATCAGTGAAAAGATATAAAACAGAGCTAACTAACCAGCACTTCCGGTAAAGCCAGATACAAATTCACGCCTTTTATCCTTGTCAGATACATACTCACGTTGCCACAACAATCAACAAATGAAAGAATAATCCTAGCATTTCAATCAATCAAACATTGATAAAACAATGAAATATCATAGAGAGAAATAGAGAGAGAGGACCTGATGATAATCTCCAAAAGAGAAGCAACGTTGTTGGAATTGCAGCAAGGGAAATTCAACCTAAACAAACCCAGCCAAAAACAAAACCAACTGCCAAGGGTGGGTATATGATTTAAAACAGAACACATGAAGCAAAGCTAGTCATGATAAAAGAAAACCCCTCTCAGTTGTTCTCTGTGAGATTGTCTCTTCAGTCTCTATACTATGTTTCTAGATAGAGAAAATGGAAATGGCTCAGTGAACTCATTTGGTAGAATGTTTTGTTCTTAAAACACAACATAGTCAAATGAGATCATATACAAATTTATATGGGAATCCAATTGCATTAAACAAAATCTAGCTATCTAAATGCTATTCACAATGGAACAAAAATTAGAGCACACAAACACAATAAATAAAGGAATAAATAAATTCAATAACAGAGACTAAAAAAAAAAAATACAACAAAGAGTAATCAAGGTAATCTGAAAAAATATGTACTCAATAATAGAGGAGAGGGACTAAAAATTTAAGAAATTCCAAACCAATATCAAGGACTCACAGATGTCAATGAATGTGAGAATAAGGATTGCTTGATCATAGAAGATAGCTTCCAAGGACTTACAGATGTCAATTAACATGAGTTATTGAAAGCATTATACATATCTATACAATATCTATTTCCTTTAATATATGTACTCACAGATGTCTTGGCCTTTTGTTCAATCAGGTCTGTGATTTCGGTCTCAGAGAAAAGAAAACCAGTTAAATCTGAATAAACAGTTTATATAACAAAAAAATTTGAGAAATTCCAAACCAATATTAGTCCATTACCATCACCGATGAACTTGAACAACTGCAAGTGTACAGATCTTTGTTTGACAGAAGATTCTCTGAGGCGGCGGTGGTGAAATCATCGGTTGTCTTTATGCTTTTCTAGAGGAGGAGTGTGTGAGAGCTATGGATCTCACGACCGGCGGTGGTGGTGGATCTAGATCTAAAAGTGACGACACCGAAACAGCGGCACCATCGAGCGATCAGAGAGAGATGTATCGGTGGGAAGTAAGGCTGTTGATCTAGATCTAGAAGCAACGGCACCAAAACAGTAGCACAATCAACTGGTCGGAGAGAGATGTTCCGGTGGGAAGTAAGGCTGAGAGAGAGAGAGAGAGAGAGAGAGAGAGAGAGAGAGAGAGAGATGAGCGTAGTGGGTGAGTGTGATTTGAAGTGAGGTGATTGCAAAGTTTTAGGTATTTTTGAAGTGTGGCTCTTGAGCGAGAAGTTGAGATAGAGTGAGAAAGAAGGTTATCATCTCTGCCGTTCATTCTCAAGTAGAAATAAATCCTAACCGTTCAAATGTCCTAATAGAACAAATGTGTGTAACATAAATTCAAAAACCCTTCTCCCTTATTATATATATATATATAAAGAGTATTATGAGTTGAAAACAAAGTAGTATATTTGTATATTTATTAAGGATTTTGAGATCCAATCTTGTGCTTCAAATGTTCCTTTGTGCAGAGAATTTTTTACTATAAAAGAGAAACTTATTATTTAAAAACTTAATCATACTTAATTAGTGTACTCACTACATATATGCAAAAAAATAAATTTAAACTCATGAAGATCTCAAATAAAAAAATAAGAACATAAGCAAAAATATTTTAGAGCTACTACATAATTAAGTTTAGTTATATCCGGATTTAAATTGAGTGCTCTCCTTATATATTACAGCAAAATCGAACACATAAATTAATATAATTGAAGAACATAATATAATTGAAGAACAAAATATAATAAAAAATAAATGAGATTGAATACAAACTTCTTTCAAACTCATGATTGATATGTTCCAAAGACTCTTCTTGATTGGTATAATTTTTCTTTAAAAAAATGGGTGAACTCCAACTGCATCGCAAAACATCACTCTTTGGGTCCGTTTGTTTTCAGAGGTAGATTAAGTGGGATTGTCAGTGAGAAGATTATTAGTGAGGGGACTGTTAGTGAGGGGACTAAGAAATTTGTGTTTGTTTGATAACCAGTGGACTAGCAATAATTCTTATTGTTTTGATAGATAAAAGTGGGATTAACTAGTAAAATTTCATAAATACCCTTGTTACATTATTATGAAATTTGAAAATTGTTAGTGAGTGGATTATAAAAAATTGTGTTTGTTTAGGATATATTTTAATATTAAAAATTATGTTTTATAAAAATATTATTAGGGGAAATTATTTTTATAAAACATAATTATATTAAATTATTTTTATAAAACATATTTATGTAATAATCAGAGAACCAAAAGAAAACAAATCCAGCCCATGGTTTTCCAAACCAGTTCATGGTTTTAAACAGTGTGTATTGAAAGATTTTATTCACTTATTGGTTCATTCATCATTACTTTGCCTTCTCTGTTAAAAAAAAAAAAAAACAGAGCTTCGCTTTGCCTTCATCCATCAGCACCGCAATGATGACGATGACACTAATCTTCACCGCCAACGACGATGATGCCACGACGCCGATCATCACTGTCATTCATCGCAACGACGCCGATCTTCACCGTCAACGACGACGACGATGCAATGACGTCGATCATCACCATCATTCACAGCAATGACACTGATCTTCATCGTGTATGCCTTTTGATTTGTATTCTTTTGTTTGATTTAGTCAAAGATCGGAGCATCACTCTTCAATTTTACTGATCTAATTTGCAATTTGTCTACATTTTTGTTTTGATTGGTGAGAAAACTGAATGAAATATACATATATTCATATATATATATATATGATAAGAGAACAGAGAGAGAGAGAGAGAGAGAGAGAGAGAGAGAATAGAAGAGGGTAAACAAGTAAATTACTCTCATAATACCAACAAACTAATTTTCAATACCAAGTGTTGGGGCAGATTAACAATCCCAATATGCAAGGCCCATCTGAAGCTCTTCGGCTTATGAATCCATCCCTCAAATTTGCAAACAAACAGGAGGTATGTTCACTGTTCATCATTCATAGTTCACTCCGGACTGTGAAAGAGGAAAACAAACGGGGCCTTTGTATTGGTCTTTTAGCCCTTCGTTGTCATTGCTAATTTTTTCCTGTACGTTGTAGTTGTAAAATTTTAAAAGAATGAATAATAAATTTTGGAGGCATAAGCGCATCTACTACATTATTATAATTTCAACAACTAATTTAGATTATGAAGAAGAAAAATTAAATACACCAAATAAACTAAAACTAAAACAAACAATAACAAAAATCTGTAAAAGAAAAAATAGAGCAAAAAACATAATATGAGATTTCAAATATGTGTATCTTTTCACATCGAAAAATTCCTGCATAATTGGTTAAATCACCTGTTTAATTTCTTTGCACAGTTCTTCTGTCCTCGAATATTTTTGCCCAATTTCATATTATCATAGAAGTAAGTTTTTGAGATTTTTAGTTTAGTTTTTTTTTTTTTTTTTTGGAGTATGATTTAAATTTGATGAAGGAATTTGAAATAAAGTCAAACACATCTTTTATTTGTAAATATTTTGAAAAAATCCTATCCATTTGATATTATATATATCCATGCCCTAAGTAATTAAAAAGTAAAATAAAATATATAAAAAAGAAAAAAAAGAATAGGAAAAAAAATGAGAGAAAAATAGATGTGCCACCTAAGAAAGAGTTTAATGAGATATTAAGATTGAGAATTTGAAATTTTTTAAGAGATCACCGCATTTGGTTATATATATATATAGTATAGATAGATTGATATAGATTTAATATGTTTTATTAGAATAGAATTTGTTTAAGAGACAAAAATTCCTACTCATCAAAAAATGTGTTAAAAGTGTATTTTTTTTTATATATATATATAAATAAAATTGTATTGAAACGTGTAAAAAATATGTAACATTGTTTCTCTAACCACCAAATAAAAAAAAGGAAAAAGAAGTTGCAATAATGTGAAATTATGATATCTAAATATTAAGTATAACAGTGACATTACGTGATAGTATCACTAATTAATGATAAATCTCATATTACGGTATAGCTAGCGAGTTTAAGAATGAATTCAATCCAAATAATTTGTATATGTCTACTTAATTTCATTTGTCATTTTCTTTTTGGTTACAATTTGTTATTTTTTAGTAACTGATATCATATAAGATAGTGTTGTATATCTGATAGAAAAAAAAAAAAAAAAAAAAAATTTCAAATTAAACTTAGAGACTTCATCTTCTTTTCCATGTTCTGTGATCTAATGTTCTGCACGAAATCTACTTTATTTTGTACTATGTGTGCGTGAGAGAGAGAGAGAGAGGGGTCACGCGTGGTTTGCCAATAATTATACATCTTTCCTTGTACGAAGTGGTCCAAAATTGTTCTATTATGTGAATACGGTCCTATAATTGCCACAGTTTTTGTATAGAGTGAATGGAATTGGGACTATACGTATGTGGTTTACGTACAATGATGTAATGTAAGGTATCCCTTTTTCCTTCATTTATAGCTTTACAATGATGTAATGTAATTTACAATGACCTAGTTTTCTTGCATTTTATTCTTTCAAGGAGGTCTCAATTTATACAGAGTACAATGAGCTAAATGAAGAAATAAATCCTAAATTATAGCCTAAGAATATTCCGATGGATTGGCCGAATATTGCCAATATCTTTACAACTAAATGTGATCCTAAATTATGGTGGTCTAACAGTTATATCCATGTTTCCTTTGGCAACTTGTCAATTCTAGATTAGAAACAAACAACCCAAGCCATATAATTCTGAAAAATGGAAAGTAGTGAAATTATTACAAAAATAGGAAGCAATATATATATATATATATTACAAAAGGATGGAGTTAAAATTAATTGTGAAAAGGTGAAATCTAGATATGAAATGACAAAAATGCCACTCTTCTTTCATCTATGATCTCTCTCTCTCTCTCTTCTCAACCCCTTCTATAGCCAAAAATGCCTCATACACCCAGTAAACACTACACCCAGTGACACCCAGTGCCACGTGTCACTGGGTGATTGGCCTGAAATAAAAAAAAAAAAAAAAAGGAAAAGTTGACCAGTGGGGGAGCCCCACGTCACTGGGGGTCAACCCCCACTGGGTGTACCCAGCAAGGTTGCTTCTATAGCCTTGTTTGGTGCAGCTTAAAAGCTGCTTATTTTAGCTTTCAGCTTAATTTAAGCTATTTTGATGTGTTTGGTTTAGATTATAGCTTATTGCTTATAGTTTTTTGAAAGTCAGAAATCAGCTTATGTTCATAGTTATAAGCTATAAGCTGTTTA
This sequence comes from Camellia lanceoleosa, assembly GCA_025200525.1. Classification (NCBI taxonomy): domain Eukaryota; kingdom Viridiplantae; phylum Streptophyta; class Magnoliopsida; order Ericales; family Theaceae; genus Camellia; species Camellia lanceoleosa. The sequence continues at coordinate 155,555,177 of CM045769.1, read as the reverse complement.
GGTATAAGTTATGAGCACTTTCCCACAGCTCTACCAAATAGGGCCTATGCCATGATCTCTCTCTCTCTCTCTTCTTCTTCCCAGTTCCATTCCTGCAGGCCAATACCCTTCTCTACCCTTTCTAGTTGTAGTCCCTTGCAACCTATCTTTGCACCTTCCCTACCAGTACTACCACTAGAACACACCAACCCTTCTTCTTCCTCTTTCCACCCCTCAATCCATTGTATTCCTCCATTAACCCATTTTGTCTCCTTATTGCCATTATCATGACACTCTAACCTCCTTCTGAAACCCTAGATCTTTGAACTCTCTCTCTTTCTCTCTAAGATGTCCATTTTTCTATTGTTGCAATATTCTTCTCTCTTGTCGTGATGTTCTTCTCTCCCTTAAGCTATGCATTTGAGGTGGGAAAGAGATTGGGGGTGGGTGACTGAGGTAAGGAAATGCATGGGGTGTGACGTGAGAAGGTATGGAAAAAGGAACAATAATATTAAGAATCATGAAAAAATATCATGAAAGATTTTCTACATTTAGATTACATATACAATAAAATATCACACACTAACCAAAAGATGAAAAATCTTCATGATACATTTCATGATATTTTTTTCATGATACTTAGTATTATTCAAAAAGGAATGTGAAAGGCTGGGAATGGTGGAAAGAGGCTAGCTATGATAGTGTTTGGTAAGGTAGAGGTAGTCGATGATTGGAGAAGGTAGGAAGAGAAGGCTCAAGGATAGAAGGGGAAGAGAGAGTGAGAGTTTGGGGGGTAAACAATACACCATATTTTTGCAATTATTTTTTAACTTTCCATCCCCATATTAATAATTTTTTATTCTCTTTTTTTGGCAATTATCTACCTAACCTCCCAATTTTATTTTTTTATTTTTTAATATTCCCCCATTATGTAAAGTCCATGGTCTTATAATTGTCACAGTGTTTGTATAGAATGAATGGAGTTGGGACAATGTATGTGATTTGAAAAATCTAAAAATTCCCGAGATATTAATTTATGATTATGTATCAATTTTAATCAGTAAATAACAATCTCAATCAAACAATTAAAGACAAATTGACATACCGATTTAATGTAGAAAAATCACAATTGGAGCGCCTCCAATTGTAATAAAAAATCAAGGGCCAAAGCTACAAAACAATTCACTAAGAAGACAAAAAGAAATTACACAAGTGTACTCTCAATTACCTAGCGAATCCATGCCCAAATTGAATCGATCCCAATGTGCCTCTTCTACCACCGTCTTCACTTCAGAATTGTCTTGCCTAACGTTGAATCTACAACGATGATGTCGAATCCACGATGATAAGCCACTCCGAAATCTACCAAAACTTCAGGCTCAATTTTCTCAAAATCCACCGAAGAACAACTCTCTCTCTTTTGTGAATAAACGAAAACAAACAAATCCTTGATGATGTTGATATGAACTTCATGGATCCATTGATTACTCTTCAACAATCAAGGAAACACTGAGAAAGCATCCTCCAACATAAAACACTTTGTATCTTGTTCCTCTCTAAAAATCTGGAAGGCTCAAATCCTAGAAACAGCGAACAGAGAACAACGTATTTATAGAAAACAGGATTATGCAGACTGCTCAAGCGCACATTTCACCGCTTAAGCAATGTGACTAAAAGCGGTACGAAACATATAGGCTGACTGCTCGAGCTGTAAAACTTTTTTCTTAGAAGTTTAGGCGCTTTGCAAAAATACTGAATGATCCTTTTTCTTCGCTCGAGCGCACAAATGATCGCTCAATCCCCGATATAGTCAACAAAGTGGTAAACATGAAAAAATTAAGATCACAAACTCCTCTGCAAGGCACAATTTGGATTCGATTTGCATCTAAATACTCATAGCTTTACTGAAATAAAAGATAGAATAAAATTACAACTGAAAGGAATTTTGTCAAACGAGATTGCTAATAACAAAAACTTGACATGGTTTACATAAAATGTTGTAAATCACCCTTTTTCATGTATATAGCTTTACAACATAATTGTTGTCCTCTCTAGTGACCTTGAATGCTTTTTCAACAATGGTTTGGCTTATGAACTTGTGTGTTTGTTTCTACATTTTGGACTCATCTATATGGTACTTCACTGTACAATTTTGCATAATTGAAAAATTCTTAGTTGCTCAATCATGTGTCAATTGTACTATATTATCTTTGTGAAAGGTGGGTTACCCCTAACTCATAAGCATGGGCCTGTTCTTTGGTATTTTAAAAAAATTATGTTGAAAGTCCATTTTTATACATATTTCTGTAAAAGACATGAAAATATAGTACCCTTTTCCCCTTAAATTTGGAGCTATGGGACTTCCACTGTAACAAAAAAAAGTAAAAAGATCTAGAATTTGAAGTGTAGTTTCATATCTTGTAATCTAATGGGTTAAACACATTGCGGACTTTCAAAGAATGCACTCTATTTTATTTTAGTCTTTGATATTTAATTGTACTTGAGTGTTCCTCAACATTTTTGTGAAAATTTTGAACAGAAAGTCGGAGATCAAAATATTGGGAACCAAACTAACACACAACAAATTAGAAAGTTGAAGCTAAATTGATAATTAAAATATCAGAAACCAAAATAACACATAGAACATATTGAAAAATTTAGAAACCTCCTAGATGTTGATTTGTGATTATGTAACAATTTTAAGCAGAATATAATAATCCCAATCAAACAATCAAGAGAAAGAGACATAACGATTTTACGTGGAAAAACCACAATTGGACATCTCCAACTGTGATAAAAAAAACCACGGCCAATAGCCACAAAACAATCCACTAAGAAGAATTAAAGGAATTATATAGGTACACTCTCAATTACCTAGCGAATCTACGCCTAATTGAACCAACCTCTATGTGCCTCTTCCAACTCCATCTTCACCACGGAATTGTCTTTCTGATGAGCCACTTCAGAATCCACCGAAGCTTCAGGCTCGAATTCTTCAGAATCCACCGAATAACAACTCTCTCTTTTGTTTAACAAACAAAACCTTTGAGGTACTCTTTTTTAAACCATGAGTTAAATACTCAATAAAAACATCAAAGAAACTAATAAAATATCCCCAGATATAAACCTTAAGAACCACAAAGAAGATCTGGAGGAAAAATTAATGAGAAGTCTAGTTTTGGGAGAAAACAAACTACTTATAGAAAATCAAAAGTAATCCCAGTTTCAGAAGAAAACGAACTCCTTAACAAGTATGGAAATCTGTGTTTGCGCGGTCCGCTCGAGCGTGGGAATTCCCACTCGAGCGGAGACTTCAAATTCCGTGATTTCATACAGGCTCCACGCTCGAGCGTCCGTTTCCCCGATCGAGCAGGGAATCACACCATCCAACACTTTTTCAAGCATAGCAAAGATACTGTGAACTCGCAAACCCCGCTCGAGCGTCCCTTTCCCCGCTCGAGCGGGAAGACCAAAATTGGAAGAAAATGACAGGTAACTTTGAATGCATTTTTGCATTTTGCTTCGGCCCGCGAGCTGACCGGGCAGCTCAATCCCCGTAATAATCAGCGAAGTGGCAATCTTGAAAGCATTAACATTACAAACTTCTCTGCAAGACTCGATTCTGGTTGGATTCGCATCTAATAAACTCATAGCCTCACTGAAATAAAAATGCGAATAAAATTACAACTCAAAGGAGTTTTGTCAAACGGGGTTGCTAATAATAAAAACCTAACACATATATTGAAGATTAATAATATATTTAACTAATCTAATTATCTCAACATCAATACTCATTTTGCTATTGTAAAATGTGCATAAATTAATCCGAACACTTGATTATTAAAAAAATAAAAATAAACAGTGCGTGCGTGAATCATCATTGTATATGATTGTATTTCTCATTTTGACGCTACTAAGGTATATATATATATATGACACATTATTGGATTCTAGCTTGTCTTCCAAGTTTAGGCTTGCGGGGCTTTTTTTTACCTTCACACTTTTCCACTTATATTTTTCATCCTCTGTCTAATTTTTTCAGTTTTTTTTTATATAAATATTTTTTTAATCTTCATTTCTTGTTAATCCTTATGTTAAAATTTGCGAATGGAGTGGCTAAATTTGATCAATTAGTTTTTAATATTTGTATTGATGAAATTTTTATGCAATTCTCACATACAAAAAACACTAATTGTTTTTATAAATTCATAGAGACGTTTGGGCTATTAAATTATTCATGCTTTACTGTTGCTTGTAATCCAAAGCCTTCATCCTCTTTATTCCAATCATATATATCTGCTGTTCTCAGACTTGATGACCTCCCTCTAACCTTACTTTCAGAAAGTCAAAAGCATTGTTTTAAATGAAAAATGTTTAAATCATACTTTTCACATTTAAATTTTTACTTCAATTTACTTTGATTTTTTTATATTTTAATTGCAATAATTAAGTTCTCATAGTCAAACTTGCATTTCAATGCGAAGGCCGCGCACATGAGTACATTTTTCATTTTCAACTTTGGCTCAAAATTTCAATATGGGATGATTGGAGGATCACAATGAAACAAAAATTGAAGTTTGATGACTTAATTGTACCAATTGAAATATATAGATTTTTTACGCTGTGTTTGGTTGGGGGATTTGGAGAGGGATTTGGAAAAGAAAAGGGAAAAGGTGTGTGAAATTAGGTGAAATATACGCATGCTTTATTCACATTTCACCTACATTTTCTATTTTTCTTTCTAAATCTCTCTTCAAATCCCCTAACCAAACACAACATTAGTGGTGAATTCATTTTATTTCTTTTTTTTAATGTCTTTTACTTTTCATCTAATATAAGACTCTACTTTCACGCATGTAACCACAAAATAATAAAATCTAACACTGAAATAATTAAAGTGGATTAGAAATTTTAGATATTGTAAAAGCCACATTATTTTAATTTACAGGCTATTTATGCCTTCTTGACACACTTTACAACTTAGTCCTTGTCAATGTTAAAGAGAAAAAAAAAGAAAAGAAGAGAAAAGCAAAAGAGGGAGGCAAAAAAAGAAAGAAAGAAAAAGAAAGAAAGAGTGAAGACAAGAACAATGGTTATTTCAGATTTTGATAATAGTGTTATTTGGATCACAATGAATGATGGCAAAATGAGATATTTTGTGGTAAAGTTTCATAGGCACTAGTAATATTGCCAAGTGTGTAAATGAGATCCTCAAATTTTGGCATACAATGTCTAAAGTTGAAAGTAAGCATATTACTCACCTTAATTATCTTCAATTTGGTTAAACATGCTTTAGATCAATGCTGATTTATTTATACACTAAAGATATGTAAATAAATTTATACATAATTCATAAATGTAATGTATAATTCAGATTTAATTTTTGTAACATAAAAGTTACATGTAAAATGAATTTGAGTCTCATATTTATCTTCCTCAATTTTTTCTATGTATGAATTATACCAAGGTTAACCCTGTACTCAACTTATTCCTCTTAAACCCTCAATTTTTTTTTTTTTTTTGGCTTTTCGTCAAATTTTTGTCTTTAGTATTTTTTTTTTATTTAAAATTTGTATCAGATTTTTTTTTTTCTCACTCCATTTAGTGTAGAACGGTTTAAAAAAACAAAAAAAAAAAATCAAAAAAAAAATCAAAAAAGTTTTCTTAAAAAAAAAGTTAAAAAACCCAGTAATTTTTTTGGGGGGAGTGTTTTTGAACCCTTTTTTTTTTCTTTTTTCTTTTTTTTTATAATTTTTTTCAATTTTTTCCTGGTCCATCTAGTCAAGTAAAACTTAAATGTATATGGTTTTTTTTGAATTTTTTTATAAAAAAAAAAATCACAAAAAAAAGTTAACAAAAATATGTTTTATTTTTTTGCATGCTAATTTTGTGTCTGTATGTATAGTATTACTGTTATTTATATGATTGAATATTTTCACAGCAAATCTCTCTCTTGGATCACCAATGAATTATTTATGTGATCATGGTTTTTGCCAAAATATCTCTCTCTCTCTCTCTCTATATATATACTAGTGTTTGGCACACGTATATACTAACGGTTGACACATGCGATATGTGTGTAAGTTAAATAAATAAAAATAAAATAAAATATTTAATATATATTGGTTATAATCTCAAGTGATAAGAGTCTTTTCTATCAAATTTGTGGTCTTGAGTTGAAATCTTGGCCCATTCTCTTCTCTAGTTTTTTTTCTTTTTTTTTAACTGGACACTTGACATAAAAAAAGATAAAATTTCAAGAAACCAATTTAGGTACTCACATATATAATAGTATATATATATATATATGTATATAAGAAATTAGGATATAAAAGTGATTCTCTGCTATAAAAGCGTACAAGTATCTTAATCATTTGAATGAAAAGCATTAGCATTTAGCATGCATATGTTTTCAACACAAAAGAAAGACAATAGTCCATTCCATTCCATTGGGCCAGACTCCATTGATCCGTGCCACGGGTAGCTCAATGGTTAAGAGGATAAATTTTGAAGCGACTTGTATGTCCTTTGACATTTTGAGTTTAATTCTCTGTGATGTATCTCGAGCTTAACTACTAATGTTTAACAATTGAATAGATATTTAAACCTAGTTTATTTTGTAAGAGTGAGTTTACAAGAGGATTTATGAAGTTTCTTGTCAATAAAAATAAAAATTCTATATATAAATGAATTTTTGCATTATTTTCTTAGGAAAATTCTATGGTACTAGAAAAACACCTAGATAATTACTATATTTTTTTATCATCAATGGTGTGCATTTAAGCTTGTTATTGTGGGGCCAAATTTTGGGTAAATCTTGACCATTGATTTCAAAGCTTGCGTGATTTTTTGAGGGTTTTTTTTTTATTTTTTTTTATTTTTAGGTCTGTAATAGCTTTGATTTTTTTTATCATTAGATACAAACGGGTGATTATTCAGTATTTTTGGAGTATGGACACATGATACTTCATAAGGTTTTGATTGATAGAGAGGGGTAGGGGTCCACGATTTATGTTGGGGATAAGAAACAACATAGGGGTTAAGTAATTGGTGATTAATTTAAAATATGGTCACGTGGTGTTCCAGAATTATTGAATAATTTCTCTATACAAAGAGATGTATCGTACTTGTATTTATTAATGTAGACCTCATTACCTTTCTGTCCAATGGAAAAAAAAAAAATTAGTGAAAATTTTATTTACGTATAACATTAATATAAATAAAAAAAAGTGTTGATTATGGTTAAGAATAGTAGTTTTATTATTTCAAATCTCCATTGAGGTGTTGAATTTTACATTCTCATTAACCCTACCTAATAATTACAACTTTAGTTCATTTTAAATACCTAACGTTGGTCGTTTTCTTAAAACATGTTACATGTTTTGGATTTTGTAAACAATATTAATATTGTTGGTCCTCTCCTTTATAACTTGTTCAAATTTGTGCCCACCAATTAATCATGCACGGCATTCCTCTCATTTTTGTTTGTTTGTTTAATTGCATGCAAATGAGGGTGCAAATTACTAAATTACTCCATCTACACAAAATAAAAATAATCAAATTTCGATAGAACTGTTACATTGTGCACCTTTAATACTGTATGCACCTTACCACAAATATATATTGCATCACTCGCCAGAATTTATTGTGTGCAGGTTAAAGACATGCATCCTATCCATTCTCAAGTACTTTTACTCTAAAACCATGTTATACGCTTTTAGGTAAAATTTAACCCCAAAAACTAACTTTTAAGATAAATGTACCCTCACGCTTATATATTACATGTTACTTTCAGATCGAGTCAATGTGAAATTTCACTTTATAACCACATATCGTAATTTTTTTACTAAAATATTTTATAAGAGTTTCATCACAAATGATTTATAACATATACACTATACTATTCATAACATAACAATAACATTCATAATTTTCATTTTAAAGATGCGCATCTTACATTTATATATTTATAATTTGTACCATAAATAACATAACTAATCGTATAAAATGACGTATCATTTCTTGTAGTACCAAAAATTTCTCACACTCTTCAAACCAAAAATTGGAGGCTTGGGGAATGGTTCATCATCATGAGATGATCGTACAAATGCCCCAATTAGCATCTTCTCGGGCCCTTGATTGATCTGATTTCTCAAAATTTTAAAAAACACGAGGGACCATAACTCGTAAATATCTAACTATGACAAGACCGATTAAGAAGAAAATGACATATATGAATAAATTTTTTAAACAATACTGTGGTTTTAAAAAAAAAAAAAATTAGAATAAATATATAATTCAAATTCATTACTGAGTCTTATAATTTAAAAATTAAATCTAGACCAAATCTGTCACTTTTGAATCTAGTATGAGTTTTTTTTTAAAGATAGGAGAGTAATTACGTTATAAAAAATATTTATATCATCAAGCAAATTACTAGCTTAGAATAATTAGAAAGTCAACAAAATCTATCAATCAATCCACCAAGCTAGCTAAGCCAAGCTCAACAATCACTAATAATCACATACAACTCTTATAATGGGGGAGAAATAAACTAACCACCACAAAAGATGTCAAACTCATCTTCATAAAAGTTGAACCGAAACACCACAAAGATTTTTGTGGTGTTTGTAGTGTGAGGCTTCGATTAAACTTTTATACATAACTACTCAGCCAAAAGCGCTGGTTACATAATCCATTTATATATAGGATTTTCCTAACTTAAAAGGCCAAAAAAAAAAAAAAAAAAATCAAATTTTTTACTCACAAAAAATAATATATTTTAAAATAATTTTTCAAACATATTAATTTTTTTAGCTTATGAAAAAGTTAATAAGATTGTTTTGGGAATTGAATTTTTAATAATTTTTTTAACTTTTTATGAAAAAAACGTTTAAAAAAATGAGAATGACTTATTTTGGAAAAAATCACAAAAAAACCTAATGACCCTTGTAACAAAATAAATTTTTAATTTTATCAATTTAAATCTTGAACTTTTGATTTGTTTTCTATGGAAACAATTTATCTATTTTTGTTAGGTAAAACCAACAGAAAATTGGATATTTTATATTAAACTAAAAAATGTCTAAAATATCAATTTTCGTTGAGTTTAATAATGGATATTTTCGTCGGTTTTAGTTACCAAAAATAGACAAATAATTTAAATTAAAAACAAATCAAAAGATTAGAATTTAAATTGATAAAATAAAAAATTCATGACCTATTTTGTTAGAATGGTCAGATCCTGATTCTTTTTATTTTTTATTTTTATTTTTGTAATTATCCCTTAATTTTTTTTAATGGTTTTTAAATTTTTTTTGACTAAAATATTCTATTGCCAAGATAGGCTTAAATGTGCATACCATTGTGGGAGAAAGACTATGGTACATATTCATTAAAAGGTGTGTATTATATATTTTATAATTAAAGAAAAAAATGAATATTTTCATACTTTATAAGTCATAACTAAAAATAAAAAAAATTGTAACCAAAATATCACATGAGGCATAACTAAAGATCTTATTAGTTAACTAAAATATTATCATAATTAAAGAAAAAAATTAATCATAATTAAAACAAAATGACATAATTAAAAGTGTATATGATACACTTTCAAAGAGTGTGTATTGGAAAATTTCTCATCATTATGGATCTCAATTACAAAATTAACCTCCTAATTTGTCAAACTTTCTATTAATTTGTAGTTAAGGCATGTTAAGATTGATTGGAGTAATTAATATTAAGACGTGGACAATGAAAAGATAGCTGGCGATATTGAATTTGAGGCCACACATTGTTTTCGTACTACGTACGAACGTACCTTTTAGGATTTAATCATTCTACCCGTTTAATTCCGCGTAAAAACTCTGGGGCTTGTTTTGAGATGAGATTGAACTATTCATTCTTTTGAATTTTACATTTGGATACAAAATTAAGCCCATGTAGATTGGGCTAGTTTGGAAACATATTAATTTAGCAATTTTTTAGTTATTTGATTAAAATATAAGCTAAAAAAAATAATATATTTGAGATAATTTTTTGACTTTTTACGAAAAAATGTGTAAAAAGTAGAGAGAAAAGAGAATCTTTGACTTTTTGATATGAGTTGTTGGCTTTTTGACTTTTTTGACTAAATCAGTCTGTTGCCAAACGAGGCCTTTGTATATTGTATGTGCGGTTTTTTTTATAAAGTTGTAAGTTAATAATAATTAAAAAGTAAAATTTAAAAAATATTTATTTTTCTATTTTTTAATAATAAGTTATTTTATTTTTGCATTTAAAATTATAAGTAGAAATTGCATTACATATTTTGACACAGATTTCTAGGGGGGAAAAAAAAAACTTGCACCAAATATCCAGAAAATGAGAGAATTAATGGAATTCAACTTTAAGGAATTAAAAGACTAATACCCTCAAATTATAGTAATTACACTATATAGTCCATTTCTAATAATTTCAAACAAACAAGAAATAAGATATGATTCGATTAATTCTCTCTTAATGGACCTATTTGGTGTTACTTATTGTAAGTTAAAAGTTGATAATAAAAAAATAGAAGTTGGAAGCATTTCTTCTATCTTTTCAAATAATAAGATTTTTCAACTTATTTACATTATATTTATCTAATAAATTGCAAGCAGATAACACATATTTTGAGAATAAAATAAATTATACCAAACAATCCTAATTCAGGACATTCCAAACATTAGGATATAATACGTGATTCATGCACCAAAGAATGCTAATAAAGTAAAGTGGCTAAGAAAAAAGAAAAATAAAGAAAAAAGAGAAAGTTCTTTTTTTTTTTTTCCCCTTTAATTGATTGAATCAACTCACGCAACAGCATAATATTTTCAGCAGTGCTGCAGAGCTCTAATTAGAGCTGCACTGCAGCAGCTCTAATGAGCTAACGCACATTATAAAAAAAAAAAAAAAAAAGAGATAAAAAACAAAATATGAGAAAGAAAAAGATAAATTAATGCTCTATTAAAGCTCTCTTTTTAGAAGTCTAACTCATTTTTATAATATTTTAATCTAGTTCCTTTTCTCTTTTCAGAACAATGTCTATTACGTTTGGGAAGTTGGTTGGCTTTTTGATTTTTTTGGCTATTTTAGCCTGGGCTTAAAAGCTTTGTTTGGAAAAGACTTTTTGGCTTTTTGACTTTTTTGCTTTTTTGAGGTTTTTTTGTGAGAGAAGAATGTAATGATTATGGGTTGGATGTGATATTTTGTTTGTTATGGCTAAAATAGCTTATTTTATTTTTTGTAACTAAAATAGCCAAAAAAACCTACAAACCCACTTGCCAAACACAGCCTTATAGGCATACCTACCCCTCGTTTAAAAAAAAAAAAAAAAGAATAAAAAAGAAGAAAGAAGAGGAAGTTAAATAATAATAATAATAAAAAGCAAAAACAAAAAAGTCTTGTGGACGAAAGTAATAAAGTGTGATGTGTGTACAAACAGGTACCCAGCTATTGTCTTCATTGTATGAGTGAAAACATTGGATGAATAATTTCTCAAACATTGGATGAATAATTTCTCTTTCTTTAGTTCAATAATTATTAATAGAACAACCCACTTTTTCTTCATTTTCTTAATCAAGTATTTTATTAGGTTTGTCGGTTTAGAAAGAAATGAATAATAGAAAGTCGTATGGTAAAAAGTGAAGTAAAATAAAATAAAAATAAACAAATATATTTTTTTACACGTATTTGAATAGATAGAAAATTTTATAAGAAAATGATAGGAAAAAATGTAATCACTGCATAGAAGGACGTTGTGGAAAGAAGTATGAGCAAAAAAGGAAACAAAGTTTTGTGTGAAAAAAAAAAAAAAAAAATTTCTTGGCATATTTTGCAAGAAATAAGTCTAATTAACAAATTAATTTGAATTGTATAAGAAACTTTAGTTTCCATTTACTTTCTAGAACTCTATCAAATCAAACATATAATTTTTCTTTTCTTTTCTTTTCTTTCACTTTCCTATATTCACTGCAACATATGAGAGTTTTTTGATTTTTAAAAGTGAAAATTTTGTTACAAAAGACATTTAGAGATCAATTTCTATTGTTGTAAAGATAGTCGCTAAAAGATCGTCCTAAAAAGTAAAAAATAAGGCATTTAGCGACAAAATTTTGAAAATGTCATTAACAAATACACTTTTAGGGACAAAATAATTTGGTCTTAAAATGATTTATTTTTTTAGACAAAAAATTTGGTTCCAAAAAGATAATAATTCATCACTAATGTTCAATTTTCGTTACTAAAAATATAATAACAATACTTTTCGTAACAAAAATATTTGGTCCGTAAAAAATAATTTTGTCCCAAAATTTTGGTCTCTAAAACATTAATTTTTTATAGTGATTATCTATCTAACCAAACTAAGCCTTAAGAAAATCGTTCTTCTATTTGTATAAAAAACAATCACAAAATTGTATACAACTTTCTTACATGGGTGTAAGACTTACGAAATGTGGGACTGACTTCATGTGATAGGATTGTGTCTGATTCTGATCAATTTTGGTGTTCTTAAATTTTTTCTTTAAAAAATGCTATATATAAATAGATTTAACTTGATTTGCTTACCATTTAACACAAAGGTATGCATTCCATTTTTTATTTTTTTGGGACAATATTCGAAGATACATCAAGAGGCGAAGACGGGGGAAGCATCATAACTTGATGAGAAAGATCATAATTAAGTCGACATCTAAATAACAAGTACAATCACATGCTCACCCAACGCAAACTAATACATATTAAAAGGCAATGTATTTATCAATGTACATCCCACTACATTCGTGTTTAAAATAATTTTTTTTAATAAACATGTATGCAGATTGCATTATTCTATTCCTTCCATATGCTTCTTTATATGTAACACAAGTTCTCTAGTATTATAAAAATATCACAAAAAGAAGTATATATAGGTTAAAGTGAAAGCTAACATGACATCACCACTACATAATAATTCCATCATATGGGGTTTCCAAATTAATTTACCCCCCCCCCCCCAACCAAAAAAAAAAGGGGGTAAAAAGCCCAAGTAAAATATTTTATTGCATAAAACTACTACAGGGCTAATGATGTACATGTAGACCAGATTGTCTATATTTATCTATCTTTCTATTTCACGATGAATCACTTTAATATAAACATGTAACGGATAGGAGGAATAGAGAAATCTTTGTCAAATGTATATGGAATTTTGTCAATAACCTAGCGCTTGTTCATTGAAATAAAAATAAAATAAAATAATTAATCCAACAATTTGGTTCATTAAAAATGATGAAAAATAACTTGTAAATGGAATCATGATTTATTATTATAAAATAATAGTTATTTTATAAAGAGATTAAAAATGATCATTTCATTTCACTTTATTTTAATAAATCAAACACCACCTTAATGTTGTATATCATGAATAGGAGATGAAGACCAAGACATCTTGTAACCTTTAAAGGACGAGTAATGTTCACGGAGAAGCAAACACTTTCAAGCCATGAAAATCCAAACTGATCAACTTGTAATGTTTCGATATAATCAAACTTGTTCTTCTTGATTTTCTTGATCCCACTTAAGCATCAATTTGGACACATAATTTTCAGCCAAACGGTGCAGCCAATTTGGGGCATCACAGCTACCTCTAGCAGTAACCCCATAAGAAAGGGTCTTCTTCAGCCCAAAACTCATCATAAACTGGCTCGGTTCGGCTCAGCTGCCATGTCGGTGTGTAATACCGCTCATCCATTTGATGGCCGAGGTCGAGGAAGAGGTCTGGCAGGTCCAAAAATGGGTCATCAATGTTGCTTAGAGGTGAATTTGATGATTCTCCAGACTCATGATCAGAGGAAGATTGGGAGCTCATCAACTCAGCTTGGCTCAGCTCAGCTTCTGCTTCATGGCTTCTAAGTGTGACTAAGGCCGCAGCTTGGGCTGCCGCTGCTTGAATGTCTTTTGGTGACTTGGAAGCCGGGCTAGGTAGCTCATGGACCAACTCCGGGAAGTTGAGATGAGCAGACTGGCCTTTGATTGCAATGGCAGCTACATCGTGGGCTCGAGCAGCCATTTCAGCCGTTGTGAAGGTCCCAAGCCATATTCTTGACTTCTTCCTCGGCTCCCGAATTTCGGACACCCATTTGCCCCAACTCCGCCTCCGTACGCCGCGGTAAATTGGGTGTTTTCCATCATCACTTTTCTTAACTTTCTTCTTGCTAGTCTCACTAGTACCAATTTCAGTTTCTTGCACTCTCTTTGAGCCTTCTTTTGCCACTAATTTGGGTCTCGAGGACGTAGCAGTGGCAACAACAGCGGTGGTGGTGGTGGTAGTGGTAGTGGTGGAGGAAGTGGAAGAGGAAGAGGTGGTTTGATCATCCCATTTTATACTAAGAGTTTCTTCCATAGTGTGTGGGGGGCTTTTTGGGGGATAGATCATGGGAAGAAGAGCTTCTTATAATTCTTACACAAAATGGAATAAAGTCTAAGACACAAAAAGCAATGGGGCCTCAGGCATTAAAGGGTTGTACACTTTGGCTATTTTGCTAACCCAAAGTCGATGTTTTTCAAGAGTGCATATAGGTTGTCATTTTCTTTTTACAGTCACTTGTGTGCACACTCTCTCATTGTCTAATCAAATAGCCTTAAATAGGTGATTGGGGATTTTTTTTGGTACTTATAAATAGCAGTTTTCAATTACTTTCAAACTTCTAATTCTAATTTCAAATAAAAAGTTGATATTCCCTTGTCAGCCAAGAAAAAGTTATATCAACTTGAATGAATGATTGTATCGAGAAAATAAGGATGATTAAGCACATTTTAATTAAGTTGGCAAGAGTAGGCTCAATTTTAACAAAAAAATTTGAAGGCTAAATTCTAAGAGTTAACCAATGAAAATCTAAAATCATGGGTCAATTTAAATAAAAAGTTGAAATTCACATAATTAAATTATTTGGATTCAGATAAACCTTACATTGTCAAGTTGAAACTAGAAGTTTAATTTTTTTTATTTTTTTTTATTTTTAAAGTTCATTAAAAAAAGAAATATGTGGGAGAAAAAAAACAGCCATCAATGTTAGCGTATCGGCTAAATAAGCCAATTCTTTTTTCAAAATTGTCTTTATTGACTTTTTTTTAAAAAATTATGTCAAAATTTTTTTTTTTTTTGTATTTTTCTAGTTCATTTTGTGAAGACAAATTTAAAAAGTAAAATAAAATTGAAAATTTTCAAAAAATATTTGAAAAAATAAAAAAAGCTAAAAAAGCCCACTATTTTTTTTTTGTCTTCTCTTAACTTTTTTTAAAAAAATTTTAAAAAATTTTCATTTTGTCTTGTCGAACTAAAGACTAAAAACTTTTTAAAAATTTTCACTAAAATACAAAAATAAGTTTTAAAAAAAACACTAAATAAACAAACCTTAAAACTGTGGCCAAGTGCTCAAATGCAGCCTTCTGACACACCAAAAAAAAAAAAAAAAAAAAACAAACAAACAAGCAAACCCTTCTCCTGAGATTACCGACATACTAAAGAATAATTTCTTCCCAATCTTGACAATGATGACCACAAAGCCCACATTGGGGTTGAATTCAAATGAGAGGAAATTACTGAAGAGTTAGAATTCAAATGAGGGGAAATTACTGAAGACTCAGACCAATTCACCCAAAAAAAAAAAAAAAAAAAAAAGAGTCTACAGACCAGATACATCCACCCAAAATATTTTAGGTAGGTAATTGTGTGGTAAAAATTAAATTTATTTGGTATGAGATTTATATGTAGAAAAAATATTTTGAGTAATTTTTACATAATTAAATCTGGATTTGTAGTATTACTAATTACTGAAACACACCCTTTTTTGGGGTGTATTATATCAGTAATGATAGAGATCACTAAAAAATCTCATCACTAATACCTCTAATGAGTTGAAAAATGTAAAAAATAAAAGAAAAAAGAAAAACACAAGAGACAACCATCACATCAAAGGAAGAGCCACCTCATTAGTGCTCCCCTAGTGTTCCCAAGCATTAATATGTATTATATGCCCAAATTATGATTTCTGTAGTATTTGATTATAACTTATTGTAATATTAATTATTACTTAGTTATAACTCATTGTAGTATTATTTATGACTCACTTTAATATTAGTTATGACATTTTTTTAATTATAATTTTAATAACATTAATTATACCTTATATAATATTTAGTTATAACTTATTATTATTTTTTTATAGTTATAATTGAAAATAATTTAATTATGACATTTTACATATGCTACCCACCGTTTTGTGTATTATACCTTGATGAGATTACCTACATACTAAACAAAGAAAAGTAAATTATAAAAATTTAATTATAATACGGATTGCTCTTTGTAGTTTTAAAAATTATATTTACTTCTTTGTCAAAATTTTTATTTAACTGAATTAACAGAAAAAATAAAATTCTTAACTATTCTCTTATACAATAATAAAAAATATAAATTGTTAATTGAAATATATTTTTATTATCATTAAAAATTATTAATTAACTAAACAATTTATTAATAAAAAGAGTTATTGATTATGCAATTAAAAAGTTAAAGAGTTGGAATACAATTTTTAAAAGTTAAAAAAAAAAAAATTTAATTTCTTAAGTAAATCTTAAAAAATTTAGAGAGACTTATGTGTAGGTCTTAATAGATGGACTTATTATCCAATAGGTCCTATGATAATTAATGACATTTTTCATCAAACACTATTAAAAAATTTCACTAATTGTTAATTTTCAGTGATAGTTTAAAAATTGTCACAAAAAATTTCACAAATTATAAGTTTTAGTGACAATTTAAGAAAATCGTCACAAAAAAGTTAATAATTTTTCAATAGTTTAAAAAATTCGTCACAGAAAAACATTACTAATTGTAAGTTTAGTAAAAATTTATAAAAATCGTAATAAAAAAAGTCACTAATTGTTAATTTTTGCAACATATGCAAAAAATGTCACAAAAAATTATTTTTAACGATAATTTTATTATGACTTATATTCAATAAAACTTGATAAAAATTAAGTCTAACAACAGATTTTACTTGTAATTAACCTAAGAGGAATAGTTCCCTTCTCAATTTGTAATCTTGACCGTACGCGACGACTAGGTAGTCGCTCACAATGGGCTCGAAAATCCGATGGTCCTAATGTCTACGATAACTGTCAATGAGAAATACAATCCTTTGCATTTTCAACCTCCTCCTGTGTCATGATCTCTTTTGTTGTTAATAGAAAATGTCAAATACAAGTCTGCAATATAAAAAAAAAAAAAAAAATTGGTTGTTTGGGGTTTATTTATTACCAATAAAAAAAAATGATTGTTTGGGGTTTGTTTATTTTTTTATTTTTTTAAAAAATTTTTTATGAAAAAATATGTTTAAAAAATAAAAAAAATGATTTGATAACTTGTGTAACTTTTTTTTTTTTTGGTTTTTTTTTAGGAAAAATTATTTAGAAGTCCTATTAGGGAGACTTGTGCTACATTTGGTCCCACAAAAAAACTTATGTTCCCATAAGTCCTATGGAAAGTTTCTTGACATATTTACCCTCAATATTAATTGTTAATATCATAATTAATAATAAAACCATATATAGGGAAATTGATATAAACGTAACGTAACGTGACACCTACATGAACGTAACGTGACACCTATACATAACGTGACATCTACATAAACGTAACGTGACATATATACATAAACGTAATGTAACGTGACACCTACATAAACGTAACGTGACACCTATATAAACGTAACGTGACACCTATATAAACGTAACGTGACATATCTACATAAACGTAACGTAACGTGACATATCTACATAAACGTAACGTAACGTGACACCAATATGAACGTAACGTGACACCTACATAAATGTAACGTAACGTGACACATAAACGTAACGTAATGTGACATTTACACAAACGTAACGTAATGTGTCACGTTACGTTTCGCAAACTTAATAAGTTTTTATTTTTTTAGTCTATTTGTTTTGAAATAGATATATAATATTAAGATTCATTAGCAATTTCGCCTAATCTAGATGCCGAATCTTAGGCAATTCATTTCAACTCAATTAGGCCAATTAACCGTTTTACGTATACTTGAGCACATAAATTGTCTTCCCAAGTCCAGCTGCACAAAGTAAATAATTATAAAATTATTTACGTATACTTGAGCACATAAATTGTCTTCCCAAGGCCAATTAACCGTAGATTTGTTTGACACACGATCGCAATGAACAAATCAGCGGTAAGAAGCTGGACAAAGGACGAATTGAGACTTGAGAGAGAGAGAGAGAGAGTCCCACATATCGAAGAAAATTTGAAGACGAGCGTCAAAGCTGGGGTCCGAAATCTGCAACCAGAAGTTGTAATCAAGAGGAATTCTGAAAAAGATTAGGGGTAAAAAGATTAGGATCTTGTGGAATACACTCTTATGAAAATAGGATTTGAGACTCTATAAGAAATTACACAAGACTTAACCTAGCATAAGGTTCTGAAAAAGGACTTATAAATAAGTCTCCTTTTTTTTTTATCATGTACCCAGAAGACCATTGAAAACCGATTAGTGTTAAATGAGTTCTATGTAATACGGAATCCTTTTTTTTATAAATCTTTTCATAATAAATAAAAAAAATTTAAAAATAAGTTATACCCAAATCAACTCGAGTGTGTTATGTTTTTATGGTCTTATTTGGGAAGTTAGGTATTTTATTTTTTGATTATTTTAACCTGACTAAAATAGTTGTGTTTAGAAAGTTAGTTGGCTTTTTTTTTATAATTGATTTGATAGTTGTAAAAAAAAAATGATTGTGAATTAGATGTGATATTTTATCTTATTAACTATTTTAGTTTATTTTATCTTTTAATAGACTATTTTAGCTAAATCCTTCCCCAACCAAAGCTTATGGCCTGTTTGGTGCAACTGTTAAAACAGATTATAGATTATAACTTAACAGATTATAGATTATGACTTTAATTAGAAGCTGTTAATTTGTTTGGTGTAACTGTTTAATTATAGATTTAAGTTGTTGAGTAGTGTTTGTTAAATAAGCTGTGAAATAACTTTTTCAATTAACTTTTATTTTTTATTATTCACTACTTGTCTACATTTCTCATAAATAATAATAATAATAATAATCTATACTCTATTTGGATCTTTTTCTATTTTTAAAAAAATAAAAAATAAAAAAATCTAAGAGTATAATCGTAAATTAACATGTCTATAGCAGAAGCTGATAATCAGAAGTAAGGGGTGAGCAGCTTCTCAGAATCAATTTTTTTGAGTTAAAATAAATTATTAGAATTAGAAGTTATTTGAAATAAATTTAACCAAGCAATTCAGAATAGCTTTTCCAAAATTAAAAACTATAAGTTGGTTTAAAAAAGTCCCAACAAACGCCCCCTATGTATTCTTAATGATGTTGTCAATTGATGTGGATTGTCAAAGAACGGAAAAATATATTAATGAGTGTTTTGGAAAGTTGGAAAAAAATTAATTTTTTGACTTTTTAAATTTATTTTGCTTTTTTGTGGGTAAAAAATATGAGAGGTGGTGTGATTCAAAATGGATAAAAAGCTAAAAATTAACTTTTTATTTTCTTCTCAAAAGACCCCTAAATGATTGTGTCTTTTTGAATATTAAGGGTTGTTTTAGAAAGTTGGTTAATAGTTAATTTTTTAGTTGTTTTTCTTACTTTTTTTAAAAAAATATATATATAAAAAAATAGATAAATAATGTAACTTAAAATAAATTAAAAACTAAAAAGTGACTATTACATTAAAAAGTGACCAAAAGGAGACCTAAAGAAGTCAGCCCAACCAAATATTGTAAAATTTTGTCAAATGATATATTTTATATGTTTAATTATGTATTTGATATCTTTATTCCTAACATTGGGGTATTTGGCAACTTAAGTTTATGTTAAAATAGTTCATAAAGATAAAATAGATTAAAATAGTTAACAAGACAAGACGTTACATTAGGAATGGCAACGGGGCGAGACTGGGCCAGGGATCACACTCCCTGTTCCCGATCTCCGATGGTAGAAATTTTCCCATCTCTGGCCCCGATTCCCAACTGGGAACTTATATCCACCCTCGCCCCTAACAAGGATCGGGTTTCCCCGACCTCGAAAATTCCCCAGCCAAAAAAAAAAAACATTTTGATACAACAGATTTGTTCATCATCAACAACAACAACGTAGAGAGAGATATGTTCATTATTATCATACAGATCTGTTCACCATTAACAGATCTGATGAGCTCAGATGTAAAAAATAAAAATAAAAATAAGATTTAATAGATCTGTTCATTACCATTAATAGATCTGATGAGCTCAAATGGGAAAAAAAAAATTCAGATCTAACAGATCTGTTCATCATCATCATCATTATTAACAACATAGAAAGAGAGAGAGAGAGAGATCTGATGCTCAAATGTAATATATATATATATATATATAAACATATATAACAAATCAAGAGAGAGATGGGGGGAAAGTGCTCAACTCTAATATATATATACATCGTCGGATGGTGTCATTGCCGGACTGCCGCAAACAGTGGTGATGGTGGCGGTGATTCGGCAAGCTTGGCCTCACCGCCGTTGGAAAAGAAAAAGAGACAGTGGAGTTATGGTGGCTCAATCGGCGATTGAAGATAGTGACAGAGGTCGGGGAAAGTGAACTCAGATCTCGTCGGTGATGGGAGGAGGGAGAGGAGGGAGATCGGCAGTGATGAGAGGATGGAGATTGGCGGAGGGTATGAGAGAGAGATGAGAGGCAGTGATGAGTGTGCGAGGTGCACAGTGCTGTGTGAGTGAAAGGGTTGGTTTATATATATATATATATAAAGATGGGTGAAATAGTAATTTTACTTTGGGAAAATTCGGGGCCAGGGACGGACCGGGGCTTGAACACTGATCACCGTCCCCGTCCCGAAATTGATTGGGGATTTAATTTTGAATACCATCCCTATTCCCATGGGAGTATTTTTTGGAAAAAAACCATTCTAATCGGGGTCGGGGGATCGGGTCCTCGTTGGGCCTGGTTTCAATTGCCATCCCTATGTTATATCTAAATCATAATCATTTCATTTTTACTCTCACAATCATTAAATTAATTACAAAAAAATTCACCTATCATCTTAAACACAATTTTTTTAATCAAATTAAAGTAACTGAAAAATCAATTAAAATAACTAACTTCTCAAACTAGTCTATTATTGCTTGATTTTGTGTACTGTTCATGCATTATAGTTACTAAAAAATGATATTCAGTGTTTTTGGTTTCAATTTTCTGAATTCAGTTTTTTAGAAATTAAATTTTTTATTTTTCGTGTTTTTTTGTTTTTAGTGAATATTATTTAAATTTTAAGTCATTTTTTTTACTTTTTTAGATGCACCTTACTTAGATGTATCTAAATAGTAAAATATTTGTGAAAAAATATTTTAAAAAATTACTAAATACACAAAAATATGAAAAATGTACTGAATTTTCATATATATATATATATATATATTTTGTGTTTTTGGTATTTAGTCATTTTTTTATAAAAAAAAAATTCACAAATATTATACTTTTTAAATCTATTAATGTTAGATGCATTTAAAAATTTAAAAGAATTGCTTAAAAGATTAAAAAAGTTCAATAAAAATAAAAAAATAGAAAAACGAAAAAATAAAATTTTTAAAAAAGTGAATTCTGAAAATTAAAACCAAACAAATTTGTATTTTTGTGAGAGAATTGCCTCGAAAGTTAAATCAAATTGATCTATTAGGATTTAAAACATGAACAAGTATAACAACCAGCGCAATGTTTGACTACAAAATTTTTGCCCATAAGAAACATGGATCATTTCAAGAAAAATATTATTTATATTTTATTTTTGATGGCCAAAAAAATCACCACATAGCAATCTAATAATTTATTTATTTCACTAAAAAATAATAAAACAATATATTATAGGATAAATTACAATTATTTCACCTAAGAATTAATAACACTGTAGAAACACCGCTTGAGAATTTTAAAATGACATTTGAAAATAATTTTTCAATCTTCTATTGGAGTGTAATTTTCCGTGTGAGCCATTGAATTGCGATTGCCACGTCACAAAGCCACTGTTGCACTCAATTCTAATAAATTATAAGCCATTAATTAAAATCACAGGAAAAGATAGATTTCTCCCCCATTGTACAGTAGGTCCATTTGAAAGTAATTTTCTGCATACGATGATGATGATTTCCTTATATATTAATTTTACTGTGCCTTGCATGTACCTGGTGGCCATTTTTGTCCTCATTGCTACCTAGAAAACTAATGTAGTTGAAATTGTGGGAATTTCATTGTTAACACCATGCTTCAAATTTGATGAGTTGAGACAAAATGTTTAAGGAAATAATATGCCAATTCCACATTTACATTTGTTGAGACAATATCTGGGTGTAATGTTCCAATTCAAATTCGAATCTTACTGACTAAACTTGTAATGCAGCTTTCCCCTCACGGATTTGGGGATTCTGCTGTGATTTTCACAGCAGGGATATGTGGTACTTTGGTGGGAGGTTTCTCTCAGTCTTTTTTGATAATTCGAATTGTTCATATTGTAAGATTCGTCGAATATATCATTCATATAAAAAATCAAATTAATCAAAAATTCGCAACTTCGTGATCATATTCAAATTGTTTTACAAAAATTATTAAGATAATGTTAATTGTTTATTTTTTTAAAAACAAAACTATGCTTGGTTATCATTTTTCAAAAACACTTATCAGAAAATTCTACTTTCTTATTTTCTGTGTTTTTTTTTTGTTTTTTTTGAATTTTTTTAATATTTTGAGCAATTTTTTTAATTTTTAGACATACCTAACATAAATATACCTAAAAAGTAAAAAAAAATTGAAAAAAATCTTTTCAAAATTCACTAAATACCAAAAATACAAAAAAAAATCGAGAATTCAGTACATTTTTTTATATTTTTATGTATTTATTAAGTTTTAAAAATATTTTTTCACAAATTTTTTACTTTTTAGATACATCTAAGTAAGGTGCATCTAAAAAAGTAAAAAAAAATGTTTAAAATTTTAAAAATATTCACTAAAAACAAAAAAATACGAAAACAAAAAAACTCAGTTTTCAAAAAATTTAATTCAAAAAACTCAAACCAAACACACTGAATGTGTTTTTGTTGTAAAGTTATAGATTT
Organism: Camellia lanceoleosa; assembly: GCA_025200525.1. NCBI lineage: Eukaryota > Viridiplantae > Streptophyta > Magnoliopsida > Ericales > Theaceae > Camellia > Camellia lanceoleosa. The sequence continues at coordinate 155,531,968 of CM045769.1, read as the reverse complement.
CTAATCAATTTAATTTTTTGCATAAATGATCTATTCAATGAACCTTATAATACGAACAATTCGGATTATCACAAAAAACCTCGCCAAAAAGCCTCCATCCAGGCATCATAGATCGCTACTATGACTTTAGTCACAACAACATCCCTTGGTCTCCCTGGCATGTTTGGTTTGTCTATCAAAACATGTTTTTAGAGAAAAAATTTTTAAAAATGTTTGGTTGGAAATTTAAAAAAAAAAAATTCTAAAATCATTTTTCTCTTTACTACTTATCAATCAATTACTTTTTTTCTCATCTCTCTCATTTTTATTCACTTTTTCCTTCACACTTATCTATTTAATTATAAAAAAAATATCAAATCATCCCAAATTTCAAAACTCTAAAATTATTTTCAAAATATATAACTAAACAAATTTTTAAATTTTTTCCAAAAAAATTATTTTCAAAATAATATCTTAAAAAACAAATCAAAATATTGTCTTGTCTTTCAAAAATATTTAAAGAAACTTGTGGCTGGTTTGGGAAGTGAGTTGATTTTTTGATTTTTTTAGCTATTTTAATCTAGGTTAAAAAGCTTGATTTGAGAAGGGTTTTTTGGCTTTTTGACTTTTTTAGCCTTTTTTTTTTTTATAAGAGAAGAGTGTAATGATTATGGATTGGATGTAATATTTTATTTTTTGTGGCTAAAATAGCCGATTTTGTCTTTTGTGGCTAAAATAGCCAAAAAAAGCCCAATCTAGCTCTTACCCAAACAGAGCCACAACTTGGTTTGGTAGCTTACAAAAGTTAAAAAGTCAAAAAATTATTAAAAAAATTAAAAAGTTCATACTATTTAGGAAAGCTTGTGAGGGAAGCCTAGAGGGCAAAATTATTTTACCCTTTGAATTTAACTATTCAAAAGTCAAAAAGTTAAAAGCCAAAAAATCAATAAGGGTAGAATAGTTATTTTAATTTTACTATAATATTTTATTACACATCTTTTCGTAAAAAACAAAAAATTATCTTAAATATACATATTTTTTCTCTACTTTTTTAGTTAAAAAAATCAAAAAGTACTATTATGTAACATATCCCAATTAACTCTGAAAGTTAAAAAGTCACTATAAATTATTACATCACTCTCTCTACTATTTTACATATTTTTTTATAAAAAATAAAAAAATTACTAAAATAATTTATTTCCAAACGGTACTTACATACAGAAAAAAATGGCTCACACAAATAAATACATCGTTGATCTACAAAATAGAGCATTAATAAAGGAAACTTCGACACTTAAGTCAGTACCCCTATGAATATGATGATAATCTATCTACTGTATAAAAAGTTGTGTATATATTTTTGCAAAGCATTGTTCGGGTTCATATTTTTTCCCCAGTTTTTTTAAGTTAATATCACATGCATTTTTAATAACAAAAATGATTTGTTCCCCTAATTTTCTTCTCCCTAATCTCCTTAATTTCTTTTTTTGAAAAACTGTTTTGTTTTTTTTTTTTGTTTTGTTTTGTTTTTTTTTTTTTCCTAAAAGGGGAAATTGTGGGGATTCGGGGACTCCCCCTCGAAGTCCCAAACAAAACCCTTTTAATAATGTGTGTGCACTGTGCATACATATATATATATATATATAAATATATATGAATGGAGAGAGAGAGAGAGAGAGAGAGACAGCTTTGCACTGCAACATTAAAGTCTCTAAAGCGAAAAATGAGCAATCACAATCCAGAGTATGTACTGCTTGAATCTAAGATAGAGAAATTTTCACATGAAGATTGAAGGGGAGTGGGTCATTGCTTTCGTACGTGAAGCTATTCTGTTTGTTTGGTTTCGTTTTTTTGAAAATAATTTTTAAAAAAATTTATTTTTTTATTTTTAAAATTTGTTTTTATTGAATTTTTTTAATATTTAAAGTAATTTTTAAAATTTTTAGATATACCTAATATAAATATACCTAAAAAGTAAAAAATTTATGATTTTTTTTTTTAAAACTTCACTAAATACCAAAAATATAAAAAAATATAAAAATTCAGTATATTTTTTATATTTTTAGGCATTTATTAATTTTTAAAATATTTTTTCACAATTTTTTTACTTTTTAGATACATCTAAGTAAGGTCCATCTAAAAAAGTAAAAAAATTACTTAAAATTTTAAAAATATTCACTAAAAATAAAAAAATACGAAAAACAAAAAACTCAATTTTCAAAAAACTTAATCCAGAAAACTCAAACCAAACACACTGATTGTGACTTTGTCTGGTTTAACTCTCAAAACATAATTTTTATTGTGACTTTGTCTGGTTTAACTTTCAAAACATAATTTTTAAAAAAAATTTCTAAAATTTTGTTTGGTTAAAATTTTTTTTAAAAAATTTCAAAATTATTTTCTCTCTCCTACACATCAATCAATAACTTTTTATCTCTCCTCTCTCATTATCAATCATTTTTTCTCTTACACATATTTACTCAACTGTAACAAAATATCAAATTATTCCAAACTCTCATATTCCAAAACTATTTTCAAAATATATAATTAAACAAATTAAAAAAAATTTTAAACTCTTTTCCCAATATTTTTTTAAAAATTTATCCTTTAAAATCAAACCAAACACACCTGTATTTCTGATAATGACATTTCATACGATTATTAGACTTTGTCCCCATCTTTTTTATTTTTTTATTTTATTTTTCTCTGACTGATGATGACATTTCATACAAGTATTCAGTTGTCACCGTCTTTGTTTTTTCAAGACTATTATACATGTGCAGTGAGAAACTTCTTTGTAGATGAAAAATCACACTATTTTCATATAAAAAAACTGATCAAAATGTTTGAATAGACACTACTGCATAAAATAAAAAAATAAAAAATATAATATATGTGTTGTATTATACTTTTTTTTTATTCGCGAGAATTAGTTATTAATTATTAGATTAATACATTGGGAGAGTTAAAATTCACATCTATACACTTTGCAAGCAAATCTTACTCTCTCATTCTATTTCTAAGAGTAAAATCCAAACCTCCCCTTGAGAGAGATATGTGGCCAAAGAGCTAGCCAATTACGCTAGAGTTCCTTGGTTATGTTGAATTATACTAGTTTGTGTATGGTAACCACCATTAATTTAATGAAAAATACTGAGGTCTGACTTGGTGTTGTATTTGGATTATTTTGGTGATTATAGGATTTTGTGAATAGAGAGAACTCTTTACAAACAAATTTTGAGAGATAGTTGCTTCTTGTATTTTTTGCCTCTTTTGATATGAAACCTTTTGTCATTTTTCTTGGGTGAACATAGATTAAGGGGGTCTTTTAGGAAGTCAAAAAAAAAAAAAAAAAAAAAACTTTTAACTTTTTATCTATTTTGAGTCACATTATCTCTCACATTTTTTATTCATAAAAAAACAAAAGAAATTAAAAACTCAAAAAATTAATTTTTTTTCAACTTTTCAAAACACTACCAAGTCGAATCAATTATATCTTTTTATTTTCTTATGTTACTTTATTCGATCATAATGAAAATAATGATTGAACTATATCAACACAAAAACAAATTACATAACAAAACATAAACACTCATATTTGTGGTCTCGCATAATATATGAGTATCCATATATATATATATATATGTGTTGAGTTCAATCCAATAGTCCCATAGCCAGTTTTTGAGATATGAAAGACAAGACTTCATTAAGGAGCTATCACAAGTTCTTGCTCTACCTACCAAAGTAATTGTTGGTGGTCATATGTGATATTGATGGGAGGGCCCGGCCCACGGCTCAGGGCCCAGTTCACGGTTTGGGTATTAAAACCCATTAATCTTGAGAAGTCAATGTTGGATCAGGACTAACTGCATTCAAACACATGCATAAAATTAGCTACGTAAGTAAACAAAGATCCTGTAAAGTTATTGTACCCACATATCAGCCATTTAATGAGACCCTCGCAGCATTAAATGTGGCAAACCCTTCACGCCGGAAGAAGCAGACTCACCATGAATGATGTGAGCTAGACTATAGACTTTCAGCCAACATAACAGTCTGGAATGGACAAGGAAATGATGAGCAAATGATATAAGAAAGCTTTCGAGATACATTAAAGGTTAAGTTTTTCATCCCTTGCCCTTCTCTCTCTATAATCAATCTCCCTTAACCTAACTTGATTGTCGGAGTGTCTATCGAGGGATTACCTCATTCTTTGGACCTTTTTGCAGGCTTGCTTTGAGGACATCGAGGCCAGCAGATGCCTTGGAAATGTAGATAAGTCCGACCCATCCATCGTTGAAGTTATAGCATTATCAATATGAAATCAATATATCCAAGATTATTAAAAAAAAAAGTCCATAATATCATCATAATACATGCAAAATCTAACTTTATATGTACATAATCCTCATTGACCATTGAAGGTTTTTCACATTGAATGTGTGCATGAAAAACTATACAACAATATTATCATTTATTCATATTAAGTTCCTTGAAAATGAAATGGCGTGTCAACTAAATTTATTTTGAGTGTGGCTCATGTAGTACCAATTCTGATAAATTCATAGTTTTTTGGGCAAATTATATTAAATTCACTCAAACTATCAACCATTTATACTTTACCCCCCTAATGTTTTAAACCCAACAATTACCCCCTCAAATTATTTGAATTTGAACATTAAGTTATTCTGTTAGTCATCTATTAGATATTTGAATGAAAAATTGTCAAGTGTTGTGTACATGCTGATTATATTAAATTTCATGATCAAATTACCCTATTTTATCTTTTGTTAAAATTTAATATAATCATCATATGCACATTACTCGACAATTTTTCATCCAAATATCTAACAGATGACTAACAGAAGGACTTAATGTTCAAATTCAAATAGTTTAAGAGAGATAATTGTTGGGTTTAAAACATTAGGGAGATAAAGTGTAAATGGTCGATAGTTTGAGGGGGTTTGATATAATTTGCCCTAATTTTTTTTGATACAATCAGTGGCTCCTCACTTGTATGGACGGACTCCAATTATGTAAAAGGAGATGAGCTCCCCTCCATACTTTCATCTCTCTATATCTTTCCATACTCCTTTCACTACAAGAAATTGCATTTTTCACAACGCAACAAAATATGTTGCTAAAAGGGAAACTTCGTTGGTAAAGAGTTTTGCCAACACACAAAGCTACGTTGGCAACCCGTAGGCAAAAGTGAGTTGGCAAAAGTTTTTGCCGACGAAATTATCATTGCGTTGGTAAAAGTATTGCCTTTAGCGACGAACATAGTCGTCGATAAAAGCCTTCATCCATCGTCGACAATTTACCTTGCGTCGGTAAAAGTCATTCAAATATGATGATAGTGTGGCACTTTTCGCGACACAAATTTGCATGGGCAAAAAATATACTTTTAACAACAACATATGCGTCGGCAAAAATAAACTTTTGGCGACACATTTACATCAGTAAATGTTTCCATTTGCCGACGATTTGTTTGTCGCTAAAGCTTTACTTTTGGCAACGAAAAATTGACATTGGCAAAAAATACACTTCCACCAACACAATAGGATTGGGCAAAAGTAACTTTTAGCGACACATTTATGTCGGTAAATATTGCCATTTGCCAACGATTTGGTTGTCGATAAAGCTTTAGTTTTGGCAATGACAAATTGACATTGGCCAAAAATACACTTTTAGCAACATAATATTAGTGGGCAAAAATAAACTTTTGGCTACACATTTACCGACAAGTTGTTTGTCGAGAAAGCTTTACTTTTTGACAACGACAAATTTGTAGCGGCAAAAAAAATTGAAAATCATATATATTTTTTTATAAGATTTACATATTTACAAGAGGCATCCCTCAGGCACCACTATTACAAACTAATAACATTGATATTAAATCACCTAAAGTTGATGTGTAGGCAAAAAAACACTGCTGGAAAAAATGCTTTTGGAAGCGTTGTATAAAACCTAAAAAGGTAAACTCACTAAAATACTCAAATACATCCAAATTGTGAATCCATAGTAAAAGCAGCAGATAACAAAATGAAAACATGAAACTAACAATCCAAATTTGCAACAGACCAGCATCTAGTAGCAGCCCGCTTCACAACAACATTGCGATGGCAAAGAAATTCTCTGAACAAAATTCTGCGCAGAACAATGACAGAATTAAAGATGAAGAAGCATTATTCTTTGGGAAGAGACTCAAATTAATTAAATGTGGAAATCTATATAATTTTCAAGTGTGCCTTATGAGAGCATAGTAGTTATTTATGTGCAACAGTAGATTCTTCCAAGTGATTTTGGGTAGCAACACTTTCAAGTAAATAACTTGTCACAAATTCATAGTTTATTTACTTTGTAATTCATTTTCACCATATCAGAGAGTGTGGTTGAAGAATGATGTGGCAAATATCAGTTACAGGAGTGACAATGCCTCCAATCAATTCCAGTAAATCTCATGACCTCAGTAAGCAATCTAAGCACTATCAAGTAGAGTAGTATTTGGTTGAGACTATCTTATCTCCTATTAAATTTAAAACTACTGATCCAAAGTATGTTTTAAAGGAGAGCCTTCATTTTTACCTGATCCAAATTCTGTACTGCCTTTGAAGAATTAGCAAACTTAGGCAAAGCAGCCTTCACTAGCTCAGAATAGTAAACATTTTGGTTAATTTTTTTAGATGCATCTTTGCTGGGTTCTTCAACCTCATCAATGTAAGCTACACGAAGAGATGGATACCTGTGACAAGGAAATATGACAATGGTAAATTATGACAATCACCAAATCCACAAAAGACTATACCGGAACACATACGTTGTCATAAGCCTTAGAATGTCTTGTGCACGAGGATTTCCAAATCGTTTGTCAATCCCAAATTGCTGACATGAGACCACGTATGTAAACTTCATATCGACCACTGCTTGACATTGTGCCCACAATGACCTTTCTCCTTTAATCTGATCCTCCATATTTAATTCAACAGCCTTGTAGCCTTCCATTAAATCTGATCATAGGTAGTCATCAAGTAACAAAAGTGCATTCAGAGTATCTTGATGTATAACAATTTTTTCATTCAAATAAAAATAATACTAGCATTTTTATTAACACCAAAGCGAAGAGCTACATAACATCAATGATCCCAAATTCTCCAATTGGACGAGCAAGTACCTTCATCCTTGGCCATATCAAGGAAGGCCTGAAGTTCCAAAGCTTTCCGGTAATACATCATACCTCTTACTGGCATTTGAAATAATGTGTCAGTACAATGAAAAATGAAAGGATGTGCTAATAGTAAGATCTTGGTGCTTTAGAACACATTCTCGCCACATACACAGACAACCAATGAAAAAACACATGCAGACATGCATCTGAGCACGTCCACACACTAAAACAAACAGCTTACTAGTCCTAGTCAATGTTTGGCCTCTATATGATGCCCAAAGGCGTAGTTTTTCTAGTTTGTCTTCTTCAAGTTCATCTGATCCTTTAAATTCTTCTTCATTGTCGTGCTTTACTCGCTCAAGAAAGTTGTTCCATTTATCTGCATGACCAATTTGATACCACCAAAAAAACAAAAAATGCTTGAAATGCCTATTAAAAAAACACAATCCACCAATGTTGCCCATAATGAAAATCTAACCAGAATTTTCTGCACGTAAAAAAGGATTGGAAACCCCATCTTCATTTTGCACTTCCAATTCACTCAGAGAGAATAGCACCTCTTCCGAGTAGTAAGGCATCAAAACACTAGGAGAAACATCACCGCAACACATACAAAAGAAATTGATTATCAATAACATACGAGAAAAAGATTCATAATAGCAGATAATAGCATACAGCACCTAGTCTTTGTACAGAAGAAACATGCACTCTTACAGGGGCTTCAGAGGTTTCACTGCTAGGCCACACATTGTAGAAAATAATTAGGCCTCGTTTAGGTAGTTAATATTTTAGCTTAAAAGTAAAAAAGCCACTAGAAAATCCCAAATGCTAAAAAAATCTCAACTCATACAAAAAGGTCAAAGATTTCTTTCAATTCACTCCACTTCTTGCATATCTTTTGGTAAGAAGTCAAAAAGTCATTCCCAAACATATTTTAGACAAAAAGTCACTTCCCAAACGACCTCTCAGTGCTTAGTTTTGAAAAATACAATAAGACTACAAAATACAAACAAGTACAAGACCAACAAATCAAGCATATACAACACATACATACAAGGAAAACTAAGGTCACATGCAAAAGAACTCAAAAAACTTACGAGAAGGAAAGCATATTGCGGACTTTAGGTGCTGAAGGCATGTCCATAAACAATGAATTTGAGAAAAATGAAATGTGCCTTCGAGCTTCTAGGTTTGATGGTACGTCCATTGCCGACTCCTTCACTGTAAGCAATAGATCGAGCCATTTGATTTGCAGAAATGCATCAAAGTTAACAGGTACTACTTTTATTTTATTTTTTTTGGCGAGGGGGAAGGGGGAGACAGGAGGACAAATCAATAGGTAAATAGTTTGAAATTAAAATTTGTCATTATGATATCTCCACCAATCACCTTCTCTTTCCAAGCTTCTGTTTCTTGAGCCGGAAAATTTATTGCTCCAGCAGATGCAAATAATTGATATTCAAGGGGGACCATCCCCTCATGTCTTGATCTACCATGGATAGAATCTACCAAGCTGTTGAAGAAACAATGTAACCAACATCAAATGACATCAAGTCACTAGTATAAAATCAGGAGCAATCACATCAAAATACTTCACCTGTTTATGTGATCTTCCATCATTATGTCTCTTGTCACAACCTCCAGCATGTCTTGGAAAAGAATCACAACATGATCCCTGTCTGTCTGTTTATTCTCTAACTGCAAAAATGAAACTAAATCAGTGTGAACACTTCACAAATCCCATTAATGAGTCACATAAAACAACTGCCATGATATTGCAAATACATACCAAGTACTTGATAAGCTTGACGAAGTGGTCATAGAGGCTAGGAAGACCACCCATATTGTATTCAGTTAATAGCTTGCCTTCTTCTATATGTTTGTCAAACTCAGTTAATATTTATTCTATAACCCTGGAAAGGCCATTTGGACAAATAAAGCATTATGATATAACAAAGCATCAATATGTAATATGTATATCCATTTCTCAATCAAAATTATAAGAATGTAATAAAACTTACGCTTTTTCGCAACCACCCTGAACCAAAATCTTAATAATGTTTTGAAATGAAGCATAGCACTCACGAACAGCACAAGACATATAGTCATCAGCTTCAATCCTCTTTTTCAGCTCTCTATCCTTTCCATTGTTGTCCTTAGCCATGTCCAGCGCTATTGGGATCTAGCCAAAAGACATATATAGTCATCAGAAAATTATGTTAAATCGTGTTACCCTTGAGACAAAGTTTAGTAAGTTTTCAAAGATTCCATCACAACTACTAATATGACCAGAGACTTGCACGTTGCTTCCACCCACTGATCATCAGAGAATAAGTTTATTAAGTGAATCAGAAAGTAGCTACTCGAGACCTTCTGCAAAAAAATTCCTTATCTTTGCAAGCCAATCCAATGATACACTTGCCTGTCCCTGTAGAATTTCTCTACTTCGAATGATCAAACTTATTCTTAAACATTTTTTTAAAACGCAACCGTAACCATACATAATGGTTTCAATGGTTACCACCACCCATTATGGCTACTATAGCGGTGTGATAGAAATTCACAGCCGTAACAGCCACCACTGTTATGTAAAGGCCGTAGTCCCCGTTACAACACCATTACAACCGTTGCGCTTTTTTTATATTATAAATTTTGTATTAGGCTATTTTTCTCTATTTTCTTTTTCTAGCTGTTAAATTCGCACCCCAAAAATAAATAAATAAATAAAACTTTAGCAAAAGTCTTAGATTGACATGTTTTGAATGTCCAATTTTGAAGTTCTACAAGACTTGAGTTGCTCTCAAGGTTAAAATGACCTTACTTCTCTCTGTCTTTTTCTTTTTTCAAACTTTCATTACTTTTTTTTATTGACAAGCTTTCATTATTTTCTCAATTGATTCTTTGAATATTAACTTATATCTATTTTCTCTTAGGTCAAATTTATTGAAAAAAAAAATAAATAAATAAATAAAATTGGATATCATGTTATATACTATTACAATACTTCCATTTTCACAACACTTCCAATTGGGAATTTTGCAACACTTCCATTTTAAACAAATTTGAACCATGTGACAAACCTTGCTAGCAAGCAAAAATGGAGGCCATTGTATGAGGTCCAACTCACGGTCAGCCCAATATGGAACAAGCAACAGGTCCATTTCCCTGGAAATGATACAAAGTTATACATACTACAGCAGAATACAATAAGATTCAGAAAGAAAAAAAAAATCTCAACACATGTTAGGACACAAAAAAAGGTCAGATCGTAGGAGTCAAACAACATAAAAAATAAATAAATAAATAGGTGTGTATTATTGTGCAAAGTTTCACACCCATGATTACCTATCACTTATAAGATCCTCCTCTCTAAAACTGTTGATTATTGTGTTCCATAACTGAGCAAATCTTGCTGCTGCTTTTTCATTGCTTGATGGGATCTGAAAAAATTTATTAGATAAATAAAATTGAAGGAAAGGAATTTCCATATTTTCTATAGAGTAGCAAATGAAATAACCTGAGCAAAGTTCCGAGAAAAAGTGGACTTCAGCAGTCCTTTCTTTTTTGTTGGCTCACTCTTTTCCTCCGAAATTAAACAGGCATTAAGAGCAGCAGGCAATGATTGAAATCTGGACCTTAGCATTCCTAAAGTTCGAATCTGCAAGCAATAGAGGTTACGGAAATGGAGATGCGTTGAAATAATGGTAAATAAAATTGAAGAAACCCCATACATCATAAAGCTTCAAATAAGTAAAGAACAATAAAGAGACTCAAACTACAAAACCATAAATCATGCTTAAGCAAATCCATAGACTATTTGTTTAATATTATGCATACTAATGATTAAAAGAAATTCAACAATGTTTTTGCCCCAAATGTCCTCACGTGGACATGCAGATATGAGCTTGTGATAAATCACATTCATAAAAACACGTGTATATCCTTATTAGTTCTTTTTTGGTTTGGCATATACAGTTTCACTCACAAACCTGCATATATATAGTTGTATTATAGTTCTAGATTTTGGAAAATAAAATCATGTTAATTTTAACAAACATGCATCTCTCATTGTATTTACACATCAAAGCTTCTTGATACCCATTAGCTATAGCTAATTATCTTGTTCTTCTCAGCACAAAGCACAATTATCTTCATCCTTACACATTCAAATAATGCAAAGGTTGTCCATAATAACCCAAAACAACACCAACCCATCACCAATATGGGCATCCTTCTATAAACATCTTCACACTTCCTACAAATGGAGAAACTATTATACTTTGTACGTTCATTCTTAAAGTGTAGCTAACACATCTGGAACCAAAAAAAAAAAAAAAAGCAATTTTGGATATATATACTTATATAATATATATTGGGGGACATATTGTTAATTCTCATTTTAAATCACTAACAAAATTAACATAACTCATTGGACTCTCCCACAGATTGGAACCAATTTAAGTACCCTTATTCAGGTGTGCAACTAAAAGTGCCCATATTCAGGTGTTCAACTAAACTGAATCACGTGCTTTGTACACACTGGTTATGAGCATTCTTAAAGAGTCATAATTGTGAATTTGGCTTGTTCAAGTGGGTGATAGAATTTCTCTTTAGTTGCATTAGTTGACCTTTTATTTTGAAATTCAAATCAAAATAAGAAGATCACCAATTGGCTAAATACCAAGGATTAAAATTCTACTTTGGTGAGTTCTTTTGCTCATCTGGGAAATGGTAACAATTTGGGAACTTTTGGAAATTACAAGGAAATGGTATTTCACTAAAAAAATATAGAATACTAAAGAATGGTATTTCACTATTCTTTGAGGTCGTGTATAATATATAATACTAAAAATTATAGATTATTTTTCAACCTATCATAGTCGTACACATATCTTGTTGTTTTAAATTTTGTTGTATCACCCTATCCGTATCTCATATCTCGTACCCGTGTATATACTTCATAGGTTCTATATATGCCAAGGAAATCATAGATCATACATTTTCAATTTTCCTTTGCTCCCATCAACAACTAGCAAATCAATATTTTTTTCCTCAAAAATACTTCACAAAACAGCATTGAAACTTAATGGCTCTCTTCAATTTCAAAGAAGGAAAGCAAATTAATTCAATTTTGATAAGTATGAATGAATATGGTTACAAAATAAAGAAATACCAAAGAGATGGCATGTCAAAGTGGATAACTACATTCTAGAAGAATTCAACATTAGCCTTTAATTCTTGTTCATCCACAGCACAAAACTTTTCAGATTACCAAAAGAAACCCCATTTACAGCAACATATACATATTTACAATAAAAGAACAAAGCATATGATCTGATTCAATATGCAATCTTAAAAAAAGGATAGTCTTTACAGAAACAATGGATCTAGAGAACCTCTCATGACTTTGGATAAGATCCTTAAAGATGAAGAACATCTAAGCAACAACGCAATCACTATTGTAGAGCAGAACAGCATATACAGCAGATACACTAGAACAGAACAGCATATACAGTAGATAATTACAGATACACCAGATTAGCAGAGTAGAACAGCATATACAGCAGATACACTAGAACAGCAGATACACCAGATTAGCAGATTAAAATAACTTGGAATCCAATAATAAAATGAATACAATGTAAATTTATATTGTGAAAATATGCAAGGCACACCAAATCAAAAAATTAATTAAAAAATCGATCTCAAACACCATCCAAGTCTCTTGAGCCAGCATCACTAGTGCTGCTACCAAATAAACCAATTACCAAAAAAAAAATGTTTGATTCGTAAAAAAAATAAAATTATATATTTGAAAATAACATTATATGTTTATGTGCTAACAATATATATGTATTTGAAATGATTTATGCAGAGAACTAAGAGATAAACAATAAATCATACCTTATGGTGGGCCATTTGGGGAAACAAAAATCCCTCTCCCATGAGGTACGCATATGGGGAAGCAATAATTACATTAAGAAGTATTCTGGGGTAAGGATTGCAGCAATGACACCTTCTTATTTCTTTTTCCGATAAGAAAAAAAAATTCCAGCAAATAAGCCCAAACCCTGTACCCTTGAACCATAATTCTGGTAGGTAGTATATGAATGGTCTTTAAAAAATATTAATAAAAAGGTGTTGAGCTCAATAATACTAACCATGGAGCACCAAGCTTCAAGGCACTAGCATAAACCTATATAAAACAAACATCACAAGAGAAAGCTTTTAACTCAACATAAATTAAATATATATATATATATAATCATCTGCTTTGAAGTGCAAAAGGAGTTAAAAGGGGTAACAAATACTATGGCTGGACTCAACTAGGTATATCCAGATGAGGACAAATTATATAATACCTCGAGCTTGCAAAAAAAAAAAAAAAATCAACTTAAAAAGTTTTATGAGGAATTGATTGAAACAATGTGAGGCACTTACCAAGTAAGGTAAAATACTACCAAAGTTCTATGAGGACTTAATTGAAACAATGTGAGGCATTTACCAAGCAAGCTAATTTACCACCAACTTGCACAGACAAATCAAATGTTCTTAATCTAGCACCAAAGAGATGCTTGTGATCTAAACCGAAAATTCAATCTAGGTCCATTAGAAGTTCTATAAGGATCTGTTTGAAACAACACGAGGCACTTACAGAGTAAGTCAGTTTCAATACATGAGCAGCGGCAATGTAAATTGCAGATTGGCTGAATAATTCATTAGATGAAACTTCTTTTACATTGACTGATCCCTCAGTTCCTGATGTGCCTTCTGCTAATCCATACTACAAATATAGGACAACAACATAGATCATTCAATTTGTTTGTAGAATGAATGAGACAAAAAATAATAACTTATTTATGTACTTCTATTGAAGCAAACCTGATGTTGCTAAATAGCTATCGTACCTTATTGATTGCGGTTTTCACAATTGCTTGCTTATCTCGTACAGGAACAATTGCACTGAGTTCCTGAAAATGCCCATTTATAACATGAAACTAAATAAAGCTCCAACATAACCACATAAATTGCAAAACAAAGCCTTTGTGTAACTGCTCTCAAAATAGAGAATACTACTTGAATGAAAAACAAAGTTGATTCCAGGCAACTTTGTTTAATTAAAAGTACCTGCAGAGCCAGTCCCCAGTTGTTGAGTGCCTGGAAAAAAAATTATTTATCATGAAGTTGCCACCAATATTTTAAACATAAACATATTCACAAATTCTCAAGCAAATCATCCAAGAGTTAAGGATAGAAAAATGGCAGTAGAAGATAACACTGGAATAGAAGAAAAGGACGAAACTATGATGAGTAAGATTTTAGGGTTCCAATTTTAAATGGAATAAAAATATTTAATTTCACAGTTCTAAAAATACTTACCTGGGGACTGTTCCAATTGAGTTGGACAGCTTTTTCATAGTTTTTCGTTGCGTGCAAATTGGACGAATAATATTACGCTTTACCCGCTCTTGTGCCATTCTTTTTCAATGATGAATAGCTATTAGTTTTATTTCAAAAGAGGATTGCATCCACTGCAGACTAGAACAGCATCAGACAAACAATTATGCAGAAGGTGCCATTAGATCTTTTCAATGTCACAACGGCACCTAGTGAACTTTATAATAATACTTAATATTATGAAGCAATATATTGTCTCATAAACACAACATTTAGTAGTTCTATGCCACGTTTTGTATTCTACTAATTTATCATTATTATGCAGATTGCAGAAAGTAGAACTCAACCAATATTAATATTTTTGAAATTCAAAACCTAGAAAATTAAAATTGATGAAATCTCATTTTTTAGTTTATCGTATTTCTTCTTCTACAAATCTTAAAGTGTCATTTTTCTTCAATTATAATCTCCTTAAGCATTTCCAGTAGTCTATTGCGATAGGAAGCTCTATTATATAGGCCACCTCCAAACCCATCAAAAACAAGAAAAGAGAATAAAAACAACCAAATCTTGAAAGTGCAAGCAAATCATGTGGTTAGAAAATTAGGTTTGGGGATGAAAAACCCTAAGATGTGAATCACTTACCTGTGATAGAAGAGGGACCAATCCACCTGATTGTGCCACAGCAACCTAAAAAAAGTTAATCAAAATCACACTAAACCCATAACATACAGCAGCTAAATCAAAAAAGGGGAAAAATAGAGGAGAATGAGAGGGCAACGACCTAGCTAGAGAAGAGGAGAAAAAGCGAAGAGGAAAGGAAAGAAAAAAAAAAAAAAGCGGCGCCACCAAAGGTAATTGGTATTGTGAGAGAGAGAGCGAGATGGAGGAGAGAAAGAAGAGAAGAGAAGAAGAACAGAGGAGAGGGAGACAAAGGAGCAGTGCCAATGCTAGTGCAGTCGGCGCTGCGAGAGAGTGAGAGCGAGAGGGAGAAAGAGAGAAGAAGAAGAAGAAGAGAGGAGAGGACATACCTGTGCCGTTCGAGGCCACGAGAGTGAGGGAATGAGAATGGAGTTTCAACTTCAAGTGTTTAACTAATTATGAGCAAAAAATAAAAATTAGGGCACATACAACATTCAAAACCGCGTAGTTTTGACAAATAATTTCAAGGCAACAAAGAAATTTGGTAGCCATAAATGTTGAGAGGGAAAAAAGAGCGGTAATTTTGAGAGGGAAATTGCCACCGACTCACCAGAGGCAGATCACCCAAAAAAAAAAAAAAAATTAAAAACTCAAAAACAATTCAAAATAATTTTTAGATTTGTTTTTTTAAAAAAAAATAAAATTAATTTGAGAGTAATAAAAATCAAAAATATATTTTTAAAATTTTAAAAATTACTTATGACCTAAAAGATAAAATTATACAAAAATAATAAGTATTTTTTTTATTTTTTCACCCAATTTTTTTTTTTTAGTTTTTTTGAAAAAAAAAATGAAACTAGTTTTTAAAAATAAAACCAAACATATTGAAATTGATAATTTAACCACATTCTTTGAAAAAGTTCAAATTATCTCAAATTAGCCATCTCAATTTAAAAGTGTGTTTGGGTTTGATGGGTTTATTTTGTGATCTAATTCAATAATCACTTTAATTTTACAATTCAATAACTAGAATATTTAAAACTCTTTCAAAAGTTATAATAAAAATCCAAATCACTAAATCACCTTGTTTTACTAGCAAAACTTTTACCGACGAATAGTGTTGTCGTCGCTAAATGGTTAACTCTTTGCCCACACGAACTTGTTGTCGCCAAAAGTATGCACACTAATAGCAACGTTCATTGTGTTGCTAAAAGATAAGCGTCGTAGCTAAAAGTTCTGAAATTTTGGCGCCAACCAAAAATTTTGGCGCTAAAAGAATGTTATGCTCTTTTAGCGACGGTAGCAAATTGCGTTGGTAAAAGTATACTTTTACCAATGAAATTGATCACTGTGTCGCCAAAAATATACTTTTGGCGATGAAAAATTGGCATTGTCGCCAAAAGTAGTTGCCAAAAGTGCAATTTCTTGTAGTGTTTTGTAGGCCTCAATTCGGACCCGCACCAAAATCCAAACCGTCTATCTCACAAATTTTGTAATAAAGGTCATTCATAGATTTAGATTATCAGTATAGGTCCGAATTGAGACTTACAAAAAGAATATGAAAAAATAAAAATATGGAGGGGAGGCTATCTCATGTAAGTGAGACTTTGAAATCATTAAAAAAAAAATTAGTTGTGAATTGAACTAAAAATAAATAGTTGTGAATATAGTGCTACCCTTTTTATTTCTTTTCAAATAAGGTGAATGTTGGTAGAATTATCATGCGGACCAAAATATAAATAAAGAAAGAAAGAAAAAGATCATCACCACGCCATGCAAGTGGACAAGTAGATACACACACCCCACCCCCCCCCGGCGGGGCGCAAAACCAAAACTCTCTAATCTACTATCTCTTCTTATTTTAATCATTGAACCATATGCAGAGTTGGTTTGGGAAGTTGGTTAGTTTTCTGACTTTTTTAGTTATTTTAGTCTGAATTAAAAAGTTTGATTTGAGAAAAGTTTTTGACTTTTTTTATGAGAGAAGAATGTAATGATTATGATTGAATGTGATGTTTTGTTTATTATGACTAAAATAGTCTATTTTATCTTTTGTGATTAAAATATCTACAAACCATCTTCCCAAACAGACCTGCAATATTTATTGACTTGTTTTAACTTTCAGGAAAAAACCTATTAAAAAAAAACTTCTTAAGGAAAATCGTACTTGCATTGTATCTCTTGCAGTAGTAATTTAGACTCTGTAATTAAAATTGTATTAATTTTTG
This sequence comes from Camellia lanceoleosa, assembly GCA_025200525.1. Classification (NCBI taxonomy): domain Eukaryota; kingdom Viridiplantae; phylum Streptophyta; class Magnoliopsida; order Ericales; family Theaceae; genus Camellia; species Camellia lanceoleosa. Next base: position 155,514,553 of record CM045769.1, on the reverse strand, counting down.
GGGAAATAGCAATTCAGTATAAAATTGGATAAAAAAAAGTACACATCAATGGTAAACTTTATACACATTAATAATTATAATTATAATTATTTTTTTTTATGTATTTACAAATATTTATTCAAAAGTCATAATTCTCCCTTAACCAAAATTAAGAGTAAAGTAATCCATTTAATTAAAAGAAAAATGGAAAATTTTAAATTGAACGTGAATCTATCAATCACTTAAAAAAAAGTGAAAAAGACTATTTTTCCTCTTGAATTTCAATTTCCAATGAATTAGAATAAATAGATACAATATAAAAAATTTAATAATAAAACTGATACAATTAAAGTCATAGGAACTGCATTAACACAAGACACAAATTATTGAGACCACATATGTAACTTTCCTAGCTCTTGTTAAGCACAGCTTATTTGGCTGGAATGACCATCTAATTAATAAGGTTTTTCAGTTTTAATCAGTCTAAGGAATGTTGAGCTATCAAAAGAATATAATCGGTGGCGGAGCCAAGAAAAGAAGTCAGAGGGGGCACTTCTTAATTACAATATTAAAAATATTTACAAAAATATTTCATATAAATTTTTCCGATTGATTTCAAGAAATATAAAATAAATAAATAAATAAATCAACGTATTTGGTTTGAATTTTTTGAATTAAGTTTTTTATTTTTTATTTTATTTTATTTTATTTGTTTTTAGTGAATATTTTTAAAATTTTAAGCATTTTTTTTTTACTTTTTTAAGTACATGATGTATTTAAAAAAAATAAAATATTTGTGAAAAAATATTTTTAAAAATTAATAAATACATAAAAATACGAAAAATGTATTGATTTTTTGTATTTGTTTATATTTTTGATATTTAGTGACTTTTTAAAAGATTTTTTCAAAAATTATACTTTTTAAGTATATTTATATTAGGTGTGTCTAAAAATTAAAAAAAATTGCTTAAAATATTAAAAAAATTCAATACAACAAAAAAATACGAAAAACAAAAACGTAGAATTTTTTGAAAAGTGTTTTCAGAAAACTCAAACCAAATAAAGTGAATATGTTATTTGTAATTAGTGTATCATGGACAACATTAAAAAAAGTATTAGATGTAAAGTTTTAAAATAAATTATATAATAATAAAGTATTTTTTTTATACAAAATATGCGTAAAAATTCAATATAATAGTCATACAACGCAATCTTTGACATGTGATATTACCAATCAATAATAAAGAAATACATGGAGGGTGAATCCTGCATATTAAATGTAACTAACAATTCAATAAATTCTATATTTTCATTAAAATTAATTATATTTGCATATTAATAATGATAGAGATCACCATTATATTGAAATTCTCATAGATAATAATATCGTAATCTCTTTATTTTTAATCAAAACAATCATTATTATTATTATAATTTTAAAAATATCATTGACATTTCACTCTAAATAATATTTTTATAATTTTTTTGTATAAAATATTTTCTTTATGCTTTTATTTAAAAAAAAAAAAAAAAAAAACCTCCAAAACTCAGGGGGGGCACGTGACCCCCTAAGCCCTCCTTCCCTCCGCCCTTGAATATAATAATCTATAAACAACAATAGTAGATGTATATTAAAAAATTGTAGAAAAACGAATCAATGGTGTATATTTATTGTAAATATGATACGCATTTCACTAACTTTAAATTTATACTATACACTCACTTTTAAATAAGATTTAAAATATGACATGGATAGGCCCATAAAGGCTACAGCCCACAGTGAACTACCCCAAGCCCATCATTTGGAGCCTATTGCATAACCCGATTGGTAAAGTTCGGGACAGCTAGAGGCCAACTGGGCGTGAAGGGCCAATGACATTCGGACATATGGTAGGTGAAGGACAGGCCACATCAGCAGACAAAGATTTGCAAAGTTATTGCTACAACACATCACCATTAATGCAGCTCATCACAGCATTTATTGCGACAACACTTCCCCATCGGAACAGCGCCCCCCTACCCTGAACAAGGTAAGCTACAGCACAGGCTTTCGGCGATGTGGGCATGTCGGAAGGGGTAGTGAAATGATTACCAAAGGATATAAACAAGCATCGAAGACAAGAAGAAGGTTAAGTTTCTATCTCCCTCTCTCTCTCTACATACTCTACTTCTTCTACTGATTTGCTGGTCGGAGGGTTCACTGGGGGACTACCCCGTTCCCCGTTGAACTTGTTTGCAGGTCACCCGAAGGGCTTGACCATTTGGACCTGAGCTCGAAGAACATGGATCAGTCCGACCCATCAACGAGAACGAACTGTATTATCTGTATTATCAGTTGGCGCCGTCTGTGGGAACTGCTTTTATCCGTGCTCCAGTTGTGCTCATTGTCGCCGGAGGCCCTGTCCCAACAACCTTTTCCTCCTACCCATCAAAGTGTATGGTCACGACTAGATCCATGGCTTCTCACCATATTGCTACCGACCATCAGACCGACCCTCCCAATCCAAACAACCCATCTCAGTATTTCATTGAGCTTACCAACAGCATTAATCGTATGGCCGAGCAAAACCAGGCCTTAATAAATGCTTTACTCCAAAGAAACCTTTCCATGCCTCCACCACCACCTCCAAATATCCCACCCAGCCAGGAACGAGCCCCGAGCCATACTGTCCTGCAACCCTATCCACCTAATTTGGAAGGTTTGCAACCTCCCCTCCCACATATAAATCCACCACCTCCACCCCCACACCCATCGGTCGTGCCACCGGCCCCCGAGGTAGAAGCCAGCAGCGTCCAACACCTGTCTCCCTCTGGTGATGACAACATTCCCCTCTGGGATGCTGAACTCCGGGCTATGAAGCTCCAACTCTAAGGGGTTATGCAGAATATCCAGCATAAACCCTCCACCACGGCAAACTCACCATTTGTTGCCTCCATCCGAGACAAACCCCTGCCCGCCAAGTTCAAGATGCCCACCACTGATTTTTTTGACGGTACGACGGATCTAGTTGACCATCTAGAGACCTACCGAACCCTTATGATCCTCCACGCCTTCCCTGACGAGATCATGTGCCGAGCTTTCCCCGTGACACTGAAGGGGTCAGCTCGACTGTGGTTCAGCCACTTACCGGCAGACTCCGTCTCCACTTTTCAGCATCTCAGTGACTCTTTCCTGAGCCATTTTATTGGAGCCCAGCGCCAGCAACGCTCGGCCACCCAACTCCTCAACATTCGTCAGACCGAGGGGGAATCACTGCGTAGCTTCATTACTCGCTTCAACACCGAAGCCCTGCAAGTAGCGGAAAACGACGACAAAGTCATCCTCGCGGCTTTCATGGCCGGTCTGCGATCGTTCGATTTTCTTTTCTCCCTCTCTAAAAACCCTCCGACCTCCATGGCAGCCCTACTCTCCAAAGCCCAAAAATACATGAATGCAGAAGATTCATTGGCCGCTTGGCAGGATCTAATACCTAAAAACCCCACCCCCAAAGATAAGAGAAAAGACTCAAAACCCAAGAATGCCCAGTATAATAGCCAAACACCCCACTATAACGACCGATCTCCTCGAGCTGACTGGTCGACACCTGTCCGACCGCCCGGTCAGTTCGAGTGGTACACACCCCTTAATTCTCCCATGGAACACGTCCTTAATCAGATCCAACGGGATTACCCTCTCAAATGGCCCCTACTTTCACGGACCCCTTCCACTCGGAAAGACCAATCCAAATATTGCCGTTTCTACCAGGACCATTGCCATAACACTGATGACTGCATCAACCTCAAGGATCAGGTGGAGACCCTAATACGTCAGGGGCGCCTCAGCCAGTTCACGGACACGCGTCCCCAGCAGAGGCAAAGGACCGAGCCCCACAGAGACAATCGGCGCGCACCCGCCGCCAACAAATTTTAACCTAATCAAGGCCATGACCGACCTCCACAACAACCTTGACCACAAGGTAATCCACCCCCGCCTGTTGGTGAAATTAGAGTTATTTCAGGTGGACTTGCTTGCGAGACCATCATTTCGACTCGGAGGGCGAACTCGAGAAAAATAAGGCGGGGCTCGAGACAAAGGCGATCGCCACGGTGAGCCAGCCCTCCAAAGCAGCCAAGCGGTGGGATGAGCCCATCACCTTCACGGACGCCGATAGTACAGGCATCCGTATCCTCATGATAACCCCCTTGTCATTTCTGCCATCCTCTCCAACTACAAGGTCAGACGAGTTCTCATCGACAATGGAAGTTCTTCAGACATCATATTCCTCAATTGCTTCCGCCAACTCAAGATTGGGGAGGAAAGTCTGTCTCTCCTCCAAACTCCTTTGATTGGTTTCACTGGCGACCGGGTGAACTCCATCAGCTCCATTGATCTCCCCATCACCCTCGGCGAATACCCACGGCAGACCACGAAGTTGCTCACCTTCCTTATTGTTGACTGCCCCTCTGCTTACAACATCATCCTTGGTCGCACTGCCCTCAACGCTTTCCAAGCTATCACCTCCACCTACCACCTGACCATTAAGTTTCCTACCGATCTCGGGGTCAGAATAGTGAGGGAAGAACAGACCATGGCCAGAGAATGCTATGTCGCCTCACTCAAGGAAGTCAAGCTGAAGGAGACCATGATCATTGAAGGACTTGATGTCCGAGATGAGGATGAGCTGGTCAGAGGAGAACCTGTTGAGGAGCTCGTTGCGGTTTCCATCGACCCTACCAACCCAATGAAAACGGCCAAGATTGGCAGTCAACTCTCCCCCCAAGCAAAGACCGACCTTACTGCCCTCCTGACCGAGCACAATGATATGTTCGCCTGGACCCACTCCGACATGTCGGGCATTGACCCCTCCTTCATAACTCACCGCCTCAGCATTGAACCCTATTTCCGACCGTACCGCCAGAAGCAGCGCATCTTTCATCTGGAGCACAATACTCTTGTAGCCGCAGAGGTCGACAAGCTCCTTGAGGCCCAATTCATCAAAAATGTAGACTATCCTAAATGGTTGTCAAACGTGGTCCTAGCCCGCAAGAACAATGGCAAATGGCGACTGTGCGTCGATTACTCTGACCTAAACCGAGCTTGCCCCAAAGACAGTTATCCTCTCCCTCACATAGATCTGCTGGTCGACGCAATAGCCGATTATCAAATGCTCAGCTTCATGGATGCTTTTTCTGGGTACAACCAAATCCTAATGCACCCGTCTGATCGGGAACACACATCCTTCATTACCGACCGAGGCACCTACCACTACTGTGTGATGCCATTCGAACTGAAGAACGCTGGGGCCACCTACCAACGATTGGTCAATGCTGTTTTCCATCAACAGATAGGTCGGAATATGGAAGTATATGTCGACAACATGCTGGTCAAGAGCAAACTCTCCACTGATTATCTGATCGACCTATGAGAGACCTTCGCCACCCTTCGCAAGTATCAGATGAAGCTCAACCCAGAGAAGTGCACCTTCGGCGTGGGATCTGGAAAGTTTTTGGGTTTTATGGTCAGCCAGCGCGGCATTGAAGCTAACCCCGAGAAGATCAAGGCCTTGGTTGAGATGCAGTCACCCAGAACGGTCAAGAAAGTTCAAAGACTCATCGGCCGAGTGGCGGCCCTCAACCACTTCATTTCTCGCGCAACAGATAAGTGCCTACCATTCTTCAAAGTTCTTCGGCAGACTTTTGAATGGACAACTGAATCCGAAGAGGCTTTTCAGCAGCTAAAGCAATGCATGGCCAATCCTCCCCTCCTTTCACAGGCAGTTATCGGCGAGCCTCTCTTCCTCTATTTAGCAGTGTCGAACATCGCAGTCAATGCAACTCTTATCAGGGAAGACGGCTCAGTCCAACGGCCGGTCTACTACATCAGTCGAGCTCTTAGGGGAGCGGAGCAGAATTACCCATTGCTAGAAAAATTGTCCCTGGACTTGGTCACCACCTCCAAACGGCTCCGTCCTTACTTCCAAGCCCACTCCATAGTGGTCCTCATCGACCAACCCCAGAAGAAGGTCATGCAGCAACCAGAACTCTCCGGTAGGCTTATGCAATGTTCAGTAGAACTTAGCCAATTTGACATCTCCTATCGCCCTCGAACAGCAATCAAGGGACAGACCGTAGCCGACTTCATCCTGGAGTTCACCAACCCTACCCCAACCACTGCCTCTCCACCCCCACCAACTCCTGTCGAGCCAGAAGACCCTCATTCTTGGACTCTCAACGTCGATGGGTCATCCCGCAGGGAAGGTAGTGGGGCTGGCCTCATCCTCACCTCCCCTGAGGGTGGCTATTTCAAATGTGCTCTCTGTTTCTTGTTTGATGCCAGAAACAACGAAGCCGAATATGAGGCAATAGTAGGACTCCGCCTTGCCAAAGACATTGGTGTTAGCCACATTCAGATTTTCAGTGACTCCCAGCTCATCGTCGGCCAAATTACGGGGGAATTCGACGCCAAGGAGGACACAATGCGGGCTTACAGGGATATGACACTCCCCCTTGTTCGCCTCTTCAATACCTTCCACATCAAGCATATACCTCGGGCGGAAAACTCCAAGGCAGATGAGATGGCTCAGTTGGCCTCTGCAGACCAGTCCGACCTCAGCCATGGAGTCCGCCTCGAATACCTAGCCCACCCGGCCATCTCACCTGACCTACAAGAAGTACAGTTCCTCCAAAATGAACCCATCCCTTGGGCCTCCGACATCTTCCTATTCTTGACAACAGGAGAACTTCCAGATGACCAACAACAGGCCGCCAAGGTCAGGGCTCGGTCGTCTAACTACGTTCTGGTCAATGGCGTCTTGTACAAACGTGGTTTTTCACGACCATATCTGCGATGCCTCAATTCGGCTCAAGCAACCTATGTAATGCAAGAAATTCATGAGGGAATTTGTGGTAATCATTCGGGTGGTAGGTTTTTAGCCCACAAAATACTCCGTACTGGTTACTTCTGGCCGACTCTCAATCAAGATGCCACTGATTTCGTGCTTAAATGCGATAAGTGTCAGCGTTTTGCCAACATCCTCCATGCTCCTCCTACTGAATTGATCACACTCTGCAGCCCCTACCCGTTCGCTAAATGGGGAATCGACCTAATTGGTCCACTTCCCACCGGTTGAAGCCAGACCAAGTTCGCGATTGTCACCATTGATTATTTCACCAAGTGGGTAGAGGCAGAATCCCTTGCAACCATCACCGAGCGAAATACAACCAAGTTCATCTGGCAGTCGATCGTTTGCAGATTCGGCGTCCCTCAGGCCATTGTCTCTGACAACGGCAAACAATTCGACAACGCCAAGTACAGGAAGTTTTGTGCCGACCTCCAGATTCAACCATGTTTCTCTTCCCCCAGTCATCCCCAAGCCAATGGCCAAGTTGAGGTCACCAACCGCTCCCTCCTGAAGATCATCAAGACTAAGCTTGAAGCTGCTAAGGGACTATGGACTGAGGAATTACCGAATGTGCTATGGGCTTACCGCACCACCGCTCGGACTCCCACTGGGGAAACCTCTTTTTGCCTAACATATGGCGCTGAGGCGGTTATTTCGGTGGAAATCGGTCTGCCTACCCCCAGGGTTTTACATCCAGATCCAACACTCACCGAAGAACTCCGTCGGGCAGACCTGGACCTAATTGAAGAACTCATGGAGACAACTGTTGTCAAATTGGCCTCATACCAACAGAAAATGAGAACACACTACAACCACAAAGTCCGACCAAGGGAGTTCGCTGTTGGGGACCTTGTCTTGAGAGAAACCACTATTGCCACCAAAAATCCGACTGAGGGTAAATTGGCAGCCAAATGGGAGGGACCTTACATTGTAAAAGCCCGACCGCGTCCAGTCACTTACCGACTTCAGGATTTGGAAGGTCGAAACCTCCCGCACCCTTGGAACGCCGAACACCTGAAACGTTACTTTCAATAAACCGCTACTTTTGTATTGCTCAGTTAATTATGTATTTTTTGGCAAATTCACATGCTTGAACATTCTTGTTATCCTCTCATGCAATGAAATTTTTTGATATCTCAGTTATCTACATGGTGTCTCAATGATGTTTTGATTGCAGCACTAACAAAAAGCCTCAGCCAGACTAAGCATCCAAAAACCTCAGCCAGACTGAGCACTAAAAGCCTCAATGGCCAGGCATCCAAAAGCCTCGGCGGTGAGCATCAAAGGCCTCGTCGGGCCGAAAGCAACAAAAAGCCTCGGCGGGTGAGCATCCAAAAGCCTCAGCCAGACTGAACACCAAAAGCCTCAGCCAGATTGAGCACCAAAAAGCCTCAGCCAGACTGAGCACTAAAAGCCTCAGCCAAACTGAGCATTAAAAAGCCTTAGCCAGATTGAGCACCCAAAGCCTCAGCTAGACTGAGCTTGATCTACTCGGCAAGACCAATCCTCACCCAGACCAAGCGTCACAAGTCTCAACCAGACTGAGTACCGCCATTCCAGGTCCAGACTGATTCACTTAGAACATCATTTCCAAGTCCAAGACTGAGTCACTTGTAGCATCAGTGAAACTTCATAATTATGGCCTTAATAAAACACTCAGTCGCAGTTCCAGGTCGAAGTTTTTACCCCACTGTTTACTTAGTGAAATTCCAAAGACGTTCTTACATTTTTCCTTCATTAATCAGATTATTTCCTCCCCCACCCTGCACGACTAAAATAAACCACTCTCATCCATTTCAGCAATGTGGCAAGCACAGATACATAATTTTATCACATTTTAAATTCCACTCTGCATTAAGGAGTTCTTTACTTTACTCTGCATTGAATTTTTATACAAGTCCAATTTCACTCTGCATTAAGGAGTTCCTGAATTTAGTTCACACTGATTTATACACAAGCAAAAGCAACCGACTGAAAACATAGCTGAAATTTTATTCATTCACAAATGTGTACACACGTTCATTACATCAATTCAAAAAAAAAAAAAAATCTCTTCTTTTTCCCCAGTCACTCCTCTTCACTAGATACAAGATCTTCTTTTTCAATGCCTTCATCCAGGGGGGTATATGCCACATCATCTTCGCCAATTGTTACACTACTAAGGTCTAAGCTTGGGAACAGCTCTTCAGCTCTACGTTTGAACATCTTCGGCCATTTGTCCAAAGATTTCGCCATTTCGTGTTTATAAAAATCTGACTGCTGGAAGCTTTCAATAACTTCAGACTCAGTCCTTCCTCTAGCAGTCGTCCTCGATGGGCCCGCCCCCCCAGTTTCCTCTCTCGCCAAGTTATGGCGATCGCGGCATCTCGCCATCCGAAATTGGTGATCCTTTGGCGATCAAGCTCTGCGGCGTCTGGTCGGGGTAGGCCGCCCTCTGAGAGGCTGCTTTCACCCTTTCTTCATCCAGCTCTTTCTGCAGGATCTCCTTCTCAGAGACTGCCTTCGCTCTCTCTGCCTCCAACTCTTTCTGCAGAGCCTCCATTTTAGCAGCTGCCCTCGCTTTCTCTGCCTCCAACTCCTTCTGCAGAGTGTCCCTTTTAACAGTCGCCCTGTCTTTCTCAGCCTCCAACTCCTTATGAAGGCTCTCCCTCTCCTCCACCGCCTTGACACACTCGCCTTCCAGTTCCTTTTGCAGAACGCCAACCTTAGCGTCTGCCTCATCCTTCTGCCTCATCAGCTCCTCATTATTGGTCATTGCCTCTTCGTGTCGTTCGACGGAGACCGCACAGGCTGCTTGGGCCTCCTCCAACTTCTTTCGCTCGCTGGCCAGTTGGAACTCGAGCGACACAACCTGGCGGCGTGTGTTCTCCAACTCCGACTTGGCCGCTTGCAGGTCAGCGTGGGCACTCTCCCAACTTGCGCTCTCATTCTTCAACTTCACAAGCTGGGCTTTGGTCTCATTTGCCTTCACTTTTGCAGCCTCCGCTTTTCTCAGCAGGGCTCCTGCCAAGGTAGTTACCTCCATCTGAGCAGAGTATAACCCCCTCAGTAGGTCAGCCTCATTGAATCTGGTAGCTGCTGAGCGCACGGCCGCCTCTTCCACGATCATCACCAAGCGATCTGCACCTGCTCTTGCTGGGCCTTCTTCTCCCTCCAACCGCCTAGCCACCGCCCGAGCGTGGTAGACCGCGGTAGTAAGACCGACTCCTCCTTGGGGCGCAGAACCCCTTTGGGTCTGTTCCCCCCCACTTGGTTCAGCGCCCTTTACCCCACTTTCTACTTGTGCTTCAGGGGCGACCCTCGTGACCTCCACCTCTGCTGGGGCGATCTCCACAACCTCCAGTGTTGGGACGACCCCCACCGTTTCTGGGGTGCCCTCTGGGACGACCTTCGCCTTCTTTGGCCCAGGCTCACCTGCAGCTCCCTCAGGGGCACTTCTCTTCTTCTTCTTCAGAGCCTTCCTCTCCTTGTTTGCCTATTCCTTCACAGGATCCTTTGGGGGCAGTCGAGGCTCAAAACTGACTAAGTCTTTGTCCCCCAGTGGCTTTGGGCGAGGTCGGATCCGCTTTCTCACGACTAGTTTCGGAGCAGGCCCCAGTTGAGACTCCTTATACTTGTTCGCCCGCGCGAACAACCTCCTCTCCTCCTCCTCCTCCGCCTTTCTTTGCACTTCCAACTCTTCTCTTTCTGGACCCACTTCTAGCGGCTGCGGTCTTAAGTTCCAGGCAAACAGCTCCGACGGCAGGACAAGTTCGTCCTACCTTAGTCTTTTCTCTTCTCTTCAATCCCTCACCCTCTTCACTCGGTCCTCAGTCGCCTTGTCCAGCTTGGGTTCGACCGATTTGGTGGGCACCTTCCAGGTTGTATGAACTCCTGCCCCGCCGTTCTCCGCCACAAAGAACCATCTTGGCCTCCAGCCTTTAACCGAAGATGATAGATCTGCCACAAGACCTCGTGTCATAACCCAAACCCGCCCTTATGGGTTTAGCATCAGAGCGATGTCAAGAGATTCGAGAAGGCTGCTTAGCAAGAAGACAAGATCTGAGGGGCATGGTGGAAGCCATTACAGTAAATCAACAATGTCCAATGAGTTATGACAGTTTGTATGCCAAAAAGATTTTTCATACATTTATACAGAACAATACAAGACAGTATGCAGATCATATACAACTAGTCAGAACAGGGACTTAAACCCCGATGAACAGTACAGTACAAAACATTCAGTCTATACAGTGTTACAAAACGGTACAGAGATAGACGGGGAAAATGAAAACACCCCCTAAAGCCATAGCTTGGTAGGTCGGGAACCTCGCAGTGAGGCACATTGGTTGGCTTGACAAAACTGGAGTTTACGCCGACGCTTCTAGCTTTGATTCGGTGCCTATACACATACATATATATATATATATATATATGAGCAGTGAGCTAAAGCCCAGTGAATAACATAAAGCGTAAAGGGGTTTAGAATGAATGTCCTTACAGTAGTGAAAACAGTTCATTTTAATCAGTATTTCAGTTGTTCAGTACAATCAGTCATATGTGGTACATCCATTAGTATAACTTGATAAGATGGCGATGAGTCTTAAAGACGAATAGTAATGATGACCATCAATCGATGTGATGAGTGGTTCCACGAGGAAGCCAGAGATCTCTATATGAATAACGATAAATAGTAGGTGCTAAGGATGCCACAGTACAATTCAGAATATAGGACATACATTCATTCAAGAGCGAAGCAGATTGAAAAGTATAGTTCAAGATTAGGAAGATAATCATTTTGAACATATCTTTACACAATTGTTACTCACAGAGTTACGGGTTCTGATGAACTAGAGCGTCTCCTCGGAATGCCAACCCTATACAGTTAACAGATTGAACACACACTAAGTTTCACAGTCGGGGAAAGATAATAACTTAATCCCTAATATGCCTCGGTGTGTTCTATATCTATATTCTCATTAAGATGTCTTAAACTAGGCCTAAGAATGCCTAGGATGGGATGAGGATGCAAAGATGTACTCAGAAAACATTTTCGAAATTTTCAGAAAAACAGAGTCCCTCTCGAGCGTTAACTTCCCCGCTCGAGCGGACATGCAAACAAAGGTCCACGCTCGAGCGTCAACTTATCCGCTCGGGCGGACCAAAAAGTACTGGATAGGTAGAAATCACGCTCGATAGGGCGCTCGATGGCCGCTCGAGTGCAAGACACGGGATCCCGCTCGAGCGTCCAATATCCCGCTCGAGCGTACTACAAGATATAACAAAGTACTGGATGCTCGAATTCCCCGCTCGAGCGCCACTTTCCCCGCTTGAGCGGGAGTGCAAAATCTGGAAAACCCAGATTGCACCTTCAAGCTTAAAGCCAAGTTTTGATGCACTAAAATCGATCCTCTTGGGCCCAAAAACCTGGAAAACACTTGTAAACACATGATATAATATGTTTCAAAGATCAATTTGTAAAATTGATGCCCAAGGGTTGTTCAATTAAACTCATTTTCAAACCAAATTTCAAGAACACAATTCAAACATGACATGCATGATTTCAAACAATTTCAAAGCTTCAATTTCATGCTCTAATGAACCAATTCTTTCAAAAACAAGATGAAAACATGGATTCTAACAATAATATGAACATGCATGTGACAATTTGCTACGAAATCAACTCAAAAGTCAACAATACAACCATGTATGCATGAGATGAGCTACAATACAATATTTTAAAGCAAATTCATGACTTAGACCACTCATCAACCATGAACTATGCAAGATACATCTCAAATACATAAATGAGAGGATGAAGCTCATACCTAGGCTCCTTAATTACAAGTCTTGAGGTTCAAACTAGCAAGAACTTCTTCCAATTTCTTCAATTTCCAAGCAATTACAAGTTGAAGACTAATCTCCTAAGTCTCTCTCTCTCTAAATTCGGTTAGAGCTCTCAAATGTGGCTGATGAAATGTTTGCAAATGAGTGCAATAAGGCTCAAATATGTTGGCTACATGGCCCACTAACAATGGCATTTAGGTAAATAAACCTAACTCTTTAATTGGCTCTTATTTAATCTAGTTTAATCATACCAAATCACATTTCAGATAAATACAACATAAAATCACATAAATCCTACTGATCATGAAACACTAATCGATTTCCGGTTCAGCCGCCGATAAGGCCTTCAATTTACAGTTTAAACATATAAACATGAACAGATCATTAAACAGTCAAACAGATAATCAAACAGTCAAACAGGTAAAATGCAATTCAAACAGATACAAGCAATCAATTGATTTGATTTTGATCGATCGATTCGATATTTCGATCGGTTCAATTATCGGTCATCGGCTCGGTTTAACGGTAATCAGTAATCAACCAGTAAACAGTGTCGATGGTTGTTACACCTCGTCCAGCCACCGCCTGCAGCGTAACCCAAGTGTCCTGCTGGCCTGAGGCTTTGTAACACGAGAAAAACTCCTCCACCGTCAGGGCCAACCCTCCGGTCGCTTGCGGCCAGGAACTCGCGCACGCCATCAGTATCTTCCAGGCATTTGGCATCAATTGGCCTGGCGCCGCATCCAGTTTATTCAACACGTCCACCACCACTTGAGGAAGGGGCAGCCTCACACCTCCCCGCAACGCCTCCTCGTATAAGCTGAATTCGCCCGGGCATACATCCGGCGCCCTCTCAGTAGATGTCGGCAGCCTCAACCCTACTTCTAGGGGAATTTGGTATCTCCTCCTTATCCTTTCCAACTCCGCCGCAGTAAGAAGGGATCTGTCTGCCCTTGTGTGCCAGTGATCTGGCTCTACCTGGTTTATTGGCCTTGGAACCGCTATCATGGTGGACGCCTGAGATCGTACCACTGGTTCCCCCATCGTCACCATTCGCGTCTCCGTCCTATACCGTGCCGCTAACTCCTCTACATCGTCCTCACCAAGTGGATCCACCCTCACATTCACAGCTTCTTCTTGGGCCATTTCTATGGTGTGTCTGCATATTGCTTCTGATACAGGTACAAGAAAGTTAAAAAAGTGTTGCAAAGGTGTATCGTGAGCAACGAAAGAACTAATACTTGGGATGTTTTGAGTTTTTATAAACAAGTAAGTGAATCGAATGATGCCAAAAGCCCACGGTTTGCCCGTATTCTAAGGATCCCAATTAATTTTCTCCAGGTTGAAAAATTTTCAAATCATCCGCCAAAACTGCCTTTTCAACACCCATAATGACCTATTGTTTCATTTCTGCTTCAACGCCTAACTTCCCCCCCAAGATGTTGCCACGTGCACGACCACGATGCATTGTCTCCTCCCCTTACCCTGTCTTTTCCACTTCAAATCATCACATGACACGCCGCCTCTTGAGCCCCGCCCCACCCGTTCGGCTCCCCTCGCGGTTGGCACACCACACGGTCGACCCTTTCACTTGGCCTCCCCCGCAGTCGACACACCTCACGGTCGACCCTTCCACTCGGCTCCCCTTGCGATCGGCCCTCCTCACGGCCGCCCCTCCTCACGGCCCCCCCACTTGCTCGGCCTCCCTCACGGTCGGTACTCCTCACGATCGGCCCTTCCACTCGGCTCCCCTCGCGGTTGGCACTCCTCACGCTCGGTCTACCAACTCGGCCTCCTCTGACGGTCGGACTCATCTTCCTCATTACTATTCCCTTCGTTGGACTGAAGCTGCACTCGGGAATGGGGGACTACTAACATGGATAGACCCACAAAGGTTACAGCCCACAGTGAACAACCCCAAGCCCATCATTTGGAGCCCATTGCATAACACGGTTTGTAAAGTCCGGGACAGCTGGAGGCCAATTGGGCGTGAAGAGCCAATGACATTCGGACATATGGCAGGTGTAGGACAGGCCACATCAACAGACAAATATCTGCAAAGTTATTGCCACAACACATCACCATTAATGCAGCCCATCACAGCATTTATTGCGACAACACCTCCCCATCGGAACAACGCCCCCTTACCCTGAACAAGGTAAGCTACAGCATAGGTTTTCGGCGATGTGGGCACGTCGGAAGGGACAGTGAAATGATTACCAAAGGATATAAGCAAGCATCGAAGACAAGAAGAAGGTTAAGTTTCTATCTCTCTCTCTCTCTCTCTTTCTACATACTCTACTTCTTCTACTGATTTGCTGGTCGGAGGGTTCACTAGGGGACTACCCCGTTCCCCGTTGAACTTGTTTGAAGGTCACCCGGAGGGCTTGACCATTTGGACCTGAGTTCGAAGAACTTGGATCAGTCCGACCCATCCATGAGAAACGAACTGTATTATCTGTATTATCAAAATACATTTTCAGATTCAATATAAAACACCCACCACAAAATGTTTTTTTCTATTTCTTTTTTCTTAACGGATGGATTTAGTATGTAGCAGACATATACGTCAGCAGTGGATAATGAAGACATAATCATGTAGATTTATTTATGATAATAAAAGTCATCTCTCTATTTTTTTTATGTCTAATTTTCTATTGAGCAAGATATACACCACAGGTTCTTGGTAGTATATTCATGTGTAGAAAAATGATGCAGATCACTAATTAGTGGTTGTCTTAGGGATGTGACAGTGAATCCCACCCATTGTCACATATGTTTTGTGTCTTAATTTTTTTTTTTGGCTTGTCACATCATTAGTGATGGTGTTAGTGGTAGAAATTTAATGATATATAATATGACTGTTCATGTGTACTTACCTTATAGGTTTGTCCCTTTAAACCTTGTTGAAACTTGGAGAGCTATATGCAATTTAGGGGTGGTTTGGGATGATTTAAATAAGTGTACTTTTTGACTTTTTATAAAATATGAATTGGGTATAGGTTGAGTTTGAAGTGATGTGTTAGAGAGGTGATGTGATTTAAATAAGATGACATGACTTAAATAAGATAGTGACTTTTTGACTTTTTAACTTTTTTAGATCATACCAAACAAGGCCTTAATTTTAATTTCTCATTTATCATATTCTAGAAGTATAATTTTTATGAGAATTTTTTATTTCATTAATTCCAATCGTTAATAGAGTTATTATAGATAGGTTTAATTAAAATTACAGGACACAAACATTGACTCTTCGACTTCGTTTGGCAACATCGGTTTTAGTCTAAAAGTCAAAAAGTAATTAAAAAAAAAAAACCCAACATCGTATACTAAAATGTCAAAAATTTTATTTTCTCTTTACTTTTTGTACATTTTTTTTAATAAAAAACTAAAAAGCCATTACAAATATATTAATTTTTTTATATTATATTTTAATGAAAAAACTAAAAAATTACTAAAAAAAAAATCTGTATATAGAAGCCATGATATGAGAGTAGCCTCCCTAATTTAGCCACCACATGCGCCACATGTTCCCACACCTCCCCCCAAAAACCACCCTATACTGGCAAACGCTCCCCAAGCAGCAATTTGAAAAGAACAAAAAAAAAAAAAAAAAAATTAAATTTAAATATTTTTTTTTATTAGCATTTTCAGACGCCAGTAAGTCCATGTTTCTTGTCCGTAGACCTTTGCACCAAAATATCATTCACTTGCTTGGTTTGGTTTTTTTAAAAATGCTTTTCAGAAAGTTTTATTTTTTTATTTTTCATATTTTTTATTTTTACTGATTTTTTTAATATTTTAATTATTTTTTTTCATTTTTAGACACACCTAACATAAATACGCTTAAAAAGTATAATTTTTGTGAAAAAAATATTTAAAAAATTCACTAAATACCAAAAATATATAAAAAAAAAAAACGAAAATTCAGTATATTTTTTATATTTTTGTGTATTTATTAATTTTTTAAAATATTTTTTCACAAATATTTTACTTTTTAGATATTTAAGTAAAGTGCATCTAAAAAAGTAAAAAAATGCTTAAAATTGTAAAGTTATTTACTAAAAACAAAAAATTATGAAAAATAAAAAATTCAGTTTTCACAAAACTGAAACCAAACGCACTAAATTTTTTTTTTTTTTTAGATGGTTGAAGGCCTTACACAGCCAAAGAAAAGGAATAAAGCACACAAAATCCAGCAGAACACAAAACCAAAATATCAAAACTTAAACCACTAACATTAGAAGGAAAATGTCATTCTTTTAGATTTATTTATTTGTGCACAAATTGTCCACCAAAATAACATGACAGTGATCTTTTTATAAATAAAAGTATCTTGATTGATTTTTAATTTAAAATGATACTACAACAACTCAATACGTCATTCTATATATCCTCACTTTCTCCATTACAATCCACATATATAATGAAGGGATTAGGATTAAAAGTTTTTTATTTGATGTAATGCTCACATATGAATGAAAAAATATTCTAAAAATGTCAGTTCACCGTGAAACATTAGCTCAAGAAAGATCGTCCGAAGAAGAAGACCATCTGATCAGAAGCACTAAGAAAATCAAAAGCTCCGATTCTATCCCGGAGGGCAGCGAAGGAAAGGCGATCGATATGGAAACTGAAATCGCCAAGGAAGATCTTGGACAACATAGCCGCCAAGACACGGGTACTGCCCCTCCTAAGTCTTTCAAAGAAGCACTAACTTCTGCCCGTAATCAAGACTACATCTTTGATAGCACAATGGATATTTTATCATCTGATGAGGAAGATGAGGAAGATCCAACGAACCAGACTACCGAACGGGGAACCTCTTCAGAGCAGCAGGGCATCCCCACAATATCTCTCCCCAAGAAGCTCCTGGATAAGATTAGAAAACCATGGGAGAATGCCCTTATCATCCGACTGTTAGGGAAGAATATTGGTTACAAACTGCTCTGCTCCAGAGTTAGGACTCTCTGGAGTCTTCAGGGTGAATTTAATGCAATTGACCTGGGTTGTAACTATTTCCTTTTCAAATTCTCCGACCCCACAGACTGTGCTAATGTATTCACAGGTGGGCCTTGGGTGATCATGGATCACTACCTAACTGTGCGACGTTGGGAACCTAATTTCAGACCATCGGAAGCATTTGAAACCACAACCGCAGTGTGGGTTCGGTTTCCTGAGCTTCCGATCGAGTATTACCAAGAGAAAGTTCTTTTTGCGATAGCCAAAATTATCGGTAAACCCCTTAAAATTGATTGGAATACTGCGATGGCAACTCGAGGAAAATTTGCTCGAGTTTGTGTTGAGATGGATCTTAGCAAACCGTTAAAGCCCAAATTCTTTTTAGAAGGTATGGTGTATAACATTGAATATGAATCCCTGCACTCTTTCTGCTTTCTTTGTGGCAGAATTGATCACCGTAAGGAGGCTTGTCATTTCAAACCCACCAATGTCTCACCGGCGGTGGAGAATATAGCCGTTTCCGGTACAGCTACATCTAGACCTTCACCTGTGACGGATAACGGCTACCTGCACCAACCTCAGGAAGAAGATGATACTTTTGGCCCATGGATGTTAGTGACTAAGCGTCCTAGGAGATCAGCTCAACACAAGAAAGCCCAACATCCCACTGCAGGTACTAGCAATAATCTCTTTCGGTATTTGGAAGTGGGCCAAGAAGGATTAAGCTCTGCTCGTATGGGAAGAAAGGCTACCCAACTTACAGGGGATAAAGCCCAAGGAGAACCCAGCCCATCTAGTGGTCCATCACAAAGCACAATTTCTAAAGGTAAACATAAACAAGGGTTACACCAAAATCGACCTAAGGAGCTAGACACACGTAGCAACCAGCATACGGTTTGGCAGAAAATGGGGGAAAATCCAACCTCACACGCCATTGTTCTGCAAGCAGAAGGCCCTTCTCGAGATCACGCCGAGCTGACAACAGATAGCACTGCGAATCAATTTCATCAGAGCATCTCTGACATGATTGATACATCGGAAATCACCCCAAGCCCAGCAGACTCTACTATGGGTGAGGTTAACCCACCCTCCACTGCTTCTCACCCGCCAGACCCAAACCCAGCTCACAACCCTTTTACTCCTCTACATCCAGATCGTGAACCACCAGACCCAGGTGACACAGTTAATGGAGAAAGCAGACCATACGACCCCGGAAGACTCTCCTCCGGAGGTGATCGAGCATCGGAATCAGAAGGACACTGTGAGCCTTTTGTTAGAACCCGAGAACGAAGCAACTCACCTCATCGCTTTCGTCTGGTGGATCGAGCAACTCCGTATGACAATCGTCCCAGTCTGGACAGCTCAACTCCACAGACCTCTGCAATCGATTCAACTTGCCTCCATGAGGTCAGCAGAGGCAGATCGGCGAAGGATTCGCACCATTGTTAAAGATCTGGTAACCGACTCACCTCTTCAATTCCCTTCTATGGATTTATTAAAACTTCTTTTCTGGAATTGCCGCGGCGCCGGCAATAACAATTTCAAAAGGAATTTTGTGGAGATCATTCGTACCCATAAACCTGAGATCATCATTCTTATGGAGACCAAAGTGACTTTTAGCTCCATGGGAGATTTCTTTAACCGCCTGGGATTCACAGCCTCAACTTTTGTTGACCCTGTTGGTCGAGTAGGTGGGATTTGGATCATTTGGGACACTAATCATGTCAATGTTAGAGCCTCTTCGGTTAGTTCCCAAGCAATCCATGCCACTATTCATAAAGAAGACTTTGAGGAATGGGTTATTGCTGCCGTTTATGCCAGCCCAAACCCCGTCTTGAGGGAAAAACTGTGGGAGGATTTGGAAGAAGTGGCAGCAACCATGGCTAAACCTTGGTTGGTCGCTGGGGATTTTAACGACTATGCGAATCAGGGTGAACGTCGAAGCTATACCCCATCCACAACCTTTGCAAGAACTCAGAAGTTTTTAGAAAGGATCAATAACTGTAACCTAATTGATTTGGGTAGCACAGGGCCAAAAATGACTTGGACTAATAATCGCCAAGGTTTGGCTAATACTATGGAGCGACTTGATCGAGCTCTAAGCAATCCGGATTGGAGAACTCTGTTTCCAGAAGCAACTGTGAGGGTCCTCCCTCGTACCTACTCGGATCATTCCCCTCTGCTCGTCTATACCCAAGGTATGCATCCTCTTAATCCTACCAAGAGGCCTTTCAGATTTGAGGCTGCCTGGATGTCTCACCCTGGCCTTATTGATATCATTAATTCTACTTGGATTACTATGCACCATAATCTCCTTGACTCTATTGCTGAATTTACACGTAGAGTACTTGTGTGGAATAGAGAAGTTTTTGGCAATATATTTAAAAGAAAAAGACATCTCCTTGCTAGGATAGAGGGCATTCAAAAATATTTGGCTAGTAATTTTTCCCATAATCTTCATGTCCTTGAACAAGATCTTCTAAAACAGTATAATGCGACTCTGATCCAAGAAGAAACTCTTTGGTTTCAGAAATCTAGGGCTAAGCACATCACTCTTGGAGAAAGAAATACTAAGTTTTTTCACATTTCAACTATTAATAAGAGAAGGAAAACCAAAAGCCCTGCCGGTATTTGGCTCACTGAGACTAATCAGATAAAGGATGCCATTCTTGAGTATTTTCAAAATCTTTTTAATTGCGAAGATGTTATCCAACTGGATCACTGGAATAATTTAGCCTCAACTTATTTTACTCATGATGATAATCTTGGGTTCCTTAACCCCATTTCTAACGATGAGATTCTTAGGGCTGTTAGAGACATTGGTGCTTTTAAAGCGCCAGAGAAAGATGGCATACAGGCTATTTTCTATAAGACCTATTGGAACTCCATAGGGAATTCTGTCTGCCAATTTGTTAAACAGTGCTTTCATAATAAAACTGTGCCTCCTAAGGTTAATGAAACTCTTATTGTCTTAATACCCAAAGTTGATAGTCCTGAAACTATTACACAATTTAGACCCATTAGCTTATGTAATGTTAGTTATAAAATCATAACTAAGATTATTGTGGGCCGTATTAGACCTCTCTTGGACAACATCATCTCCCCTAACCAAAGTAGTTTCATCCCTGGTAGGAGCACTACGGACAATATCATTATCACCCAAGAGATCCTGCATACTCTAAGACATAAGAAAGGAAAGAAGGGTGGCATGATTTTCAAAATCGACTTAGAAAAAGCATATGACAGACTTTCTTGGTCCTTCATAAAAGACACTCTTTTGGAATTTAAACTTAATGGTACTTGGATTGACCTGATAATGAGCTGTGTTACAAATAATCATTCTTCTATCTTGTGGAATGGAGAAATTATTGATGGGATTCAGAATAGGAGAGGCCTCCGCCAAGGAGATCCTCTCTCCCCCTACCTTTTTGTCCTCTGTATGGAACGATTATCAAATATGATTCATTGTAAGGTCCATGAGGGTTCCTGGAAAGGCCTCAAAGCTTCTAGACATAGCCCATCCTTATCCCATTCGCTTTTTTTCGATGATCTTATCCTTTTTGCGCAAGCTACTTCATCCACTTGTGATACCATCATGGATACCCTCTCTGAGTTTTGTAATGTGTCTGGGCAGAAGGTAAATCTCCTCAAATCTAAACTCTTTGTTTCCCCTAATGTTCCTAGAAACTGTGCTAAAGTCCTTAGCTTTCAAAGTGGAATCCCCCTCACCCAGAACCTTGGAAAATATCTCGGTTCTCCCTTCGCATCGAGAGTTTCGACACTGCTCAATGACATCCTTGATAAGATAAAAACCAAACTCTCAGGTTGGAAAGCTAGAACCCTTAGCCTCGCTGGTAGAGCAACCCTAATACAAGCTGTGACCTCTGCCATACCCTCCTACACTATGCAAACCATGGAACTCCCTAGAAAACTTTGTGATGACATTGATAGACTTAATAGAAACTTCCTGTGGGGTGATTCTGACACTCAGAAAAAGGTTCACTTGGTTAATTGGGATAATGTGTGCCAAAGCAAGGATGAGGGTGGTCTTAGTATTAGGAAAGCTAGAGATCAGAATACCACCCTCTTAACCAAGCTTGGATGGAAACTCTTGAGTGAGAAAAATACCCTTTGGTGTAAAGTTCTCCACACTAAATACCTGAATCAGCATAACCTGTTTACTTGGCCTATGAGGAAAACCTCTTCTCACTGTTGGAGAAGTATCTGTAAAGTTAGGCACATCCTTGGGAAGGGAATCAAATGGATTGTTGGGGATGGGAATAGTATATCCCTCTGGACTGATTGGTGGTGTGGTTCTCAACCTCTATATCAACAAAATAGCAGCTATCCTGCTGATGACTCTGTCAAGGTAAGTTCTATTTTAGATGCTGAAGGAAACTGGGACATCAATATCTTGTCTACTCTTGTTTCCAAACAAGACCTCAATGAAATCCTAAAGATCCACAGACCCAGACATGTTACCTTCACTGATACCCTTGCATGGGCCCCCTCGGAATCAGGTAATTTTACTTGTGCCTCTGCTTTTAAATTCATTACCAATGCTGATTTAGATCACAGGAACTGGAAATGGATCTGGAAAATTAAGGTACCACAAAAGTTGAAACTGTTTCTCTGGTTAATTTTAAAGGATAGACTGTTGACAAACCAGCTCAGAATGGCTAGACAGTTGGCTCCCTCTGCTGTTTGCCCCAGATGTGGCCATCACAGTGAGACCATGGCACATATGCTCAGAGATTGTGTTGTATCTAAAGAACTCTGGACTAACATCCAGAATCTTACTTGGTGGGAAGAAGGCCAGATATTGTCGGTAACTGAATGGGTTACTGTGAATATGCAAAACAAAAAACTCTTTTATGGAAAATAATGGTACCTTGTTTTTATTGTTACTTTATGGTACATTTGGAAAGATAGAAACAAGCTAATCTTTAATAATCTGTCTAACCCACTTCAGCTCACTCTCAAGAACATTTTCCAATATGTTCAAGAGATCGAGGAGGCCTTCCTCTCTCCTCTTTGCCCAATCCCCATACTTCCTAATATTATTCATTGGTGTTGCCCAACTGCAGGTAAGCTAAAGCTTAATACTGATGGATGTTCGAAAAGCAACCCAGGGCAAGCTGGCTATGGGGGTCTGCTACGTGATGACACTGGTAATTGGGTTTGGGGGTACTATGGCAAGCTTGGACATTGCTCCAGCTTAGAGGCAGAAGTTTGGGCTATCTACCGAGGTCTGACTATACTCTTTCAGAAAGGCACTAGAGATGTACAAATTGAAACAGATTCTGCCCAGGCGATCAACCAAATTCTGCAAGGTCCAGATCACAATTCCCCGTATAAAGCCCTCATTGAAGACGCCAAGTTCCTCCTTCGTAGAAGTAACAGCTCTCTCATTCACACCTTGCGCGAGGGAAATAGAGCCGCTGATCTCCTAGCTAACCTGGGAGTGGATCAAAATGAACATGTTGTTTTTCTTGACAACCCTCCAGTTGAAATTACTAATGTCCTTCTTGAAGACATGACTGGAGCTAGTGTTGAGAGGGTCTAGCCCTCCTTTTTGCTGTATCAGAACTCCTGCTTTGTTTTTGCTTTCTTATGAATCTAAAAAAAAATCCACATATATAATAGCTGTTAATAGTTTATTTTATTTTATTTTATTTTATTTTATTTTTTTGGTCATTTTAGTAGAGTCTTTGTGAAAAGGAGTTTTCTTAGGTGTGCAACCCACAAAAAGTGTAAGTGGGTTGCACACCATGTGTCACTTACATAAAAGGTGTAAGTGTAAGGTGTAAGTGTAAGTGTAAGGTGTAAATGTAAGGTGTAAGGTGTAAGTGAGTTGCACACCATGTGCCACTTACACAAAAGGTGTAAGGTGTAAGGTATAAAATGTGTAAGTATAAGGTGTAAGTGTAAAGAATAAGATGTAAGGTGTAAGTTGCACACCATAACCAAACCCTTGTGAAAAACATCTTTAACATGATGTGTTCTTAAGGGAAGTGGGTTGGCTTTTTGATTTTTTTGGCTATTTTAGCCTGGGTAAAAAGCTTGGTTTGGGAAGAACTTTTTGACTTTTTAATTTTTTTTACTTTTTTTGTGAGAAAAAAGTGTAATGATTATGAGTTGGATGTGATGTTTTGTTTGTTGTAACTAAAATAGCATATTTTATCTTTTATGACTATTTTAGCCACAAACCATCTTACCAAACGAACCCAAAGTGATGAAGTTGATTTTGGAGCTAACAATAATTGCAAAGTATGTGATTGTCTTTATCATTGTTGGTTCTAATCTTATCTGGTTGTACGTGTGTGGACTTACTATTTTTTTTGATCAAATTGTGTGGACTTACTATTAGCATTATTAAAATCCATGTTGTAATTCTCAACCAGGTACAAATGCGACAATTGAACTAAAAACAAGGGGAGTCAAAAGTCATTTTTGGTTATAACAAATTGCTTACAATAGTATTGTTACACAAAAATAAATTTTTTATTTGATTTTGTTACTATTTTGTATGAGGAAGAATTGCACAGAAATATGAAGGAATGGTCTATACTTCAGGGCTTTAAAATTAGTAAAGAGAGAGTGAGAGAGAGATGGTATTTGTCAAACTAACAAATCATACAAAATTTATAAATTAATGTGACACTCACTGTTGGTGATAATTATAAATAAAACACTAGAAAATACAAATAATAAAAATTACAATAATTATTGAAAGGGCTGAGGCGCGGGAAATTCGCTCTCTTTAAGGAGATTCAAGTCCTCTGTGGTCAGGCAAAGCCTCACACCGGTGCAGCAGAAAAAACCTTGAGTTGTCTCTCCCAAGATACAACTGTACCCATTAATCTACTTGTACAATTGGTTGAACCCAAAACTTTATCACATACACCCTTTTTTATTTGCCTAATAATCTCACACAAGACATAATAAAGCAACCAAAACTTCTTCACATATCTCCCAACATAAGAGATTAGCCCAATATATAAAATTGAAAATTTGTTAGGCAAGGTTCTTGGTGGATAAGTTAACTAGAGACTTGACCAAGACTTGGTGTGGATAAGAATTAGTTGAAGCCTTGACCAGGACTTGGTGGACTTGAATGGTAAGCAAACTTGGTAGAAAAGAAAAGAAAAACAACTTATAACACATTATAATATTAAAATACCTGTTAACACTCACCATATTTTAGGTTCCAAAGTGATTATTGCCTGACAAATTTTATAATTTATTAGTTTGTTTAATTTTATTCTAATTAACACCATCTATGAAAGTAGAAATACCATACACTCAAAAAAAAAAAAAAAAAAATTCAAAACCTAAATTTATTGTGTTATTTAAATTTGTTGTGATATAATTCACATTTCAAAATAAATATAATTCACACATTTCAAAATAGATAGGTCACTTTTTAAAATAGGTAAACATGTAAGACTAACAATAAATTGTGTGAAGAACTGTGATAGAAAAATAGAAATTACAAAAATTTTGTTACAGCTACAAATAAAATTACTAATTATTTTAATTTTATGAAAAATTGATAATTTAATTTGAATGTCTATTTTATTTTATTTTTTGTAAACTTCAAACTACGATGCTAGTATTAAATAAATAAAGAGCTAGGTTTTTTGACAGAGTGGTTAATTAATTAGAAAAGGAAAAATCAAAGCAACGACACCGTTTATCTACGACGTGGCTTATAGATTCGGGCCCAGAGATGTTTTCGACCCACAATGAACTTAGCCTTGGGCTGACCATTGAGTACTAATGGTATAGTCATGGGCCACTTGAATATGACCCGCCCATATAGAGGTGCTTGTCCTCCAACTGGTTGCTCTACCACCACATTTTGTACCACATCTCCCCATTTCCTACACAAAACAAATAAATAAATAAATAAATAAAAATAATCAATTTATAAGTGAAAGAAAGAAAAGTATTCAAAAGGTAAAAGAATATGGTGAAAATTTAAACAAAAATTAGTAGGTGAATTGTGCGATGCATGTGAATTTATTTTTAAAATAAAAAATTAATTTTGAGTCTTAATATTTTATGTATAGAAAATTTTAATAATTGAAACTTAAATACAAATAGATTTGCTAATGACTAATGAAAATTTTTGTCACTATATATGATCCTATGCAAAATAGGCTCATAAAAATAATTTCTTTCAATTTTTTTTTTTAAAAAAAGTGTATTCTCAATTTGAAATCAAATTCTCATTTGTGTTAATTAAATTACCAATCATGATTTCACTTGTATCAAAAAATATTTTTTCCTCAAAAAAAAAAAAAAAAAAAAAAAAACAAAAATTTTTTATAATATACAAATTATGACTTGGTTATAACTCATGGTGTATTATTTTGGTTATTAATTAAATTAAAAAAAGTCTTTGCTAATTTCCAATGTTTTTTGTTATGTCTAGAGTGGTACATCGGGTCTTTAATTATATTTTAAGTGGTGTTTGATTATGATTTATATATAAATATTTTATTATACGAAACGGTGCTGAAGGTGGATTGACTTAAAGATAAGATTTATGCTCAAAAGTTATTCATATTGATACATAAAAATATGCTATAAACTTATAATTATCAAATAATGATTTTATATGATATACTCTATATTAAATTAAAAGATAGTAAAATAACACTCATTTTGATATTAAAAATAATAGGTAAATTAGAAAAGATAATTAGTTAAAACTAAAAGTGATTCTAATTAATTATTTTTATTTTTATCAAATAAAAATAAAAATAGGTAGAAATAGAACTACACCAAATTTATTTCAAAGATTAAATATAAATATGTCACAATTGGATTGAGAAGAAAATACATAAATTAATTATGTGGAGTATTATAGTTTCTTTAATATTCTTTTTGAATTATTCATACATATTGTATAAAGGTATATAAAATTTAAATTAAATATAAATATTTTGTAATAAATAATTTCATGTTAAATAAAAAATTAAATATAAATTAATATTATTAAGACATCAATAAGATAGACAAAAAATAAAAAATATAAAAAAATTAATTTGATATGTGCAATACACATAATTAAGCATATTCTGTCTTATTTATTTATTTTTATATAGAGATAATTTTTTTTTCCAAATATCATAATAATTAAATTAAAATATCAATTATATAAAAGAAATCTGATAACAACAAAACTAAATACACGATAAAAAATATATAAAAAATAAGTATTTCTCAAATAGAATTCATATAAAATTAGCTATTATAATTGAAATTGAGTTTGTATGGAATTTCATATGTAAATAAAAAAGGTATGCTGATGTGATTTTTTTTTAATAAAAAAAGTAAACCTTTAGAGTATGTTAGAAAGAGAAAAACACAATATATATATATATAAAGTGATTTGTAAAATAGAATTTTTGTATAGATGATGTGAGAGTGATAATTTTAAAATAACAACTCACTTTCATAGGTTAATTGATTTGAAATGAATAATTATTAATTTCACACAACATTCATGCATTATTTTTTTTTATCTGTATAATATTATTTAGTCAAATTTAGTATGTTTGTGTGCCAATAAATTAAAAAAAAAAAAAAAAAAAAATTCGGATGCACCCTTGTTTACCAATAAAAACATATTGAGTTTAAGAAATTTAAAACCACAACACTCGATTCTTCTGTGATATAGATACACCATGATTGATATTGTTACATGTCGCACTAAAACAGTTTAGAACCATGGATGAGCAGTAGAATAATTTTTTTTATCTAAGCATGTTTTTGATCAAGTAAGAATTTTTGGACAGAAAAGGAGAGAGTAATACATACAAAGTGAAGAAGTTGAAGATTTCTTGAGGAGTAAGCGCAAATCCCTTAGAGAATGTCAAGAACATAGTACTAGTATCCTCATGACTTTGTCCTGGTACAAACTCACTTGCATTAGGGTTTAGTCTTGATTGCCTAGCCACCTCACCACCACCACCACCTCCTCTAGCCACCAGTCTCCCACTCGACTCATCGATCTCAACCGCTTCCCTCTCCCCAAAAATCTTCCCACACACTGTCTCCATAATATGCACAAACCTCCTATGCATGAACTCTCTATTGTAGTAAAAAAACCTCCGATTCATCGGCTCATCGAATATAAGTCTGAAAAACACCGAGGTATCATTGTCAGACTCAACGGGCTCTTCTGCACCGGGTTGAATGCAATCCAAGCATGACAAGGCCTCATCGAACACAGCTTCGATAGTGTGATTGTTAAGGGAGTGGATGGTCCGAGTCAAGTCGTAGTAACCGATTTCTTCTAGCATGAGCCACAATGCCACGGCTTTCTTGACAAGGTTTGGGTTTTTTCCTAATTGGTTTACAATTCTGTTGAAGAGTACTCTCTCTAGGGTGTAGAATAGCAAGAGATCGACTAGGGTGATTGATGTGCTAGACATGTTTGGAGAGAAAGAAAGTGAGAACGAAAATGAGTGTGATTATTGGAAGGTGGAGGGATGTACATTGATAGATAGAGGGTGGTGTGACATATATTTATGTTTTTGTGAGTTTTTGGGACTTGTTTTAGTGAGAGTGGAATGTATTGGGACATGTATTTCTGACTGACTCTTCGAAGTATTAGAAAATGTTTTGGCGCCAAATAGTGCAGTTGAAAAAAAAATTGAGGAGATCTAAAAACTTGTCTACTAGCTTTTGAATTAGTGCTCGTTTGGGATGTCTCATTCGGATTAAAATAGTCCTATAAAATAAAATAAGTTATTTTAGTTAAATAAGATAAAATGTTACATTTAATTCATAATTATTTTATATTTTTTCTCACAAAAATCAAAAAATCTATCTCAAATGAAACTTTTTAGCTCCAAACTAAAAAAGTCAAAAAGTCAACCCACATCCCAAATGAGCTCTTAGGGGTGGATATCGACCTGTTGGTCCATCCATCTCACTCGACTCAACCTTATTTTTCTAAAATTTGGGAAGGTTGTTTAGTTTATAAGGCTGGGCTGGACTAATATTTTCAGCTAGAAATATTAATGGGTTAAGTTTGGAATTTATACTTCCAATCCAGTTCGACCCGCTATTTAATTAATTATTTATTTGTAATACATTAAAATATTTTTTTTTTGGGAGGGGGGGATCTAGACCTTTTTTTATTGATTTTATTAAAACTCACATTTGTAGTAATGTGTGATTGAATTTATTTAAGAAATCCTTCAATTTATATACAATTTTTCAATTTATAATGATATCAACATATTTATTTAAGAAATATAATGTGCGATTGAATTTAATTATGGAATGTTTTTATTTTTTTTAAACATACAGTCCAATAGGTGGACTTGGAATTTATAATTATTTTTTGAACCGAGCTTGGGCAGATATAGAGGCCCAATGTTAGGGTCAGGTGCAAGTTGGGCAGACAGAAAATCTTATTATATAGTTGGGATTTTTAGAGGCCAATCTTATTTTCAAGGGTTATTATCCACTAAGTCCTTAATGGAGACTCTTTTACCTATAGGTCATGAACATTTTTATTTATTTCATTTTTGCCCTCATATTTTATACTCAAATCTGTGAGATGAAAAATGAAAAATGAAAAAAAAGAAACTCTCTCTGTCTCTCTCTACACATTCCTCCATCAACGACCATCGCCATCTCCACTGTTGCCAACCACCGCCGCCTCTACTGTCATCATTGCCGACGACCTCAATCGGCATCTTTTTCCACTTTCACCTTTGCTTCCACCTCCACCGACATTTTCGCTTTTACCGCCACCAACGTCTTCGCTTCCACCTCCACCGTCGTTGCCGACTACTTCTGCCTCCACCTCCATAGTCGTCGTTGCCTCCACCTCTAGATCTAGGATCTAGGCTTTTTGCCACCAGGTCTTCTCTTTCTCTCTCTTTCTCTCTTTGTGTATATTGGGGGAAGATCCTAATGATAAATTTATTTAAACTAGTGATAAATTTGTTTAAACTAGTAATAAATCAGTGACAAATTTGTTTAAACCAGTGATAAGTTTGTTTTTGTAAATTTATCATTGAAATTTATCACTGTTTAAATAAGTTTGTTTTTGTGAATTTATCACTGAAATTCTTTAGTTACAATGTTGAGTTTAGGGGTAAAAATGGAAAACACTATTTGATTTTTTTGGATAGGACCTACTGGGTAAGTAGACCAGTTCATAGGACCAGCCCGTAAACCCCCTATATAGTTTTAGCTCTATCCCAACCTGACCCAGCTTGGTCCACACTTTTTTTGAAGTGACTTTAGACAAACTTCAATGAAATTGAATTTTAATAGTTTATGTCACGGTTGGTTTGATTTTTTGAAATTTTAGATTATTATTTTTTTTAAATTGAAAATTAGTTTGACAAAAATAAATATCAAAAAATATTTTTTTAATTTAAAAAAAAATTTACCCTCCCAAAAGATAAAAAAATATTAGAATGATAAGTATTTTTTTTATTAAATTATTATTACTTTTAAAAAAAATTCAAAAATAAATTCTGAAAACCAAACTAAATAGCCTTAGCGTTTTATATAACTTTAGAGTATAGTCAAGTTAAACAAATTAATAAGAATAAAAAAAAGTATTTAAATATGATTTATTTATATTATAAAATGTGTTTAAATTTCTTTAATTTGATTAACCAAATGATCTTTGATACAGTTGGATCAAAAAAAAAAAAATTATATAGCCAATCTCATTTAATAAGACTTGTAACTTAGTTTGATTTGGTTTGTTGGTCATGACATTACAAGCCATTTGCATGTAAATCTTTCAATGAGTGGAGCTGCAAAATTTAATGAGTCCGTTTTTCAACAAGACCTTATTTTTATTTTTTTAAATATAACTTATTTACATAATAAATTAATTTTAAATGAGCTTTTGACCAAATAAATACAAATAAGTCTGTTTTATTGTTCCGGAGAAATCTACTCTATTAGCCAAAAACAAGGCTAAATTACATTGGCTCAATAAGCCCACAAATTTGTTGAAAATAGGGAGTGCTAAAAGGACGCAGATCAGAATTATACAAAACAATGTGGTTGAATTTGGATCATAATTTCGTCAAATTAAATGATGGAATAATTAAGATGGTGCATTACGTAAAACCTATGTGCTGGGAGTTCGCCCGCATACAAATAAATATTATTCTCCTGCCTCAAGTTAACTTCATTCAAGGCAAGCAATAATAATCATCAACAAAAATGTCAAAATTTATTCAGTATCAGCGGCGGTAGCAAATAGTAACACAGGAAAATTAAAATTTTCAAAAATGTATGGAGAATGAGAGAAGTTCCTTCAAAGTCTGGCACCACGGAGCTGTTGTTTCAGCATAGGCTGGATATATTCACGGTAGCCATCAGGCACGACTGACTCATTCAGAGGATCCATCCACGCTGCCTCGTACAGTTTTGGATATACATTTCCATCATAGCAGCCAAGAATTGAGCCAAGGTAGTGGTCTGAGTAATTAAATGCATCAACAAGAGCGATTGCATTTGGACGAACCTAAAAACAAAACATGAGTTTGAAGCTAGTAAGCAAATAAGGTTTGGCAATTGCTTTTTTAGTAGTTTTTTAATTTTTTTAGAATCTAAAAAAATTGATACAGTTCACTAATTGCTAAAAAGTTACTTTAGTATTTTCAAACTTGGTTTTTGGTGAGAAGTAACCATATTTACCCTTAATGAGTATTGCAGAGTCCTAATAGGGATACAGTGGAATTTCATAAAGTATGAGGGTCAAATTGTCTTTTCATAAATTTGCTAAAAACGCTTCACTTTCATTCATAAACCATCTCAAACAGACTTATTTACTTTTAGCCTTTTTAGTGGAAAAACTTCTTATTTAGTACTTCTGTTTAGGGTCTAAGCAGATTGGCATTTTCCTATCTAGTACTAGTGGGGTTAACAAGAGTAATTAAGGAAAACTATTAGGGCAAACCTGGGAATACAAAGATCTGAGCTGATCATTTGCAAGCGAAGCCTGCTTGGCAGTGATGCAGCCAGTGGAGAGAAAATCGCCTTGATGCTTGTGAAGAAGGAATAGGGCATAGACGTTACAGAGCATCTCTAACTGTTGTTTGATCCCCTTTCCGGGAATGACTTGTTGCAATTTCTCAATGAACCTGAGTAACATGAAAGTCCCTTATTTCCAACAAAAAACCAAAAAGCACAAAAAATAAAAAATAAAAATAAAAATAAAATAATTAAAAAAAAAATGAAGAAGACAATTTGCCGTCAGCGAAGAGGAGAGAGTAAAAGCAACTTACTTGGAAACTACAATTAATTGGCAGTGAGCAGCCGCTACCTCTACTAAATCAGCTGAGAGTTCTGCAAAGCCTGAATGGAAGAAAAGATTAAATAAATTTGGCACAAAACATACAAGATTTAACTTTGGCCACAGCAGAAATACCTTCTTCTGAATTTGCAAACTTGCTTAAATTTTGAGCACAAGCAACAGACATTCTAACAGCCCTTGCCTCAAATGCCTCCAATACTGCCCTAGGCTTTGCCCAATCCTCGGCTGCATGTCATTAAAGAAGAGAAAGATTACTATGCGAATCTTTGAAAACTGACTCGTTAAGATGTCTTATGGAGTTCAGATATACAATTAGTATGATTGTGTTTTTGTTACAGCTTATAGTTGCTTCTTTTTTTTTTTTGGGCACTTTTATTAGCTCGTGTCAACTTCTAACCAAAACTATAACCTAAAATCACTTAAAGCTGAAGTTAAGCTTCAACAGTTTAACAATGTATTGAGGCAACAATAAAAAAAAAGAGATGCAAATCATCATGGTTAGGTTGAGCCTTTACACTGTGTTTTTCAATCACCTGAAAGCTTTGAACAATGTGAAATAATCGATGCACTCAAAAGAACCAATTACCTCTTTGAATATCGCAACGGCATTGCATAAGATGCTCAGCTCGCCCCATGTAAGATGTTGTACCAACTGGTTTCATTCCAGACCCCAGCTGAGAAACAGTCTTCATGAGAAACCTTGCAACCTACAGAAGAAAATTACATGAACAAAATGATACCTGATTGAGTGTGATGGAAGAACCCCACAGAGATATAACCACATATTAATACCCTAGTGCTCAACTGGTATATGCCGAAACTTATTGTGGTCTAAAGCTATATCCAACTCAAGTCAACATAGGAGTAATGAATAAAATATATATCTAGTTCCCTAAACAATTACGTACAATGCTTGAACTCATTGGAAGAAGCAATCAGTGCAATAGGAAAAAAAAACAATTCTTTTTGTTGAAAATTAATGTATAGATATTATTGATTGATAATATTGATATTTTTTTAAAATGACTACAATGACTCTCCTATATATAGGAGAGGAAGAGAATATACTAACACACTACTAACACACTTACCTACCACACTACACTTACCTACCACACTACACTCACCTACCACACTAACATAAAATATTCTAACAGCCCCCCTCAAACTCAAAGGGGATAGGAACCAACCAACTTGAGTTTGGAGAGAGTAACAAAACAGGAAAATAAAATGACAAATAAAATAAAAGTGGATAGGAGACACTGTATGGTCGTGTCAGACCGTTGTAGAAGACAGTTTATGGGGTCATGTCGGACCGTTGTAGAAGATAGTTTATGGGGTCATATCGGACCGATGTAGAAAACAGTTTATGGGGTCATGTCGGACCGTTGTAGAAAAGCGATTTCTTGGGTCATGTCGGACCGTTGGAAAAGCAGTTCTTGGGTCATGTCGGACCGTTATAGAAAGCGATTTCTTGGGTCATGTCGGACCGTTGAAAGCAGTTCTTGGGTCATGTCGGACCGATATAGGAGCTAACCGGAATCAATGTCGGGACAGTTTACCGAGTCTTGTCGGACCCATATAAGAGCTAACCGGAATCAATGTCGGGACAGTTTACAGAGTCTTGTCGGACCCATATAAGAGCTAACCGGAATCAAAGTCGGGACAGTTTACAGAGTCTTGTCGGACCCACAAAAGTCGCACCTTCAAAAGACGTGCCCAATCTTATCAAAAGGCGTGCCATCAAAAGGTGTGCCCGACAGCCATCAAAAGTCGAGCCATCAAAAGGCGTGCCCGACAGCCATCAAAAGTCGAGCCATCAAAAGGCGTGCCATCAAAAGGTGTGCCCGACAGCCATCAAAAGTCGAGCCATCAAAAAGCGCGCCGATTTATCGTCTAGCGTTGAGAGGCGCGTGATACGCGTGTCGGCCTTGCCTATTTAAACCAAGGCGAGGCTGCCGCTGATGCTGAGACAAAACACCTGCTGAAAAACTCCGAAAAACTCTTCGTTTTCTGAGAGTTGTATTGCTGAAACACTCTGCAACCAACCCTGAATATGGCCTCTTCTTCCCGTTTAGCTACCCAGAACATAGCCTCTTCGTCCCGGGGTCTGTTCACTCTCTTTCCCGACCTCAATGAGTGCACAAGAGAAATAACCGGGGCAGTTGCCCTGGAACCGCAACCAAGTGCCCCTGGACCAAGCCCCCCTGGTTTTGCGCCGTTGAACTATCCGATGGTGGCAGTTGAGCAGATAATGGCTGCTCAATCTGATATTGAGGCCAATTATTATACATTAAGGTCATGTGTTGAGACAATGACGGCGGTCAACAACCTGTCGCACCGGCTTCAGAGTAGAACTAATGAGGTCTGGCGGTAAAGCCCAACTTGCTCGGCGCTCAAGATGTATCACGGATGCGGCGAGAGATATGTGTGCTGAAGGCAGAAAACAAGGAACTGAAGCGGAAGGCCACCGTGATGCTCAGATTTGGAGGTTCGCCATATGTGACAGTTGAGGAGCAACGGGAAGTGAACGTGTTCGGCGGCGTGGGAATCACGGAGGCAGCACCAGCAAGGGACACCCAAGACAAAGGCAAGAGGAAGAGATCGGCAGAAGAGGTGAAAAAGTAAGGCCGGTTTTTGTGGTGGTTATGGGTTGTGGTTTTTTTTTTTTTTTGTGTAAAATGGTGATCGGGTTTGATTCCCGGGATGAATAAAAGAAAGTTGGTGTGCAAATCTGAATGGTATGAATTTGATTTGAAAAAGATTAAAAATAATGTGAAAGAAAAATAAATAAAGAAATAAGAAGAACATATTTGAAATCAAAACAAAAGTTGGAGTTCTTGGGCACTCTCACTGTTTTGTTAGTAGTTCCAGCTCCACCAACACTAATCTGGAATGAGCTTGCAGCATTGGATGGATCTTGCACCCATGAGTTAATTTCTCCCCCCTTGCAGCAATTTGCGATCTGCTGGTTGTAAGGAGTTCCTGGCAACAAGTCCACAACTGTTGGATCCTTCTTACAACAATGTGGAATGTTCCCTTTGAATTTCGAACACTGCCTGCAAAGAGTCAAATATCCTCGAAATTGAAGTAAAGAATAATTCCTGCCCTTCCTCAGCAACCCCTTTAGTTCCGTACTCCTCTTGCAAAACCTTAATGCCATCAAAACTTCCTGTAATTAATTCTGCTGGATTTCGCATACTTCCAGACAAATCTTGATACATTTCCATTGCCCTTTGAATATTGCTGATGAGAGACACAAGACTCATGATGAATTCTCTTTCTGCTTTCTTTGACATATGAAGATTTAGACGGGCACCACTCGCCAAGGGGATAGTCAACTCTCCATTCATGGGCTTCAAGGCATTAGCAACATATGTTCCACCTAACCAGGATGCAAAATCACTGAGTTCCTTGTCAGTTAATTCCACGTCAGAACCAAAATTTAATGGCTCATTCAAGGAGACCACAGAGACTTCATCTTCATCTGGGAGTTGAATATCAGCTTTATTTGATTCCATAAGAACCCTGCTCCTAAGGGCACTACCAAACCAAGCATTAGCTGATTGCACCGTGACTTGAGAATCTTCAGCTCCTCTGACATCTAGCATAAAAACAGAACGAGGCCTATCAAATGGATTAGGCATGAGAACCTCATTCAACCTAGATGAACCAGCTGCTGAAAGCATAGCAGGTGGTGCAAAACCAAGCAAGACAGACACAGCAGCACCAACTTCCGAGAGTAACATTGAATCAGTCTCAGAGACAGAATCTGACGAGGGAGGCCGAAAATACTGATGAATTGAGCTATCCAGAAAGAAGACCGAGCCAGTGCCATCGGCCGTAGCTTGTAAGGAGAGAAACAATAAAATTGAGAGAAGGAAGAAACTGTAATGAAAATCCATTAGAGAGAGAAGATCTGGTGACAAAGAGACAGTGCAGGGAGAATTCAACAATGCACAGCTAAGGTTATTGAGATTGCATTGGATTGAAATTGGTTATGTGTATTGATAGAGATTACAGCGGAATAGGTTGAGGTCCGGCGGACGGCCAAGGCAAGGTTGCCGCCCGCCGGTAAGGCGAAGAACACCAAGAGCTTAACCTATAGCTCTGATACCATGTTGAAAATTAATGTATAGATATTATTGATTGATAATATTGATATTTTTTTAAAATGACTACAATGACTCTCCTATATATAGGAGAGGAAGAGAATATACTAACACACTACTAACACACTTACCTACCACACTACACTTACCTACCACACTACACTCACCTACCACACTAACATAAAATATTCTAACACTTTTGTACACATTTTCCAAAAGTAAACAGTAGCATGCAATTACCACAAAAATGCACACCCTAATCCAAGACATTTTATGCCTTATTTAGGCAGATTGGTCGACTGAATCTCAACCAAAGTGCAGACTCAAACCATATATTCTCTATCACTCCCTAATCCATCTATCCAAAGATAAAAATTGCAAATTAGAAGTCAAAATTTCAATTTCTCAAACTAACATCCAACTGATTGATGAGGTTCAGATTCTATATGCAAGGCACAGATTATAAAACAAAATTATGATTTATGGTTACCGATCCAGATTGTAGGATCTCACAATTTTATGACTCTAGTTTGGCAAATTGATCTGGATTGCACTAGGATCTAAAAGTGTGTAGAATCTTAAAGAGTGACTATCATCCTAGTCACAAAATTGTGCAAAATCGCACTACAACCCCGATTCTACCAACTTTTTTTCTTAGTATTTATTTCTTATATATGCATGTGTATCTGTGTGAGTATAATATCAAAATTTTGACTAGAAACTTTTTCTTCAAGTGTCTCATTTTATGAGGAATTCCATTTTGGAACTTGACGAGAATATTTAACATACATTATCATTATTAATAAAATTTCCCTTTATTTTGTAATGAAAGTACAATCATGCGATCCTCGATCAGTTTCTACGATCCGATTTGTGAGACTCTCCCGATGATCCCATGTAGGCTCTCGATTTGAAAACATTGTTTATGACTACTCTGGAAGTTCTATTGACAATGACAACTATATCACTAATCCCTTACCTATTAAATTATTTATAAATGTAAGAATACTTCCTGAAGTATTTCAATACATTAAGGCAAATTTTGTTTACACCCAAATAGGACTACTATTGCAGTTTATTCAGTATCTTGCACCTCAAAGCCTTCCATGTGAAATGTATAAGAGAAATAAAAGCAATTAAGAAGAACGTTATAAATAACTCATTTCATGTACCTGTAAAAGCAGCACAATATTGTCTCCTTCATATGTACAGGCTGGGACGAAAACGGCAAACAATTCAGGAAGCCCACTGCTACAAAGGTAGCCATGGCCGCCACATAATTTCCGGCATTCTTCAATACCATCCTGCAATGAGCATGGGTGGTTATAAATTAAGCAGCAATCCAGAGTAATGCAATTCTATAAATCAACTATTGTTGACAAAAATTGAAACATTAGATGTTGTGAAATACTGACAAGCATTATTGTCATTATCGTAGGCTATGCAGCACAACATGCATAAAAATCAATAAATCGCTGTAGGTGCTTCTCACTTGTGGTCAGTGTATACACATTATGGTACCCATGGAATAAACAAACTCGGCAGAGCAGCCATACAACACATACCCTAGGTGCAGAATTAATAGAACAAAAATCAGTTTTATACATTTCCCCCCCATTGGACTACTTGACATCTTTAAGGCTTACATTAGTTTAATATCAATGCAAAAAAAATATGATGGTTCAGTTTGTTATTACCTGTTAGTCTATGCTACAAATAGGTTGCAAGAACCTAGTGCTACATACATTGGTCAATAAAAAGCAACAAAATGCACTTTATTTATTTTCCCAAAGAAGAAAAAACCCAACCCACCTCAAAACAAAACAAAATACAACCTCAAGACCTGAGCTACCATTTATTTTCCCAAAAGAAGAAAACACACTTTACTTTTCCTACAGCAAATACATCTTATATGAAAGATCAAACATGTGGTTATAGTCAATTAAAAAAATAATGATAAGTTATCAAACCCTATAAATCAATGAGAGCACCCTTGGTTGCTGTTTTTGAGTCAATAATCTCAAGAGTAAAATTCTAAAAAATTTGGAAGGAACAAGAAATCCAGATATACAAAGATTAGCTGGCAAATATCAATAGATGCTTTGTGTGTTGGTACTGATACACGGTCTTGGGTAGAACTCACCCCAAAAGCTAGCTCAAGAGGTGAAAGTGCCCTCGCACTTATATGCTTAATATTCCTTCAATACTTAGGCGATGTGGGACTTCGCTTCACACCCTCCCTCACGCCTAGCGTGCTCATTCGGCAGCACCTGCGGTGTGCAAGTCAAGGACATGCACTCTACCCATCCCTGACTACTGTGGCTCTGATACCATGATACTCGGTCTTAGATACAACTCAACCCAAAAGCTAGCTATTATGATGAGGGTGCCCTCATGCTTATATGTTTAATATTATTTTAGTATTCAGGCAATGTGGAACTTCACTTCATAGGTACAAGTCTAATGCTACAGGGCACCACCATTAACTGCATGTAGTGGTGGGGATGATTCGTAATGAAAACAAAAATAAGAGACGATGAATAATACAAGTCTGATCTATTCTACCATACATTGGTCAATAAAAAGCAAACCTACCAGTGTGTCAAAGCTGAAGGAAATAGCATATTCATTTAGAAAATTGGCTTCAGTTGGTATCTAGAGTTCATAATATCAGGGGGTAATATATGCTGGTATGTTACCAGACTCATGCCTTCAAAATAAAGTTACCAATGCAAGGAGCAAGTTTATGAGATTCAAGTGACTAAGAATCATA
The DNA here is from genome assembly GCA_025200525.1 of Camellia lanceoleosa. Classification (NCBI taxonomy): domain Eukaryota; kingdom Viridiplantae; phylum Streptophyta; class Magnoliopsida; order Ericales; family Theaceae; genus Camellia; species Camellia lanceoleosa. The sequence continues at coordinate 155,475,703 of CM045769.1, read as the reverse complement.
TACATGAGTATATCAATCAATGAAAATTTTCAAGAACTACCCCTATCATTCACACGTACACATGCGCTTGCACATAGTAATAAGAGTCAGTTTTAACTTACAGCAGTAGCAGAAGTAGTCAAAGACTTCAAGCCGGCAGTGCAAGCATGAGCCTCAGGCAATGTCAAGAAATCGTTGGCTTGCAATTTTTGGGTCACATCCATATATAACCATTTCAACCACTCACCAACAAATCTGAAAGCATAAGCAGAAGCCAGCAAAGGAAAGAGCCTACTTTGCTGAGTTTTGTAATCAATCACCTATAGAACAACCAGGCAACAAAAGCATTAGTAATATAGTAATATGTTTAGAGCTGAATTAGGAATATAGTTATATCTCTAGAGCTGAATTAGTAATTTAGTGATATCATTAGAGCTGATACAACAATCAAGAACTAATTTCTGAAATTCACCAAGAGGAGGATATTCTCAGACACAATCATGTCGATTGAATAACCCCAGTTGTCCAAACCAGACACCCACTACAATGCATGATTAGATTCTATTTTGAATGCGAAAAAAACAGTAGTCAATTCAACTAAATTTGAGAACTTGCAAGAGCCTAGCTACTAACGCATAATACAAATCTAAATCAAAGCTTCTTCAACAGTTTAAAAAAGCCAAATTTGATGATGTTCAATGTTTCTAATGAACTCCACACCAATGTATTCTTCAAAGAAAGTTAAATTCCTTAATAGCTTCCATGCAACGTTCTTGATTACCTGGGTCTCAGGTCCACCATTCTGTGATCCAAACTGTCTACGAACAGCACTATACCTAGTAGCAATACAAACTGCCCGTGATAAAGCACAGGAAGCATCGGCTACAATTGTTTGTCGGACATATACCATAGTACCATAAACTAGCTGTCGGGGAACATTAGACTGCATATATTTCCCTTCTCGTGTAACCTGTGAAACCCTGAGGCATTTAAGAGAAGCTTTAAGACAGCCATCCTATATATTCAAATACACAAATGGTAGCAAGACTGAAGACTATGATTTATCATTTAAATGGTACGAAGGAAGAGTAAATTCAGTTCTTTTAACTCTGTTGAAACTGATACCGAAATACACCCACATACAACAACCTTGTGCTTGATTCCATGTAATATACCACACCATGATTGCTTTGGATACAATAATTTAGCCTTCCAAACTTTAATGAGATAGCTAGTTCTAGAAATAGTGTGGCAAAGTAAATAGAATAGAAGGTCAAGTACACACCTCATCAACATCTGATCTCTTGGGATACGCACATGATCGAATCTTAAGACCCCGTTGTCCATGGAGTTGTATGCTCCATTTCCAAATTTCATTCCAATATCGCCAACAGTTATGCCAGGAAGAGGTGAATGATCTTCCAAGCTCCGTAGTGGGACAATAAAACCTAAAAGAAGAAAAAAAAAATGAAAAGAAAGTCACAATAGTTACCAAATCAAACCAAACCAAACCAAGCCAAGCCTTAAGTCCCATCAAATGGGGTCGGCTACATGAATCCTTCTTCTCCACGCAGCCCTATCAAAGGCCATTTCGTTAGTCAAATTAAGTAGATCCATATCTCTATTTACAACGTTAGCCAACGTTAATTTAGGCCTACCCCGTCCCCTAACACTCCCCTCTACCATTACAACATCGCATCTCTTCACTACTGCCTCTGTTGGTCTCCGTTGAATTTGACCAAACCATCTCAATCGATTCTCTCTGTTGAAATGTAAAAATAAAAACTCCACTACCTTAGTGTGGTAGGTGAGTGAGTTAGTATATTATGTGAGTGTGTTAGGTTAGTATTAGTGTGGTAGATAGTGGAAATATATAGTAGTAGATAGTGGAAATATATAATATGTAAGTGGTATATAATGGGTTTAATGGGTTATGATGATGTTTGTAATATCTCCTATATAAGGAGTGTCATTTGGTCTTGTAAAATAAGATATTGAATACAATCAATCTATCAATCAATAATATCAATACATTAATTTCCTACATGGTATCAGAGCTATAGGTTAAGCTCCTAGTGTTCTTCGCCTTCTGGCGGGCGGCAACCTTTCATGGCATGCCGGACCTCAACCTATTCCGCTTGTGTTTCTACATACCTTCTTCCATAGTTGAGCTCTTACCCCTCATTTCAGCCTCTGTAGTTTTGTGGTGAGAGGGAAGAGACCCACACACAATTCACTTCTCTCTCTCTCTCTCTCTCATATTCTTGAAATGTTAACTGGCATGGAAGTTGTGTATCTAGATATACTATCTCTGTTTCTTGGATCAACCAATATTGTGAAAGCTGCTTTGCTCTACCGCAGTGATGACGACAGATGCAAAGCTGGATCATGCAACAAGATCGCCATCAGATTTGCAATCTTCTGCACTTCCACCATTTTAGATGGTGATCGACCTTTCAAGGAGTTATGGTTTCTCACGTCCAAAACGGTGACAGCTCACTCGATACGCCATACCCGTCTACACGAGCTCGGCTACAAACAAGAACTCAGCGTGATCTCGGTAGTCTCAAATTTTGCATTTTCATTCTCAATCCTATCGGTGCTCACGGGTATAACTACTTTGTACAATCTTGGGTTTAATTATGGTGGACCAGTTGTATTGGTTTATGGGTGGCTTATTGCTGGTGTTTTCACTATGATTGTTGGGTTGTCTATGGCTGAGATTTGTTCTTCTTATCCTACTTCTGGGGGACTCTATTATTGGAGTTCCAAGCTTGCTGGCCCTAGTTGGGCACCCTTTGCCTCATGGCTCACTGGCTGGTTCAACATTGTTGGTCAGTGGGCTGTTACAACAAGTATAGATTTCTCACTTGCACAGATGATTCACGTGATTATTCTCCTTAGCACAGGTGAAAAAAATGGTGGCGGATATGAGGCTTCTAAATATGTAGTTATGGGCATACATGGTGGAATTTTGCTCCTACATGCTATCATCAACAGCCTTCCATCATTAACAGCAGCAGTGATTGATCACTGCCGTGCCATCATTCTGCACCCACTCATTCCAAACATTTTCCAACATCCTCCACCCACAAAATATTATCTCTTTTCTTTTTTTATTTTATTTTATTTTATTATTATTATTAAACACACCAAAACACCACCACAAACATTCCACATATCACAACCTCTTTATTTATTTCTGTCGGGATCAAACCCGATCACCATTTTACACACAAAAAAAAAAAAACCACAAACACATTCTCCAACCACCACAAAAATCGGCCTTACTTTTTCGCCTCTTCAGCTGTTCTCTTCTTTTTGCCTTTGTCTTGGGCGTCCCTTGCCGATGCTGCCTCCGTGATTCCCACGCCGCCGAGCACGTTCACTTCCCGTTGCTCCTCAACCGTCACATATGGCGGCCCTCCAAATCTGAGCATCACGGTGGCCTTCCGCTTCAGTCCCTTGTTTTCTGCCTTCAGCAGACATATCTCTGCTCGGGCATCCGTATACATGCTCTGGAGCAGAGCCAGTTGGGCTTTTACCTGCTGCACCTCATTTGTTCTACTCTGAAGCCGGTGCGACAGGTTGTTGACCGCCGTCATGGTCTCAACACATGACTTCAGAGTATAATGATTGGCCTCAATATCAGATTGAGTAGCCATTATCTGCTCCACTGAGAACATTGGAAAGTTCAAAGGCGCAAAACCAGGGGGGCTTGGTTGAGGTTCAATGGCTATATTCTGGGTTGTGGCCTCGTTGAGGTCGGGAAAGAGAGTCAGACCACGGGACGAAGAGGCTATGTTCTGGGTAGCTGAACGGGAAGAAGAGGCCATATTCAGGGTTGGTTGTAGAAGTGTTACAGAGTATCTCTCTCAGCAAAATGAAGAGGTTTTCAGAGTTTTGTTTTTTCAGCAGCTGTTTTGTTCTGCATAAGCGGCAGCCTCGCCTTGGTTTAAATAGGCAAGGCAGACACGCGTATCACGCGCCTCTCAACGCCAGACGACAAATCGGCACGCCTTTTGATGGCTGTCGGGCACACCTTTTGATGGCACGCCTTTTGATAAGAATTGGCACACCTTTTGAGGGTGCGACTTTTGAGGGTTCGACAAGACTCGGTAAACTGTCCCGACTTTGATTCCGGTTAGCTTCTATATGGGTCCGACAAGACTCTGTAAACTGTCCCGACTTTGATTCCGGTTAGCTTCTATATGGGTCCGACTCAGAACTGTCCGACATTGATTCGGTTAGCTCCTATATGGGTCCGATAAGACTCGATGAAGCTGTTCGACATTGATTTCGGTTCTCTTCTACAACGGTCCGACATGACCCAGTAAACTGTTTTCTACAACGGTCCGACATGACCCAGTAAACTGTTTTCTACAACGGTCCGACATGACCCCATAAACTGTTTTCTACATCGGTCCGATATGACCCCATAAACTATCTTCTACAACGGTCCGACATGACCCCATAAACTGTCTTCTACAACGGTCTGACACGACCATACAGTGTCTCCTATCTACTTTTATTTGTCAGATTATTTTTTTCCTGTTTTGTTACTCTCTCCAAACTCAAGTTGGTTAGTTCCTAACCCCCTTGAGTTTGAGGGGGGCTGTTGAAATGTAAAAATAAAAACTCCACTACCTTAGTGTGGTAGGTGAGTGAGTTAGTATATTATGTGAGTGTGTTAGGTTAGTATTAGTGTGGTAGATAGTGGAAATATATAGTGGTAGATAGTGGAAATATATAATATGTAAGTGGTATATAATGGGTTTAATGGGTTATGATGATGTTTGTAATATCTCCTATATAAGGAGTGTCATTTGGTCTTGTAAAATAAGATATTGAATACAATCAATCAATATAATCAGTACATTAATTTCCTACACTCTCTCAACTTCTCTTCTATCGGTGCTACTCCTACCCATTCCCGAATACACTCATTTCTAATTCTGTCTTGTCTAGTCTTGCCACACATCCACCTTAACATCCTCATCTCAGCCACACTTATCTTATCTACATGTTATTTCTTGGTTGCCCAACACTCCGTCCCATACAACATCGTTGGTTTAATAGCCATTCTATAGAACTTACCTTTTAGTCTAGTGGATATTCGTTTATCGCACAGTACCTCAGACGCACTTCTCTACTTACACCATCCCGCCTTAATCCTATGGGCCACATCCGCATCAATCTCACCCGCTGTTGTGATAATCGACCCTAAATAATGATAATGAAAATGTTCACTCTTAGGCAATTCTTGGTTTTTAATCTTCACTTCTCCTCTGCTTTCATTGTTACTGTTACTAAATTTACACTCCATGTACTCTGTCTTATTTCTGCTTATCCGGAAACCTTTAGATTCAAGAGCTTTTCTCCAAATCTCCAACTTTGTATTAACTCCTTCTCTAGTCTCATCCACTAGCACAATATCGTCTGCAAAAAGCATACACCATGGCACGTCATCTTGAATATTTCTCGTCAACTCATCCATAACTAAAGCAAAAAGATAAGGGCTTAAGGTAGATCCTTGATGTAACCCAACAGTGATAGGAAATTCATTTGTCTCTCCAGCAGGCGATCTAATAGTGGTCACTACTCCTTCATACATGTTCCTAATCACATCAATGTAACTTTTTGTCACTCCTTTCTTCTCTAACACCCACCATATTATATCTTGAGGCACTCTATCATATGCTTTCTCGGGACACTCTACCATATTATATCTCGGGGCTATTATTCTGAGAAAAATATGATGTTTAGCATATGAAATTAAATAGATGATTTTTGTCATGCTTAAAAACAGAGGATAAGGTAGTTACCATGCACTCCATGGTCCTGACCATCTGTGATAAGACGGGCATAAACAACAGCATGTGTGGACACTTTACCCAGTCCACCAGGCCACCACTGTACACAATAGTACAAGTAAGAATTATAAGAACCCACCATGAGATAGTTCAATAAGAGAAGAAAATTTTAACAAATTATTAAAACTAGCAACAGAAGGTAATGAATAAAAACACTTAATAGACAAATAAACAGAACATAAGACTAGATAACTATATAAGGCAGATGCAGAAGGATTACTTGTTTTTCACTTAAGATGTCCTATAATGAATAACGAGTAGGCATTGGTTCTCCATGCTATCTTATGCACATCCTAAATAAATTATGTATATTTACCCAGTAATCAAGTAAAGACTCCTATAAACCATTTCACTCACTTTGCTTGAAGTCAATGTAGGACTATGAATGATAAACTCATCCGCTTGGGGATCAAATGTTGCAGTGGTTTCAAGACCTTGTACATTAGAGCCATGACCAAGCTCAGTTTGTGCATAGCAGCCAATAATTTGCATTTTATATGCCAATGGCAACCATTTCTGTTGCTGCTCCTCAGTGCCTTGTCCTTTTATAGCAGGTACAAACATGCCCTACAGAGGTAGTCGGGATCAAGCGAATAAGTGAAAGTGATGAAATATTTGTTCATATTTTTAAAGCCTTGAAGCATGAAAGAAGATTTTATAACTCCGAAGAACCCTAAAACTAACTAGTAACTATCAAGCAAGTTATTAAAAGATCAGTTAAAAGTATGAGGATGTCAATACACTTCAATTTGGCTTCAATAAACTTGAACTTAAGAAGATGACCCACAAACAACTACAAAACGACAAAAATTAGGAATTAGAATGTACCCAATGAAGATCAGTGAAAGCAGTTTGATCCACAAAAAACCTTAACTTAGCTGCCTCTTCTTCTGCAATAATGGAAATTGAGCTCCAAGATTACACAATGAGACAAAATTCAAAAGTCCCATAAATCTGATCAGCTAATGAAATTTATGACAATCATCTGAAAACCTAAGATGAAGGTATACCAGAAAGGCGGAGCTCAATGATCCTCTTCCATGCATAAGCTGCTTTTCTAAGAGTATTTTTAAACAAATCCTTTCTGCTAAGCATAGGTCTGTTATCTTTCCGGAAGACCTAAATCATGAAACAATGCAGAAAAAATAAAAATTAGATACCTGAAACCACCAAAGTGCCAATAAATAAGAATCATATCACTGTTAATTAAATTCAGAAAATGAAAGCAGTACACAGATGCTAATATGATTCCTCCCAAAAAGGGATCTAATTGCACTTCACACTCCAAATTTTAAGGGATTTAATTAATCTTTCTTTTGGGAAAAACAGAGTATATCTTGATCGGGCGAGAAAACGGAGAAATCTCATGATCCAATATATCTGACAAGTCACACTAAACGTGGGTTCCCCAAACCCTAAACATATAAATAAAAAAGTAGTAAATGGACAAAGAAATAGCGGGTTCTAACGTTTCTAGACAACGAGCACATGTTGATCCATCTATCTATCTACCTACCTAATCCGTGTCTTCTGTAAAACTCATCTATCAAGCCTCTATAAGGTCCAAAACATCCCGATGACTCTAAAACCATTTTTTATTTTCAAAAAATAAGAATGATGGTATATAGGGTTGCGCCCCCTTATGTTGGCGCCTTTTTCATACAATAGTTATCTTTTTCTTCAAAAAAAGAAAAAGGCAAAAAGAATGAGTGTCAATTTGAGCACAAGTCCCCCATTCCAACCTTTTGGCTTTTGAGCTTTTTGTAGCATAAAAATTATAACATTTAATCAGTTAAGCTTTTTTTCATGCTTGTCCAATGCACTAGCTCAATCCAAAAGAAATATTGTTAATTAATTAAAACTAAAGGATACTAGAAAATTAAAAGCTGGACTCACCCTGAAAGACCATCTGAAATGAACTAACTAATCAAAGTGCCTAATCAATGTTCCATATGAGAAATTAGGTCAATTGAACTGCACAAATCCATAAACAGTAATCCGTTCAATATTACCACTAAAGATGCTCATAAAAAAATGAAAAACTATAATTAAGGATACAAAAGCACCAAAATTAATTTTTTTTAAAAAAAAAAAAAAAAATCTAATTATAACAAACCAATTTTTAATTTTTTTTTTTAATTTTTAATTTTTTTGTGTGGATATCTTTAGTATATTATCGTAGTCCCTCAATATAGGAATTTGGTGAACAGAGCATGTGCCCATTAAATGCTAATTGCTTCTAATCAATATTAAAATTACGAAACCAACAAATTTTGATTTCTTGCAACAAAATAACACATTTCACTAACAGAATCATCAAATTAGTACTCCAACCAAAACAGAAGTTTGACTAATTGAACAGGCAGTTCAAAGCTACATCAAAGAGAAACAAAATAAACAACACAGATGGATTAACCCAATAAGATAAACAAGGATCTTGCTAATCAGTGCCCTTGCCCGCAAGAAAAAGACAAAAATGAGGAAGGGCACAGACATTTGTACAAATTTCGAACACGATTTTTTTTATAAAAAAAAAAAAAAAAAAAAAAACATTTTCACTTAATTCCAAAACACTTTTCACATAATTCCTAGGGGCACTGGTAAGCATTTTCAATAAACGATCTAAATTCAACAACACCGTCAATATACGAAAAAATAATAAATAAATTTATACAAATTACATGGACAGTCTTTATAATTTCTCTTTATCTCGATTCGTGATACTCTAATTGCATCAATTTTACATTTTACATTTTCACATTGTGTCAATTTAATTCAACATCATATTTTGTAAATTAATTAAACCAAAATCAAGGGATAAAATAGCACATTTTCTCTTTTCAAAGTGACCGAGGGATTAATGTCTAATTTGAAAAGGACAAAATTGATATAATTAGTGGACTAAATTGAGATTAGATTCATATAATTTGCCCAAGAAATTTTAGGGAGAGAGAGAGAGAGAGAGAGTCACAGGATCGCTAGCAACGAGCTTGGAAATGCGATCGGAGACTTCGAGGGCTTGTGGAGAACCAGCCCAGACGATCTTCATGGCTTCAACATCAAACTCTGCCTTACTCCTCTCCTCAGCTAAATGATCCACTACCTCCATTTCTCTCTTCAGATCAAAATTAACACGAACCCTAATTCACAAATCGCAATATATATGTGTGTGTATAGATAACTATTCTATGGATAGATATAAATAGAGAGAGAAAATTGGACAATTGGGTCGTGTAGTTCTTTGTCTGGTAAGAAGGTGAACAAATACACTGAGTATATACTAGCAGTGGATGCTTCTCTCTGCCGATGACCTTTCCCACACGTTGTGTTTTCCGAAATCGTTCGTTCTGTTACGAATCAATCGTTCCTACATAAATTATTCCATATATATAGACCTTAGCAGTTAGTGCAGTTAGGATTTATTTATTTATTTATTTATTTATTTTTTTACAACAAATACATTACCGTTCACACCTTTCACGTAATTAAATTAAATTTAAAAAAAAAATTTAATTGACATAATATTTAAATTTTCTTTGTTTATAGGGCATTATTATTATAGTCTAAAAATTAGATTTTTTTTTTTTAAATTTAATAATGTGACAATCTATTAAAATATTCAACCCAACTCTTTCTTTCATATACTTTTTAATCATTAGTAAATTATTTCTCTTACACATAATTGAGTCTAGAAAGTCAATTTATATATCATTTTCCTAGTTTATATGAATGAAAAAATAAGGTTGCCTCTTACACTAAAATATTTTATATTTTTGTATTTTTGCATCAACTCTATTAATTTTGATCTCTTTAAATTTATTAAAAAAAATTGATATAATTATGTCAAAATTATAAAATGTGTTGTATTGTTTCTAAATCTTAAAGAAGGTTAGTTTAATTTACTACTAGCAGTCGAGGCATACACGATGTGTGTGCAAATTCAGAAAAAAGTTATGCGATTGAGTTGATAAAAATTGAATGAAGGAAAATTATATTCAATTGATAAAATTTTTATTGCATCCTCATTCAAATATATATTTTTTTAATTTATATATCCAATCACATAACTTTTTCTGAATTTAATATGATATATATATACACACTCTCATATACTTTTTCATTATCTTTGAGTTTTTTTTTATTTGAGTTTTTAATTTTTTTAATTTAATTTTTTTCCTTATTTATCAAATCTCTTTGAGTTAAGATTGATGATGTATTCAATTAAGAATATTGAGTTTGGCCAAAATTATTTTTATATTCAATTTGTTTTTTTAAAAAAATTTATATATTCATTTTTTTTAATGCATCCTCATTATTATTATTTTTTATTATTACTATTTTTTTTTTTTTGTGTGTGCACGCAATTTTCTTTTGAAAAGTGGAAAATACTATTTTTTTTGGAAACAGTTTGGAAATTAAAAAGCAATTTGCTTACATTTTAAAGAAAGATGGAAAGGAAAAAAAAATTATTTCCTTTTTTGTTTTCTTTTTCTGACTTCTTTATTAATTTTCAAAATATATATGAGTGTGTATATATATCCCATCAAATATTAAAATTTAAATTTTTTTCTAAATATCTATTTCTTACTCATTCTTTTTTTTTTTTTTTTAAAAAAAGTAAATTTTCATAATATATTTTCAACTTACTATTGTCAAAAATTAAGGGAATTTTTTGTTTTATTATTATTACTATTTGTGTTTAAGAACATCCTCATTCTTTTTTTGTGTGTGTATTTTTTTTTTTTTTGAAAAGTTTGGAATAGTATTTTTTTGGAAACAGTTTAAAAATTGAAAAGGAGTTTGCCTACGTTTTAAAGAAAGATAGAAAGAAAAAAAAAATTGAAAACACAATGAATAAAAAAAAATTTCCCTTTTTTGTTTTCTTTTTCTGACTTTTTTTTATTAACCTGCTAAATTAATGTGCAAAAAGAAACAATAAACTTTTCTTCTAAAAAACATAAAGTCGTAAAAATTTTATTTCATATATTTAAAATGTACACAAAAAATTTATATAAAAAGAATAAATTTATAATTAGAATAATAATCTATATAATTTAAATTCAAATTTGTATTGTAAAATCCACATCTATCTATACTATGTATAAAGCATCTAAAATATATGTGCACAAAATTTATAAACAAATAAAATAAAAATATAATCACAAAGATAATTTATATACAAAATTTGTACTATTCTTTTTATTTTTTGTATTTTTTTTTCAATCAACATAATGAATAAAATTAAAAAACTTTTTTTAAAAATTTTTGCAATCAACTTTATGAAGAAATAAAAACTATTAAAGAATTAATTTATGCAAAAAAAAAAAAACAAACAAACAAACAAACAAAAGTTTTAGTCATTGAGAATTTAAATTTTAAAAAAAAAATCTAACACTTTTAAATCGCTTACAGTCAAAGAAAAATAAAAGATAAATATTAATAACTAGTTGAAAAGTTATTTTCTGAACAACACAAAGCTATAAAACAATTTGAAAAAAAAATATAAAATTATGTATATAAGTTGTAAGACAACCTTTCAAACAAAAAAGGAATTTTTATTGATAAATCTCATTTAGAAGTGTTCTAATCCAAGAAGTCCATGAAAGAATTTTTTAATCCACTTAGTCCCATGTGTTTATACTTTTATTCTATAAAGTCATTTTTCTTAATTTATACTATTTTCTTAGACTCTTATGCCCTTATATTTAATATTGATATTTAATATTTGAGGGAGGAGAAAGAAGGGAAATGACAAAGGTATAGGAAATTGTTAAGCATAAGGCTCAAGATGACTCAACTCTTCACTTATCTCCTCAGCTGCAACAACTTATACTTGATACAAGACAGCAGCCGCATGAGCTGCAGTGCAGCTCAGCTAAAGCTTGCAAGTTGTTAGTTTGGTAGTTAGTTTGTTAGAACTAGAGTTGGATTGTAGTTATGGTTAGGTTAGGAGGTTAGGAGTTGTAGTTAAGAGATAGCTTATCTCTATAAATACATGATTGTAACTCTATCTGTTTGTGTTGAATAAAAATATCAAATTGTCTTTATGGTATCAAAGCCATAAGCTCTTGCGAGCAAAGATCCTTGGAGATATTTGGAGATATTTCTATGGCTTCTCTAAACCCTACACCTTTTATGGCTTCTCAAAACCCTACACCTTCAAGTTCTTCTTTACTTGCAAATCTTATACTATTGATTTCAAACCGAAATGCTTTTGTGCCTACGAAGCTTGATTCAACCAATTATATTGTCAGGAAGAGTTAGATTCATAACATCTTGAAAGCTACGAAGCTTCTTGGATTTGTTGATGGTACTACAGTATGTCTATCTTTTGTTATGCTTGATTCGAACAATCAAGAATTTCTGAATCCAGATTACACACAGTGGATCACTATTGCTTTACATCTGCTGAGTTGCATCACTGCTACATTGTATCATTGCTACATTGTCTTTATCTCTCTACACATTTGCCATTCATTGTTAGACTAGCTCTAAAGTCTGGTCTGTTCTTACCAAAGGGTTTACATCTCTTTCTAGATCTCACATTCATCAGTTGAAAAATAAACTCAGTAGTATTGTTAAAAAAGGTTCAACAATGGAAGATTACTTGAGTCAATTCAAATCCATTTCGGATCAACTTGCTTTGGTTTCAGCACCAGTTGAAGATGAGGATTTGGTTCTCTTAGTTCTTAATGGTTTGCCAGATAAATACAATGCTTTCAAGACCACCATTAGAGCTCGGTCTGATCCTATTTCCATGGAAGATTTGTCTTCCTTGCTGTGTTCAGAGTCTATTCATGTTGAGTCTTCACTTAAACAAGCTCATACTTCTGACATTCCATTTGCCTATTCTGCAACTAGAGGGAACTATAAAGGAGGTAACAGAGGAGGTCATGGAGGTTCTTTTAGAGGTAGAGGTTATTCTTCTAGAGGTTCAGATTTTTTCAAAGGTTCAGAAAGTGGTTCCAGAGGTTCAGAGAGTGGTGGTAGGCTTCGAGGCAGTTCATAGCATGGTAGTTCTCTCAGAGGTAGTGGTCAATATCATAGAGGTAGGTCAAATTTTAATCCTAATGCCTTGGTTTGTCAGATCTGTGGAAAGCTAAATCACATTGCTCTAGACTGTTGGTACAGAATGGACTCCTCTTTTCAGAATAGTCCACATCAATCCTTCTTCACTTAAAGCAATCCCACAGCCTATGTTGCTTCTGTCTCACCTTCATCTGTAGCCTCCGCACCTTCATCCTCTTCAAACTGGTTTCTTGACTCTGGTGCCACTAGTCATATGACTAATGATCTCACTAATTTCTCCTCTTATCATCTCTATTCTGGACAAGATCAAGTTGCTGTTGATGATGGCTCCACTCTCCCTATCACTCACACTGGTAATGGTCTCCTTCCCACACCTACATTTCTTTTTGAACTTTACAATCTTCTTCATGTTCCTTCTACCTCTTCAAACTTACTTTCCATTCATCAATTAACTAAAGACAACAACTGTATTGTTACTTTTGATGCCCATTCTTTTCTGATTCAGGACAAGGCTACTCAGAAAGTGCTGCATAGAGGTCCTTATGCTCATGGTCTCTATCATCTTTCTTCATCCTCTTCTGCATCTTCTTCTTCACGAGCTTGCCTCTCCTGTACCAGGCAGCCTGCTGTAGACTAGCATTTACGATTGGGACATCATTCTTCTCAAAAATTTCAGCATGTCTTGCCACATAACCAATTCATGCATTCATCTTCTATACATAGTTCAAATAATAACTCTGTTTTGTATGAACACTGCTGTGTGGCTAAAAGTCATAGGTTACCTTTTTGCTTGTCTAACTCTACTGTTAACAAGCCCTTAGCCCTTATTCACATTGATGTTTGGGGTCCCTTTTCAGCCTCTTATTCTGGTTATAAATACTATGTTATATTCATTAATGATTTTAGTAAGTTCACTTGAATTTTTCCTCTTCATTATAAAAGTGAAGTTTTTTCAAAATTTCTGGAATTTAAGGCTTTTGTTGAAACACAATTTACTACTCATCTTCAAGTTTTGAGAAGTGATAATAGGGGTGAATATCTCAGTCTTCCTTTTCAAAACTTCCTTAAACAAAAAGGTATTGTTCATCAGTTAACATGTCCTCATACACCTGCTTAAAATGGTGTAGCAGAAAGAAAACACAGACATTTAATTGAAACTACTATCACTCTCATGCATCATTCTTCCATGCCATTGATTTACTGGTTTGATGCTCTTGCTACTGCAGTTTTCTTGACCAATAGATTACCTACTCTTAAACTGAATAATCATACTCCATTTGAAGTTCTTTTTCATCAAAAACCAGATTATCAGTTTTTAAGAGTTTTTGGTTGTAGGTGTTATCCTTGGCTGAGGCCTTATTCTTCTCATAAGCTCTAACCAAGATCTATTCCCTGTATATTTATTGGCTATCAGCCATCTACTAAGGGCTATGGGTGTCTTGACCCTCTTACTCAGAAGATCTATATGTCTAGACATGTTGTGTTTGATGAATCTCTCTTTCCTTTTTAATAAGCTTCATCTAGCTCAGTCTCATCTATCTTTTCCTCTGTCCATACTCTTCCTACTTTACTTAATTTTTTTTGGACAACAGTTCCTCGTACATTTGCAGCAGCACCTACTCTATCTGCAGCAGCTCCTTCTACATCTGCAGCAACACCTACTCTGTCTATAGCAGTTCCTCCTACATCTACAGCAGTTCCTTCTCTGTCTGCAGCAGTTTCTCCTCTATCTGTAGCAGCTCCATCTCTTTTGTCTGCTCCTACTTCTTCTCAAGTGCCTATTTCTTCTCTCTATATTGATCTTCCTCCAATACTTTCTTCTCATATTCATCCTATGATCACTAGGTCCAAGAGTAAGAATCAGTGTCCTGTTGCTTCTTCTTCTTTCCTTTGTCTTCTTGCTTTTGCAGCATCTTCAGATTCCAATGAGCCACAGACTTATCAAGCAGCTGCTCACTCTTTAGCCTAGCAAGCTGCTATGTTAGATGAATATCAGGCTCTTCAGAGACAAGGCACTTGGTCTTTAGTTTCTCTTCTTGCTGATAAACAAGCTATTGGCTGCAAGTGGGTTTTTAGGCTCAAGAAAAACTCAGATGGTTCTATTGCTAGACACAAAGCCAGACTAGTTGCTAAAGACTTTCTTCAAACTGAAGGTGTAGATTATCATGAAACATTTAGTCCTATTGCTAAACAACCCACCATCAGAGTTCTCTTATGTTTAGCACTTCATTTTCATTGGCCTATTAAACAACTTGACATTTCAAATGCCTTTCTTCATGGCATTCTTGAAGAAGAAGTTTATATGCATCAACCTCAAGGTTTTATTGATGCTAATCATCCCTCACTTGTCTGCAAATTGCACAAGGCCCTCTATGGCTTAAAACAAGCTCTTCGAGCTTGGTTCTTCACTTTCTCTTCCTTTATTCTTTCCCATGATTTTGTTCTTAGTCACTGTGACTCTTCTTTGTTTGTCAAACACACCTCTACTTCCATTACTATTCTACTTGTTTATGTACATGATATCCTCCTCACTAGGAGTAATCCTCTCTATATCTGTACTCTTGTTCAGCATATGCACTTAGCTTTTTCCATGAAAGAGTTGGGTTTGCTAAACTATTTTCTTGGCATCTCTGTTGCCTCTTCTCCTTCAGGTTATATTTTGTCTCAGCAAAAATATGCTTCTAAAATTTTAGCAAATGCAGGGATAAGTGACTGTAAGCCATATTCTTCTCCTATGGCTACTAAGGTAGTTCTTCTAGAGATGGACTCTTCCTTTTCTCAGCCTAGTCTTTACAGAAGCCTAGTGGGTGCTCTACAATACCTTACACTTACAAGACCTGATCTTAGTTTTACTGTTAACTATCTATGTCAATTTTTACAAAATCCTTTGAATAGTCATTTTGCTGTTGTTAAACGGCTCCTCAGATATCTCAAGGGTACCTTGAGTCATGGCTTGCATTTTACTTCTGGCCCTTTTGTTCTCAATGCTTTTTCAGACTCAGATTGGGTTGGCAGTGCTCTTGATAGAAGGTCAACCACAGGTTACTGTGTGTTTCTTAGTCCCAACCTCATCTCTTGGTGTGCTAAGAAGCAACCAACAGTTTCCAGATCTTCCTCTGAGGCAGAATATCGTGCTTTAGCTCAGGTTTCTGCTGAGTTGAGCTGGATTAGCATGCTTCTTGCTGAACTTCATGTCTTTGTGGATGTTCCTACTCTATGGTGTGATAACTTGTCTGCCATTGCCTTGGCTCACAATCCAGTCTTTCATGCTAGAACTAAGCATATTGAAGTAGATTATCATTTTGTTCGTGAGAGAGTTGCTTCCAAGAAACTTGCTATTTGCCACATTGCTTCTGCTGATTAGATTGCAGATGTCCTCACTAAGCCTCTCTCTGTTTCCAGATTTCAATATCTTCAGGGCAAACTTCAGGTTTTTCCCACTTCTCTCAGTTTGCGGGAGACTGTTAAGCATAAGGCTCAAAATGAGGCTCAAGATGACTCAACTCTTCACTCATCTCCTCAGCTGCACCAAAGCTCCTCAGCTGCAACAACTTATACTTGATACAAGACAACAACTGCATGAGCTGCAGTGCAGCTCAGCTAAAGCTTGCAAGTTGTTAGTTTGGTAGTTAGTTTGTTAGAACTAGAGTTGGATTATAGTTATAGTTATGGTTAGGTTAAGAGGTTAGAAGTTGTAGTTAAGAGATAGCTTATCTCTATAAATACATGATTGTAACTTTATCTGTTTGTGTTGAATAAAAAGATCAAATTGTCTTTAGAAATTTCATACACAAATTAAATAACATTGATATTATTATTTTATATTATTATATAATGTGAATATATTTTTAATTGATAACAAATTAAAAATAATGTGAACATTCTCTCTCATCTGATGGGAATATATTTTTAATTGACAATACATTAAAAATAATGTGAACATTCTCTTTCATCTGATGTGAACGTTTACAACACCTTCCCAAAAAATTCTCTCTCATATAATGTAATGATGTGAACGTTCACAACATGTGAACATTCTTATGTTTAATAGAAAACACATTAAAAATAACGTTCATTATATTTTTAATTGATAACACATTTTTATTCATAACATGTAGTGATGTGAACGTTGACATTCGTATGTTTAAGTATGAATATTCATATCATGTAATTGATAATACAATGACAAAAATTCATTTCAATTACATGATGTGAATATTCACATCATATAATTGACAATACAATAACAAAAATTCATTTCAAATTAATATGAATATGATGACAACATCTTAATGTATGGAAACTACCAAAATATAATGACAATCAACATTAAATATCAACATCAATAGGAGGCATGAGAGATTAAGGGTGTTTTGGTCTTCTTACCTCAAATAGAACCTAATGGAATAGTCAAAAAAAAAATATAGATTGGATGGAATAAAACTCTTAGAAAGTGGATTTATAAAAAAAACCTCCAAAAAAAAAAAATGTATAAATTTGTGTAAAACAATTTGGAAAAAGAATAGGAATACAAATTCTATAAATATAAATTCTATATAATGACCCATCACATGGCCAACTCTTATATAGGTTTGTATTTTACTTCTGTACTTCCTCTGCAAACTCATTCAAAACCTCCGAATTTTGGCCCCAAGGCCCCGTTTGTTTTTAGAGGTAGAATGGAAGAGATTCACAGTAAGGGAATTGTTAGTGAGGGAATTAATGGTAAAGGGATTAAGTAAAATTGTGTTTGTTTTGATGATAGTTGTTGGTGTAGGGATTGTTAAATTATTTTTATATAAAATAAATATAAAATAATAAAACAAATAAAAAAATACAAAAACATTAAACATTAATGTTCAAAAAAAAAAAAAATGCCAACATGTAAAATATAAAAAAAATAAAAACAAATAAAACAATGATTTTTACTTAACAAAAATACAAAAAATTAAGCATTAATATTCAAAAAAAAAAAAAAAATGCCCAACATATAAAAAATAAAAAAATAAAAATTAGTCCGGCAAACTATTTTTCTAATATCATCTCCACCTTTTCCATCTCAATCCCCCTTCCAAGGCCTAACCCAATCCGGACCTCCATCTCAATCCCTTTCCCAAATCTGCAAACAAATACAATATTAAATGGATCCTACCTCTATTCTAATCATATCCCTCCCTCTATACCCCAAAATAAACGGGGCCCAAAAGACTTCTCTTTGAATCTCTAAACCTAATAATTGTTCTTTTTCTATTACATCTCTTTCTTCCTCAATTTCGTATCCTCAATTTCATATTTTTCTTCAATCCATTTGAGCATCTTCAATAGACTCAATCGCCTTCTCTGAAAAATCAAAAAGTTAAAATAAAAATAAAATAAAATCATGTAATAGAATGATTGTAAAAGGAGAGAAAGGGGAAAAAAAAATTTTTACCCAAAAAAAAAAAAAAAGTTTTAATCATTGGGAACATAAAAATTTAAAATTCTTAAATCACTTACCATTAAAGACAAATAAAAGATAGCCTTCTATTGGTTTGTACTTCCTTTGTCATAATTGAATGAAATACTTTTATACTTTTTTTAAAAGAGAAAACCATTATAGAAAGAGAGGAATAAAGCAAAAAGCAAAAAATAACAATAAAAAGTAAGTTATTCGAGAAGAGAATAAGTATTATAGAGTAGTTATTTGGAGAATGTGATTTAGTGGGAAGTTATTGTAGAATAATTTTATTATTATTATTATTATTATTACTACGTAAAAGTCATATGGCAAAGATTTTCGGGAACCAAAATAAGGATTCACTTAATATAATAGTATAGATTATATTTTTCATGAAATTGATTAATTTTAAAAATGGATGAATTTAAAAAAAAAAGAAGAAAAAGCTGGCACTTCAAAAATAACTCATATAATATTTTGAAAACATTGTAGTAGATTTTTGGCTCTTCAGATTTTGAAAATTTCCACGAGGAACCAAGAGTCACTCCACAGGTCAACATCAATAATTGGTACTCTAGCAGAAGAAGATAAAACCCGTAGAAGATAAGGCTTCTCTTCAATTATCAGGAAAATGCACGCCAAGAAAAGACAAAAGATTTTGTAGATATTTGTCTGTAATTATTTTAGTCTGTTAGTAATAAAGATTTTCCTTCACTCACTACTTTAATAGAGCAGATGACCCCTACCTTGCTCCATTAAAAAAAAGCTGTGAAAATCTTTACACGTGTCTTATAGCCTCCGTTTGATAAGAACTTTTTTGGGTTTTTTTGGCTATTTTAGCCACAAAAGACAAAATAGGCTTTTTTAGCCACAAAAAACAAAACATCACATCCAACCCATAATCATTACACTCATCTCTCACAAAAAAACTCAAAAAAGCCAAAAAGCCAAAAAGTCCTTCCCAAACCAAACTTTTAAGCCCAGGCTAAAAAAGCCAAAAAAGCTAAAAAGCCAAAAAGCCAACCCACTTCCCAAACGGAGGCATAATAAATTATAGTGTAAGAATTTTGTCAAAAATGGAGGATTGAATGATGTGCGATGGGGCCCAAAGCAGTACCTGGCATCATTATCCAAACCCTCTATTTGTTTTTATATGTAGAAATATCGTCAAAAGAGGCATATAATTGTATACATATATAGCCTTGTCTTTACTTAATTTTCAAAAAAGCCTAAGTCTAGGCTAGCATAGGTTTTAACCCTTAAGAAAGTTTTAGACGTGAAATGTTGGGCATAACTTTTTGAGTTTTGTTTTTTCTTCTTTTGGTGTTATATAAATTGGCATGCTTGCTAACGAAAGAGGCAGAATGAAAAATTCCCCTTCACTCTGCTTTGTAAAAATTTTCAACCCCTCTAAAAAACCTCTAAGTGTACTAAGTCTTTCAGAATTTCAGAGTCTGTAATATAATCTTTGTAAGTATATTTCTTATTAATATGAAGTATGAGTAGTCTCTCTTTTTCCTCAAATATTTCAAAAGGGTAACTCTTCTATTCTAAAAATTTATTTTCTTTTGGAAAAACTAAGTTTATGGAATGCTTGTTTGCTCATTAATATTACATGCTTTGCACCTTCGTAGTATCTGCTGTTTTCTATTTTATTACTGAGTGACCTTATAGTTGAAGAGCTTGTGTGAGCCGTGGTTAGGCGTTGGAGGGCAAATTGTAGACAGAAAGGAAAAAGTAAAAAATAGAAAATAAAAATATACTATGTTGAACGAGACTTAGCTTCAAAGTGGGAGTACATGTAATGAAAACAAACATTGTCTAAAAATAGTTTTTGCCAAAAAAAGGAATTTTAGAATAAAAAGAGAGCAACCTGAGTAGAAATATTAAGGAAATAGTGTCCATAAATGAAATTTAAAAAATCAAAATTTTATGCCCTTAGAAGAAAAACTTAGGACTAAAATCAAAATCAGTACTGAACTTATACAAGAATTAGAAGATCAAAAATTAAGATATCAGTTTCTATTATCCTTAGCTTCTGGCAGATCCCTAGAAAATTACAGTTTAAAAATTTCTCAAATAAATAGACAGATAACTATAAAACAAGAAGCCCTAAAGATAGCCATACAACAGCTTGAAGACCTTTTAGTATAACTGTAGAATTAATTAGATAATTCTCAGCCCAATTTCAAAATAGTGGTAGACCACTAACTCATCACCCCCAAAAATTGGTATCAGAGCAGTGTTCGGTTTTAGGATAGTTTAAGTTAGTTTATGCATTTTGCTTATGGTAATAGAGTAGTTTTTATTTTTGGACAATTTAGTTATAAATTTCATATTATAGTAGCTTGTAATAATTTTAAAGTAGGAGTTAATTTTGTGTATGAAAAAAGTAGAACATTTAGATTTAGAACTCAGCAATTATAATCATCGTCTTAGCATAGATAAAAATAAGTTTCGTTGTAATTTTGAAGGAACTTTTACACACCAGCTTCATAGTGAACACAATTCTCAGTTAAATAGTATCATAGATTATCAGATTAATTTTGCAGAAAATATTAAAAAGGACATAGATAAAATTAGTAATCTTTTTATTTCATCTATAGATCATCTCCGTAATAATCGTAGTATAATTAAAGATCAAGATAAAAAATTAGACTATATTCAAGACCAGTGTAGTTCAATTTTATAAAAACGAACAGATTTAAATTTAGAAAAATTTCCCACAAAGCTAGAAATGGAAACTTTAATTTCAGCCATAAATACTAGCAGCTCAAAGCAAATAGAGTTAGAATTTAAGCAACTAATTGAACAAACTCATAGCCAGATAAATCAAATAGCCAAACAAATAGAACAAATTAACCAAATTCAAGATAATTTAAAACAGAAATTAGAAATTTTAGAACAACTAATAAGATCTTAGTTTATGAGTAGTGATAAAAAGGCTAATAGAAATTATCAAACTATTTTAAAACAAGCAGAAGAAATCAGTACTTATCAAGGAACAAATCAGTCAGATAAAATATTAGTAAGACAAAATAATATAAAGATTTTATTTCTAATAAGATTGTGTGAAAAATTCGAAGAAATATCAGAACAGATACACAGTTTAGAAAATCGTTTAGCTTCTTTAGAAAGAATAATACTTCAAAAAGGAAAAGGAGTAGAAGGACAAACAAACAAACCTCAATCTCAGGTAAACGAGGAAGATATAGCTAGATATTTTGAAAATCTCAAATTACCAAGGAAACTCATTTGTAAAACTTACAGAAAATAAAAATGTTTAAGTAGCTAATAAAAGGAAGTAGTAGTAAAAAACGTAATGAAAATGAAGATATTAAAATGAAAGAATTTATAGATGTAGAACAACAAATAGAAAAATTTAAGAAGGAAAAGTTAGAATTAATTCCAGCTAAATATGTATATAAGCTAGGTATAAAGTCCATAAAAAACAATATCTATTTAAACACTATGGTGAACAAATGATTAGTGTAACCCATGAAGATGAAAAAATAGAGCTAAATTTAATAGACAGAGAAAGCTATAAATATGCAGTAAATGAACACCTTAAAATGACCCACTTAGGATTAGTTGTGGTAGGAATTAAAGCTTTAACCAGAGAGAATTTAGGAACTAAAGTTTTTGTATGTCTTTATGATGATAGGTTTAATGATGTAGGACAAAGTATTTTAGGCAGCTATGAATTAGATATGAATTCAAAAGGAGGAATAGTTTATTTTACACCAGATTTTTTACTATCAACCTCAACCTTTCATAAAAAGATAAAAATAGGAATAAAAAGTAGAGGATACAAAATGAAAAAGGGAGAAAATAATTTATTAGTTTGCACAGGATTTTTAGGCTTAGCAGTTTCAGAAAGCAATACTCACTATAGACTAACAAATGATCAAATAATTAAGTTATTAGGCGCAAAAGGAATAAAGGCACTACTAGCTAAAACATTTAGTTCGGAAGATAATGCAGCACTAGATTGGAAATTAGGAGACTTTCTAGGACAAAAAAGGTTAGCCCCTCAAGATAATTTAATATATCAGATAGCAGATGGAAATTATGCAGTAAGATTCACCTAATATACTTATGTAGCACCAGAAAAATCTGAAGATGATGAATTTAGTAGTGTAGATAAGGAAGAAAATCAAGATAATCGTAGTGAAATAAATCAGCTTTATGTAATGACAGAAGAAAAAACAATATCACAAAATAAAATATATAATATTGATGAGATAGATTTGGGAAATTTCACCTTAGAAGACATGAATAAAATATTAGATACTAGATGTCATGAATACTTAGCTAGAGGAGATACCCATGATAAAGTAGTGTCATTTTTAGATCAAGAATTTCATACTGAATATGTAGATGATATCATAGAAGATAAAATACATCCTAGCAAAATATTTAGAATACCAAAACAACCTAATTTAGAAGATACTTTTTACATGAACACAGAAAGCACATGAACTAGTAACCCACAACCAACTGTAGAAGACCCAGTAGAACCCATGCATTATGCAGTAGGAGGAAGAAGACCATTAGCTAGTTTAGGACGCAGTAAAGCAGATCCAAATAAAAGCTATAGATTTCATGGAAAGCGTAGACAACCAGCTATGAGTATACAATTACAGCCAGTTAATAATCAAGGAACCCTTTTAGATTTAGCCCGAGTCGACCCTCAGATATGGCAAGAAGTAATAGAAAGATGGAAAAAAGATGCGGTAAAAGCATGGATGAGTAATCCCTATGATTCAACTGATATGTGGGAATATATAGAGGCACTTTTAGGAGATTCAGCTTATAATATTTATCTAACTTTTAAAGGAAAATATGAAGAAACAATTAAACAGCTTAAAGAATTAGGAGATAACCCATGAAATTTTACTAGTTTTATAAAAGAAATACTTATAAGATATGACGCTTCTAAAAGAAATGATTCCGCTCAAAGCATAGCATTAACTGAGTTAGATCAGATAACGTTAGGAAGTTGGAAATATATTGTACCCTTTAGTAAAGAATACTTAGCCATAGCAGCTAAAACTGGAAAAAGTTTTGATGAAGAAATAGGAAATAAATATTTTAGAAAATTACTTGGAGAACTAGGAAGAGAAATAGAAATAGAAAATAAATGGTCAGTTTATTATGCAAGTTTACCAGCTAAAATAGCCTCAGGAGAAGTAAAAATAAGAGGAACTTTGGGAATAGGACCTAGAATAGTTTATACGTTTTTTAAGCTCAGAGAAAAATGTATAGAAGTTAAAATACAAAAAGATTTGAAAAAACAAAATTATGGTTTTTGTAGCAATATAATATATACTCCTCAGCAATATGAAGATAAATATAATAGGAAAAAATACAAAAAATATGAAAAATATAGAAAAGAAAAATATTGGAAGAAAAAATATAGAAAACCATGGAAAAAACAAAAATTTATTAGAAAGAGTAGAACCTTTAATAGGATAAATTATAAGCCACTACCCAAAGAAGAAAAAGATAAAAGAAGACAAAGATATGTTAGAAAACCCAACAGTAAAAAATGCAATTGTTTTATATATGGAAAACCCAATCATTTTGCAAAAAACTGCCCAAAAAGACAAAGGCCTAATACTAATAAACAGATAGAAAGATTACATATTATAGAAGATTTACAAGAAGATATAGTTAGCATAAACAGTGATGATTAGGAAGTGTATAGTATAGTCAGTGATTATGAATATCAAATAGAAACCATAAGTTCAGATAGTGATTCAGAAAGTGATACAGATGTAGATAATCTTTTAGGACAACTCAACCAAGAAATAGGAATGACTTCTTCTCATGATACTTTCTTTATGATGGAATGTAATGTAGATACTGAATGTCAGCATAATTTTCAAATAGGACTAGGATTTGATACCACTAGATGCAGCTATTGTAATTGGTTTCCAGCTAAAGATAAGTGAGTTCAGTGTTTATTATGCAGTATAACCTATTGCACAGTTTGTCTCGAAAAACTAAACATGACACGTAAGATAACATTAGAAAATAACAGAGAAGATCATAGTATAGAAAGCAGAGAATTACATCTAACAATTAGAGAATTAGAAGTACAAGTAAGAGAACTGAAACTTCAAATACATGAGATTGAAACTAAAACTAATTTTGACACAGAATGTTTAGAACTAGAAAATAGACAGCTTAAACAGTAGCTAGAACAATTTCACAATAGATATTCTTTAAAAGATAAACTTGTTGAAGAATATATGAACTCTTTAGAATTAGTCAACCTAGTTGATTCTCAACCCTTTAGTCAATACTCTCAAGCAAAGTTAGATAATACTTATTTACCATTTAATTATCCTGTTACACCCAAGTCAAATTTAATTGAGATTTCTTGTATAATCAAATTTGTAGAAAAAACCCTTAGTATAGATGCCATGATAGATACAGGAGCCAGTAAGTCATATATTGAACAACACATAGTTCCTCCAGGATGGAGCACAGCTTTAACAACCCCAGCTTTAGTCAGTATAGCCGATGGTACTAAACAGAGATACACACATTGCATTAATGGCGCACAGATTAGTTTTCATCATCTAGGTTCTCAAGATCAACATATAGAATACCTCAAGTTTGGATTGGAAATACCCGACAAAATCATCCTTTCATCTTGGGACTTAACTTCATACTTAGTTTACAGGGCAGCATGTTTATCAGCCAGCACAACATTAGTTTCTTCAAGCGAACTGTACATACACCCACAACATATGCCCTTAGCACTATAGCACATTCATCAGAGTTGTGTGCGATGTGTGGTGGTACCATAGGAGTAGATTTAGTTCCCGCTAGTTTTTTATTTCCTAGTAGAAATATTTTTCTCGAGCTAGCCCAAAAATATATACCTGATGAAATAGCAAATACTTCTTTAGAAAATTTAGACATAGAAAATTATGAATTAGAAGATTTAGAAGAATTTGATTTTAGAGAAAATTGGAACAAAGAAGATTTTCAACAAACAGTTAACCTAGAATTTATTTTTTCAAAAATAGGGAAATTAAAGAAAAACCTAGTATACAGAAGAACATAAAATGATTTAGATGAAATAATAAGATTAGCAGAAACAACAGAAATTTTAGGAGAACAACCCATGAAATATTGGGAAAGAAATAAAATTTTAGCTAGCTTAGATATAAAAAATAAAGATTATAGGATTACCTCAGCACAAATAGATCATACGCCAGCCGATATAGAAGAATTTAGAACACAGATTAAAGAGTTACTAGATTTAGGAGTAATTAGACCAAATAATAGTCCGCATAGGAGCGCTGCATTTATTATAGCGACCCCAGTCTTTCCCTATTTGGTTGTTGTATCTGGACTTAAGTTCCGTGGATCCCGTTACTATATATTTACTGTTGTCGTCTTTTAATTCCTTATTTTTGAGTTATAGGATGCGTTAGGCGTGTTATTCTGAGTTGGTTGAACTTAGAAACCAAGGGTAGTTGCCCAGATTTTTGCTTTCACGCTCGAGCGGAGCTTTTGACGCTTGAGCGGGCCCTTTGTTGTTGCTTCTTCGCTCGAGTGGGAGTTTTGATGCTCGAGCGTGATTTTCCATCTTCCAGTATTTCCTTTGCAGTGTTGGACGCTCGAGCGGGCGTTTTGATGCTCGAGCGTGAGTTTGTGTGTGTGACGCTCGAGCGGGGACTTGGTTCAACAAAAGTTCTGGGAGTGTGTATCCGCCGAAAGGGATTCTTGACGCCGAGCGAGTTCAGGAGTGACGCCGGCGGGGTTTCACGCCGAGGGCGATTTTATATAAAACCGAGATCTGACTTTTTGGATCACTTTTTCATCTCCTTTTGATCTTAAAACCCTAGAACCGTCTTCTCTCTCTCCCTACACACATTCTCTCTAGGTTTTCATCTCCTTTTAGTGTGTTTTACCCTAAGCTCTTTGTATAAAAGATAGAGGGTGACTTGGGCTTCGTTTTAATCTGAGCAATAGTGGATTTGGAGCACTTTGGATTTTGGGTCATCATCTCCATCATCTCCATTTGAGTTCTTCACTTCGAGGTAGGGATTTCCTACTCCATATTATAGGTTTTGTCCTAAGTTTTGGGTATTTTTGATATGTTGGTGTCGTTTGGTAATTTTGGAAAAACTAGGGTTTGTATCATAATTTGAGAAATGGGGAATTGTTTATATATTAAATTCCATGTGATTGTGAATCATGAAAAATGACATAGGTAGTGTCGAGATGATGAAATTGAACCTTAGGGTTAATTTTGAGAAAAAGGGGAAAGCCCTAATTGTTGTAATAAATTAATTTGTATAATTAATTTTGAAAAAAATGTGGAATTGAGTTTAATTCATGAAATTGGGGAATTATGAGATAAATGGTGTAGTTGAATAGTTTAATCACTCACCTATGAAAATGTTGAGTTTACATTTGTTGATACATTTATTTCCTGTTTAGAAATAACTGTTTTGGGCTATCAGTGGAGGATAGTCGTGATTGTTGTAAACATTGCATGTTGATTTGGGAAAACTGAAACTAATTACATTGAATGAGTCATTGAATATGACAGTTGAATTAATACAGCAAATCTGTGTATTGATTGAATGTTGTGTATGACAAATGTTTAATACATTGTATATGCATATTGTTTGGGAGGAGATAGGGGATGTACTCTATGGTTTGAGGGAAGATAGGGGATGGACTCTCAAACCCGTTTAGGAGGAGAAAGGGGATGGACTCCATTAGTACAGCGAATATGTGTACTTATTGATTTCTGGAAGTGTTTTAGTATGAGCCTTAGTCTCAATTGATTTGTTGATATTGGAAGTAATATTGATATGAGATGTAAATCTCATTATTATTGTTTGACCAGGTTCTGAGCCATGTCTGTATAACTGGAAAGTTGATTAATAACGTAAAGCGAAACATGTCATGGACATTATTGTCATGAAACTGTAAAGTGATATAATGGATTTAACTGTGTTAACCATCTATCGAATGCTATTGCTTTAGTCAATTCTTATATTTGGTTTAGTATATTTCTGCTGGGCTGTGGCTCACCCTATACGGGAACATCATTTCCAGGTTCAGGTGATATGCTACATCCAAAGAATTAGCTTGGAAGGATTTGAAGTTGAAGACTCTGTTTAGATTAGTTGTTATTTTGTTTTGTTTTGATATTACATGTAAACTCAAGCCAAGGGCTTAATGTGTAATTGAGTTAGTACTCAAACTTTTGTGTCCAAGTGTTGGCTTGGAAAGTTGTAAGCCCGTAGGGCATTTATTTTCGATGTTACATGTAATGTCTTTTAATAAGAATACTCTGATGAATGGAATAATATTTTGTTTTCTTTTATCAACGCATGTCAATATTGTATATATTATGGGTTTATTTTTGAGGGCGTTACATTTATGGTTAGAAATCATGCAGAGATAAAAAGAGGAAAAGCTATAATGGTTATAAATTATAAAAGATTAAATGATAATACAGAAGACGATAAATATAATATACCAGATAAAGATCAGCTCATAAACAGAGTACAGACAGCAAAAATATTTAGTAAATTTGATTGCAAGTCAGGATTTTGGCAGAAAAAAATGGAAAAGGAAAGCATACCATGGACGGCCTTTTGTTACCCACAAGGACATTACGAATGGCTAGTCATGCCTTTTGGACTAAAAAATGCACCTTCCATATTTCAACGTAAAATAGATAGTATATTTAATAAATTAGTTTTATACTGGTATATAAAGATGACATATTAGTATTCAGTCCAAATAAAAATAGTCACATAGATCATTTATATATAGCATTAGAAGAATTCATAAATAATGGAATAATAATTAGCAAGAAAAAGATGGTATTAAATAAGCCTCACATAGAATTTTTAGGAATGGAGTTAGGAGATGGAAAAATTAGGTTACAAACTCACATAGTTAAGAAAATTTTAGATTATCCAGATAAATTAGAAGATACAAAACAACTTCAATCATTTTTAGGAAGTTTAAATTATGCACGAATGTACATTCCCAACCTTAGTAAAATAATAGGACCCCTATATAGTAAAACCACACCCATAGGACAAAAATATTTCAATCAACAAGATATAGCTCTAGTTAGAAAAATTAAAGACATTTGTAAAAATTTACCAGACCTACAACTTCCCCTAGAATCAGAATATATAGTCGTAGAAACAGACGCCAGTCAATTAGGATAGAGAACAATATTATTAGCTAAACCTAGTAAGTATGATAGTAAAAATAAAGAATGCATTTGTAGATATAGTTCTGGAAAATTTAAAGAAAAAGACACGACCATGACAAGTCTAGATTTTGAAATATTAGGAGTAGTATATGCAATAAATAAATTTAGATTATTTTTGCACAAACCTTTTACAATTAGGACAGATTACGAAGCTATAGTTAGATTTCATAATAAATTTAATGAGCACAAATTAAGTACCAGAAGATGGGCAAAATTTTTAGACGGTATAGTAGGACAAGGATATAAAGTAGAATTTGAACATATTAAGGGGAGTGATAATAGGTTAACAATTGGTTAAGTAGGAAAATTTATTTAGAAAAAAAAATAACCAATTTAATTTTTGTGCAGACAATGGAGAACAACAAAACCATGAACTTTGGGGGATTCACTTTTCCCATTCATGAAGGCAGAAACAAGTTCAGATCATTAACAAGAATTGAGCTAGACCCAGTTCAACAGTGTCTTTTAGATAACCTTTGGAACAATCATAGCCACCCAGCTAAACGTCTTTTAGCCTTAAACTTTCTTAGTATATATTTTTCAAAAATCCAAAATAAACCATTGTCTAAAAGTTTTTCTTTCTATGTAGTAGCTAAAGGAACCAAGCTTGGTATTTACCATGACTGGATAGAAGTAGAACCCTTAGTTAAAAATTTTCCCATACCTTAGTATAAAGGATTTTATGATTTTGAGTCAGCCAGTACCAATGCCCGAAGGCAAATAGGAACCAGTTACTTTATCAATCAGATAGCTAAAGATTACCTAGACATATTGAGCAAGATGAGGTCAACCATTCTTGCTACTAGTGGAGTTCCAGTTAACCAGATAATTGGAAGCAATAGTTTTGGAAGCGGTAGTTCTAACCCTCAGATAGATTCACAAAATCCTCTCCAGATGTGCAGACATTGTGAAGGCCTTACCAGAAATTTCAAGAAAATTATGGATAAAGGCAAAAGGGTCAATGAAGAGCTAGACCAGCTCCGAAACGAAGAAAAACAATTGAGAGCAACCTTTCGAACCCTAACCAACCAACTTAAAAAATTAGCTCCAGGAAAAACAACTACCCACTTTCCTAACCTAGAAATCAGACAACTCACATGTGAAGAATTTGACCAATTGAGTGCTAGAATGTATTTCTTCAGACATTTCATCATTCGATCTTTTTGTGAGAAAAGCCAAGTGATAGAAGATCTCAAACCCCATATATACACCTTTGCCGAAGATAGCAGAAATAGTGAGTTAGTCACCATACAGCAGTTTCTTCAGGACCTCTCCATAGCAGGAGTTGAATGCCCTGGCTTAGCCTATCAATCGACCTATCTCTATGAAGATGAAGAGCAGCCCTGCTTAGAAGAAGAAAAATGCAATAAGAGGTCAGAACATTTTGGTCGATGCCAGTGTAATTTAGATTTTAGTATCTGCCTTTGCCAGATAAATCTAGCAATATTTGAGCCATTGTAGATAGAGATTAGGGGCAAAACGTGTTATCTAACAGCCTCACAATTGTTAGATTATGGCTTTGTCTCCAGAATAATTTTTTTAGATCCAAATTAAACAGATAGCTTCGGAAATAAACTTGCTCATGCAGTACTTTGCGTAATGGAGGAGCATTATCCGTACGTAGAAGCATTAATAGATAGCAGACTACCAGAGTAGAAAGGAATATGGTGCAATCCAACTAAACATAAAATGTACCTCAGAGGAACCTCGACTTTCCCAGGATTCCCTGGACTTCTCAATCGAAGACCCTGGCCATGTAGAAGATTTCCACTTAGAGAACAGCTCAATAAATGGAGGAAATTTGCCAACAATCCTCTATTAGCATATAATGGAAATTATGGAAGACTAGTCTGTGAAGATAGAAATTAGAAGATATTTTGTAATTTAGCTATCCCAGGATATCCCTTCACCAAAGAGACATTTGTCGATGAAAGCCAGTATCCCTATTATCAGCATAGCGTCTCTTATGAGTCTCCAGTAATGGGAGAAAATGACCCAGAATGGCATGATGAACCACCCATGGGAGATGGGGATGACTTTTACGACCAACTCTTAGTAGCAGACCTGGACGATCTCTCAGATAGAATGTATGGGTGAAGTTGAAAAAAAAAAAAAAAAAAAAAAAATTTTGGGGGTGATGAGTTAGTGGTCTACCACTATTTTGAAATTGGACTGAGAATTATCTAACTAATTCTACAGTTATGCTAATATATTTTCAAGCTGTTGTATGGCTAGCTTTAAGGCTTCTTGTCTTACAGTTATCTGTCTATTTATTTGAGAAACTTTTAAACTGTAATTTTTTAGGGATCTGCCAGAAGCTAATGATAAGAGAAACTGATATCTTAATTTTTGATCTTCTAATTCTTGTATAAGTTCAGTATTGATTTTGATTTTAATCCTAAGTTCTTCTTCTAAAGGCATACATTTTTGATTTTCTAAATTCTTTTATGAACAATATTTCCTTAATATTTCTACTCGGGTTGCTCTTCTTGTATTCTAAAATTCTTTTCTATGGCAAAACTATTTTTAGGCAATGTTTGTTTTTATTGCATATACTCCCACCTTGAAACTAAGCCTCGTTCAACATAGTATATTTTTATTTTCTAATTTTTACCTTTCCCTTTCTGCTTACAATTTGCCCTCCAACGCCTAACCACGGCTCACACGGGCTCTTCAGCTAAGGTCACTCAGTAACAAAATAGAAAATAGCAGATACTATGAAGGTGCAAAGCATGTAATATTAATGAGCAAACAAGCATTCCATAAACTTAGTTTTTCCAAAAAGCAAATAAATTTTTAGAATAGAAGAGTTACCCTTTTGAAATATTTAAGAAAAAAGAGAGACTACTTACACTTCATATTAATAAGAAATATACTTACAAAGATTATATTACAGACTCTGAAATTCTGAAAGACTTAGTACACTTAGAGGTTTTTGAGAGGGGTTGAAAATTCTTACAAAGTAGAGTGAAAGGGAATTTTTCATTTTGCCTCTTTTGTTGGCAAGCATGCCAATTTATACAACACCAAAAGAAGAAAAAACAAAACTCAAAAGGTTATGCCCAACATTTCACGTCTAAAACTTTTCTAAGGGTCAAAACCTATGCTAGCCTAGACTTAGGCTTTTTTGAAAATTAAGTAAAGACAAGGCTATATATGTATACAATTATATGCCTCTTTTGACGATATTTCTTAGGGATGGCAATTTAAACCCAGCCCGATGGGGACCCGATCCCCTGACCCCAATCGGAATGGTTTTTCCCCGAAAATTATCCCCATAGGGCCGGGGATGGTATTAAAAATTAAATCCCCGATGATTTTCGGATCGGGGACGGGGATCAGTTCTCCAACCCCGGCCCCGGCCCGGTCTCGACTCGACTAATCCCCGACTGATCCCCGCTGAGTAATTATAATATATATATATATTATATTATTTGTTTAGGGGTACTATATATATTATATTATTTGTTTAGGATTATTATAATATATATATATATTATATTATTTGTTTAGGTCCTCTCTCTCACTCACATCACACTCTCAGCCTTTCTCCCTCTCTCTCTCTCTTGTGTAGATTGAAGATCAATGGCAGATAGATAGGTGTCTACAGATTCAGACCCTCCTCATCCTCCTCCGACGAGGAGTGCCAACTCCTCTTCCTCCTCCGACGAGGGCCACCTTCTTCTCCTCCGAGACCTCCGACGACGATGTCATTCCCTCCAATCTCACTGTCACCGATGGTGTTGGCAGCAGCTTCTCCAACGTCTTCTCCTTCCACCCATCGTGCCGATCTTCGATCTTTATCTTTGTGTTTATACATGATCGGTAACAGATTATCTCTATCTTTGTGTTTATACATGATCGGTAACAGATCTATAACAGATCTTTTTTTTTTTATAGATCTGTTGTGTTTATACATGATCTGTAACAACAGATCATCTGTATCTTTTTTTTCTTTTTTGTTTTGTTGATGTTGCTGCCTTGATGATGTTGATGAATTTTTTTTTTATGATGTTGCTGCCATGTCTTTGTTGATGAATTTTTTTTTTTTTTGGATGATGTTGCTGAATGATGTTGATGATGATGAGTACGGGGATTTTTAAGTTGAAACCCGATCCCGTTAAGCGAGGGGGAGTGGTGGGTTCCCCGTCGGGGATCGGGGCCAAGGACGGGGATTTTTGTAGTTTCAGGGATCGGGGATGGGGAGGGTGATCCCCGGCCCCGCCCCTCCCCGTTGCCATTCCTAATATTTCTACATAAAAAAACAAATAGAGGGTTTGGATAATGATGCCGGGTATTGCTTTGGGCCCCATCGCACATCATTCAATCCTCCCTTTTTGACAAAATTCTGACACTATAATTTATTATAAGACACGTGTAAAGATTTTCACAGATTTTCTTTAATGGAGCAAGGTGGGGGTCATCTGCTCTATTAAAGTAATGAGTGAAGGAAAATCTTTATTACTGACAGACTCAAATAATTATAGACAAATATCTACAAAATCTTTTGTCTTTTCTTGGTGTGCATTTTCTTGATAATTGAAGAGAAGCCTTATCTTCTACGGGTTTTGTCTTCTTCTACTGGAGTACCAATTATTGATGTTGACCTGTGGAGTGACTCTTGGTTCCTCGTGGAAATTTTCAAAATCTGAAGAGTCAAAAATCTACTACAATGTTTTCAAAATATTATATGAGTTATAATTTTGAAGTGCTAGCTTTTTTTTTTTTTTTTTTTTTTATATATTTTTTATCTATACATTCTGTCTGAGAGATCATCCAGGTCTACTGTTGAAAGCTGGTCGTAAAAATCATCCCAATCTCCCATGGCTGGTTTATCGTGCCATTGATTATCTTGTTCTCCCATTACTGGTGACTCATGTGAGAGACGCTACGCTGATAGTTGGGATATTGACTTTCATCGACGAATGTCTCTTTGCTGAAGGGATATCCTGGGATAGCTAAGTTACAAAATATTTTCTGATTTCTATCTTTGCAGACTAGTCTTCCATAATTTCCATTATATGCTAATAGAGGATTGTTAGCAAATTTTCTCCATTTATTGAGCTGGTCTCTGAGTGAAAATCTTCTACATGGCCAGGGTCTCCGATTGAGAAGTCCAGGGAATCCTGGGAAAGTCGAGGTTCCTCTGAGGTACATTTTATGTTTAGCTGGATTGCACCATATTCCTTTCTACTATGGTAGTCTGCTATCTATTAATGCTTTAACGTACGGATGATGCTCCTCTATTACGCAAAGTACTACATGAGCAAGTTTATTTTCGAAGTTATCTGTTTGATCTGGATCTGAAAAAATTATTCTGGAGACAAAGCCGTAATCTAACAATTGTGAGGCTGTTAGATAACACGTTTTGCCCCTAATCTCTATCTCCAATGGCTCGAATGTTGCTAGATTTATCTGGCAAAGGCAGATACTAAAATCTAAATTACACTGGCATCGACCAAAATGTTCTGACCTCTTATTGCATTTTTCTTCTTCTAAGCAGGGCTGCTCTCCATCTTCGTAGAGATAGGTCGATTGATAGGCTAAGCCAGGGCATTCAACTCCTGCTATGGAGAGGTCTTGAAGAAACTGCTGTATGGTGACTAACTCGCTATTTCTGCTATCTTTGGCTAAGGTGTATATATGGGGTTTGAGGTCTTCTATCACTTGTCTTTTCTCACAAAAAGATTGAATGATAGAATGTCTGATAAAATACATTCTAGCACTCAATTGGTCAAATTCTTCACAGGTGAGTTATCTGATTTCTGGGTTAGGAAAGTGGGTAGTTGTTTTTCCTGGAGCTAATTTTTTAAGTTGGTTGGTTAGGGTTCGAAAGGTTGCACTCAATTGTTTTTCTTCGTCTCGGAGCTGGTCTAGCTCTTCATTGACCCTTTTTCCTTTATCCATAATTTTCTTGAAATTTCTAGTAAGGCCTTCACAATGTCTGCACATCTGGAGAGGATTTTGTGAATCTATCTGAGGGTTAGAACTATTGCTTTCAGAACTACTGCTTCCAATTATCTGGCTAACTGGAACTCCACTAGTAGCAAGAATGGTTGACCTCATCTTGCTTAATGTGTCCAGGTAATCTTTAGCTATCTGACTGATAAAGTAACTGGTTCCTATTTGCCTTCGGGCATAGGTACTGGCTGACTCAAAATCATAAAATCCTTTATACTAAGGTATGGGAAAATTTTTAACTAAGGGTTTTACTTCTATCCAGTCATGGTAAATACCGGGCTTGGTTCCTTTAGCTACTACATAGAAAGAAAAACTTTTAGACAAAGGTTTATTTTGGATTTTTGAAAAATATATACTAAGAGAGTTTAAGGCTGAAAGACGTTTAGCTGGGTGGCTATGACTGTTCCAAAGGTTATCTAAAAGACACTATTGAACTGGGTCTAGCTCAATTCCTGTTAATGGTCTGAACTTGTTTCTGCCTTCATGAATGGGAAGAGCGAATCCCCCAAAGTTCATGGTTTCTTTGTTCTCCATTATGCACAAAAAATAAGCGGTTATTTTTTTTTTCTAAATAAATTTTCCTACTTAACCAATCTGTTAACCTATTATCACTCCCCTTAATATGTTCAAATTCTACTTTATATCCTTGTCCTACTATACAGTCTAAAAATTTTGTCCATCTTCTGGTACTTAATTTGCGCTCATTAAGTTTATTATGAAATCTAACTATAGCTTCGCAATCTGTCCTAATTGTAAAAGGTTTGTGCAAAAATAATCTAAATTTATTTATTGCATATACTACTCCTAATATTTCAAAATCTAGGCTGGTCATGGTCTTGTCTTTTTCTTTAAATTTTCCAGAACTATATCTACAAATGCGTTCTTTATTTTTACTATCATACTTACTAGCTTTAGCTAATAATATTGTTCCCCATCCTAATTGACTGGAGTCTGTTTCTACGACTATATATTCTGATTCTAGGGGAAGTTGTAGGTTTGGTAAATTTTTACAAATGTCTTTAATTTTTCTAACTAGAGCTATATCTTGTTGATTGAAATATTTTTGTCCTGTGGGTGTGGTTTTACTATATAGGGGTCCTATTATTTTACTAAGGTTGGGAATGTACATTCGTGCATAATTTAAACTTCCTAAAAATGATTGAAGTTATTTTGTATCTTCTAATTTATCTGGATAATCCAAAATTTTCTTAACTATGTGAGTTTGTAACCTAATTTTTCCATCTCCTAACTCCATTCCTAAAAATTCTATGTGAGGCTTATTTAATACCATCTTTTTCTTGCTAATTATTATTTCATTATTTATGACTTCTTCTAATGCTATATATAAATGATCTATGTGACTATTTTTATCTGGACTGAATACTAATATGTCATTTGTATATACCAGTATAAAACTATATTTATTAAATTTACTATCTATTTTACGTTGAAATATGGAAGGTGCATTTTTTAGTCCAAAAAGCATGACTAGCCATTCGTAATGTCCTTGTGGGTAACAAAAGGTCGTCCATGGTATGCTTTCCTTTTCCATTTTTTTCTGCCAAAATCCTGACTTGCAATCAAATTTACTAAATATTTTTGCTGTCTGTACTCTGTTTATGAGCTGATCTTTATCTGGTATATTATATTTATCGTCTTCTGTATTATCATTTAATCTTTTATAATTTATAACCATTCTGGCTTTTCCTCTTTTTATCTCTGCATGATTTCTAACCATAAATGCAGCGCTCCTATGCAGACTATTACTTGGTCTAATTACTCCTAAATCTAGTAACTCTTTAATCTGTGTTCTAAATTCTTCTATATCGGCTGGCGTATGATCTATTTGTACTGAGGTAATCCTATAATCTTTATTTTTTATATCTAAGCTGGCTAAAACTTTATTTCTTTCCCAATATTTCATGGGCTGTTTTCCTAAAATTTCTATTGTTTTAGCTAATCTTATTATTTCATCTAAATCATTTTCTGTTCTTCTGTATACTGGGTTTTTCTTTAATTTCCCTATTTTTGCAAAAATAAATTCTAGGTTAACTGTTTGTTGAAAATCTTCTTTGTGCCAATTTTCTCTAAAATCAAATTCTTCTAAATCTTTTAATTCATAATTTTCTATATCTAAATTTTCTAAAGAAGTATTTGCTATTTCATCAGGTATATATTTTTGGGTTAGCTCGAGAAAAATATTTCTACTAGGAAATAAAAAAACTAGCGGGAACTGAATCTACTCCTATGGTACTACCACGCTTTGCACGCAACTCTGATGAATGTGCCATAGTGCTAAGGGCATATGCTATGGGTGTATGTACAGTTCGCTTGAAGAAACTAATGTTGTGTTGGCTGATAAACATGCCGCCCTGTAAACTAAGTATGAAGTTAAGTCCTAAGATGAAATGATGATTTTGTCGAGTATTTCCAATCCAAACTTGAGGTAAAGGGAACCATTCTATATGTTGATCTTGAGAACCTAGATGATGAAAACTAATCTGTGCACCATTAATGCAATGTGTGTATGCCTGTTTAGTACCATCAACTATACTGACTAAAGCTGGGGTTGTTAAAGCTGTGCTCCTGGGGGAACTATGTGTTGTTCAATATATGACTTACTGGCTCCTGTATCTATCATGGCATCTATACTAAGGGTTTTTACTACAAATTTGATTATACAAGAAATCTCAACTAAATTTGACTTGGGTATAACAGGATAATTAAATGGTAAATAAGTATTATCTGACTTTGTTTGAGAGTATTGACTAAAGGGTTGAGAATCAACTAGGTTGACTAATTCTAAAGAGTTCATATGTTCTTCAACAAGTTTATCTTTTAAAGGGTATCTATTGTGAAATTGTTCTAGTTACTGTTTAAGCTGTCTATTTTCTAGTTCTAAACATTCTATGTCAAAATTAGTTTTAGTTTCAATCTCATGTATTTGAAGTTTTAGTTCTCTTACTTGTACTTCTAATTATCTAATTGTTAGATGTAATTCTCTGCTTTCTATACTATGATCTTTTCTGTTATTTTCTAATGTTATCTTATGTGTCATGTTTAGTTTTTCGAGACAAACTGTGCAATAGGTTATACTGCATAATAAACATTGAACTCGCTTATCTTTAGCTGGAAACCAATTACAATAGCTGCATCTAGTAGTATCAAATCCTAGTCCTATTTGAAAATTATGCTGACATTCAGTATCTGCATTACATTTCATCATAAAGAAAGTATCATGAGAAGAAGTCATTCCTATTTCTTGGTTGAGTTGTCTTAAAAGATTATCTACATCTGTATCACTTTTTGAATCACTATCTGAACTTATGGTTTCTATTTGATATTCATAATCACTGACTATACTATACACTTCCGAATCATCACTATTTATGCTAACTATATATTCTTGTAAATCTTCTATAATATGTAATCTTTCTATCTGTTTATTAGTATTAGGCCTTTGTCTTTTTGGGCAGTTTTTTGCAAAATGATTGGGTTCTCCACATATAAAACAATTGCATTTTTTACTGTTGGGTTTTTTAACATATCTTTGTCTTCCTTTATCTTTTTCTTCTTTGGGTAGTTGCTTATAATTTATCCTATTAAAGGTTCTACTCTTTCTAATAAATTTTTGTTTTTTTCATGGTTTTCTATATTTTTTCTTCCAATATTTTTCTTTTCTATATTTTCCATATTTTTTGTATTTTTTGCCTATTATATTTATCTTCATATTGCTGAGGAGTATATATTATATTGCTACAAAAACCATAATTTTGATTTTTCAAGTCTTTTTGTATTTTAACTTCTATACATTTTCTCTGAGCTTAAAAAACGTATAAACTATTCTAGGTCCTATTCCTAAAGTTCCTCTTATTTTTACTTCTCCTGAGGCTATTTTAGCTGGTAAACTTGCATAATAAACTGACCATTTATTTTCTATTTCTATTTCTCTTCCTAGTTCTCCAGGTAATTTTCTAAAATATTTATTTCCTATTTCTTCATCAAAACTTTTTCCAGTTCTAGCTGCTATGGCTAAGTATTCTTTACTAAAGGGTACAACATATTTCCAACTTCCTAGCATTATCTGATCTAACTTAGTTAATGCTATGCTTTGAGCGGAATCATTTCTTCTAGAAGGGTCATATCCTATAAGTATTTTTTTATAAAACTAGTAAAATTCTATGGGTTATCTCCTAATTCTTTAAGCCCGTTTAATTGTTTTTTCATATTTTCCTTTAAAAGTTAGATAAATATTATAAGTTGAATCTCCTAAAAGTGTCTCCATATATTCCCACATATCAGTTGAATCATAGGGATTACTCATCCATGCTTTTACCGCATCTTTTTCCCATCTTTCTATTACTTCTTGCCATATTTGAGGGTCGAATCGGGCAAAATCTAAAAGGATTCCTTGATTATTAACTGGTTGTAATTGTATACTCATATCTGGTTGTCTGCGCTTTCCATGAAATTATAGCTTTTATTTGGATCTGCTTTACTGCGTCCTGAACTAGCTAATGGTCTTCTTCCTCCTACTGCATAATGCATTGGTTCTATTTGGTCTTCTACAGTTGGTTGTGGGTTACTACTTCCTGTGCTTTCTATGTTCATGTAAAAAGTATCTTCTAAATTAGGTTGTTTTGGTATTCTAAATATTTTGCTAGGATGTATTTTATTTTTTATGATATCATCTACATATTCAGTATGAAATTCTTGATCTAAAAATGACACTGCTTTATCATGGGTATCTCCTCTAGCTAAGTATTCATAATATCTAGTATCTAATATTTTATTCATGTCTTCTAAGGTGAAATTTCCCAAATCTATCTCATCAATATTATATATTTTATTTTGTGATATTGTTTTTTCTTCTGTCATTACATAAAACTGATTTATTTCACTACGATTATCTTGATTTTCTTCCCTATCTACACTACTAAATTCATCATCTTCAGATTTTTCTGGTGCTACATAAGTATATTGGGTGAATCTTACTGCATAATTTCCATCTGCTGTCTGATATATTAAATTATCTTGAGGGGCTAACCTTTTTTGTCCTAGAAAGTCTCCTAATTTTCAATCTAGTGCTGCATTATCTTTCGAACTAAAATTTTTAGCTGGTAGTGCCTTTATTCCTTTTGCGCCTAATAACTTAATTATCCGATCATTTGTTAGTCTATAGTGAGTATGGCTTTCTGAAACTGCTAAGCGTAAGAATCCTGTGCAAACTAATAAATTCTTTTCTCCCTTTTTCATTTTGTATCCTCTACTTTTTATTCTTATTTTTATCTTTTTATGAAAGGTTGAGGTTGGTAGTAAGAAATTTGGTGTAAAATAAACTATTCCTCCTTTTGAATTCATATTGAATTCATAGCTGCCTAAAATACTTTGTCCTACATTATTAAACCTATCATCATAAATGAAAAATCTAGAAATCTTCTAGATGTTGATTTGTGATTATGTATAAATTTTAAGCAGTAAACAGCAATCACAATCAAACAATCAAGACAAATCGACACAACGATTTTATGTGGAAAAACCACAATTGGACACCTCTAATTGTGATAAAAAACTACGGGCAACAGCCATAAAACAATCCACTAAGAAGATATAAAGGAATTACATAGGTATACTCTCAATTACCTAGCGAATCCATGCCCGAATTGAACTAACCCCTATGTGCCTCTTCTAACCCCGTCTTCACCTCTGAATTGTCTTGACAATGAGCCACTCCAGAATCCACCAACGCTTCAGGCTCGAATTCTTCGGAATCCAGCGAAGAACAACTCTCTCTTTTGTGTAGAACAAACAAATAATCCTTTGATGTATACTATTTAAACCATTAGTTGAATACTCAATCAAAACATCAAAGAAAACTAGCAAAATGTCCCCAGATATAAACCCTAGAACCCAAGAAGAAGATCTAGAGAAGTTATCCTAGATTTGGACTGAAACACGTATTTATAGAAAACTGTCCCGCGATCTCCGCTCGAGCGCAGGACATCCTGCTCGAGTGGCTTCAGCAAAACATGCGTGTGACAAACCAGAGATCCGCTCGAGCACTGGAGAACCCACTCAAGCGCGAAATCACATATCTCAATATTTTTACAGACCTGACCAAATACTGGGACAACCCATATTCCGCTCGAGCGCCAAAGGTCTCGTTCGAGTGGGAAAGAGAAAAAACTACGAGAAATTACAATTTTATCAAAACAAAGTTTGTACGAGAAATTTGACAACAAAAGGACCTAACAATCTCCCCCTTTGTCAATTCTCGGACAAAACTTTTCTAAACAATTTTCCTTAAACACACGCACTAGACAATGTAACAACCAAGAAAAGAATAACAGTAAACAACTCTATGATCAACAAACAATCCTGCCATGCGAATAATCCATCCAAAACAATCCTGCCATTCGAATAATCCATCCAACATACACCTGTGAAATAACAAACAACATAACAAGAAAAATAAAAACTGTGGAATGGTATAAGAAGAGATATAAATAGAAAGAGAACCATGATACTAGATCCAAAAGAATATTCATAATAAGGAAAAACAACCGGAATAGATGTCAAACTATCAACAAGACAAAGTATCCAAATATCCAAATAGACCAAGTATCCAAATATCCAAATATCTAAATATCTAAATATCAAAACATGTACCACCAAAAAACATGTACCACAAATAACTCTTCCCCTTTTTGGCCGGGAGACAAGGAAGACAACAGGCGAAGAGCAACCAAATCAAACATCAGGTGGAGGATGTGGCTGCTAAATCTATAGTAAGGAAATAATGTGCGCCAGCTGAATGGTAGTCTGGATGGCAGACTGCTCCAATTGTTTGAGGCGGCCATCAAAAGCATCAAATCGAGCATCCAAAAAGTCCAACCTCTGAGTCATAGTATCCTCGAAATGCTGAAGCTGGTCATGAAAACCCCGAGGTGGAACAACATCCTTCTCACCACCAACTGCGGCAGCATCAAACTCTGCCTCCTCAGCAAGGCCAGCAGCTGTACCTGCAGAAGTACCTGCCTTAGAAGACTCCCCCTTAATGTGAGCACGACTTTAGGAAACAGTCTTTTTAGTGAATGGCTGAGAGGGAAAGGCAAACTTATCATCCTCGAAAACAGGAACCTCAAGCTCAGACAAAAGACGGTTGATCGTACAACCATATGGGAGACCTAACTGTTTGTTCCCAAAGACATCTATCATCTTTCTAATAATGAGTGTGGCAAGATCAATGGACATGTGACGAGCACGACAGAACAAAATGAACCCCTGGTCTTGATTAATTTCTGATGAGTGAGTGGTCACAATGATATTAGCACAGACAATTAGATTAAGCAGTCTAAACTCTGGAAGGAGTTCAAACTGTTTAATCAAAGAACCCTTAGGCCAAGTGCGGGGAGCACCACAT
The DNA here is from genome assembly GCA_025200525.1 of Camellia lanceoleosa. NCBI lineage: Eukaryota > Viridiplantae > Streptophyta > Magnoliopsida > Ericales > Theaceae > Camellia > Camellia lanceoleosa. Next base: position 155,433,728 of record CM045769.1, on the reverse strand, counting down.
AAAAACTCAGCCACATTATTAAAGTCACATGTAGGACAGACTGGAAAAGGATAGTGTTCAGGAAATACTTGATCAATCTTAAAAAGCCCTCGAATAAGATCAGGAGTGACAGTCATGGATTTAGACCTAACCCAAGTGGGGAAGGAAGGCTCAATGTCACTAATTTGCTCAATATTGCAGAAAAATTCTCGAACCCAGTCAAGATTTTGGTGACCAGAAAATGACAAAACTAAGTCACCACCTAAGGTGTCAAACAAGGGACAGATGTGAATAGACTCGAAAGTATTGGGCTGGACATTTCGTTCGAGGTGAACAGTCCGAGCCGCAAAGGACTTATGAAATAATTTGGCTTGTTTAGCAAATTGAAACCTCTCAGAATTAAATGTAGGACGCGACACATTAGACTTTCGTCGCTGAGGAGCAGACATGATGACTCAAGACACAATACAAACCCAACACTAAACAAACCCAAAGAGCAAAGCAACACAACACAGAGAACATGAGTAACATTAGGAACAATGAGATTGATAATAATTAACACAAATATGAGACTTACAAAAGATGAAACTAACAAGCACAATGCATAAACATGGATGACAGATGCAGGACATAATATCAATGATATAATGATGATAAGAAATCAAAAAACAGGATCCAAAACTTTGCAAATCAGAACCAAGCCCCATCATACCTACAATATTTGGTACCCACAATCTAGTACACCGAAATCAACCCAAACAAAAACATGAAAGACATGAGACCAAAAAAAAAAAAAAAAAAAAGAAGAAACCCTAGGTCTAAAGACACAACAAATGACATAAAAAAAACATGAAATCCACCATTAAAAGGAAACCCAAAACTCAGTGAGAGTATGTGAGGTAAGGGAAAAAAACTAGACAAAAAACAATGAAAAAACCCAAAGACCAACCCCCACAAAAGTCGAAATATCAGAAAAAAAAACAGAGATAAGAAGAGGGAAATGCTTACCAATGGTGAAATCGGCAAGGAAAAGGAAGAAAAGAGGCAAAATTGAGCCCAACTTGACCACAATCGAAACCCTAGGGATGAGAGACGGAAAAAGAGGAAAAAAATGACCTGAAGAGTTGAGGGAGGGAGTTTTATACAAAATAGGTCCGCTCGAGTGTAATGAGTAACGCTCGAGCATGAGGCAAGGCAATCAGATACCCGCTCGAGCGCTAATAAGGACGCTCGAGCGCAAAAACACCCCTCACAGAACTGAAAAACACGGACAAAAATGCTGCAAGGCTAAAAAACACGCTCGAGTATGGAGAAGTCCGCTCGAGCGGAGCCCTTTTTTTTTTTTTTTTTTTTTAAAAAAAAAAAAAACAACTAGGAGGACCTATAACAAGCAGGGAGTCCAAGTGAATGACTATACCACTAGAATAAAAGAATCCATCAATCATGAGTCCTGAAAATTTGTAAAAAAAATTTGAAGCACCAGGTCATGAACAAAAGAGATAGAATTTAATCAAAGCCATAAGCATCATAAGAATGTATAACTCAAAAACACACATGAGAGCTCACAAATAAAATGTGTGTGTGTAATCCTTGATAGTCACAAAGCTAGAGTTAATCCTTGTAGTGATCGGATGGCTGGACCTCCGATAAGAGGAACTGACCATCACAGAGAAAAGTCAAACCACTGGGAATCACGGGGTATTTGTTGAGTAAACGCGAAGGCTCCCCCTTAATCAATGATTTTTTTTTCCTTGTGAGCACTCACTGGTGGCATGCACGCTCAAGAGTATGAAGACCAAACCAGAGAAGAATGAAATAAAAAGGATGGCCTGGTTGGTGCCTCTGAGGTAGCCTGTCACGACCCAAACCCGCCCCTATGGGTTTAGCACCGTAAGCGATAATCCTAGATTCGAAGGCACAATGATGTCTGATGAAAAGCAATCTGAGGGGCTTGGCGGAAATCTGATAAATGAATAATGTCAATGGCCAGTGGTCTGTATCTAAAAAGACTTTTCATGCATTCATACATTTAGAACAATACAGTCTATACAACCATTTACAGTCATTCAGTACATGGACCTAATCCCTTGATAAACAGTACAGTAAATAACAGTCTAAACAGTGACACAAAACAGTGTGGAAGGGGGAATTACTAAAACACCCCTAAGCCTTAGCTTGGTAGGCTCGGAACCTCGTGGTGAGGCACATTGGTTAGCTTGACAAAACTGGAGTTAACCCTGACGCCTCTAGCTTTGATCTGGTGCCTGTACACCTACATATATATATGAGCAGTGAGCTAAAGCCCAGTGAATAACATAAAGCGTAAAGAGGTTTGGAATGAATGTCCTTACAGTAGTGAAAATAGTTCATTTCAATCGATTATTTGATTTATTCAAGACAATCGGTCATATGTGGTACATCTATTAGCATAACGATCTGATGGCGATAGGTCTTAAAGACCCGAGCAGTAATGATGGCCATCAATCGATGTGATAGTGGTTCCAACGAGGAACCGAGATCTCTGTATCGATGCGATGAAAGTAGGTGCTAAGGATGCCTGATGCAGTTCGAATATAGGACATACATTCATTGATGGCGATATCGATTCGGTAAAGTTTAGTTCAATATTCAGAAGATAATCATTTTGAACATATCTTTACACAATTGTTACTCACAGAGTTCTGGGCTACAGTGAACTAGAGCGTCTCCTCGAAATGCCAACCCTATACAGTTAACAGATTGAACACACTCTAAGTTTCACAGTTGGGAAAGATAATCATTTGATCCCTAAATTTTCCTTGGTGTGTTCTACATCTAAATCCTCATTAAGATGTCTTAAACTAGGCCTAAGAATGCCTAGGATGGAATGAGGATGCAAAGATGTACTTAGAAAACATTTTCAGAAATTTCAGTGAAACAGGGTCCTTCGGCCTTGAGTTTCCCTTTCGGCGGACAAGCAATAAGGTCCCTTTCGGCGTAAACTTTCTCGCTCGAGCGGACCAAAAAGTATTGGATGGATGAAATCTCCGCTCGACGCCCGCTCGAGCGTGTCACCCAATCCTCCGCTCGAGCGCTCAATCCTTCGCTCGAGCGGACTGATGCACAGTGCGAGAAGCTGGGAGCTCGATTTTCCCGCTCGAGCAGACGACTAAAATCTGGAAATTCCAGATTCGAACTCCAAGTTCAAAACCAAGTTTTCAAACACCAAAATCGATCCTCTTGGGCCCATTTTCTGGAAAACCTTTGTAAACACATGGAATCACATGATTTGAAGCTCAATTTAAGAAATCAAGGCCCAAGGGTGTTTAATTCAAACTCAATTTCAAACCGCTTTTTCATGAACAAGATGAACATACACATGCATGAATTCAAATCATTTCCAAACTTCAATGTTTGCTCCAATGGGCTCAACCCTTTCAAAAACATGATGACAACATGAATTACAACAACATTATGCACATGCATGTGAGGAATGGTGAATTACAACCTCAAAACTTATCAATATGCACATGCATGCAACAATTGAGCTTCATGGCAACAATTTAACTCCAATTCATGGCTTGAGGCTTTAATCTAACATGAACCATGCACAAATTAACTTGAATACAACAATGAAAGGTTGATTCTCCTACCTTAGGTCTTGTAATCCAAGTGTAGAAGCTTAAGGTTGCAAAACTCCTTCAATTCTACCAAGTTCTCTAGCAAATCAACAAGAACAATTCAACTCTCTCTCTCACTCTCTCAAAGGTCGGCAAGAACAAGAAATGAGCTGAGCAAAATGTTGGCTAGGTGTATAAGGCTCAAATATTTTAATAAACAAAGGCCCACTAACAAGGGCAATTTGGTGATTAAGTCAACCAAGCAATTTAACACTATTTTATTCTAATTTAATCCAATTTAATCATACCAAATCAGTTTTCAATTAAATACACCATAAAATCATATAAATTCTAACGATCCTAAATCATCGATCAATTTTTGATTCGGCCGCCGATAAGGCCTTCAATTTACAATTTAAACAGAAAAACTATACAGATAATTAAACACTCAAACAGATAAACATGCAATCAAACAGTCTGAGCGATCAATTGATTCGGATCTCGGTCGGTCGATTCGATAATTGATCAGTTCATTTACTTTCCATAATCGGTCTTAATTTAGCAGTAATCGGCATTAATCAGTGATCAGTATGAGGGTTGTTACATAGCCTTTTCCTAATGCCTGGATTTCAATGAACTTAGAGAGAAACCATGGAAGTGAAAAAAAGATAGTAGATGGTTAAGAGACTCAACATCACCCATGATATACTAGTATAGGTCAATTCCTCTGAAAAAGTACAAGTAACACTGTTAGTGGTACATAGAGAACTTTGATCACTTGTGCAGAAACCCCTGCAACAGTTTATCTCAAGGATGTGTACAGAATGAGATCATGAAGTAAATGAGTATGGGCATTCAGAATGAGCTATGAACAAAGAAGAATGAGATCTTGTAAGCAACATGAGCAGTGTTCATATAAATTTTTGATGCAAAGATATCAGGACTCAATGACAATGAGATTATCACATCCAAGTACAGTAAGCTAACCACTCATACTCACCTAAAAAAAACAGGAAACAACCTAGTTACTGAGCACTACACCCAAGGTCTTTCTAAGAAACTCAAATCGAAGAAGATCAAGGGGTTTTGTAAAAATATCAGCTTTTTGATGCTCAGTAGGTACATGTCCAAAACAACAAGGTCTTCTTCCACTAACTCTTGAATAAAATGATGACGGATGTCAATATGTTTGGTGCGAGAGTGTTGGACAGGATTTTTTGAAATGTTTATGGCACTTGTGTTATCACAAAAAAGAGTGAGAGTGTTTTGTTCTATTCCATAATCATGAAGCATTTGCTTCATCCACAATATTTGTGCACAACAACTCCTGCTGACAATGTACTCCAAGCAATGATCGAAAGGAGATGACATTTTGCTTTTTACTATGCCAGGAAACCAGATTATTCCCAAGGTAAAAACACCCCTTGGATGTACTTTTCCTATCATCAGCACACCTTGCCCAGTCGGCGTCAGAAAAACCAGTAATTTCAGCTGTAGTATCAGTAGAAAACCAAACCCCATACCCCAATGTCCCATTAACATATTTGATGATGCGTTTGACCACAAGAAGGTGAGACTCTTTAGGACTAGCTTGGTAATGGGCACAAACACCGACACTGAAAGAAATATCAGGACGACTGGCTGTGAGATACAGAAGACTCCTTATCATACTTTTATAAAGGGTAGGATCTACATCAATTTCGGAGGAGTCTTTGGAGAGGTGAAGATTGGTGCTCATGGGAGTACGTGCATGTTTGGCAGACTCAAGACCAAACTTGGACACAAGATTTTTGGCATACTTAGACTGAGAAACAAACATACCTGAAAGAGACTGTTTAATTTGAAGACCCAAAAAATAAGACAACTCTCCCATCATGCTCATCTCAAACTCATGTGTCATGCAATCCGAAAAATATTTCACAAGATGTTCAGCAGTGGATCCAAACATAATATCATCAACATAAATCTGAGCAACAAGAATATGAGACTTAGTATGTTTCACAAATAAGGTCTTATCCACACTACCCCTTTGAAAATCATTATCAAGAAAAAATGTAGTAAGTCTATCATACCGAGCCTAAGGAGCTTGCTTTAATCTATACAAGGCCTTGTCTAACTTGTAGACATGATTTGGACATTCAGGGTCCTCAAACCCATTTGGTTGCTTAACATATGCCTCTTCTTTCAAGTACCAATTCAGAAAGGCACTTTTCATATCCATTTGAAACAATTTGAAACCAAGATAACAAGCAACACCAATTAAAATACGAATAGATTCGAGACGTGCAACTGGGGCAAACGTCTCATCATAGTGAACACCCTTTACTTGAGTGTAGCCTTGAGAAACCAACCTGGCTTTATTCCGAACCACAGTACCATTCTCATCAGATTTATTTTTAAAGATCCACTTGGTACCTATCACATTCATGTCACTAGGTCTGGAAACTAGAGTCCAAACATTGTTACGTTCAAATTGACCTAATTCTTTATGCATAGCATTGACCCAACTATCATCTAGCAAGGCCTCTTTAAAATTCTTAAGTTCAATTAAAGAAACATAACACATATGTGATACCTCATCCCGAATCTTTCTTTGGGTTTTCATTCGATCCGATACACTTCCAATCACCTGTTGAGCTGGATGATTTAGTTTCACCCTTGCTGATGGTTTGAACTCAGGACTTGGGGTGATAGAAGCATCAGGAGTGATGTTTCTTTGTGCACTCTTTGGACTTTGACTTACTTGTGAGGATGGTGCCATCTCAACTTCTTGTGCTTGGACCTCAGCTTCTCTTTGACTTTGTGGTTCAGTATCCAAGATTGGAGACTCACCATTGTCATCCTCATTTGTTGCTTGAGTAGGTGAACCTGTGTTATCTATAAACACATTGATAGATTCCATTAAAGAAGAAGTTCGCAGGTTATAGACTCGAAAAGCCCTACTTGTGGTTGAATACCCTAGAAAAATACCTTCATCACTTCGGAAGTTAAATTTGCACAAAGGCTCTCTATCTTTGAAAATGTAACACTTACTCCCAAAAGTTTTGAAGTATTTTACATTAGGTTTCAATCCCTTCCACAATTCATATGGAGTTTGTAAAGTGCCGGGCCTTAAATACACGCGATTTATGACATAAACAACAGTATTTAGGGCTTCAGCCCAAAACTTTGGAGGAAGTTTCTTGCTAAGGAGCATGACCCTAGCTATTTCTTGAACAACTCTGTTCTTCCTCTCAACCACTCCATTTTGTTGTGGAGTAATAGGTGTAGAAAATTCATGCTTAATTCCATGCATATCACAAAAATCCGAAAACGAACTGTTTTCATATTCACGACCATGATCAGTTCGGATTCTTACGATATGCCCAATGGACACACCTTGTTCATTTTGAATTTTAAGGACTAGGGCCTGGAAAGCATCAAACGTATCAGATTTTTCCCTTAAAAAATTTACCCATGAAAATCGAGTAAAATCATCAATAGTTAAAAAAATATATCTTTTACCTCCAATGCTTTCAACGCGAGTAGGACCCATTTAATCCATGTGAACCAATTCAAGAGGACGTTTGGTTGTAAAGCTGTTCACCCTTTTATGAGGGGCACGAGTTTGCTTTCCAAGTTGACATGGTCCACACACATGGCTCAAATTCTTACTCAGTTTAGGTACTCCTCTCACAAGCTCTTTGTTGGCTATCTTAGTTAGGTCTTTGAAATTCATATGACCTAATCTTTGATGCCACAAATCAATGTTACTTACGATGGCAAAGTGACAAGTGAGATCATTAGTAGTAACAATTCCATAGCAGTTATCAAATGTGCGAACCCCATGCAAGACAGTATTTCCTTTTTTATCGAAAATTTCACATTTATTTTTTGAAAACAATACTTCATGGTGGGAATCACACATTTGACTAATGCTCAAAAGATTTGCTTTAAGGCCATCAACAAGAAGAGCATTTTCGAGCTTGGGAAGACCAATAACACTTATAGAGCCCTTACCAATGACTCTAGAAGTGCCGTCATCTCCAAAGGTAACAAGTCCTCCTTCATATTTTTCAAGGGAGGTGAAGTAGGATTTGTTACCGGACATGTGACGAGAGCACTCACTATTAAGATACCACATGTGTGAGTCACGTGCTTTGAGGGCAGTGTGAATAACTAAACAAGTCAAATTATCTTTTCTCACCCAAATCTTTTTGGTTTTGGTAAATGTCTTGGCGTTGTGAACACCCTCATGAATCTTGGTATTCTGCCTAGACATGTAAGGTTGTCTCCTAACCCAAAAAGTATTCGAATTTCTACCATTTTGAGACACCTTACCAAACAATTCATAGTAATAAGGACGAATGTGGCCATACCTACCACAGTGATAACAAATAAAAACAGGTTTTATCTCTCTTTTGTTGATCTTACCCCGTTTAGGTAGATGAAGAGAGGGATCACCCTGGTCTACCTTCAGCTTTCCCTTTACTTGAGTCTTCAGGTCATGTGAAGTAGAGGCCTGTCCCTTGTGAGCTGTCGCACCATAGCCTAGCCCACTTTTGTCACAACCCATTTGTTGAGACCTGAGGATGTCTTCTAAAGATTTGGAACCTTTGTTCCACAGGGCAACAGTGGCTCTAGCAATACGGAGTTCTTCATCTTTCTGATAGACTATCTCTTCCAATGTAGCTTGTGACATCTCAAGACTTTCAAGCTTCTCTTCATATGTGGAATACACCTTCAGAAGTTCATTTATTTCAGTTTCACAAGATAGAAGTTTTCCACATAAGTCTTGCCTGTCACTTGAGATCTTGATAATATTCTGCTTTGCTGCTACAAGTTCTCCTTTTAGCTTGACATTCTCACTTTCACATGCTTTAAGTTTGAGAGTGAGTTTGTCATTGATTTTAGACAAATTCAGAGATTCATCATAAAGCTTTTCGTAAGCTTGTTGTAGATTGTCGCCGGTAATCTCATCATTGTCTTCAGATATAGATGTTTCATCATCATCTTTTTGCTCCTCATTCTTCTTGACCTCATCTAGTCGGGCAACTAAGGCCAAAAAGTTGCTGGATGGTGGTGAAGGTGAATCTCCTTTTTCATGGAATTGGCTCAGAATCTCCCATGCATCTTTAGCCTTTGTGTAGTGAGCAACCCGTTGCTGTTCTTGATCAGAAATTGCACCACGAATAGAAATCAGGGCTCTCTGATTGCTCGGATTGTCAGCAGTTTCTGTATCTTCTTCAATGGCTTACCAGCCTTCTGGGTCAGAAACTCTCAGAAACGCCCTTATTCTGATCTTCCAATATAGGTAGTTACTCCCGTCAAAGGTGGGAGGATGATACAGGTTTTGACCATGAGCTAATTCCGCTGGCTTTGGAAGAGGTTGAGTAAAAGTGGACCAAAATGCCATGAAAGCGCTATCCCCGTCTTCACCGAATTCAGGTTCTTCAGGTTCTTGCTCCGACCCGCTTTCATCATCCCAAGTCACAGTGTAGACTTTCTTTCGATTCTTTTTCGACGGACATTCAAGGGCTATATGGCCAAACCCTTGACATTCATAGCACTTGACCCTTTGCCCCTTTACAATCTTCTTTTCAGTTTTTTGAGCAAGTTTTGGTGGAAAAGTTTTGGGTTTTTTATTATTCTTGTCTTTTGAAATAGGGTCTCTGAAATTAGGCTTCTTTTACTTCAAATTTTTTTAAATTGTTTAGTAAACATAGCCGTCATCTCAGACTCTAAATCAAATTCAGTCCCCGGAGTTTTTGCAGTCTCATGAGCACTAGTGAAAGCCACACTATCTTTTTGTTTTTTCTTTGAAATCTAGTGGGCTTTATAAGTCTGCAAATTTCCAACCAACTGATCAAGCTTGAGGGTATCAACATTCTGAGCCTCTTCAATGGCTGTCACCTTTGATTGGAACCTTTCGGGTAAAGACCTCAAGATTTTTCCAACAACTTTAGCTTCAGGGATTTTTTCACCGAGTGTGAAACAGGAATTCACGATATCACTTAGTTTTGCATAGAAATCATCAAAACGTCTCATCATTGCGCATAAAAAGGGTTTCAAAAGCGGATGTGAGACGTTGAAGTTTTGACCTTTTGACAGAAGTAGTACCTTCGTGAATCGTTTCAAGAATGTCCCAAGCCTCTTTTGCTACCTCACACGTGCACATACGACAAAACTCTTCAGGTGTAACGGAGCGAAACAGGGAATTGAGAGCCTTACTGTTCCAACTCGAGTTTTGCTAATCAGTTGTGTCCCATTTATTAAGGGGTTTAGGAATATCAACACCATCAATGGTGACAGTAAGTTCACTCCACCCATAGATCACGCAGTGCCAAACTTTCTCATCGATGGATTTTAAAAACGCTCTCATACGAGCTTTCTAATAAGAATAGTTTGTACCATCGAGTAAAGGAGGTCTATGGTTCGAGTTACCTTCACGAATAGAATCCATATCACTAATCACACAAAATCACACTCCTATAGGTTTGATAAAAATAAAGAGTGACCTGCTTTGATACCAATTGAAAAATCTAGAAATCCCCTAGATGTTGATTTGTGATTATGTATCAATTTTAAGCAGTAAACAATCAAGACAAATCGACACAACGATTTTACGTGGAAAAACCACAATTGGACACCTCCAATTGTGATAAAAAATCACGGGCAACAGCCACAAAACAATCCACTAAGAAGATATGAAGGAATTACACAGGTATACTCTCAATTACCTAGCGAATCCACGCCCGAATTGAACCAATCTCTATATGCCTTTTCCAACCCCGTCTTCACCTCTGAATTGTCTTGACGATGACCCACTCCAGAATCCACCAAAACTTTAGGCTCGAATTCTTCGGAATCCACCGAAGAACAACTCTCTCTTTTGTGTAGAACAAACAAATAATCTTTTGATGTATACTCTTTAAACCATAAGTTGAATACTCAATCAAAACATCAAAGAAAACTAGCAAAATGTCCCCAGATATAAACCCTAGAACCCAAGAAGAAGATCAGGAGAAGTTATCATAGATTGGACTGAAACACATATTTATAGAAAACTGTCCCGCGATCTCCGCTCGAGCGCAGGACATCCCACTCGAGCGGTTTCAGCAAAACATGCGTGTGACAAACCAGAGTTCCGCTCGAGCGCTGGAGAACCCGCTCGAGCGCGAAATCACACAGCTCAGTATTTTTACAAACCTGACCAAATACTGGGACAACCCATATTCCGCTCGAGCGCTAATGGTCCCATTCGAGCGGGAAAGAGAAAAAACTAGGAGAAATTACAATTTTATCAAAACAAAGTTTGTACGAGAAATTTGACAATAAAGGGACCTAACAATAAAGACATACAAAAACTTTAGTTCTTAAATTCTCTCTGGTTAAAGCTTTAATTCCTACCACAACTAATCCTAAGTGGGTCATTTTAAGTTGTTCATTTACTACATATTTATAGCTTTCTTTGTCTATTAAATTTAGCTCTATTTTTTCATCTTCATGGGTTACACTAATCATTTGTTCACCATAGTGTTTAAATAGATATTGTTTTTTATGGACTTTACCTAGCTTATATACATATTTAGCTGGAATTAATTCTAACTTTTCCTTCTTAAATTTTTCTATCTGTTGTTCTACATCTATAAATTCTTCCATTTTAACATCTTCATCTTCATTACGTTTTTTACTACTACTTCCTTTTATTAGCTGCTTAAACATTTTTATTTTCTGTAAGTTCTACAAACGGGTTTCCTTGGTAATTTGAGCTTTTCAAAATATCTAGTTATATCTTCCTTGTTTACCTGAGATTGAAGTTTGTTTGTTTGTCCTTCTACTCCTTTTCCTTTTTGAAGTATTATTCTTTCTAAAGAAGCTAAATGATTTTCTAAACTGTGTAGCTGTTCTAATATTTCTTCGAATTTTTCACACAATCTGATTAGAAATAAAATCTCTATATTATTTTGTCTTACTGATATTTTATCTGATTGATTTGTTCCTTGATAGATACTTATTCCTTCTGGGTTATTATGAAAATCTTATGCTTGTTTTAAAATAGTCTGATAATTTCTATTAGCCTTTTTATCACTACTCATAAACTAAGATCTTATTAGTTGTTCTAAAATTTCTAATTTCTGTTTTAAATTATCTTAAATTTGGTTAATTTGTTCTATTTGTTTGGCTATTTGATTTATCTGGCTATGAGTTTGTTCAATTAATTGCTTAAATTCTAACTCTATTTGCTTTGAACTGCTAGTATTTATGCATGAAATTAAAGTTTCTATTTCTAGCTTTGTGGGAAATTTTTCTAAATTTAAATTTGTTCATTTTTGTAAAATTGAACTACACTGGTCTTGAATATAGTCTAATTTTTTTATCTTGATCTTTAATTGTACTATGTTTATTACGAAGATGATCTATAGATGAAATAAAAAAGATTACTAATTTTATCTATGTCCTTTTAATATTTTCTGCAAAATTAATCTGATAATTTATGATACTATTTAACTGAGAATTATGTTCACTATGAAGCTGGTGTGTAAAAGTTCCTTCAAAATTACAACGAAATTTATTTTTATCTGTGCTAAGACAATGATTATAATTGCTGAGTTCTAAATCTAAATATTCTACTCTTTTCATACACAAAATTAATTCATACTTTAAAATTATTACAAGCTACTATAATATGAAATTTATAACTAAAATGTCCAAAAATAAAAACTATTCTATTTCCATAAGCAAAATGCATAAACTAACTTAAACTGTCCTAAAACTGAACACTGCTCTGATACCAATTTTTTGGGGGGATGAGTTAGTGGTCTACCACTATTTTGAAATTGGGCTGAGAATTATCTAATTAATTCTACAGTTATACTAAAAGGTCTTCAAGCTGTTGTATGACTATCTTTAGGGCTTCTTGTTTTACAGTTATCTATCTATTTATTTGAGAAATTTTTAAACTGTAATTTTCTACGGATTTGCTAGAAGCTAAGGATAATAGAAACTGATATCTTAATTTTTGATCTTCTAATTCTTGTATAAGTTCAGTACTGATTTTGATTTTAGTCCTAAGTTTTTCTTCTAAGGGCATAAAATTTTGATTTTTTAAATTTCTTTTATAGACACTATTTCTTTAATATTTCTACTCGGGTTGCTCTTCTTTTATTCTAAAATTCTTTTATTTGGCAAAAACTATTTTTAGACAATGTTTGTTTTCATTACATGTACTCCCACCTTGAAGCTAAGCCTCGTTCAACATAGTATATTTTTATTTTATATTTTTTACTTTTCCTTTTCTGCCTACAATTTGCCCTCCAACGCCTAACCATAGCTCACACAGGCTCTTCAACTAAGGTCACTCAGTAATAAAATAGAAAACAGCAGATACTACGAAGGTGTAAATCATGTAATATTAATGAGCAAACAAGCATTCCATAAACTTAGTTTTTCCAAAAAGAAAATAAATTTTTAGAATAGAAGAGTTGCCCTTTTGAAATATTTAAGGAAAAAGAGAGACTACTCACACTTCATATTAATAAGAAATATACTTACAAAGATTATATTACAGACTCTGAAATTCTAAAAGACTTAGTACACTTAGAGGTTTTTGAGAGGGGTTGAAAATTTTTATAAAGCAGAGTGAAGGAGAATTTTTCATTCTGCCTCTTTCGTTTGCAAGCATGCCAATTTATACAACACCAAAAGAAGAAAAAAAAACAAAACTCAAAAGGTTATGCCCAACATTTCACGTCTAAAACTTTCCTAAGGGTCAAAACCTATGCTAGCCTAGACTTAGGTTTTTTTGAAAATTAAGTAAAGACAAGGCTATATATGTATACAATTATATGCCTCTTTTGACGATATTTCTACATATAAAAACAAATAGAGAGTTTGGATGATGATGCCGGGTACTGCTTTGGGCCCCATCGCATATCATTCAATCCTCAATTTTTGACAAAATTCTGACACTCTAATTTATTATAAGACACGTATAAAGATTTTCACAGCTTTTCTTTAATGGAGCAAGGTGGGGGTCATCTGTTCTATGAAAGTAGTGAGTGAAGGAAAATCTTTATTACTGACAGACTCAAATAATTACAGACAAATATCTACAAAATCTTTTGTCTTTTCTTGATGTGTATTTTCCTGATAATTGAAGAGAAGCCTTATCTTCTATGAGTTTTGTCTTCTTCTGCTGGAGTGTCAATTATTGATGTTGACCTGTGGAGTGACTCTTGGTTCCTCGTGGAAATTTTCAAAAACTGAAGAGTAAAAAATCTACTATAATGTTTTCAAAATATTATATGACTTATAATTTTGAAGTGTCAGCTTCTTCTTCTTCATCTTTTTTTTTTTTTTTTTTTTTTAATCCATACATTCTGGAATAACTGGAATAAAATAAATAAGTAAAATAAATAAAATAACAATTTTTATAACTGGAATCACTTCCACCCGATATTTAAAACTCACTCGGGCAAGTCTAACCATAATAATGAAAAAGAAAGAGTTTTGAATTAGGAGTTCTAATCAGCTTGTATGTTTTTATTTTTTAGAAAATATTTTTTAAAAAAATTTATGTTTTTATTTTTCGTATTTTTTTTTATCTTTATTGAATTTTTTTAATGTTTTAAATAATTTTTTTACTTTTTAGAGACACCTAATATAAATACACTTAAAAAAGAAAAAAATTATAAAAAAAATCTTTTAAAAATTTACTAAATACTAAAAATATAAAAAAAAATACAAGCATTCAGTACATTTTTTTTTTATTTTTATATATTTATTAATTTTTTAAAATATTTTTCACAAATTTTTTACTTTTTAGATATATCTAACTAACGTACATCTAAAAAAGTAAAAAAAAATGTTTAAAATTTAAAAAATATTCACTAAAAACAAAAAAAATACGAAAATAAAAAAACTCAGTTTTTAAAAAATTTAATCCAGAAAACTCAAACCAAACACACTGAATAGTGTTAACAATATTAATTGATGTGTGAGTCTCATGTGATGTGATGTTTTAATTTTAATTATTTTTAAATTTTTTTTTCCACATCATTAATATTTTGGGCACGGCTACAGAGCTCGAGGAATACGGCTCGAATACAGGCTCGACACCAAAACGACGTCGTTTTGGTGTCGAGTCTGTATTTTTTTTTTTTTTTTTTTTCTCTGGTTTTTGTTTCAGTTTCAGAAGAAGAAGAAGAAGAAGAAGAAGAAGGGAGAAGAAGAGAACGGAGGAGGAGGAGGAGGAGGAGGAGGAGGAGGGCGGGGGAGGAGGAGGAGGAGGGAGGGGAGGGGGCCATAAATCTGCTGAAGGGGAGGCAGGGCGAGGCGGTGGCGGTGGTGCGACGATCGGCGAAGCGAGGCGGCAGGCGGCCGGGGTGACGACCTCTCCTCCTTTGCGATGACCTCTTCCCCTCCCTTTCTCTCTTTCTCCTCCTTTCTCTCTTTCTCCTCCTCTTCCCCTCCCTTTCTCCCTTTCTCCCCTCTGTCTATTTTCGAGCCAGTATTCGAGCCCAAAAATTCGAGCACTGAAACATTTCCGTAATATTTTTTTAAAACTTTCAAATTAAAGATATACATAATAATTGACATCAAAAAAGCTGCACTCGGTGCATCAATTGTTGACTCGGCATTTAGTTTCAACGGAGCATGTTAAAATTGACATTTTCTAGGCTTTCGTGTCTTTTCCTTTTTTTTAATTCAAATGAAGTGTAACAATCCACGGTCCAACGGCAAAGAATTTCATACGGGTGAAAAAAATAATAGAAATTTATCAAGTGCAAAGTTTCTTGCAATGTCAAATTAACGTATGCTATTTTACTATTTAAATTTTAAAAAATTTAGGATAAATTATAAATATATTTTTTAATATTTATTTAAAATATAAATTCTTTCATATGGTTCTAAAAATTACATCTCACCCCTTAATATTTTGAATTTCATAATAATTCGTTCCTTTACAAGATAAATCATCAAATCAATTAATAATTTTTAATAATATCAAAATTTTATTTCAATTAATAATTCAAGTAATTTTATTATTGTTTAGTAAAATAGTTAGAAATTTTATTTTTTTAATTAATTCTGTTAAATAAAATATTTTTATATTGAGATATTTATAATTTTTTAAATTATAAAAATAATTTATATTTTAAATAAATCTTAAAAAAATATATTTATAATTTATCTAAAACAACATTGATTCAGTGCTCTAAAATGGGAGTCTGGATCCTCGGCCACTCATTTCTGAGGCACCCCCAAAACAACGTCGTTTTGAGAAAAATTTCAATTTAAAAAAAAGAAGAAGGACAAAACAGAAACAAAGAAGAAGGAAGGAAGAAGGGAGAAGATGGAAAAAAGCGGCAATGTACTGATGATTTGGCAGGGGACGACGGTGAACTCGACGAGAGTAGAGAGGTTTCCGATGGCTAGGTGGAGGCAGCTGGTGAGGTCGGGTGAACCGGCGCTAGGATTGCCGAGATTCAAGGCGATGATCTTGTCGGAGTCGTAGTAGACGCTGGGGAAGTTGTAGGGGTCGGTGGTGAAGTCCTAGGAGGAGAAGTAATTTGAGCCAAGAAAGTCGGCGAGGGAGCTTCGAATCAATTGGAGTGATAGGAAATCAATGGGGTCTAAGATTGCGAATGTGAAGAAACTAGATTGAAGAAAACAGAACAAATGTATCATTACCATCAATATCTTCATTTTTGCTCAACACATAAAAATCGATTGAACAGAGCAACAGAGATTAAATGTAGTTTTATAAGCTTTTTGGTGGTGAAGCTTTGATAGAGACAGACAGACTCAGGATAAAGAAAAACTTGGGAAGAAAGCGAAGGGCTTTTTTGTTGATTTTCGTCTTCTTCGTCACGATTCTTTTCTATGTGAGCATTGAGAGCTAGCGATTTGCAGGGGTGACCTAGATAAGGAGTCCCGATCTGCATTCTTCTTCCTTCTCCTGCCTTCTTCTTCTTTCTTCTCCATTCTTCCTTCTTTCTTCTCTCTCTCTAGTTTGCTTCTGTTCTATCCTTTTTTCCTTTTTTTTAATTGAAAATTTTCCTAAAACGACGTCGTTTTGAGGGTGCCGCAGGAATGGACGGTCAAGGATTCGGACTCCTAAAATGGTAGCACTAATGTCAGCTCTAATGAGATAGCAGTGCAAGAAAAAAGGAAGAAAAAAAGACCAAACTATCACATCAATGATGGAGTTCACATAATGCCAAATCATTAATGATGTATTAGTGGTGTTGAATTAATGATCTGAATTATTTTTCTATCTAAAAATCACATTCTATTCTATTTACAGTTTGATGATGCATGATCTGGTATTAAAAAAAAGCTGCCACTGTAGACTGGAGTAGTACTAGTAGGTGAGGTGACTTGAGGTAGGGGTGATCATGGTCCGGATTGGATCGGATTGGGGTAAAACTAAGACCAATTCATTATCTACGGTTTCTAAAAAATTGGAACAAATCCAATCCGTTTAAATCATGGAACCATTCCGAACCAATCCATTTAAACATGGATTGGATCGGTTTAGGACTATGAATTCACATAATTAAATAACAAAAAAAAATATATTTAACACTTTAATTTCTTAAAAATATAAACATAGCGCCATATTAGTTTCACAATAGCAACGTGTTTTTCTATAATAATGACATACTGTTCTAGAATTTAAACAACCATAAGAAAACTGGTTTCACTATAAGTATTTAGATCATTACAAATTAAAACTAAAAACTAACAAACAAAAGTAATAAAAGAAGATATTATACGAATTTAGGTTTGAGTTTATGTTTTATATAGAATAAGAGAAGATCCTATGAGAGAGGATGTATAATAAAAATATAGACTATTTGTATACGGTCCGGATCGGTTCCAATCCGGAACCGTGAGGTTCAATCCGGAACCAATCCGTGGACTACGGATTTTTAATTTTTTAATCCAGAACTGAACCGCGGATTTAAAAAACCAATCCAAACCTATCGGATTGGACTGGACTGGATCGGATTACGTATTTCACAAATTCCTTACTCAGCCCTAACTTGAGGGGGTTGGTTGGTATGTCGCAAGGCTACATACCACTAAAAGTGGTGCTCTAAAGCACCACTAGTGAGTTGGTACATACTAAAAAAAAAAAGAGAAAAAAAAGCACAACAATACTGTGGCAATGGGTGGAGCCCACTGCCATATCATTAGTGCTACCACTAATTACTGGTTTCAAGCATTTTCCGGTCGGTATGGGTGTGGGTAGGGGTAGGTGGATCAAGATTAGGATTAGGATTTGAGTTTTGTTTGATGGTAGAAGATTTTAGGCCAAATTATATTAAACCCTTTTAAATTATTGATTATTTACATTTTATTTTTTTTAATGTTTTAAGTTTAATAATTATTCTTCGCAAACTATTTGAATTTGAATATTAAATCTTTCTATTAGTTATATATTAGATATTATGTATATGATGATTATATTAAATTTTATGATCAAATTAACCTATTTTATCTTTTATAAAAATTTAATATGATCTTTATGTGTACTATACTTGACAGATTTTCATCCAAATATCTAACAGATGATTAATAAAAGAACTTAATGTTCAAATTTAAATAATTTGAGGGAATAATTGTTAGATTTAAAATATTATGAGATAAAGTATAAATAATCAATAATTTGAGGGGTTTAATATAATTTGTCCAAGATTTTATAAAAGGGATAATTGTGGCTCTACGCGTTGATAATTGACTTTGACTATGATTTTCTTTTCCATTTTTTAACAGTGTGTGAAGTCTAATCTCTCTTGAAATAGACGAAAAATATCGGCTTGGTTTGGGAGATATATTTTCAGAAAAGATTTTAGAGAGAGAGTTTAAAAATTATTTTGGTTGATTTGGTTTTATATTTTAAAAATAATTTTGGAGTATAAGAATTTGGGATGATTTAATATTTTATTATAATTGAGTAGATGTGTGAGAGAAAAAGTAATTAAAAAAGAGAGATGAGAGAGAAAAAGTGATTGATTGATGTGCAGAAAAGATAAAATAATTTTGAATTTTTTTTTCTAAAATCATTAAACCAAACAAAATTTTTAAAAAAAAAATCGAAATTTATTTCCCAAAAGTAAACCAAACAAAGCCAAAATATCAAAAACCACACCACATGACATGAGAGGTATATGATCATTTTTAAGAATTAATTGATCTCCAGTCTAGCTTTCGTCTGTTGAATTCATTTTGAGTCATATTTTGATGATTTGAATGATAATTTTTTAGATATTTATATGTAAATTATTTAAAAAAAATTAGATTGATTTGATAATTATAACTATATTTTAATCACATTTGTTTAAAAATATAAATGACAAGTATAATTTTTAAATAGACAATTTGTTTGGTTAAAAACAAATATGATTAAATCATGTATTACAATTATCAAATTAAATTAATTATTATTATTGTTGTTATTGTTGTGAATGATCTACCATATGTTATATTTTTAAAGGCCAGGAGTAAATTGTTACCAGACTGTATTCCGTTAGCTAGCTTAATGCCACATACAAGATAGTAAAGTGTTTTTTTTATTTTTATTATTATTATTATTTATAATTCGGTATTAGGTCATTAGACCGGTTAATTCGAGAGATCAATATTGTTAGGTCTTCACCCCATATTAGGTGATGAAGTGCAGCACCATTCGTTGATGAATTGCAGCACCTTCTCTAGTGCCCTTGGAAGTGCAGCACTAGGGTCTTCCACCACTCAAATGGAGAGTCCACCATGAGAGTGGAGGTAGTAGGTAAGCACCAATCAAACTCCTCCCTCAATTGTGTATAAATTGAGGGGAGGAGGAGGAGGTTGAATATCAATCAGAACACAACAACAGATTAGGAAGAGTGTAATCTGTGAGAGAAGAGTGAGTTATATAGAGAGACAGTGAGTAGAGTTGTGTAATCTCCTCAATTCGTTGATATATAACAACATCGCTCCCGTGGACGTAGGCCGGTTTGCCGAACCACGTAAATCTTGTGTTCTGTGTGTGTGTGATATTTTTCTGGGTGTCTTGTTGATCCTAACAAGTGGTATCAGAGCCGAGGTTGTGAGTTTTTCGAAAAAACAGTGTAATCCAAAGTGCCCGAAAATCAAAGTGGTCGAAATCCACTTTTGAACACACCGGTGTGAAGTACTCGGCGAGCTGAGGTGAAAACCGCGCGTCGAAAAAGGAGGTCGGAGGAAGCCTCACGCGCCACACGCCGCTTGACGCCGTTCCCAGCGCGCCCGCGCGCGCAACGCCACGACACGCGGCCGCCAGAGGTAGACGACGTGAGTTCACGCGACACGCGCCACACGCCGCGCCGGCCAAATAGCCAGCCGCCATTAACGAGAGCCGTTGACCGGAGCCGCGCCGCCGTTGACCACGTTGACCGAGCCGATTGACCGGGGAATTATCCGGTGCTTCGCAGGTGCTGATTCTGCATATCAGAACCGTCGAAACTGTTTTGGCTCGATCTGAGTCATTCTGTGTCCGATTTGGGCGATCCAATAGTGGTTTTCAACTATTTGGAGTATTCCGGACACATCCATACGGTCAGATTTTGCAAATAAGTGATCAAAAATTTACAGTTTTTATTTTGGCAATCCGAAGTGCTTTTCCGGCTAATTTTGAGCAGCCCGGACTTTACAGCAAAGCCTGTTTTTCAGACAGAGATCAATTTCTGGAAGATGGAGGAATCCACATCAGTTTCAGGGCCGATGATTCGGTTGAATGCTTCTAATGATGCGATATGGAAGCCGCGGATGGAGAACATCCTGTGTTGTAGAGACTTGCTTGACCCTATAGCGCTAAAGGGGGTCAAACCAGATGGAGATAAGGATGGGGACTGGATAAAAACCAACTGGAAGACTGTCGGTCAAATCAGACAGTGGATTGACCAGTCCAAGACCGCATGGAACAAAGCCTTGATAATGAGAAGGCTTATAAACCTGAAACTGAAGAGTGGTGTGTCTGTTGCTGCACACACCAGTGAATTCCACAGCCTTGTGAACCAGCTTGCATCAAACAAAATGGAGTTAGAAGATGAGATGCAAGCATTATTATTACTCAGTTCCTTACCAGACAGCTGGGAGACGTTGGTGGTTTCTCTCAGTAATTCTGCACCTGAAGGAAAGCTGACCATGGGGATGGTCACAGATGCCTTATTCAACGAGGAGGCAAGGAAGAGAGATGGGAGAGAAGCGGTCCCATGCCCTTGTCACGAAAGTAAAGGCAGAGGTAGAGGAAGAAGTAGCGAGGCGTTCACAGTCCAGACAAGGTAACACGAGGAGGTGTTTTTACTGTGATCAAGAGGATCACGTAATAAGAGATTGCCCAGTGAAAAAGGCGGATAGACAAGCCAAAGAGAAGGCTAAGGGACACGGAGGTCCCTCAACCACAGCAGTTGCAGTGAATTCTTCTGACGATGAAGAGGTAATGCTTACAGTCTCGTCAGAGTTGGAGACACCCGACTGGATTTTAGATTCAGGGTGTACGTTCCACATATGTGCGGATAGGAAGCTTTTCTTCACTTACCGAAGAGTCAGCGGTAGCATTGTCCGGATGGCCAACAACACAGTGAACAGAGTTGTCGGCATAGGGACAGTGCGGTTCCTTACTAAGGATGGAAGAAAAGTACGTTTATCTGAGGTCCGACATGTGCCAGGAGTACGGAGGAATCTAATCTCCCTGAGTATGCTAGATCTGAAGGGGAATAGTTTCTCATCTAGTGGCGGGGTTCTTCATGTACACAGAGGTGATAGAGAAGTGTTGCAAGGCAAATTGTGCAACAAACTGTACAGACTGGAAGGAGAAGTTTTGACAGAGATGAATGTTTTCAAACGTCAGTCGAAGAGTACAAAGAGAAAACATACGCAACCAAAGCGTATGACTGAGCAAGGCTTTCAGCAAGAACGGCGAAAAAGGTGCACGGGAACGCAAGGAGGCAGTTCAAAGGTGCACAGAACTGAGCCAGTGAAGTCAATCTTGAAGAAAGTCCAGAGCAAAGAAACCAAGTCTGTAGAGACTGTGCCAGTGAAGAAGCGAGTTTCTTTTGCTCCCGTGTTAGAGACATTTTGCAACCTCTCAACAGATGCATGGAAGGGAGGGATGCAATCTCGAGTTGCAAAGTGAGCTTTGCATGGCACTGATAAGGGGTGCGAGCACTATCTGCGTAGTTGCATAGTAGTAACTATCTGAACCGATGGGAGTTGTCTTGGCAGAAGGGCTAACTGTCAAACATCAGTACGGACGTACAAGTGAGACAGAACCGAACATCAGGGATTGTAGCACAGACAACGGGCGTATGTAGAAACGCCAGGAGGTTGTTCAGAAGTGCAAAAGGCAAAGGCTGACCGTTCAAAGAAATAAGCTCCGAGCAAGGAAAATTGAGGATGTTGATGTGTTTCCTCTGAAGTTTTCTAGTTGCTCCCGTGTTCATCATGCAAGGAGTTGCACGGTAATGCAGGGTATCCCGAGCAGGGGGTGCAGGGCATCCAATCAGGGGGTACTATTATGGATCACCTCATATGGGTTGAGGGGGTGATTTGTTAGGTCTTCACCCCATATTAGGTGATGAAGTGCAGCACCATTCGTTGATGAAGTGCAGCACCTTCTCTAGTGCCCTTGGAAGTGCAGCACTAGGGTCTTCCACCACTCAAATGGAGAGTCCACCATGAGAGTGGAGGTAGTAGGTAAGCACCAATCAAACTCCTCCCTCAATTGTGTATAAATTGAGGGGAGGAGGAGGAGGTTGAATATCAATCAGAACACAACAACAGATTAGGAAGAGTGTAATCTGTGAGAGAAGAGTGAGTTATATAGAGAGACAGTGAGTAGAGTTGTGTAATCTCCTCAATTCGTTGATATATAACAATATCGCTCCCGTGGACGTAGGCCGGTTTGCCGAACCACGTAAATCTTGTGTTCTGTGTGTGTGTGATATTTTTCTGGGTGTCTTGTTGATCCTAACAAATATCACCGTCGACTTCCGGAGTCCTGACTATATGGACATGAGACCTATCTTGAAGGGAGTATGCCTCTAAGCTGCAAACCTTGCCTACGAGGCCCAGCCTAAATAAACAAAATGACACTAGCTAGTTAGCTTTTAATATCATATATGAGGTTGACATTGAATGATAATCTCTAGTAGGAAGTAAAAAGGGAAATTAGGTAGAGCTTAATATCATATATATTTATCCACCCAAAAAATAAAAAAAATAAAAAGAAAATCATATATATACCAGATGTATTGCACATATATGCAAGATGTATGATATCATCACCTATATAAATTAACGAGGAAAGATGTATATTCAAACATAGATTGATTTTGATTTTGGATTTGCAATCCTGGTAAAACGTTTTCTCTTCTTGCTATAGCCTATATTTACTTACTATTTTTCCTCTGTAACTAACTTGTTTGTTTTTAAGCAGATTAAATCAATGGCCGACACTAAAACAACAACATCATTTTTGCACAGCACACAAAGAAATTTCTTTGGACAGATCACCGTTGTGAGTATCGGCATGAGATACTGCTTCTCCCAACAACAAGAATAGCTTAACTATTCAATTTCATTGTGTGACGCCCTGAATCTATATTATTGGTTGCAGTCAAGGGAAAGTCACTAATGAATCCTATGATCAATAACCAAGTACAATCCCAGATTGCCGAATGAGTCAAATTAGCCTCCCTTCTAAGTCCAGCTTTCTTAGGCAGCGTACTACCCGTTTGACAGATCTTAAAAGGTATTGACACAAGGTCTCATAAGCAACGATAGGGTTTATATATATGTATATATTAGAATATAAGTACATAACAACCACAAATATCCTTAATTTCAAAAGCTTGTTCCATTATATTACATCCCAAAAGAAAATTTAAATCTTCATATGAGCCTTACAAAATATCAAAAGGGAAATTTCTAACTTTTCTAAGATAGCCAAAAGTCTTCGAAGGTTTCAGGCTCGTCGTCTCCAGCTATAAGCTCCTCTTCGGCACCTGACATGATACGCTGTGAGCTTTGAATGCCCAGTAAACGCACACACACCCCGTCCATTTTTCCCAATCCAATACATAATCACAAGTATGACAGCAAGTAATAAAGCATGATACTCAACTAAATAAATAAAGGGTTACAAGATTAGATGTTAGTAAACTAAAAATCCCCCAAAGAGATTTCGTCCTCCCAACCACAAGAAATGGACGCGGATTATTCGGTATGCCCCCTCTTTTGCTGCTTTGTTGCAGAACTAACTTCGGATGCCTACCAACGGTTATATACTGCGTAACGCCAACCGCAGGGCCTCAAAAGAGACGGTAATAATGGGCCTTGCTCAAATCCCTCCTCACACCAAATACCTAGGGTCCGAATACAACTACTCCGTTCAAGGGTTCCAAAAACCACTTGCGCAAGACTTTAACTTCCAAATAGGAAACGCATTCCAACAATCCGTACATCACATATTATCATCTTTTCATTACTCAAGTGATCAAAAACCCAATACCATCCCAATTAAGTTTTCCATTGAGTTAAATGTTTTAAATCAAGGTTAGACCAACTTAACAAGATAATAATATCCACGTAAGGATGCATCATTAGAATCAAGAAGATAAGGAACATAATCATAACACATGCAATATTATGCCAAGACATGATCATAAGCTAATAAGCATATTCATGAACACAAGAGCATAAAACACCCATGCACAACAAAATTTCCAGATTCAATACCCTTTAAAGATTAAAATAAAAAGGGCTATTTAGATTTTTACCGGACTCGGCCTTCCTATGGTTCATTGAGAATTTAATCTAGTTTCCAGAACATATTTCGGAAATGGGATAGCTTTTCTAGATTTTTAGTTATTTAAGGAACACTCCAGCGCTGTCCAGATTTGTCGACCGTTACGAAAATTTGATTTTCTTACAAACCGCTCACTATTTTTCAATGAAACCAATTTTAGTTGAAAACTAACTCCTTAAGAAAGATTTTGAAATAAAATGGAGGTCCAGAATAATTTTCTACATTTTTCTAGAAATTTTGAAAGTTAGCTGTGAAAATAGATTTTTTAGGCACAATGCCCAAAACAAGAAGATTTGTGAGAAAGGGATCCACTAAGGGAAATTTTTCATTTCTTTTATGATGAAAACATGCTAAATAATATATATTAAACTCAAAAAATTATCTTGAAGGTGTGCCTTTGGAAAGTTTGAGAGATTGGTATGAAAAAGATAGTTTTGTACCGAAATGAGGGGAACTACAAGAGAGGTAGAATCATGGCTCATCTCTTATCATTTTTAACACAAGAAAATCATCAATAACACATCTAAAAACAATGTTTAGAACCCTTAAGAGCATGTATTTGAAAAAGGAAAATGAAAGAGAGAGTTGTGTTGTGGCTTACTTGCTAGGCTAGGCCAAGTTGAACAAGATTGCTCCCCTCTTCCTTCCTCTTTCTCTCAAGACTTTTCTCTTGCTCTCCTTTCTCTCCTTTAGGCCGAATGTAAGTGTGTGTATGTGTTGTTTGTGTATGCTTTGCTAAGAGGGTGGTTGTGTTTATAGGCAATTTTGGTGTGAAAAGACATAAAGGCCCACTAGTTGGAATTGGATTGAGAAGTTTGGATTTACTTGGAGTCTAATGGAATAGGGAGTGATTAGGGTCTTAATTATGTGATTAGACAAGATTTAGTTAGCCTCTAGTTGGGATGGAACTAGGTTGGAAACACAATCCTTGTACTTGGTACTTGAGCTTCTAGAATGTCATAATTACAAATCTTGAAAATTGGTCCTTCACACTCTCCAAGGTTGGCCGGCCATAGGAAAGGGAAATGGGAAATATTTTATTCATTATATGAGTACTATGGACACATTTCTCAATGTATATATATAGATCTCAAATTGATTTGATGGTATCTATAGTATAAAAAGTACATGTACTAGTTTTGGGGCAATTCCTGAAATTAATAAAAGAAGTGAGGGTTTGGAATTAAATTCATGTATTGGAACCTTATTTATGTAGAATTAAATTAAATTAGACTAAGGAACCTAATTCGGCTAGGATATTCCTGTTTCGATAAAAATTTAAAAAAAATGCTAACCGACAAGATTCGAAATAATTTAAGAAACTGAGGGGCTTTAAGGAAATAATTCAAACATAAGGGTTTTTAAAGAAAATACATTTTTCAGAGGCTTTACACATTGCATGCCATTCTGGCCTTTATCGTCCCGGTGCTACTCAACTTTCTTCAACTCAAGTATCAAAAACTCGAAATATCACCATTTGAAACTCACCTCAAATCAATGGGTGTTGTCATTGCTAGTTTGCTTTTATATTGCTTCGCTTATGATGCTAAACTGAGATCGTCTGCAAGTCACTGTGAGCATACTTACGAATTTATTGCTCGATGCGGTGTGATGGTGTTTGGTTGGCTTGCTGTGCTGTCTCTGGCTTCAATTCTTTTGCTAGACTCACTTGGGACTATTCTGTACTTGGTCTCTATATTGTTCTTTGCAGGTGGCTTGAGGGCTATTGGTAGTGTTCCCAGTTGGTTTAGAGCTCATGCCTTCACAAACACAAAAGCCATATCTATGGTTGAGGTGTAAATTAAAGATGTTAGAAATTTGATTTTTATAGGCTTATTTTGGGCCAACTTTGAGCCCAAAATAGAGTGGGTCCCACATGTATTTTGAGGTGAGTCTAAAGAGGTAACATGTTTCTTGCCGCATGGCAAGTCACACGGTGAAAACGGTTCGTCAAAACCATTTATGAGTGAATGAGAAGTTGACGTCGTTTTCAGGTTCGTGGAATGGACAATTAAATAAACAAAATGTGGGTTTCCTTGAATTGGTTATCCTATATTGGAGACTTAAGAGAACTTATATGTGTATATAAATTCTAAGTGGCAACATTTGGGTTGGGCCCCAAGGGGTACCCCAAGTTTGTAGAAGGGAGGAGTTATGGACAAAATGAACCTTGGCTCAAACCACCACACACGCACGCTACCGACTGGTCGGGCTCGGGCGTGGGTTATGGATTGGGTTGATTCTAACATTAATTTTTTGGACAAAATTTATTTGAATTTTTTCCAGAAAGTCTTAATGAAATTAAATTCAAATTCTATGCCAAAATTGAATTTAACTGTCTGTCCAAATTTTACCTCATTCAGTCTGAAATTTCAACACATTAACTGCTTGAAATTGCTCAAAACTGCCAACAGTTACACAGATTTGAAACTGCACAGTTTGGACACATTCATATAGTTCGAACAGATCAAACAATTCCAGCAAATCTGTTGAAATGTGAACTGCACATGTTCATTTCAAAAACATACCTGTTCGGTTTGAAAATCAAACCTGTTCATTCTTATAAATTCCAGGCATGTTCCAACAAATTTGTATCATAAAAAAAATCCATGCTTTTTCAGTGCATTGTTCTTCATTCTAGTTTTAGGGGGAAAAAAAAAATTCAGAGAGTATAAAACACAGGTTTGTTCGCCGTACAAATTGTTTGGAGTGCTACTACAATTTGTGAAGATCATTGTATCTTGGGAGATAGACGCCTTTTATCTGTAAACACCGTAACGGGGCGAATTTTTCTTAAGGACAGAGTGTCACACACTCGACTTGATCTTTTAAAGTTTTATTCGGTTCGGTAAAATAAATTCTGTAAGTGATTTATTTTTATTAATTTGATTTGATTTCAAATTATTTATTTTACACAGAAGATTGTTTTAACAATCTTAAGACAGATTCGAATTATTCTGTTTACAAAATTTTTCGTTTATTTCCTTTTCTCTTTCTTCTTTTTACAGAAATTATTTTCTGTGGTTTTACAAAATAATATTCTGGTTGGAAAAATAAATAGTAATAATATACTATTTGACAAATAGTAGTAATATATTATTTATTTTGTTTGACAACTAGTAGTAATATACTGGTGTCATTAACAATTCAGAATATTTATTTGTGAAGTTTGTCAGAAATTAATTTTAGTTTTCAGAAATAATTTCTGAGTGTTCATTAATTAAAATTCTATTTCAGTATTTTAATTATTGAAGTGTTACAGAAATTTAATTTTCTGTGTGGAATTAATTTGCTTAAATAAAATTTTATTTTATTTTTAAATTAATTAAAAATAAAAAGTTACAATTCTTGTTTCTTTTATTTTTACAGAATTTAATTATGTGGTTTTTGGTTTAATTTTCTGTATAATATAAAATTTTAATTCTAATTTTGTTTTATAATTTAGAATTCATGGCTACTGAAACTGGTCAAACTAATGCCCAAACAAGTACTAGTATTGTAGCACTTGTACCCTTTTTAAAACATTTGGGAAGTGTATTTGAACCCTTTATTTTATTTTGGGGATTTTTGGTGTTGTTGTATCTTGGTTTTGGATGAGTGAAAATCGATTTCAACTCGTTGGGTTTGTTTGTTCACGTTTGTTTTTGTCAAAAAGTTCCTTGGAAACTTAGAAGTTTTAGACAAAAAGAAAGTCTTGATTACTTTGACATATACTCACTGGTTAGTAGAATAACATCCATTAAAATGCTAATTACTATTGCATCGTTGTACAATCTAGAAATTCATCAAATGGATGTGAAAATCGTTTTCTTAAATGGCGAGTTAGATGAAGAAATTTACACAGAACAACAAGAAGGATTTTCTGTTCCAGGAAAAGAAAAGAAAGTGTACAAATTGGTTAAATCATTATATGGTTTAAAAAAAACTTCAAAACAATGGCATGAGAAATTTGACAAAGCAATGATTTTAAATGGATTCAAAATTAATGAATGTGACAAATGTGTTTATATTAAAAACACTAGCAACGGTTATGTTATAGTATGTCTTTATGTAGATGATATGCTCATCATAGGTAGTAATAATGATATGATTAAAACTACTAAGAAAATGTTGAATAAACATTTGGACATGGAAAACATGGGGATTGCTGATGTAATACTTGATATGAAATTACCAAAACATTATAAGGTTATATTTTGTCACAATCACATTACATTGAGAAAATACTTGACAAGTTTAGTAAATATGATGATCATCTTGCTAAAACACCTGTGGATGTTAATTTGTTTCTTTCTAAGAATATACAGGAAAGTATTTCTCAATTAGAGTATGCCCAAATTATTGGAAGCTTAATATATTTGATGAACTACACTCACCCATCTATAACCTATGTAGTAAGTAAATTAAGTAGATATACGAGTAATCCAGGAGTAAAACACTAGAAAACAATTATAAGGGTTCTAAGATATCTTCGATTTACTTGTAACATTGGGCTTAATTATACTAGATATCTAGTAGTACTTGAAGAATACTGTGATGCAAACTAGATATCGGATACTAGAGACTCAAGTTTCACCAGTGGATATGTCTTTACTATTGGTAGAGCGGCTGTATCTTGGAAATCTTCCAAATAGACTTGCATTGCTAGGTCTACTATAGAATCAGAATTCATAACTTTAGAAAGCTGGAGAAGAGGCAGAATGACTTCGTCGCTTCCTTAAAGATATTCCAATATGGTCAAAACTGGTGCCTGCTATATGCATACATTGTGATAGTTAATCAGCAATTGGTAGAACACGAAGTCATATGTATAACGGTAAGTCACGACACATTCGTCATCGACATAACACCATGAGACAACTACTCTCTAATGGAATTATTTCTATTGAATATGCGAAGTCTAAAGACAACATAGCGAATCCACTAACCAAAGGGTTAGCAAGAGAGTTAGTTGAAAATTTATTGAGAGGAATGGGACTTAAGCCTATTAAATAAGAGTTACCACAACGGTAACCCAACCTAGTTGATTGGAGATCTCAAGATCTAGGTTCAAAGGGACAATCGAGTTGTGTATGATTCATAAAAATCACTGGGGAGTCAAACTCCTACCCATTTCTATAATGAAATAGTGATGTCTGCAACGTTTTAGGTTAAGTAATACTTTTAATGATTCTTATATCTAGGAATACCTAATGGAATATGGCAGGATATTCTTTATAAGAATTACTTATATAAGTGTGAACTGTGCCGGTTCTATGAAATTTGTGAAGGACTAAAAGTCTTTAGAGCACTCATGAAAGACCAGGTTGTTCAGGGCCAAAATGAACACAATAATGAGAACTAAACTGTGTTTGGTGATATACTGTGTAAGTTCTATTGTCTTGGTTTACACAAATGGTTGAATAGTTCAAGACATCATGTTCACTGGTTAGCTAATAAATTCGATAGTGTCTCACAAGGGAAGGTTTAAAGCCAAAAGCTACATATCCTTTGCAGAATATTTTCAATTCCTGTACTCTCTATAATTAGATCATGTTGTTACATTTTTTCTCCGTCAAATTTCATTCATGTGGGGGATTGTTAGAAATTTGGTTTTTATAGGCTTATTTTAGGCCAATTTTGAGCCCAAAATAGAGTGGGTCTCACACGTCTTTTTGAGTGGATCCAAAGAGGTAACATGTTCCTTGTCGCATGGCAAGTCACATGGTGAAGACGGTTCATCAAAACTATTTATAAGTAAATGGGAAATTGACGTCGTTTTCGGGTTCGTGGAATGGACAATTAAAGAAGTAAAATGTGGGTTTCCTTGAATTGGTTATCCCACATTGGAAACTCAAGAGAACTTATATGCGTATATAAGTTCTAGGTGGCAACACTTGGGTTGGGCCCCAAGGGGCATCCCAAGTTTGTAAAAGGAAGGAGTTATGGACAAATTGAACTTTGGCTCAAACCACAACATGCGCGCGCGTGCCACCACTGCCTGTCCAACCGGCTGGCCGAGCCGTGCCGTGTGTGGGTGTGAGTTATGGGTCGGTTCTAACATTAATTTTTGGACAAAATTTATTTGAATTTTTTCCAGAAATTCTTAATGAAATTAAATTCAAATTTTGTGCCAAAATTGAATGTAATTGTTTGTCCAAATTTTACCTCATTCAGTCCGAAATTTCAACAAATTAACTGCTTGAAACTGTTCAAAATTGCCAGCAGTTACACAAATTTGAAACTGCATAGTTTGGAAAGATTCATACAGTTCGCACAGATTAAACAATTCCAGTAGATCTGTTGAAATGTGAACTGCACCTGTTTATTTCAAAAACACACCTGTTCGGTTTGAAAATCAAACCTGTTCAGTCCTACAAATTCCAGGCTTGTTCCAGCAGATTTGTACGATCAAAAACATCCAGAAAAATTTGTCCGCTTCTCGGTTTTGCTCTTTCACTGCATTGTTCTTCATTCTAGTTTTAGGGGAAAAAAAAATTTAGAGAGTATAAAACAAAGGTTTGTTCGCCATACAAATTGTTTGGAGTGTTACTACAATTTGTAAAGATTATTGTATCCTAGGAGATAGACGCTTTTTATCCGTAAGTATCGTTGCAGGGCGAATCTGTCTTAAGGACATAGTATCACATACTCGACTTGATCTTTTAAAGTTTTATTCAATTCGATAAAATAAATTCTGTAAGTGTTTTATTTTTATTTATTTGATTTGATTTGATTTCAAATTATTTATTTTACAAAAATGATTTGTAGCTCGAATTTGTAACCCTCCGAATCGCCCGAATGTGTTGGCACCCCCTCACTCCATTTTGGACTCATGTGCATAAACCCTTTGTCTCTCATCTCTATCTCTCTCTGTCAGACCCAATGTCTCTGAAATCGCTCTCCTCTCTTCCTCCTCTCAAATGCAGACTCTGCCTCAAATCCCTCTCTTTCTCTTTCAAACAGCTTCGTCTTTATCAAATCAACACCGGAGTTGACAAAGCCCACAAACTGGTAGCTTTTTCTCCGCCACCGGAGCGCTCATTTCCTTCGTCTCTTTTGGGTTTTCATGGCAGCGGCGGAGGGAGTAGTGTGAGGATGTAGAGTTTGTTGGAATTTCTAGGTTTGGTGAAGATTTACAAACACGTTTGGATTTGTATGATACTTTTGCAAATTCGCCTCTCATCTTGTGTGTGTGTGTGTGTGTATATATATCTATATGTATAGCTATTTATGTGCATGAACGATGAGTGAAAGAGAGGAGAAGAAAACAAAGGGGTTTTGGGTTTGGATTTGAATTTAAATTTGAAGGATAAATGAAGATGATTTTTTTTTAGGTTCATAGCACAAAGAACAAAACCTTATGGATATACAACTATACACGAAAAGAGAGATTGGGTTAAAAAAAACTTTCATGGTGAGAGTGAAAACTGAGATTGATCAAAATTGAATTTTCATTCCTTCTATTTTGGGTTTATATGATCTCTCTTTCTCTCTCTCTATATATATATGATGGGTTAAAGAAATTATGTTGGTGAAAGAACAATGGAAGGTGAAGAGAGCTTTGAAGGTTGGGGCTAATGGTGGGTTTTAGAGCAAACAAAAATCGTGGTCCTCTGTCTCCCTCCTCTCTCTTCTCTTTCTTTGTTTTGAAAACGCGCAGATTTCACGGATGTTTGAGGCAACTGGGCCAAAGCCAAAAAATGGGATGCTAACACATTCAGGAGTGTTTTCTTTGTTTTTTTCTTCCCTATTTATTTTGGTCCTCGTAATGTTTTCATATGTAGCTGCCAATGTTCTTTAACGAAAGTACAGTAGTACTTATGGGCAAAATACACAAAAGTGATAGTTTGAAAAAATAATTATATATTCATGAAAAAGTATAAGATTTTAATTATTAATATTTATAAGTTTTATCATTAATTTATAATATTTTTTAAAAAATATCACCGATATGATATTACCCCGCAAAATATTCGGAAAATTTGAGAATTGAACCAACTCAACCAGTTGAGTTGGGTTGGTTTGATTTTTTTAATATAGTTCTTTGTGCTTAAAATAAAAAATATTTTGACGATAAATTTGGATTAAAACATACCAGTGTGAGAATTGAATTTTTTGTGAACAAATTATCAAAAATAAAATTTATTTGCCCACATTAAAATGGAAAATTTACTCATAAATTTTGTATGGGGGAATGTTAATCCATTTGATTCTAAGAATTTTTTTATAAACTAATTATTGTTTTTTTTTTTTAAAAGTTATATTTATTTTATGAAAAATGTTTTGCACCTCGAAAATTTTGCCCCCGAATCCCCCGAATCACTGAAACGACGTCGTTTCAGTGATTTTGAATTTTTTTTCTTTTTTTCCGCCATTGTTGAGGGAGAAGAGGGAGAAGAGGGAGAAGAGGGAGAGGGAGAGGGAGAGGAAGAGAAAGAGAGAAAGAGAGAGAGAGAGAGAAGAGCTCGTCGGGGAAGAGGATCGGGCCTCCCAACGTCGCGCCTCGCGCCCCCGCCACCGATCGTCGCCCCCACTCCACCCGATCGCGTCGCCATGCCTCTGCCTCGCCTCGCCTCTGCCTCGCCTCCCTCCTCCATTTTTAGCCCCTCCATTCCTCCTCCCTCCTCCCTCCTCTCCCTCCCTCCCTCTCCTCCAGGATTCTCTTCCTTGTCTTCTTCCTACCAAAAAAAAAGGAAAAAAAGGGGGATTCGGGGGATTCGGGGGACCTCGGATTCGAGGTCCCAATCGCGATTGTTATTTTATTTGGTGCCATTTAAGTTTAAGTGAATGTCCTTTTGTAATTCGTTTTTGGAATAGGAATGAAAATGTGAGGTGCAGAAGATTCTTTTTGAGGAGATTGGTCTCTTAGTGTGGTTTTTTGGTATCACATTACAGTGTTATATTTAAAAAAAATACACTACGAAATTTTTGTGTGTTGCATTGATTGAAGTGTCATATTTGAAAAAAGTATACTAACGAGTTTTTTTACAATGTTACGTTGTTATGTTTGAGAAAAACACAGTAAGGAGTTTTTGTATATTACACTAATTGCAGTATTACGTTTAAGAAAAGTATAATAAAATTTTTTTTAATGTGTTACATTGACGTGTTACGTTTTTGAAATGTGTGTTACTTTAAAAAAAAAAAAAAAAAAAAAAAAAAAAAAAAAAAAAAAAAAAAAAAAAAAAACTTAGTGAGGGACATATCACCCTCTGTTTTCACAATTAGTGAGGGAAATAAAGGCGGGGAGGTTGCATATAGAACAATAAGATTTGAATCCAAATATGACATATTGTAAGAGAAGACCATTTGTATGTTATAATATTTTATTTGGTATTGATTTTTTGGTTAAAAGGACATAAAAGACAAAATATGCTAAATAAATTATTAAGATAAAATATCATATCCAAATCATAATAATTTTATTTTTTTTCTTATAAAAATTAAAAAAATCAAACCAAATAAACTTTTAATTCTAAACTAAAATAGTTCAAAAATCAATTAAAAAAATCAATTGCCAAACCACAACTTCTATTAGACCAATCACTTAGCTTTAAAAAAAGAAATCAGATTTTAAACTTGCCCCTCTACTTTTCTCAATTCTCTTAGCGTGTCTCCCTTTTTTGGCTCTTTGAGTTCTCCATATCATGGTTTACTTTTTTTTATTTTTAGGCCTCGTTTGGAAACAGACTAATTTAGTAATTTTTTTAGTTATTTGGCTAAAAAGGTAGGTAAAAAAAACTTGTATATTTGGAATGACTTTTTAGTTAATTACGAAAAGATGTGCAAAAAGTAGAGAGAAAAGAGAATCTTTGACTTTTTGGTATGGATTATTGGCTTTTTGACTAATTTAATAACTTTTTGACTTTTTAACTAAAAAAATAAGTTTCCAAACGGGACCTTATTTATGTAACTAGCTATCCGACCCGTACTACAACAACAAACCATTGCATACTATTGAAACAAAGAATGGTGTAAAGTTTCCAGTAGTTTTACAAACCATTGCATGCTTTTTTATTTTATTTTGCATACTATCTAAATTCATACGTGTATTAATCGATTCAAAGGAAAGTCACTATTTTAACTGGATCATAGGCAGGTATATGATAATTAATATGGTGATATAATTATGAGATTAATTTATGCGTTCAATAATTAGCCCAAAGGAATATTTATTGTTTGATCAGACTTATTTTTTATATTATTCATATTAATGCCTTATTGGAAGAAGATCATTTGCATGTTATAATATTTGTCCGAAGACTTAATTGTAATGATGTGCTAGGTTTCTCATGAGAGTCCATTATTAAAGATTTTATTTTTTGTTATTAAATTTAATGCCTTATAGTTTAATTAATTGTCCATTCGATTAGACTAATTTTTGCATGATAATAATTATGGTTTAAATTTTATTTTATTATCAATGCTTTAGAGTAGATGAGACATTTATTAATTGTGAGATTTCTTTTGTTTTGTATATAGTGAATACATCTTTTATATCTACCAGTTTGAATAGTATTTTAGTTCTTAATGGTTGGTTCTAACTTTAAAAAGTGGAAAAGAGCATGTCACCATTGTTCTTGGGTGTGTGGATTTGGGTTATGCGCTTCGTGTTATGAGCCTTCTACACTTGTTGATAAAAGTTCAACTGATGAAAAATCTGCAAATGAAAAATGGGAACGTTCTAATTGCATGAGTCTTATGTTAATAAAGCCTTCTATCTTTGACACAATTTGAGGTGCAATGTCTGAGGAACATAATGTCAAGAAATTTCTAAACCAAATTACAGACCGATTTGTTGCATCAGAAAAGGTGGAGGCAAGTACGCTTCTTAGCAAACTTGTCACCATGCACTATAATGGCAAAAGAAATATAAAGGAGTACATTATGGAAATGTCTAATCTCCATTAGCGAAGAAGATTTGGAGAATTATCCCTCTTGCAACTCTGTGGTCCATCTGGAAGCTTAGAAATGAATGTGTGTTTAAATTCCCAAATATGTTATTTGGGAATTGTGTGAGCATATAAAAATCAGAGTTGCAACTTGGCTCAAATCCTCATACAAGGATCTACACTACTCTGTGAGTGACTTTATTTTCAACCTCAACCAAATCAAAGTATGCATTGGAGGAGGTTAAGGTAGGCCGTTAGTGATTGAAGCTTAAGGGTGTTTGTTTCTACATGCTCTCAAGACTTCTCTTTGTGGCTGTTGTTTGTTGTTTTTAGCTTGTTTGCTCGGTTATTTTCTGCTTCTCTCTTTTCCCTGTTTTCTTTCTCTTCTTTTCTGTTGGTTTCTCACAAACTTTGGTTTGAGCTAGAATATGATCGTGTATCCCTCTTTTTTTTTATCAGCAAATAACACTTTATTGATGAATTCAGATAAAAACAGAGCGTACAAGAATGCATCAACAAAGGGAAGGGATGAGCAAGAGCAGTAGCACAAAAGAGAAAATCGCCAAGCTGTTCTCCCTGTTCGAGAGATTCCAACCAAATAACACAACAAACAACAAAGAAAAAACAAAACAGCCAGGATAAGCAAACCTAAACAGAAAACCAAGGAGCAAACCAGGACAACAGAACCAAAAGCAACAACCCCAAGCAACACAACAGGCCACCAGACCTAACCAACATAGCAGACCAACAGTACTAACTGATGTACTGATCTAACCCTGCTGCACCACTGGATTAACAACCGACTGGAGGATGGCAAAGAAGATGAATGTTATTGACTAAATCTTGGACAGAATACACACAACTTGAAGAATGATATTTATGCCGCATAACAACCTTAATCTTAATTGCCTCCTTAAGAGATTCCAGCTGGGAAGTAGGTTGGGCCCCCTGAAACTTACATTCATTCCGACTTTTCCAAATAGCCCAAAGGACAAGAAGGGGTACAAACCTCCATATCTGCCTACTTACCTTTGGGAACCTAAAACTAAACCACCAGAGGAAGAGGCCTTCAACCGACCCAGGCATCACCCAATACAAACCCCACCAACACACCAAATGAGACTAAACTCTCCAAACTAAGGAGCAAAAAAGGAGCACATGATCAAGTGTTTCAACCTCTGGGTTGTAGAAAATACAAGAGAAACTAACATTAACACATAACACAACAATCCTTTGCAAGTAAGCAGCCAATTTAATTCTACCCTTCTATGCTAACCAAATGATTGGGACTTGGGAGGAGAGGAATTAGACCAGATAAACGAAGGGACAACAGAAACAACCAAATCTGAAGACCTGTTGTACACAGATGTGATAGAAAACTGACTTGATGAAGATGGAATCCAACAAAGCCAATCACTGGAGACAACTACGGGAAACGAAGCTGCATCAAGGATAGTCTTCAGCCTAGCCACCTTAACCTCCTCCCATGCCCGTAAAGGCCTACGGAAGGATAACACCCAATCACCAACTCTGCATTTTCTATCAAAAACCATTCTCAGAGATTCCTCCTTCTCCAGAGCCAACAAGAAGAGTCTAGGGAACTAACCCCCTCAAACAGAGCCCCTCTACCCATGTATCTGTCTAGAACCTGATTTTCTCCCCATTCCCAACCTTAACCACAATATTTGATAGATAATAGCTCCCAAGTTGGGAATTTCTAACAGCAACTGACAATGTATCCTGCTAAAGCCTTGAAGCTCTACTCATATTTTCCTAATTCCCAACCCACCTTGGTCCCTACTTTTAGTTACTTCTGACCACTTCACCATATGCAATTTTCTCCCAGATACAGAGCCTCCCCAAAGAAAATTAGCCTGTAATCTATCAATTATTTTTGCCACCCCCTCAAGTAGTTTAAATAGTGACAAATAATATACAGGCAAACTTGACAGAACAGACTTAACCAACGTGAGTCTACCACCATAGGACAACAATTTCCTCTTCCAAGAGGCTAGCTTAGCCTTAAATTTATCAATAACAGGCTTCCAGGTGCTCTTCTTCCTAGGGCTAGCCCCCAAAGGCAAACCAAGATAGGTAAGAGGCAGCTTTTTACATAAATAGTGCAGTTTAGGTGCAAAATCAGACACTAACTCATCAACCACACCCACTCCACTTACATTGCTTTTGTGAAAGTTGATCTTTAGGCCAGACATGAGCTCAAAACACCTAAGGATTCTCTTAATTGTTGAGACTTCATACCAATCCGCTTCACAGAAAATAATTGTATCATGAGCAAACTGGAGATGTGATAGAACAACACCACCAGATCCAACCTTAATTCCTCGGATTAGGCCCATATCCTTAGCTCTAGTTAATAGAACATTAAGTCCTTCAGTAACTATATTAAAAAGGAATGGAGACAACGGATCACCTTGCCGAAGTCCTTTCTCTAGAGTGAACTGAGAAGTCAGAGATCCATTGAGCAATATAGACACCCCGATAGATGATATGCATTCTTTCATCCAGCTACCCCATTCACGACCAAACCCCATATTCATAGGCATAGAAAGTAAAAAATCCCAATTCACCGAGTCATACGCCTTCTCGAAATCCAATTTTAGGATTAAACCCTTCGTGTGAGATTGTTTCCACCAGTCCACTACCTCCCTGGCAATCAAAACTCCATCAAGGATATTTCTACCTTTGAGGAAGGCAGATTTAGCTACACTCACAACCTTAGGAGCAACCTATTTAAATTTGTTTGCCAACAGTTTGGATAGAATTTTGTAGATTAAGCCAATCAAACTTATTGGCCTGAAATGCATGAGACCCTTAGAGCACTCCTTCTTAGGAACTAAAGTCACAAAGGAACTTGTTACACCTTTAGACAATCTTTCATTCCTATAAAAATCATTGAAAAATGGAACAATGTCAGGTTTAAACATTTCCCAGCACTTTTGAATGCAAGTCAAATTGAATCCATCTGGTCCAGGAGCTTTATTCCCTTCAGACAGTTTAACAGCCTCCCAAATCTCTTCTGAATTGAATTCAGACTCAATCATCTGGACTTCTGGAGTTCCACCAATGGATTTAAGCTGGCCTACCAGCTTTGGCCTCACTTTCCAATTCTCAGAAAATAGATCTTTAAAGTACCTGAAAACCTCTTCTTTTAGCATCTCAGGATCCTCAATGAGATTCCCATCAACTGTTAGAGAGTTGAGCAGGTTCTTGCTCTGCCTGTATGAAGCCATAGTATGAAAAAATCGAGTATTCTTGTCCCCCTTTAATGCCCAGGACATCCTAGATTTCTGCAACCATAGCCACTCCTTCATTCTGCTCCACTTCCATACCTCCCCTCTCAATACCTTTATTCTTTCTAATTCCGAATCATCAAGTAATCTAGATTTTGCAATCAGCTCCAATTTGTGTAAGTCGTCTTTTGCAACCTGTAAATTATGCTCGACATCCTGTAGACACCCCATTTTTGACCAACCTTAAGACTCAGACTTCATCGATTGAGCGCTCGGTGATTGCGTATGTTGTGTTCGTTCTGAAGTTTCGGAGTTTGGCTGGAAGCCTTGCCTCCGAGCCTCAGAACTTTTTGTGCTTTGACTCGGTCTGCGGACCAAGTCTTGTTTTCTCTTCCCGGAGGGAGGGAGAGGTCTTGTAGACCATCTCTCAGTGGTCGTAGGCCACGTTTCGTGGTCGTAGGCCATTGTTCCCGTTTGGAGGCTAGTTTACAGTTTTCGGAGTCGTCGGCCGCGCGCCTCGGTTCGGGACCGCTTAACATTCTCCGTTTGGCACGGTTTTCAGAACACACCTTGTTTCCTCTGTCTAGAGGGACACTGTGGCCCGAGAGACCACCTTTGTGATCGCACGCCACTTTTGTTGCTTAACAGCCTGCTTTCGAGGCACCCGGCTACGCGTTTTGACCCCCGAACCCTTATTTTGCATCCGTCTTGATTCATTTTTGGCATGGACCTTGTTTTCATTGTTCGGAAGGTGGTACAAGGGTGGGAGACCACCTTTTCTCTTGGAGACCACCTTTTCTCTCGCCAGCCGATTTTTCTTGTTAGGAAGCTGGTCTCCTTGGTCTTTGAGCCACATTTATTAGTCTCCTACCATACCACTAGCTTGCATTCAATGTGTAGACCATCAAATGGGGCTGCCGACCACCTGAACCTTTTGAACTAGTCTGCCGACCAGGGGAAGTAGTCGGCTGACCACCTGAACTGGTCGGCCTGCCTCCCCCAGTTTTGTCTCTGTGAGTTGTTGCCAGCTGGAAGGCACAGACTGTATCCTCTATACACGTATATGAAGGATCTTAAGCCTTGGTTTTTAGCTTCTTGAAGAAGCTTTGGCCTTATATCTCTATAAGAGAGAGCCTTCCTCTCCTTATACCAGGTTGAGAAATTGGTTTAAGGGTCCAATACATATCTCTATCTATATCTCTATATTTTGGGTTCAAAAGGGTCTTGTTCTTGACCTATTACACCACACCTCATAGCCACACACCTTCACCATTGTTCTAAGGTTCTTGGAGGGTCTTGAGAGGTCTCAAAGAGTTGGTTTTGGGCTAGAGAAGTTGCTGGTTTTGCTGAGCTACAAGGGTAATCACTTTTCCCTCTTTTAAGCATTGTTTTGATCCTTCTCTTAGCCTTATTTGCATGCATATTTAGGCTTTGTTGTCAACTGAGAAAAGCTTCTTTTTTAAGTGTTTTTCATGTTTGTTTAAGGTCATTTTGTTGTTGGGGGGTCATCTACCCCATTGCATGCTTCATTTTGCCTTGTTTTGAGCCATGCCCTAAGGCCTTTGTGTTGACCTTTGCTTGGCCTTTCAACCACTGAAATCCAGCAGATTTTTAGTGGTTAACATTTGTTTTTGAGAGCCAAAATCAGAGAGGGGTGACCCTCTCCGTCCTTGTCTTGTTTACTAGCCTTTTTGGCCTTACAAAGGAGCCTTCATTTGCACACCTCCAAGCCTTGTTTCAGGCCCTTTTTAGTGACTTTTAGGGCCTTCCTAGGCTCTGTCCAGAGTTGTTTTTGTCACCTTGGGTGTGTCTCTTGCATGTATAGAATAACCCCTCTTATAGCCTATCAAAGGAGCATGACATTCTTGCATGCATTGATCATGTGTCAGTGGGTTTTTGGGCTTTATTTGGCATGTCATGTCTTTGACTTTTTCTGGTTTAGTGGCCTCTTGAATGCTTCATATGCTTGTAGTGTAATCCATGTTCACTAGCTCACATTGCATGTTGTTTTGGCCCTTGATTCTAGCATATTTTGGCCATGTTCTAAACTGATTTTATTCATGATTTGGGCTTCCTTAGCTCTGTTTTGAGGTCCCATGGTCGAATGATGCTTGCCATGCATGCTTGTAGTGTAATACCCTTGCATATCTTCGAGTTTTGAAGCCTCTTGCATGCTTAACTTGAGTTGTTTTCATGTTTTGGCATCATTGAACATGTTATTTCAGAGCTTATACTTGTGCCATATTCCCATGTTTTCCACTCTTTAAATGCGTTTGAGAGTTGTGTTTGTATGCCTCATTTTTGGGCTATTGCATGAGCTTCATTTTTGTGCATTGCAAGCCATCATTTTAGTCCATTTTTTCACTATTTTGGGTCTGCATAGGGACTGTTTGGGGTTGGTTTGGTCATTTGGGCATCGCTTTGCATACCTCTAGTGTAATGCACTTCACTAGTTTCGATAACTGTACCATCCAACATGCATCGGGTGAGTTGTTTGCATGATTCGGGGCCATCTTGTATGTCATTTCAAAGCTGGAACATGTGTCATTGTATGCCATATTTCATCCTTGTCATGCTTTGGTAGAGTTACACTTTGTTCCTTAGGTTTGGTCCCTTGCATTTGTGCATGTTTGCATGTACCTCGTTGTCTCATTTTCATCATATTGGCCACTGATTTGGGTATGGCCGAGGCCCATCCATCTTGGTTTAAGTCCATCTTGCATTGCGTATGCCCTATAGTCCATGTTATCGCATGTTTGATCATTGCATTGCGTATGTCTCATTCATAACATTACGTATGTTAGTGCATTGTGTATGCATGCCATATAATCCATGTGCATTGAGTATGCCATTGATTAGTTCATAGCATTGTGTATGCCATTTGTATGCTTGCATGTCATTCCGTGCATCTTCACATCACTTAGTTGCATTGCATTTAGATCGCATGCTAGAGTTGCATTTGTCCATACATTGTTTGTTGCATTGTGTTTGGAGTAGGGTTTAGTCCAAACACGGGAAACAAGGGACATTTCGTACTCAAAGTGACGAAACGTGCCTCGATTCTTGGTCACCGACACTCTTGACTATCCGTGATAGAGTTGTTGGCTTTAGGTGTTTACATGTGCATTCATTTCATATTGAGTCGTGTAATTCGACTCCTCGACCATCATGCATCGGGATGCGTGATTGATGGCACGAGGATCGAGGACTATACTCCCTAGAGCTTATGCAATGACGGGGAGAGTGGTTGGGCACACATATGTTGAAAATACTTTGCCTTCTCTCTCTTTTGCCTTTGTTGCAGAAAATGCAGAAACTAAGAGAAGAAACTGGCCGGCCGACCAGGTTTTCTGACAGGCCGACAACCTTTTCTGGTTTCACCACCAAGGGTGGTTGGTAGGTGGTCTCCAATGCCTATAGCTGGTTGGTAGCTTTCCCCTAGATTCCCAGGGTGGAGTTTCTTCTCCTTGGAGCTTTGTGCAAGTTTCTGAGTTCAATTTCAAACAAAGGCGAGTTGAGACATCGCGATGGATTTCCCGACAAGGCGACTCGAGCATGCATGCATACTTTATCATTCGGAACAGAGTTGAGGCAGTCCATTTCATGTAGCTTGCATGCTAATTTATTTGGTTCCTTAGTTTAATTTGTTAATTAATTAATGTTGTGTAATATTTAGCTGTAATTCGTTATTCATTTCGGTTGTGTAATAACTAGTTTAATTAGCTTAGATTAGCTAGTTGGTTCTGTAGAGGGCGAACTTTGTAATAAGTGTGTGTGTGTGTGTGTGATGCATGTCTTCTAACCCCACGTCTTTCTCCTTTTTATTTACCAGCTTATGATGGTTAGTTTTAGGGCACGTTTCAATTAGCATCCTTATGCTCGTATGTTCGCATCTATTCATCTGTTTCGCATGCATCGGACTTGGCGCATCATACTAACTGCATCGTATTTCAATTCCAAGTTGAATACATGTTACCTGTAGCATCTCATATGCCATCTTAGAATAGCCAAGCCTATCTTAGTTGCATTCTTGCATGTGTTGCATTAGGCATCTTAGCATAGTTAGGATTCATGCATGTTTTCTAATTTGCTTCTTTCTTTGGCTCAGAGTACTCGGTAAGTGTTTATACTTTAGCATCCTTGCATGCGTGTGAGTGATTGCCATGATAGCGTGCTTACCATGAGGCTATGTGCTTATGTAATATAACTGCCTGAATGCCTGTGGGTGAAGGTTGGGTTGCTTGAATTGGAATAATTCGTCGAAACCCGTGTTTTAGCCTACTTGCGAGTAGTAAACTTCAATCCATTTTCAAAACAAACGGAGATG
The DNA here is from genome assembly GCA_025200525.1 of Camellia lanceoleosa. NCBI lineage: Eukaryota > Viridiplantae > Streptophyta > Magnoliopsida > Ericales > Theaceae > Camellia > Camellia lanceoleosa. The sequence continues at coordinate 155,390,877 of CM045769.1, read as the reverse complement.
CGATGCTTTGTTCCAACTTAGGCAATCTAGTCTATACTTGTATGCTGTGCGCATCACATAACAATTCTAGGTTAATAACCGGAATAAGAGCACATGTGTTTTCAAAAACAAGATATCATGCTTAGTAGTGGCCGATCTTTGATCGGGCGAGCGGGGGTGCTCATGAAATGACCTTCCCCAATCGTACTTAAGTTCTCAAGCCGAGGCAACTTTGGTGATGACGGACACGTGGCCTTAGGCACGAGTCAGGGTTTCTTAAATTCCCCCAAAACAAAATATTTAGGTGGCGACTCTGTATCTGGCGAAGCAGTCCATGTTTGACACTTCTTTCTAAAAATCTGTTTTTCAAAACGATTTGCTGGATTTGGACTCTTTGGTGATTTATCGGTCTTGCATTGCACTTTGCGGGATTAGATTCAGAACCGTGACATTTGAGTCTGAACTGTAGTGAGCTCAATCAACAAAACGGGATTTTCTCGGGACGTTCGGGGACATCTACAGTTTCTGGCGACTCTGCTGAGGACTTAGAGAATTTAACTCGAACTCATGATATCTTGTTTTGACTACACTTATGTGTTTCTTTGCATAGCATTCGCATTGGTGTGCCTAGGACACCGTGTTTGCCGTCTGTTATTCCTGAACGGTTTGCCGGAGGCTCGCTTTGAGAAGCGTGCCATAAGGCTAACCGGTTACGGGCTCTGCTACAATGGGAACACAAATCCCGATTTTACCGGGGCACCCTTTTTGACCATTTGACCTAGTGCATATTCAGAATCCATAGTGACCATTCCAAGCTAGTACAGGTTGCTTACCCGATTGTAGGTTGTGTAAAATCGCTGCGTGCGTAGTGAAACCCTAGCTCCTGACAAAATAGGACAGGGAAACCCTCCCCCAACATAGGAGTGTTTTGGCTCTCACTTGTTTGCTATGTGCTTTTAGAGTGCGTCTCTACAGGAATGCATGTATCAGTTTACAAGTTTGGTTATCAGGCCTGAGGGCACTAGTATCGGTATTTTGGGAATCAGTTATCTGCGGGTATCAGATTCAGATTTTGGGGCAGTGATTTGGGAAACAATGACCAATATTTGAGAATAGTATATTCAGCTTACATATGCCAACTGTGTGTTGTGTTTATTTAAGCCCTTATGCTGTCCGTTTCTGGTTGTTTATTTTCTTATTATTCTTTATTTATCTTTTTGCTAGGTAGTTTAGCACAATTGCTTTCGGCCAAGCAAATATTCCCCAAGTACTCTGGACTAGAGGTCGTCGACTCCATCGATCTGAGGATCTGGTAGACGGACAACCAGTGTTCCATTCCTTACCCCCGGTTACTAGACGGAGGGCAGTCAAGCAGAGGGTATCAGTTTAGCAGTCAGTTCAGAGGGCTTTGTCTACCCCACCTGAGTATAGTAGGGATTAGAGTCCTGTTTCTCCCACGGAGAGGGAGCATATACCGGTAGTTCAGCTAGAACAGGGCAGTATGGCAGGAATCGAAGAAATGATGTGTCAACTCCAAGAAAGTATGAGAACCATGCAGGAGGACGCTGCTCGTCAAGCAGAATTTGCCAAACAGCAGGCCGTCGTCATGGCCCAACAGGCAAAGCTAATTCCGACTGGGCCACAAGCGGAACATCGGTTTTCACCAAAGCTCCTCCTCCACCAAGAGTTCCAATACCCGGGAAGACGACGAATGTCCAGAATGTCCAGGAGGATACAGACATCCCAACAAGGCCAGCTCTGCCCCCGATTCTACCTCAACTATCCAAGGCACCCACTCCTATCAATCAACCGGATTCTCCCTTCGAATTCGAGATGGACCCCATGGCATTAAAAGTGAGCAAGTTTGAAAAGCTGTTCAAGAAATCTCAGGGTGTGAAGTCCATCCCGGACATTGAGGATGGGTATACCGACGCAGCCGTGACGCTGTCGGACAGATTTAAGATGCCACATATTGACCGCTTTGACGGGTCCGGGGATCCTATGGTGTACTTACGGCTATTTTCAGACATATTAAGGCCGATGGGCCTCACCAGACTACAGAAACTTTCTTTATTCGGCCGGACCCTGTCGAGTGTGGCGGGCATTTGGTACGCAAAATTGGAAGATGATGTTAAGAGGAATTGGGATGAGATGGACGAGGCTTTTGTCACTCAGTACTCCTATAATACACAAATTGAGATCATAACCTGTGATCTCGAGACAACTAGGCAGGAGCCTAAGGAGAGTTTTTCTGACTTGGTAACTCGATGGAGGGCCAAGGCCTCAATGATGACCACTAGGCCCACGGACAAAGATTAGATTCGGATGATTGTGCGCAATCTCCAACCCAAGCTTATGCAGAAAATGATTGTTCTCCCCTTCCCCACCTTTTCAGATTTACATGAGATGGGGGTACAAATTGAGGATACTATGAAACAGGGTCCGATTGACCAAGACAGATAGCAACCCAGGAGAACCTTCAACCGCAACACCAATACAGGCACGAGCAATGCTGCAACTGCCAGAGCTTCAGAAGTGAGTATGGTCACCACCACTCCCCCCCTAAGAGCCCTTGTGGCTACACTATTCACCGCTGCATCCGGTAGCAACTCACTGACAACCAAGTACCAACCCCGAGGCCAAAGAACCTTCACCTCATTATATATGCCCTTGTCCAAAGCTCTGGGGGTTTTAATCAGGAAAGGGCACTTGAAGCCCCTGGAGCCGCGACCATTGCCAAAAACACTTCCCCCCTCCCATAACCCAACCAAATATTGTGCCTTTCACCAGCAACATGGTCATGACACTGACCATTGCTTTAGATTGCGTTACGAGATTCAGGATCTCGTTGACAACAGGGTGATTGTGTCCCCAGAAAAACCCAACGTCACAACCAACCCTCTCCCACCACACAACCAAGCTCCACCTCCCAAACGAATCAACTTTATGCAGACCGGGGTCATGTCACACGACCCCAGCATATATATCACCCCGTCCCACCTACCCAAGCCGGAGGTGTTCCTTCCTGACAGCACTGACTTGTGCATGTTGGACATCTCCCGAACCCAACCCGAATCAATGGTGGTGGCTGTCGAAGACAGAATAGGGATGATTTCGGAGGAAAGTGGTACAGTGGATTGAGGGACTGAAGAATTAGGGAGCTTTGCTGAGGAGGTGTACAATTCGAGTGGCTACATTGCGTTAGCGGGTCAGATTAGGCCGAATGTGGAATTGCCGGTGGGGGAAAAAATTTGTGTACTACGGGGGGATGGACTTGATCAGAGGATAGATGACTTAGTAGTTCTGGAAGGGGACATTGTTGACCTTTAGATTTTCAACGAACAAGATCTGGGGGACATGACAATCAACTGGTTCGATTTTGGGGGGTCAGCAGAGGTTACAGGGTGGCTTGACGACCAACCAGATATTGTTGAAGAATCTTAGCTGGAAAAGGGCCGGTCAGGGGTAAGGACATCAATTGTGGCCGGAAGGGCCGGGGATCAGAAGGCATCGCCGGAGAGCGCCGGTGCCAAGCATTTCGCTCGGGATTTGGGCATTTTGAACACAGGAAATTTTGAACAGCAGGCTGCATTGACGCAGTTAGAACCGGAAGGAATCAAAGATTCTAAGAGAGCCAGAAAAGCCAAGGCCCTTGTGGGGACTAAACCTGCTGTGTGCACAAAGATAGAACGTGCTGCGAGCACATGGACGGAAGGTACTGCGAGTACAAGGATAGTTGCAACGGAGCCGGACAGATGTTTGTCGGTTGCCGATGGCATATGGTGAGAAGACAATGATTATGTCTTGCCCACATGGATGAAGACTGGGGAAGCAATCAACCGGATGATACCTGGTACATTGGTGAAGTTGACCATATGACTAGGAGTGGGCGGTATTTCAGGCCCCCACACGTAGATCAGCCAGAGGCATTCGGAAAGGACAAGGAGGTGGAGAAGCAGAAAGAGAAGCAACTTGAAGAAGAGGCTATACTGAAGTAGTTGAAAAAGATACAGGCAGATATCTCCATCTGGGGACTGCTTATGGCTTCACGTGTTCACAGACAGGCTGTTCTATCAGCAATGGACAAGGCCAAGCTCTCAATAGACACCACGCCTGAACAGCTGGTGGGCTTGGTTTTTCTGGGAGGAGGTTCCCCGGCGTTGACTTTTTCTGACAAGGAACTACCGCCTGAGGGCTCGGATCACAACAAACCTCTCTACATCTCTGTGGAATGTAGAAGCAAATGGATACCGGTGGTTCTTGTCGACACGAGATCCGCTATTAATGTGTGCCCGTCAAGGACGGCATATGCAATTGGGTTAAAGCCCGCGGACTTCGTGCCAACAACCCAGGTGATAAGGGCGTATGATAACACAAGTAGAGAGGTGATGGGGACTGTGAAAATTCAAACTTAGGTTGGTCTCGGACAACACGAAATTGACTTCCATGTCTTGGACGTTCCCGCAACCTTTAACCTACTTTTGGGGTGGCTGTGGCTACACTAGGTAAAGGCAGTCTCTTCCACCTTGCACCAAATGTTGAAATACCCCCACAGGAAGAGGGTGGCCATTGTTTTTGGAAATTCATCGATTCATCCACCGCCAGAAGTGTCTACACCATTTTTGGAAATCGAGCACGGCACAGAGGATGTGTTCCTATCAGGGTTTACTCTGGCTGAGGCCCGGGTCGTACAAAACATCTTAGCTGTTGATGAGGGGTTGTATGTCAGCGCATAATCAGTGTACCTCATGAACAAGCTCCAACACATCCCCGGGATAGGATTGGGGAAGAGTGGCCGGAAAGGCATTACAGTATCGGCCGAAATGCCGCACAACCCGCATACCTTTGGCTTGGGTTATCTGCCCACCAAAGAGGATTGGGTAAGGAAAGGCAAGGAGATGGCCAGGAGAGCCAGAGCAAAGCAGGCAGGGAAGCCTTATGAGTTAATGCACTGACCCATCCAGGGTACCCTAAACGGACGCTTTGTCCGGGAGGGGGAGGATTTTCCATTCTGCGGTGTCCCAGAGCCATGGTTGAATGCCGAGAAGAAGTGCTTGCTAGGGTTTGAGATCTTCTTTGACCTGCAATTATCTAGGGATGATGTTGCTGAAGAGTAGACAGACCCATCAGCTGAGGTTAAGCAGTGCAAGAAAATGGATTCTGAGAACGCTGAAATTGAAATGGGGGTAGCGCTAGCTTGTCTACTTTCAGATCCTCTGATCATACAGAAGTGCTTGGGGGATAACTTCTCGGTGTCCATGATTGGGAATGAAATGGCTACGAGTCTACCTTCAAGCATTTTGGATGCATCCATCGCACCCTCTCTCATCTGGTAATACGAGAAGGGATTTTTGTCAAGCAGCACTGGGTCAGGTAGTGAACCGGAATTTGATTCCACCGAGTCTGTAGAGTCAGAATCAAGTTCCAGCTCGTTTGAGTCTGAGTCCAGCAATCCTGGAGGTGATAACCCGGATACCACAGTCCTGTCTAGGTCGTCTTTTTCTTTCTCTTTTGAGTCTGTTGTAACAGAGGAATCGGACGATTTGGATGTGCTTAATGAGAATGGAATGGCTATGGTTTTTGAGTACTTTTTTATGCCTTTCATTTATTGTATTAATCAGGACTTTCAAAATTTTGATGAAAACGACGATGAAGAAATTCCTCCAGTTTTACAACGTCTAATTGTTCAAGAGCAGGAGAGATTTGTTAAACCCTTGGTTGATGAAATCACTACAGTTAATCTGGCTATTGAGGAGGACCCGTGGCTAGTCCAGATCAGGTCCACGTTGTCTTCGGAGGAGCGCGAGCGCTTAGTCGCTTTATTAAAAGATTTCAAAGGTGTTTTCGCGTGGTCCTACGAAGACATGCCTGGGATTGATCCTGAGATTGTACAACACCGGATCCCTCTTGACCCGGAGGCTCGACCCATTAAACAGAAACTCAGAAGGATCCGCCTGGATTGGGCTGTCAAGATTAAAGAATAGGTCACCAAGCAAATTGACGCAGGGTTCCTGCTGGTATCTGAGTACCCAACTTGGTTGGCCAACATTGTTCTGGTACCGAAAAAGGATGGCAGGATCCGGGTATGCATGGATTTCAGGGATTTGAATAGAGCCAGTCCGAAGGATGACTTTCCTTTGCCGCATATCGACGAGTTAGTAGACTTCACAGCGGGGCATGCTTTGCTTTCGTTCATGGATAGATTCTCAGGCTACAATCAGATAGTGATGGCACCTAAAGACCGGGAGAAGATTGCTTTCACCACTCCGTGGGGGACTTATTGTTATAGGGTGATGCCATTTGGGTTGAAGAATGCTGGAGCTACATATCAACGAGCTATAACCACGATATTGTATGACATGATCCATAAAGAGGTTGAGGTGTACGTGGACGACATGATTATCAAGTCTAAAGAAAGAGAGGGCCACTACACCGCCTTGCAAAAGTTCTTCTAAAGGATCAGAGAATTTCGATAGCGGCTGAATCCTTAGAAGTGTACATTTGGTGTTACAGCAGGGAGAATGCTGGGGTTCTTGATTACACAGAGAGGTATCGAGGTCGACCCTTTCAAAATCAAGGTCATCTTAGAAATGCCACCACCAAGGACTGAAAAGGAGGTGCGAGGCTTTCTGGGTAAAGTGCAATTCATAAGACGGTTTATTACAAAATTAACCTTGACTTGTGAACCACTCTTTGGTCTCCTGAAGAAAGGAAAGAAATTCCAATGGGACGGCTGATGCCAAGCTGCTTTTGAACAGATCAAACAATACTTACAGAACCCACCTGTGTTGTCACCACCTGAGTCGGGGAAACCGTTGATTTTGTTCCTTTCAGTAATTGAAACTACAATGGGCTGCATGCTTGCCCAGGAGTCTGAGGACAAGGTGGAAAAAGCTATCCACTACCTGAGCAAGAAGATGTTGGATTACGAGACCCGCTACACTCCACTCGAGAAGGCTTGTTTGGCCTTGGTATGGGCTACCAGGAAGCTGCGGCACTACCTGTTAGCTCACTCTGTAATGTTGGTTTCAAGATTAGATCCCATTAAATATCTTTTCGAGAAACCAGCACTTACAGGTAGGCTAGCTCGTTGGTTGCTTCTGCTTTCCGAATTCGATCTGAAGTATGTGACTCGTAAGTCAGTAAAGGGGAGAGCGGTAATGGAGTTCCTAGCCGATCACCTAGTTGAAGGGGATAAAGCAGTCGAATGCTTATTCCCAGATGAGGCTATTTTGCATATCAACAATGAGTTTTGGACGATGTATTTTGACGGAGCGTCGAACCAGTACGGGTATGGGATAGGGGTGTTGCTGATAGCACCTGACAAGTCCCGTATCCCTCTAGCATTTAAACTCTGGTTCAAAGTCTCGAACAACGAAGCAGAGTATGAAGTATGCATTGCTGGTTTAGAAGCTGCCCTAGAACTAGGGGCAAAACGGTTGGATGTCATTGGGGACTCGAACCTAGTTATATTTCAAGCTAAAGGAGACTGGAAAGTCAAAGAAGAAAAGATGAGAATGTACCACTAGACCTTGGACCTGCTGATTCCTCGGTTTGAGAAGCTGAACTTCGCTCATATGTTAAGAGAGAACAACAGGTTCGCAAATGCACTAGCAACTCTATCTTCCGTGATAGACATTCCTTTTGGAGTCCGAATGCGTCCGATCATCATTGACCAGAAGTTTGCGCCGGCCTACAAGTCGATTGCTGCCATAGAAGAGGTTCAAGATGAGAACCCCTGGTATTACGATGTCTAGAACTTCTTAGAGAAAGAAGCGTATCCACCAGGGGCAAATGCTAAGGATAAAAGGGCAATCAGAAGAATGGCTGCTTAGTTCATCATCTGCGGAGGTAAATTGTACAAGAGAGGCCATTTGGGAATGCATAAGCTGTGTGTTGACGCCGAGGAATCGAAGAGCCTGATGGAAGCCATCCATGGAGGAGAGTGTAGAGCGCACATGAGTAGGGTGATGCTAGCTCGAAAGATTCTCAGACAAGGTTACTACTGGTCCACCATAGAGGAGGATTGTATCGGCTTTGTTTGGCGATGCCACAAATGTCAGATCCATGTAAACCGCATGAACATCCCATTGTCGAAGCTATACAATATGACTTCGCTATGGCCATTTTCAGTTTGGGGAATCGATGTGATCAAGGCTGTCACTCCGAAGGGGTCTAGTGCGCATGAGTTTATTCTGGTCGCGATAGACTATTTCACAAAGTGGGTTGAGGCCCAATCTTATGCGGTGTTGAAGGCTTCACATGTTGCAAAGTTCATTAGAAACAACATCATCTGTCGTTACGGGGTCTTGAACGAGATCATTTCAGATAACGGTTCCCACTTCAAGAAGGAAGTGATTGACTTGTTGGAAAAATACAACGTGACTTTTCATAAGTCATCCACATATTAGCCGCAGACCAACGGAGCAGTTGAGGCTGCCAACAAGAACATCAAACACATTTTGCAGAAGATGGTGGAAACCTACCGGGATTAGCCAGATAAATTGCCATTTGCTCTATGGGGCTACCGGACGTCAATTAGAACTTCTACTGGGGCGACTCCGTATTCATTAGTTTATTGGATGGAGGCCGTTCTACCTATTGAAATTGAGGTTCCATCATTGAGAGTGCTGGCTGAATGTCAGATAGTCGAAGCAGATTGGCAGCAAAGCAGGTTCGAAGAACTCATGCTCTTTGATGAGAGGAGGCTGAAAGCACTGTACCATGTTCAAGGTCATCAACGTAGAATTGCCAGGGCTTTTAACAAGAAGGTTAAGTCCAGGAATCTGAAAGAAGGAGATTTGGTGCTTAAAGACAACCGAGCTCCCATCCACGACCCTAGGGGCAAGTTCAGACCCAATTGGACTGGTCCTTACATCATCAAGACTATCTGGTCGGGTGGAGCTGTTGTTCTGAGGGACCTAGATGGCCTAGAGTTCTCCCAACCGATCAATATGGACAAGTTGAAGAAATATTACCCTTGAGAGGCTCGCTAGGCCGAAAACTCGAAAGGGGGACCTAGGCAACAATTAGAGCATGAAAAATTTAAAATTATAAAAACTGAGCTCGCAAGGTTGAAAACCCGCAAAGGGAGGCCTTGGCAAAACTTAGAGTGTAAAAGGTGAGGGTTAACACATGAGTGAACCAGAGCCGAACTACGTAAGGCTTGATTTCCATCTTTGGGATACGTAGGCAACTTCATCCTGAAGTCCAGCCATAAACTTTTCCCCGATTAACTTTGTCTATTTGATCATCTCGGTCATCTTTGTCTATTCAGCATTCAAGAGCTTCGGTTGTGATCTCCTGTGCAATGCTATTCAGACTAGGGGCAACTTTCCAATTGCTAGGATCCGGGGTTGTGCATTCCAGTGACAGATCTCAGGCGTGTCCAGTTCTGATCCATATCGAAAATGGTTTTGAAAAGTTTTAATAAAAGTTGATTTTGCTCAAATTAATCTTTTTACAACTTCGACCATTTTTGGACCAAACGAAAAATTTTCAGTACCCACAACCTTCAATTATATTGATTTCAGTACAGAGTTCTCCTGCTCTTGAATACAAATTGAAGTTACTTTTTATTACACTCATAAAGAAAGCTTGAAAGTTCTGATTAAAGTAAATAAATCAGGGGCATAGTCAGGTGTTCCCGTGTCCCTTCCCAGAGCTAGTCGAAGTTTCTGATGCCAAGCTGGGCCCAATCTGCGCCTCTTCATTAAGCCAATCTATGCACTCATCAGACAAAGTGTAACTGAAAGTGGGAGCGGGGGCCAGAAGCTCTCTCGTCCTCCATGCCGTGGCATACCGAGCTAGCTGCGCGCCTCGGACCGGAAATACAGCTGGATACTCTATCCCCTCCGCCGGGCAAATCTGATCATGGCCGAACTGGCATTGGAACCGGAAAGGAAAGTAGAACACGCAGTGTGTCAGGCCAATCAACTGGATCCCAGACTGCCGAGACATACTATAGCTCATTGCCGGTAGATTGAGCCAAGGACAGCGCCAAGCAATGCGGTCCGCGGACAAACTGCACATCCAGTTGAACCACCATCCCTCATCAAGGGCATCGACTAGACGTTGCCAGAAGAAGTAGCCGCGAGCTGAGTATGCTGGGCAAGAGTCCACAACCTGCAACTTGTCCATCAACCACATCTGGGGAGGGATGAAAAATGAGAGAATAAAGAATAGAGAGACGTGCGATGAGAGAAAAGTGAGAAAAGGGTTTTGAGAGAAAAATCGAGCCTGAGGGCCGAGTGATGTGAGCAATATATATATGAGACGGGGTGGGAAACATTACCAGCAACAGCAGTGGACTCCCCGCGAATCTGGTCATCTCTCGGCGATGAAAAGCATCCAAGCCCATCAATGTCTCGGCCAATGTCATGGCAATGCAGCTCTTTCCATCTTTCAAGCCTTGAGCAACTTCGATCAAACGAATGCTAGACCCGCTGAAGCCTGGGGCAAGCAAAAAGTGAGATAGCATGCACAAGCAAAGGGCATTTTGCCGAAAACCTTGCCAGTGGTGATCACCGTGGTCACCAGCATCAGAAAAGCGGTGAATTAGGCTGAGGATGTCTAATTCTCCGTCGCGAATCAAAGATCGAGCGTCGTGCATAGTGAGCCCACACATTCACCCTAAGGCTTGGGCGTGGCCGAAGCGAAGTTGGGGCAAGATTTCTTCGTTGCGCTTGAATTCCATCAAAGCTTGGAAATCTTTGAAGGTAGGACACACCTCTTGCCCGCCAAAGCTAAAGACATGTGTTACTGGATTCCAAAACTTTGCCGCGGCATGGAGGAACAGAAGATGTAGCAGAGTGCGACTCAGCGTGAATAATGCATTTATGTCGAAGCCCCGAAAGTTCAACTTTTCCGAGCCGTCTAAGGTAGCAATCCAAGCTGTGAGATTTTGGATGAGAAATGCCTCCATTTTGATGCAAAACTGAGTTGAAATGAAAGAACCACGAACCTGGAACTTTTATAGAGGATAAGGCACTGTTTGGAGGACATGTGTCAAAAATCTGGAGGTCACCGGGCCAAGTGGTCGGCCGACCACTTTTTCTGGTCGGCCGACCACCCCATTGGTCTCTAAGGCAGAAAGCAGGTCAGCCAGCCTTCTCTGGTGGTCGGCCAAGGAGGAAAGTTGGTCTTTGGTCTTTTCCTAGTCTCTAGAAGGGAGCACCTAGCATTTCCATGTGTTGGGAGTGTTGAAGGTCCGAGTCTACTGCGTTCTATCGCCGGTTTGTCCGAAGTGCTTTTGCTTATCGAGTTGTTGTTCTTTATTTATCGAGTTGTTGTTTAAGTTTTGTTTATCGAGTTGTTAAGTTTGCTTATCAAGTCGTTGAGTTTTGTACATCGAGTTGTTACTCTCTATTTATCAACATTGTCGTGTTTTGCTTATCGAGTTGTAAACTTGCTGAGGTTTTGTTGTTTCTTAGCGAGTTAAGTTGTTTAGTTTGTTGCGTCGGTTCACTACCTGACTTGGTGATATACAATGCTCAATTTTCATTCAATCTCATTTTTGTGCAAAATGATGCGATGCGATGCTAAGAATACAAAATACAACACTTTTTTAACAAAAAATTGTTTCATTCCATCATAACTTCTTTTGTTACAACATTTTACAACAGGGTACAAGTTTTAAAGAAAATAAAACTGCCTAAAAGCTGATGTGTTATAACTACTAGTAACAAAAGAAAATAAAGCAGGAACATCTGCATCAGTGCTATCAAGCGTAGGACTGAGAGGCCCTCTTTGTCCTCTTCGGCTGAGCAACCTCTGTGCCGTCACCATCCGAATCGGAGCTGCCGTCCTCGGAACCCTCCCCAGCATCATTTCCACTTTTAGAACCGGACCCAGAGTCATCCTCTCTGCCTGCAGATGTCTCTGACTGAGGATGCGCAGACTCCTCTTCCTCACTGGATCCTCATCATCTCTAATAGGCGCTCTACGCCTACCTTGGCTGCGAGTCAGATCCCCTCTCCCAGCTCCTCGAGAAGGCCTGGATGGCCCAGCCTGTAGCGGTGGTATCTAAAAAAAGAGGGCAATTTGAATACATTAGCCGACATGTATACCAGAAACAGAGGCAAGAAAGCTACATGGAATGGGTGTATGTAGATACAATATATGAATGTGGTGTGCGACAGATGCGCTCTACACATGCAGTCAACCAATGTAGTAAAATGGTCAAATTTAGCATGTCATCAGAAGTATGATAAATGCAAGGAAATTGAAAAGTACCGAAACACCGGCGATGAACAGCTGCGTCTCCCTCTGTAGGACCATGCTCTCGAGTGAGGCCACCACTCCGAGTAACCCGTCACAATATTCGATGGGAGGCTGCAGATGCAAGTGCAAGTTATCAGTGAATGAATAAATGTCCAAATATCTGAGTGATAAATCAAAACTATAAAGCATACCGGTGGCGAGTCAGGGTCTCTGATGTATCGGTGATCAGGCAATAGAGGCTCCAATGGGATCGGGTAAGATGTCCCATATCGCCATCCTGTCAACTCGGTCAGAAGATTTGGCCACCCAGCGTGCTGATAAGTTGGGAAAATCGGGGGAATCTGTCTAGCCCCACTCCTCGATATGCCAGCCCTACTAGTCGAAGGACCATCTGCAGCCTGGGCTTGAGCTGACGATGATGTACCAATAGCCCTCCTCGCGGGGGTACGGATATCTGTCAGTGGGGGCATCAGGTACGTATGGCGGTAAGTCGCGTACTCCCCCTCTTCCGTATGCAGAATCGCATCAGTACCCAACATAGCGACGTCGACCTCCTCAGGAGTGAGTCCCTTAGTGGACCGCATGTCCTCTGGAGGTACTGAGGGGATACTCTGATTAGGGACGCCCATCGTCTGACGCATGAAGCGATCCCCCAGAAACTAGGCCCTGCCAACCGGCCCCTCAAATAAAGTCCTGTATAGAGAAGAGGCCCACCCCCTAGGGAATCGGAAACGGATATCTCCTCCCAAGGGGGCCCAGGGCTGCCAAGTGATCTGCGGATAACCAGTGCATGAGCTGATTAGATATCGTAAATATGCAAGATGAATCAAAGCTGAAAACATGAAGGGCTGAAAGTTCTGAATTACCTCGGTTGCCCATACCGTATCAAAGAACTGCCGCAGGTAGGATAGAGTCTCCCGAGCCCTCAGCCGGTATCGGCCCTCAAATACGTGAGAGTAAGGAATCATAAGAGGCACCTCTACCTCGAGCTCCGGGGCTAGCATTGGAAAGTATGCGTAAACCCATAGCTGTGCAAAACAGGGCAATAGCCATCAGAATACAGAATGTACAGAGAATACAGAATGCTTAATGCATAATATAAATACAGAATGCTGAGTGCAGAATGTAGAATATCGAATGTAAGGTGTGCCGTGTGCAGTGTACAACTAATGAAAAACATGAATGTAAATCAAGAGGGCAGAAAGTACCTCCCAGGCTCTCCAGTAGCCACCAACTATGTTCCCCCGTCCGCGGGAGGTCGCACTTATGTAACAGTAAAGGGTAGCGAAGCCGGCGCCACCCCAGTCATACTGGTTGACCTGTGATAGGTCCACTAAAGCAGTGAGCAGATACAGTCCGACTGTGTTCCCTCTGTCGGAGAACAAAGTGGTCCCAAGGAGGAATATCAAAAACCCTCGAGCATACTGCTCTATCTCCTCGAGAGTCTTGGGCATAGTCCCCCTATACTGCACGGGAAACCAGGTGTACCTGACTCTACCCGAAGATCTGTCAATCAGCAGGCGGGCTCCCAGCAGATGAATCCAAGCCGCCTCCCATTCGCTCATGTCTACGTCGTAGGGGAGCGGTCAGCCGGCCACATCAAGGCCAGTTAGCATGGCAAAGTCAAACGGGGTCATCGTCATATCCCCGGTAGCCGAAAAGTGGAACGAGTTGGTGGTGTCCCACCATCTCTCCGCAAGTGCCCCCATCAAGGTCCTACTCGCCGGGTAACGTGATAGCCCCGCGCAGAAGGGTCCAAACCTTGCCTCGTCAACCATATGACAAACGGTCTCTGGGAGCTCCGCATACCACTCCCTAGCGATAATCGAGCCATAGCCTCGTGCAGAACGAGAAGATACCTGCATTTAGAATTAACAGATGTATTCAGTTTTCAAATGAAATGTATGAGTTGCGTATTTAGAAGTAAAATGAACTGTGTGTTCAGTATGAGCTACGGGCAAATGAAGTAAATGAACTGCGTGTTCAGTATGAGCTGCGGGAAAATGAAGTAAACGGACTGTGTGTTCAGTATGAGCTATGTGTTCAAAAGTGAAAAGTTTAAGCTGTGTGTTCAGATTACAAAAGTTTGGGTTGTGTGTTCAACTTTCAAAAATTGTGGGCTGTGTGTTCACCATCAAGAGTTTGGGCTGCGTGTTCAACTTTAAAAAAATGTGGGCTGTGTAGACACCCCATTTTGACTAGCCCTAAGACTTGGGCACTTTGTTTTGACCACCCTCACCAAAAAAATCAAATTGAAATTTTAATCCCAAACCTCACTTATTTTGGCCAAATTAGTTTATATCATATAGTTTATTATTTTGTTATATTTTATAATTTTATATGTTTTTATATAATTTGATGTGTGTGTATATATTTTGAGGTGGTGTATTTTAGAAATAAAAAATGAGAAAAACAAAACAAAAAAATAAAAAAATGAAAAAGAAAATAAAGAAAAGAAAAAAGAGAGGGTCAGGTGATGATAAGTTTTGAGTGGAAAATAATTCAGTGGAGTGGGACTCAATTTGGTGAAATAAGTTTGAAAAATGGTGGAAGAATTTGAAAATAAAACACATACAACTTTCGGTGGAGATAGGTTAGAATTGTGGAGAAAACAAAACAAAAAAGAAAAAAGAAGAGTGGAGATGATAGATAAGTTAGACTTTTAAAAAGATACATGGATACAGCTCACAAGGGGGGCCTCTGTCTCTCCACTTTGATTTTAAAAATGTAAAGCAAAAGAGAGGTTCACATGGCCGGGGGGTCTTCAAGGCATGGGGTGATATGTTTGTTTAATAAAAACAACACATGCAGACAGCACTATATGTCATCTCTCTCCCTCTGGAATAAAGACACACAAAGGCATATACACATGGGGGGAGAGATTCTTTATTTGAGCTAAAACACACACACGGTTTAAAGAGAGAGAGGGAGGGAGAGAATCACATAGCCACACCACCCCCCCTCTCTCTCTCGGCTTGGGGAGAGAAGAAGGAGAAAAAGGATTTTAGCACTACACGGGTTCAGAAAGAGAGAGAGAGAGAGAGGTTAGGGAGAGAAAGGTGAGAGAGAGGAGACCACGGCTACACCACCAATTTCATCTTCTCACAGCACACACGGGCATGGAGACCATAGAAACCCATCTCTCTCTCCCTTCCTCTCGGCACCTCACTGACAGACCACAACACTCTAACACATACAACACACACTCTCTGATATACACACGCACATGACACCCATGCACACGACACCCAGCTAACACACACATCCACCCAACACACCATACACCTCTCACTCACAGCAGCTCACACACGCACCCATGCACACGGGCACACAGCAGCATACACATACCATTGACACTCAATACACACGGGTTTAGAGAGAGAGGGGGAAGGAGACCATGAACACACACAACACACACGATAGGCCCAGCACACACCCACAGGGGAGGGGGGAGATAACATACCTCTTCTCTCACTCTCATCTCTCTTTAACTGAGTCTCTCTCTCTCTCTCTCCACACATTCACACACACATGACTCACACGACCACCACCACTACCATGCATACATGGTACACACACACACACTTGATCTGAGGACAGAAGTGCATACACACACACACAAGATATATGCATGGAGAGGGAGAGCCTTTGATCAAGGCTAAAAACACAAACACACTGATATACACACCACACCCATTCTCTCTCTCTGCAGTTTTGGTGTTGAAAAATGTAAAGAGATGTAAACAGACACATGCACTAGCTCTCTCTCTCTCTAGCTCTCTCTCTCGGCAGAGGGTTGGAGTACAAAAAAAGAAAACAAAGACAGCCATACACACACAGATCACACACATGGAGACACTCAACACACTCACAAAACTGACATGGACTCTCTCTCTCTCTTGAGTTTTTGAATCAACACAAGTAGCCCTGTTTTACTTTTGCTTCGCTGGAGAAAAATAAATTCATGGTTATTGGGCCGTAAAGCTGTGGGATTCTAGTGCTGCAGAATAATAACCCATGTGGATGTCATTCATGTTGGGTTGGTGCATTTTTGATTGGTCAGTGGGCCAGCTTGACAGTGGGCCGATTTTGTTTGAGTGTTGATGGGGACTCCATTGAAGATGAATACATGGGCTGAGGCATGAGGACCGATGGTTATTTGCAAGTTGATGAATGGCCGGGGATTTTAAACTTTTATTTTTTTTTATTTTTGATTTTGAGTGTTTTGGTGAGGTTTTATTTTGTTTTATTATTTCTTCCTCCTCTTTTATTTGGATCTGTAATATTTAAATGATTGTAATAATCCCCCACCCCGCTTCTTTCTATCCCATTCTTTTATAGCTTTAGCTGCATCTCATGAGTGAATTGCATTAGGATTCTGTATATAAGATCATGCATATTTTACTAACTTTGTTTTGTAGTTGTTCGAGGGACGTTGGTCAATCTATGAGTTTTTATGCTTTAGCATCCCTTTTGTGTGTGATTTTCTTATTATGTTTAACATCCTACCATGTGGTTATTTGCTTAAGTGATAAACTGTTTGAATGCCTGTGGATGAAGGCTTGTTGCTTGAATTGGAATGATTCAACGAATGTACGTTTAAGCCCACTTTGTAGTGGCAAATTCACAAACTTTAAGCCCACTTGATGGTGGCAAAATCAAACCATTTTCAAAACAAACATGAGATTGAATTGTTCCAATTTGAGCAAACTAGTCTATACTTGTATGCTTCACATAGTAAATTTTAGGATTTACTAAAATAATCAGAACATGAACATATAAAGAAAATAAAATTCATATCATGGTTTAGTAGAGGCCGATCTTTTGATCGGGTGAGCGGGGGTGCTCATTATTGACCTTCCCCTCTCATACCTAAGGTTCCGAGCCAAGCATCCTTGGTTACAACGAATAGTGGCCTTGGCACCGAGTCATGGGTTTCCTAATTTCCCAAAATATTAGGTGGCGACTCTGAGTTCGATGGCCTTGATCCATTTTGACAAAATTGCAATAAAATGGATTTTCAATAAAAGTTTTCAAATCTGGACTCTCGTCTCGTTTCATTACATTGCGTAAGAAGACTCTAGATCAAAGAGATCTCGAGCCCGAAGCTGATAGCAGTGGTACCCCCAGGCATGTTACAGGCTGCATGTTCACGACAAAAAGTTTGAGCTGTGTGTTCAGATTTCAAAAATGTGGGCTGCGTGTTCACGACAAAAAGTTTGAGCTGTGTGTTCAGATTTCAGAAATGTGGGCTGTGTGTTCACGACAAAAAGTTTGAGCTGCGTGTTCAGAAATTCAAGTGCTTAAGCTGTATGTTCAAAATGCAAACAGAATGATGTGTTATAGATTGAGTGTTCAGAACAAGCTGTGTGCCAACTCAACAGAATTCTATGTTGTGAGCTGTGTGCTAAAACGAGCAAAGTCTGGTTATACATGAGCTATGTGCCAGGTGGACCGGATGGTGTGTGAATGTGTTCAGAATGAGCAGATGAACATATATAGCGAAACGAAATCATAAGAAATCTGAGAATACATTGCAGAGAATGTAAAAATGAAGTACGTACCTCTCGTGCCTGGTGAGAGAGGTGAGACTCCGGCTCCCGTAGCAGTAGATCCGCGGGTGCTCGTCGATCAAAATCAGTAATTTGGTAGAAAGTGGCGGGAGGTAGAACGTGCTCCTGAGGACGATACCTCACGGGATCGAAAGGCCGAACTCTTGGAGGCAAGGACATGATGTCTGGCTCATCCCTGGCACCTGGAGGACCTCCACCATGATGAAAATGACCCGCCATTTGAAGAAATCTGCAAAAATGAGCAAAATGAGCAAAAATTGGAAAAAGTCAACAAAAGTCAACCCTCGGGAAATGAAAAAGTCAACAAAAGTCAACTCCCGAGAAAATGTTCCAAATTTTGAGACAAACTTACTTCAAGCAGTGAAAATGAAGAAAGAAGCTCCGAAATCAAATTTTAATCGGTTCAAAGTGAACTGAAAGTTTTCGCAAAACAACTTTGCGTGAGGCGTTGGAAAACGCGTATAAAGCACAGATCTGAGGAAGAAAATAGTCTAGGAAGAAAGAGGGACTGATTTCGGACTTGGAGTTGTGAGCAAAAATGTTTGGGATGTGTGTACTTAAAGATCCAAGTATGAAAAGACAAAATTGCCCCAAATTTAGCAAAGTGGTCGACCGACCAGATTTTATGGCTAGCCGACCACCCCTTGAACAAACACTGGTCGATGGCCTCTCTAGGTGGTCGGTGGCCCTCCTAGGTGGTCTCCAAGGTCTCTTTGTTCTCCCTGCAAATTTTGGTGGTTATTGGAGTCCCCAACTCTCGAGAAAGTACAAGGAAAGTGCACTTTCCGATGCTAAATGCCTCCGCGGGAACTTCAAATCAAGTCTTCGATGCATGGCTCGTCGTTACTCGCCAAGAGCAAGGTGTATCCTTTTTGAGTACGTTGTGACTCCTCCGAGAGGTAAATCGGAGGTCGCATTTGAGATGCTCTCTTCAAAGCTTGCATTTCTTTACTCAGCGTTTTGTTTCAAACCTGCTGATGAAGTTGCACTTGTCCTGCATTGTTATGCACATCACTTGCATTGTTGTACACATTTCATTGGCATTGTCATACATCCATACTTAACTTGCATTGTCATGCACGTTTCTCTTACTTGCGATGCACTTTTCCATCGGCATCATGTCTGTCCGCGTTCGATATAGCATTGAACATATGTTGCTAACTATGTTGTGCTTGTTAAGTTTCTCTCTTTTGCAGGCACGATATTGTATGTACGGTTCATTTGAAGCTGGTGCGACCAGACAAACCGGACGGTATTGTATTCTCCATGTGAGACGTAACGAGAGTTGTATAATTCTCCTACATCATAACTACATGAAATGTGGTTTGATTTGCCTTCTTGCTTAAAACTGTTGCATTTATTGTGAATATTTGCTTCATTACAGCTCACTTTGCATAATCATGAGTTATGTTCGGCTTTGTGCATATCGTTTTGCATTCTGCCCCTGCTTGCGGGCACATCTCTTTGATTATCTCACATGTTTGTCTAAGTCTTCAGCCTTGTCAAAAATAGGTCGTCTCTCGGCTTTGACATTCACTCCCGTCACTTATGACTTTCGAGTTCTATCAAAGAGGGGCAACTGTAGACACCCAATTTTTGACCGACCTTAAGACTCAGACTTCATCGATTGAGCGCTCGGTGATTGCGCATGTTGTGCTCGTTTTGAAGTTTCGGAGCTTGACTGAGAGCCTTGCCTCCGAGCCTCGGAACTTTTTGTGCTTTGACTTAGTCTGCGGACCAAGTCTTGTTTTCTCTTCCCGAAGGGAGGGAGAGGTCTTATAGACTATCTCTCAGTGGTTGTCGGCTACGTTTCGTGGTCGTAGGCCACTGTTCCCGTTTGGAGGCTAGTTTTCGATTTTCGGAGCCGTCGGCCACACGCCTTGGTTCGGGACCGCTTAACATTCTCTGTTTGGCACGATTTTCGGAACACACCTTGTTTCCTCTATCTAGAGGGACACTGTGGCCCGGGAGACCACCTTTGTGGTCGCACGCCACTTTCGTTGCTTAACAGCCTGTTTTCGAGGCACCCGGCTGTGCGTTTTGACCCCCGAACCCTCGTTTTACATCCGTCTTGGTTCATTTTTGGCATGGACCTTGTTTTCATTGTTCGAAAGGTGGTACAAGGGTGGGAGACCACCTTTTCTCCCGCCAGCCGGTTTTTCTTGTCAGGAAGCTGGTCTCCTTGGTCTTTGAGCCACATTTACTGCTCTCCCACCATACCACTAGCTTGCATTCAATGTGGAGACCATCAAATGGGGCTGCCGACCACCTGAACCTTTTGAACTGGTCGGCCGACCAGAGGAAGTGGTCGGCTGACCACCTAAACTGGTCGGCCTGCCTCCCCCAGTTTTGTCTCTGTGAGTTGTTGCCAGCTGTGCCAGTTGGAAAGCACAGACTATATCCTCCATGGAGGATCTTGAGCCTTGGTTTTTAGCTTCTTGAAGAAGCTTTGGCCTTGTATCTCTATAAGAGAGAGCCTTCCTCTCCTTATACCAGGTTGAGAAATTGGTTTAAGGGTCCAATACATATCTCTATCTATATCTCTATATTTTGGGTTCAAAAGGGTCTTGTTCTTGACCTATTACACCACACCTCATAGCCACACACCTCCACCATTGTTCTAAGGTTCTTGGAGGGTCTTGAGAGGTCTCAAAGAGTTGGTTTTGGGCTGGAGAAGTTGCTGGTTTTGTTGAGCTACAAGGGCAATCACTTTTTCCTCTTTTAAGTATTGTTTTGATCCTTCTCTTAGCCTTATTTGCATGCATATTTAGGCTTTGTTGTCAACTGAGAAAAGCTTCTTTTTTAAGTGTTTTTCATGTTTGTTCAAGGTCATTTTGTTGTTGGGGGGTCATCTACCCCCTTGCATGCTTCGTTTTGCCTTGTTTTGAGCCATGCCCTAAGGCCTTCGTGTTGACCTTTGCTTGGCCTTTCAACCACTGAAATCCAGCAGATTTTTAGTGGTTAACATTTGTTTTTGAGAGCCAAAATCAGAGAGGGGTGACCCTCTCCGTCATTGTCTTGTTCACTAGCCTTTTTGGCCTTACAAAGGAGCCTTCATTTGCACACCTCCAAGCCTTGTTTCAGGCCCTTTTTAGTGACTTTTAGGGCCTGCCTAGGCTCTGTCCAGAGTTAGTTTTGTCATCTTGGGTGTGTCTCTTGCATGTGTAGAATAACCCCTCTTATAGCCTATCAAAGGAGCATGACATTCTTGCATGCATTGATGATGTTTCGGTGGATTTTTGGGCTTTATTTGGCATGTCATGTCTCTAAATTTTTTTGGTTTAGTGGCCTCTTGAATGCTTCATATGCTTGTAGTGTAATCCATGTTCACTAGCTCACAATGCATGTTGTTTTGGCCCTTGATTCTAGAATATTTTGGCCATGTTCTAAACTGATTTTATTCATGATTTGGGCTGCCTTAGCTCTGTTTTGAGGTCCCATGGTTGAATGATG
Organism: Camellia lanceoleosa; assembly: GCA_025200525.1. NCBI lineage: Eukaryota > Viridiplantae > Streptophyta > Magnoliopsida > Ericales > Theaceae > Camellia > Camellia lanceoleosa. The sequence goes on along the minus strand of CM045769.1, from coordinate 155,369,650 downwards.
CTTGCCATGCATGCTTGTAGTGTAATACCCTTGCCTAGCTTTGAGTTTTGAAGCCTCTTGCATGCTTAACTTGAGTTGTTTTCATGTTTTGGCATCATTGAACATGTTATTTCAGAGCTTATACTTGTGCCATATTCCCATGTTTTCCACTTTTTAAATTCGTTTGAGAGTTGTGCTTGCATGCCTCATTTTTGGGCTATTACATGAGCTTCATTTTTGTGCATTGCAAGCCATCATTTTAGTCCATTTTGCCACTGTTTTGGGTCTGCATAGGGAATGTTTGGGGTTGGTTTGGTCATTTGGGCATCGCTTTGCATACCTCTAGTGTAATGCACTTCACTAGTTTCGGTAACTGTGCCATCCAACATGCATCGAGTGAGTTGTTTGCATGATTCAGGACCATCTTGTATGTCATTTCAAAGCTGGAACATGTGTCATTGTATGCCATATTTCATCCTTGTCATGCTTTGGTAGAGTTGCACTTTGTTCCTTAGGTTTGGTCCTTTGCATTTGTGCATGTTTGCATGTACCTTGTTGTCTCATTTTCATCATATTGGCCACTGATTTGGGTATGGCCGAGGCCCATCCATCTTGGTTTAAGTCCATCTTGCATTGTGTATGCCCTATAGTCCATGTTATCGCATGTTTGATCATTGCATTGAGTATGCCTCGTTCATAACATTATGTATGTTAGTGCATTGTGTATGTATGCCATATAATCCATGTGCATTGAGTATGCCATTGATTAGTTCATAGCATTGTGTATGCCATTTGCATGCTTGCATGTCATTCTGTGCATCTTCGCATCACTTAGTTGCATTGCATTTAGATCGCATGCTAGAGTTACATTTGACCATACATTGTTTGTTGCATTGTGTTTGGAGTAGGGTTTAGTCCAAACATGGGAAACGAGGGACGTTTCGTACTCAAAGTGACGAAACGTGCCTCGATTCTTGGTCATCGACACTCTTGACTATCCGTGATAGAGTTGTTGGTTTTAGGTGTTTACATGTGCATTCATTTCATATTAAGTCGTGCAATTCGACTCCTCGGCCATCATGCATCAGGATGTGTGATTGATGGCACGAGGATCGAGGACTATACTCCCTAGAGCTTATGCAATGACGAGAAGAGTGGTCGGGCACACATATGTTGAAAATACTTTGCCTTCTCTCTCTCTCTTGCCTTTGTTGCAGAAAACGCAGAAACCAGGAGAAGAAACTGGCCGGCCGACTAGGTTTTCTGACAGGCCGACCACCTTTTCTGGTTTTCACCACCAAGGGTGGTTGGTAGGTGGTCTCTAATGCCTATAGCTGGTCGGTAGCATTCCCCTAGATTCCCAGGGTGGAATTTCATCTCCTTGGAGCTTTGTGCAAGTTTCTGAGTTCAATTGCAAACAAAGGCGAGTTGAGACATCGCGATGGATTTCCCAACAAGGCGACTCAAGCATGCATGCATCCTTTATTATTCGGAACAGAGCTGAGGCAGTCTATTTGATGTAGCTTGCATGCTAATTTATTTGCTTCCTTAGTTTAATTTGTTAATTAATTAATGTTGTGTAATATTTAGCTGTAATTCGTTATTCATTTCGGTTGTGTAATAACTAGTTTAATTAGCTTAGATTAGCTAGTTGGTTCTGTATTATTTATTCGGACCCTCCGCGAGAGGGCGAACTTTGTAATAAGTGTGCGTGTGTGTGATGCATGTCTTCCAACCCCACGTCTTTCTCCTTTTTATTTACCAGCTTATGATGGTTAGTTTTAGGGCACGTTTCAATTAGCATCCTTATGCTCGTATGTTTGCATCCATTCATCTGTTTCGCATGCACCAGGCTCGGCGCATCTTACTAACTGCATCGTATTTCAATTCCAAGTTGAATATATGCTACCTGTAGCATCTCATATGCCATCTTAGAATAGCCGAGCCTATCTTAGTTGCATTCTTGCATGTGTTGCATTAGGCATCTCAGCATAGTTCGGATTCATGCATGTTTTCTAATTTGCTTCTTTCTTTGGCTTGAAGTACTCGGTAAGTGTTTATGCTTTAGCATCCTTGCATGCGTGTGAGTGACTGCCATGATAGCGTGCTTACCATAAGGTTATGTACTTATGTAATATAACTGCCTGAATGCTTGTGGGTGAAGGTTGGGTTGCTTGAATTGGAATAATTCGTCGAAACCCGTGTTTTAGCCTACTTGCGAGTAGCAAACTTCAATCCATTTTCAAAACAAACAGATATGCGATGCTTTGTTCCAACTTAGGCAATCTAGTCTATACTTGTATGCTGTGTGCATCACATAGCAATTCTAGGTTAATAACCGGAATAAGAGCACATGTGTTTTCAAAAACAAGATATCATGCTTAGTAGTGGCCAATCTTTGATCGGACGAGCGGGGGTGCTCATGAAATGACCTTCCCCAATCGTACCCAAGTTCTCAAGCCGAGGCAACTTTGGTGATGATGTACACGTGGCCTTAGGCACGAGTCAGGGTTTCCTAAATTCCCCCAAAATAAAATATTTAGGTGGCGACTACGATGTCCGCAAAGATCCATGTTTGGCACTTCTTTCTAAAAATTTGTTTTTCAAAACGATTTGCCGAATTTAGACTCTTTGGTGATTTATCGGTCTTGCATTGCACTTTGCGAGATTAGATTCAGAACCGTGACATTTGAGTCCGAACTGTAGTGAGCCCAATCAACAAAACAGGATTTTCCCGGGACGTTTGGGGACGTCTACACATCCCCAAATAGCTCTACATTCTATTGCTTTAGTTTTAACTTAAGAGCTTTCAACTTAGAAGAAATGACAAATCTAGCCCCTCCAGATACACCCAAGGCCTCCTAAGACTGCTTAACAAATGAGAGGAATTGAGGGTGCAACACCCATGCATTAATGAATCTAAATGGCCTCGGACCCCAATCTCTAACATCTTCCATTAATACAATTGGACACTGATCTGACTCATACCTAGGCAATCCCCAGAACTTAAATTTGAACATATGGACCCATTCAGGAGATAAGAGGAACCTATCTAGCTTACTCCATTTTTCACCATCCGCAACATTGCACCAAGTGAACTGTCTACCTAGTAGAGGTAGCTCTGTGACCTCCATTAGATCAATGAAGTCATTGAAATCCTTTATTTCCCTGTCCCTTCTAAGGCAGCCTTTTCATTCTTCTAAGGTTCTAACTTCATTGAAATCCCCCCCTCTCCTCCAAGACACCATGGCTTCTGAAAACTGGACTTTAATCTAACAATAGAATGCTAGAAGGGCCCTTTTCTAGCAACCTCATTTGGTGCATAAACATTGGCCAACACACACTTAAAATCATGAAGGAGAGTACCTGAAACTAGGATGACATTTCTATTACTACAGTAAGAAGTCATTGAGAACACCGACGGCCACCAAATACACAACAACCTCCCTGCTGTTCCTTATGAATCAATAGCTACAAAATCCATCTCCTCCCATGGCCATAATGAGCGAACCATACCCTCAACCATCCCTGCTTTTTTAGTTTCTTGAATGAACACAACAGCCACATTTCTTTCTCTAAAAACATCCTTTATTCTATGCCTTTTTCCAGCTCTACCCATGCCCCTGATATTCCAAGACAAAATTATCATTACAATAAAATAATACTCCTAATACCTCCAGCTTAAGCTACTCACTACGAAGCAGTTCTAACCCTCTGAGCAGCTCGATCCTTATCAACACGTTCCAATCCACACATCGTTGCATGACTTCAGCCTTAGCACTATTGCAGTTCAGCCCCAAGACTTTACAGAGCTGGACAACTGCTTGAGCCTCCTGCTGAAACTTGCGATCTCTACTTGTGCCGATCCCACTTGAAGAAGAAGTAGACAAGGCCAACGACGCTGCTCTAAACAAAGCTCCTCTGTGCCAGCTCCCAATCGGCAGTGGATAAGCTTTCCTTACATACCTTACACCTCTTGCCATCCTTCGAACTAGTCTCCTCTCTTCTGGATTCGATTTTGCCCTCTTCCTTACCCTTCTACAATTTTTGGTTCATAGGGTTCCTTCCCCACTGCCGATTCCAATTTGGAACTTCACCTTTATGCTCCTCTCCCATAGTAAGCTCTTGATCCATACCATGTTTCACACCTTTAGGGCCTATAGCACCAACATTAGAAGCAATTGGGCTAGGCTCAGGATTAGGCCCAACATACTGGGCTAAGTCAACCACCACCTCTATCCGTTCCTCAGGCTTGCTAAACTGAGATACACAAGCACCAAGCCCAAAAATGTGACCAGTATTAGAATCATTTCCCAAATGTCCATCAATAATACAATTAGGAGCTCCAGCTGTTTCAACTCTGCATGCCTGAACAATGTTTAAGTTCCCTAAGCCACTAAAACTTGTCTCCTCCACCATAGATGTAGACACCAAACTGTCTCTCAGAGCCATGTCAGACTCCATGATCTCGTTGGACCTACCAACCGCTACAACTTCCTTCAGGTTATCCTCTAGCCCATCCATGTCAACTACCACCTCATCATCATTTTCATCCTCCAGAACTCCAACAGCAGATCCATGGAAGGCCTCCTTGTTTGAACTATAGTCATCATGCCTCAAATGTAGCATGCACTTGCATAATTCTGTAACAAACTTAGTCTCCACTACTTGTTCTTCAGCAACCCGAATAGGAAAAATTGCACCCCTGCAACTGAGATTCACTATATTATTAATAAGCCCCATATGCTTGGTAAGTAATCTCACTCTTCCACATTCAAATGACTTCATACAGGATGTTTCATCTGCAATGCTAACCACTTCACCCCACAGTTTCCCAATACTTTTGAACATGTTAACATTCCATAAGTTCAAGGGTACCCTATAGCAACACAACCAAACAGTCCTCTTTTGGTCCAAAACTAGGCCTCATCTCCATTCCATTACAGAACAACACCACTGCTTGAGACACACATCTAGTTGTTCCATTCTAACCTTCATATCTTCGACCGATTTGAATGTTAGCACTACATCCTTGCCCCCACCTCGTCTCACTACAATATCTTCAGACCCAATGAGATGGACTATATTCTCAAAATCAAGGGAAACATACCCCATTTTCAGTTTAACAATAGCACTCTCATACAACCATCTGTTGCCTTCCTCATTACCCATCACAACCAGCCCATCTTCCCCTCCACCTTTAACCACGTCTTCATTGGACTTGCCCAAGGCACCTCTAACTGATCGATCAGTCATATAGACAGAAAAATATTCCAATTATATTGTCTAAGTTTTTGAATGAGAGATTTTGTTGTGGAGACTAATTTCATCGCATTTAAAATGTCTTGAGTTTTCTGTTGCAAGGCTTGACAGAGTGTGTTCATGATTCCGAAAATGTTGTCCATCAAGTGAAAGATGAATATGAATTCAAAGCTCTTCATTACTTTGTAAACACCATTAGCTTGCTCGCTAATTTGTTGATTTGTACTCTTCTTGAGACTTTCAACAACTACACAAGATGCCTCATACATATCAATCAAGTTTCTAATAGAGTCATAATGCGAGCTCCAATGAGTAGCTCCAGCTCGATGCAAGCTACCAATTTGATTGGTCTCTTTACCAAATTGACAATCACCATTAGCCAACATATTTTCAACACCACTCCCATGAAAAGATTTTAACTCACCAAGGTGCTTTGGAGAAGAAGCAATAAGATTGACAATACAACTCAAGTGAGAAAAAAATTACCAAACATTAGGCTCCTCTTTTGTTGCTGCTGCAATTAAGGCCAATTGCAAACGATGTGCAAAGCAATGTACATAATATGCATATGGGCAATCTTTAAGAAATAATGCTTGAAGTCCATTCCATTCGCTACGTATATTGCTAGCACCATCATGCCCTTAACCACACATGTTTTGAATAGGGAGATTAAATCGAGAAAGGATATTCAATATCTCTTTTTTAAGAGTCAATGCAGATGTATTTTTGACACCCCCGATATCAAAGAACCGTTCCCCTAGCAAACCATCATTCTTGACGTATCTCAAAATAAGGACCATTTCTTCTTTTTTAGACTTGTCTTGGGATTCATCAACAAGAATACAAAAAAAAACCTCTTGCAACTTTATCAAAAATCATATTCCTAACTCTATTAGCAAATATACGCTAAATCTCTTTTTGGATCTTCAGAGAAGTGTATTTGGCATTTTGTGGAGCATTCTTTAATATAATGCTCTCAAGTGTGTCATTCCTTCTCACCTTGAACTTTAATAATTCAATTAGATTACTTTAATTCAATGAAGTTGAGCTTTCATCATGACCTCTAAAACCAAGTCCTTGAAGAGCAAGTACTTGAATGGTTTCAATTGTTGCCTTTATCCGCATTCGATTCTTCAAAATGTTTTCTTTTGATTGCACATTCAACACTTTTTCAATGTGTTGGGAAGATTTCTTTAAATTGTCATGACTAATAACACAATGATTATGCGATGAAGATGCAAGTCCGACATGAAGCAAAAAAACACATTTGGATCCATCATTTACTCTCTTCCAATTGTTAAACCGCTCATCAACAAGTGTGGAATGACTAATCAACTTATTTGGATAATCAAACAAAAAGCATGAAAAACAATATACTTTATCCTTTGAAGAAGAATACTCTAGCCAAGAAAATTATTAAAACCAAATATGTTGAAATTAGCGATTCTGCTTTCTAAATGAGGACCTAGGATACTCAAGTTTAGGTTAATAAGGCCCCAAGTTCACATAAGCTCATCTAATCTCATCCCATTGATTTAACTAGATATTCACAAATTTGCAAGCGTAAACCAGGATCCCGTTCAATAATAGTTAAATCAAATTCACTTGGTTTATTTGCTTGAGGCATGAAAGGCGGTTGCACATTAGAAAATGAGATTTCAACAACATTAGATATTGTACTACTAGACTTCTGTTTTGATTGATAGAATGAGAAAAGGGTTTTGCTTTTTTTGAGTGGTGGAGGTTCCATTATTTAAAACCTAAAAAAATTTAAAAAATAAAAATTAGCCATATTTAATATTAAACCAGAGTATATTCGCAATAATTTTAAATATTAGGGTCTTTATATAGATCCTCAATAATTTTTATTTAAACTTTCATTATTTTTATATATGTTCAAAAAAACTCCTTCAAAGTTCAAAAACTAAGAGTAATATAGAACATTGAATAAGGTAGCATCATAAAAAAACTAAGAGTAATATAATATTTATCGTATAAAGACAAAATTTCAAAACCATTGTTAATCAAATCCAGTCTCAACCAATGAGATAAAATAATTGATTAATTACACTTACAAAAAATGTTAGGAAAGTGGAGCTGTTGGAGACGACGGAGAGAGGGCCATTGCCTATCTATTGGAAGATTTGTTCTTTAAACATATACAAACCTATTGGGCTGTCTTTTTTTGGTAAGTATTGAGCTACTATTGGACTGTTTATCTAAAAAAACAAACAAAAAAATTATTGGCCCTTATTTGGGGCGGGACTGGGCTGGGAGAGGTTGAGAGGCTAGGTTTGGAAAAAAAATTTGTACAAATTTTTTAAATTTTGGACTGGACTGCCGCCATCTATGCCTAACCCTAGGTCCTTCCTTGCAAACAATGAAATGTGAGTTCCATAAATTAATTTTATCCTATTATATAATCAGCCCAATCAAACAAGTTTCAGGGTTATCCAAAACCATAACCGAAGGTAATCATAGACTATAAATATTGTTATTGTCACCAACAATCAGTAGTAACATGTCGTTTTCACTCGTCAACGTCAAGAATTTTTCTTGGGACAACACTGAAAGCATCGCACTACACACTTGAGAATAGGCAAAACATTATCACTCTATAAAATAAAATAAATTTACTTTAATTTTGGATCTGGAATCAATCGCCTTGCACAACACACACAAATTTCTTTGGACAAATAAAAATGTTGCATTTCTCAGCATGACTCACTACTTGTCATGCCATTCTCGCCTTTATTTATTGTTCCGGTGCGCTAAACTTTGTGCAAATCAAGTATCAAGGGAAGGACATATCCCCATTCGACGTTTCCATTGCTAGTTTGCTTCTGTATTTCTTCTCTTATGATGCTCAACTCAGATCTTCTCAAAGACACTGCTGGCAAACCTATGTCTTCATTATTGCTCGTCGTGGGATGGTGCTTTTTGGTTGGCTTCGTTTGGTGTCTCTGGCTTCAATTCTTTTGCCAGACTCACTCGGACCTCCTGTTTACTTTCTCTACATATTGTTCTCGGCAGGTGAGTTGCTGGGCCACCGACTTTCATTGATGTTTCCAAGTTGGCTCCGAGGCCTTGCATTTTCCAACACAGGAGCTATACTTCAGTCTCGAGTGTGACTCAAAAAGAAATTGAAGTGATACCTGAATTATTATATTAAAAAAAAAAGAAATTAAAGAAGTGACATTGGAACACCAAAGATAAGTCCTATGAAACAACCTATAGATTCTGATCAGCATCAGTAGTTAATGGTCTCTTTTGTGTGTCATAAAAACAACGTGCTGTTGTACCAAAAAATAAAAAATGAAGTGTTGTCTTTTTTGCTTATTCTTCCCTGTTTTGTCTTCCTAATATGTAGCCAATGGCGTTTAATGAAAGTGATACTAGTAGCAGTGTTGTTCAAAGTAAGTACTAATATACTAGTATAATGGAATGCTGATTTACTCTATAATTTATTTATTTTTATTTATTTTTAACCCTCATCAATCATGTCTTGGACTAATGAGGCATAACCCCATTTAAAAAATAACATGTACAGATATAAGGTGTACAGAAATCAAATACAAAATTAGACATATAAAAAATAGATAAGTAAGATTTTTTTGAAAGTGGACTCCATCAAAAAATTTGTCCATTGATGTGTTTTCAGTATCTAATTCTATACTTAGTTTTTGTAATGATAATTTATAGATGCATCTTTTTAAGTGATCCTTGCCACTAAAAAATAAATTTGTTCACACACTTAAAAAAAAATGTGTGTGAACATATATTAGGGATGGTTATGGGCCTGATGATGCACCCAACCCAATAAGATATTTGAGGGTTTAGAAAAAATTATTTAACTTATGAGGTTGGATTGAACTAAAATTTTTAGCCCATTTAATTTGCAAGTTGAGTTTGGAGTAAACAGTTTTAGAGAGCCCGGCTCAGCCCTCTTATTTATAAAATATTAATTTTAAATTTTATATTATTTAAACTAAAATAATAATAAAATATAAAGAAATTCTAAACCCCAGCCCTAGCCCAATCCTAGGCCCAACCCATGGCTCTAGAAGTAGATCTTTTGTTAGGCCCTTGCGTTTTTATTTTACTTTAAACGTTTTAGAAAGAATTCGGACCTGTTTGAAAAACCTCGGCCCAGGTCATGCTCTAGGCCTACAAGGCTTACACCAGCTCATAGGCTTTGGACTGAATACTATGTGCACTCTATACATAAATTCAAATCTCACATATATTTGATTAAAAATCCAGTATTATAACTAAAGAAAATAAAAAAGAAAGAACCACAATAGAATAGGAAACAAAATATCACACATGTTATACATAATTTTTCTATATCTTCATTAGCCTGCAAACTCATTTATTTATAGGTGATAAAACCTTCATTATTCATCACACCACATGATTTACCACATGGCATACCACACTTTCCACATGGCAAAACTTTCTCCTATTTCCACTTTGGCCCAAAACTCATTAGAATTCTAATTACATCTCTTTTGATGGTATCTAAATATTTCACAACACTTCCCGTTAGATAACCATATATTAAGAATATGTCTCATTAAAACCTTACCAAGGAACATTCAGTGGCAAAAAACCTTTGGTGAAGGAAAAATAGTACAATATTCTTGTATGTGATTTGTTTAGATTACCTCATTAAAACCTTGCTAAAGAAAACCCGATGGGAAAAAACCTTAGACTAAAGAGAAATAGTACAGTCTACAAATCTACTAAAATTGATGACTCCCCCTCAATACTACATAATAGGTCTTTATATCGATACATCCCAATATTATGCACCAGTTTCTTGAATGTTGCAATCGGTAATGCTATAGTAAATAGATCTGCTAGATTATTACTTGAGCATATCTGTTGAACATCAATATCACCATTCTTCTGAAGCTCATGTGTGTAAAAGAATTTTGGTGAAATGTGTTTAGTCTTGTCACCTTTGATATAGCCTCCTTTGATCTGTGTGGTACACGCAATATTATCTTTATATAATATGATTGGATTATCTTTTGTTGAAGACAATCCACATCTTTCTTGAATATGATGAATTATGGATCTGAGCCAAATACATTCTTGACTTGCTTCATGAATTGCAAATATCTCTGAATGATTTGAAGAAGTAGCAATCAATATTTGTTTTACTAATCGCCAAGATATAGCAGTATGCCCATAGGTAAAGACATTTATTGTTAGTAATTTACCTTTATGTGGATCAGAAAGATATCCAGCATCTGCATATCTGATTAACCGTGGCTTGGATTTATTTGAATAAAATAAACCTATACCAGTTGTTCCATGAAGATAACGTAATATTTGCTTTACTTCATTCTAATGCCTTCGGGTTTGTGAGGAACTATATCTTGTTAATAAATTGACAGTGAATGCAATATCAGGTCTGGTACAATTTATAAAATACATGAGAGCACCAATTGCACTAAGATATGGTACTTTAAGACCAAGGAGTTCTTCATTATCTTCTTGAGGTCAAAAAAGATCATTTTTCACATCAAAAAATCGAACAATTATAGGAGTATTCAAAGGATGAGCTTTATTCATATAAAAGTTCTTCAAGACTTTTTTTTTTTTTGTACATATTGATTGATGTACAAGAATCCCATTTGGGAAATATTCGATCTGCAGACCGAGACAAAATTTTGTTTTGCCAAGATATTTCATTTCAAATTCTTTCTTTAAATATTCTATAATTTTTGTAAGCTCTTCTAGAGTTTCTACAAGATTCAAATCATCAACATCTACTGCAACAATTGCAAATCTGGATTTTGATTTTTTAATAAAAATGCATGGACAAATCAGATCATTTACATATCCTTCTTTCAACAGATATACACCGAGCCGATTATACCACATGCGTTCGGATTGTTTTAACTCGTATAGAGATCTTTATAGCTTGATTGAATAAGCACTTATGGGTTTTGAATTAGATACTTCTAGCATTTTAAATCCTTCAGGGAGTTTCATATTCACATATATATGTATATATATATATATATATCACTATTTAGTGATCCATATAAATATGCTGTAACTACATTCATTAGGCGCATATCTAAATTTTTTGTGATTACTAAGCTAATCAAAAATCTGAATGTAATTGCATCCATTACCAATGAATATGTTTCTTCATAATCAATACCAGGTCTCTGCGAGAAATCTTGCGCAACAAGTCGTGCTTTATTTTTTACAATTACATTTTGTTCATTGCGTTTTTGAACAAACACCCATTTATATTCCACAGGTTGTATCCCTTCAAGGGTTTGGACTACAGGTCCAAATACTTCACGTTTTGTAAGCGAGTTTAACTCTGTTTGTATTATTTTTTTTCCATATTGGTCAATTATTTCTCTATCGACATTCCTCGACAGTTTGTGATTCATTGTCATCGTCACTTTTGATAATATTTTCAATATTACTTCTAGTAATGTCAAGAGCAACTTTAAACGAAATATGTTGTCGACAACAATTTGATTTCTATCCCAAACTTCTCTTGTACTCATATAATGTATTGAGATCTCATTATTTTTAGGTATGTTTTCCACTTCAGGGAATAACTCTTTAGGAGGTTTCTCTTTTGGAGGTTCATAAGTAGGAGATTTAGATAGACTTACTATAGCCTGTTTTGTGGTTCTAACCTCTTTAGGGGCGCTTTCATTTATAAGTATGATCTCTCCAGGAAATCCATTTATGGTTTCTTCTAGAGTACTAACTGTTTGTTCTTGAACTTTCCTCTTTCAAGAAATTTTGTCTTTTGCACCGATGGGTCTCCCCCGCTTCTGGTGTGCCTTAGACTCATTTGCTATTATATCCACTGATTGTCCGACAAGAACATCAATTCTTGCTGGGGTATTAGCTGCTAGTATGTGAGACTTTGTTACATTTTTTGTGTCTATGAATGCATCCGGTAACTGATTTGTAATACTTTGCAAATGAATGATCCTTTGAACTTCTAGTTCACATTGATTAGTATGAGGATCAAGATGAGATAACGTCAAAGTATTCCAAGTGATTTCCTATCGAGTTTCAGGCTATGACTTGTCTCCCCCCTAATAATGGAAAAATTGTTTCATTAAAATGACAATCCTCAAATCATGCCCTAAACACATTACCAACCAAAAGTTCTAGATATCTAATGATTGATGGAGAATCAAAACCAATATAAATTCCAAACCTACGTTGTGGACCCATCTTAGTGTGCTGTGAAGGTGCAATAGGAACATAAACCGCGCAACCAAACACTCTAAGATCACTAACATTTGGTGGTTGACCAAATACAAGTACTCATGATAAGTAGTTGGTCTGATACAAATCAAAGATGCTGCATGCAATATAGCATGGCCCCATACTAAAATAGGTAATTTGCTTTTCATAAGCAAAAGACAAGCAATCAACTGAAGTCTCTTAATGAAAGATTCAGCTAAACTATTTTTGGTATGAGTGTGTGCAATAAGGTGTTCAATATCAATGCCAATGGACATGCAATAATTATCAAATGTTCGGGATGTAAATTCACTGGCATTATCAAGAATAATTGTTTTGATAAGATGGTCTGAAAAATGTGCTCGCAATTTAATTATTTGAGCAAGGAGTTTGGCAAATGCAACATTGCGTGTAGAAAGTAAACAAACATGTGGCCATCTGGTTGATGCATCTATTAAAACCATAAAACAATGAAATGGCCCACAAGAAAGATGTATGGGTCCACATATATCCCCTTGAATTCTTTGCAAAAATGATGGAGATTCAATAATTACTTTTGTGAGTGATGGTCTGATAATTAATTTCCTTTGTGAACAGGAAGAACATAGATAATCACTTGGTGAAAGAGTCTTCTGATTCTTTAATGGATGTCAATGTGAATTTTTAATTATTCGACGCATCATTATAGATCCCGGATGCCAGAGTCGATTATGCCATAGCATAAACGTTTTTGGGTCAAAACACTTCTGGTGTATGACAATATATGACTTAATCATTTTTATTATTGTATAATATAATCCAGATGAAAAATGAAGGAAGTTTTTCTAATACTAGCTTCTAACTAGAATTAGTTGAAGTAATCAATAAATACTCTTTCTGACCTTTATTTATAGTTTCAATGTGATAACTATTATGAGGTATATCTTTGAAACTTAACAGATTTCTTTTGGATTTGGTAGAATACAAAGTTTCATCAATACAAATTTTTGTTCCATTTGGCAACATAATATTGGCTCTTCTGCAGACCTCAATTAGGTTTGCAGGATGTGAAACTGTATTGACATTAGCTTTTTCCATGACTAATTGTATAAAATATTTTGCATCACATAAAATTGTGTGTGTGGTTGTACTATCCACTAGACAAATATCATCACCAATCATTTTGGAGTTAGTCAATGCATTAATGAAAGTCATGCCTATAGAAAAAAACTAAAATTCATTATTATCAAAACAGGAAAAATACAAACTGTCAAACCCAAAAATACAAACTCTAAAGGCCTAACTAAAATAAGAAAATAAACCCTCCAAAAAGGAAAAAGACAAATTTTAAAATCATAAAGCAAGAGAATACAAACGATAACCCAAAAATATGATATCTAAAAAATCAAGTTGATCAGTGTGAACATTTCCATCACCAATTAAATGATCAATTTTTCCTTCAGAATCTTCAAAGAAGTTGAAACATCAAGATGATTAATATTAATGGGTTCATAATGATCTGTGAAATGCATTTCAATTCCTTTTTCTTTTTCTTTTTCTTTTATCGAGGTTTGATAAAGATCCACTAAATGTTTAGACGTATGACAGGTACGTGACTAATGCCCTGTCATGCCACATCTGTAACAAGCATTTTCATGATTCTTAGAAGGTTTATTCTGTAAACCTTTTCCCTTTTCTTGTGATGTTCTAGAATTATTCTACTTCTAGTGCAATAGCATGTTATTTTTCTAAACATACCCTCCACAGATTCGGTAATTATTTCTACCTCGGCCACGTCCAAAACTATTACCTCTCCCTCATTTACGACCATGAAATGCAACCTCATTCACTTCAAAGAATGGAACAGAACCGGTTGGACAAGATAGATGATTTTTCAATAACAATTAATTAGTTTGTTCAGTCACAACAAGGCATGAAATCAATTTAGAGTGCTTTGAAAAATGACGCTCTCTATATTACTACTGCAAGAGCACATTATCAGTGAGAAATGTGGAGAATGTTTTTTCAAGCATATATTCTTTAGTAATTTTTTCTCTACATAATTTTAATCAAGAGATTATTTTAAATAAAGCAGAATTGTTCACTAACTAATTAATAATCTTGCAACCTTTGGTGCAACCAATCATAACGGGCTCTTGGGAGGATTACGGTCTTCTGGTACTCGTATCTCTCCTTTAAGTTATTCCACAGAATTAGTGGATTTTTTACCGTGAGATACTTATTTTTTTAATTCTTCTTGAAGATGATGACAAATGAATATCATTGTCGTTGCACAATCCTACAGGGATGCTTCATTTTCATGTTTTATGGTATCTCTAAGATTCATTGTCTCAAAGTGAATCTCGACATCAAGAATCTAAGATAAATAATTTTTTTCAGAAACGTCAATAACTGAGAATTTTAACTTTGAAAGTTTAACATGATTACTAAATTTAATAAAAATAATATATTTAATATCACATAAATATATTAAGAAAATATAAAATTAGGTTTAGAATTTATTTATACGTGCTACAACTGCTCGTAGCTTTATCTTTTCAGCTGGCTTGAATCTTGTATTGATAACGTATTATAAAACTAAAGAAAATAAAGAAGGAAGAGCCACAATGGAAGAGGAAATAAAAGATCACACATGTAATACATAATTTTTCTATATTTTTATTACCATGCGAACTTACCTATATATAAAGCTTTCATTATACACTACTATTCATTACACCATGTGATTTATGGGCATACCACACTTCTCACATGTAAAACTTTTCTTATTTTTACTTAGGCAAATAACTCATTAGAATTACAATTACACAGCACAGTCGCAGACCCAAACACACACACTCTCTCTCTCTCTCTCTCTCTCTCTCTCCCTCTCCAAACCCTGGATCTAGGTTTCGAATAATCGCCGGAACAGATCTAAACCTTCTGTAGCTGTAACCTTTCTCTCAAGTCCTTCAATAGCGAGACGAAGTCAGATGTACCGCGGCGAAGAAGCTTTATCTGCGACTTTTCGATTCCGGCGAGGTTTTTGATGACGGTGAATGATCGACGGCGAAGCTTCGATCAATGCGAGACTCTGATACCAGAATTTAATGAAGATGAAGAATCAGAGGTACGCTAAAATCTGTTTTCCTAAAACCAGAATCGCCGTCGCTGGGATCCCCTCAATCTTCGAGTCCGATCAAACCTTATTCGTAGAAACCGAAGTCACCGGATTCCAGAACCTGATCGGAGACTCACTAGGTTTGATAGATCTGGTCGGAGACTCCTTCGATGGCTCTGAAACCGTCAATGACTGTCGAATACAACTCTCGTTCTGATCTCCAAAAATCGAAGGAGTTTTCTCCGAAGGTAAAATAATCGATCAGAGACTGACCGCGAAGCCGAATCAGATGGTGTGTAGTATGGAGATCGACACGGATCAAGAGAGTTTTGGATCGTCGGATGAGATGGAATCGCCGCGGTCGGTGGCAAAGTTTGGGCATAGCCTGATCTTGAGGATCAGAGAGGAAGATTATCACTTCGGTGAGGACTTCGGTGAGCTCTCTGGCTTTACTCATCATCTTCATCTTTATTATCACCTGGTTATTGAGTGTTTTTTTTTCTTTTTCTTTTTTTTGTTGATGATTGTTGTTGTTCTTGTTCTTGATTGATGATCTGTCATTCATCTCTCTCCTTAGATCTCTCATGTCTCTGATCTATACACAGATATGTTTTTTTTTTTTTTTCCAACAGATAGTGGCTTTAGATTTTTGGTTCTATATCTGTGTGTGTGTATGTATGATGTATTTAACATAAAAAAAATTGAACAGATCTAGAGGATAAGGGATTTTAGAATTAAATAGATAGAGGATTTTGGGATTTGTACATGTAGATTTGAATAGATAAGGGAAAAAATAGAACAGATAATAAAATTTGGACAGATAAGAGAAAATTGAACAGATAAAGAGATAAACTCACAGAATTTGAACATATAGTGAAAAAATTGAATAGACAAAAAAAAATTCAATAGGTAGATATAAATTTGAACATATATTCAAAAAAGTCCACAGATAAAATAAAAAATAGACAAAAAAAAATTCAATAGGTAGATATAAATTTGAACATATATTCAAAAAAGTCCACAGATAAAATAAAAAAAAAGTCAACGAATAAAGATAAAATTGAAAACAAAATATTTTTCAAAACAAATAAAATGGCTTCCCACTAAATTATTTTATATGAAATAGATCCCACACTAATAAAAAAAAATATATCTATTAGACTTAATGTCTTTTATGTGCTTCTTAAGTTGACTTTTCAACAATAATGTCATACATGTATACCAACTTGTCAAACAAAAATCGGGTCCTATTTGTATTGATGAATTTGTAACAAATTCGGAAAATCATGCACTCATAAGCAACTCCAACTCCAACCATACTCTTTACTTTGTACTAGTTTAAGTATAAAAAAAATATATTTTTTATTTTACTTAATTATTTTAATTATTGTATTTTTCAACCACACTCTTTATTTTAGTTAATCATTCAAACTAACTTAATTAATTTTTAAAACCAAATATACTAATTGCTGATATTTTACTAGTATAAATTTATAATAATAATTAATTTGCGCATACAAACATACAAAACATGTAGAATAAGGAGAAAAAAAAATACAAAATGCAAAATAAATTATTTCGTAATTCATCAAACATAATTGAAAGAACATATAAAATTACTACATACACATACACATATAAAATTCCAAATTCAAGACATAAATATATAAAAATTTAAGATATATATATATATATATTTGTTTGGTGAGTCTCTGGGACTCTTCAATTGTAACAACAAAAAAAGTAAGATAGTAAAGTAACTAGCCTAATAGCCAGTCTATTAGAGCTTAAAATTAAAATTATATTGATTAAAATATCTAATAATTTTTTTTTAACTATTCCCTTTGAGATGCTCCTAATTATATATGTGCCCGCCAAAGTTATTTGCATCCATTTTGCCAGTGCTAGGGCAAACAACTTCTCAACCCAACTAATCTAATAAAATGAAGAGGATACAGCATGAATAGTTGGGATAGCTCTGTTGGTACAGCATGGAACTGAAAATCCTTTCGCATCTTTATTTGTACCAGTATTTCACATTTATGATGAAATTTACAAAGATTGGCCTGCTATTTATTATTTTGTACATAATAATTTTGTTTAATTTACTAATTCATAGGAGAATATTGAACATGCATAAGAAGATCTTGAATTTGAGACTTTCTACACCAAAAATATTCTCTTAAATGAAAGTATTCGTGCTTAGATGGGTTGTTTCGCTGAAAAATATATTTTTTACTATATTTTTTTAACATTCTATTCAAGTTTTCTATAATCAACGAAAAATAAATTTATTTGAA
Organism: Camellia lanceoleosa; assembly: GCA_025200525.1. Taxonomy (NCBI): domain Eukaryota; kingdom Viridiplantae; phylum Streptophyta; class Magnoliopsida; order Ericales; family Theaceae; genus Camellia; species Camellia lanceoleosa. The sequence continues at coordinate 155,351,767 of CM045769.1, read as the reverse complement.
CAAAAATTATATTCTACTTTTAAAAAGTGAAAAATATTTCTACAATAAATTAAGATTTTAAAAACAAAAATTTAATGATAAAATAATTTTATAGGGACAAAATATTTCAGTTGCCAATATTATTGTATTTTTAGTGATAAAATTAGATATTTTAGTAATAAATTACTATCGTTTTGAAACTAAATATTTCATTTGAAAAAGTAATTTTTTTTTTGGCACGAAATTGTTTTATTGCTTAAAATATATTTATTAGTGTCATTTTTTAAATTTTATTACTAAAAGTTATTTTTTGACTTTTTGTGACAACTCACATGCTGATTGAAATTGGTTTTCTTAATTTTTTTATAACAAAATTTTATATATTGTAGTTTTTACGAATTAAAATCGTATCAATGTCATTACACTGGAGGGAAGTGAAGACCGGGGGGGGGGGTCACGTGCCCCTGGATTTTGGATTTTTTTTTTTTGAAAATATAAAGAAAATATTTTAAATAAAAAAATTATAAAAATATTATTAAAGTGAAATGTCAATGATATTTTAAAAATTATGAGAACAATAATGGTTATTTTGATTGAAATGAGAGATTATTATAAACCATATTATCTATGAAAATTTTATAAATTTTTTTGAATGTAACGATGATGTCATTATTATTGACATGCAAGTATAAATAATTTTACTATAAAGATATGAATTTAATAGATTGTTAGTAACATTTGACATATGAGATTCACTCTCTGTGTTTATTTACTATTAGTTAGTGATATTACATACTAATGATGACGTAGTATTGCCATTATATTAAATTTTTAATTAAATTTTGTATAAATCTTTTTTTTATTATTATATAATTTATTTTAAGACTTATATTTATATTTTTTTATATTATCCATAATACACTAATTTTGAATAACATTATTTTTTTTGATATTTTTCAAAATCAATCGTAAAAACATACAAAAAATATTTTTATAATTTTTTTTAATATTATAATTAATAAATATCTCTCCTAATTTAATTTTCTGACTCCCTTATTGTCCGCCGCTCGTGTCACCACCAAAATCAGCACCCATCACCAGACCACTATTGACACAGCTATTAGTATATCAATTTTAAGGACATAACCAAATATATTTTTCGAAAAAAGTTTTACATAAAAAATATGTTACGCCAAAAACAAATAAAGCACAGTTACTTGAAATTTAGGAGAAGTGATATATATGTATATATATTAGAAGTGTACGCACACCAACGTGAGCAAAAAATCATGGGCGAGAATAAGGAGAGAGAATCGTGTATAGTTGATGCACTTTTTTATTTGTGATTTACGTTTTTTTGTCATTAGTACAGTAACTACTAGGCAAAGATAAATATTTGGAGAAAATGTAATATTGCTATAGGCTTTTTGAAAATTAAAGTTGTTCACCAAGTGAGTTGTATTTTATATATTAAGTAAATTATATTTTGCACCTCTATATTTTGTGTCAAATTTTATTTTGACTCTTACACATAAAATCATGATAGTTAACCTCTACACCAATGGCAAAGTTAGGAAACTAAATCAGAATAGACACTTATTGATTACAATTTTAATTTTTTTTTTCATAACCAACAATGAGAAGATAATAATAATTTTTGAATTAATATTAAGTACAAAAACTTAAATAAATTATTACAAAAGTATTCCACACAAAATTTTATAATTAACTTCAAGTAAAATCGAAAAGAAAGTATTGCGTGTAGTTAATGTAATATGGACAATATAAAAAGTTATATATTTAAGTCTTAAAATAAATTATATAATAGTAAGATATATCAAATTTTTACAAAATTTGAGTTAAAATTTCTTATAATAGTGATATCACGTCATTATTGACATATGCTATCACCAACCAATAGTAAAGCAACATATGAAGGGTGAACTCCACATGTAAATATAACTGACACTCTAATAATTTTTACATATATATAGTGAGATTAATTATGTTTGCATATCAATAATGATTGATATTATCTTTATATTGAGATTTTTTCACAAAATTTTCATATATAAAAATATAATTCGTTGTAGTCACTTCATTTTCTATAAAACAATAAATTTAAAAAAGCCCTTGACATTTTATTCCAAATATTATTTTTGTTTAAAATTTTATTTATATACATATATTATTAAAAAAAAAAAATCCAGGAGGGGCACGTGACCCCCTTGGTCACCTTGTGGCTACGCCACTGTTCTACATTTTTGTTCAAATCACACTTTGGTATCTATATATGAAATTGTGACAATTAACTTCATGCACCTTTGTTCAAATCCCATTTTGGTCTATGTACATGAAATTATAACAATTAACCCCTCTGTACTTTTGATCAAATCTCACTTTGATCCATATACAAGTGTCAATGTCCTCTTTTATGTTACTCAATTGTTTAAATCTTTAACAGAATCTAGTCATATGATAAGAGTGTGACTACGACATGAGGGTAAGAAAGAAAAATCATCTATATTTTTTACCAATACATACTTTATCTTAAAATTTACATCAAAATATGACTGTATTAGGTTAAAACAAAACGCAAATTGTGAACAATTAAAAAGATGAATTAGGGTTTTGTATAAATTGAAATCACGAAATTTTATTTTTCACGGTAATACAGTCTTCTATCTACTATGTTTGGGAAGTTGGGTTTGAGGATTTTTTAGCTAAAATAGCCATAAAAAATAAAATAGGCTTTTTAGCCCAATAAGACAAAATATCATATTCAACCCATAATCATTACATTCTTTCTCTCACAAAAAAAAAAAGGGCCAAAAAAGTCAAAAAGCCAACCTACTTTTCAAACGAAACATATATTAATCTTTTTTTCTCTTTGATTTCTTTGTCATATTTTTTATTATTATTTCAAAAACTCTACTTTTTTGCCTTTTCGCCCCATTTTTTACCATACGAACATATATATATATATATATATATTGTATTATATAACTCTCATGTGCTTACCACGTAGGACAAAGTGTATTGGGGGAGCTTCTATTTACACACACCAAATCCACTCTATACACACACTTAATGATATTTATTTTTATTACAATTTTATCCCCAAGTGAAATTACTATTTTAGACATCATACCCAATTCAAATAAACAAACGTCTCAATACACATCCAGACTTCACATCCATCTGTTGTTGTTTTTTTTTTTTTTTGGTGAATAAGTCGTAAAATAAAACACATATACAAGGGGTACGCCCCAGGCCCTAAACGATAAATACAAGAAACAACCTAAAGCAACTAGCCAAAGAAGCTAAAAAACGAGCCAAAATTACCAAAACACACAAAGCCTAATGTATTGTCCACACAAAAATCACAGAAAGCAGTACGCTATACAAAGGCACAGAACACCAAAACAAACCCAAGAGTACAAATATGTTCATACATCCTATAATAAACATATGGGACATATGAACACAATCGAACGGGTACGGGACCATACAGAACAACTTAACCATGCACAGCCCCCAATCCATTTGTTGTTCAAGCTGTTTAGCTCCAAGTTTATCCATCTATTGTTCAAGCTGTTTAGCTCCAAGTTCGTAGCTGCTACTTCTTCTATTGAAACTGTTGAAGCTCCAAGTCCATTGAAGCTGTTGAAGCTATTGAAGCTCCAAGTCCATTCGTAGATTTCCATTTCCATTAGTTTACACACTAACCTCATCCTCATTCATCATTGTTATGAAGGATTTCTCTTCTGAAAATTCAGATTTTCAAAAGTAAATAAATGTTTATGAGAAAGATAGCCAAGGAAATGTGAGTTTTGCAATGTAAAAGTCTTGTTTTTTTTTTTTTCCAGCGTCGTTCGGATAACCAAAGCCGAATTATATCATTTTGTTTGGAAATCTACTACCGAAATAAGTACTTAATTTCGGAAGTTGTTGTCTGAAATAAGTTAAATTTTACAACATTCAACTTCCGAAATGTTAAAATTAATTTGGACAACTACTTCCGAAAATTAGCATTTTGTTCAACACTATACTTCCGAATGAAGTAAATTTTTTTTTCCATTTTATATTCCAAATTTGTAAACTGCATACCAAATTTACAGTTTCAAATTACAAATTAATCTTTATAATGTTATACAAAACATGTAGGAATATGTGTTAACTCAAGGAAGTCAGGTTTGTGCGGATAGTGTGTTGGATTACACTACTTAATTCACAACTGAACAAGTTCACTCTACGAAATTATAATGATTATGTTTCGAATTACTCAACAAATGTAAATGTTTGATAATATTTATTTGACTTTGTAGGTATTCAAAAATAAGGATGAATTACTCAACTGGGTACGTGAAGTTGGAAAGAGAAATGGTTTGGTCATTATAATCAAAACATCATACTATGGTAGAGGGAAAAAAAGACCCAGGATGTATCTTGCTTGTAAGAGGAGTGGCCAATATAGAGCAACAAAGAAGTTAAAACATGATGGTAACAATACATCAAGAATAACCGGTACGAAGAAGTATGGTTGTCCTTTTGATATGAGGGCTCACAGGTTTACCACACATGATGAATGGACATTGACCGTAGTATGTGGATTGCATAACCATCCACCTGCAGAGCACCTTGAGGGACATTTATATGCGGGGAGGCTGTCAAAGGATGAGAAAGCATTGTTAATAGATATGTCAAAGAGCATGGTTCGGCCAAAAGAAATCCTAGTAACCTTGAAACAGCGAGATGCCCTCAATATAAGCACACTTAAAACCATTTACAATGTATGCCATTGAAACAGTGTGGTACAGAGAGCTGGAAGATCACAGATGCAACACTTATTGGGTGAATTGGCCAAGTATAATTACATTGAGCGCCATCGATGTGAAGAGTCCACGATGACTGTGACAGACTTGTTTTGGGCACATCCTACTAGTTTGGATTTATTTCGGTCTTTCCCACGTATATTAATTATGGATTGCACATATAAAACCAATAGATATCGTCTTCCTCTTCTTGAAATTGTGGGAGTGACATCAACTGAAATGACTTTCTCTGTAGCTTTCGCATACTTACAGTATGAGAGGGCCGATAACTATGCGTGGGTGTTAACTACATTGCGTGATGTCATGGATGATTTTGTTTTGCCATCAATTATTGTTACTGACAGAGAGCTAGCCTTAATGAATGCCATACAGAAGATATTCCCGAGTGGCAGACATTTATTATGTCGTTGGTATATCAGTAAGAATGTATTGACCAAATGCAAGAAAATGTTTGAGACACAGCAGAAATGGGAGAAGTTCAACCATGAGTGAAACTTTTAGTGTATTCATCTTCTGAAATTCAATACGATGAGCGTCTTAAATCATTACTTAAGGAATTCAGTAGTTATCCAGATGCAGTAAACTACGTCATGGATAATTGGTTGGTTCCTTACAAAGAGAAATTTGTGGCGGCATGGACAGACACGTGTATGCATTGTGGTAATGTTGCAACCAACCAATAAGATTACTTTTGTTCAATATGTTATTAATAAGTGCCATGTACTTGATTTTAATTTCACTTACATTGAATTGAACAGGGCTGAGAGTGTACATGTAAAACTTAAAAGACAATTGCGTTCATGTCAAGTCTCATTTCAGGCATCATTTGAGAAAATACACAGTCTGCTTGAGTTGCAACACACTGATATCAAGGCTTTATTTGAGAAAAGTCTAACTGTTGTGCAACATCAATTTAAACCTTCTCAGTTCAGGGAGCTACGGGGTAATATGTCTATCTCTGCATTAAAGTATTTGCTTGTAGAGAGTAAGAGAGCCAATTCCATTGGTATTGATGCTGAAGCTTGTGGATGCGTCCTTCGCCACACTCATGGTTTACCTTGTGCCCATGAGATTGCTGACTACATCAGACAAGGTCGTCTTATACCACTTGCTACCATACACTCACAGTGGAGGCAACTTCATATCTCCATATGCAACAAAGAAGAGGAAACGGAGGTGACTTGTCATGCAGAAGTAGAGTTGTTTGTGAAAAAGTTCAATGAAAGTGATAGAACCATGCGGTTGGAGCTTTTGAAGAAGTTGAAAGAGATTGTATGTCTGGGAAGCACTTTTCTTATTGAGCCGGAGGTGAAGCCCAAAACACGTCATCGGGATTATAAGAAGATCAATGTTTCTACCCGTCGTGACCCGTTTGCATTTGAGTTGGTACAATTTAGACATGATTCCTTCTCACCTAAATCACTACATTAGCTTCTACTCTAGAAACCAAGAAGAAGCGACCTGTTAAGGGAAAAGAGAAGGTGAATGCAAAAAGAAAGGTGTACATTACTAAAACAGTGAAACATGGTGCATATGTTGATGCTTTCTCTTCTGGGTTGAAACTATACATTAAGTTTGTCAAGGATGTAGTTGCAGATAGGAATTGTGGCTTCAAGGCTATAGCTGCTTCAATTGGTCATACAGAAGATGATTGGGCTCAGGTTAGGTGTGATCTTTTGGGTGAGCTGCACACACACACAAAGAGGAATACATTACACTTTATGGGTCCTACGAAAGGTTTGAAGAATTGACAAGCATATTGTCATACTTTGAAGGCAGTCCTGGATACTCATATTAGATGACTATGCCAGACATGGGGTATCTTGTTGCATCGTGCTACAATCTTGTGGTATACCACTTGTCATTACAGCAATGTCTCACCTTTTTACCTCTTAGAACAGTGCCAGTACCTCAACTTGATAGGCATGAGATTGCCATTGGGTTTGTCAACGGAAATCATTTCGTCCAGGTATAACAGAAACTTATCAATTTGTGCATGTACAAGCAGTTATGAGGTATGACTACTAACTCAATTGACATTTGGTGCAGGTTTTTTTGCAGCCAGGCTATCCATTTCCTCCTATAGCCACTAATTGGCGAAAATATAGTCACCCTTGCGCTGTTGACTGGGATAATGCATATGTGTGCCACATTCAGCATTTCAAGGACATTATTCATGATACTGTAGCTACTCGAGAGACATTTGATGTTGTTGATGTCGCATGACACATGTATGCATTTGACAATGTTAGAATTATGGAAGAAATTAATGGATGTGTTTTGGATGTTGATGTATTCTGTGGCATAGATTGAATGTTATCGACCATTGTTACCATTCCATTCTAATAACAAAATATCATTTACAAAATCAACGACCATTGTTATCATTCTATTCTAATAATAAAATGTCATTTTCAATGGTATCAACCATTGTTGCCATTCCATTCTAATAATAAAATATTAACCACTGTTAACATTATAACAATGTCGTCTTACAAAAAACACCACAAAAAATTCATCAACTAACAAATAACATGTCTCGAATCAGCTGTATGCCTACGCCTAGGCCTACGACTGTATGTCAATGTCAGAGATGAAAAGCGACCTCCAGTACAACTAGGTCCAGCAGAACTAGGTCCAGCTTCGTCAATGTGCTGACCTTCAAGGACATGCGTCATAGCCTCGATAGCCTGGTAAAGTCGATGAGGATATCGAATCTCGTTCTCATAACCAGCCTGAATAATAGGATGTGCAATCTGCAGTGCATGTGAAATACATTGCATTTGAAAAGAATATCACATTTTAGGAAACATATCAGAAAATAAAAAGTAAGTTACAAATGCATAAAAAAGGATAATATATTACATCGGCATGTTGGCTGAAATCCTGATGGTCATGGACACGCAGTTCATCAGTGTGCTCAACATATAGGTGCGTGATATTCTTATACCAATCCATGTAACCTGGTACACATTCCCAAGGCTGCCGAACTGGTGTGCTCCTCCACTGCTCAGATAACACGTGGTTATCCCAAGCCTCCTAGATCCTATCCAAGTATCTCTACATGACTGTATATCGTGCAGATATGTTGCATCGAGCACCACGACTGGGAGCTACCGGTGCATCTGGGATGGTTTGAACCCTGCCAAACTGCCTCAGAACTCTATCTGGATGATAGGGTTCGACCACGTCTAAGCACTTTAAGCATCCATGGTAGAATGTAACCGGGTTACATGGATACCGGTCTCTGCAACTGTGGTATGGATCCCAAATAACCTGTAAACGTAAAGTGTTTTTGAATTAAAGTATATAAAGGGTAAGATAAATGGAAAGTGTTAAAATTATCTCAGGACGAGAAAACTTACATCAGTCATTACCAAATTGTCAAGCTCCGCTCGAAAAGATTTCAAATGATCAATGGAGAAACCCGCCTCTCTCCTAGATGCCCAATGGTACACGTGTGGCATGTCTTCATTGTAGCCCATGTTCTGGTGAGGTCGGAATGTTCGGAAGTTCTCATAAATCCATGCCTCCAAAAGAGTCATATAACCACCTATCTGCTTAACACCGGACCGACTAGCATACCCCAATTGTCTGTATAAAAATGCTAATGCAACAGCATCCCAGGCGTAAGTATGAATGGATCCCAAATCCATCAATAAGCCAAGGTAAACAACAGGAACCCTGCCGCCACTCTTGTCATTGAAGAGCGTACATCCCAACAGAAATAACAAATAAACTCTAGCAGTGCACTGTATAGCCTCCTCTGGGTTTGAATCTGTGACACCAGCAAACTGACTTTGTAACCACTTAAGCCTGACTGAATTCCCACTAGCAATAGAAACCTCTTCATGTGCTACACGTTCAGTAATCCCCAAGCCAGAAACCAGTAGTGTAACTCCATGATAATCCGTCACATCTGGTATGCTGATTGATCTGCCTATAATGGGAAGGCTAAGAATAGTGCCAACATCATCCAAGGTCAAGGTCTTCTCACCAACTGTCGTATGAAATGTGTTCGTCTCAGGTTGCCATCTCTCAACAAAACTGGAGATTAGAAGCTTGTTGACGAACCGATAAGTGCAACGAGCTAACTGTGACAACCCAAACTGCTCAACAATGGCTTTAAATCTGATGTTGTTGTCTTCTGACCACCATGGCCATCCAAGGATCTTCGAAGAGTGATTATGACACTTTAGGGGCCCACGTTCCTATAACACAAATGATATCTCATTAGAAACTAGCATACAACACACACACACACACACAAAACTCATATACAAATGAATTTCACTTCTACTTAGGAATGTTTACCTCCCCGTGCCAAACAGCTGCAGCAACATGACTATTGAAACTCTGCAGTATTGATAGATCAGTCGGTCCACCTGGAAAAGCATGAGTGAGGTACTCTTCCTAGACAGTAGGAGAATCGGGTAAAGAGGCATCTTCCACAGCAATGTCAAGCATATCATCACCTTGAACTCGTCTTTGGCTTCGGCTTCGACTGGCACTGGGGATATCATATTCTACCGAAACTGGATCACGACCTCGACCACGACCTCGACCTCGTCCTCGCCCACACCCTCGTCCTCGTTCATGGTCAACATCCAATTCACGACGTCGTCTATTTGAAGTAGTAGGTGGGACACGTTGTTGACATTCAAAATCCATATTATCTGCAAAAATTAATATGTTTAATGACTATACAATTGTAAAAAGAATATACAAAAGAAAAAAAAAATTGTTCGGAAGTTGAAAACTAAAAGTATATATACTGTTTGGAAGTTGAAAACCGAAACACAAAATTAATTTCGGAAGTTGAATGTTGGCCGAATTTAAAATATTCGGAAGTTGACTGTCGAAATAATGAAAATTTTTCGGAAATCTACTGTTGAAATAAATGACTACTTTCGGATTTCTACTTCCAAACAACTTCCTTACTTTCGGAAAACCAGTTCCGAACAACTTGTTTACACTCTGTGGGCGTTCGTTCGTTTTGAAAATGGTAAAAACAAAACTCTACATTACAAATTAAATAGGAATGAAGATTGAAAAGTAAACTCACCTAAATACGGATGAGGATTGAAAATGTGCTGGAATGCTTCAATGGGATGTCTTGATGGATGCAGCTTTGGGGATGAAAGTTGTGTGAAGCAGAGAGCTACAGGGAGCTATGGATTAATGTGTGAAACAGGGTAATGTGAGAGATGCAGCTTCCATGGGTGTATTTGCACCGTTGGGAGAGCTGGTGTAGACACCTCATTTTTGACCAACCTCAAGATTTTGACGTCATCGGTTGTGTACTTGATGATTGCATGTGTTTATGCTCATTTTGATCGCCCAAAGGTCTCGACTGCATACCTTGTCTTTGGGCCTTTTAACCCTCTGTGTTTTGGCCTTGTTTTTGGACCAAACCTTGTCTCCCTTGCCTAGGGGAGGGAAAGTCATTGTCGGCCACTTGTGGCACTTGCCGACCATTTTCTTCCCTTGTAGGCCACTTCAACTGGCCCGCTGGCCGGTTAGGGGAAGTGGCCGGCCGGCCACCTTAACTGGCCGGTAGCTTTTTTTTTTTTGTTTTTTCTTATTTTTAGATATTTTCAGATCTTTTGAGCTAGCTGTGGCTCACTGAGTTCATCCTCCATACACGTGTATGGAGGGATGGAGACAAGCCTTAAGCTTGTCAAGCAAGCTTTTGCTTGCATTGCTTATTTAAGGGGAGGTCCCTCCCCCTTGCTGAGGGTTCTGAAATTTGGGAGACCAAAATTGACTCTCTCTAGAACTCTCTCTCTATATATATATATATATTGCTTGAAAGTGTTGTTTCTTCACACTTTTGCACACAAACACCTACTCAAACACCTTCACTTTGGAGCTAAGGTCCTTTGGAGCTTGTTTTGAGATCTTAGCATTGGTTTTGGTCCAAAATTATTGCTAAAGTTGTTGTCTTGCCATTGTTCTTCAAGGGTAAGAGACTAGCCCATTTTAAGCTTTGTTTTGATTAAGTGTTATACCACCTTTGCATGCTACTTTGAGGCTGTTTTTAGCCTCTCAAAAACTCTTTTTTTAAGGCTTTAAGGTGTTGGTTTGAACCTTGTGTGGTTAAGGGGGAGGTTCCCCTCTTTTACTCTTTGGCTTGTTAAGCCTCTTGAGCTACCTCTCTAAGCTTTTGAATCCCCCTTTGCTTGGCCTTTTAACCACTGAAACTCAAAATAATTTCAGTGGTAAAAAGTTGATCTTGTGGTCCAAAATAGGAGAGGGTGATCCCCTCTCCTTGTATTCTTGTTTGCTTGTGTTGGTGGCCTAATACATGAGTATATATTTCTCCCTTTTTGAAGCTTAGTCCAAGCATGTTTTTGTGAGTTTTTGGACCTGCCATAACTCTGATTTTGGTTGGTTTGGTCATTGGTTTCTTGCATCTTACACTTGTAGTGCAATCCTACTTGTTGGCTTAATATGCATCATGCCTTATGCCTCTCATTCTAGCATGTATTGGCTCTACTCTAGCATGTTTTTGGCCATTACTTAGCATGCTTTAACTCTAATTTTTGTTGGTTGGGTCACCTCTTGCTTGGTTTTCGCACTTGTAGTGCAATCCTACTTGTTGGCCTAACATGCATCATGCTTTATGCCTCTCATCCTAGCTTGTGTTAACTCCATCTTAGCATTTATTTGCCATTATTTTAGCATGCCTCAACTCTGTTTTGGGTGGTCTTGGCCATGTGAGGCTTGCCTTGTATAGTTGTAGTATAAGTGGCATTGACTAGCTTTGTGTGTCAAGTCTCTAGCATGCTTTACTTGGGTTGTTTGCATGCTTTAAACTCATTTCTCACATGATTTCAGTGTATATGGTGTAGTCATATTCTCACATGTTCGACTCTTTCATAGCTTTTGAGAGTCGTGCCTTATGCCTTGCTTATGAGCCAATACGTATGCCTGCTTGTCTAAGCTTTTGGGCTACTGTTTCAGTATGTTTTAGCCTTTGTCTTGGTATGCATGAGGTCTGTTTAAGGCTGGTTTAGTCCACTGAGTATTGTGTTGCATAGTCCAAGTGTTGTGTACTTCACTAGTTTTTAATGCTTAAGTCTTCTAACATGATATGCTTGTGTTGTTTGCATGATATCTCATCATTTGGCGCATGATTTCAGTGTTTCTACCTCTATCATGCTCCCATATATCGCTCTTTCAATGTGTTTGAAAGTTAGGCTTTGTGCCTTGTTGTGGGCAAATAAATGAGCATGCATTTCTTGCTTTTTTGACACCCCATTTTTGACCGACCTTAAGACTCAGACGTCACCGATGGAGTGCTTGGTGATGTTGCATATTGTGCTCGTACTGAGGTTGCGAAAACACGGCTGCGAGCCTTGCCTCCGGACTTCCGGACTCCTTTGTGCTCTGCCTCTGTTTGCGAACCAGGTCCCGTTTTCTCTGTTTTCTCTTCCCGAAGGGAGGGAGAGGTCTCGTAGACCATCTCTCAGTGGCCGTAGGCTACGTTTCGTGGTCGTAGGCCATTTTTCCCGTTTGGAGCTCGGTTTTCGATTTTCGAAGCCGTCGGCCGTGTGCCTCGGTTTGGGACCGCTTAACCACCTCCGTTTGCTCCGGTTTTTGGCATGCACCTTGTTTCCTCCCTTTTGAGGGACACTGTGGCTCAAGAGACCAACTTCGTGGTCAAACGCCACCTCCGGTGCTTAACAGCTTGTTTTCAGGGCCCCGGGCCGTGCGTTTTGGCCCCCGAACCTTCGTTTTACATCGGTTTGGGTTCATTTTTCGCGGAGAACTTATTTTCATTGCTAGAGAGGTTGTAGGAAGATGGGAGGCCAGCAATTGTTCTGAAAACCAGTTTTATTTCTTCATCGCTCTTCATCGCCCGTTTTCTTCACTAGAAAGCTGGTTTTTCCCATTCCCAGGCCACTTTTTCTGACTTTCCACCACACCATTGTGTTGTACACACCTGAGAGGCCACCAATATTGGTAGGCTGGCCAGCAATTGTTCTTGACCCTTTTGAACCCCTCTAAAAAGTTGGTTTTTCTCTCTCTTGGGTTACATTTTCTGGTTTTTCTCCACATAGTTGTGTTGCACTCACCTGGGAGGCCACCTTTTTGGGGTGGCCGACCAACATTTTTTCTTGAACCTTTTGCACCTGGTCGGCCGGCCAGGGGAGGTGACCGGCCGGCCACCTGAACCTCTTGAACCTGGCCGGCCAAACTTCTCTCTCCTGGTGCATTCCATTTGTGCATTGTTTTGCACTGCACCGCCTGAGGGTCTGCCCTTTTGGGAGAGAAATTTGAATTGGTTTTCCCTCCTTTTTCCTTGGCCTTTCTCCTCTATAAAACCAACACTTGAGCTTCATTTCTAGGGGTTAGAAACCAGCTGAGGCACCATTACACATACTCCCCCTATATTTATACATTCAACCCTCCAAACCCTAAGATTCTTGCACCATTTGCACTACAACCCATAGCACCACACCACCATCATCCATTTCATCACCTTGGAAGCCATTTGAAAAGGTTGAAAGCTCATTTCCTTGGACCAAAGGCTGCTGGAGGTTGGCTCTACAAGGGTAAGCTCTTATTTTCCCCATTTTTGCACTATTTTATTCTATAGCTTAGCCCCATTTGCTTACATTTTTGGGCTCTGACCCGAACTGAAAATAGTCTTATTTTGAGCTTATCTTCATATTTGATTAAGGTTTTTTGTCTATTTGAGGCCATCTGCTTCCCCTTTCCATTTATCTCTCTTTTAGGGTTATTTCTTGCATGATATATTAGCCTTGCTTGTGAGCATTTCTGCACTTCGAGCCAAACTATAAAGTGACTTATTTGGAGCTCCTATTCAACTTTGTTGAAGGTCTCTTTGTTGTTTGAGGCCATCTACTGCCTCTTGCTCTCTATCTCTCTTTTGGGACTATTTTTGCATCATATTTTAGCCTTACTTGTAAGCATATTTGAGATTTTTCATAAATTGTAAAGTATCTTTTTTTGAGCCTCTCTTCAACTTTGTTGAAGGACTCTTTACTGTTTGAGGACTTTTGCTGCCCTGTTTGTTCAATCTCTCTTTTAAGGCTGTTTTTGCATGATACATTAGCCTTATTTGTGAGCCTTTTTGGACCTCGACCTAAACTGAAAAAAGTCTTATTTTGACATCATATTCATGTTTGATTAAGGTCTATTCTCTATTTGGGGTCATCTTCACCCTATGCATGCTTCATCTCTTCATGATTAGGGCTATGCATTAGAACACTTGCATTGGCCATGGTTTGGCCTCTTAGCCACTGAAATCCAGTGGATTTTCAGTGGCTTAGGTATGTTCTTGAAGGCCAAAATCAGAGGGGGGTGACCCCCTCTCACCTTGTTTTACTTGATGGTCTTTTTGGCTTTGCAAAGAGGCCCTATCTTGCATGTTTTGTTGACTGATTTCAGGACCAATTTGATGAGTTTTAGGGCTATCATATTTGATTTTTAGAGTTGATTTGGCTATGCTAAGTGTCCTTGATGCGTGTGCTTAATAACCCCTTTGTATGCCCTCTAAAAGAACCCATCATTTGTGCATGTGTTGGTTGCATTTCAAATAACCATGTTTTGGCATGTTTTATTCACTGATTTTTGCTGATTTGATGAGTTCTCACCTGCTTCATATACATGCCATGTAAACCATGTTTGCTAGTCAAAGTTGCATGCTATTTTAGTCCATCTTGCTAGCATCTTTTGGCCATACTTTGAACTAGAAATGTTCATGTTTTGGGACTGCCTTGGTTCTGTCTTTATGCTTCATGATCAAATAATACATGCTTTGTATAACTATAGGTCAATGCATGTGCCTAGTTTTGTGTTTTAGGACCATTCTATGCATCGGGTGCCATGTTTCCATGTTTCGGGATCATTTTGCATCACATTTCAGTGCTGGAACTTGCATGCTGGTATGCCATATTTCATGCCTTGCCATGCCTTGTTAGAGTGGCATTTGTACCTTAGGATCGGTCCTCGATTTGCGTGCATGTGTGCACGCATCTCAAGTGTCTCATTTTTCATCTCATGGCCACTGATGTGAGTGTGGCTGAGGCCCACTCATGTTGGTGTAAGTCCATTATGCATTGTGTATGCCATTTCAATTCATAGCATTGCGTATGCTAGATTGTATGTTAGAGTATCGTGTATGCCGTGTTATATCGTGCGTTGTGTATGCCATTTCATAGCATTGTGTATGCTAGGTTGTATATTAGTTGCATAGTGCATGCCATCTCATTTGCATTGTGTTTGGGATAGGAATTAGCCCGAGCACGGGAAACGAGGGACGTTTTGTACTTTGAGTGACGGAACGTGTCTCAATTCCCAATCGTCGACACTCCGGATTATCCATGATGGAGTTTAGGCCTTGTTGTGTTTTCCTGTGCATTCATTCCATATTGAGTCATGCAAATCGACTCCTCGGCCATCATGCATCAAGATGCGCGATTGGTGGCACGAGGATCGAGGACTACGCTCCCCGAAGAGTAGTCAAGCATAAATATGTGAAAATACATTGCCATGCCCCTTTCCTACTCTCTGTTGCAGCAAATCAGAAATCGGCAATCTCTTGGGACTTCGCGCAATATTCCGGGCTTAATTGTAAACAGAGGCTAATCGGGCATCGCGATGGATTTCCGCGCCAAGCAACTCAAACATGCATCATTCATCATTCGAAACAGAGCTGAGTTAGTCCAGGGGCTTGCACGCCAATTTACCGTTTTTCCTAGTTAATTTATTAATTAATTAGGATTTTGTATTTATTCGGACTGTACTATTCATTTGGGACTGTATATTATTTATTTGGACCCTCCGAGCAAGGGCACAATTGTAATAAGTGTGCGTGCGTGCGATGTATGTCTTCCAACCCCACGTCTTTTTCCCTTTTATTTACCAGCTTATGATGGTTAGAATAGGGCATGTTTCAATTAGCATACAGTATGATAGCATGTTTGCATTCATTCATCTGTTTTGCATGCACCGGGCTCGACGCATCATAACTCACTACATTGTATTTCAATTCCAAGTTGAATACTTGTTAGCTGTAGCATTCCATATTCCATGTTTAGAATAGCCGAGCCTATCTTAGTTGCATTCCTGCATGTGTTGCATTAGGCATTTCTGTATAATTAGGATCATGCATGGATTTCTAACGTAGTTTCTGTTTTGGCTTGGAGTACTCAGTAAGTTTTTACGCTTTTGCATCCTTGCATGTATGTGAGTGACTGCCATGATAGCATGCTTACCATGAGGCTATTTGCTTATGTGATATAACTGCCTGAATGTTTGTGGGTGAAGGTTGGGTTATTTGGATTGAAACAATGCATTGACTGTGAGTTTTAAGCCCACTAGATAGTGGCAAAACCATCTTTTCTAAGCCCACCCGAGGGTGGCAAAATCTGTATTTTAAGCCTACTTGCGGATAGCAAACCATCTTTCAAAAACAAACATGAAATGTTTTGTTCCAATTCAGACGACCCAGTCTATACTTGTATGCTGTGCGCATCACATAGTAAATCTAGGCTAATAACTAGAATAAGAATGCATAATGTTTTCAAAACTAGATATCATGGTTAATAGAGGCCGATCTTTGATCGGGCGAGCGGGGGTGCTCACGAAGTGACCTTCCCCAATCATACCCAAGTTCCCGAGCCGAAACAACTTTGGTGATGACGAACGCGTGGCCTTAGGCAACGAGTTAGGGTTTCCTAAATTTCTCAAAAATAAAATATTTAGGTAGCTGCTTTGTATCTGGCAAAGCAGTCCATGTTTGGCACTTCTTTCAAAAATCTGTTTTCTTAAAACGATTTGCCGGATTTGGACTCTTTGGTTCAAATTGAAAACCATGACAATTAGAGTCCTGAACTGTAGTGAGGCCAAGATGGATGGAACAGGACTCATCCCTCTTGGGGCGTTCGAGGACGTCTACAGTTTCTAGTGACTCTGCTGGGGATTTAGAGAACTTGACTCGAACTCATGATATCTTGTTTTGACTACACTTACGTGTTTCTTTGTATTGCATGTGCATTGGTACGCCTAGGATACCGTGTTTGCCATCTGCTATTCCTGAGCGGTTTGCTAGAGGCTGCGTGCCATAAGGCTTACCGGTTATGGGCTCCGCCAGTATGGAAACACAAACCCCGATTTTACCGGGGCACCCTTTTGACCATTCGACCTAGTGCATATTTGGAATCCGTAGCAACCATTCCAAGCTAGGACAGGTTGCTTACCGGATAGGTTGTTTGAAACCGCTGTGTGCGTAGTGAAACCCTAGCTCCTAACAAAATAGGACAGGGAAATCCTACCCCAACATAGGAGTGTTTTGGCTCTCACTTGCTTGTTATGTGCTTTTGGAGTGCGTCTCTATAGGAATGCATGTATCAGTTTGCAAGTTTGGGCATCAGGCCTGCGGGCACCAGTTCAGTACTTTGGGATTCAGTTCACCTGAGGGTATCAGTTTATGGGCAGAATTCTGTAGGGGCACAGTCATTCAGCTCTGCTCATATGGGTTATCGTGAAATCAGGCTGAGATGCTCTTTGTTTTCTCTTTTGCTAGGGGTAGTCCTGGAACCATAGCTTCAGAAGGCTCCAATATCCCCCGAGGTTCATCGGATTTGTGCTGATAGACTTTGTCAGGTCAGAGATTCAGTTCAAGGGAAATCAATATTCCGCGCGAAGGTAAAGGGCTAGTCGAGCACAGATCACCGATTCAAGAGTTACAGTTGGTGGCCCTTATCCACCCCACCAGTGAACAGTCAGGCTGAGGTCTCAATTTCTACTGCAGGGATAGATATACCGGTTCTTCAGATAAACCAGCACTCTATGGTAGGAATGGAGGAAATGATGTGCCAACTCCAAGAAAGTATGAAACTCATGCAGCAAGATGCTGTCCGCCAAGCGGAATTTGCCAAGCAACAGGCCGTGGTCATAGCCCAACAGGCAGAGACAATCACCAGTTGCTTGACAAAGCGAGCACTGCCGCGATCAAGCTCCCCACCAAGAGATCCAATACCCGGGGAGACGCCAAATGACCAGGAAGGTACGGACATTCCGACAGGGCCGGCTCCGCCCACAATCTTACCCCAACTGTCTAAAGCACAAATCAACCTACCGGACTCTCCCTTTGAGTTCAAAATAAACCCTACAGCATTGAAATTGAGCAATCTTCAAAAGTTGTTCAAGAAATCTCAAGGAGTAAAGTCCATCCCGGACATCGAGGATGGGTATACCGATGCAGCTGTGACGCTGCCGGATAGATTTAAAATGCCGCATATTGACCGCTTTGACGGCTCTGGAGACCCAAGGGTGCACCTCCACCTATTTTATGATATCTTGAGGCCAATGGGTTTGACCACAGCTCAAAAGTTGTCTCTCTTTGGCAGAACCATGTCTAGGATAGCCGCAATCTGGTATGCGAAATTGGAGGACTTCGTGAAACGGAACTGGGAAAAGCTGGCTGAGGCCTTTATTGCTCAATACTCCTACAACACACAGATCGAGGTCACAACTCGTGATCTCGAAGTCACCCGCCAAGAACCTAAGGAGAGTTTCTTAGAATTCGTGACGAAATGGAGAGCAAAGGCCTCAATGATGACTACAAGGCCTTCCGATAAAGATCAGATCAGGATGATTGTTCGGAATCTGCATGGCAAGTTACTGCAAAAGATGGTCGTTCTACCTCTGTTTACCTTTCCAGCCCTTCATGAAATGCGGGTTCAAATCGAGGATGCTATCAGACAAGGGATCTTTACAGAAGATAATGAGCCTTTGAAGAGGAATGTTGCTCGCAGTTCCAATGCTACTACTGATGGTAGCATAACTACGAAATGCTCAGAAGTAGACACTATCACCATTTCCCTCAATGGCCAAAAGCCAACCACTTCAACTCGGCCCCAAGCCCGAAAATTCCATCCTCTTTACGTGAGTCTCTCTCAAGCTTTGAAAAAGCTGCGAGAAGAAGGGCATCTAGAACTTCTAGAACCCCAACCCCTTCCAAACCCTCTTCCACCAAGATATGACCCAGCTAAATATTGTGCCTACCATCAACAGCACGGTCATGATACAAACCGTTGCATCCGCCTCCGTCATAAGATCCAGGATCTTATTGATGAAGAAACCCTAACTCCACCAAAAGGACCTCAGGTTAGTACTGACCCATCACCTCTACATCTCAACCTCATCCATATATTGTCGTCCACCTACGACCCCAGCGTATACATCACCCCAGCCCATCTACCCAAGCCTGAGGTGTTCATTTCAGAAAGCATGGACTTATGCATGATGGATGCACCTAGACCCCAATCATCTCAAACCCGTGAGCTCACTACTTCTGAGCTGAAGAGAATGATCGAAGATCTTCAGAGAACTGTGACAGATTTGGCCTCCAGGACATTGGCTCCGTCATCAACCACATCACATACCAGGGAGTTCATGTCAAAAGGCTCCCCAGTCTTGGAACGGGCTGCATTTGAGGAATGCCAATCCCTTGGCAAAGTGGAGGCGAGTGGAAAGAACAAGATAGGGGCGGACATGTATCTCCATGAACATCTTCTGTTGGCTGTTGAGGCTTTGAAAGCCAAGGGACTGAACAAAAAGCAAGTGCTCGCAGTTGTTGCAAAAACTGTGGACGACATTTTCGCCACTCAAGTTAGGGGCAGTTTGAATCAAGGGGCGAGCCGGGAGAAGGGTCTTTGTATCAGAAACGTTCCTTTCAGCTATAATCCTGCACTCGGAAGAGATCAACAAACCAGGCCAGCACCTGCCAATCCCTTTACTGGTGCGTCCAGCAAAAATTCACAAACCTTGAAGTACCATCCTCGAGGTCAGAGGGTCTTCCATGCCCTCTATATGCCTTTGTCCAAAGCTCTCCAAGTCCTTGTTGGACAAGGCCATCTCAAACCCCTTGAGCCTCGGCCTTTCCCAAATCTTTTTCTGGCTACGCATGATGCCGCCCAGTATTGTGCCTTCCATCAGCAAACTGGCCATACTACCGACAACTGCTTCCGTCTTCGCCATGAAGTACAGGATCTATTTGACAACGGGGTGTAGACACCCCATTTTTGACCGTCCTCAAGACTTGGACGTCACCGTTTGAACACCCGGTGATCATCCATGTTTGTGTTTATTTGGAGTTCCCGGAGGTCTCGGCTGCACGCCTTGCCCCAGGATCTCCGAACTCAACTGTTTAGTGTTTGGTTTTGCACCAAACACTTGTGTTTTGCCTTGGAGGGGCAGGGAATACCTTGTGAGGCATCTCCACACATCACCGTCCATGGCTAGAGGCCACTGGCTGGTGTTTTGTTGCCATCGGCAATGTATATTGTCGGTCGGCATTCTTTGTTGCCGGTCGGCAGTTTATTTAGTCAAAATGGCACTTTTGGCTGGCCGACTACTGTTCATGTGCTTTTGCAGATATTTTAATACAACTGGCTTGTATTTTGTTCCCCTCCATACACGTGTATGGAGGGATGGCTTCCTTGTTAGCTTCTTGAGTAAGCTTTACAAGATTGGCTTCTCTATAAGAGGAGCCCTCCTCTCTTGGCTTTAGGGTTAGACAAAAAGGTTAGAAAATATACAGAGGAGAGCTCTAGATTAGGGTTGGGGTTTGTGTCTCACCTATCTCTATTTCTCTCTCTTTTTACCTTTGTGTGTGTATAAGTGTATTTGTGTCTTACTATTGCACACAAACACATAGTGTTACACCTTCCCTTGGCTACTGAGGTTCTAAGAGGTTGTTCTTGAGGTTCTTGGGTGGTTTTGAGCTTGGAGGAGCAGCTGGTCCACCATTGTTGAAGAGGTTCTTCAAGGGTAACAATCTTGCTCCTTTTTACCCCATTCTTGCATACTATTTTTACCTATCTTAGAACTATTTTTGAGCTTAGTGTATAATATAAAAAAGTTCTTTTTTTGGGCCCTCTAAATAGTTTGTTTAGAGTGTTTTGTGGTTTGGAGGTGTTTGACCCCTCTTAAGCCTTGAGGGGCTCCATTTTGTGCTATTTTGAGTGAGCTCCGGGACTTTGGTGTTTGGGCCTCCTCACCACTAAAATCTTGAGGGATTTCAGTGGTAAGGATGGTGCCTTGAAGTCCCAAGAAGGAGAGGGTCACCCCCTCTCCTTATTGTCCTTGAAAAGGGCCATTTTTGCCTCTTTAATGAGCACCTAGCTAAGCCTCATGTTGACCATGCCTTGGCTGTTATTTATGCTTATTTTGCCATGAAATAGCATTGTTATATGTTGGTTTTGGTACACCATGCTTTCTTAGCATACATGCCTTGTAATGCCACTTTGATGCCTTAACATGTTTTAGGTTGTAAACCATTGTTCTAGCATGCGTTAGGCTTGGCTTTGTGAAGCTTTCATGTTTATTTTGCCATGTTCAAGGTCTGTCCTTAGCCATTTTGGTCGGCCATGACATGCATTGCATAGTCCCTTTGCGTTTTGGCTTGTTAGCCTTGAGTGTGTGAATGTGTAGCATGCATTACTTGCTTTGATTTGGTGGTTTGGAACCACCTAACATCCCATTTCAGTCCTTATAACATGCTCACATGCTTGCATTTCATAGCTCTTTTGATGTTCCAAATGTTTGTGTTGTATGCTCCATGTTAAGCATTGGTGTATGCCTTTATACTTGAGCCACTTAGATGCCATCTAGGTGTTCCTTGGGTGTTGTTTAGGTTTGCATTAGACCTATTTTAAGTCCCCTTGGCCTTGTGAGGCTTGATTGACGTGGTCTTGGTTTAAGCCTCTTGGCTTGTTTTGGGTTTTCGGCCTTGTTTGCATGCCTTGTTTGTCTTGTTTAATTGGTATTGGCACCATTTTAGCATGATTTTCAAAGCTTAGTATACATGCCATTAGTCCGTGTTTGCATCCTTTCAAGTGTGCTTGAAAGTTGTCCCTTGATGCTCAAGTGTTAGGTCTTAACATGTGCATGGGTGCATGTGTGTTTGCTCCCATTTCTTGAGCTTATGGCCACTGTTTTGGGCCTAATTAGGGCTGCCCAAATTAGGGTTAAGTCCGTTCTTTGCTTGTTTGCATGCTTACCTTGCATATTTGTTTGCATACTTGCATATATACCTTGTATGCCCATGTTGTATGCTAGTTCACATGTCTAGGTTGCATTGCATCTTGCATGCATGCCTTGTTCCTTGATCTAGTGATAGGAATTGGGCCCCTTTGGTTTGTTGGTTTGCATTGCATTTGACATCAAAATGTGCACACTTGGTCCCTTGGGCCATCACGCATGGAAATGCGCGATTGATGGTCCGAGAACCAAGGAGCATGTCCCTTTGAGTCACTAACATGATAAGGGACATGATTGGTGCATATATGGCTTGAATTGCATTGCCATGCAAAGCTCTGTCCTCTGCTGCTATCAAACAGGTTCTGCAGGAACTTTTTGCCGATCGACTGCACATAGTGCCGACCGGCAAACAATTGGTGGCCGATGGATTCATTCTCAGCCGACGAACATCTCCTATGGCCGGTGGCCATTCTATCCAGCCGGTGGTCTTGCATGCTGCTCAGAGAGGCAACCACGAGGCTTTGGAAGCCTTGAAGGAGTACAAGAGGAAAAGCAGGCACTTGCGCATGGCGTGCATTTCGAGCAAGACCGAGCATGCATTACATCAGGCTCTCCTCCCGAGGCGGTTTACTGTTTTCCCTAGATTAGTTAATTTGCTTAGCTAATTAGATGGCCTGTAATATTTAATTAGCTTGTAGGTTAATTATCTGTAATATTTATTTGGTCCCTCCGGGCGAGGGCGAATCTGTAATAAGTGTGGGTGCGTGTGTGTGCATGTCTTCCAATTCCCACTTCTTTCTTCCCTTTTATTTACCCGCTTATGATGGTAGATTAGGGCATGTTTTATTTACCCGCTTGACTCGAACTCGTGATATCCTGTTTTGATTTCGTTTATGTGTCTCTTTGCATTGCATGTGCATTGGTGCGCCTAGGACACCGTGTTGGCCATCTGCTATTCCTGAGCGGTCTACCGGAGGCTTGACTTTGTCAAAGCATGCCATAAGGCTGACCGGTTACGGGCTTTGCCAGTATGGGGAACACAAACCTCGGTTTTAAAGGGGCACCCTTTCGACCATTCGACCTAGTGCATATTCGGAATCCATAGTGACCATTTCAAACTAGGACAGGTTGTTTACCCGATGTTAGGTTGTTTGAAACCGCTGCGTGCGTAGTAAAACCCTAGCTCCTGACAAAATAGGACAGGGAAACCCTACTCCAACATAGGGGTGTTTTTGCTCTCTCTACTTGCTATGTGCTTTCAGAGTGTATCTCTACAGGGAACACACATATCAGTTTGCGAGATTGAGTATCAAGCCTGAGGGCATCGATGTCGATTTGCGAGAATCGATTATGTCTGTGGATATTCGATTCAGTGTTTTGTGAAACAGTGATTTACGGGAACATGATCGATAGTAGAAATACTGATTGTTAATTGCACCTGTGTTTGATCCGTTTGGGCTGAAATGCTGCTTGTTTTTCCTTTCAGTTCAGAGAATTCCAAAATAGTCAGTGTTCCCCCTTGCCGAGGCAAGACCTACGATGACGCAGAATTCAGAAGAGATCGTGGTTATGACAGCCGCGTTGGGTCAAGGAATCACTCTACAAAGTGAGACCAATATTGATATGCCGCATCCACCTAGGTCGCCTGCTACACACCCATTTTAGATCCCTCAACTATATCAGGCTCGCGAGCCTACTACATTTGAACTGATGGGGATGATAGGTGATCTCCAGAGGTCCGTGGCGGATCTCACCTATGGAATATCAGCTTCACCTCCAGCCGTACCATATGCTGGGAGTTTTGTACCCCAGGAGCCCCCGCTGTTGGGACGGATTGTGATTAAACTTAGCCAACCGGAGATGGCCTCCAACTATAATAATGACATGTCAACGTCAACCCAAACCCTTGATCAGGCCGAGGCCAGAGGTAAAGACAAAATGAAGGCAGATGCCGATCCCATTAAACAAATGCTGTGGGCAGTCGAGGCTTTGAAAGCCGGGGGGGATGAACAAGCAACAAATATCTGCAGTTGCGACAAAAGCTGTGGAGGATGCTTTCCCCACTCCACCTGAGGGTAGTTCAAGTTACTCAGAAAATCGGGATAGGCCCCGTTATGCCAGAACAGTTCCTTCTGCTCCCAACCCTACACCCGGGAAGGACTAGAAAGTTAAGGCAGTGCCTGCCGACCCGTTCGCTAGTGCGTCTAGCAAAAATACTCAGACTTCGAAGTACCTACCCCGAGGGCGCAGGGTCTTTCATGCTCTTTATATGCCATTGTCCAAGGCACTTCAGATCCTGGCCGAAAGAGGGCACCTTAAACCCTTGGAGCCTCGACCTCTGCCGAAGAATCTCCCTGCTGCGCACGATGCTGCTCAGTACTACGCGTACCACCAACAAACTGGTCATGCTACCGTTAATTGCTTTCGCCTCCGTCATGAGGTACAGGATTTGATTGACAACGAGGTTATCCTCCCACCCACCTCCGCTAAGTTCGTTACTACTCAGTTATTGGATTTTGAGGACACAGATACTGCGAGTATGTAATCAGAGAGTGAACCACCTGCGGGCGGCGCTTGGTATATTTTTGATGTGGCGTCTGGCACTAATTTTTGGGCATCTGCGAATACTAATTTTGTAAATTCTGGCTTGGGTGTCGAGTCAGTCTTTTGTTTTGTTTTGAGTCTGTCTCATTGTCTTGACTCAGTCCTTTTGCTTACGGGTCTGTCTTGTTATAGCGAGTCAACCCCTCATTTTGTATAGAATGCCAGGTGATTCCGGGGTTGTTTCCTCGAACACCGTTTTGTCTTGTAATTACCTGGTTTTGGTTTTTGAGTCTGTCTCTGCCGAGGGGCCAGTTATACCAATAAATCTGAATGAAACAGCTATGGCTATCTCATTTTCATGCTTGCTTTCAGTGTGAGTTAGTTGTGCCAGAGGAAGCGAATGGAACGGTAGTACATTCTACCTACTCTCTTGTGCCTTGAACATCATTGTAATGACCTAAGTTTTTTCAAAACCCCTTTTTGAACACTACGGTGTTAAAAACAAAGAGGAAGGAACTCCTCGGGTTTTGTAAAACTTGATCATATTTGAGAGAAAGATAGGCATGCTAAGCCTTTTTATGAATGAAATCATGCTTGTCAGTGTAAGTACTGAGAAGGACCCTAGCTTGATCCAGACTGGTTTCACACTATCTTCTGCACGAGCAATTTGTCGCTTTCTTAAAAACTTTCAGAAACAAAATGTTTTGCGCGGTCCTGTGAAGACTTGTGTGGAATTGCTCTTGAGATTATGCAGCCTAGGATCGCTCTCAGCCTCGAGATTCAACCTATCTGTTTCGAACCTGGAATCCATTCAAAACGTTCAACAGTTAACTGCCATAAAAGGCTTGTGCGGCCCGATTTGAAGCAACCCTCGAGCAAGAGGTACCAAATTCAGATCAAGAAGATTAGATCTCACCGGCAGAGGCTCGTGAAGCGACCGTGATGGATTCTTCCGCAAATCAGTACAACAGCCATTCTCCTGGACTCAGATGACTTCAGGATCTCAAAACCATTTGGCATGGACTATGCTACACTTTTACCTTTTGAGAGGCTCGCTGGGCTGAAAACCCGGAAGGGCGACCGAGGCAAAAGTTAGAGCAAGAAAAAGAAAAGAATGAAAAAAATGCAAAAAAAGAAAATCAAAGAAAAAAACAAAAAAAATGATGAAAAAAAATAAATGAAAAAAAATTGAAAAAAAGAAAGAAGAAAAAGAAGATCGCAAGGTCGAAAACCTGCAACAGGCGCCTTGGCAAAAGTTAGAGCCTAAAAAGTGAAGGTTAAAATACCAGAGTGTACCTTAACCGGAACTACGTAAGGCTTGATTCCCATGTTTGGGATACATAGGCAACTTCATCTTGAAGTCTAGCCCCCAACGCTTTCACAGCGCCCCAGTCCATGTAATGGTTTTGATCATCCTTGCCTCCTCTGACTCCGATAGTTCGGTTGTGACAACCGGAATTACATAGGCAGCTTCATCCTGAAGTCCAATGACCAACACTTTCAAGGTGATTGTGTCCATATATTGGTTGTGACCGTCCCCGTCCTCTCCGTGCCTGAGAGCTCGGTCGTGATCAATCATTAATGCGGACAGTTTACAGCATGCTGCGGCACCATCCAGACAAAGGGCAACTTTCCGTTGCCATACAGTCCTTCCAATGCAAGGGGCAATTTTCCATTGCCTCCAATCCGAGGTTATGCATCTCGAGGGTAAGCTCCGTGCTTGTTGAGCATTGACTGTTTGCAAAAAAATAGTTTTTGAAAATTTTTACTGAAGTTGACTATTTTCTCGAAAACTATTTCATTTTCCAAAAAACGGACCATCTTCTTGGACCCAAAAGGGAAAATTTTCAGTGCTCACAGCCTGACTTGCGTGATTTTCAAATCAAAAATCGAACAAGTATGTTAATTCGACTCGCATTTTGGTCAAAACTGTTTTAGGAAGAAAACAAAAAATTGTCAAAGTAACGAACTAGGGGCGCAATTGAGTCAGGTCTTTTGTCTTTTCCCCACCGTCAACATACTTGCCAGAAGGGCACTCTATCCACCGAAAGAAATAGCCGTGAGCTAACGGTGTTGGGCATGAACCTACAACTCCCTATTCATCCATCAATCACCCTGGGGAGGGATGAAAAATGAGAGAATAAAGAATAGAGAGGTGTAAGTGGAGAGAGAAGTGAGCAAGAGGGTTTTGAGAGCAAAATCGAGCCTGAGGGCCGAGCGATGTGAGAATCACAAATCAGAAAGAGTGGGAACAAAACCCGGGGAAACTGGCTCCTCGTGATCTGTGGTCTCTCATTCTTGTAAACATGTCCGTGAGTCGTGTCTTTCGCTTTGTTTTGTCGCAATCCTTGTCTTGAGTCTTTTCCGAACGTGTCTCATTGTGTTTGGGTCGTGTACCTTTTGTTTGAGTCTTTCTCGCTGTGTTCAGTTGCAGGCTCGTTACCCCGGTTTTGGAAAACCTTCTCTCAATTTCAAAAAAAAATCGCTTATGCTCAGAGTGCTGTGTCATTCTCTACATTTAGGCAAAGCAAAAGAAGAAAAGGAAAATTTGGAGCATCTGAGTGTGCTTCAATTTCAGCCGGTTTCACCTTCATAGTCCGTCTTGTCGATTAAATGCTTTTGGTCGGGGTTTCTTTGTGTCGTGAATAAACCAAGTATTGTGTTGTGGGTCAGAGACTAATTCTCCAGTATATGGGGTGTGTGTTCAGGTGGCGATGGGGTTATAGGAGTGGTTTGCTATTAACTGGTTCGTTACCTGGTTACTACAATGCAAATATTTAATTTTCAGACAACAAATCAATCCCATTGTGATGTGATGCAGCATGATGCAATGCAGTGCAAAATATGAAATGTACAGATATAACACTTTTTTAGACAAAAAAGGGGCTTGTTTCATTTCATCATCTTTTTCAAGTACATAGTTTTGAAGAAAACAAAAACCCGCCTGCAGCGGTACAAGATACTGGGGCTACCAACTAAAAAAGTATAAAAAAAAAAAAAAGAGTGAAGAAAGCAGCAAAAGTCTGGGTCGTCATCAGTAGTCTCGGGCCTGGGGATCTGTCCTCGCCCTCTTCCTGGACAAAGGTCTAGGAGCATCGTCGTCGGCACCATCATATGAACCTGAGTCTGAACCGTCTCCGGTCTCCTCCTCAGATGATCCCGCCTCTGCCTCTGCCTTTGCCTCGGACTCGGACTCGGACTCGGACTCGGACTCATTATCCTCGTCATCAGGAATGGGTGCCCGAGAGCTACTCCCGACATGAGCACGCCCCGCCCTAGCACGGGAATGTCCAGTGTCTCCACGCCCTCCACGAACAGGAATAGAGGGCCCAGCTGGAGCACCACCCACCGGAAAGATCTGGAAAGGAGGCTGAAAAGCATAA
The DNA here is from genome assembly GCA_025200525.1 of Camellia lanceoleosa. Taxonomy (NCBI): domain Eukaryota; kingdom Viridiplantae; phylum Streptophyta; class Magnoliopsida; order Ericales; family Theaceae; genus Camellia; species Camellia lanceoleosa. Next base: position 155,324,004 of record CM045769.1, on the reverse strand, counting down.
AAGGCAAATGCATCAGTACGCCGTGAGCAGTATATCAATCTGATGTATACAGCAGGCGAGTACATGTGAACGCCGCGAGCAGTATCGATCTGAGAATCTGATGTATGATGCAAGTCTGGCGATGTATCGGTCACGAATCTGATGTATGAATATAGTGTGTGAACGCCGTAGCAGTATCGGTCACGAGAATCACGGTGTATGAGTCTGATGTATCAAGTCGAGAGGGTCGCATCGGTGTTGTGTCGTGCATCAGATTATGCAAATCAGTTTATGTACAGTTTGAGACTGCGGTTAGAAGAACATACCGGAATACTGTAGAGGGCCAGGAGGTCGAAGGTCCGCTATAGCATCCCCATCATGGAGGCATTCAGCTCCAGAGACTGCCGGGTGTACTCGGAGGACGCTTGCAAAAGTATCAGATGCATCAGTATTCTGCGGAATATCAAATAAACTGAAATGAAATAACAGTACAAGATGCGAAATGAAGTAATACATACCGGAGGCAAGTCAGGGACACCAACCAACTCGTGATCAGCCGGGGGAGGAGCAAAGGGGATCTGGTAGGTCGCCCCACCCTGCCCTCTGCATGTCAGTGAAGTGGGCAGAGCAGGCCAGTCGGTCCCCCGCTCTCTCTGAACTCCGCCTCTGCTACGGACTCGAGCCCTCATCGATGCTCCCGCTCCAGCTGCCGACGCTGCTGGCCTCTCCCTCTCAGCTCGGCGACCACCACCCAAGGGTCACATGATGTAGGTCCAGACGTACTCGGCATAGTCGCCCTCGTCTCTATGACGCTCCGCGCCCCAGCCAGTGGTATACTCCCTCAGGTGCGCGAGGGAAGCCTCTCGGTATGCCTCATGTGTGTAGGAGGCGGACCCGGAACTATCTGCTCCGGTAAACCCAGGGTCTGACACAAGAATCGCTCCCCCAGGTACCAAGCCCGACAGACCGAGCCCTTCAATAGAATCCAGAGACGGGCAGTCTCCTTAGCACTCTCATAGTGATCCTTCACCACGGTCGGCAACGGAGCCCAAGGCTGCCAGGTGATCTGTGGGTAAATATGCAGTTTGTTATATGTTTATCATCAAAAATACAGTGCTATGCGAAGCTTAAGCAAACTCTGCAGTTGAACATACCTCCGCGGCGGTGATGGTGTCGAAGTAGCGGCGGAAGAAGATGAAAGACTCCCGGGGTCTCCGCACACACCGCATGTCAAAGCGATGAGAAAAGGGGACGTCGAGCGGGATCTCCACATCAGGTACTGGGGCAAGCCTGGGAAAGTAGGGGTAGACCCACAACTCTGAGCAGATATCGAGATGACTATCGGATAAAGCGAGAATAAATGGCAAAGCGAGCCATATGTTGTGCAGTGTATTGTGTAAAGTGTACAGTGTGTGCAGTGTAAAGCAAAGTATATGTGTGTGCCGCGTGTGCAGTATATAGTTAGTAAGAGGCAGACCGTGGTGTGTGCGGTAATGCATCTGAAAAATGTAAAGCGTAGCGAAATGTAAAGGGAAAGATGTACCTCCCAAGATCGCCAAGATCCGCTGAAGTCATCCTTCGAGGTGGGAAGAAGAGCTCATGTAACTGTATAAAGTGGCCAAGCCTGCGCCACCCCAGTCGTAGCGACGGATCCGCCTGACATCCACCAGTGCGCTCAACAGGCAAAGAGGCACGGTGTTCGCTCGGTCGGCGAAAAGGGTCGTCTCGAGCAAAAACATGATGAAGCCCCGCGCATACTGATCCACCTCCTCTGGGGTCATCTGCGCCTCCTCCGCCAAAGCTGGTTGAATTCGGAAGTGGCTCTCGAACCACGAGTACCTCACAAATCCTGCTCGAGCGAGGGGAGGCTGAGTGCCGAGTAGGTACAGCTGGACAATGTCCCACTCACCCATATCGGTGTCGAAGGGGATCAGATCACCCTCTACCCCGATGCTAGTAAGCATCGAGAAATCATAAGGGGTCATCGTCATGTCCCCAGCGACGGAGAAGTGGAAGGAGTTGGTGGTATCCCACCATCTCTCCACTAAAGCAGCAAGCAAGGGCCTGCAGGTGGTAAGCTGGGAAAGCCCCCTGCAAAAGATGTCGAAACCTGCCTCGTCGACGATGTGGCGAACCGCATCTGGCAACTCCGCGTACCAGTCTCGGGCGACGACATTCCTATACCCGCGGATGGTATGGGAGTCCCCCTGTAATCAAAAACAACAATTGCGAGGCAATATTCAAGATGCAGTTTTGAGAAGCATACAGATATAGTGTGTGTGTGCGTTTTCAAATGTAAAGCCGGCATTGGGTGTCAGTGTGCTAGCAGAGAACTACAACATATGATATGTCAGTGTGTTGAACGGTTCAGTACAGATGTAACATGTGTGCACGTTTTTCAGATTCAAACAGACATCGGGTGCCGGTGTACTTACAGTGAACTACGACGTGTGATGTGTCAGCGTGTTTGAGTGGTTCAGGGCAAATACGGCATGTGTGCACGTTTTTTAGAATTCAAGTAGATATCGGGTGCCAGTGTGTATGTAGTGAAATACAGTGTGTGCAATGTGTTTGAGCAATTCAGGGCTAGTGCAGTGTGTGTGCGCGTGTCAGATTCAAGCAGTTATCAGTTGCAAATGTGTTCACAATCAACTATAGTGTACTGTGTATCAGTACATTCAAACTAAGCAATCAAAGAACAGAGTTAACTATGGCAGTTTAAGTGTTCTACATTGCGGAAAATAAAATCGGGGGAAGAATGTACGTTGGAGACGCCGTGCGACAAGTGTGACTCTGGCTCACGGAGTAGTAGCTCGGATACTACGCCCCTCTCGAAGCTCCGGAACTGGCGTAGTCCATCGGGGACAAGGGCTCAGCCTCGGGATCCATCTCGAGCTTTGGAGGAGCCCCACCCTGTGAAAGATCATCCGCCATCTCGAAAAGAATGTGAAAATGGCCGGAAGAGGGAAAAATGGGCGAGAATACGAGAAGTCAACAAAAAGTCAACCCTGAGAGGGTCGAAAATGGCCGGAAAAGCCGAGGTGCGGAAAAGGCACAGATGTCAAGGAAAACTCGAGGGAAACAAGCCCCGAGTGGTGGAAATCAAAAACGGGACACCGAAACGAAGTTTCGTTTGGTTGAAAATGTCCGAAATGCGAAGGAGATCACGAATCGAACAACGAAACGAGGGGCTAGAACGCAAGAAAATGAGAGAATCAAAGGAGGAAAATGCCCTAGAGGGAAGGGGGGAGGATTTTCGACCAAGGGGAAGTGAAGAAAATAGGGTTAGAAACCCTATTTTAAAAGACCCGTGGCCAATTGACAAAACTGCCCCGATACAGGAATACTTTGCCAGTCGGCCACATTCTTTGCCGGTCGGCAATATATTGTGCCGATTGAATTGTATGAGGGCTGATGGACGGCTAGTGATGCATTTTGGTGGCCGGTGGTTATCCGGTGGTCTCCTACAGGGGTTTTTGAGCCTTCTACATCCTTGTTTGGGTTATATGTGTGGTTCAGGGCCTTCATTGCTCAAAACAGTGCAAGACAGTGCACTTCCGAAGCTCAACCGGCCTCCGTTTTGACCTCGGACCGTGTCTTCTGTGCGTGGCACTCGAATTCGTGTAAGGTGTATCCTTTCCGTATCCTTTTGGCTTTTACAAAACTCGAAAGTTGCCCCCATATGCATTTGGCATGCATTCAATTACGCCGTTTAGCGCATTGCACTGTCTTGCGCATCGCATTTCATTCGCGTTCTCCAACGCATCACGCCGTTTTGCGCATCTTATTGCATTTGGCATGTATTCATTGTTCGCGCTATTTTGCGCACCTCACATGCATTGTCATGCAGATGGTCTGGCGAGACCTTAAACACGCACGGTCCGGCGAGACCAAAAACACGCACGGTCTGACGAGACCTTAAATCCGCTCAGTTGCATTGTCTTGCATTTCAAAGGACGTGCGTTGTCACACACTTGCATCAGCGTGTGCTGTCATGCATCTCTAAAAACCGCGCTGAGTCGCGCATTTCAAGTTCACTCGCATTGACACGCATTGCCCCAAAATAGGTCCGGCGGGACCAAAAATACGCCATGGTCCGGCGAGACCAAAAACACGTGCAGTCTGGCAAGACCATAAACCCACTCGGTCGCATTGTCATGCGTCTCAAAAGCCGCGCGTTGTCGCGCATCTCGAGATCATACATCTTCATGCATTCTCAGTTCATTTGCATTGTCATGCATCTAAAGCCGCGCGTCGCCGCGCATCAAATTTTCATGCATTGTCATGCATTTCAAGTAAACTTGCGTTGTTGCGCACTTCAACATCATGCATCATTTGCATTCAAAAAAAAAAACAAAAACATGCATTGTCATGCATACATTTTGCATCCCGGTCTAGGAGACCTTAAATCCTCTAAAGGTGCAATTCCTTTGGTGTTTGTCGTGCCCGAACGACTTTCGGTGGTCTGGTAAAGCCACACTGTTTGTGGTGAGTTCCTAGAAGACCAACTGGGACGGTGGAAACTAGAGTTCGAACGGCTTATGCCTAGAACGCAAAGGTTCGGGAGTTCCGAGACTAAAGTCTGGTTTAAATACCCAGGGGTGTATCCTCAGCTTGAAATCTGTATGGAAGCCCCATAGGTTGAGGCAAAGATGTCGCGCTTCGCTCGATATCTTGAACCAACCTAGTATCTCGCCCTGTTGGTAAGATAGGGAAAGCTGCAATCATAGCCGTTGCATCATAGTGCATTGTCATGCATCCATTGTAAGTAGTACATTGTCATGCATACGTCGTAAATATTGCATTGTCATGCATTGTAGAAAATAAACATGCATTGTCATGCATTTCCATTGTAGTTTGCATGCATCCATTGCATTTTTCCCAGTAGATCGCATCATACTGCATTGTCATGCATTTTTGTAAATATCCATTCCATTGCATATTTGTAGATATTGCATTTTAGATTGCATGCATCCATTGCATCACCTTCCATCTATGGCTTGCGCCTTTCCATGTTGAGCTTGGCTTGGTATGTGCCCATACTTCTCGTGTCAAAGCATAGTTCAGTGGACCGTTCTATGTTAGCCACGGCTTGTTTGTGTACATGCCTTTCCTAGGCAAGATTTGGTTTGGCCCGCGTGCCATATCCATTGTATCCATTTCCATTGCATTGTAGTTTGCATGCATTCATTGCATCACCTTCCACCTATGGCTTGCGCCTTTCCATGTTGAGCTTGGTCTGGTATGTGCCCATACTTCTCGTGTCAAAGCATAGTTCAGTGGACCGTTCTATGTTAGCCGCGGCTTGTTTGCGTACATGCCTTTCCTAGGCAAGATTTGGTTTGGCTGCATGCCATATCCATTGTAGATATTACATTGTAGTGTAATTTTTGCATCCGGCATTAGGATCATTATTCTTTCTCCAGTGGGTCGTTACCCCACTTATGTCATTCCACCCAATACTCGTTATTGTGTCCGTCTACATTACTCATAGTTCAGTGGACCGTTCTATGGTAGACGGACTTGTTACCTCCATCAATCTATTTGACATTTGTGTGGTTTCAAACCGCTCATGATTGGATCATGATTCAATTACTTTGCATGTAGTTTGCATTGTTTCAATTGCATTGCATTTTCATTTGCATTATTTATACATTGTTTTGTATATATTGCATATCATTTTGCATTCATTCTTGCATTGTCATGCATGTTGCTAACAATATCATACCTGGTAAGTTGTTTTTACTGAGCCACGATATTGTATGTATTGTTCATTTGCCCTGGTGGAACCCGAGGGGAACCGCACAGTATTGTATCCTCCGTATGAGACGTCTCGAGAATTGCATAATTCTCTTACATCATTTCTGCATTATAGTGTAGTTTGGTGTATGCTAGCTTAAAACTGTTGCATGTGTGCTTCGTTACAGCTTTTCTTTGCATGATCATAAGTTATGCTCGACTTCGTGCATTGTCTTGCATTTTGCCCCTGCCTTCAGGCGCATACCTTGTTTGTCTTGCATGTTTGTCTAAGTCTTGGCCTTGTCAAAATGGTCTCGGCTTTGACATTCACTCCCATTTGTTATGACTTTCGAGTTCGTCAAAGAGGGCAATCAGAGACACCCCATTTTTGACCGTCCTCAAGACTTGGACGTCATCGTTTGAACACCCGGTGATCATCCATGTTTGTGTTTATTTGGAGTTCCCGGAGGTGAAAACTCGGAAGGGCGACCCAGGCAAAAGTTAGAGCAAGAAAAAGAACAAAAAAAAAAGGAGAAGAAAGAGAAAAAAAATGCAAAAAATGCAAAAAAAAAAATAATAAAAAAAAAGAAAAAGAAAAAAAGAAGAAAAATGAAGAAAATGAAAAGAAAATGATGGAAAAGAAAAAAGAAAAAAAGAATGAAAAGAAAAGAAGAACATAGCTCACAAGGTTGAAAACTTGGAAGGGCAACCTTGGCAAAAGTTAGAGCGCAAAAGGAGAGGTTAATACCCAAGTGTATCTTAACCCCGAACTACGTAAGGCTTGATTCCCATCTTTGGGATACGTAGGCAACTTTATTCTGAAGTTCAGCCGTAAAACAAATCAAATTCGATTGTGTCCATGCGATGGTTCTGGTCATCTTTTTTCTTCTTTGTATTTGAGGATTTGGTTGTGTTCGTTATTCTGAGGGCCGACTACAATGCGTTGCGGTGCCATTCAAATAAAGGGCAACTTTCTGTTGCTATTCAATGCGCTGCGGTGCCATTCAAACAAGGGGTAACTTTCCGTTGCCACGCAGCGTCCTTCAGGAAAGGGGCAATTTTCCTTCGGATCTAAGGTTGTGCATCTCAAGAGTAGGTTCCGTGCTTGTTGAGCAGTCGCCATTTGCAAAAACAGTTTTTGAGAATTTTTACTGAGGTTGACTAATTTTCTCTCAAAAAGTATTCCATCTTTTCCAAAACTGGACCATTTCTTGGACCCAAAAAAGGAAAATTTTCAGTGCTCATAACCTGACTTGCATGATTTCAAATCAGAAAATCGAACAAGCATGTTAATCTAACTCTCGTATTGGTCAAAATTGTTTTAGTAGAAAACCAAAACAAAAAATGGTCAAAATAATGAACTAGGGGCACAGTTGAGTCAGGTGTTCTGTCTTTTTCCCATGATCAACATACCTGCCAGAAAGGGCACTCTACCTGCTAGAAGGGGTACTCTACTTGCCGGAAAAGGGCACCACTGAAGCTGACCGCAAAAGGGCAAAAAGCTCTCACATCCTCCAAGCAACGAGGTATCAAGCCAAGTGCGAAGCACGAACTGGAACAAGGCAAGATATTCCACTCCATCATCTGGACAGATCTGATCGCGTCCAAACTCCTCAGCAGAGCATCATCAACCGATGTTAGCTGCAGATTTGCTACACACCCAGTTGTAGCGCAACCCCTTTGTGGGAGAAACTCACTGTTGTGAGCAGAAGAAAGAGAATCTAGCAGAATGCTAGGGGCATGAGCCCGCAACTTCTTGTTCATCCATCGACCACCCGGGCGAGGGATAAAAAAAATGAGAGATTGAAGAATAGAGAGATGTGAGTTGAGAGAAAAAGTGAGAAAAGGGTTTTTTTCGTGAAAAACAGAGCCTGAGAGCCGAGTGATGTGAGAATCACAAATGAGAAAGAGTGGGAAACAATACCCGAAGAAACTGACTCCTCATGCACCGAGAGGTCTCTTGCTTTTGTAACACAGCTGAGTGTTGTGTTTGTGCGTTTGTGTTTGTCTCGATTCTTGTTTTGAGTCGTTTGAGTGTCAACATATGTGTTTAGGTCATTTTACCTTGTTTTTCCTTTGTTGAGTTGTGTTTAGGTTGTTCTACCTTTGTTTTCCATTGTTGAGTCGTTTTGGTTGTGGTCAGTTATAGGCTCAATACCCAGTTGAGAACCCTTTTCTCATTTCAATTTCAAAAATCGTTTTGTGCTCAGAGTGCCGTGTCGTTTTCCATATTTGTGCAAATTAGGATTGGTTATTTCATAAAGCCGCGGGGTTCAACCCAGGTCATGTGAAAACAGTAAAACCAGGACCCATCTGAAGCTATGAAAGTTCTGGGCTACAAAGCAAAAGAAAAGAGGAAAATGTCAAGCATCTGAGATTTTTTCAACTTCTGCAAGTTCCGTCATTGCATCTTGTATGTTCAAAATGAGCAGTGTCTTGTATGAGCTGTGTACCAAATAAACAAAATACTGTGTTATGGGCTGTGAGTTCAGAATGAGTTGTGTTGAATCTAACCGCAGTGTTCAGAATCGCCAGTGTCTGCGTGAGTCAGATGTTCCAAAATAAGCAGAACATTGTGTTATGAGCTGCGTATTCAGAATAAGCAATATGCCGATACGAGCTGTGTGTTCAAAGTGAACAGAATACTGTGTTGACTGTTTCACTGTTTCAAGCCAGAATGGTGATTAGAAGTGCTCTCCCTGAGTACCATTCCCCGCGAGAATAAAGCGGTTTACCGCCACTCACTCCATGAGGTGCTTTCTAAAGTGCCGCTTTGTTTGTTTATTGCATTCCTTAAACATCACGCTCCGCATTGCTTGCAACATGTATCGTATCATCGCACTTATTGCATTTATTTGCATCTTGTGTTATCTCTTATTGTTTATCCTTTTACGCTGAGCAGCGTTTAGGATCATTGTCCCCCGGGACTTAACTTAGGTTGTGTGGAACGCACTCTCGAGTTGTTTACCTCTTCTCACGATTTCGGCGTGGTTAGACTGTTCTTTTCCTCACACGATATTAGCGTGTTTGGAATTTATCCTAGGTTGCGTTGTAGACGCGCGGGGCGGGCTGTTTTTGGATCTCCTCTCACGATTTCAGCGTGGTTTGAGTGTCCCGTTCCTCACACGATTTCAGCGTGTTTGGATTTTATCTCGGGTTGTGTTGTGCGCGCACTTGAGCGGTTGTTTTCGGACCTCTTCTCACGATTTCATCGTGTTTGGAATTTATCCCAGGTTGTGTTGTAGACGCGCTGGGCGGGCTGTTTTTGGACCTCCTCTCACGATTTCAGCGTGGTTTAAGTGTCCCATTCCTCACACAATTTCAGCGTGTTTGGATTTTATCTCGGGTTGCATTGTGCGCGCACTTGAGCGGTTGTTTTCAGACCTCTTCTCACGATTTCAACGTGGTTAGAGTGTTCTTTTCCTCACACGATTTCAGCGTGTTTGGAATTTATCCCAGGTTGCGTTGTAGACGCGTTCGGTGGGCTGTTTTTGGACCTTTTCTCACGATATCAGCGTGATTGGAGCCTCTCCTTCCTCATACGATTTCAGCGTGTTTGGAATTTATCCCAGGTTGCGTTGTAGACGCGCTGGGCAGATTGTTTTTGGACCTCCTCTCATGATTTCGGTGTGGTTTGAGTGTCCTGTTCCTCTCACGATTTTAGCGTGTTTGGATCTTATCTCAGGTTGCGTTGTGCACGCACTTGAGCAGTTATTTTCGGACCTTTTCTCACGATTTCAGCGTGATTGGAGCCTCCCTTTCCTCACACGATTTCAGCGTGTTTGGAATTTATCTTAGGTTGCATAGAACGCGCTCCTGATTGATTTTCTTTGTTCTTCCTCCACTCATGAGTCCAGCGTGGTTGGCATGTGTTCACCCTTTGTATCTATTGTACTCTCTGTTGCATCGCATCTATTATCTATTGCATCACATCTATTACATCCATTGCATCGTATCTGTTTTACTGTCTGGTCTAGGAGACCTTAAATCCTCCGGTCTAAGGAGACCTTAAATCCTGCATCTTTATTCGCACTGTCTTGTGCACTCCCTGGTCTAGGAGACCTTAAATCCTCTAAAGGTGCAATTCCTTTGGTGTTTGTTGTGCCCGAACGACTTCCAGTGGTCTGGTATAGCCACCTGCCTGTGTTAGCAGTGAGTTCCTAGGAGACCAACTGAGACGGTGGAAACTAGAGTTCGAATGGCTCATGCCTAGAACACAAAGGTTCGGAATTTCCGAGACTAAAGTCTAGTTTAAATACCCAGGGGTATATCCTCCGCTTGAAATCTGTATGGCAGCCCCATAGATTGAGATAGCATATGTGTGCGCCTCAATTCTGGATAATGAATCAACCTAGTTTGTCACCCTGTTGGAGAATAGGGAAAGCTGCAACCATAGTCAGGGAGAAAAGTAGTACCTACAGTTCAACCAAGAAGAAGCGAAAGACCCCCAGCAGCATGAGGCACAATATTGTATGTATTGTTCATTTGAAGCTGGTGCGACCAAACGAATCGCACAGGTATTGTATCTTCTCCATGTGAGACGTGGCGAGAATTGAATTCTCCGCATTCTTACAACTGCATGAAATGTAGTATTGCCTCGCATTCTTGCTTAAAACTGTTGCATCTATTGTGAATATTTGCTTCATTACAGCTTGTTGATTTGCATGATCATGAGTTACACTCGGCTTTGTGCATATCGCTTTGCATTTTGCCCCCTGCCTGCGGGCATGCCTGCAGGCACATCTTTTTGTTTATCTCGCCTATTTGTCTGAGTCTTCGGCCTTGTCAAAAATGGGTCGTATCTGGGCTTTGACATTCACTCCCGTCACTTATGACTTTCGAGTTCTGTCAAAGAGGGGCAACTGTAGACACCCCATTTTTGACCGACCTTAAGACTCAGACGTCACCGATTGAGTGCTTGGTGATGTTGCATATTGTGCTCGTTTTGAGGTTGCGGAAACACGACTGCGAGCCTTGCCTCCGGACTTCCGGACTCCTTTGTGCTCTGCCTCGGTTTGCGAACCAGGTCCTGTTTTCTCCGTTTTCTCTTCCCAAAGGGAGGGAGAGGTCTCGTAGACCATCTCTCAGTGGCCGTAGGCTACATTTCGTGGTCGTAGGCCATTTTTCCCGTTTGGAGCTCAGTTCCCGGTTTTCGGAGCCGTCGGCCGTGTGCCTCGGTTCGGGACCGCTTAACCACCTCCGTTTGCTCCGGTTTTTGGCATGCACCTTGTTTCCTCCCTTTTGAGGGACATTGTGGCTTGAGAGACCAACTTCGTGGTCAAACGCCACCTACGATGCTTAACAGCTTGTTTTTGGGGCCCCGGGCCGCGCGTTTTGGCCCCCGAACCTTCGTTTTATATCGGTTTGGGTTCATTTTTGGCAGAGACCTTATTTTCATTGCTAGAGAGGTTGTAGGAAGGTGGGAGGCCAGAAATTGTTCTGAAAACCAGTTTTATTTCTTCATCGCTCTTCATCGCCCGTTTTCTTCACTAGAAAGCTGGTTTTTCCCATTCTTAGGCCACTTTTTCTGAATTTTCCACCACACCATTGTGTTGTACACACCTGGGAGGCCGCCAATATGGGTAGGCCGGCCAGCAATTGTTCTTGACCCTTTTGAACCCCTATAAAAAGTTGGTTTTTCTCTCTCTTAGGTTACATTTTCTGATTTTTCTCCACATAGCTGTGTTGCACTCACTTAGGAGGCCACCTTTTTGGGGTAGCTGGCCAACATTTTTTCTTGAACCTTTTGCACCTGGTCGGCCGGCCAAGGGAGGTGGCCGGCCGGCCACCTGAACCTCTTGAACCTGGCCGGCCAAACTTCTCTCTCCTGGTGCATTCCAGCTGTGCTAGTTGTTTTGCACGAGACCCCTGCCCGAGGGTCTGCCCTTTTGGGGGGAAAATTTGAATTGGTTTTCCCCCCTTTTTCCTTGGCCTCTCTCCTCTATAAAACCAACACTTGAGCTTCATTTCTAGGAGTTAGAAACCAGCTAAGGCACCATTGCACATACTCCCCCTATATCTATACATTCAACCCTCCGAACCCTAAGATTCTTGCACCATTTGCACTACAACCCATAGCACCACACCACCATCATCCATTTCATCACCTTGGAATCCATTTGCAAAGGTTGAAAGCTCATTTCCTTGGACCAAAGGCTGCTGGAGGTTGGCTCTACAAGGGTAAGCTCCTATTTTCTTCATTTTTGCACTATTTTGTTCTATATCTTAGCCCCTTTTGCTTACATTTTTGGGCTCCGACCCGAACTGGAAATAGTCTTATTTTGAGCTTCTCTTCATATTTGATTAAGGAATTTTTCTGTTTGAGGCCATCTGCTGCCCCTTACCCTTTATCTCTCTTTTCGGGTTATTTCTTGCATGATATATTAGCCTTGCTTGTGAGCATTTTTGGGCTTTGAGCCAAACTGTAAAGTGTCTTATTTTGAGCCCCTCTTCAACTTTGTTGAAGGGCTCTTTGCTGTTTGAGGCCAGATACTTCCTCTTGCTCTCTCTCTCTCTTTTGGGGCTATTTTTGCATCATATTTTAGCCTTACTTGTGAGCATATTTGAGATATGACATATACTGTAAAGTATCTTTTTTTGAGCCCCTATTCAACTCTGTTGAAGGGCTCTTTGCTGTTTGAGGCCTTTGTCTGCCCTGTTTGTTCAATCTCTCTTTTAGGGCTGTTTTTGCATGATACATTAGCCTTATTTGTGAGCCTTTTTGGACCTCGACCTAAATTGAAAAAAGTCTTTTTTTGACATCATCTTCATGTTTGATTAAGGTCTATTCTCTATTTGGGGTCATCTTCACCCTATGCATGCTTCATCTCTTCATGATTAGGGCTATGCATTAGAACACTTGCATTGGCCATGGTTTGGCCTTTTAGCCACTAAAATCTAGTGGATTTTCAGTGGCTTAGGTGTGTTCTTGAAGGCCAAAATTAGAGGGGGGTGACCCCCTCTCACCTTGTTTTGCTTGATGATCTTTTTGGCCTTCCAACGAGGCCCTATCTTGCATGCTTTGTTGACTGATTTCAGGACCAATTTGATGAGTTTTAGGGCTATCATATTTGATTTTTAGAGTTGATTTGGCTATGCTAAGTGTCCTTGATGCATGTGCTTAATAACCCTTTTGTATGCCCTCTAAAAGAACCCATCATTTGTGCATGTGTTGGCTGCATTTCAGAGGTTATTTGGGCATGTTTTAGCATGTTTTATTCACTGATTTTTTCTGGTTTGATGTGTTCTCACCTACTTCATATACTTTTCATGTAAACCATGTTTGCTAGTCAAAGTTGCATGCTATTTTAGTCTATCTTACTAGCATCTTTTGGCCATACTTTGAACTAGAAATGTTCATGTTTTGGGACTGCCTTGGTTCTGTCTTTATGCTTTATGATCAAATAATGCATGCTTTGTATAGCTATAGGTCAATGCATGTGCCTAGTTTTGTGTTTCAGGACCATTCTATGCATCGGGTGCCATGTTTCCATGTTTCGGGATCATTTTGCATCACATTTTAGTGCTGGAACTTGCATGTTTGTATGCCATATTTCATGCCTTGCCATGCCTTGTTAGAGTGGCATTTGTGCCTTAAGATTGGTCCTCGGTTTGCGTGCATGTGTGCACGCATCTCGAGTGTCTCATTTTTCATCTCATGGCCACTGATGTGAGTGTGGATGAGGCCCACTCATGTTGGTGTAAGTCCATTATGCATTGTATATGCCATTTCAATTCATAGCATTGCGTATACTAGGTTGTATGTTAAAGTATCGTGTATGCCGTGTTACATCGTGCATTGTGTATGCCATTTCATAGCATTATGTATGCTAGGTTGTATATTAGTTTCATAGTGCATGCCATCTCATTTGCATTGTGTTTGGGATAGGAGTTAGCCCGAGCATGGGAAACGAGGGACGTTTCGTACTTTGAGTGACGGAACGTGTCTCAATTCCCAGTCGCCGACACTCCGGATTATCCATGATAGAGTTTAGGCCTTGTTGTGTTTTCATGTGAATTCATTCCATATTGAGTCATGCAAATCGACTCCTCGGTCATCATGCATCGAGATACACGATTGGTGGCACGAGGATCGAAGACTACGCTCCCTGAAGAGTAGTCAAGCATACATATGTGAAAATACATTGCCATGCCCCTTTCCTGCTCTCTGTTGCAGCAAATCAGAAATTGGCAATCTCTTGGGACTTCGCGCAATATTCCAGGCTTAATTGTAAACAGAGGCTAATCGGGGCATCGCAATGGATTTCCGCGCCAAGCAACTCAAACATGCATCATTCATCATTCGGAACAGAGCTGAGGCAGTCCAGGGGGTTGCACGCCAATTTACCGTTTTTCCTAGTTAATTTGTTAATTAATTAGGATTTTGTATTTATTCGGACTGTACTATTCATTTGGGACTGTATATTATTTATTCGGACCCTCCGAGCGAGGGCACAATTGTAATAAGTGTGCGTGCGTGCGATGTATGTCTTCCAACTCCACATTTTTCTCCCTTTTATTTACCAGCTTATGATGGTTAGAATAGGGCATGTTTCAATTAGTATACAGTATGATAGCATGTTTGCATTCATTCATCTGTTTTGCATGCACCGGGCTCGACGCATCATAACTCACTACATTGTATTTCAATTCCAAGTTGAATACTTGTTACCTGTAGCATTCCATATGCCATGTTTAGAATAACTGAGCCTATCTTAGTTGCATTCTTGCATGTGTTGCATTAGGCATTTCTGTATAGTTAGGATCATGCATGGATTTCTAACGTAGTTTCTGTTTTGGCGTGGAGTACTCGGTAAGTTTTTACGCTTTAGCATCCTTGTATGTATGTGAGTGACTGCCATGATAGCATACTTACCATAAGGCTGTTTGCTTATGTGATATAACTGCCTGAATGCCTGTGGGTGAAGGTTGGGTTATTTGGATTGGAACAATGCATTGACTGTGAGTTTTAAGCCCACTAGATAGTGGCAAAACCATCTTTTCTAAGCCCACCCGAGGGTGGCAAAATCTGCATTTTAAGCCTACTTGCGAGTAGCAAACAATCTTTCAAAAACAAACATGAAATGTTTTGTTCCAATTCAGACGACCCAATCTATGCTTGTATGCGGTGCGCATCACATAGTAAATCTAGGCTAATAACCGGAATAAGAATGCATAATGTTTTCAAAACTAGATATCATGGTTAGTAGAGGCCAATCTTTGATCGGGCGAGCGGGGGTGCTCACGAAGTGACCTTCCCCAATCGTACCCAAGTTCCCGAGCCGAAGCAACTTTGGTGATGATGGACGCGTAGCCTTAGGCAACGAGTCAGGGTTTCCTAAATTTTTCAAAAATAAAATATTTAGGTGACGACTCTGTATCTGGCAAAGCAGTCCATGTTTGGCACTTCTTTCAAAAATCTGTTTTCTCAAAACGATTTGCCGGATTTGGACTCTTTGGTTCAGATTGAAAACCGTGACAATTAGAGTCCTGAACTATAGTGAGCCCAAGATGAACGGAACAGGACTCATCCCTCCCGGGGCGTTCGGGGACGTCTAGACTAAGTTTTAGTGTGTTTTGGCTACCGTTTTGGAGTATCTTAGGTCTGTCCATAGCTGGTTTGACCATTTAAGATTGGTAGTGCATGCCTCATGTGTAATGTTCTTCACTTGCTTTAGTACTCTTGGCCCCTTAACATGTCTTACGTGCATTGCTTACATGATAGAGTTTTGTACATGCCACTTTAGCGTTGAAAGATGAGCATGTTGTTTGCATTGCATTTTGTTTGGATCGGACGTTAATCCAAACACGAGGAATGTGGCACGTTTCATACTCAAAGTGATGAAATGTGTTGCGTTTCTCGGTCGCCGACACCCTTGATCATGTATGATAGGGTGGAGGCTCTTTGTCTTGTTTGTGCATTCACTAACATTGTGCAAGCTTGGCTCTTCAGCCATTATGCATTGAGATGCGTGGTTGGTGGCTTGAGAGCCGAGTACTACACTCTTTTGAGCTTGAGAAATGATAAGGAGAGTTGTTGCACACACATTTCCTTGCAAATGCATTGCTGTGCCTTTGTTGATCTCTGTTGCAGCAAAATTGGGATTCTGGAAAGGGAAGTGGTCAGCCGGCCACTTGTATTAGCTTGCCGACCACTTGTACTGGCCTGCTGGCCAGTTGAGGTAGCCTACCGACCAGTTGAGGTGGCCGGCCGGCCACCTGTGGCAAAGTTTTTCAAAATGCTTCTGTTTTGGGACAGATGCAACTTGAAAGTGTGTTTGATGTCCTGAGATCACCGCGAATGCAAACAAAGGCAACTCATGGCAAGACAGTGCATTTCCGAACGAAAGCAAACCGAGCATGCATGTCTCCTTCCCCTCGAGGCCATTTTAACTACTTTACTTAGTTAGTTAATTTGCTGATTTTTTTGTAATTAATTAGTTAATGTGCTTAGCTAATTTAATTCGTCTTTGTAATATTCTAATTAGCTTAGTATAGCTAGTTTCAATTCGGTTTGTAATTAATTAGCTTAGATAGTTAATTAATTTAATTGCTTAGATTAGCTTAGATTAGCTAGTTATTCAATTTCAATTGTGCTGTAATAATTAATTAGCTTAGCATAGTTAATTAGTTGATTTGTAAGAAGTAGCTTAGCGTAGCTCTTATTCATTCGGACTCTCCGTCGAGAGGGCAATGTTGTAATAAGTGTACGTGTGTGTGTGAATGTCTTCCAACCCCATGTCTTTCTCCTTTTTATTTATCCACTTTCAATGGTTAGTGTTAGGACATATTTCAATTAGCATCCTTATGCTTTCATGCGTGTATAATTCATTTGTCTTGCATGCACCGGGCTCGGCGCATCATACAAACTACATCGTATTTCAATACACTTACTTGAATACGTGTTTCAAAGCATGTTATCAAGTTGCATTCATATGCCATCTTAGCAAGCCGAGCCTATTTTAGTTGCATTTTTACATGTGTTGCATTAGGCATCTTGTATAGTTAGGATCATGCATGATTTCTAACTAGTTTTCTGTTTTGGCTCGGACTACACTGTAAGCATTTATGCTTTAGCATCCTTGCATGAGTGTGAGTATTGCCATGATAGCATGCTTGCCATGAGGCTATGTGCTTAAGTACTTAACTACTTGAATGCCTGTGGATGAAGGCTTCATTACTTGAATTGAAACAATTTATTGAATGTATGTTTTAAGCCCACTTGAAGTGGCAAAATCATGTTTTAAGC
Organism: Camellia lanceoleosa; assembly: GCA_025200525.1. Taxonomy (NCBI): domain Eukaryota; kingdom Viridiplantae; phylum Streptophyta; class Magnoliopsida; order Ericales; family Theaceae; genus Camellia; species Camellia lanceoleosa. The sequence continues at coordinate 155,307,038 of CM045769.1, read as the reverse complement.
TCACTTGAGGGTAGCAAATCTGTGCTTTAGCCTACTTGAGAGTAGCAATTCCAAACCATTTTCGAAAAACAAACATGAGATGTTTTGTTCCAAATCGAGTGATTTAGTCTATACTTGTATGCTGCGCGCATCACATAATAATGTTAGCTAAGTAACTAGAATAAGAACACATGTGTTTTTCAAAACAACATATCATATTTAGTAGAGACCAATCCTTTGATCGGGCGAGCGAGGTTGCTCATTTCAAGACCTTCCCCTCTCATACCTAAGTTCCCGAGCTGAGGCAACTTTGGTGATGATGGACACGTGGCCTTAGGCACGAGTCAGGGTTTCCTAAATTTTCCAAAATAAAATATTTAGGTGGCGACCCTAAAATTTGGCAATGCAGTCCATGTTTGGCGCTTTTTGATTCAAAATTGATTTTTCAAAACCAATTGCCGTATTTGGACTCTTTGGTGATTTATCAGTCTTACATTGCACTTTATAAGATTAGATTCAGAACCGTGACAAGAGTCCGAACTATAGTAGGTAGAACCCAATTCGCGCCCTCTCCGAAAGGGGGGACGCGCGGTGGAAGTTCGGGTGATCTACAACTGGGTTTGAGGGTCTGGGGTGTGTGCATGTGTATGAGGGTAGATGTGGGATGAACCGTGTGTGCAGTGAGTAAAATAATTAAGAATTAATTTTTTTGGTGTGTATAGTGAGAGGGATGTGTAAAGAGTGTATATTGTGTGTACAAATAGAAGCTCCCGTATATTGGTGAAAAACATGAATGACTTTTCTCTTTTACCATTATTTCGTAGTCACATTTTTGTCACAAAACTGGATTTTATTAAAAATTTAAAAATAAAATAATAGAAGAAAGATGTTGATACTTGTAAGGACCAAAGTGGGATTTGAGTAAAAGTGCATGGGGTTGACTGTCACGATTTCATGTGTAAGGACCAAAGTAAGATTTGACCAGAAGTGTAGGGATTAACTGTTATGATTTCATGTGTAGGAGCTAAAGTGAAATTTGATACAAAGTGCAGGGGTGTAAAGTGTAATTTATCCTTATATTTTTGTCAATTATTTAGATGTAGTGGTATATAAATTAAAAAAAAAAAAATCTAAAATCAATATAAAATCATATCAGAAGTCTTAATTTTATTATTTTAAAGTAAAAGGTCAAAAATTTTGTTTGCCAATCACATATTCTCTCAAAGTGTACCATAATATCACTTAGCTCGAGCGCACACAAATTTTCATGTGAGCCCCAAGTGCCTGCCCTTTCTGGCGAAAAATAAATGGCTGCTTCCTTCTGAACCTTCTACATATATTAATCTGATTTTTCGGAAGATATTTCATCATGTAATATTTTTTTTTTTAAAATTCCGACAAATTTTATTGTCAATGTTTTTTGGAAGAATTTTCATATTTATTTTAAATAATTACATACTTATAAAAAAAAATAATAATTTTAATCAATAAAAATTTAAAATTTATTATTAATCTGATTTTTTCTTTCAAACATATACTGATTTGTTATTCTCCAATTTTCTTGTAAGCCCATAACCTTATGGCAATTGTCCTCTTTTATATTACAATCTTTTATGCTCTTTTTGTCTCAATTTATTTATCAACTATGAAAAATTCAACTTATTAAGAAGACATACAATTATTACATTTTAATTTAAAATTTAATTTTTTTTTCCACTATTACCTTTCTTTTTGAATTTTAAAATGTGTTTATAATGATTTATAGGGGATAATTTTGAAAATCTAACAAAATTTAATATATCAAAATAGAAAGTGGACAAATATTTTGAGACGGACTAAAATAGAAAAGTGGACAAATAAAATGGGACGAAGGGAGTAATTTTTTATATTTTATTTTGTGAGTTTCACTTTGGGCTTACAATGATAATTTAAATTGTTCATCTTGTAAACTTAAAAAATTACTGTGCAAAAAATCAATTCATCAAATATAACTAGACTCATAATTAAATTATATTATGTTAACTAAAATAGATGACAACGTTCATTTCAATTTAATTTATTTATTTATTGATATTCGATAAAATTGATTTTTTATATTGATGGTCATTACTGTAAAATATATGAGATAAATTATCCAAATTATGATTGTGAGTTTAAAATGACAGTGATAATAAAAAATACAAAATGCTGGGTAGCTTAAAATAATGTCGTTTTGACACCTTTTTTTTTCCTCTTTTTCCTTCTCCCTTCTCCCTCTCATTTCTCTCTGAAATTGGTTTGAGAGAAACAGAGAGAAACATAGAGGCGAGAGAAAGAGAGGAGGAGGAAGAAAGGAGAAGAAAAAAAAAAAAAAAAAAAGGGAACAGAGGAACCAGGTCGCGAACCATCACAACCTAACCCACCACCATGCACTAAGAGACCGAAGCTAGATATTCAGTTGTGGCTGTGGGTTTGGTTTTGCTTTTGAATTTTGATTTTGATTTTGGGTTTGGATTCTAATTTTGATTTTGATTCTAAGTTTGGATTCAGAAAATAACAGAGGAAGAACAGGAAGGAAAAAGAGAAGGGGAGGAAGAAGAGGAAGAAGAGAGGATGATGGAAAATGAAAAAAAAATTTAATTGTGATTCTGAGTTCGGATTTAGAAAGAACAGTTGAAGAAGATGAAGGAAAACGAGAGAGAGAAGAAAGAAGAGAAAGACAAGAGAGGAAAAGAAAAAGAAAAGAAAAGAAAAATATCAAAACGATATTATTTTGATACATTCAAACTATTAGAATCACCTTACTTTCATACTACCCAACATTATTGTAAAAAATATGAATGATAATTATATAGAAAGAAGCTACTCGCCAAGCCTACATCACTCTATAAAATATATAGGAACCTGCTTTAATCTGATCTTAGATATGGAGACTAGGTCCTGCTAATTAAAAGTTTTCTCCTCAACTTACTATTCGTTAGATAAATGTCGGTCTAATATTATACAGACGACTTGTTTGGTGGATTTATTTTTAAAGTTATACGTCTCCTTTAAGAAGATGGTTAAAATTCTTTAAGAATCATATTAATTCTTTATTTTTTTAATATATTGTTTTAAAAAACTCATAAAAAATTAATTAATTTTTTACTAATTTTTCAAAATAATTCATAATTAAAGTTGAACAGTACTGTCACGCCGCACAGCTACACTTCAGGGAAGCAACAACAACATCACTTTATGAAAGGCGTGTCATAAAAGATGTACTGTGTTTGATTTTAATTTTTTTAATTTAATTTTTTATTTTTTGTGATTTTTTTTACTTTTAGTGAATATTTTTAAAATTTTAGATATTTTTTTAGATATATCTTACTTAGATATATCTAAACAGTAAAATATTTGTGAAAAAATATTTTTAAAATGAATAAATAGACAAAAATATAAAAAAATATATTGAATTTTTGTATTTTTTGATATTTCGTGAATTTTTTTTTAAAAAAAATTCACAAATATTATACTTTTTAAGTGTATTTATATTAAGTGTGTCTAAAAATTAAAAAAAATTCTTAAAATACTAAAAAAATTCATTAAAAACATTAAAATAAGAAAATAAAAAAAATAAATTTTTTTGAAAACTGTTTTTTAAAAATTAAAACTTAAACAAACTGGTTAGTATCTTGAAACATAGACATCCACTTTGATTTTATTTATTTTTTAGTTTATCTCTGGAATCCTGGTACGCAATACGTCCACCCTCTCTTGCCATGATATGGCCCTGTTTGGTAGAGCTGTGGGAAGCTGCTTATAGCTTATGCCCAAACAGCTTATAGTTTATAACTTTCAGCTTAAGCTGATTTCCAGCTTATTCTCAAAGCATATCCAGCCCAGCTCACAGAATAAGCTGGTTTTCAGCTTTCACAAAGCTATAAGCTATAAGCATAAGCTAACCCAAACATATCAAAACAGCTTAAATTAAGCTGAAAGCTGAAATTAAGCCCTGACAAACAGGGCCTATGTCTATTTGTACTCTGCTTTCTCTGTAAGTAACCAACTAACTGTAAATTTTAATTTTATTATATTTACATGTATCTAAATTAGGTGTATATTATTTATTGTTCAAGGGCCACGAACAGTCGTGGAATCAGAAAATTAAATTAGAAGGAGCACTTATTAATTATAATATCAAAAAATTTTATAAAAATATTTCACGCAAGTTTTTACGATTGATTTCGAAGAAACATCAAAAAAATAATGTTATTTATAACTAGTATATTATGTACAATACAAAAAAATATAGATATAAGTCTTAAAATAAATTATATAATGATAAAAAAAAAGTATACAAAATTGATTAGCAATTCAATATAATGGTAATACCATATTATTATTGATATGTGATATCACCAACTAATAATACATAAATACATAGAGAGTTAATCTCACATGTCAAATATAACTAACAATACAATAAATTTCATATTTTTATAGTGAGATTACTTATACTTACATGTTAATAATAATGACATCCCCCTTACATTCAAAAAATTTCATAGATAATATGATTTATAGTAGTCTCTTCATTTTCAATTAAAACAACTATTATTGTTCTCATAATTTTTAAAATGTCATTGACATTTTATTCTAATAATATTTTTGTAATTTTTTTTATTTAAAATATTTTCTTTATGTTTGTAAAAAAATTTAATTTTTTTTTCAAAATCTAGAGGGGGCACGTGACCCTCTTGGGTCTTCACTCCCTCTGCCACTAGGCACGAAAGTCTTCTTCATTAAGTGCCGTTTTGAGAAGTTTTGAAAAAAGCCACGTTTTTTATCCAAGGCCAAAAAAGCTAGCAGCCAAAAACACGAATTTTCATTTGGGGAGAGTAAAAACGCAAGTGTTAAAATTACAAATTGGGCCTATGATAAAAAAGTAAAAAAAATAAACTTCTCAAGGGTATTTTGGTCATTTTAATTTGATTTAACACCATAAATAAATATTAAACCAAAAAGTCAAAAGTTAATTTTTTATCAACTTCCCAAATTACTTTTCAAAAAGCTAAAAAGCTTGATAAAAAGCTAAAAACTAACTTTTTACCAACTAAAAACACAATCTAAGGTTCAAGGTTTGAGTCTGGCTCTCCATTTATCTATTTTTTATTTTTTTTTTTGGGTTGTGAATGGAGAAATGTTGGAGGCGTTTAGAAAGAAAGTTGAACTAACTCGATAAAAGACAAAATATGTTAAATAATCAATAAAATAAAATGTCACATCTAATCTATAATTATTTTATTTTTTCTTTTACAATTATCAAATTTCCTATAAACAAAAAAAAAATTAATTTCTCAAACATAACTATTTTAATCAGATTAATATAATAATAAAAAATTAAATAACTAACTTCCCAAATAAGACTTTAATATTAAAAAGGGGATGACTCCAAAACATCAACTAAAATATTGTCTTTAAAAATAATAAATGTAGATACACATATACACCATTACTCAGCTCACACATACAATTTTGGGTAGAATTTTCATGTGAGCCTCAACCTGCCTCACCAAGGATCCTCTAGAGTGTTTTTTTTTTTAAAATTTCCTAGAGTGGTGTATTGTATGGTTGAGATTTAATGTTAAAAAATTGATGTGACTTGTCATTAAATCTCAACCATACAATATACCACTCTAGAAAATTTTAGAAAAAAAAAAAAAAAACTTTAGAGGATCCTTGCTCCAAGTGCCTACCCTTCCAGTTAAAAGAATAAATAGAATAAAATAAAATTTAAATATAAAAAGTATAATAAAATTAATATTAACACACGCACCTAAGTGCATCATGTGCATTTTTATAGGATAAATTATTAATATGGGCAAATAATTAGATTTAATTCCTATTAAATCGTATTGAAAATAAGATTTAGTATAATCGTCATTAAAAATAATTTTTTATAAAGATTTTTTACAAATATCATTAAAAATTGATAATTAGTGACTTTTTTTTATCACGATTTTTATAAATTATCATTAAAACTTGCAATTAGTGACTTTTTGTGACGAATTTTTCAAACTGTAAGTGAAAATTAAAAATTAGTGACTTTTTTGTGACGATTTTTTTTTTTTAAATTGTCACTAAAATTTATAATTAGTGATATTTTTTGTGACAGCATTTTAAAATTGTCACTAAAAATTAATAATTAGTAACGTTTTTAATAATGTATAATAAAAAATATCATTAATTATTATAGAACCTATTGGATAATTAGTAACTTTTTTACGAAAAGCTACGCAGAAAACTAGAGAGAATGATATGTCAATTTATAGTGACATTTTTTATTACTTGACTAAAATGTATAGTTGATAAACAAGACCTTAGTAGGACTTACATGTAAGTCCCCTTATTTTATATAGTACTAGGGATAACTCGTGCCTGAAGGCACGGTCAATAATTTTTTTGGTACCACACGGGTTACGGAATTCAATTGTAATAAATCAATTTAAAATGATATATCACTCCAATTTAATACTTCACAAATAAGAAGTTGAAATTGTTTCTACATAGTAAACTGGCAAAAACATTCATAAATTTCAAATAACAAACTTCAAAATTACAGTCCAAATAATAAATTTTATATTACAGTGTAGCATAAGCAAATAATAGAATCTAAAAATATTTGCTAAAATTCAAGTCCAAACAACAAATTTTAGAATTCAATCCACGCTAAAATGACACATGTATAGCAAACCTTCAATAAAAGGATGTTACTGAATTAGTATCATAATTGATAACTTTTTCATTTTATCAAATTTCAATACCTTCAAGAAAAGGTGAACAAATATTTTGGTACAAAAGAGTAATCATCCTATCTAACTAAAAATAATAATAATTAACCATCCGGTTTAGAATGAGAGCCAACCAACTACACGCATAAAGAGAAGCAACAACCCAACGTTTCCAATATGGATCAGCCACCTACAACAAAATCACTCGCTTAAATTCACTTTAAAAAACTAATAGCTATGAGAAATCACATTAAAATACATATGAGAAATCAACAAAATGATTCTTTAAAAGCAACTCTAATTTGACAACAAAATGAACTCATTGCAGTAATAAAAATAATTTGAAGAACAATAACAAATGCATGAATAGCTTAATATAATATTATTGAATCAGATGATTTTACGGTTTCAATTTGAACAATACCAAAAAACTCAACAAACCCATGTTTAAGAGTTATAATTGCATGTTTCACAATTTTTTGCAATGATCTTTGACAAAAATCATAGAATCCAAAAATCAACTCAATAGACAGGATAACAAACTAAGTGAATATTAAATTAAATTGAGTGAAGCTTAAGACAAAAATCATAGAATCCAAAAATCAACTCAATCGGAATACTTAAGACGAAGCTTTAAAGATAGAAGGTTTGGAATATATAAAACTTAACAAATTGCTAAAAATTTGAAACATTCTAAATGACTCAAATAGCATGATGAAATTCTCAACAACCAATAAGAAATTCTAAAAAAATAAGAAGACTTTTGCTATGACACTATAAATTCAAACCAATTAAGATATTAATTTCAAAATCAATTAATTGAAAAATTCAAATCCTAATCATTAACACAAAGAAGCCATGCATTTGACCACGAATTTGAATCTTAGTAAATAAAAACTCGAACTCAGCTTTATGGCTTTAAAACAAATTAACTCATTAATTCTATAATTCTGTTAAGAGTCCATATAATGGCTTTCAAAATCATTGCATTCATATAATGCCCTAATGTGACTAAACTAATCATGTAAATGAAAAAGTACTTTAAATAAGAGTAATTACACAGATGATTAATTTGGAAGTCATTAGTTATATCAACTATGACAATTTTAAAATTGAAATTGTTGCATTAAAAAATAACTATAATAAAAGGACTTTAAAATGGTCCAATAGTCATTTTAGTAACTATATATGAAATAAATAATAAAAAAATCAAATCAAATCAGACGGATTAAAGGAATGTTATCCAGAGAAAAAAAAATGTCTAATATGAATTGCTAGCATATCACTCGTGCCTAAAGGCACTCCCATATAAACAACTTAAATGGTTTAATCTTTTCTCTATAAAAAATAAAAAATAAAAAATAAAAAATAAATCATACAACATAGAAGTTTGAAGAGATTACCTTAATTGGAGAGTTCAAGGGTGCCGTTGGTTTGTTTCCTTCTATCAATGAACAACCCTGACTCTTTTAAAAGCTTCTTCATCTCATCAAATTCCTATAGATTCATATCCAACCAATAGTGGTAGAGTATTTAGCATGAATAAGGAAGAAGATCGAAAAAGCAAAAGTACTTAGGAATGTGACATATTTCAAAAAATTATTTAGGAACATAAAGTCTAAATAGGAGAGTATTTAGGAATATGACATATTTTCATAGTACATACCGTGGAAAAAAGTAGAAAATTTAAAATTTACTTCGCAAAAGTGTCACCCTTCCAAAAATATATATTTAAAAAAAAAATCCATTTTCACTACTTAGATAAATGTAGAACATAAAACTTTATAAAATTCATGTGAGTTTACCACTTTGGATGCCATTTAGGATAAAGATGAAAGAGATTGTCATATCTTTTCAAACAAATTGAACGAAGTATGCACAAATTGTTGCTTACTCGAGATTGCCACTCTTTCAACACTCATCAATCAAAGAAGTGCACGTTTAGTTTAATATTGTAACTCCCAGAACAATAAATATAAAATCATTAGAGAGATAAGAAAAACTTAACCTTAAAAAAATGTAGACCTATAAAAGGGAGCCGATATTACCATTCGCTTCTAGTTTTCATTTACCTGTAAAATACAGAAAAGAGCCAATATGATAATTAAAAGAGACTACCCAATTCAAAACAAACACACGCATTGTCACACTATTAAAAGGTTTTTCATAGACCACCCAATTCAAACTAAACACAAACAATGTTGCACAATAATAATAGATTACCCAATGCAAACACTATCAAAAAACACAACACATTGTCAACACAGATACAAATTAATGACTGATAAAAACATTAAGTTACAAAAATCAATCAATATTTTCTTTGGGTTTTATTTTTTTCAACTCTTACTTTTTGTAACTTCCCTTAATTGATCACATAATGTTAGAGGGAAAATTTAAGAAATAAGTGTTCCTAAGGTCTTTGGTGATTAAATTTAAAAAACAAACTCTTTGCTTGGCAATTCAACAACAAACTCTAACTAACTTAATTCCCCCATGATTTACAAATCAATATAGCCCCAAAACCCCCATTTACTTTGTCCAAAAACCCAAATCACCCATTCAGATTCATTTTGCTTCCAAGCTTGAACTGAAAATTTTGAATTCTAAAAATTCTAAATAAAATTGGAATATTTGTTAAGCAATACATGACCATAAGCAAAATATCCAACCAACCCCTTGCCACAACAAAAACAAAATTTATCACAGCTTACCAATCCTCACTCCCAAAGAAAGAAAGAAAAAACAATAGAAAAACACAAAAAAAACCCAATAAATATAGAAAAACTTCATATCAATATTTCAAAAGTGTTTAACAAACTCATAAGTGTTTAGAATTAGAATGCATCAGAAACAACAATAATGCCTTTGTGTGATTTTTTTTTTTTTTAGTTTATAAATAATGCCTTTCACTGTGAATGTGACATTTGATGTTTGAGGTTTTTATATTGGTACAAAACTTGGACAATGCACTATTGTTATGAGATTCAATTTGTCTTGTTTTTGTTTTGAAACAAAACAGCATGGTGAAGGACTTTTGGTAAAACATCTTATTCAGCAGTTGCAGCAACCATCAAAATTCAGCTTAAAATTTTTTCTCTACTCTTTCATTCTCTTCAACAAAGCAAAAAAATTAGGTGCTACAAAAATCAACATTTTTTCTTTACTCTTTCATTCTCTTCAACACCGCACCTTATTACCAAACTCTGGATACTGATCTTAAAATGCAAGCTCCCATAGAGAGAGTGAGAATATTTTACAGAGCAACAATATGAAAGTAGTTTAAAAACCCAAGTACTCCATTTTAGCCTTTATCTCATCCACTCAGCCAAAGAAAATGCACTTTAAACTCTGGATACTAATCCTATGCTTGCTTGCCCTTGTTTACTTGCAGGGTTATAATAACAGAACAAAAACCAAACAAAGAAAAGATAACCCTGCTCTTGAAATCATAGAGAATGTTAAGCTCTTTGTGATATTCACGTCTTTCATAATGAGTGAGAATATTTTACAGAGCAACAACATGAAAGTAGTTAAAAAAACCCAAGTACTTCATTGTGAATCTGAAACCCAAGTACTCCATTGTAAAAAAACCCAAGTAGTTAAAAAACCCAAGTACTCCATTGGTTTCAGATTCTAGAAGGAATGTCTTCGTAATTATGTTAAAATTGTGAAATTTGTTGTATTTTTTTTTCAAATCTCAAGGGAGGTTAGTGTAATTTACCCCCATTTTTTTCTATCAAATGTTTTCAGATTATTGCCTTTGCTTTCTAGGTATCTCTTCACTAAATTAACGGCAGTATATCTTAGACTTGGGGTTTTATGGGTTGCTGTGGTTTGATGCTCTAGTGAAACATGATGTTGAAAAACATAATGCATTAAGTTTTCTATTTGTTTATTTTTTGTTGTTATTATTTGAATAGAAAAATAAAAATGCATAGTTGTAAAGGTAGATGTGTAGGTGAAGATATACTTACAAAACCAGATTAGCCAATGTGCGAAGAAAAGGGCACCTGAGAGTCTTTTTCACAAAGTTATGCGTAATGCTGTATTGTATCCATCAAGTCAAAGTCAATTCTTTTGCCATCTCTTAAGGTTCCCAAATGATAGGGTCTCTTTCATATGTAGAAGCAGCTTCAGATTTGGCATCCTGTCCTCCTATGGAACATTATTATTATTATTTGTATATTGTATTTGAATTATAGATTTGAATAGAGATTTGAAAAGAAAAGACAAAACGTGAATGAAATATAATTATATTTTATTTATATTTCATTTATTTTTTTTCTTTTCCTTTCAAAATTACTTCTCAAATTTATGAGAAGTAAAAAACTAAGTACTCCATTGTAAAAAATTCTTAGAATCTGAAACCAACAGATTCTATAAATATTTAACCATATTTATAACATCTATAAATACCCACAAATCTAAAATCCATCTATAAATACCATATTTATAACTTGAGAAATATGAAATCCATCTATAAATACCAAATTTGAAATCCATTTGAAATCCATCGATTAGCAGTAAACTTGAGAAATCTAACCATATTTATAACAGGAATCTTCAAAATCACAGAGAATGTTAGAAAAATAATCAAACTAAGAATAACATTAGCATGAATCTATATGTCAAATCACCAAAAGCAGCAGTTAGAGATTGAAAGTGCTAATGATTTTTGCATGGGTCTACCCACAACGCATACCATAATCTCTACTTAATAAGTATATACCATATTCTTAACTCTCAACCTTTGTTCTTTTTTTCCAGTAATCATTCTAGTTCCAACATATGAAATCTCATTACCTTAAAGACGTTGGTGCAGGAAAACCTTTATGAGTTGAGTGCACCGAATAGAATGAAGCTAGAAAGTAAAAAGTAAGGAAAGAGATGGTCTAAAGATCTGGCAAAGATAAAGAACAAAGGTAAGAAGGTAGATATTATGAAAGGGAAGGTAAGAATAAGAGAAAAAAAAGCCTAAACAATTACACCTGATCTCGGGCACTTACATCTTAAGGAAAGATGCATCAAAGGAGGGGTAAAATAAAGCAAAGCAATAAGAAGAAATAATAGTGTTTTGACAAATTCTACTGTGGGAGTGGGAGGAGAAATCAGGTGACTTAATGAATTTAGACAAAGGCTCAACTGTTTGTATCAGATTGAAATTAAACCTGTATATGAAAAAAATAATCACTAAGAACAGAGGTGCCCTTCTCAAGTATACATTCCTTTCTTGCATTGCTACTTTCTGTAATCACATGCCCCCTTCTTTTCATTTTCACTAATCTTCTTGCTTCAATTATTCTGGAGGCTTTTTGGTTGAAAATACTAAAAGACTTCTACCAACTTTAAAAGACAGGAAACATTTTTTGGTAGGCAAGACTCATCCTGACCAATATACAGTTTCACTATTGCCATTGAGGTTGCAACTAAAGAAGCTAACATTTTACATGAAGCAAATTTTTTTGTCAACATCTGGACGCAATAGAGGACTACAAAGCGGAAAAGCTTTATGATCAGTGGTCACAAAGGCTTAAGTGTTGGGCAGTATGATTCTTCCAAATGTGGCCCTTTTGTTTCACACCATTCGACTAATTCTTAGGTTGGGTGATTGAAAATACCAAAGGGCTTCTAGAACTTCAGAAGATAGCATATATTATTTTGCTAGGGAAGATTAATCTTGTCCAATTTGCCATTTCAAAAGATGAAGATCCACTATACTATCTACTGAAGTTCAAAATCCCAGCTAAAATAGCTAAACATTTTGGAGTATCAGTGTGTATCAGTGGTCCACAAAGAGTTTGTTACGAAGTTAGCAGAATTTTCTGGCCAAAAGGTTAATTGTAAGGTAATCGGTCCTTCCAGGTTAAAAACAAATCTGAAATCCATGTATTGACTAATTCATGAAAACATGGTACTTAAAAACAAACACAAAAAGCAATCTGCCGGAGTGTTGTTAATGACACAGAAAGTTCTCATATTGCTTAAACTAATTTATAGAAAAGTCCTCAAGAAGCATTAAGCAAAACTTGAAGTGTTGTTTTGAACCCAGAATCTTGAGTCCCTTTGCATGGTTCTATGAGATTTTATTGGCAGCAATGCACCAAAATACAAAAGAAAATACAAAAACACAAAAAAGAAAAGATGTAATACTGCCAGATAAAGTCATGTTTAAGAAATTAGGAAGGCCAAAGCCACTGCCACCTATGAAAAAAAAGAAAAGAAATGCAACTTACCTGAAGCAAATTTTTTATGAGGTAAAGTGCTGCAGGTATGGGGTATACACTAACTTCATCCAATGTTGTACTCAACCTAATAGCATCAGGACATGTATAAGAACACAGTTTTAGCCAAAGCAGATTCACATATTTCAAAACTGAGGGACAGGAAAAAAGCAATAATGTATAGAGAGAAAGAGATGAAAGAAATGACCTGTTATCATCCGTAACGCCTTCATTTCTCCAAATTCTTACCAAGGCTGCAAGTGATAATGCACATTTCAAAGCCTCTACCTAATTCCAAAAGAATGAAACAAAAAAGTCAACTTTAAATTTCATAACATCAATTCTATGATCATCCTATCTGACTATAACTTGAATAATCATAATAGCCTTAACATTTATCAATAGAAAATAATCATAATAGCCTTAACAGTGATAGTTTAGTTAATGTCCTTTGAACCATCTCTGCCGGAGAATATTATTTCCTCACCATGAAATTTGCAGTTGTAATTTGAAGTTTTGACAAATTTGAATAATTTTCAATGCTCTGTTTCAACTTTTTCTGGGTTTTCATTACAAAGTGTGGTTCCATTGAATACATGGATTAAGGTTTTGAAAAACAAATCTTAGAAACACAAACACATACCTAATCACACAAACCTAACACAAACCCAAACCCAAACACATCAGTTTAAGGTTTAAAAAAAATAAATATTAGAAACACAAACACAAATTGAAATCTTAGAAACACAAACCCAAACACATACCTAATCAACAAAAATAAAAAATCAAACAAATCCAACACAATGAAACAATTCGATGAAATGATTAAACCTTGCGATGCTAGACTGTCAGAGTAAACCAATCTGTCGGAGTGAACAATGGAAACCGAGCTGTAGGAGAACAATGGTTGGAGTGGTCGGAGTGAGAAATGGAAACAAAGAATTGGAGAGAGAGAGAGAGAGAGAGAGAGAGAGAGAGAGATGGAGGAAGAGAGGGTCTGTGTCACACCCCAAACCCGCCCCTAGAAGTTTGGTGACGAGACCGGCCAGTAATCCGTGGATTACCACAGGCCTTTCAATACATAACATAACTAAAAAGGGGCTCGCGGAAGCACATGCATAAACTATTAGTCCAAGAGCTGTGCATTAATATGAACAAGTATATATATACATGCCAAAAATGATAGTTACCCGATATGTTGCATAACATGATCCATAACATCACATAAGTATGAGTTACAAAATTAACAAATAACAAGAAGACAAAACTCTCTCACACGGCCTTCCAGGCCTAGTCCCGGCTCGGGGAAATCAAAACTCCTGGTTTGGCTTCAAAATGGCGGCTCAGCTAGAGACTCCGCCTAGGCTTGGCTTCCTGAGTTCACACCTATAATACATATAAATACAAACAATGAGCTAAAGCTCAGCAAGTAGCATTTAAGTAAAGGGGGTTAGTGAACGATGCCTAACATTTCATAAATCCATAATAAACCTTCATAACATAATCATTCAATAATGGCATATTCCACAGATTCATTCATAAACATTCATAATCTTCCATTTACATTCAACAGTCAAACGAGATCTCGTGACTAACCATGGGCCTTCATCTTCATGTTAAAACCCACAACTGATCAGGTCATGGGCCAGCATGTTCATGTCGCTCCCATGGCCTAACATTGTCTATGGATGCCATACTAGATTCGCAAACAAGGTATTCGTTCACAGAAAACTTTATCATTCCGAAACATATCATAACATAACACTTTTGAACATACTTTATAAGAACATATCATTTACAGAAATGTTACTTACCGTGGGTTTCCGGAACCGATTGTACGGTCTTCACGTTTTGTCCTGCAAGTAACATTATCAAACATTTCTTAACATTCATTTCAAACATGAAGTCATTCCTACCTCTCCTTCCTTTCTTTTCTTTTATTTCATGTCATTACATTCATTCTATACTTCATTTCATGCTCATTTTATGCCCATAAGATGCTAAATGATACAATTAAGATGGTAAAAACAAGTGTGCAACCTCCTCAAAATTTTCCTGAAAAAGGCCTTCCCGCTCGAGCGCCACTTTGGCCGCTCGAGCGGATCGATCATCGTGCTAAACTGCTGAGGGAGGCGTTTTCGCCGAAGGAAACCCGCCGCCGAGCGATCGGCAAAAATGCGAAAATCTGGAACTCTTCCTTGAATCCATGGCTTCCTTTTTCCTTTCCAAAATTCATTCCCAATACATGAAATCCAAGTCTCAAAACCTTTTGAAAACCATCTTGCTTTAACCATTACAAAACCCATATGAATCATATACAAAATTGAACCCATAACTAAGATGAAAAACCATGATCATGTACATTAAAACTTCATTTTCAACTTCCATGGAAGTTACCCTCAAAACATGCCAAATGAACTTGATTCACAACATATATGTTCAAATTACACTTCATTCCCCTTTTAGTGAACTCTATTTCATGAAAATAGAAGGACTTCTTACCTTAATCACTTGGTTTGAAGAAGCTAAGCTCAAGTTTCCCCTTTTTCCTCTTGCTCTCTCTTCCTCACCCACGAATTCTCTTCTCTCTCTTTCTAGATTTTTCTCTTTGGTTTTTGAGTCAACACATCCTTATCTCATAACACATATATATCAATAAAACCATTTGTCCAAAATGTGTAAGCCAAACAAGGCCCTTACTTACCTATACATTATAAATAACCCATTGTGCCAATATACTTGAGCCAAACGGAACTTAGCGAATCAGATAAATTTCAGTCTTCAATTTATCGTTTCAGATTGTTCTAAATATTCCCGATGTCGCATAGGTATTTTCAATTTAATTTTCTGAACTCATTCTGGTTATTATTTTCAGTCCCGAAGTTGTCATTCCAACAGATAATTTTCTCAAATCAACAGATAATCGTCACTTAAATCATATAAACACATAATTAGGTTCCAATGATGACGTCATACTGTTCCGGGTCATTACAGTCTGTGTTCAAATTTTGAAATTTGGAATAGAGAGACAGATTTTGAGATGAGAGGAGTAGGTGTGAGAGAGATGCATTTTGAGATGGGACTTACATTTTGCACCATTAGATGTTGATGGTGATTGATCTCAACCATTGAAATGTCTTTGTAAGACAAATGAGAATGAGACATTTTTAGCCCCTGGATTGAAGTAATCTGATGATTCACATTTTAATTCAAATTCAAATTCACATTTTCTATATATTGTAACGTATTCATTCAGAAAGCTTCAAGTTTTTCCATTCTTCAGTCTTAAAAAAAAATAGAGAGCCCTGAGTGACAATTACTCATTTCTTGTTGTAACCCAATCAAAGATCCTTACAGTTGCTACAATTGTAAGTTATTTTCTGTATTTCAAATAAGTTATTTTCTGTATTTTAAATTTAAATGTTTAAATGTGCATTCCAAATTTCGTAATCAATGTTCTTCATTCTTCTGCTTGCTACTTCCGCAGTTTAAACATTTAAATTTAAAATACAGAAAATAACTTATTTGAAATACAGAAAATAACTTACAATTGTAGCAACTGCAAGGATCTTTGATTGGGTTACAACAGGAAAGGAGTAATTGTCACTCAGGGCTCTCTATTTTTTCTTAAGACTGAAGAATGGAAAAACTTGAAGCTTTCTGAATGAATACGTTACAATATATAGAAAAGGAAAATATAATAATCATGTGACTAATACAGTAATCTTGTGACTTCTTTGATTGATGAAAGCAGCTGGCAGCGCATGGGGTAAAGTAGATGCTGTCGGTTGCTTTCGGTGGAGTGATTGCACGAATATGCAGCTTTAACAAAAGTTGATTGGGTGAACAGTAAAAGTGAACAGTAACTTTTACTATTCATTACTTTCGGTGGAACACGTGAATATGGGAATCAATAGAGATACAAATTAGCAGCTTTTCTAAAAAAAGTATTGATTGAAGCTAATTTGTATTTATAAGGAATCCTATGTTGATCAGGCAAATGGGTTCTAAGCATCTTGGAACTCAGATCTGTCATAAGAGATGGGTTGAGTAGTTGATCCTTCAGAAGATTGTGAATGGTCTGAACTGTCTTCTGAATTTTCTGAATTGGTTGACTGGGCTTCAGCTTGATCTGTAATTTGACGGGCTAACTGGAGCAATTCATCTCTGGATAGCTTGGGCTTGACCTTTGATTTAGCTTTGGGCAGAGCAGGGGGTGAAATGGGCTTAGCCTTAGCTTTGGACTTTGATTTGGGTCGTGAATGTTCCTTGGGTTGGTCCGGAACTGCAGGAGCTTTGGACTTTGCCTTGGATCTTGATTGGGCCGGCTGAATTGATTTGGATTTAGATGATTTGGGCTTGGAACCACTAGATAAGGGGCTTCCAAGGTTGATTGGAGGAAGACTGCGCTGACTTCCTTGACTAAATGAAGAAGATGTTGAAATACAAAATGATCATATTAATACAGGATGGAATATCCCAAAATTGCAAATTAAAGAAATTTATAAAACTACTTTTTTACAAAATGTTTTTAAAGTTGCCTTATATGTTAAAACCATTGAACAAGTATATGCTTTAGAAAAACCTCGAGAAACCTGCCAATTATTTGATGCTAAATTAATTAGAAGACATTTGAATAATGGTTGCAATTTTATGCATATTGGTCTCATTCAAGTTGGTGTTAATCCCTTAACAATTGTAGGTAAGAATACCTCTGTTTTATTATGTTTACGAGATGCTCGTTTTCTTAATTACAATGACAGTTTAATGGGTATGATGGAAACTGGTCTTCATAAAGGTCCAGTACATTTTAATTGTTTTCCTGATTTTACACTTAGTTTACGGAATCCGCATATTTTAGATGCATTAACATTAAATATTCAATTACATGGTTCATTTACCAACATGAAAGAAAAAGTTCATAATATTGCCTTAATATATCGTGTCCACTATAAATGCAAGCAAACTAATTTAAATGTTCATGCTTTACATAAAAGTCCCAAAGATAAAACTCTTTTAATCCAAAGTAGTAGTCGCAATGAATCACATATTAATATACCACAAATGATTGAATGGAAAAATGTTGATTTACCTGATCAATGGGTTACTGTCAATGAAAATTACAAACATAATTAACAACAATCCTCAGAACAAGATATCCAAGATATTCAACAATACAATGATGGTTCTGTTCGAATAAAATTTAATCATAGTCAATCCTCTAGACATAGTACATCTAGTGTTCCTACTGAAATTGAAACTGAAGATGAAATCTTCGATACTCCATTATTTCGAAAAAACAGTCAACTTCATCTTGGTCAAACTGCAACTAGTAAATTAAAAGGCATTGATAACACTACTTCCTCTCAAATTAGTAAACCTGTTTATTCTACCCACACACATTTACCTAAAGAAGAAATTGCTTCTAATAATTCTCCCACTCAAACTGACTTTGACGAATTTACACCACCCATCAATCCTCAATTAATGACAATCAAAAAAGAATTCACTCCTAATCTTGATAAATTACTTATTGAATTTAAATCTCCCACAAATAGAACTCAATGACATGCTTACTATGCTCAATATACTTCTGCTCAAAATGGTATGATTTTATGATTGAATATGGTTTTGAATTACCTTTATTAGAATATGTTGACAAATATTACAAACAGCTTAACACAATCACAAAATATAAATGAAAAACTTCTGACACTGCTTCTGTTAGTTCTAGTCATCCTCCTTTAGAAAAAATACTTCTTACTCAACAAGGCTCTGAAATTCCTGTATCACCTTTTAAGTTACCTGGTAATGATAATGAAATTAAAAAAGTTATTGAACAAAATAATTATACTAATCAATGTTTAAGTACCATTGGTAAACAATTAGACAAGATAGAAACCAATTTAGAATCTGTTCACACTACATCCACGACACAACCTCTAGAGTCACCTTTACTTAATTTACCCAGTAATCGTTCTAAACGAACTGGTTTAGTTACTAATGACCAATCTACCGTTAAAGCTATTGAAAAATTATTTACCAAACTAACTACATCTGATAATGCTTCACCCTCTAAAGATAAAGGCCTTACTGTATTAAATCAACAATTTAATACTGAAACTACTTCCACCCAATCTGACACTGATGATGACATAAATCAATTAGCCCAACAATTCCAATCCTCTCATCTTCATAAAATACATTATCCAAAAGTTAATCCTCAAACTACCAAAAAATTGGTATTCTCGACCTACTCCTCCCGATCTTCAATTCGAAGAAACTAATCTTAATAATCAATTTTTTGTTTCTGCCAAAAAATTATACGAATGGAATATTGATGGCCTTAGTGAAGATCAAATTCTCCAAAAACTAAATCATTTATCTATGGTCTCCAATAGTTATCTCTCTAATTATCCGCAATACTCTCAATCTGAAATTCTTACTTTAATTACTTCTGGTTTCACTGGTATGCTTAAATCTTGGTGGGAAAAATATTTAACTGACGAACAAAGAGAATCCATAATTTATGCTAATCAAACTGATGAAAATGGTTTACGTATTTTTGATGAAAACATTGGATGTTGCCACCCTGATGGTATTAATGCATTAATTTATACTATTGTTCGACATTTTATTGGTACTCCTACTAACATTTATTCTCGCATACATGATCAACTTAGTAATCTTACTTGTCCAACCTTAAGTGACTTCCGATGGTATAAAGATGTATTCACCTCTAGAGTTATGTTAAGAGAAGACTGCACTAAATCATTTTGGAAAGAAAAATTTATTAATGGATTACCTAGCTTATTTGCTCACAAAATTAGAGACGTTCTTAGCCAACCTACTGGTGTTATAGAATATGATAATTTAACATATGGTGATATAATTAGCACTATTCAAAAAGAAGGATTAAAAATGTGTATTGATCTTAAA
This sequence comes from Camellia lanceoleosa, assembly GCA_025200525.1. Classification (NCBI taxonomy): domain Eukaryota; kingdom Viridiplantae; phylum Streptophyta; class Magnoliopsida; order Ericales; family Theaceae; genus Camellia; species Camellia lanceoleosa. The sequence goes on along the minus strand of CM045769.1, from coordinate 155,287,144 downwards.
CTTAGTCAAAAAGCCACTAAAGATAAACATAAATCTAAATATGAAGTAGGAAATTTCTGTGAGCAATATGGATTACCTCCTGTAGCACCCTCTCGAAGGAAATCACATAAATATTCTAAGCATAAAAATAAATCCAAATATTATAATAAATACAAAAAGCCTTATTTACCTTCCAAATCCAATGATAAATTTTATACCAAACCCAAAAAGAAACATTATAAATCTAAATCACATCCAAAATCAAAATCTAATAAAGATATTACCTGTTATAATTGTGGTCAAAAAGGTCATTATGCTAATAAATGTAAAGAAAAACAAAAACTAAAAGATAAAGTTAACCAACTCCAAATTAATGAAGAATCTAAAATTCAGTTATTTGAAAATTTTCAATTAAATCAATCTGATAATGATTCCTCTTCTGTTCCTCCATCTACATCTAATTCCCCTTCTAATAGTGATAATTCTGATTTTGATAATCAAATTACCTTAGGATGTAATGATGTTTGTTATAAACCAGTTAAACAAATTTCTATTCTTACCAAACATACTTAAGAAGAATCTGCTTTAATTGACTTAATTAGTAAATTAGATGATCCTAATTTAAAACAACAATATATTGATAAATTAAAAGCTTTACTACTTCAATCGAATACTAAACCTAAGTTTAATAAACCTATTATTAGTTTATCTAAGACCTTAGAAAAATTTAAAAATAAAACTAAAGAAGTTATCCTTCAAGATTTACAATCTGAAATCAATCAAATTAAACAAACTATTCGAGACCTCCAATCTAAAGATAACAAATTAGAAAATGAAATCATTAATCTCAAACTTAATCAAAATTTAAATAATTTCCAACCTAATCTAAAATCACCTCATGAATCTGAACATAATTCTAATCCTGATTCTGATCATACTAATCCCGCTAAACTCATATTTGATAATCGACCTCAATCTACTAACCTTGAAGATAAATGATTAAATTTACTCAATAAAATCTATATGCAAAAATGGTATTCCAGAATTAAGATCATAGTTGAAGACTTTGAATTAGAATTAGTTATTTTAATTGATACTGGTGCTGATTTAAATTGCATTCAAGAATGATTACTTCCCACTAAATATTATGAAAAATGTCAAGAGAAATTAACTTCTGCTAATGGTAGTAAAATGCATATTAAATACAAGTTACCTAAAGTGCATGTTTGTCAAAATAATGTTTGTTTTAAAACCACATTTGTTTTAGTTAAAAATATGACTGATAGAATTATTTTAGGCACACCATTCATATCTTTGTTATATCCTTTTACCACTTCTAGTAAAGGAATAACTACTCATGTTTTAGGACAACCTGTCACATTTAAATTCTTATTTCCACCTGAAATGTTAGAATTAAATCAATTACAAGATTGTTCTATTTCTCATACTATTAATAGATTAACCCGACACATTAATTTTCTTAAAGAAGAAATTAATTATAAACGAATTGATCAACAATTAACCGATCCAATTCTTATTTCTCAAATTAATGAATTTAAATTAAAACTTGAATAAACTGTTTGTTCATCTTTACCTACTGCATTTTGGCATAGGAAAAAGCATGTAGTTACTTTACCATATATTTAGGATTTTAATGAAAAACAAATTCCTACTAAATCTAGACCTATTCAAATGAATCATGAATTGTTAGAAATGTGTAAAAAAGAAATTAATGAATTGTTAAAAAATAGAATTATTAGTCCTAGTAAATCACCCTGGTCTTGTTCTGCTTTTTATGTTAATAAGAATGCTGAATTAGAAAGAGGTGTCCCCCGCTTAGTTATAAATTACAAACCATTAAATGCTGTTTTAGAATGGATTCGATATCCTATTCCCAATAAAAAGGATTTAATTAAACGACTTAGCCAAGCTATCATTTTTAGTAAATTTGATTTAAAAAGTGATTTTTGGCAAATTCAAATTCATCCAAAAGATCGATACAAAACTGCTTTTAATACACCTTTTGGTCAATATGAATGGAATGTCATGCCATTTGGCTTAAAAAATGCCCCTAGTGAATTTCAACAAATCATGAATGACATATTCAACCCCTTTAGTCATTTCTCTATTGTTTACATTGATGACATATTAATTTTCTCCAAATCCATCAGTGAACATTGGAAACATTTAACTGCATTCTTTTACACAATTAAAAGTCATGGTTTGGTCATATCTACTCTCAAGATTAAATTATTTCAAACCAAGGTTCGGTTTTTAGGCTATGACATTCACCAAAATACTATTCTCCCCATTAGTCGATCTATTGAATTTGCTTCCAAATTTCCTGACGAAATTCTTGATAAAACCCAATTACAAAGGTTCTTAGGTTCCTTTAATTATATTGCTGAGTTCTATAAAGACCTTAGGGAAATCTGTCAACCTCTGTTTGATAGGTTAAAGGATAATCCTCCTCCTTGGTCTCCTGCTCACACTGCCATTGTTCAACAAGTTAAACACTATGTTAAGACTCTTCCTTGTCTTGATATTCCTACTGAGAATTCATTCAAAATTATTCAAACGGATGCTTATGATATTGGTTATGTTGGTATTCTTCTTCAAAAAATCACTCCTCAATCTTCTGAACAAATTGTTCGTTATCATTCTAGTGTCTGGAATAAAGCACAATTAAATTATAGTACTATTAAAAAACAAATTTTGTCTACTGTTCTGTGTATTCAAAAATTTCAAGATGATATTCTAAATCACAGATTTTTACTCCGTGTTGATTGCAAATCTGCTAAATATGTTTTGGAAAAAGATGTTCAAAATCTTGCTAGTAAACAATTTTTTGCCCGTTGGCAATCTATTTTAAGTATTTTTGATTTTGATATTACCTATATACCTGGTTGTCAAAATTCCCTTCCTGATTTTCTCACCCGGGAATTTTTACAGGGGGGTAAGAGATGAGTGCAGCTCCACATATTCCATATTTAAAAACCCAAATTACCCATTAACAAACCTTGATTAAACAAGTCAACCACCGCATTAATCGCCTTACATCAACCAAACCCACTACCAAGAGAGCCCAATACATCATTCACCAACAGATTCAAGCTCGTCGCATTCTACGTCATAATTATTACAATGATTTACACTATTACCAAAATTATCTTGATCTTCTTTCTGGTTGTTAATCCCTGCTACTAATCATTGTTTCTTGTTTAAACAGATGTCTCGCCCAAGGCCTCCTTCCAAGGCTTTGGTTCCTTCTAGCCAGCCTTTTGTTCCTCCTCCTTTGGAGTTAGTGAGACAATACCCTCAACCCATTCAAATGATCAACCGTTACCAACTCCTTGGTAACATCCCCAGGTCTAATTACTCCACTACTTTGGCTACTGATCCTTTTGCTTCATCAAGCCAATCAGTCTCAGTTACTCCATTTCCTGCCAACCCAGTTAAGTCATCCCGAGCTGATTATATCAAATCACACACTACTAATCTGTTCTATAAAGAACCTAGTCATCCTAAAAGTCAATTGATCCATGAAATTGCTAAATCCCATTTTGGCTCTGGATGCCATTTCATCCTCTCACATCCAGAGAAAACACTCACCTATTACAAAGATATTTTGATCCATCATCAATCAGTCTTGATCAAACCCATTTATGATCGAACCTATGCTAGCAAGGTTATGTATCATTCCATTTACATCCATAGTATTGTTTCCCAAGCTGAATGGGGTCCTCTTTATCAGCTTCGAAATTTACCTGGTCATTCTATTTAGTACAATTACCATGATTATGTTGATGCATGGTTCAAGATCTTCTTGTACCAAAATGAGTCCTTCAGTTATTCCTGGTTCATTTGCTTTGATCAAAAATTCAAATCTGAATTACCTACTTGGTTTCTGAGATGGTGGACTCATTATGGTGCCATTTCAGACATCCTTCCTGGTGATCTCATTGAACTAGTTAACTATTTCTCCTCTGGTGATCTCATTAATATATAACTTAAACATTTATAATATTATAACATATAATATATCACCAAACAAAGCAGATTAATTTAAAAGCAATTAAACATTTAAATTTAAAAGGGATGAAAGTGGATTAAAAGCTGGGAAGTGGCTTTTAAACTACTTCCCAAAATAGACCTTAATTCAAAAACTTATAACTCATAACTAAACACATAAATCAAAACTCTATTAAAAATTCTATCAAAACTCATAACCAAACTCTTTTTAAAATTTAATTCAAAAAAATAATTATTGAAAAAACTAATTTTTTTATTAAAAAAATTCCAAATTTTTTATTTATTTAAAATATATATTGTTTTTTGTTAAAAAAATATATCCAGCTATTGCTTTAAAATTACTTTTGATTGTATATTTGGTTGAACTTTTTTTTAATTGTTTTGTTTAAAAAAAGGTCTAAAAAAATAATTTCTATATTTAAAAAATATCAAAAACAAATATAATTTTTTTGTTTTCAAATAATAGGTTGCAATTGTTTAAAAAAAAAAAAATTTGTTCCGGTCTACCAACCGTATGTCCAGGGATGTCCAGGTGGGCCCAATCTACAAATTCAAAATTCAAAAACTCTATTCTGCCAAACATGCATTGGAATGTGTATTCAAATGTGACATTAGAATCCATTTTTAAAAGTTTAAATCAAATATAGCATTCAAATATAAAGGTAAAATTATGATTTGAAACTTAAACCAAATAGAGCCTGAAGGTTGTATACTGTATTAATTTTTTTGTTTTTTTTTTCCAAACTTACCTGATTTGTTATTTCTTTAGTTTTCTTGTCAGCCATCGACCTCACGGGAATTGTCTCCTTTTTATATCACTAACTTTTTTTTTTATTTATAATTTTTTTTCTTTTATTTGAGAGTTTCACTTTGGGCTTATAATAATAAAGGTAAATTATAATGACATCCTCTAAGGTTTATATTTATTACAATTCTCTCTTTATCTTTGAAAATTACGTCTCTCTTCTTGAGGTTTAAAATTTTATTACAGATTCTTTCCCTTAGTAATTTAATTTTTGGGTAAATTACACTGACACCCCTAAGGTTTATGTTTATTACAGTTTTTCCCTCACCTTTTGAAAATTACATCTCCCTCCCTGAGCTTTAAAGTTTCATTACAGATTTTCTCCTTAGCAATTTAATTTTTTTAAATACCAATTTTACCCTCATTGGGTAAATTACATTGACACCCCTCACATTTTAAAAATTACAATCCTCTCCTTAAGGTTTAAAGTAACATTATTAATTGTCCCATCGGTTAGTATTAGTTGGAAAAAAATTCATTGAAAAAAAAAATTCATTGGAAAAAAAATTAATTGAAAAAAAAATAATTGAAAAAAAATTTTATTAGTTAAATTTTTAAATTTTTGTTTAAAAACCAACGTAAACTCATTTTTTGAATTTATGTTTTTTTCTCGAATTTACAAACTGAGACAACCATTTATAAACTAAAAAAATTATCAAACAAGTTTTTATGACAGTTTTTAAAATTTTTGTAAATATAAATTAAAAACTAAAAATGAAATGGTTACTAAACAGGTTTCAGATAGTAAAAATATCGTAAAATTAACAAATAATTAAATAAGTTACCAACGTAATAAATGATTTATCAAAAGATTCTTAAGCTATATATGGTTTGATTTTTAGAATTTTTTTTTAAAAAAATTAAAAATTAATTTGGTTAAGAAATAAAAAATAAAAAATAATTGTGATTTTTATATAATTTTTATCTTTTGAGTGGTTAGAAATAATATTTTACAAATCAAATTGAAACAACCATACATATGTATATAATTTGTCCAAAAGTTAAAATGACAATTATTTTTTACCCTTAAATGATAATTATTTTTTATTTTTTATTTCTTAGCCAAATTAATTTTTAATTTTTTTTAAAAAAATTCTAAATATCAAACCATACATAGCTTAAGAATCTTTTGATAAGGCATTTCTTACGTTGGTAACTTATTTAATTATTTGTTAATTTTACGATATTTTTACCATCTGAGGTTTGTTTAGTAACCATTTTGTTTTCAGTTTTTAATTTATGTTTACAAAATTGAAAAAAAACTGTCATAAAAATTTGTTTGATAAGTTTTTTCGTATATAAATTGTTGTCTCAGTTTGTAAATTTGAGGAAAAAATGTAAATTCAAAAAAAGAGTTTACGTTAGTTTTTAAATAGAAATTTAAAAATTTTACTAACAAATTTTTTTTCAATTAATTTTTTTTCAATGTTCCAACTAATACAAATTGAGGAGCCAATTGGTAATGCTACTTTAAATCTTAGGGAGGGTATTGTAATTTCTAAAATATGAGGGGTGTCAATGTAATTTAGCTAGTGAGGGGAAAATTGATATTTAAAAAAAATTAAATTGCTGAGAGAGGAAATCTGTAATGAAACTTTAAACCTCAGGGAGGGAGATATAATTTTCAAAAGATGAGGGGGGAACTGTAATAAACATAAACATCAGGGGGTGTCAGCATAATTTACCGTTAATTTTTTTAAATACCAATTTTGCCTTCACTGGGTAAATTACATTGACACCTCTCACGTTTTAGAAATTAAAATCTCCTCCCTAAGGTTTAAAATAACATTATCAATTGCCCCCTTGGTTAATATTAGTTGGAAAAAAAATTTATTGGAAAAAAATTATTTGAAAAAAATTTTGTTAGTAAAAATTTTTAAATTTCTGTTTAAAAATCAACGTAAACTTATTTTTTGAATTTACGTTTTTTTCTCAAATTTACAAATTGAGACAATTTATAAACGAAAATAAATTATCAAACAAGTTTTTATGATAGTTTTTAAAATTTTTGTAAATATAAATTGAAAACTGAAAACGAAATGGTTACTAAACAGGCTTCAGACGGTAAAAATATCGTAAAAATTAACAAATAATTAAATAAGTTATCAACGTAAGAAATGACTTATTAAAATATTCTTAGGCTATGTATGGTTTGATTTTTAGAATTTTGTTTTTAAAATTAAAAATTAATTTGGTTAAGAAATAAAAAATAATTGTGATTTTTATATAATTTTTATTTTTCGAGTGGTTAGAAATAATTTTTTACAAATTAAATTGAAACAGTCATACGTATGTATATAACTTGTCCAAAAATTAAAATGATAATTATTTTTACCCTTAAATGATAATTATTTTTTATTTTTTATTTCTTAACCAAATTAATTTTTAATTTAAAAAAAAATTCTAAAAATCAAACCATACATAACCTAAGAATCTTTTGATAAGTCATTTCTTACGTTGGTAACTTATTTAATTATTTGTTAATTTCACTACATTTTTAGCATTTGAGACCTGTTTGGTAACCATTTTGTTTTCAGTTTTCAATTTATATATACAAAAATTGAAAAAACTGTCATAAAAACTTGTTTGATAATTTTTTGAGGTACTTACCAATTAGTCATGTTAACTAAACTTATTTACCTACAGGTCCTAACTAATAAATTTAACACTATAAAAATAAGAGAGTGGTAAATTTATCACTAAAAATTTATTCATAAAACAAAGAGACTGATAAATTTATCACTATAAAATTATTCATAAAAAAAAAGACTGATAAATTTATCTTTATCACTTAATAAATTATATCAAATAGGACTTAATGGGTAATAAGTCTCCAAAGTAGGACCTATTGGGTAATAAGTCTCCAAAGTAGGACCTATTGGTAATTTATCCTAATTTTTTTGGTTTATAGATTGTTGTCTCAATTTGTAAATTTGAGAAAAAAAAACATAAATTCAAAAAATGAGTTTACGTTGATTTTTAAACAGAAATTTAAAAATTTTACTAACAAATTTTTTTTTCAAATAATTATTTTTTTCAATGAATTTTTTTTCCAACTAATACAAACTGAGTGGGCAATTGATAATGCTATTTTAAACCTTAGGAAGGGGATTGTAATTTCTAAAATGTGAAGGGTGTCAATGTAAGTTACCCAGTGAGGACAAAATTAGTATTTTAAAAAATTAAATTGTTAAGGGGAGAATCTATAATAAAACTTTAAATCTCAGGAAAGGAGATGTAGTTTCCAAAATGTGAAGGAGAAACTGTAATAAATATAAATCTTACGGAGTGTCACCGTAATTTACCCTAATAATAATTCTAACTATTTATTTTATAATTTTTAAAGACTACTTATGTAAAAAAATTAATTTACCGGATTGCACTAGACAAATGACTACATTACATTCTGTTAATAATTTATTGATTTATGTATTGATTTTTGATAAAGTTTATTTTTTTATTTTCATGGGCAGTATTTATTACAAAATCTATGGGAGAAATTATTCAGATTATTGTTGGGAGACATGAAATAAAATATAAAAGATACTGCTACTGACTGATTCCATTCGCCAAGCCTACGCAACGCAACATCATCATTATATAAAACTAGCCTATCACCGGTGCTATGCACGGAATAATTATAGATATTTATATTTATTTTTATTTTTTGTAATATATAAATTAAATATATAAATTAAATACATGGGGTTTGACTGAGGAATTTGAAAGAATTTAATAAGTGTTTATTTATTTATTTAAGAGGCATTTACACGATAATTACATAATATATAAATTAAATACATGGAATTTGACCGAGGAATTTGAAAGAATTTAATAAGTGTTTATTTATTTATTTAAGAGCCATTTACACAATAATTACATAATATATAAATTAAATACATGGGGTTTGACCGAGGAGTTTGAAAGAATTTAATAAGTGTTTATTTATTTATTTAAGAGGCATTTACACAATAATTACATGGATCTCTTGGGAAAGCAAAAAGTAATAAAATTAGGATTTCATTTATTGCGTTATTCATTTAATAAGTGTAATTATTATAAATTAAGTGTTTATTGTAATCAATAAAAATAATTAAAAAATCAAGAAATTAGGATTGACATGTTGGAGGTTCCACAAGCCTTGGGTTTTAAAAGATCATTTTCCTTAATATATAGATATATGGGAACCTAATTTGAAAAATATATTTGATTTTTAGATATGGAGACTAGATCCTACTAATTATACAGTTGTCTCCTCAACATACTATTGGTTAGATAAATGCCGGCCTAATGTTGTACCGCAAAAATGTTTGGACAACAGAATGGGGGATCTTCGTTATCCTTAAAATGACGTGGATTAATTATATATTTTTATTTATTTATTTATTTATTTATTTTGAATTAATCATAAGTGAGTGGAGTTGTGAATATTGTATATTTTGGGAACTAAGTAAATTTATTTTTACAAATTAAGTTTTTTAATTACATACATTTAAGTTGTATTTGGCTCAAAAATTTAGAAAGAGATTTTTAAAAAATAATAATAATGATAATATATGAATAAAATATATTTATATTTTGCTTAATTGTACACACATTTTTTCTTTTCTTTTATTTCTTTTTCAAAATGCTCATTAAATCCTTGAACCAAACACAATCTTAATGAACACCTTTCCGATACATACATCAAAAAATAAAAAAATTCTTTGTACACATTTGTTTATTTCAATAATATTCTCATCTTCAATTTTAAAATCCCAAAGCTATGTTGGCATGATAATTGGCTTTTTTTAGTTATTTTTTTATTATTTTAGCTTTGGCTATCGTTTGGGTTGGGGTTTTTGAATTTTTTGACTTTTGTAATAGAAAAAGTAAAATGATTATATTTTGAATAAGACATTTTGTTTAACCCCGTAGCCACATTATGGTTTGGATTGTGACATTTTTCAATTTTAGTATATTTTGTCTTTTTATGGCTTATTTAACATGGTAGGCACATGCCAATTTCTGCATTAGTTTTTTGAAATTTTTATGAACAAATATAAATTAATTTCAAAAAAATAAATATAAAAAAAAACTAAATTATGAATTTTTTAAGCCAAAATGTTGTTTGATAAAATTTAAGTGTTGAACTAAAAATAAATTGTTTGATATGTATAAAATCAAATTTAATATTTAATATTTTCAAATTGTATATTTTAATTTTTATATTGTGGTGGTGGTAGATGTAGCAGTAGTGACGGTAATGGTACTAAAATGTTTGTGGTATTTATGATAATGGTGATGAATGTGATAGTAGTGGCAGCGACTAGTGGTAGTGATAGCGATAGTGGTAGCGGTAGCGATGATAGTAGTAATAAAATGATGGTTGTGTGTATGGCAACAATAACAATGATAATGAAGGTGGCGGTGGCAATGGTGGGTGGAAATGGTAATGGTAACGGTGGCATAGTGGTGGTAGCAGTAGTAATTGTTAGAAATGGTTTGGAAAATTTGGGTAAAAAATAGATTTTTTTCCTAACTTTAGTCTAATATTTAGGTGGGACCCGAGCGTCGTTTTCGCGGGTCAAAGTGGTAACCCGTTCTTTGCCGCGTTGTGATTCACGTGGTATATTTGGTTGCTCAAAATCATTACCGAGTGAATGGAAAATTGAAGCCAAAGTATGCTACATGGAAATGGAGTTTTGATAAAAAAATCCTTAAAGGTTTGAATAAGGCTTGTCCTACATTGATTTGGTGGAAAGTTTTGAATGGGTTTATAAGGCATGGAATTGGAACTTGGGGTGTGTCCCAAGGGATATCTAAGTGTTTTAGAGAGGGAGCTTATAGGTAAAATGGAGTGGGTTGAGCTTGGGCGCAAGTGCGTGATGTGAGATTGGGTTGGGCTTGTCCAGCCCAATACCTATGTTTTTGAAACTGGTCCAGTTTTACTGTACACCCAAACAAGGCCCTTCCCATTTTTTATCTGTTTGAATTTTGAACCCAACAGATTCAAATCTGTTTAAATTCAAAACCAAACAGGTTTGCACCTGTTTAATTCAAAATCTGCAGCCATCACTACATCTATAAATAGGACAGCCCTCATTTGATGTTTAGAGATTCAGAAAATTCGTACTTCACCTCTGCAAATTTATTCTTCATTTTGCTACATTTAATTTTTGTGAGAAAGAGTATAAACACTTAGCGTGTTCGTTAGGCAAACAATTTGTAGTACTGCTATTGTTTGTAGTTAATCATTTCATCCTGGGAGATAGACGTCCACATTCTGAAAGAACCGTGGAGAGGACAAATCTGTCTTAAGGACACAGTGTCAAACACTGGACTTGATCAGATATTTATTAGAAGAAATTAATCAAGTAAGTTGTTTAATTTATTATTCTATTTTATTTGTTTATTAAATCAGATTTTGATTTTATTTTTGTAACAAAATAAAATCTGTTTTTATTTATTTATTTCTAGTTTATCAAACAAATTCTCTCATTTCCTTTATTTTTTTATATTCTTATTATTGTTTAGTACACAACAGAATTTAATCTTTTTAAATATAGTGAAAATTGTCCAACAGTAATAGTGACGATGACCGTGGTAGTGGTAATAGTGGTGATGGTGGTAATAACGGTAGTGATAGCGATGGTGGTGGTAGTTGCATGATTGTGGTGGTTGTGGTGTTGGTAGTTGTGGTGGCAATGGTTGCAGTAATGGCGGTGGCATCGTGGTAGTAATGATAGCGATGGTGGTAGTAGTGAATTTATAATATTGTATATTTTTGTTTATGTTTAAAATTTATAAATTCAATTAAAAGAATTAAGTAAATTTTATATGATTTAAAATTTTCTTAAATTTTAACCTATATTTTAAAAGGCACTTAGACCATGTTTGGTTTTGTTTTTGAATAAAAAACTAAAAATTAATTTAGTGAAGGAAATACGAAAAATAAAAAAAACTTATCATTTTTATATAATGTTATCCTTTGAGAGGTCAAATAAAAAATTTTAAAAATATAAAATTGTATTTTTTATATTTATTTTTATCGAATTAGTTTTTATTTTTTTAACAAAAATTTAATTTTTTTTTTCCCCTGAAACACAAATCAAACAAAATATTAAATTTTTAAGTAAAATCAATTATAATTATCAAACCAATTTTATTAATTATTACTTAATACATTTAATTTTGAATATTAAATTAAGTTATCAATCCACTCATTCTAGATGAGGTTGGTTTGGTACCAAACTCAATAAATCTGACAAGTGTTACAGTTTTCATTATTATTAAGAGATGGTAATGTGAAATTGGTTAAAAGTTGATTTTTTAATTTTTAAATTTTTTTGTGTGTAAAAATTGTGAAAAGTAATGTAATTAAAAATAAGTTAAAAACTAAAAGTTAGCTTTTTGCTAGTTTTTCAAATTGCCGCAAAATTGTATTTCTAAAAGCAATTGGTTTTTTTCCGGGCAATGATTTCTCGTTTTAATAATTTAAATCGTTCATTTTATAATATTATATATATATATATAATTCATATAAAAAATTAGATCAATCCGATATTTACAATTTATTTAATTTATTGTATTTGTCTTAAAAAAAAAAGATAAATGTGGTTTTAAAAATAAACATCTACTTTCTTTCTTTCTTCCTCCTCCTCTTCTTCTTCTTCTTCTTTATATGATAAACGCGATAAATTTAATAATCTACGATTATCTGGTCGACCTAAATAGAATTTTACAAAATAAACGATTCGAATTATCGAAACAAAACTCGTAATAAATTTTATGGGTCTTGACAACATCTTCAAATTAGATCATGAATTGAAGGAATGATTATTTGATGGTCTTAAAATATCAATCTCTATCATTTATCACTGGTCACTTGTCAAATTATTGTCTAAAATCGTAACAAAAAGTAGTAAGACTCACATCTTTGTTAAGTAACAAATATCAAGTTAGAATACTATGTAAATTTATCATACGGTTAAAGGTGTGTACGGTATGGTTTAGAAAGTTTGAGAATAAAATTATAAATTAAATTGTGAACGTTGAATTTTCAAATAATCAAATCATGATTTGAGTAGTTTCAATTTGCTAGTTGATTAGAAAATATTCTAAAACTATTATTAAACATTTGCATAATATATAATACTAATTTGTACAATATTTTCATATATATATAATTACTAATTTATTATAAATTTTATATCTTAAATTTATTTTATATTTATATTTATTTTGATATTTTATTAGAAGTTAAAAAAAATATGTATTAACTATAAGAGTGAAATGATTTTAAAGGTGAAGTATAATATCCAAATTGGGTCTGGACGATCTTCAGTTTAGATTTGGAATAGTTCAGTCCAGTTCGGCCTATTGGGCTCACTTTTGAATTTCTTTTCAATAATCCGAACCGTTTACATTTTAGGATCTGTTGAGTACATTATTCATGTAAAAAATCACATCAATCGGATAACGAATATTATATATTTGGATCACTTTTGTTTAAAAAAAAAAATAAACGATTAGAAAATTAACAGTTCATAAAAAGTAATCCGAATATATAGTATCCGTAATTCGATTGACGTAATTTTTTACACAAATAATATATCTGACAAATCTTAAAATATAAATAATTCAAATTATCAAAAAAAATTCAAAAATAAATCTAATGAGCCGGACTGAATCCTCCGACCTAGATGATGGACTGGAGCCAAACTACTCGATCAAGATTTAATCCATAATTAACATTGAATCGATGCCAATTAAGGCGACTATAATGTGCAGTATTTTACACAGACCAATCAAAGACCACCGCCACATGATTTTGTGGACCCGGGAAGCCCTCCGGTTCTTTCCAAAATGGTTGACCAATGACCAGCGAAAATGACTTTTTTTTTTTTTTTTTTTTTTTTTTTTTTTTGGGGGTAAATTACACTTACACCCTAAAGTTTTGATTTAATACATATTATTTTTTGACGTTTAGAAAATTATACTAATTTTTCTGTCATTATAATTATTTAGATAAAATAAAAATATTAAACTCATACACTCTCTTTTTTTACTTTATTTTATTTTCTCTTTTTTTTCCCTTTCCTTTATTATTTTTAAATGTAATTTCTTCTATTTTTTTACTAAAAATTGTTATCTTTTATATAAGTAGGGAGTTTGTGAAATGAGACTATTAATTACAGGAGTAAGAATGTAATTTTTAAAACGTCAAAAGGTGGATAGTAATTAGACTAAATTTCAAAGAGTGTCAATGTAATTTATTTATTTTTTTTTTTTTTTTGAAGGGTCGAAAATGACTTGTTTGATTGATTCCACCAAGGCAATGACGTGTAATTTGTCGAAAGCGGTGAGATATATGACTGGACTGAGCAGTTAATATTGGATCTAATTGTAATATTATGAGTGACAACATTTATTGACTTAGGAATTATTTAAATGAATATATATTTTTTATTTTTTTAAGAAAAATGTGTAATATAATAGAGAGATGATATAATTTAAATAAGAGTTGATGTGACTCAAATGATATGCCAAAGTAGAATATGCCAAAAATTATTGTCCTTTTATAATTTTTTAGCTAGTTTTCGGAATGTAGTTAAAAGCAGTTTGTTTGGTTTTTTTGACTTTTTTGAATCATATCATCTCTTTATTTTTTTTAAATACTTTTAAAAAAATTAAAAATTAACTTTTAGCTACTTTCCAAAATAAACCTTTATTGACTTTTGACGTTACTTTCACAGTCAATATTTGTTAGTGTATATTTAATTATACATATGTGAACAATACACATAATTTCATTGGTTCATTTTATATTTGGAGGAGGATCCTCACCAGTCTAGATTTTGGATTGGAGAGCGTTGTTTGGGCCGTGAGACCCACCATGGATCTCATTTCAATAATTCAAACTGTTCATTTTGTTGGGTACTTTGTGTATTTCGTCAAAAAAAAAAAAAAAAAAAAAAAAAGATTGATTCAATAACTGTAACTTGTTCAATTTATTGTGTTTGTGGCAAACAAATGTATTGTTTATTTTTAAAAACATAATTATTGTCTATATTTTTAGTGAAAAATTAAACAATTTATAATTATCTGATTGATTTAATTTTTTATGTAGATGAAATACACGAAATACTTGACAAAATGAACAATTCTAATAATCGAAACGAGAATCATGGTAGATCCTACAAATCCAAATAGCACCCTCCAGTCCAAAATTTAGATGGGAGAGGATCCTTCTACTTTATATTTTTATTGAGACCATTTCATTAATTTAATCAATGAGATGTCGTGTATTATTAACCTTATGTAAATAAATTTTATCTCTACATCGTGAGGAAGGCACATCAGCCTAAAATTTGTGATTTTGGCTTATCAAATGTGGCGAATTTTATAAGGACAACACTGAAAGCATGCCAGCCACTGCACTTGAACTTAGACAACAACAATATCACTCTATGAAATGCATGTCAAAAAGATGTTAGTATCTTGAAACATAGATATCAACTTTGATTTTTTTTTAATCTCTGAAATCCTGGTACGTAATACGTTTATCCTCTCTTGCCATGCTATATCTACTTATACTCTGCTTTGTTTGTAACTAACCAACTAACTAACAGTATATTTTTATTCAGAATATCTGTTACTATTAAATCAATGGCCGAAACTACTACTACAACAACAACACCTCTGCACAACACACACAGAAACTTCTTTGGACAGATCAACGTTGTGATTATCGGCATGAGATACTACTTCTCCCAACAACAAGAACAGCTCAATAACTTGTCATCCTGTCACGCTGCTCTAGCCTTTATCGTCCCGGTGCTACTCAACTTTCTGCAACTCAAGTATCAAAAACTTGAAATATCTCCATTTGAAACTCACCCCAAATCAATGAGTGTTGCCATTGCTAGTTTGCTTATGTATTGCTTGGCCTACGATGCCGAACTGAGATTTTCTGCAAGTCAACGCACTCAAACTTATGCTCGCCGTGGGGTGGTGGTGTTTGGTTGGTTTGATTTGGTCTCTCTGGCTTCAATTCTTTTGCCAGACTCAGTTGGGCCTCTTCTCTACTCTCTCTACGTGTTGTTCTCTTCAGGTGAGTTGTTGAGCCGCCGACTTCAGATGCTGTGGAAGTGGGTGCATCAGATAATAATGGGCAGAGTTCCATTGATGCTTCAGAGTCGGCTCACTGCTCATTCCTTTTCCAACACAGGGGCTATACCTCGGCCTCATGTCTAACTCAACCAAATTAAAACAAGTGAGATCTTGATCAGCGTCAGCTAATGGTTCCTCTTTACGTGTCAAAAAATAATGTTTGTCTCATTATAATGCAGCCATATATATATATACCTCAGTGTGTTTTTTTTCTTGTTCTTTTTTTTTTTTTTTTTTTTTTTTTTTTTTTTTTTTTAAATTATTTTAAAAATCATATGTAGCCGCCAATGTTGTGGTACGTTGGTTGTTCTAACTTGCAAGTACCAAGAAACAAAATCAATTTCTGATTTATTTAGGCTGTGTTTGGTATAGCAATCTTAATTCTAGAGTTATTTTTAATACATTTATTTGGTTTAAGCTTTTCAAAATTGATTCCAAATCACATTTTAAAACTCATTTGAAAACATGTTTGGCAGCACAGTGAGTTTTTGAATTTTGAATTTTGAAAAGAGCGATTTTGGTTTACTCGAATGTCCGGCCGGTTGACTGGAACAATTTTTTTTGGGCAAATGGCACCTGTTATTTGGAAGAAAAAAATGAGAATTTGTTTTTGATTTTTTTTTAACAAAAATAATATATATTTTAAATATTTTAAATCAAAAATATTTTTAAAAAAATAATTCGAACCAAATATACAATAAAAGTTATTTTAAATTAGTAATTGAATATTTATTTTGAAAAAAAAAATTATTTCCTTTGTAATATTTTCAGTTAAAAAAATTGATTAATGTTATTTTTTGTTAATAATTAATTTTTTTAATTGAATTTTAAAAAGAGTTTGGTTCTGAATGTTGATCAGAATTTTCAATAGAGTTCTGAGTAGTGTGTTTGGTTATAAGATATAACAATTTGAATTAAGTTTTGAAAACTCTTTCCAAAACTCATAACCAAACAAATTTTCTTATTTCACATGTTACATCAAATATTCAAAACTCAATTCAACACTTAACTTAAAACTCAATTCAAAATTCTTTTCATCTTTCCAAAACTCATAACCAAACAAATTTTCTTATTTCACATGTTACATCAAATATTCAAAACTCAATTCAAAACTCTTTTCAAAACTCATAACCAAATAAATTTTCTACACTCAAATCATAATTCTAAAATTTACAAACTCAAAATACAACTTTATTCTCTAATTGTATTTAGAAAACTCTATTAAACGCTTCCTTAGTTTTTTTAAGGAAGTGGTCAATTACCAAAATTGCAAGTGCTGTTGATGTTCATAGAGTTTATCATTAGTTTTATTTTGATTATCCAAACTGTACTTTTTTCTTCGTGTATATCATCTACAAAAAAAAAAAAAAAAAAAAAAAAAACCAACAAATAAACAAACGTTGATCCAATAATCATAACAAATTTAATTTATCAAATTTGTTATAAGAAAAAAAAAACACAATTGTCGTTCATTTTTTTTGTGACCAATACAATAAATTAAATATGTTACGATTATAAGAATAATGCACATAAAGTACCTGATAAAATAAGTAAATTGGATCATTGAAATATAACATATAATACACAGACCCTTGTTAATTCCTTCATCAGTTCGAAACATTCCTTGGTCAATACTCAATCCTGTTTCGGCAAGTTATATCCATGCCACACTGATCAGCTCCTATCCGTATTGATACCAGCTAGAAAAATTACTAGAAAAAAAATTTTGTGAGTGAGAATTATTTTGAATGTGATCCATGTCACAATAAATTTAAAATTTAATTATAAATGTATTTGGAACCTAACAAATATTTTTATTTGGGTTTTTATACCCATGTCCGAAAAAATTACATATATATTTTCTAATTAGATAATATAAAATTTAAAATTATTATATTTTATAAACGAATTTAAAATTTTGCCCATTCTAATTTTGCAGACAAATAATTATTTTAAATCCTAAAAATTAGGTTTGTTGGACACCCCTAAGATTAAAAAATAATGCTATAAAACTAATTCAAAAACTTAAAAATAACCCCATATGACTACTAATGGGGAAAATTTATTTGGCGCTGCACATTAATTACCAATTGGATTAGTTCGTGATTTGGATTAGAGTGTTGTTTGAATCCATAGGTTCATCACAAGTTTCGTTTTGATGGTTCGAATTATTTATTTTGTTAAATTTTTCATGTATACCACTCACAAAAAAAAAAAAAAAAAAAAAATGCAACCTATTTTTTTTTTAGTTGATTAGCAAAATAAAAGATTTATTGATAAAAAAACAAAGTACATGCAAAAATACATCAACAAATTAGGGAAGTGCATTGAGCATCATAACTAACCTCCACAATCTCAATTAGGTTGACACTATAAAGGAAGTACAATCATATGCAAGCACTTGATCCAAGATTAGTGAGAAGCCAATCAAGAGTAACCAAAAGCCGAAAAAGCAGAACAACATAGAAAACAAAACAATCAACATAATTCGTCACTTGCTCCAAATCATAATTCTTCAGCAGCAGCATACAGCAGGCCAAGACAACAACATACAGCAGCAGACAGTCTATTTCTACAGCAGCAGCAAACAATCAACATAATAAGCAAACACCAGCTGTAGCAAACAGAACAGCAGACGCAAAATAGACAACAAGCAGCAGCCCAATGCTGCATAGCCCTCTCTTAACTGCACTCAACCACTTAACACCAAGAACACCTGAACTACCCCTTATATACACATAGCTGCCCAACACTGCTTCAGTAGCAACAATAGCTTCCCAACCAAAGGCAACAGTTGAACTACCCCTTACAAGCACCTCCTAATTTGATTTAAATTACACATAAAGTCATAGACAGAGTATTGCAGACCTGCCACACAACTCTTGGCCCAAAAAGCTGCCATTAATTTTACAACTTCCTTCAAATCAGCAAAGTTTACCTGACCACCATTGAAAACAATCTCATTTCTTAATTTCCAAACTGACCACAATAAAACCAAAGGCACAATCTTCCAAATACACATTACTTTCTTCTTGAACCTAGCATCAGCCCACCAATGCAGCAGAGCTTCAACCGAACCCGAAATTACCCCACACACATCCCACCAGTTCAATATACCAGCCCACACTTTCCAAACCAGTGGGCAGTGGAGGAGAACATGATTGACCGTTTCCACTTCATTTCTGCAGAAAACACACAAAATGCTAGCATTGGCAGACAACACCCCAATCCGATGAAGAAAAACTGTTGTTTTAACTCTGTCCTGCCAAGCTAACCATCCAAAAAAAAAAAAAAAATGTAATTTTAGAGGTACAACAACCTGCCATAACCATTTGGCAATGCGCAAATCAGGACCCCTAGTTGCTTGTAGCCACACCCAAACTGATGACACTGTGAACTGACTCGGTGTGCTCAATTCTCACGACAAATAGTCATCCAATTGCCCACAATTGCTAGGGATATCAATCAACCAGTCATGAAGTCTACGTACCTCCTCTTCCTCCCAAACTCTGAGCTGTCTTCAGAATCGTAAATTCCAATCCCCTAAACTACCCTTTCTTTGCCTATACTGCATCACAGAACCATCCCTATCTTCTGAGATACAGAACAACCTTGGAAATTCCTTACTGAGCTTACTATTGTTGCACCATCCAGAATTGCGTTCTCCCCCCATTCCCAACCTTTATTCTTACATTATCAAAATAAAACTCAAGTAATAGAGGGTTAACCTAGGCAAGATTAAGGATCCCCTGCCATATTGGAGACACTTTCCTTACATCTCCAAACTGTGGCCACCACCCATCACCAACCCTCCCATAAATACTACAAATACTGACTTCCACAGTGCCTTATCCCCTATGCCAAATCTCCACCATCACTTTAACAGTAAACAAACATCCATATCTGCTATGCTTTTAACCCCTAAACCACCTTGCCTTTGAGACTTTACTAGCTCTTGCCATTTTACTAAATGAACTTTCCTCCTGAACTTACCACCTCCGCAAAAGAAAAGCAGCCTGTAGCTTCTCAATCAACCTAACCACTCCTTTAGGCATTTGGAAGGCCAAAATATAATATAATGGTAAGCAGGACACAACTGACTTAATCAATGTTAATCTCCCTGCAAAAGACAACAACTTTCTCTTTCAAAAAGACAACTTCTTTAGCATTTTGTCAACCACCGGCTGCCAAGTTGACTTCCTTTTGGGATTAGCTCCTAAAGGAAGACCCAAATACACCATTGGCAACTTCTGATTTTTGCAATTCAACACAGCACTAAAATTATCTACCTCATTGTCCGAAACACCCACCCTACAGACAATGCTCTTGTGGAAATTGATCTTAAGACCCGACATTACTTCAAAACACCTTAAGACCCTTTTAATGAAAAGCAACTCCAATGCCTCAGTTTCGTAAAAAATAATTGTATCATCTGCAAACTGTAGATGTGAGATGCTCATATTAGTAGATCCCATTGAAGCGCCCTCAAACAATCTCATTTTCTTAGCTCGACTCAGAAGCAAATTAAGACCCTCAACCACAATATTAAATAAGAATGGTGAGAGTGGATCACCTTGCCTCAGACCTCTTTGTGGTGCAAACTCATCTGTGGGTGACGTATTAACCAAAACAGAGATCCTAGAAGAGGTTAAACACTCCTTAATCTAGCATATCCACTTCTTATCAAATCCCAAATTACATAACATTGAAAACAGAAAATCCCAATTCACAGAGTCACATGCCTTTTCAAAGTCAAGTTTCAGGATCACCCCCTCATGCTTCAAGCATTTCCACTCTTCAATAACTTCATTAGCAATCATGACCCCATCTAGGATACATCGACCCCCTATAAACGCTGTCTGAGCCTCATTAATCACTGTAGGGATTACCTTTTTCAACCTCCTAGATAAAACCTTGGCCAGAATTTTGTAGATTGAGTTCATTAGGCTAATCGGCCTATAGTCCACCAACTCCACAACATTTTCCTTCGTAGGCACAAGAGCAATAAATAAACTGTTTAGACCTTTGGCCAATTTCCCATTTGCATAGAACTCCTGCATGAATTGCATAACCTCATATTTCATGACTTTCCAATTTTTTTGAATACACGCAAGATTGAACCCGTCTGGCCTTGGAGCTTTGTTTCCGTCACATTCCGTCACAGCAGCCCACACCTCTTCCTCTGAGAACTTAGCTACTAACTATACTGAAGCCCCACCTGTACCAATAGTGACAAAAGGCCCCTCCAATTTTGGTCTACCTCTCCACGCCTCAGAATACAAATCTTTAAAATGCCTGGACACCACTTGTCTTACCGTTCTCGGTTCCCCAACACTTACCCATCCACAACAACAGAATCTAACACATTCTTACTCTGTCTCATACTAGCCATCACATGAAAGAATCGTGTGTTTTTGCCCCCCTCTTGAGCCCACTTAAGCCTAGATTTCTGGTGCCACATCCATTCTAGACTTCTGCTAAAATTCCAAACTAGAGTCCTCAACTCACGTCTTCTAGCATTGACAGTGTCCAGTAGCGGCCCTTCTTCAGCTAGCAAATCAATCTCATATAACTATTCTTCTGCTGCTTTTAACTGGTGCTCCACATTTCCAAAAACTTCGACATTCTATTTTTTTAAATCCAACTTGAGCTTTGCCAAGTTACCTTCCAATTTATACCCTGCCCACCTAATAACAGTTGCCTCTTCCCAAGACTTCTTAACCATTGGCTTAAAATCAGGATGCAAAAACTAGGCATTTAAAAACCTAAATGGTTTAGGACCCCAATCCCTTCCGTCTTCCATGAGCAATAAAGGACAATGATTAGACAAACTTCTTGGCAATCCCCACTGCTTAAGCCTAAACACTTCCAACCATTCAGGATCCGACACAAACCGATCAATCTTACTCTATCGCTCACCTTCAGCAGAGTTACACCAAGGGAAACCCCTTTCTAACAAGGGCAAATCGATCAACTCCATCTTCTTTATGAAGACATTAAATTCAAACATGCCTTTGTTATACCGCAGACAACCGTTTCTCTCGCTCAAAAATCTAACTTCATTAAAATCCCCCCTTATACACCAAGGGAGCTGAAAAAATTACTTCAACCAAAGTAACACTTCCCATAACTGACCTCTTTTCCTACCATCATTTGGTGCATATATGTTGACGATCACACAATGGCCCTGTTTGGTAGAGCTGTGGGAAAGTGCTTATAGCTTATACCTTAACAGCTTATAGCTGATAACTATGAACATAAGCTGATTTTTGACTTATAAATTAAGCTTCTCTTGCCCCACTCAAAGAATAAGTTGATTTTTGACTTACAAAAAGTTATAAGCTGTATTGTTAAGCTAAACCAAACACATCAAAATAACTTAAATTAAGCTGAAAGCTGAAATACGCTGTACCAAACAAGGCCAATGAAATGACTGATTATACGTACCTGACAGTAAAATAAAAGACCTTGCACTACAACACTCCTTAATCTTGAAGACATCTGGATTCCAAACACACAATAGTCCCCCTGCACTACCCTCCAAATCCAGTACCATAAACTGCAAAGATTCCTAAGGCCACAATGACTTCACAAACCTGACATCCACACTACCCCTCTTAGATTCCTGCAATAGAAGAACATCAATCTTCCTCTCACTAACCAGCTTCTTAATCTTGGCCCTTTTGTCGTTTTTTCATAATCCCCTAATATTCCAAGACGTCATATTCATAAGCACAACATACTGCACCTAGAACCCCCATATGATACCAGCTCAAATTGGATCTTTCCTTTCCTCTAGCCCCAACCTGTCCCTAATCCTTAACTTCCATCTCTACAATGCTATTAATAATCTCCTCCTTCTTACCCAGACAGTTCATCCCCAGCAACTTACCCACCTGCAACATAGCTCGGGCTTCCTTAAGCAATAAATTCCTCTGGAAAGCCTCACCCTTTTGAGATGAGGAGAAAGATAGTGCAGTAGCCACAGCTCGGAAGACAACTTCTCTCGAGAAGCTACACGAAGTACCCGTGCCAAACCTTCTTCTCCTCTATACATCCTTTCGTGCTATAGCTCTTCTCCTAACCTTACTATCCTCTACCCTACCTTTTTGAGCCAAACCCTTACCTAACCCAACCTTTGGATCCACTATTTTTAACCCTGGCCCAACAGAAGAATGTATCAAACTACCCCTTACATTTGGGTCATCCCCATGCCTATCCAATACCCTCAATTGGGCCTGATTAAACACTACCTCTAGATTAACACTAGGCCTATCCTTCTTTGACCCACTAATACTTCTTAAAAAGCTTTGTGTAACTATATCTCCATCCACCCTTTACGATCTACCGGTCTCCTCTATCCATGACTCTTCCCCTACTCTCACATCTTTCTCATTCAAACAGCCTCCCTCAGATACTTTTCCCACCCCTAACTGTAGATTCAAACATACCATCGTTGTATATTCCCACACCAGGCAGTACAACATTAATATTAGCCACCTCCATGGCACGCTCTGCCACCTTTACCAAATCCATGTTTGCCACCTGGCCCTTTGGCACTACTTCAGCACCTGTGTTTGCCACCTCTCTCCCCTCACCTTCTACATCTACACCACCATTAACAGAGGACTGCTCAAGCTCAACAGTGGTGATAGCCTTAACATCATCACTCATCCTGCAGCTACACATACCACTGTAAGGAAACTCCATTGCCTCATACACCCTAACGGGATAAAGTCTTCCATTACAGTTCAATTGGATCATGCTATTAATAACTTACATAGACTGTGTAATAATTTTAACTTTCCCACACTGAAATGATTTCATTCTACTTATATCCTCATCAATCTGCACTACCTCGCCCCAAACACTACCAATCCTTGTAAACGTATTCATACTCCATAAATGAAATGGGACACTAAAACAAACAATCCAAACACATCTCTCCTAACACCCAATATCCCCTTGTCTCCCCTCTATGACGGTCTCAAACCAATCATTAATCCACATCTTCAGACTGCCAACCCCCTTCTTCAAAGCTTGTTTTGAAATAAATGTCAATACTGCTATCCTACCTCCCATTTCACGAACAAGAACATCCTTTAACCCTCGTCTACTAATCCCCTCCTTTAAGTCAAAGAATAAGAAGCCAGCTTTTAACTTAACAAATACGCTCCCATACAACCAATCATTACTTTCTTCTTTTGTTACAACCGTGATCACATCTTTCCTTTGACCCTCCCCTTTAAATACTACCTCAGCAAAGGTTCTCTGGTCCCTTCTCGTTACCCTATTTGCCATCTGAAGCTTCTCCTTACCTCTCACCGTAGCTACATCTGCGTCCACCAAGTGCACCTTCTGCAGAAAGTTATTAACCTGGTCATACAACACCTTACCCCTCTACTCTACCTTAGCAAACTCGGCATTCTTAACTTTTAATCTTTTATCATCACACCATAGTCCATCCACCTTCTGAATTGCAACACCTGTCGTTACCGAACAGTCATAACGAACGAATCCGAATCTTGAGCCCATAACTTGCCTCCTCTTCATTGGGATGAAAACGTCCTTTACAACACCAAAATTGTTGAGCAAAGTGAAAAGATTCTTCGAGCTCATATTTTCGGGGATATCATCAACAAACAACGTTACTAGACCTGACTCCACTGCTAATCCTCCCAATTTTCATCCCCATCTTCTCCTCAACACCGGTTTCCATCCTCCTTCCATCTTTACTAATGCTAATGCTAAGCTTTTGACAAATGATGATGTTTTTTTTTTCACAAAAACATCTCACTTTTATGCAACATCAACAGTGCTTCACTATTTAAGCTTAATTGCAACCCATTTAATTTATCGTGTTTCTCTCTAAAAAAATAGACAACAAATGTGTTTAAAAATAGACCATCTACATTTTTAGTGACAAATACAATAAATTGAATAGGTTATCATTATTGGATCAACTTAATTTTTTTTGTGAATGATATATACAAAGGGCTCTACAAAATAAATACTAGTTTAGATTATTAAAATAGAACCCGTAATAAACCCTACCGGTCCGAACATCACCCTCTAATCTAGAACACAAATTGGCAACTGAATTATTAAAACAGAACTTGTAATGCTCAGAGAAAAGGAGAGCCCGTAACTGTGTTGCCTGTCAAAATGATGATGTCCGTAATAAAAAGGTATAAGGGTGTGCACGGGTTGGGTCGGTTCAAGTTTCCTATTGGCCCATCAATCGAACCAAATCTCTCTGGTTGGAAAACTTCACATCCGTTCTCGACCACCTACTCCTTCGAAATTGACCGTGACAAATCTTCAGTTTGGCTGTCGGTGTTGGTCAGGTGCAGTGAAGAACACATCAGTAGGAGTTGATGATGATTTCAAAAAAATAAAAATAAATCCACACATACATATCTAATATATGTCAAAATAGCTACAAATCTAAGAGATCTTGAACACCACAAAATTTCATAATATAAATCACAAAATAACAAGATTTTTCTCATCACAAAAAAGTATTAACTTTTATGACAAAATGACAGTTTTGCTTTTCATAATTTTAGGGTGCACATCATAACTTCACTATTCGTAACTTTTATCATAATATGGCATAACAAATCATAAAAATTTAAATTTATAACTTTCACCACAAAAAATCTAATTTTTTTATGATGTGCGCCTTTTTAAGGGTGCATGTATTAGCCTTTCTTCTTATGGCCACACCCCAATCCTCCCACGGAGAAATATGTGTCTAAAAGGTCTTTCATATTGTGCCCAATCCCAATGTTAGTTCTATACATACGAATTATTACTCAAACATTACAACAAAAACACATTTTAGTGACACTATACTAGTGGCATGTTTTTAAAAAATGTCACAAAAAGAATATTTGGTAGCATATTTTAGAAAAATGTCACAGAGCCACAAACATAAAAGGCTCTAGTGGTAGTTCAATAAAAAAGTGTCACTTCACTACAACAAAAATGTGATTTAATAACATCAATTTTATGGCATTATATAAAAGCATGACACAAGAAATTGTTTTAATGGCATTTATCAAAAGATGCCACTAAAGTTTAGTAGTAATGGTATTTTTTTTTTTAAATGTCATTAAACCAGATAGATGTAAGTTACTTTTTTTGGCATTAAGTGGAAAGTGTCATAAACAAATATTTTATGGCATTTTGAAAAATGTCACTAAACCAAAAAATTTCTAAGCTATCTAATGTCATTTTTTGAATGAACAAAAAATATCAATATGCTTCCAAAATTTTTTAAAATGTACAAAGTAAATATAAAAAAAAATAAATTGAACTCAATATAACATGCTATCAATTTGACCAATTTGAGACAAAATCAAAAATTCAAGGTTACAATCGATTCAATTAAAATTACAAAAAGTAAAATAACCCAATAGCCAAAATAGAGGGACTAATAGTGTAATTTGCCCTAATTGTTAGCATTTTTTAATGATAAATATGTATATAAGTGACATGTGTCATTTTTTTAGAGGCAAAATAATAAATTTTCTCAACTCGGTGAGTTAATCTGAACAAATTTAGCGATCATTTTTCGTCAAAAACAATAACGGTATTATTAATTGGACCAAATTGACACAAAATTAAAAATTAAAATTGATTTTTATAAACAATATAAAGATCAAAAAGAATATTTATTTATTTATTTAAAATGTGAAAAAATTTATTAATAAATAAATAAATAAATTTTTGGTACACTAAACCCTAATTTTTCTTAAGTCATTATTATTATTATTATTATTACTTTATTTTTTTTGGCTTTATTAATTGTATGGGAACATGAGAATTTAATGTGATATTTAATTAATTTAATGTGATATTTTATTATATATAAGTAATATGAATATTTATATGTTTTTTTTTTTTTTTTTTTTTTAACATATATAAAAAGAAGGAAACCAGCTTGAATCTAACGCAAGATGCCAAATGTGTCTAAAGCCCAATTACCCTCGATTTTGTGGTTTATTACCCTTCCCTCCATTTTGTTGGTTGCTCATTATTTATTATTTACTTATGGATAAATTATACTAATGGTATCTATTGTTTGATTCTTATGTCTCTTTGATCTTTAACTTTTTAATTGTGACACATTTGATCCTAAATTTTGAATCTTATTCCAAATAAGGACAATTGATAATATCATTGCTCAATTTCAAAAGTAAAGTCGTCAATGTGATAAAATATAAATTAATTTGATAAAAATAAAGTCAAAAAATATTTTTGAATTTTTAAAAATTATTTCTACCCACTAAAGATAAAATTGTGTAAAATTGATAAATTTTTTAGGCATTTATTTATTTTACCAAATTAATTTTTATATGTGTTTGGATGATGATCATGTAATGGGTAGTTGTTTTTATTTTCATTATGTTAGGTTTTTATTCTTGGCAACCCCGTTTGACAAAACTCCTTTCAGATGTATTTATTTTCGCACTTTTATTTCAGTGAGGCCTTGAGTTTATTAGATGCGAATCCAAACCCGAATCGAGCCATGCAGAGAAGATTGTGATGTTAATGTTTTCAAGATTGCCACTTCGCTGATTATTACGGGGGTCGAGCTGCCCGGTCAGCTCGCGGCCGAAGCAAAATGCAAAATTGCATTCAAAATTGCATTCAAAATTGCATGTCTACCATTGGTCGCTCGAGCCAAGAAGAGCTCGCTCGAGCGAAGGTTTTCTCGCTCGAGCGAAGGTTTGCTCGATCGAGCCAAGGATTGCGTCCATACAAAAACCTGAAGAAATGTATTCCTCGCTCGAGCCAAGGATCCGTCGCTCGAGCCAAGGCACTAGTAGAAATCATGAAAATTACTCTCCTCGCTCGAGCCAGGAAATCTTCGCTCGAGCGAGCCTCAGAATCCGGATTTTTTCAAAGAGTTGGTTTTTTTCTGAAACAGGATTTCTTTTGGACTTCTACAAGGAGTTGGTTTTCTTCCAAGACAAGGAGTATTTTGGTTCTTTATAAGTAGTTGGTTTTCTCCCAAAACTAGACTACTGATTAATTATTCCTCCAGATCTTCTTTTTGGTTCTTAAAGGTTTATATCTGGGGATATTTTATTTTTCTTTGATGTCTTATTGAGTAATCAACTCATGATCTGAAAAGGCTACATCAAAGGTTTTGTTTGTTACACAAAAGAGAGTTGTTCTTCGGTTGTGGATTACAAGAATTCGAGCACAAGCTTCAGCCAGAATTCAGGTGGCTCATCAAAGTTGTTCTTCGGTTGTGGATTCGAAGAATTGATGCAAGCGGTGGTGGAATCCGGAGTGGCTCATCAGAAAGACAATTCCGTGGTGAAGATGGGGGTGGAAGAGGCACATAGAGGTTGGTTCAATTAGGCGTTGTGGGTTCGCTAGATAATTGAGAGTGATACCTGTAATTCCTTTATATCTTCTTAGTGGATTGTTCGTGGTACGGGTCGTGGTTTTTTTATCACAATTGGAAGGTGTCCAATTGTGGTTTTTCCACGTAAAATCTTTGTGTCTCTTTCTTTTGATTGTTTGATTGGGATTTTTATATTCTGCTTAAAATTGATATATAATCACAAATCAACATCTAGGAGGTTTCTAGATTTTTCACATTAAATTAGTTTCTATTTTTCCAAAAGTCAAATATGGCGACTAGTTTGATATCATTATTAAACCAATCCATTAAATTAAAAAATTCAAAACTAAAAATATTTCATATATTAAATATATCGATTACACATTAAAAGCCTAGTAACCACTCATTACATGATTATCATCTAAACACATAATAAAGATTAATTTGATAAAATAAAATAAAATAAATGTCTAAAAGATTTATCAATTTTACATAATTTTATCTTTGGTAGGTAAAAATTATTTTTAAAAATTCAAAAATATTTTTTTAATTTGTCAAATTAGTTTATATTTTATCAAATTGACGACTTTACCCTTAAAATTGAGCAATGGTATCTTCAGTTGTCCTTATTTAGAACAAGATTCAAAATTTAGGGTCAAATGTGTCACAAGTACAAAGTCAATGACCAAAGTGACACGAGTCTCAAACTATAGGGACTGTTGTCTTTGTTGGTGAAGGAAGGCTCGAAGCTCACAATGAGGGGTTAATATGGTCTAGTTGGGATCGATTTAGGATGAAATCAAGATTAATTTATTGGCTACAATTCTAAAAAAATTAAAATTAAATTAACTCATTAAAATTATGAAATTGATCTAAACCAAACTATTTAAATACGGTCCGGTTTAATTTGAAACTATGGTTTCACACAATCTATTCATAAAAAACATATATATATAGTATTTAACATTTTCAAATTTTTTTTAACTTATTATAAATTTTAAAAATAATAATAACATGCCCATTAAACAAACTGTTCTCAATATATCAATTTTATTTAGTATTTTATTAATACAAGAGGTATATGTCATTTTTAAAAAAAAATTTAAAAATTAAATGTTATATATATATTGAAAAAAAATATACTTACTAGATTAATTTATTTTTCTTGTAAAATAATTTTTTTCACAATATTTATAGAAGAAATTATGTTTAATTGTTAATGTACTCAAATTAACTCAATATTTTTATACACATGCTTTCATTCCACCAATAAAATTTTAAATTCTGCCTTTGGTGACAAGACCCCCACGTGAAATGTGTTGGGGCCCAACTAACATGTATAAAAAGTGGCAAAACATTAAGTTGAGTCTCAAGCTCCAATTAGAAAAAATGTCATTTCTACAAATTAATATTATAGCTTATCATTGTGATGGGCCATTTGGTATAGAAATGATGACGTATAGCTTTGCTACATATTAAGCCACGTAGCCTCGGCTTAGAGGTGGTCACTTCAATTTTTTTACAAAATATTTCATATAACAAGATACTTATAAACCAAGAATTTACCCATAAAAAAATTGATGGACAAATTATGGATTCATAAGTTTGGATTTATAGTATTTTTGTTCCTATAATATATAATAACATTTTCAAAAATGTTAGAGATCTATAGTTTGGTATAATGATATAATAAGAGTTGGACCTTTTATCATTGCATGTGTAATAAATTAAAAATTGACACCTATTATACCACATAACGGTCAGAGTTTGGACAACAATGTTTGTTTTTAATTTCCTCTTTCAAGCAGTGTTTACTATCAAAATGGTCTTGTTTGGGTGAGTAAAAAATTCTATATTGTGATTAATTAGTTCCATTTCTAATGTCCATGAAGTTGAAGAAGAGCCTTAGGTGAAGACAATGTTAGTTAACAATTAAACAATAACGGTCCTGTTTGGTGTAGCTGTTAAAACAGATTATAGATTATAACTTAACAGATTATAGATTATGACTTTAATCAGAAGCTGTTAATCTGTTTGGTATAACTGTTGGATTATAGATTTAAGTTGCTGAGTAGTGTTTGTTAAATAAGCTGTGAAGTAGCTTTTTCAATTAACTTTTATTTTTTATTATTCACTATTTGTCTACTTTTCTCATAAAAAATAATAATAATATTTTATAGTCCATTTGGTCTTTTTCTATTTTTAAAAAAATAAAAAATAAAAAAATCTAAGAGTATAACAGTGAATTAACATGTCCACAGCAGAAACTGATAATCAGAAGTAAGGGGTGAGCAGCTTTTCAGAATCAGCTTTTTTGACTTAAAATAAGTTGTTAGAATAAGAAGCTGTTTAAAATAAGTTTAATTAAACAGTTCAAAATAACTTTTTAAAAGTCAGAAGCTATAAGTTGGCTCAAAAAAGCCCCACCCAACACCGCCAACTTATATGGCTTTTTTGTGTCTAAGATTGAATGTCTTTCATTTGTTTGCTTCGTAGTGTTTTTGTTGTGATTTATATATGGATTATAGATTTATAGCAATGGAATATGCTTGTATTTGTAAATATATCTCAACATATGTTTTTTGGAGAAAAAAAATTCAACGTGTTTAGTTGAAAATTTTAGAGAAAAAAATTTCAAAATCTCTTTTCTCTCTACTACATATCAATCAATCACTTTTTCTCTCTCCTTTCTCATTCTTAATAACTTTTTCTCTCATACCCATCTATTTAACTATAAAAAAATATCAAATTATCCAAAATTCCAGAACCCCAAAATTATTTTCAAAATATACAACCAAACAAATTTTCAAAACTCTCTCCAAAAAAATTATTTTTGAAATAATATCTTCTTTGAAGCTTAGCCACCTGTGTTGAGTATACATGTTGGCTCAGACAACCAAAAGCCACCATGTTTTTCTACTAAAATTACCATTGTTCGGTACACATATGTCTAGATACTTGGTTTTTAATTGATATATTTTGTAAAAAAACAAGGGGTGGTTTGGCTTGTTTTCAGGGGAAATTTTTTTTTATTGAAAATCTTGAAATTAATTTGATAAAAATAAATATCAAAAAAATATTTTAAAAAAATGAATTTTGACCTCCCAAAATATAAAATTATATAAAAGCGATAAGTATTTTTAATTTTTTTATTTATTTCACCAAATTAATTTTTAGTTAAAAAAATTGAAACAAGCTTTTAAAAATCAAATCAAAGATGGGTAAAATGAATATGCATGGGCTGGATTTATTTGGTTCTAATGTTTTTTTGAGTGGTTAACACAATGAAGAAATTAGTAATTGCTTTGGTTATACCCATTCAACCTAATCACTCAAGCAAGCAACGAATGAATAGCAACGCTCAAACAAGGTTATATATTTTTATGGTTAAACCATCTGTCAAACAAGACAATCTAATATGTGATTTTATGATTTGCAATTTTTTGTAGGATAAATTACCAATAAGTCCTGTTTTTGGGACTTATTATTCATTAAGTCATATTGATAAATTTATCAGTCTCTCTTATTTTTATGAATAAATTTACAGTGATAAATTTGTCAATAGGACATGTAGGTAAATAAGTCCAATTAATAGGTCTGATTGGTAAGTGTCCCTTTTTCCCTCCCTATATAGAGATGGTACTTAATTTGAATTTAACGCTCCCAAACTCAAAATTTTGTATATAATCAAGTCTATTTGTAGATTGATATTACGATTTTAAAATTATCTAAAAACACCTTCATAATACTATATATTGTGGTGCATCTTATTCTTAGTCAACAATAGCGCGACTCCCACGCGAAGAGCGCATGGGAGTCTAACTAGTATATAAAAAGGTGTTATATATATATTGATCTTATATAGCATATTTATATATATTGTATTTATATAATAAAATATAATATTATAGTTATTAGGTTATCAGCCTAAGAGGCAAAGAAAAGAAATAAAAAAGAAAGAAAAAAAAAAACAAAAGAGAGAGGTTGTGCGGCTGTGCCTGTGTGAACAAAAAAGGGAGGGCTGCGCCTGTGTGAAAAAAAGAAAAGAAAAAAGAGAGAGTGGAAGAGAAAGCCCAGAGAGAGAGAGAGAGAGAGAGAGAGAGAGAGAGCCGAGAGAGAAAGAGAGCCGAGGGAGTTTCGAGAAAGATGACAGAAAACAAGAAAGGATTAGAGTTTTATTTTGGTGATTTTATTAATTTTCTAAGTATTTTTTTATCTTCAAAAAAATAATTGTGAGTACAAAATCCATTTTTCTTGATTTATATTTATTTTGTTGTTTTTATTTATTTAATGTTGGTTTGATATTGAACTTGTATGTAGATGATGGATTGATTTCAACTATTTTGGTTAGTTATGTATGTAAAGTTTAGAGGTTTTATATGTATTTATTATATGGTTGTAATCACACTCATAAATATATGAAATTAAAATAGATTAGGAACCCATAGATAAATTTCGAATACTCCACCATGCCTCTATGAATTGTTGTTTTATTTGAGTGCTGGTGAGAAAAAGTGTATAAAAAAAAGTGAGAATTATAAGATTTATTTGAATGCCTTAGACTCGGCATTATTATGTTTGTTCTTATGAGTAGATGAGGGGTTGTGTATATATATATATTGTTGCCTCATTCTCAGTAGTAGACGAGTGTTTTGATTTACGCGAGTACGTATATGCTAACTGTTTGGAGAGTGTAGGTCAAACTCGGGACGATATCCCCGTGCAAATTTGGTTACATGGGATATATGTGCAGGCCAAAAGTGACGGCTGGAGTGGTGGAGTTAAGGTACAAAGAATTACATATAAACTTGTTGGTATAGTTTGAATTGCTTTGATTTGTACATCTCAAAAAATAGTAAATGATCTCAATAAATTATGAAATTTGGGCAGAGGCACGTATACATAATTCTAAACAACTTTTTTTTATTTTAAATTTTTACTAAAAAGATCGAATAGAACTTGTAATCGGATGATCTTGGTTACAATAGTTTTTATTCATTTTAGCAATTCAGATTTTAGATGCTGTTTTAACTCACAAAACGAGCTCATTTTTATTGATTTCACATATGCTGAAGTAAAACATTATTCTAAACACTTTTTGTATTTTGAACTTTTTCGAAAAAATTCATCTTAGGGCAGTTTCTTTTCATTTTCAGCTTCAGATTTTTTGGTCGAATTCCGTCTAGGTTCTTCTATCAAATTTTTCTCTCAACCTGTTCAGTTTATACTAAATTCGTTCACTTTTCATTTTATGAAATTTGATTATGTACAACTTTTGTTCTTTGAGTTTTGGTCAATTCGAATGATTTAAGTATGAAGCGGTGTATTTTTGTACTTTTTCAGTAATTTGCTTATGATTAAATTATACTAACTTTATTTTTTGCAGAATGGTGATCTTACTACCTTTTTTATGCAGGGCTGACCTACCATATTCATTTTTTATTTTCATTATTTTTTTTATATACTCAATTTATATTTAGTTGTGTACGGGTAAGAAACTAAATGCCACTGTATCTCGGGAAACTACCCTTCGTCTCAGTGCAGGTGGAACTATTTGTCTTGTCCCGTAACAATAATTAGGCCTCGTTTGGCAAGAGGCTAAAATAGCCAATTAGCCAAAAAGTTACCTTTTTATCCAAAAAGCCAACAACCCATACCAAAAAGTCAAAGATTCTATTTTCTCTCTACTTTTTGCACGTCGTTTCGTAATTAGCCAAAAAGTTGGCCCAAACATACAGGTTTTTCTTAGCAACCTTTTTAGCCAATTAGCCAAAAAGTTACTAAATTAGCCTGTTCCCAAACGAGGCCTTAAATATACTTTTGTTTGTGTTTGGTAGACACATGGGTGTCACATCTTGTACTCATACCAGTATACTTGTATACTAACCCGTTTTGTCTCTTGGCATCTCGTAACAAGAATTAAATGTACTTTTATTAATGTTTTCCATACATATATCTATGTATATATGTATGTATATAATTAAATATACTTTTGTTTGTGTGCGAGTTTGTAAAATTAATTAGTTCAAATTTGGTTGGGTCACAATAGCTTCTAGTCCTCTTGATATGGCAGCTCGACATCAAATATGGTCTTTGTCATTGATACAACATGCCTCTCTTACTTAGGTATCCACTAAGAGCTAATCGTATATATCACATTACGTCCAGCTTTATTTTAGAATAGAATGCAAAACTTGTCTTACAATTAACCAAGGAATGAATATTGTGGACCTAAATTCCATTGTTTAAATCTAGACAAAATGTACTGCATAGTAAGAACCATGACATGACGAAGCTTGTGCTTTTTTTTTTATAATTTTTTTGTGAAGCTTCAACCAGACATCTCTCAATCATTTATTACTGCATGAGCTCTTTTTGATTCCCTCATAATCTTGCTTGAAAGTAATTAGTGGATTGTTATTTTTCACAATTACATTTGATTTACATTGTTGAGTTTAGGGGACCCTGATATTCATAATGGGCATGATTTTGATTGTTATTGATTGGTGCCTTTGGTTGTTATTGATTTTTTAAGCTATTGTTTGATATTGTCTAAAGACTTACGGTTGTTACTTTTATATAATTTGTTGTAGTGTGGTGAACCAATCAAGTGATTAAATCACGTGGCTTGCTTATCTGCTAGAGAAATGCATATCACTTTCAATTGTGATCATTTTCACTCTGGCACTTTGTACTAGTTTATTTTTTAAATATTATTTATTAATTGTAAATATATAATTACTTAAGTAGTTAAATCTTGATTTACAGATGGGAGATATAGTTGTTCTGAAAAGTATCATTAGGCCAACAAAACAGTAATAATCGGAGTACTTAAAAGTACAGACCCATCTAAAGAAGTAGAAGGGGAAGAACTATGACCTAATTATTGGGAGGTACATGTTTAAGTGCTAGTCAAACCTAATGAGGGCTTGATCCGATCGTATATACTTGTCAAAACAATTGAACAAGTTATTGGAGCTCATGTAGCTTGGCCTACTCATTTGTGGCATATTTCTTTTGTAAATACTAATTTCATTAACAAATTTATATTAATTTAATATAATTTCAATTACCTTTATATGTTTATCTTTTAGATGTAGATTTCGCAAGTTATGGATGCTAGCTGAGAATTTTTATACAAGTGAGGTTGAGAATTTGGGAACTGAATTTGTTTTGATAATGTCTCTCTGGAAGATGGATATCATTATGGCTTTTTAGAACTTATGGTTGGAATAATTTTCTTTTAATTTTTTTTTTTTTTTTGCTTTAACTTTGTTAGTGTGGTAGAATATTTTATAATTTTGATTATGATTTTTATTGCAATATAAATAAATTTATATTTTTAGAGAAAAAATGATTATGGTTTGAATTTTTTTTTTTTTTTTTGATGTGATGATCCTATGGTGGTAATATTTGTTTATTATTATGAAAATATTATAGGATGAATGGATGCCAAATTAATATAGGATGTGACAATTAATATTCAATTGTTTATAAAATTGATTCAATTTTTGCAGGTATTTACACCGGCTTAGTTGTGGCTTTTAAAAGTGTCAATGAAAAGAGCATATAAGTGGCATTTTGTAGTAGTGGAGGTAGCTTTGCAAAGTGTCACTAGAATAAGCTCTGATGGCACTTATATCCATTTAATGGCACAAATAAATTGGATTTAGTGACATTTAAGAAGTTGTTAAAAATATCAATTGTGGTATAACAAGCGCTATTAAAAATCCATATAGTGGCATTTTGTAGAATGCACGTCTTCTTTAATGGCACTTGATAGTGTCACAAATAGTATCTACCATGACATTAAAGTGTCACTGAAAGTCTATAACCTTGATGGTGTAATGGCACTTACAAGTGTCACTGAAGTGCCACTAAGTCCTTTTTTAACAGCGCTTGATAGTTTTCCAAATAGTGTTTATCATGACATCAAAGTGTCATTGAAAGTTTTTAGCCATGATGGTGTAGTGGCACTTATAAGTGGCACTAAGGTGTCACTGGTATCTATCGTGGCATGGGTATAAATGACACTTATTTAAAATACTACAAGACTAAAAAATGTCATTAGAAGAATAATTTTGTGACACTTTTAAAGATCACACTACAACAAAATTGACTTTTTACGGCTTGCAATGCATGCCGTAAAAACTCTTTCACGACATGCACACAAATGCTGTTATATGACATGCCGTGGAAAGTTGAGCGTCATTTACGGCATGCAGGTAAAGTTGTAAAAAGTAATAAATTAAACATTAACGACATACTTTGTATGTCGTATATAACTTTTTACGACATTTTTATCATGTCATAAATGATCATACTTTCCATGACATAATTTTGCATGCCGTAGAAGATTATTTTTAATATATTTATGGCATACTTTGTATGCCGTATATAGTATTTTACGACATTTTCTTGCATGTCATAAATCATCACACTTTTCACGACATAATTTTGTATGCCGTAGAAGGTCATTTTTAATATATTTATGACATGCCTTGTATGCCGTATATAATCTTCTACGACATTTTCTTACATGCCATAAATCATTACACTTTTCATGGCATAATTTTGCATGCCGTAGAAAGTTATTTTTAATAATATATATATATATAGGAACATGACCTTGACTAACCGTATGTAGACAATAGCTTATAAAATGCAACCTGTTACAAACCAAACAAAAGCAACAACTATGAAGTAAGCAAAAAAATCTAACTTACCATATCTAAACTATCATATGGCCAAACACTAACAGTATCCCAAAAATGAATACAGTAAATACATCCACATTTATCCAAAAAACAAAAGGAGAAATTGGCTGCTATTACTGAAGAGAAGTTTTGGATGATTCTCCACATTTATCCAAAAAACGAAAGGAGAGAGTGAGAGAGAATGAGCCAAACACTAACAGTATCCCATAAATGAATACAGTAAATACAACCATATGACTTGTCATCATTAAGGTAACGTCCATTGTGATTTCCACCAAATATATACATCTTGTCATCAATAATAGCTGCTCCATGCTGTGAATTCACGAACTTTGTTCAAGGAAAAGAAAAAGGAAAAAAAAAAAAAAGACGGAAAGGGGGGTGTTTGGAAGGAGCAGCTAGAACCAACTGATCTTTTAAAATGGAGGCAAGGCAATACCTCGTATCGCACTTTCGGGCGTGGACCAAATCCTGAAGGTGCAACCCATTGATCATATACATTAACTGAACCAAGGCCCTCCAATATAACATCTCTATTCTGAGTTTCCAACAAGCTGCCATTTTCAGTAGGAATGGTTTTTGTCTCAGGAAAAGTGTCTCCATTTTCTTTGACTGGCTCAACCTTTGGATTGTGCTATAAAACCCACAACAGCAAAAAAAAAAAAAAAATACTATAAATAAATAAATGGAAATGGAGCAGATAAGTATATAAACTTGAGAGGGAGTGCCTTGTGAAATCTCACAGGGAAAATATAGCATTAAGAAGTAACTGGAAAATTCTAGGGCCTCGCCATGAACTTTAAATATTTGTTTTCTCCATTTTTACTGTACAACTGTTAAGTACATATGTCAACGAACCAATTGAAACCACAGATTGTCTCACAATTAAGATAAGGCACAGAACAATACCAAAGGCAAAGGAGCCAACATCATGAGCATGCCCCATCCAGTAATGAATTATTGTTTGTGCTCCCTCATTCCCTATCATTTTAGGCATATACATGGAAGAAGTTTTGAATTACAAATTGTCAATCCAAATACAAAGGCATGCAGAACCTGAAGAAACCATTGTAGCAAGCAGGTACTACATACCTCCAACCCAAAATCAAAGCTTCCAAATACAAATATTCAAAGGAAAAATTATTCCTACCACAAGAACTTCATTTTGTCATTTTGTCCAAAAAGATGGAATTTAGTGGGACCTCATAAAATAGCCCATAAATTAAACAGAAAGAAGAAGAAACAGGATTCCAACCAACAATTCAAACTTCAAAGAGAAGAATCATTCTATTAACAATTCAGAGTCCAAAGATGATAGACAACTTAAATCAACTCATGAAAGCCTTGTGGCAATAGTTTCCCATCAACTACATAACTCCACATTTCAATTTCTCTAAGGCCAACTTCAGTTAAAACATGCACAAGTACATGGTACTTTCATTCAGATACTCCCACAAATTAACATAAAAATCTCAACTTCATACACCTCTTTATGATGTCATTATTCCAACATTAAAAAGCTGTGATTTATGTGACATGCTAATGGCATGTATCAGATGTCCTCTGACACACATACATGAAATAATCATTGAGAAATTACATTTCAAAGGAAGACCACCACACCAAACCATAAGCATTATACCTTTTTCTATTTTTTTTCACAAGTTATTTCATTAAAAGGTGCCTATAGGGGTACAACCAACTTATTCTATACAAAAATATATATCCTAGAAAATCCAAAAAATAAAAATATCAATTGGGAAAGCACATGACTTCAAACATGAATTGGGGGGAATTATAAAGAGAGATAAAAATTGACTACACTTCAAATAAAGATAATCTAGCCAACTAGTCCTACAAAAAATTTCATTAAAAAAGTGGCAGCTTCTGAATGATGGGATGACATTGATCAATCTAACAAACACCTTTTTTGTTAGATTTGCTTGTAAGAAGCATTTATGAAAAAAGCACATGCTCTAATTCATGGCCTTGAAGAGCAATATAGACTACCAATTCATACTAATATCAAGAAATAGCTCATCAAGAAACTTGAAAGAATCAGCCAAAAAATTAGACTTTCTACAAACTCACTTTTATTTCTACATCTACAACAAGCTCTGCAACAAAATTGGATGCTCTTGAATACCACCCTGGATCTTCTTCCTATTAAGAAAATAAAACATAGATAAATTACCTAAGGTTTTTATAAAGTAACGAAAACTCGAAAGTTCACTTTGCCCAAACCTCCAATATCTTTACAAAGAGACGCATTGCTTCTGTGGAAGCCATATTTCCAAGCCCATGCCAGCTGCATAAAGAGGAATACCTTGTAAAACACAAAACTCGAGAAACAGATATATGATAGTTCAGATTCAAAATCAAATACAGTTAGCAACAGATCTTTGAGAAAAAAAAAAGAAGAAAAAACGAAAAGTTGTCAACCAAACAAATAAATTAAATCATATAAACCATACATATGTCTACTAGGAGTTGATGTTAATAGGAATTGATGTTAGTCACTACTATTGGTTGGGCATACCAATTTAGTTCATAAGAGTTTATGCTTTTATACCATTGAAATCGCATGTTGAATATGCAATTTCACCATGTCATCATAAATTACATTTTCAACCTGCGATTTCAAGGTGAAATTGCAGATTGAAAATGCAATTTCAATTTCAAAATCGCATTTTAAAAATGCGATTTGAAAAAGTAGGTTAGTTTCTCAAATAGTTTGAAAAGTTGTCAATTCTCTAAATAGTTTTTTTTTTAGAATATTAAAAAAAAAAAACTCCCACATTTTGTGATTGTCTAAAAATGGAAGGAAAGAAGCCAAGATCAAAAGCTTTTCCACAACAATTATATACAAAACATCAGGTACACAATACACACGTCTATGACAATAAATAAATAAATAAATAAAAATCTAGAATATATAATATATTAGCATCCTATTATGTACAATTCGGGCATAAATGTCAACCTCCCATGCTATAGGATGGTCGAGAATGTTGACCATCGGAGTATTCTTTGGCATAGTCACTCGCTGAAAGCAAATTCACCTGCATCTTTCGAACTTTAGTCATCTATCTCATTGAAAGGTCCAAAGATTCGGTAATAAAAAATAAAAAAAATAAAAAAAAACATAAAAGAAAAGAGAAATACAAAATAGTTGAGGCACATAATTAACCTTAACAATCTCAGAGTTTGAGCTCAGATGTATATAGGCTGCTAAAACACTCATATTAAAGTCCTGGGAGAAAAAAAAAATACAAAATATAAAAAAAATAAAGATATTAGAATCAGATGACAGCAATTCATGAAGCATGATTAGGGAAGAAAAACATGTTTTTTTTTTTTACATAAATTAATATAAATACACATGTATAGGTTTAGTGGTGATAAGCAAAGTGTCAGTTTTAAATAAATTTTGCAAGGATTTCAGAGAGTCAAGATTAATGCAATTGCAAAGTTGAAAATTGTGTATGCACCAAGCATAACAAAACTAATATAAATACAAGCATTATGATATTTACATTTTAAAAAGGTAAATCCATGGAATGTTTTTTCAAACTTAAATCATCATCAGGTTTGTGGCTACTATTAATGGTGCAAGAAATGGGATTAATCAATATAAGAGGAAATGAAACTTAACACGAATATTATTAATTTAACTAAATTGACACCATATTTAAAATTAAAAGTAAAATTTATACAATTGAGACTACATAAAAATTAAATTGACACAATAAACAAATTACAAGAAACACAAATATAATTTATTATATATATATATATGGAAGAATGGCAAGTAGAAATAATGTACCTCAAGAGGGGTGCCTTCGTTGTTGGTGGAAGAATGGAGCCAATGCCATTCCCTCTAGGGTACCTAAAGCAGCTAGGCCTATCATCAATGGCTGCAGCAGTGGAAACCATGTGCATGAGCTCAGTCTCACAAGAAGGGGCCATGACCACCATGTTAGGCAAACAAGCCATGAAAGTTGTGTCAAAAGCCCCACAATGTGTAGGACCATCTGCACCAACAAGACCAGCCCTATCCAGTGCAAATCTCATTGGAAGCTTTTGAAGATCCACATCATGAGCCACCTGCAACCCGCATCAACAATATCAGTACATATATAGTCAGATTTACTATAATTTTTCGGATCACGTGACAGTGATGTTTTTAAAATTTTATATTTGAATGACAGAAAAATTATTTAATATTTTTAGAGTAAGACGAGGTGTCTCGACTTAATTTTTATTGTTTAAAACAATAAAACTCATTACTTTTATTAACAGGAACTAAGATTTTGTTTTTCTAAAAGATTTTTACATAAAACATCAACAAAATCAACTTACTATATGCATCATATCAAAAACACATAAATTAGATTGAATTATTTTATAAAAACAACCAAATAAAAAAACAAAAAAGACTGAAGGATAGTTAATTCACCTGATCATAACCTCTCTGTAGAAAAGAAGAGTAAATAGTGCAAAAAGGCTTGAGACCTTCAGTGGCAAGACCAGCAGCAAAGGTGACAGCATGTTGTTCCGCAATCCCAACGTCGAAACATCTCTCTGGAAAACGTTTTTGGAACAGATTCAGTCCAGTTCCTCCCCCCATTATTGCTACTATTTTCTCATCTCTCTCAACTTCAGCAATTAAGGACTCTGCAAAGTATTGGGTGTATGACTTTGTCTTTGATTTTGTCTTCAATTGTTTCCCTGACTTTGGTTCAAACTGCACCACACCTACTAAAAAAAAACCAACACCAATTTATTAGCCCCATGCTACAACCATAATTTTTCACTTTTTTTGTCCTTTGTGCTATTTTCATCCTTGTAGTTTAATTTATTTTCAATTTTATCCTCAAAGTATTAAATGTGTGCTGAGGGAGAGAGAGAGAGAGAGAGAGAGAGAGAGAGAGTCTTGTCAGCTGCAACCTCAGCAGGAGCATAGCCTTTGCCTTTCTCAGTTAAAATATGGATTAACATAAATATAGCTATAGCACAATATAATTAATCATATGACCGAAACAATTAAAGAACTCAGCAAGATTCTACGGCACTGAGAAAATAATGGACCAATTACAGTAATTTGCATGGTATTACCATGGACAAACCAAAAGTAGCTAGGGGAGGATTTTGCCTCTCAGATATGATCGTGTGTTAACAAATGACTAGCACACTGTAAACCACGTTCCAAGAATGATTAACAGAGAGAGAGTGCTAAGCAATAGAGAATACAAAAAGCCACTTCATAAAGTGCCAATAACAATGTAATACTAAGTTCAAGATCTATCTATCCGATCGAATTATAAAATTAGCAAGATCATCACTTTAAGTAACCTACTTGACAACTTAATACAAGATCGATAAATGAACCTTATTTTCAGACAACCAAAGGGGGTGGCACTTGAAATATTTGCATAGCAACCTTAAATATGCTTCAAAACCTTGCTACGATGGAATAAGAGCAGCTAACAATATAACAGTAAGGAGAACTCTGATAAATAAATAACTTATGTATATGCTTTGCTAAACATCATATTAAATCAATGAAGTTTTTTTTTTTTTTTTGATGAATATCTTAGCACTCAACCAAAATCTGCCTAGGCCACTCCCATGTCACCTCATGCATTCATATTTGACACCCAACAGTGTTTCTCACAGATTTTTTGATTCGACTAATCAGCCTGTCCACCATTCCCTATCGAAGAGGACAGGATTTGTAACAAAACAACGCAGTTCTTATTATAGCACTGATAAGGATGAGTACAAAGTCATGTTAGTGCAATGAGCAAGTAAACTGTGAGAGAGAGAGAGAGAGAGAGAGAGAGAGAGAGAGAGAGGAAATGCACTCCATTAAAAGACAATGAAACAAAACAGAAAAGAGCAACCACTCTAAAAAGCTCTAACCCAATATATTTCCTTATCTACATAGTTTACCTTCATTCCCAATTCAAATTGTGATTTTTACTTCATCAATATGGAAAAACAAATACAAAAAAGTATTTCAGCCATTTTATGAGTTCAAGAGAAACCTAACATAATTGCTAAAAAGCTCTAACCCAAGATATTTTCTTATCTACATAGTTTACCTTCATTCCCAATTCAAATTGTGGTTTTTACTTCATCAATATGGAAAAACAGACCTGCATTATAACCTAATTGGAGCAGAGATTTAGAGCAAGTATTGTATATTAGATCCAAATTACCCTCATACCAATTCAAGGGGTCAGAGTAGAAGCCAAACCAATTGAGCACATGAATTAGTATCCTCGATAGAGTGCTAGGCATAAATG
The DNA here is from genome assembly GCA_025200525.1 of Camellia lanceoleosa. NCBI lineage: Eukaryota > Viridiplantae > Streptophyta > Magnoliopsida > Ericales > Theaceae > Camellia > Camellia lanceoleosa. The sequence goes on along the minus strand of CM045769.1, from coordinate 155,243,782 downwards.
GTAAGCACCCCCCACTTTATGTGGATGCCTAAATAAATTAGCTAGCAGCCCTCTTCCCTTTTCTGAGCCAAAAGGAGAACACTGGTTGAAGACGCATACTTTTTACCAACATAGGTGATGCCTTTCATGACAAATAATTAACATTTTAAATTCTACTACCATTCATTACAACAAACCAAAGTAAGAGAATAAAAAAGACCAGATAATATAGAAACATCAAATACACAGAAGGCCAATAAATTCAGTGTGACAAAATTTAAAACAAAGGCTAGCTAAGAATTAAAAATCTCTATGCAAAGACGCATCATTTATAGCTACATTATTCCTTATCCTCACATTGTCAGAGGGTTAAAAAATTCTATCTGAAGTGTTAACTATTGAATTATATAAAAATCTCAAAACACATAAATCTCATAACATACACCAATAATTGAGTGAAATGAACCACCAAAAAATTTAAAAACACATTCAAACAGACTCAAAAACACAAAAATAAATAAACAAATAAAATAGATGCATCAATCAGAAATGGCAGAAATGAACAATTCAAAATTCAGTGGAAGAGTGAGAATACACTCCTAACCTTGAAACAGCCGAATCCAGCGGCCATAGAAGAGCATAATCCACTGGCACCTCTATCAGATCTTCACCACAAACTTGTTAGAGACAGAGACAGAGACAGAGAAGTGATTAGTGATCGTACCCGAGAAATGGCGAGAAGAAGCAACAAAATCGCATGGAAGATCGGAGTTGGCTAGGGTTTCCAATTGAGAACCGCCCAATTGTGCTTTGATTGGAGGTGGTAACGAACAGTCATCTTCTCTTTACCTTTTTGCTTCTCCGAGAGCTTCGAACCTCTGCTTACTCTCATCCATGGAGAAATCAGAGAGAGAGAGAGAATGAGGGATCGCATAAGAGAGATAGAGGGGGGGGTTTCATCGGGTTTGATTTGGGCAGAAATAGAAATCTACAAATATAAACAAATTAAAATCCTAAAAAGCAAGGGTTTTGCTTTTACGTTTAATTTACTTTACAAGATGGGAAATTGTTTTAGCAGGAGTTTTCACAGCATGTATTAGCATGCCATGTAGAGTAGGTATAGAAATGTGAATGATATTTAAATTCAATCTGAATACGAAAAAAAAATTATATTTTAGAAAAGTTAGATATAGAAAATTTATGATAATTATAAACATATTTTTTAAAATTTTGTTTGAAATATAAATTATTTTATTTATTTATTTTATCTTTTGGGTTTGAACCTTTTTGTTTGGCTTTAAATAAAAAGATTCAAACATTATGTTGAGTATTATTTACGACATGCAAGTAAAGTTATAAAAAATAATAAATTAAATATTATGTTATTATGGATCTTTTACGGCATTTTTGTATGCCGTGAAAAAATACATTTTTTACGGCATGTTTTTGCATGCCATTAAAAAAAATTCTGATTGATTTTTTTTTTTTTTTTTTTTTTTTTTTTTTTGTAGAAGTTTTCACGACATGTTAATGTATGCCGTGTAAAGTTATAATATTTTACAACATGAAATGTATGTCGTCTTAAATGCAAATATTTTACGACATATTTTTGTAAGTCGTAAAAACATACATTTTTTACGGCATACTTTTGCACGCTATAAATATATGAATCAACGACTTACATAGTATGCATGCTGTTATTGACAAAACATTAACGGCTTGCAAAAAAAAAAATGCCGTAGAATGTACTAACTACGGCATGCATTTAATGCATGTCGCAAACATGATGCCGTAAATAGTTAGTTTTGTTATTGGAGCTCATGTAGCTTGGCCTACTCATTTGTGGCATATTTCTTTTGTAAATACTAATTTCATTAACAAATTTATATTAATTTAATATAATTTCAATTACCTTTATATGTTTATCTTTTAGATGTAGATTTCGCAAGTTATGGATGCTAGCTGAGAATTTTTATACAAGTGAGGTTGAGAATTTGGGAACTGAATTTGTTTTGATAATGTCTCTCTGGAAGATGGATATCATTATGGCTTTTTAGAACTTATGGTTGGAATAATTTTCTTTTAATTTTTTTTTTTTTTTTGCTTTAACTTTGTTAGTGTGGTAGAATATTTTATAATTTTGATTATGATTTTTATTGCAATATAAATAAATTTATATTTTTAGAGAAAAAATGATTATGGTTTGAATTTTTTTTTTTTTTTGATGTGATGATCCTATGGTGGTAATATTTGTTTATTATTATGAAAATATTATAGGATGAATGGATGCCAAATTAATATAGGATGTGACAATTAATATTCAATTGTTTATAAAATTGATTCAATTTTTGCGGTATTTACACGGCTTAGTTGTGGCTTTTAAAAGTGTCAATGAAAAGAGCATATAAGTGGCATTTTGTAGTAGTGGAGGTAGCTTTGCAAAGTGTCACTAGAATAAGCTCGATGGCACTTATATCCATTTAATGGCACAAATAAATTGGATTTAGTGACATTTAAGAAGTTGTTAAAAATATCAATTGTGGTATAACAAGCGCTATTAAAAATCCATATAGTGGCATTTTGTAGAATGCACGTCTTCTTTAATGGCACTTGATAGTGTCACAAATAGTATCTACCATGACATTAAAGTGTCACTGAAAGTCTATAACCTTGATGGTGTAATGGCACTTACAAGTGTCACTGAAGTGCCACTAAGTCCTTTTTTAACAGCGCTTGATAGTTTTCCAAATAGTGTTTATCATGACATCAAAGTGTCATTGAAAGTTTTTAGCCATGATGGTGTAGTGGCACTTATAAGTGGCACTAAGGTGTCACTGGTATCTATCGTGGCATGGGTATAAATGACACTTATTTAAAATACTACAAGACTAAAAAATGTCATTAGAAGAATAATTTTGTGACACTTTTAAAGATCACTAAATTAAAAAAATGTTGTAGTGAAACAAAAATTGATTAGGCAAATGAAACAAGTGGAAGGTGGCCTTGGGAGTCCTGTTCTACTAGTAATTACATATTCTTATGTATCCCATATAATTAATATATATAACTATATATTTTGCAGATCCCTCAAGTGTCATATCCTACGCTACATTTTTTGAAACATGTCTTTATTGTGTCACATGTCACATGCCTGTGTTCATTTTTCTTTATATGTAAGGAATTTGAAAGAAATATGATTATTTTTTTAAGATTCTTGACAGGAAGTACTTCCACTCCTTGGATTTAGTAAGTATCGCTTATTTCTTTATTTATTTACTTTTTATTTTCTTTCAAAGTAGAACCTATAAAATACAACTTTAAACTTATTGTATTGATCTTCCAGGGACAGGGAGGATAGTGCTTGAAGCATCTTGCTCAATTTTATGGTTCGGCTCCGCAAGATGCAGCCCGATTGATGTGAAAATTTTGTTGGCTGATATTGGTCACCAACTTTGCACAAATTGAAAAAATGCCATGGGGATAGCCAAGCAATGATCTCAAAGGCCTGATGGCACACTGAAGAGAAGTTCCATATCTGATGGTGATTTGCAGTTACATGGTAAAGACTATTTTTGGGGGAAAAAACTTGTGACATCCTTACCAGCTTATATAGTAGAGAGAGAGAGAGAGAGAGAGAGAGAGAGAGAGAGAGAGAGAGTATAGATATGAAATTAGAGAAAAAAGTTTAAGTTAGAAATAAAAACAAAGATTCACTTTTGAGGCATTTAATCCATAAAATGTTTTATTCTCATGATGTATCCAAAGCCCATGAATGCAAGGAACTGAATAGAAAAAAGAACTTATGGTTCTGTCTGTATTATACTGTTTGCCACTGTTGGGGCAAGTCTAATGGTGGAGAAATTGCAGCTTTATTTTTATCTTGGTCATCAACTGAAATATGGATTGCTTTTGTTGCGTCAATGAGTGTGGGTGGGTTATGAATGTTGGAAGTTGGATGTTCAATTGTAGTTGTTTCATAAGCCACCTGAAACCTTATCAAGAGTCCATCAACTTTATTAACCAGGACTACCTTTGGGAGCCAAGTGGATGATATTGGTGGTTTGCTGAGTGGTTGATAAACTGCAAAAATGATATTGTAATAATATCTATCATGTTTTGTTTGTCTAATATAAGTAGTAAGATTCATTAAATCAATGTAATTTTAATACATAAGAAGGTAAACACAATTTAATAAATAAATATGATCATTCTAATACTATTGTTAGTCTACTATTGGATTGTTAACTTCTTGCCTCTAGGCTATGTTACTGAAAAAATCTCAAAGTAAAGGGTTGCTTTGTGTATTTTGTTTTTAGGTATTGAATACATTTGAAAAGTTCACTAACCACATAAGAAGATCTGCTTGTTGTAGGCCATTGTTCTTATGGAATGTAGGCATATTTTTACTTACAACTTTGTGTAACAAGATTCCTGATTCCTAACAAGATTACTTACAATTTTGTCTATCAACTTTTTGTAAATGCTACACGTGGGGAAGTATTTTGTGAGTGAAAACACGTGGCTAAGGTGACGCCAAAGTGTTAGCTGAGATGCTACGTGGCCTGGTCATGTTTGCCGAGATTATCTCGATTAGGCCGATGTTATCTGCGGAGATGCCGGAATCCGAGATATTCGGACAAGGGACAAGAGTCCTAAAACAGGGGAGGGTCTCAATTAGGATAAGGATAAGGCTCATGAAGAGTTTATCCCTATCTAGCCGAGAGTCCAGGATGAGCATTGAGCCTCAGTCCACTGAAGTGAGGGTTCTAAAGAGATCAAGTCATTACTGGTTATAAAAGTAAGACACCCTCGTGGGTCTAAGGTAGTCCTTTCTGGTGAGTTTTGAGTACTTTTTGCTATCTGTGAGAGATATAGTTTACTGACTTGATTGTCTAAGTGCCCCAAGTGGACGAACCACCGCGGAATTCTCATCTTCTTGTTACAGGTTGTTGGGCTTAATCTATTCTGCCGATACTTTCCAATTGAGTTCTTCTTTTGATTGTGTGGTCAAAAATCAACACCTACACTACAAATTCTAGTTTTATTTTTTTATTTTTTTATGTCACTCAATAGTAAATAAATTCATAATGTGAACATAAAAATTTAAAGCTTTTAATTAACGTGGTTGTAACTTGTAAATGATTGTTCATTTAGTTACTTTACTATAATAATTCTAATAAAATATACTCAAAATATTTATTGTATTATCCTGAACCAACAGCCACACTGAGTTCGGATCCTCTACCGCCTTTTCCTACGGTTGTCCTGTGGCCCTCCAAAACGACGCCGTTTTGGGGCAAAATCTCAAAAAAAAAAAAAAAAAAAAAACAAACAAACAAACAAACACAAAATCAGAGAAGAGAAAGAGGAAATGAAGGCCAATGAGAGGAAGAAAGTAGAGCCTCTTTTTAGACTCTAAAGAGAGAAAGCTCCCCCTCATAGATTATAGTGATCTGTGTTGAGCTAGTTCTTCTCATCCTTGAGTGAGAATGAGCTGGTGAGTAGATTCAAAGATATAAATGTTGTTATTACATCAGATTTGTGTGACATATATAGATCTGTTTATGTTTCCAGAAACTTTCAAAGCTTGGAGGTCTTTGTTTGTGTATGTTGTGAGGCCTGTGAATGATAAATAGTGTTAGAACAATCTTCTGTGTAAAAAATAAATTGAAACCAAATCAAACAAATAAAATAAATAACTTATTGAATTTATTTTACCGATCCGAATGAATAATAAAAAGATCAAGTCGAGTGTGTGACATTTTGTCCTTAAGAAAGATTTGCACCACTACGGTGCTTACGAACAAATGTCGTCTATCTTCTAGAATACAATGATCTTCACAAATTGTAGTAGCACTCCAAACAATTTGTTCGGCGAACAAAACCTGTGTTCTAAACTCTCTGAATTTTTTCCTAAAAATAATATGAAGAATAATGCAAACAAATAAAAATCTGGACAGCAAGAAAATGTATTTTTCAGACTGTTTTTTCCGATCAGAACACTGCTGGAAAATGCTGGTATATATAGGCAAATTGCAGACCCGAACAGGTATGTTTTTGAACTTGAATAGGTGCAAAACCTTTGAAGAGATGCAGTTTGAAAACTGGATAGATTTGAACCTGTAATTGCTGGATAGTTTCTGGCAATTTATCTGTTAGAATTTTGGACTGTAAGAGGCAAAATTATGGACAGAAAATTTGAATGAATTTTCCCACAAGATTTTTTTTGAAAAAATTCAAAAGAATTTTGTCTAAAAAATTAACATTAAAACCAACCTGACCCACAACCCACACCCGCACCCGCACCTGCACCCGGCCAGGTTCGGCTCGGTCGGCGGCGGCGTGCTTGTGGTGGTTTGGACTAAGGTCCACTTTGTCCATAACTCCTCCTTTTTACAAACTCGGGGTGCCCCTTGGGGCCCAACCCAAGGTTATACGCCTAGAGCTTATATACTCATAAAAGCTCTCTTAAAGTTTCAATGTGGGACAACCCATTTTAAGGAAACCCACATTTAATTATTTAAATGTCAAATTCCACGAACCTGAAAACAACGTCAAGTTCCCATTCACTCATAAATGGTTTTGATGAACCGTCTTTACCGTGTGACTTGCCATGCGGCAAGGAACACGTCACCTCTTTAGACCCACCTCAAAAGACGTGTGGGACCTTTTCTATTTTGGGCTATAAGCCTAAAAAACCAATTTTCCAACAATCCCTCACATTAATAGAATTTGATAGAGAGAAAATGAAACAACATGATCTAATTACAGAGAGTACATAAATTGCAAATATTTTGCAAATGATAGGTAGCTTTTGGCTTTGAATCTTCTCTATCGGATTTACTAGTTAACCAGTGTACATGATGTCTTGAACTGTTCAGCCGTTTGTGTAAACCAAGACAATAGAACTCACACAGTATATCCCCAGACACTGTTTAGTTCTCACTATTGTGTTCATTTTGGCCTTGAACAACCTGGTATTTCATGAATGCTCTAGAGAATTGTAGCCCTTCACAAATCTCATAGAATTGGCCCAGTTCACACTCACATAGGTGATTCTTATGAAGAGTATCCTGCCATACTCCACTAGATTTGCCTAGATATAAGAATCATTAAAAGTATTACTTAACCTAAAAACGTTGCAGACATCGCTATTTCATCATAGAAATGGGTAGGAGTTTGACTTCCCAGTGATCCTCCTGAGTCATACACAACTCGGTTGTCTCTTTGAACCTAGATCTTTGGATCTCCAGTCAACTAGGTTGGGTTGCCATTGTGATAACTCTTATTTAATAGGATTAAGTCCCATTTTTCTCGATGAATTCTCAACTAACTCTCTTGCTAACCCTTTGGTTAGTGGATCCGCTATGCTGTCTTTAGACTTCACGTATTCAATGGAAATAGTTCCATTAGAGAGTAGTTGTCTCACGGTGTTATATCGACGACGAATGTGTCATGACTTACCGTTATACATATGACTTTGTGCTTTACCAATTACTGATTGATTGTCGCAATGTATGCATATAGCAGGCACCGGTTTTGGCCACATTGAAATATCTTCAAGGAAGTGGCGAAGCCATTTTACTTCTTCCCCAGCTTTATCTAAAGCTATGAATTCTAATTCCATAGTAGACCTAGCAATGCAAGTCTGTTTGGAAGATTTCCAAGATACAGTCGTCCCACCAAGAGTAAAGACATACCCGCTGATGGATTTTGGGTCTCTAATATCAGATATCCAATTTGCATCACAGTATCCTTCAAGTACTGCTGGATATCTAGTATAATTCAGCCCAATGTTACGAGTAAATCTAAGATATCTTAGAACTCTTATAATTATTTTCCAGTGTTCTACTCCTAGATTACTCGTATATCTACTTAATTTACTTACTGCATAAGCTATATCCGGGCGAGTACAGTTCATCAAATACATTAAGCTTCCAATAATTTGGGCATACTCTAATTGAGAAATACTTTCCTGTACATTTTTAGAAAGAAACAAATTAACATCCACATGTATTCTAGCAAGATAATCATCATCTTTGCTGAATTTATCAAGTATTTTCTCAATGTAATGAGATTGTGACAAAGTATAACCTTCTGATATTTTGGTAATTTTCATACCAAGAATTACATCAGCAATGCCTATGTCCTTCATGTCAAAACGTTTATTCAACATTTTTTTAGTAGTTTTAATCATGTCATTATTACTACCTATGATGAGCATATCATCCACATAAAGAGATACTATAACATAACCTTTGTCTGTGTTTTTAATAAAAATACATTTGTCACACTCTTTAATTTTAAATCCATTTGACATCATTGCCTTGTCAAATTTCTCATGCCATTGCTTTGGCACTTGTTTTAAACTATATAATGATTTAATCAATTTACACGCTTTCTTTTCTTTTCCTAGAACAGAAAATCCTTCTAGTTGTTCCATGTAAATTTCTTCATCTAACTCACCATTTAAGAAAGCGATTTTCACATCCATTTGATGAATTTCTAGATTGTACAAAGATGCAATAGCAATTAGCATTCTAATGGATGTTATTCTAGTAACCGGTGAGTATGTGTCAAAGTAATCAAGACCTTTTTTTTTTTTTTTTTTTTTTTGTCTAAATCCTTTGACCACAAGTCTTGCCTGCATTTGTCAATTGATCCATCCGTTTTCATTTTCCTTTTGAAAATCCACTTGTACCCAAGAGGTTTACAACCTGGTGGTAAATCCACCAATTCTCAAGTGTGATTTTACAGGATGGATTCAACTTTATTGTTTACAGCTTCTTTCCATAAAGAAGCCTCGGGACTGGACATAACCTCTTTAAAAGTTAAAGGCTCATTTTCTAACAAAAATATTTGAAAATCTGGACCAAAAGATTTTGAGGTTCTAGCACGTTTACTACGCCAAGGTTCCTCTTCCTCATTTTGATCTATCTCTTACTCTTGTTCTTGATCATGACTAATAATAGCATCATAAGATCTTTTATTAGTACTAGTCTCTTGTCCAATCTTGTTTGGAAACATATGTTCAAAGAAAGATGCATTCTAAGATTCAATTATAGTATTTACATACATTTCGGAATGTTTTGATTTATGAATCAAAAACTGATATGCATTACTATTCTTGGCATAACCAATGAAAATGCAATCAACGGCTTTAGGACCTATCTTAGTCTTTTTAGGAATAACCACTTTAGCCAAACATCCCCACACTTTTAAGTATTTGTAGGATAGTACTCTCTCATGCCATATTTCATAAGGTGTTTAATTCACTTTCTTTCGGGGTATTTTATTGAATATATAATTACCAGAAAGTATTGCTTCCCCCCACAAGTTATGAGATAATCCAGAACTTATTAACCTGACATTCATCATTTCTTTTAAAATCCTATTTTTTCTTTCAGCAATTTCATTTTGCTGAGGTGAGTAAGGAGTGGTGGTTTAATAAATTATTCCATGTTCTTTACAAAATTCACCAAAAGGTGATTCATATTCACCACCTCTATCACTTCTAAGTTTCTTAATTTTCTTGCCAAGTTGATTTTCAACTTCATTCTTATATTGAATGAATGTTTCCAAAACTTCATCCTTGATTTGAATTAAATAAACATAACTATATCTAGTATAGTCATCTATAAAAGGGATAACAAAATTTTCCCACCTCTAGTTTGAATTGATTTAAAATCACAAATGTCACTATGAATTAATTCAAATAGTTCCGTACTTTTTTCAATTGAATGAAAAGGAGTTTTGGATAATATTGCCTAAACGCAAATTTCATATTTATGATTTGAATCAATGTCAAATGTAGGTAAACATTCCATATTAATTAATCTACGCAAAGATTCATAATTAACATGTCCAAGTGTACCATGCCATAAATTTAAAGATTTAAGCAAGTAAGAAGAAGTATTTTTATTAATAATAGAAAGTACAACAATCATTACATTCATTTTGAAAAGGCCATCTGTAGACACCCCATTTTTGACCGTCCTCAAGACTTGGACGTCACCGTTTGAACACTCGGTGATTATCCATGTTTGTGTTTGTTTGGAGTTCCTGGAGGTCTCGGCTACGCGCCCTGCCTCAGGATCTCCGAACTCGACTGTTTTGTGTCTTGGTTTTGCACCAAATACTTGTGTTTTGCCTTGGAGGGGCAGGGAATGCCTTGTGAGGCATCCCCACACACCACCGGCAGTGGCTAGAGGCCACCGGCTGGTTTTTGTTGCCACCGGCAATGTATATTGCCGATCGGCACTCTTTGTTGCCGGTCAGCAGTCAATTTTGTCAAAATGACATTTTGGCGGCCGACTCTTGCTCAATTTGCTTTTGGAGATATTTTGAAACAGCTGGCTGGCATTTACTTCCCCTCCATACACGTGTATGGAGGGATGCCCCTCTTGTTAGCTTACATTGTAAGTTTATAAGATTGGCTCATTTATAAGAGGAGCCCTCCTCTCCCTTGCTCAAGGGTTAGAAAAATTAGAGCTTTTTGCTTAGAAAATACAGAGGAAGCTCTGGTTTTAGGGTTAGGGTTCAATACACATCCTATCTCTATATTACTCTTGTGTGTGTTTTAGTCCATACTATTGCACACAAGCACCTAGTGTTTCACCTTCCCTTGGCTACTGAGGGTCCTAGGGTTTGTTCTTGCTGTTCTTGGCTGGATTGGAGCTCAAGGAGGCCACAAAACCACCATTTGTGAAGAGGTCTACAAGGGTAACCACTTTACTCCCTTTTTACCCCTTTCTTGCATCTTATTTTTGCCTATCTTAGAACTGTTTTTGTGCTTAGTGTTTAATACAAAAAAGTTCTATTTTTAGGCCATCTTGATAGTTTATTAAGAGTGTTTTGTGCTTTGGGGAAGTTTGACCCCTTTTAGGCCTTGTAAGGCCCTTGTTTTGTGCCATCTTGTGAGAGCTCCGGGATTTTGGTGTTTGGGTCTCTTCACCACTGAAATCCCAGATTTCAGTGGTGAAGGTGATGCTTTGAAGTCCCAAGAAGGAGAGGGCCATCCCCTCTCCTTGCTGTCCTTGAAGGGGACCATTTTTGGTCTCTTAAGGGAGCTTATGTTTGAGTGTGTGTTGAGCATGCCATGACTATTTTTCATGCTTATATTGCCATAATATAACATGATTTTAAGTTGGTTTTGGTATACCATGCATGCCTTGCATACCTACCTTGTAATGCCTTGTGATTGCCTTAATATGCCTTAGGTTGTGTGCCTTTGTTTTAGCATGTTTTAGGCTTAGATTTGTGAAGCTTTTGTGCTTATTTTGCCATGCTTTAGGTCTGTCTTAGGTTGTTTGAGTCGACCCTAGCATGCATTAGATAGCCTCTTTGCATTTTTGGGCTTGTTGGCCTTAAGTATGTAAGTGTATAGCATGCTTTGTTTGCTTTGATTTAGTGGATTGGAGTCATTTTTCATGTTATTTCAGTCCCTTTAACATGTTTGTATGCTTGCCTTGCATGCCTCTTTAACGCCTTATGAGCTTGTGTTGTATGCTCCTTGAAAGTGCATGTGTGCATGCTTTTGAATTCAAGCCATTTAGATGCCATCTAGGTGTTCCTCGGGTGTTGTTTAGGTCTGTCTTTGACCTATTTTGAGTCCCCATAGCCTTGTGAGGCGTGGTGGGTTTGACCTTGGTTTAAGCCTCTTGGCTTGCCTCAAGTACTTGGGCCATTTGCATGCTTTACTTGCTTGAATTAGTTGGTTTGGCACCTCTATTTTGTGCAATTTCAGAGCTTGTGTTGCATGCTAATTGTCTATTGTTTGGTCTCTTTAAGTGTGCTTAAGAGTTGCCTTGTCTATGCTTAAGGTGTTGGACCATGATTGCATGCATGTGTGTGTGCATTTTGGCCTTCATTTCCTTGGTTTTGGCCACTGATTTTAGGCCTAATTAGAGTTGCCTAGATCATGTTTAAGTCCATCTTTTCATTGGTTTTCCTTGCCTCATGACTCGCAAGTTTGCTTTCATAGGTTGCATGCCTAGTGTGCATTGTTTGTTCACATGCTCATGTTGCATCCCTAGCTAACATGATTAGGTTGCAATGCATCTTGCATGCATGCCTTGTCCCTTGATTTGGTGATGGGGATTGGGCTCTTTGATTGTTTGACTTGCATTTCATTTGACATGAAAGTTGCACACTCGGTTCTTTGGGCCATCATGCATGGAAATGCATGATTGGTGGTCCGAGAATCGAGGTACATACCCCTTTGAATCACAAACATGATAGGGGGCATGATTGGTGCATACATTGTTTGAATTGTATTGCCATGCAAGTTTTGCCCTCTGCTGCTGTGAGTTGCAGGTTCTGCAGGCATTCTTTGCCGACCGGCAACATTTTGTGCCGGTCGGCAGTAAGTCATCAGCCGATGGGTTCATTTTGTGCCGATGGCCACATCCTAGTGCCGGTGGTCATTCTACTTAGCCGGTGGTACTCCCCAGTGTCCTGAGAGGCATTCCTGAGACTTTGGCAGTTTTCAGTGGTGCAAAGGAAAGAGAGAGGCAGACTATGCATGGCGGTCGCGATTAGAGCAAATCCGAGCATCTTGTGCATCGATCCGCTTCGAGGGTTTCTTGCTTTAAATAGCTTAATTAATTTGTTAATTAGTTAAGGGTTTGTAATATTTAATTAGCTAGGGTAGTTAATTATTTATTCAGTCTGTATATTTATTTGGTCCCTCCGAGTGAGGGCGTATTTGTAATAAGTATGGGTGCGTGTGTGCATGTCTTCCAACCCTCACTTCTTTCTCCCTTTTACTTACCTGCTTTGATGGTTAGTATTAGGACATATTTAAATTAGCATACGTTATGTTATGCATGCGTGCATCCATACATTTGTTTTCCATGCACCGGGCTCGGCACATCATGCTAACTGCATATGTATTTCAAATTCCAAAATGAGTACTTGTTAATTACAGCATTTCACATGCCATGTTTAGGATAGCCGAGCCTGTCTAGATTGCATCTTTGCATGTGTGGCATTAGCCATTTTTAACATGAACTAGGATCATGTATATGATTACTAACTAGTTTCTGTTTTGGCATGGAGTACTAGGTAAGCTTTTATGCTTTAGCATATTGCATGCGTGTGAATGTTGCCATGATAGCACGATTACCATGAGGCTAGCTGCTTATGTGATATAATTGCTTGAATGCCTGTGGATGGAGGTCAAATTACCTAAGTTGGAATAATGCATTAAAACTGTAAGTTTTAAGCCCACTAGATAGTGGCAAAACCATCTTTTCTAAAGCCCACTTGAGGGTGGCAAAATCTGCATTTTAGCCTACTTGCGAGTAGCAAACCATTTTCAAAACAAACGTGCAATGTTTTGTTCCAATTTAGGCGATTTGGTCTATACTTGTTTGCTGTGCGCATAACATAGTAATTCTAGGCTAATAACCGGAATAAGAACACATAATGTTTTCAAAACAAGATATCACGGTTAGTAGAGGCCGATCTTCGGATCGGGCGAGAGGGGGTGCTCATAGCTGACCTTCCCCGATCGTACCCAAGTTCCCGAGCCGAGGCAACTTTGGTGATGACGGACACGTGGCCTTTGGCACCGAGTCAGGGTTTTCTAAATTCCCCATTAAAAAATATTTAGATGGCGACTCTGTATCTGGCAAAGCAGTCCATGTTTGGCACTTCTTTTCAAAAATCTGTTTTCTCAAAACGATTTGCCGGATTTGGACTCTTTGGTTCAAGATTAAGAACCGTGACACAAATTGAGTCCGAACTGTAACTAGTGAGTTCCCTCGCGGACCTGTTACACCATCAGACATGTGACCTTTTCCTATATACATCCCGTTTTTGGTAAGTATAAACTTATCACTTTCAAAAACTAGCTTAAACCCATTTTTACTCAACAAAGATCCGAAAACAAGGTTCTTGCAAATGTCTGGTACATGTAGCACATTATTGTGAGTGAGTTCCTTTCCAGATGTCATCTTCAAAATAATATTTCATTGTCCTTCAACTTTAGATGTTGAGGAGTTTCCCATAAAAAGTTGTTCGCCGTTGTCCACTACAGAATAAGATGTGAACATCCTTTTGTAGGCACAAATATGGCGAGTAGCACTAGTGTCCACCCACCACTCTTTAGGATTTCTAATAAGGTTTGTCTTGGAAACAACTGCAGAAAGATTTATGACATTTACACCATTGGAAATTTTATCCACTTCGGTCATATTGGTTTTGAGCAACCTTCTTGCTTGATCTTTCTTTGCCTTTGCAAAAATCAGTTCCTAAGAATTTTTCTGATTTTTTACCATGATTCACTAGTACATCCCAACATAAGGAGGGGTTGGCGCAATTGTAGCCACCATATCAGTACTGGTTTGAACATTAGTTTGACCAGTATCTGTAACCATGAATTCTAAATTAAAAAACAAAATTATAATTAGAATTTTATACTACACAAAAAATTAAACCATAAATACGGAATTTTAAATTCTATAAAAATAAAAGAAACAAGAATTGTAACTTTTATTTCAAATTAATTTGAAAATAAAATAAAATTTGATTTAAAGAAATTAATTCCACACAGAAAATTTATACCAAAACCACATAATTAAATTCTGTAAAAATAAAAGAAACAAGAATTGTAACTTTTATTTCCAATTAATATGAAAAATAAAATAAAATTTTATTTAAACAAATTAATTTCACACTGAAAATTAAATTTCTGTATAATAAAATAAACAAGAATTGTAACTTTCATTTTCAATTAATTTGAAAATAAAATAAACTTTTATTTAACCAAATTAATTCCACACAGAAAATTAAATTTTTTTAATACTTCAATAATTAAAAAACTGAAACAAAATTTTAATTAATGAACACTCATAAATTATTTCTGAAAATCAAAATTAATTTTTGACAAATTTCACAAATAAATATTCTGAATTGTTAATGACACCAGTATATTACTACTAGTTGTCAAAGAAAATAGACAATATATTACTACTATCTGTCAAATAGTATATTACTACTATTTATTTTTTCAACCAGAATATTATTTTGTAAAACCACAGAAAATAATTTCCGTAAGAATAAGAAGGGGAAAAGGAAACAAATGAAAAATTATGTATAAATAGAATAATTCGAATCAGTCTTGAGATTGTTGGAACAATCTTCTATGTAAAAAATAAATTGAAACCAAATCAAACAAATAAAATAAATAACTTATTGAATTTATTTTACTGAGCTGAATAAATAATAAAAAGATCAAGTCGAGTGTGTGACATTTTGTCCTTAAGAAAGATTCGCCCCGCTACGGTGTTTATGAATAAATGGCGTCTATCTCCCAGAATACAATAATCTTCACAAATTGTAGTAGCACTTTAAACAATTTGTTCGGCGAACAAAATCTGTGTTCTAAACTCTCTGAATTTTTCCCTAAAAATAATATGAAGAATAATGCAAACAGATAAAAATCTGGACAGCAAGAAAATGTATTTTTCAGACTGTTTTTTCCGATTAGAACACTGTTGGAAAATGCTGTTATATATAGGCAAATTACAGACCCGAACATGTATGTTTTTGAACTTGAATAGGTGCAAAACCTTTGAACAGATGCAGTTTGAAAACTGGATAGATTTGAACCTGTAACTGCTGGACAGTTTTTGGCAGTTTATCTGTTAGAATTTCGGACTGTAAGAGGCAAAATTATTGGCAGAAAATTTGAATTAATTTTCTCGCAAGATTTTTTTTGAAAAAATTCAAAAGAATTTTGTCCAAAAAATTAACATTAGAATCAACCCAACCCACAACCCACACTTGCACCCGGTACGACTCGGCTCGGCGGTGGCGTGTGTAGTGGTTTGGGCTAAGGTCAATTTTGTCCATAACTCCTCTATTTTACAAACTTGGGGTGCTCCTTGGGGCCCAACCCAAGGTTGTACACCTAGAGCTTATATACTCACAAAAGCTCTCTTAAAGTTTCAATGTGAGACAACCTATTTTAAGGAAACCTACATTTAATTTTTTAAATGTCCAATTCCACAAACCTGAAAACGACGTTAAATTTCCATTCACTCATAAATGGTTTTGACGAACTGTCTTTACCGTGTGACTTGTCATGCGGCAAGAAACACGTCACCTTTTTGGACTCACTTTAAAAGACGTGTGGGGCCCTCTCTATTTTGGGCTCAAAGATAGCCCAAAATAAGCCTATAAAAAAACCAATTTTCCAACAAATAGTTGGGATCGTTTGGATCATTTTGTCTGGTTGTGGGTCTTTCTTTGGGCTCATTATCTGCGAGTTTGTTGTGGTTCGTGGTGGAAGTTCGATTGGAAGACTGTGAAGACGTCCGGTCGGTTATGGTGGCCGAGAGTTCTGCTTTCATGTTGCCTTTGTGTTTCGGTTTGTTTTGTGGAGTTCATGGCGAGTTTTCGGTAGTCTCGCTGGAGGAGTTTAAGGAAATGTATGTCTGGGGCTGTTGCCATGGCTGATAATTCTGATATATATATATATATATACATATTAACACTTTGAACATCCCAAATGATAAATCAAAACTGACTAAAAATTAGATCAATACATCTCTCAAAAGCTAATTTATTCACATCTCCATAGATCAAAGGCTTGATAAAATATTTGAAAATAATTTCATGCAAACCCACTTTGTTTGTTCCAAAAAAAAAAAAAAAAATCATTTGCAGAACTCTATGAATGAAATTGAGGGATTCCAAAAACAGTTCAAAATGGACAAGATCCACCATCTAAGTAGATCCATTGTGTTTTCGTGTTCTCTCCTCATTGATTGTGTGAATCCTAACTTCAGCTAGTCCAAATTTATTTCAACAGACGAACAAACAAGGTCGTTGGAGGAGGTGGTGGCTGGGCAAAAAGAGAGGGCTGCGACTGTGGCAGAGAAGCAATGGGAGTTCACCAGCGAGAGAGAAAGAACTGGGGCTCTATTTGAAGAGATGTTCTTTTTCTCCCATCTCTCTCTCTCTCTCTTCCTCTGTGTTTCTTTCTTCCTCCTCTCTTTCTTTTTTCCTTCTCTCTTTCTTTTCTCTGATTTTGATTCTGTGTTTTTGTGTTTTGTGTTTTTTTTTTTTTGAAATTTTGCCCCAAAACGATGTCGTTTTGGGGCGCCGCAGAACCAGCCACAGAAAAAGGCGGCAGATGATCTGGACTCTAGTGACACTAACGCCCAAGAGCTGAAACACTATTGGTTTAGCATAACCTACAAAAATTAAAAAGTTAAAAAAGTTACTAAAAAAGTCAAAAAATTCATACTATTTGGGAGAAATTTGTGGGGGAAGCTTAAAGGACAAAATTATTATTTTGTCCTTTGAATTTAACTACCTGAAAGTCAAAAAGTTAACAAGGGTAAAATGGTCATTTTGATTTTATTACAATATTTTATTACACATCTTTTTATAAAAAGTCAAATAATTATTATAAACATACCTCTTTTTTTTCTTTACTTTTTTAACTAAAAAGTCAAAAGTATACTTAAATAGCACATCCCAAACAACCATTTAATATAATAGTATAGATATCTATCATCATGAAAAAAGAAAAATGTTTGGAGTTCTAATTTTTGTGGTTCAAATGGTTTAAAATTGCCAAAACGACGTCGTTTTAACAATTTTAATGTTGTTTTGTATTCAAAACGACGTCGTTTTGATAAATTCGAGCCATTTGAGCCATTTTTACCATTGTTGATGAAAAAAATGGTTCCCATGCTGTAAAGTAATGTTCCAGCAAAACTTCTAATGAAAAACACATTGGAACCTTAACATGAGAGAGAGGGGGAGAGAGAGAGAGAGAGAGAGAAGCATTTGTTGAAGGAAGAAGAAGAGAGGGGTCGGATGAGCGAGTGAGGGGCCGCCTGCGTCTAATTGAAGAAACAAAATCCAAACATTATTGCATCTGTCTACTTCTCAGATGACAAAAATGGGAGCAGTGCCTCTACACAGCAGTTTCCCGAGTCCCCCCTGCCTCCATTGGGTTTACAGAACAGAACTGCCACAAACATCTCCACCACCAGAGAGATTCCAGTAGTCGTGAATCTAATCGAAAAATCACATGTAAGCAGCATATGTCTCTAAAGAAATCCTTCACCAACCCCAAAAATTTTGAGAAACGAAAAATTAAATTAAATTAAAACCTATCACAAAGGGAATTAAAGTGGATTGAAGAAGGGGTGATTATTTAATATTTTCGGAATATGAACACGTGGTGCTTAACATGAGATTAAATAATTTGTGATTGACTTAAAATATGACTACGTGATATTTCGAAATTATTAAATAATTTCTCCTGAAGAAACAGTACTAATTAGATAAACTTGGGTCTACTTTATTTTATTTAGGACATTGATTTTAAAATCTGTATAATTTATTTTATAAAAAGGTTTTGCTAACTATCGTTCCAAGCTGTCGGTTAAGAATATAATCTGAATTAACGACAGATTTATGACATGATGTGACGGTTATTTTTCCCTTTACATTTATTGAATCTTAGATAATATATTTTTTTATATGTTTCAATACATATCAATTAATCTTGACCAACCCTCGTTGGCTAGCATTCTCCTTTATAAAAATACCAAAAACTCCCCCAAACTGGGGAGAGACTTCACCTTTTTTATTCTTTACTTCCTTGCCATTAACCGCAAAGGAACATTTGTACATTTGATGGGCTAATGATCAATGTTTCTGTGATTTTTTTTAAAATGTAATCTGATTTCATTTCCACCAATAATATTCTTCTCTTTATAGAGTAATAATAATATAGAATACACATAATAAATACATATAACTGTTTGGGAATGGTTTTGTAGTTGGGTAAATTACAAACACATCCTCTGAAGTTTACTTAAATTATAAATTATCCCATGTGATTTTAGAAATTACATTATATTCCCTAAAGTTTCTAATTTTATAATAAATAGGTCCCTTTATTAATAAATCATCAAGTTAATTAACAGTTTTTAATAATGTTAAAATTTTATTTCAATTAATAATTTAAATAATTTTATTATTGTATAGGCAAACAGCTAGAGATTTCGCTTTTTCAATTAATTCTGTTAAATAAAAAATTCTGACATGAAGGTATTTGTAATTTTTCAAACTACAGAGGACAATTCGTATTTTAACCAAATCTCAGAGGATGTATTTGTAATTTACCCTTTGTAATTTGAAAAGGTTGCTCCACTAGTTGAGCAACTCCAACAATACTATATGTATTTTGCTTAGTAAAAATAAATTAAAAAAAAGAAAAGGAAAAAAGAAATACATTCTTTATTTTGTCCAATCATTTTATTCCAACAAGAATCTATTTTACCTAACCATATAAACTAAATAGACTAATTTTTAAAAGAAAAATGCTATAAAAAAATAATATTTATGGCATAGTTGTCGACATGATATTTGCAAAACCGTATGTTCACAAAAAGTTTAAGAGGACATTCTTAAAATTCTCTATCACATTCATTTATCAGATATAACAAAAATAAAATAAAACAATACTTGTGAAATTGGTGGCTAAAGCATATAGATAGAACAAGCAATATAATGGTGGGACTGCACATTTACCTAGCATTAAACACTAGTTACATGTGGAGAGTAAAAATAAAAATATGCAAAATGTCTCTTCTAAGGGGGAGCCTATTGAAGACGCAGAAATGAAATTCACTAGCAAAAAATGCCTAAAATGTTCATTTTGTCTCTCGTGTTAACAGTTTTGGAATCATTTCTGCATGCCACAAGTAGCTGTTTCTTTGTGTTTGTGTCTGTTTTGCTCCTTTTCTTTACTCTGCAAAGTCCATGTGAATTTGATTTTAATTTTTCAGGGAAGCTTGTGTTTTGAATTGTATTGTGTTATTTTGCCGATGAAAGTTCCTTATTCAAAAATGGAAAGGAAACTAATAATAAATTGTTGTGATCTAAATTTATTCTAGGTCCAGGGACAACAATCGCAATAAACCCAAGTCACAATATTTTTTTTATGTGCACATTTCTTTGTTTTATTTTTGTGCAAGAAGTATTACTCTGGTCAAATTTATATGCTTATTCACAAGAGAAAAAAATTGGTTTCAGTATTACAAAATCTTATCTTATTTCCAAACTGACGTTGACTAGAGAGAAAATAAAATGCTGTATGCTCAATGGAATTTAATTTTGGACAATGACATGCTTCGCTGGATAATTTAGTATAGTAGGATCCCCCACCCCTACCCCTGCCCTTGTTTGTTTTTCTATGATCAGCAAAAGGGAACATGCAAAAAAAAAAAAAAAAAAAAAAAAAGGTTCGCGGAAAAAAACAAAGTCATACGACTAGACAATGAAATAAGAATTAAAGTGTACTATTTGAGGCCTTCTTTTCGCCCACTTCAATTAATTTATAGAATTTTGAGCACCAATGTTCTCTATATATAGCAGACCTCCTAGTCTGAATCGTTAGAGTCTACTTACTATTTTTTTTGTTCTTTGTAACTTATAACTTGTACATTTTTTTGCAGATAGATAGGTTCTACTACTGCTACTAAATCAATGGCTGAAACAACAACAAGAAGAAGAACACCTCTGCACAGCCCCCAGAGAAACTTCTTTGGGCAAATCAATGTTGCATTTCTCAACATGACATACTACTTCTCACAACAACAGCAACAACAGAGTACCACCTCTGCTTCCTGTCATGCCATTCTGGCCTTTATAGTCCCAGCTCTGCTCAACTTTGTGCAAATCAAGTATCAAGGGAAGAATGAAATATCCCCGTTCGACATGCATCCCAAATCTGTGAGTGTTTCCATTGCTAGTTTGCTTTTGTATTGCTTCGCTTATGATGCTGAGCTGAGATCTTCTGCAAGTCAAAGCCAGCAAACTTATGCCTTGATTGCTCGCCGAGGGAGGGTGTTGTTTGGTTGGCTTGCTGTGGTGCCTCTGGCTTCAATTCTTTTGCCATACTCACTTGGTCCTCTTCTCTACTCTCTCTTCGTATTGTTCTCCGCAGGTGAGTTTCTGCGCATCCCACTTCAGATGCTATGGAAGTGGCTCCTTCGGATAATCATGGGCAGACTTCGTCCCTCAATGATTTTAAATCGGCTCACTGCTCATCTGTAACTCAAAGAAGTTCCAAGTGACCTACGGAATCTGAACCAATGGTCAATTTTTGTGGGCCAACAGGAGCTAATGTGCTGTTGATTATGATACAGCTAAATTAGGAGTGTGTGTTTTTTTTCATGTTCTTTCCTTTTTATGTGTTCCTTGTAACATTTCCATATGTAGCTGCCGATGTTGTTTAATAATGGAAGTGATAGTAGCATATGCTACCTAGTATGCAGGTTGTTCCCGGTACTAGGAAACAAAATTGATTTGCTGATTTGCTTAGTTTGCTTCCCTCATCAATCTCCAATCCTATTTTGGACTGATTAGGCAATTTTGAGTAGAGACAAGAAGGGCAAGAACTATTTACACCTTGACAAAAAATTAACCAACTGATCACACAAATCGAGTCCTGTTTTTTCACACCCCTCCAAAAAAAGAAAAAGGGTCATGTTTGTATATTGATTTCGGCTCGAAAAATTACTAGAAAATGATTAATTGCATAGGCTAAATTAATTTAGGTTTGATTTTATGGAGAAGTGTCTATTGTTTAATCTGTTTAATTTAAAATAGTCGTAGTAACTAAGCCATGCATTGTCATGTCATGATGCAGTCTTTGTATTTTCTTTGTTTTTATTGATGTAATTTCCTTGAATTCATTAATAAGGTGCTTCTTTTCCCTGATTATAAAATAAAAATAAAAATTGCATCTAATGATCCTCCACTAATTGCATGGATGATTTGTTTATGACTTCAAACTTCCAGCTTCCAAGTGATTAAGAAAAAATATCCTGGCCCAATATTTGTTATGTCTTCATTCATCCCATATGAGAATGATAGTGCAACATTTAGTGCAGCATTAGGAGGATAGTGCAGTGGAGCTCCTATTTCACCCACCCCATTCCATTAGAATGGTGGTATGTAGTAGGTGAGCACCAATCAACTCCTCCCTCAATTGTGTATAAATTGAGGGGAGGAGGAAGGGTTGGACAGAGATTAGAAAACAGAATAGAGTGAGAGCTGTGAGTTGAGTGAGTTGAGAAGTCTCCTCCTCTGTTTGTATTGTTTGCTCCATTATAGTGAAATTCGTTTTCTGCTCCGTGGATGTAGGCAGTTGGCCGAACCACGTAAATCTTGTGTTCTGTGTGTGTGTGATATTTTTTCTGGGTGTCTTGTTGATCCTAACAATATTACGGGTGTGCGTGTGTATTAATTTATAATTAGAATATCATAATTTTCTTGAATATGCTTAGTTATGACAGAAATTACTTCCACTCTTCAAATTTAGTCAAGTATTTTCATCTCTCTCTCTTCCCTCCCTCATGTCATACATATGAGGTTTCACCTTCCTTTAAATTTTTCTCTTCCTCCCTCTTCTCCATGTCACGCGCATATTTCTTTTTCTTCTCTTTCTCCCTTTAACTTAAAAAGCAACTTACTAAATTATATTAATTGCAAATAATTTGAATAAAGATTTATTGTTAAAAAAAACTTTACTTTGAACATGTTTTTATAATCATCACATGATGATGGATAGAGGAGAGATGTTAAAGGAGATATATGAGTAGAATTAAGATATCTTGTTCTAAAATTTAAAAGTTTAGATCATTTTGTAATAAAAGTTGATCTTTCATGACTGTAAATTTAAAATTTCACCATTGAATTGTAAATAAATTTAGTGATCCTTGCTACTAGAAAAAATAAATTTAGTTTGTTAACAATATGATTGATTCAAAAATGTGAACTTCATATATTAGGAATCTGATTTTGTATTTGCGAACAATACATGCATTTTAATTGATTTAAAATGATAGAATCTACCATTTTGAATGTGGATATTACAGTTTTTGAATATGAAATTCTCATATTTAGGCCCATCATTTTGCATGTATTATTCACACAAAATTGTGAAATTTTTCATTTTTTTAAGAAGTGTAATGATCTCACCCGACTCCACCATTTTACATAAATCAACATATATATATATATATATCGGGGTTGTTTGGAAAGTTGGCTAGGAGGTTTTTTGGGCTAAAATAATCAATAAAGGCGAAATAAGTTAAAATAGTCAATAAGATAAAATGTCACATCTAATTCATAATTATTTTGATTGTGTTTGGTAAAGTTTTCTAAATATGATTTGAGAATAGAGTTGTATTTTGAGTTTGTGAGTTTTGGAATTATGATTTGAGTGTGAAAAATTTATTTGGTGAATGAGTTTTGAAAAGAATTTTGAATTGAGTGGGAAATTTTTAATGTGACATATGATATTTGATATAAAAACTTACAATTCATAACCAAACACAAAACTCAAAATTCTATTAAAGTTCATAAATTTTTTAAAAAATTCAGAAAATATTTTTTTATTGAATATATAAAAATTAACATGTGTCAATTGCACACAAAAAAAAAATTGCACTGTTCCGGTGAACTGGCCGGACGACCGGTGAGATGTTTGGTGGGACGACCAGCTAATCCAAATTTTCCCGCATTCGACCGTTTTTTCAAAAGTGATCGTGGAATTAATTTTTGAAAATCATAAATAAACACCATATTCAAATCAAATTCTGGAACTAGCGTTCCAGAGCTCCATCAAACAGAGCCTTTATTTTTTTTTCTCACAACTATCAAATCAATTACAAAAAATAAAAAAATAAATTTTCCAAACACAACTTTTTTTGATCAGAATAAAATAGCCAACTTTGTTTACACGAAATCGGACTCTTGCCACTAGGCAGGTAAAAATCGCCGACCTACCCAGTTTATGCTGTGCTAGATCTGGTTCAGGCTGGATTCACAGATTCGGCCCAATTGTGGATCGAATTGGGCTGGACCACACCCAGTTTAAGCACAATTTTAGCCCAATCCATGGCTCTGTAAGTGGAACTTTTGTTGGGCCTTTGCCTTTTTCTCTAAAGAATCAGACCTGTTTGAAAAACCTGGTCCAGATCTTGTACTGCGCAGGCTCTACGTCTAACAGGCTTAGACAGCTCATGGGTGATTCAATTTGCAACAAAATAATAATTCCGAATGCCCAACTAAAATTTTAAAATTTTAGTTTTTTTTTTTTTTTTTTTATATATTCTAATATAAATTTATTAATAAGACAATACACCTTAAATTTTAAAAATAAAATGTTATTTTTTTTTTCTCATAATACACCAAAACCTACTTATTTTTCATATTCAACTCTCTTCATATTCTTTCCTAAGTTTCAATTATTTTTTTTTTTCATCTTTTTTTTTAAATTTCAATCCACCTTACCAAAACTCATCATTATCATCAGCATCATTGTTTCTCATTGAAAAAGTAAAATCAAAATTTTGAGTCATGACAACAGGAAGAAGTAAAATTAAAATTTTGGGTCATAAAAAATGATTTATTTGTAACAAAAACTTAGATTGTTATCTCAATTTTATTTTCAAAGCTCAACTTCCCACTACTCCACGTTTAATAATAAAAGATTAAAATTTTATTTTGATATTTTTTACCTAAAAAAAAAAGTCGTCCTCAATACTCATTTACGCTGTGTTTTATTAGGGGATTTGGAAAGGAATTTGAAAAGAGAAAGGGAAAAAGTGTGTGAAACTAGGTGAAATGTAAGTATATTTTATTCACATTTCATCCACTTTTTTCATTTCCCTTTCCAAATCTCTCCTCAAATCTCTAATCAAACACAACAATATTGTGGTTGGTTGGAGGATTTGGAAAGGGATTTAGAAAGGAAAAGAGAAAAGATAGTTGAAATGTGAATAGAATGTACTTACATTTTACCTAATTTCACATATTTTTTTTCCTTTTCATTTCTAGATCTCTTCCCAAATTTCTCAACTAAACACAATGTAAGAGTTTTAGGTTGTGTTTGGTAAAGTTTTCCAAAAATGATTTGAGAATAGAGTTGTATTTTGAGTTTGTGAGTTTTGAAATTATGATTTGAGTGTAGAAAATTTGTTTGATGAATGAGTTTTGAATTGAGTGGGGAATTTTTGATGTGTCATATGATATAAAAATTTACAACTCATAACTAAACATACAACTCAAAATTCTATTCAAAATTCATAAATTTTTTTAAAAAATTCGAAAAATATTTTTTATTGAATATATAAAAATTAACATGTGTCAATTGTAAAAAAAAAAAAAAAAAAAAAAAAAAAAAAAACTGCTCCGGTCAACTGGCCGGTGAGACATTCGGTCGGACAATCGACTAGTTCAAATTTTTCCGCTTTGAACAGAGTTTTCAAAAGTAAGCGTAGAATTAATTTTTGAAAACCATAAACAAACATAGTGTGTAAATCAAAACCTGAAACTAACGTCCTAAAACTCTACTAAACATAACCTTAGTTTTTGTGAGGATAGAGAGAGAAAAGGCCAAGTAATGCAACTGTTGAATTTGATATTTTTTTAGATAATATCTTTACGAAAAAAAATCCTCCATTAAGCACACAGGTACCACTGATCGACACAAGAAAGGTAGCAAAATTCCAATTTTTTGATTTTACTTTCAATCTATTTGGATGTATTTTGAAAGATAATTTAGGCAAAAATATAGGGTGTATTGAAAGTAAATTATAATCCTAAACAATTTAATAAGGTATACTAAGAAATTAAGTGTAATTAATGATTTTTTGGGTACAAATAGAACAGTTATGCTAGAGACCTCTAATTTAGAAACTCTAAACACACCTTTAATGTGGTGAAAAAAAAAAAAAAAAAAAAGACACAACACTGACAGTGGCAGTGGATGGGATCCACTGCCACATCACAAGTGGCACTTCTAATTAGAAGTCCCAAGCATTTTTGGCAAATAGAATCCCCTAGAGCTCATAAGCCTAGACTAGTAAATTATGGATTAATCTTATGTGATAGATTTAATTATTTATAAGTCTTGTATACTATTGTAATATTCCAATAAGTCTTAAAATATTTATTTTATCCTAATACTTTTTAGGGGTTTTTTTTAGGGTCCCTGATATTAAGACTTTATACTATAAAGGACATTTAATATTTTCATAATGTCTAAGGTCCCTCAATTTGATCCAGAGAAATTATGTCTCTAGTTTGAAATTTCTCTGGTTTGTTCAATTTTTTTGATTTTCTATATTTTGAAAATGTCTCATCCAATTCCCAAAATGGTGCAAATTAGAGTATTTTCTGGTGATTTTAGGTACATCATACATGAAATCCACAAGCAATTATTAAACCAAAGTTGGTACACACCATAAGGCTACAACTGGATCAAATTCCTGAAGAAGTAAGTACCAAGATGAAACCAAACTACTAGAAGGAAGGTGAAGAAGGCCAAGAACGTTATGAAAGTCCATCCTCCGAAGGTGATTCCCAGATCAAATATGATGACAAATGGTAAGTAAAATCGGATTGTTGATGCTTTGCTGACCCACCGTCCCTTGAGAAAAATCAAAGCTGCGAGGTTCACTACGTTCCACCCACCAGAGAAATTTCTCTCCAGAGAAATTTTCATTCAGAATTTCTCTCTAGAGAAATTTTGGATTCTCTGTGTTTTAACCAAATTTCTCTAGATTTCGGAATTTCTCTCCAGAGAAATTTTGAATTCTTTGTATTTCGACCAATTTTCTCTACACTTCGGAATTTCTCTCCAGAGAAATTCTGCCCAGGCATGTCTATGTAGCAAAGAAAGTGAAAGTACGCAGCAACCCAAATCCATCCCAAAAAGAATGTCTTCTCCAAACCAAATGCCAAAGAGTGAATGTCTTGCCTAATTCCTCAGTCCCATGTGCCATCTCTACTTTTGATCCTTCCAGTATATGACCCACTGCTCCATCTCCACCAAGCATAGCAACCATAACAACCATATTCAACAGCTGTTACATCTCCTTTAATTCAACAAACAGAGTGATAGTTGCTCCCTGTAGAAAAGCAAATCTGTCATGTCCCAGAGAAAATTTCAATTCAGAGAAATTTGAACAGCCAGAGAAAATCTCAATCCAGAGAAAATTGAACATTTCAATCTAAAGATCATTACCTATTAATTTCAATCTACACTAGTAAAAAAACTTCAGAGAAAGATTTGTAATGTGAGTCATCCGTATGAAGGAATGGTTAATTATGCATAGAAATTCAAAGAAAGATTTTTCATAAAACAATATTTCTTATTCTGATTCCCATCCATATAGATTTGAGTTTTATTTTCCTTTAATATTAATTAATTGGTTTATGTTTAGAAACAACTTTCTATGGCTTGTTACTGATTGAGTTACCATTCAATCTTTACTGGTGCCAGAGATGTGAAGCATCTGATATGGAAGGCTGGCACTCCGTAGAATTCTCTAAGTTTGTAATTCCAGGAAGACTCTTAAGATCAAATCAGATCCGTGCTATTTGGACCGTCGCTTTCATTGATTCGAAGATCGGTCCCAGTGATGTGAAAATCACATTCTTCTCTATTGTGATCCAGGAGTTGCAGAACGCTGTTCAGCTTTGGAACAATGTCCATCTTTCTTTCTTGTTGTGTCTAGAACTGTGTGTAAATTTTCTAGTGTGTATGTGAATGTTAGTAAATTGATTTTTTGGAGGATGTCTGGGTTCGGAATATGGAGATGGAAGACCAAGCTCAGAGAAATGACAGTCACATCGTCAACATCTTGGGTATCTTCAGCATCAACGTTGAATCATCATCATCATCACCGGTTGTCTCAGATACCGAATTGATCCTCGAATTGTCTTCTTCACATGGGTTCGTATCAGATTCAGCTGATGAGGACAAAGATGTCAGAGTCTTTGATCGAAGGAGTTCAGGCGCGGAGGTACAAATGGGACCACAGCGGCGGAGGCGGCCGTCGGAATTGGACTCGCCAACCGGTTATTCGATACATCAAAAACTGATAACTGCACCAAAAGCCCCAGTTGCTGCGGGTAGGGTAGACGAAGATCTTGAAGCTTTTGTTCATTTGGTTGTAGGGGAGAGAGAGAGAGAGAGAGGAATCGTGCGCAAAGAGTCAAATTTCTCTGATATATGTTTAGGGACCTTAGATATCAAAAAATAATTTTGTGGATCTCTTCCATTACGAAAAGTGGGAGAGGGACCCTAGACTAATTTTCCCTACTTTTTAAGAATATTAATTGTTAAAAAAAACCAAAACTTATAAGTCAATAAGTTTAATAATTAAGACTGACATGTAATAAGTATCCTAAATTTATATACCAACTTGTCTCACAGAAATAGATCCTATTTGTATTGATGGATTTGTAACAGATTCTGAGATTCTGAACATCTAAATCATTTGTTTGGGTTTGGAAAATACTTTTTGTTTTTTTAAATGTTTAGTTTAACGAAAATAAAGGTCCATGGATAACTTTTTGAGTAATGTACATTTATCACCTCTTGACATCACTTTCAATATATCACCAATGTTATCACATTATTTAATATAAATGTGAGTGGTGAGACTTATTACATAATAATAAATAAATATATAGTGATACATTAAAAGTGATATAAAAAGATAGTAACTGTAACATTCTTGTAACTTTTTTAAGTAATGCTACACTTACTCCTCTTTATATTAGTATTTTCAAGTATTAATTCATATGTTAGCACATCATTTGACATGAATATGAGTGTGTAGACATCCCATTTTTGACCGTCCTCAAGATTTGGTTGTGCTTGCAGGTACATCCAACCACAAGTTCGATTGCTTGTCGAGTACTCGACTTTCGCGACGGAACGTCACAGGTTTGAGCTTTCCAAACCCTGTATCCTTTTTGCCCCTTTTTTTGGACCATGTGTTGGTCCTTTCAGCATGTTTCTCTTGGTGCACTGCCGGCCAATGTTTGGCACTGCCGGCCATGGATTCTTCCCTGCTTGCTACTGATGATGCCTACCGGCCATCAGTGAGGCATTGCCAGCCACAACTGATGGCCGGCATAACCCTTTGTCTCAGCAGATTTTACGCCAGATCTTTTGAGCCAGCTGGTTTCCACTCATCCTTCCTCCATACACGTATATGGAGGGATGAGCCTCTTTTCAAGCTTGCTTAACAAGCTTTGTTTTGCCTATCTTCTATATAAGGAGAGGCTCCTCTTCCATTTCAGAGGTTCAGAAAAATGGCCTGGAAGTTATAGATATAGCTTTGTATCTATATCTCTCTTTGTTCTTGTTTTGTGCTTCAAAAGTGTAGTTTGTCTTAGTTTAACACACAAACACACACTGAAACACCTTGCTTGTGTTGCTGAGGCTTCTTGAAGTTGTTTTTGGTGTTCTTGAGTCGATTTAAGCTTGAAAAGCTTGCTGGAGCTGTAGTTTTAAAGAAGGTCTTCAAGGGTGAGTTTCTATCCCTTAAAACCCCCATTCTTGCTTAAGCTTTTAGCCCTTCTTACATGTTGTTTTAAGCTTAGCTCTCTACTGGAAAAAGTTCTGTTTTTGCATGCTTAAAAAGTTTGTTTAAGGTCACTTTTTCGTTAGGGTCATCTACCTCCCTCTTAGGCCTTGTTTTGAGCCGTCCCTTTAGGCTCTTGTTGCAACCTTTGCATGACCTTTCTACCACCGAAATTTAGAGAATTTTCAGTGGTGGAAAGGTGGTTTTGGAGTCTTAAATGGGAGAGGGTCATCCCCTCTCCTTGTGTCTTCAATACTTGTCTTGAATGCCTCATGTGTGAGCATGTTTGTTAAGCTTATGTTGGCCATATCTTAGCTTGTATTTGTGGTTATTTTGCTGTGGCATGCCACTGTTTTTGCTTGGTTTTGTCAGTCCATGCATGCTTAATACATTTGTAGTGTAAATCACACAAACTAGTCTTGTATGCTTCATGAAGTAACATGTCATTCTAGCTTGTTTTCTTTCCATTTCAGCATGTTTTTGGTGATGTCTCACCATGTCATACCTCTGTTAGGGTTTGGTTTGGTTAGCCTTTGCATGCTCCTTGCACTTGTAGTGCATTTCCATGAAATAGCCTAACATGCATCATGCTTTGACATGTCATTTTAGCATGCTTTTGGCTTAGCTCTGAGAGGACTTTGTTCATGTTTTAGCATGTTTAAGGTCTGATTTATGTTGTCTTGGTCATACATGACTTGCTTTGTATAGCCTTGGTTCAATCTAGCTTGTTAGCTTTGTGTATTGAGTCTTCTAGCATGCATTACTTGGAGTATTCTAATGATTTGGCATCATTCATAATGTGATTTCAGTTCATGTTTCATGTCCATGTATTCACATTTGTCACTCATTCAATGCGTTGGAGGGTTTTTCCCTTTATGCCTTAACATGAATCATTGTGTATGCTTTCATGCCTTAGCTTGCGAGCCATTGTTTCAATGCTTATTTGGGGTTATTTTGCTATGATATAACTCTGATTTTTTATTGGTTAAGTCATCCCATGCTTGGTCTTAGTAGGTGTAGTGTAATCCACCTTATTTGCCTTGCATGCATCATGTCTTATGCCTTTCACGTTAGGATGTTTTGGCTTACTTTCATGCATGTTTTGGACTTATTTTGACATGTTCTAGGACTATTTTGGGTCTCCTTAGCCATATGCTTCATGTCTTGCATACTCGTAGTACAAGTGCTTATGCTTGCTTCAAGCTTTGAGCACCATAGCATGCTTCATTTGTGTTGTGTATATGATTTGGCATCATCTAACATGACATTTCAAAGCTTATAGCAATGCCATGTTCCCACTTCATTCATGCTTTAAGTGCCTTTGAGTGTTGTGCATTGTTGCCTAGTTTTTGGCTTAGCTTGTATGCTTGCATGCCTAGGTCTTTGAGCCTCCGCTTTAGCATGTTTCGATCATTGTCTTGACCAATCTTAGCTCTGTCCATGGTTGGTTCATGCATGCTTGCCATGTATTGCATGCCTCCTTTGTAGTTCTCTTTATTAGCTTTCATGCTTTAGGATCTTTGCATGTTATACTTATGATTAATTGAATGGTTTGGCACCATTTAACACCTTGTTTCAGTACACTTAGTGTTGTTACTCTTCCACATTGGTGACTCTTTGAGCACTCTTGAGAGTTGTGCTCTTAGGCCTCTTCGATGGATCATTGCATGCGCATGCTTATATATGCTTTTGGTGCCTTCACTTTTGTGTTTTGGCCATTGTTTTGGGCATGGCTAAGGTCTGCCCATCTTAGTTTAAGTCCATTTTGCATGTTGTTGCATGCCTGTTACATTGCATGTTGTTGCATGCTTGGTACATTGTATGTTGTTGCATGCTAGTTGCATTATATAACATTGGCATGTTGTTTGCATGTCATGTTGTTTGCATGTTTTGCATTGTGTTCCATCGGGCGTTACGTTGAACACAAGGTAGATTAGCTCATTTCATACTTGAAGTGATGAAATGAGCCAATCACCCTTGCTCTCCATTTCCTTTGACTTCCCATGTCAAGGAAATGGTCTTGGTGTCTTATTTGTCATGCATTTATTGAAATTGCACAAGTTGGATCTTTAGCCATCATGCATCGAGATGCGTGATTGATGGTCTTGGATCCGATTATGCCTCTCCCTTGATGTTTTGAGGTGATATGGAGTGGCATAGTGCGTATATATCCTTGGGAGACCCTCACTTTCCTCTGTTTTGTGCTCTGTTGCAGCTTGGTGTCATAGTACACCAGTGGCCGACATCTTCTTGTTGTTGGCTGGCAGTTCTTTGTTTGTGGCCGGTAGTGGTCCATCTTTGGCCGGCAGGGTGGTCGGCAGCATCTCCTCATGGCCGGCAGGCCACTGGTGCACTTCTTAGCACTGTTTTGGTAAGATCGAGCAGCTAATTCTCTAGGACACCCCGCAGACAGAGCCTCTAAAGAGCATTTGAAGAGCTTTCGGGACGGGAATCGAGCATGCATCTTCAACTTCTTCAAGGCAGAGCTGAGGCGGCCTAGCAATTTTATTTTAAATGCTTTACTTGTTAGTTAGCTTTAATTTGTAATTTATTTAGTTAATTTGTTAATTATTTAAGTGTTGTAATAATTAGTAAGTAGATTGCTTATTATTCAATTTGGTTGTGTAATTATTAATTAACTTGTTAGTTAGTTAATTAGTTGATTTGTATTACTTATTCAGACCTTCCATCGAGAGGGTGAATTTTGTAATAAGTGTGCGTGTGTATGATGCATGTTTTCCAACCACATTTCTTTATCTCTTTTACTTAACTGCATACGATGGTTAGTTTTAGGGCACATTTCGATTAGCATCCTTATGCTTGCATGCGTGCATTCATTCATCTGTCTTGCATGGACCGGGCTCGGCGCATCATACTAACCGCATTGTACTTTCAATACATTACTTGAATACGTGTTTAACAAAATGTTATCAAGTTGCATTTCATATGACGTCTTAGAATAGCCGAGCCTATTTGAGTTGCATTTTTGCATGTGTTGCATTAGCCATCTTAACATGAACTAGGATCATACATGATTTCTAACTAGTTCTCTGTTTTGGCTCGGAGTACACTGTGA
This sequence comes from Camellia lanceoleosa, assembly GCA_025200525.1. NCBI lineage: Eukaryota > Viridiplantae > Streptophyta > Magnoliopsida > Ericales > Theaceae > Camellia > Camellia lanceoleosa. The sequence continues at coordinate 155,211,301 of CM045769.1, read as the reverse complement.
GTGTTTACGCTTTAGCATATTGCATGTGTGTTATTGATTACCATGAAAGCATGCTTGCCATGAGGCTAACTGCTTATTTGATATAACTGCTTGAATGTCTGTGGGTGAAGGTTGGATTGCTTGAATTGGAATAATTCATTAAAATCTTGGATTTAGCCTACTTGCGAGTAGCAAACTTCAAACCATTTTCAAACAAACGGATATGCGATGCTTTGTTCCAACTTAGGCGACCTAGTCTATACTTGTGTGCTGTGCGTATCACATAGTAATTCTAGGTTAATAACCGGAATAAGAATGCATGTGTTTTCAAAAACAATATATCATGTTAGTAAAGGCCGATCTTTGATCGGGCGAGCGGGGGTGCTCAGTGCATGATCTTCCCCTTTCGTACCCAAGTTCCCGAGCCGAGGCAACTTTGGTGATGACAAACACGTGGCCTTAGGCACGAGTCAGGGTTTCCTAAATTCCCCCAAAATAAAATATTTAGGTGGCGACTCTGTATCTGGCAAAGCAGTCTATGTTTGGCACTTCTTTATAAAAATCAAATTTCCAAAATGATTTGCTAGATCTGGACTCTTTGGTGATTTATCGGTCTTGCATTGCACTTTGCGAGATCAGATTTAGAACCGTGACATTGAGTCCGAACTGTAGTAGTAGTCCAATGAACAAAACGGATTTCGTGCCATTTCGCGTGTAGAGCCCGTGGCGTTCGAGCACGTCTACAGAGTGATGTGACCTATTATACTAATGATGGATTAACATATACATGAAAGGTGGTATAAAAATGTGATAAGTATAGCATTATTGAACTTTGTAATGGTCATGAAAAATTTGTTTATTTGAATAGAAAATATATTTTACTTTTAAAAGGTGAAAAATGTTTTATTACAACAAATTAAGGTTTTAGAGATAAATTGAGGGACAAAATCATTCTATAAAGACAAAATATGTTAGTTGTCAAAAGTGTCATAATTGTATTTGTAGCGACAAAACTGAATATTTAGTAATGAATTACTACCGTTTTAAGACCAAATTCTTTGTTTGAAAAAGAAAAAAAAAATTGCATGAAATTTTTTTGTTCTTAAAAATATATTTATTAATGACATTTTAAAATTTTTGTTACTAAAGTTTTTTATTTTTATTTTTTTATAACTTTTCAGAAGAGACTTTTCATAGCAACTCACATGATCATTGAAATTGGTCTCTTAATATTTTTTGTAATAAACTTTTCTATTTGATCTCTAAAATCTTTATATGTTATAGTATTATCAGAACTAAAATTGTATCAAAGCCACCACACTCCCTGTGCAATCATTTCCACTACTATCATTGCCGCCACCGCAATCACCATGCCATCATTAAAACTAATATTAGTATATTAATTTTAAGAACAAAATCAAATATAGAAAGGGAAAACATTTTTTTCCCAAAAACATCATTACAAAAAATTTTCGTAAAAAATGTGTTCTTCCAAAACAAATGAAGCATAATTACTTGAGATTTAGGAATTGTGATATATATGTATATTTGTTAAAGGAGGAGGATCCCTTCATCCCAAAATCTGGACAGGAGGACGATGTTTGGACTTGTAAGGTCTACAATGGCCTCATTTTGATAATTTAAACAATTTATTTTGTCAGTCACTTCGTGAATTTCATCCATAAAAAAATGGAAATATTTAGGGCCCCCTTTAGGGATGACCCCTACACTCCCAAAGTGATCCTGGCCCTCCATGTATGAATGGGGCCCACTCATGTATGTATGGAGTCCTCCACATCATGAGTGGTCCAGATTTTGTAGGTCTTGTGGGGGTGGGGGTTTCAATTATTACTCAAAAAAAAAAAAAAAATAAGGTCGATCTGATAACGGTAACTTATTCAATTTATTGCATTTATCACCAAAAAAAATGTATGATTTATTTTTAAAAATACAGTTGTCATCTATTTTTTTTGGTGAAAAAGTGATAAATTAAATAAGTTATAGGTTATCAGATCAACTTAATTTTTGTGGATAAAATACACGAAGTAAGAAAGAAAAATGAATGATTCAAATTATCAAAATAAAACTAGTAATAGGCCTCACAGGCCCAAATAACTTCCTCCAATCCAAATATTTGACTGGAGGGGATGTCTTTCCTTTTTAAAGGCGCAGCACAATGTGGGTGACTAGGCATGTGTACACATTCTTGAGCCTATGCACACACAAACGTGAGAATAAGAGGGAATTAAAGGGGAGGATTGATTTCAAGAAGAAAAATGAAGAATTACTAGGCAACTAAAAGACAAATTGAAGAATTGAGCTAGGACTCACCAAGACTTACCTAGGATTCAAAGAATTAAGGATTTTAGGTAAGACTTGTATTCCCTAAGAGTTCATTTAACTCACTCTTACAAGAATTCAAGAGAATTTAGTTGAATTAAGCAAATATTAAGCTAATGAGTTAGTAAGAAGACCATATCATGCATGCATGCTCTTTTCATAGCAAATTGAAGTTGTTTTCAAAGATTTCCTCTCATGCATGTTGTAATCCTAGCATGGTTTGAAGAATTCATAACATTTCTTACCATTGGACCGTATTTGATCATGTTTTGGAAGCCATGAGGTCAAATGAATACATGCATGCCATGTTTATAGCATGTTCTTACATTTCAAGTTGAATTTTTGCACAAGTGACTTGCTTTTGGGCCTTGATTTCATGAAATGAACTTCAAACCAAGATGTTTTACAAGTTCTTAGATATTTTCCAGAATTTTGGCCCAAGAAGATGAGTTTTGAGGTGTGGAATTCGAGTTTGGAGCTTGGGGGTGCAATTTGGAAATTCCAAATTCTGCACTTCCGTTTGAGCATGAGATTCTGCGCTCGAGCGGCCACCTTTTTTTTTGGATCTCCGCTCGAGCAACTAGAAGTTCGCTCGAGCGTGAAATACAAGCTCTTAAAAGTTTTATGTTTTTGCAGACCGCCCAAGCGTCAAGAGTTGCACTCGAGCGGAGACATGAGTTTCACGCTCGAGCGACCATCAAGTGTCCGTCTAGCGTGAAAATCACATAGCCAGTACTTTTTTTCAAATTTGTAGAGCGCTCGAGCATCCCCTCACACATTGCATGTTCGCTCGAGCGGGGGAAGTTGCGCTCGAACGGGACCCCTATTTTCAACAAGTTTTGTTAAATGTGTTCAAGTACATTTTGGTATTCTCATTACATCCTAGGCATTCCTAAGCCAAGATTAAGACATAATAATAATGGTAAAATGTAGAAACACACTAAGAATGGAACGTAATGAGTTAGATATATTCCAACGTGTGTTTCAAATGTGTATTTGTTATGTGTTGATGTAGGTCACATGCCATAAACCGTTTGATTAGTCTGCTCTGTCTATACCCGAAGCCAACTATGAGTAATAACTTAGTAAATCTATGTTCAACTTTATTTATTTTTTGTATGATGAATTAAGATCTGTTTTTTGAAATGATATGTTCTGCGCAATGAATGATTGTCCAATTTTTGACAATGTATTTGTGGCATCCTTTAGCATTATTTGATATCTGTTAGCTGTTACCCAGTATCGAAGGTTCCATTATGGAACTTAATATGTCTGCACTCTGTTACGCATACCGGAGGCTCCATCATAGGGCTCAGCATATCTATTCTCTGTTACCCAAATCCGGAGGTTCCTTTATGGAACTGGTTACTCATAACTACCATATGTTCTGTATCTGTTCTGTTAGCGCTAATGGATGTACCACGTATGATTAAGTATGAACTCTGATTTCTGTATATGATCTGAATATGAATATGTATCTGATTTCTAAATCTGGTATGGATTTTATTCATTAAATCCTTTACTCCGTTATCATTCACTGGGCTTCCGCTCACTCTTTGTATTATGTATGTAGGTGACCAGGCATGTGATCAAGGCCAGAGTTGATGGCATGAGATTCTGTTTTTTCAGCCACCCTTTGCACCTCTCAAGGAGGTTCTAGACCAAGTTAAGTCATGTGGCCATGTCTTTTTGAACGCTCAACACTTTGTTTTCTCTTGTTTAATGAACAGTTCGTTTTTGGTTATCTGTATATAGGATGATGTATAATTATTGTACCTATGTGATGTCATGGGTATGCGTATAAAGTTTAAAATTATTTTGTTCCATGTATGTCTGCACAGCTCAATAGACGTTGTATTTTGTATATTTACTTCCGTAGCCCCTTGATTATACGTTATTTTGCTCAGAGGCCTTCTGTAATCCAAGGATTACTGGCCGGTTATGGTGCTAAACCTATAGGGGCGAGTTTGGGTCGTGACAGTGAGCCAAAGCCTAGAAGGAATAATTTAACACAATATATGAGATTTAACAAAGATATAAGTACAATATGCATAAACAATGCCTGTGACAAAACATTCACATTTTATGTAGTCATAAGGTTCCAAATCCAAATCTCAATCCATTTCCCTTTAATTCATTTTAATACATGAACCAATTTCGTTATCTTTCAATAACCCAACTGAGACTATAACTCAATGGTTCTACAATGACATAATTACCACACAAACACTTCAATCTGCTATTTTACGGAAATTTCGTTCATGGGATCGGCACCTATGTATGTACAAGATTTTCGGGACTTTCACCCTGGACACTTCGGCCAACTTAATTTCAATGGAGTCCATCCCCTATCTCCTCCCAAACAATAGAGTACATCCCATTTCTCCTCCTAAACATCATACATATACAATGTATTTAAACATAGTCATATTCAATGATAATCAACAATAGATTAATTTTAATTCACCTAATTTTCATGCAATCTCTATAATAATCAAAGCTATCCTCCACCGATAGCCCAAAATAGATATTTCTAAACAAATATACAATCCTTATGATAGGTAATTATTCAAATTTTCATAAGTGCGAGACAACACGTGTCCAACTCCACAATTCTTACCAATGATCATCCAATTTCACATTACCTATGACAATTTCAATTATTTGTACAAAATAACAATTTGATCCAATTAGGGCAAAATTTCCCTTTTTCCAAACATCAACCCAAGTAGCGAAATTAACAATTTTGACATAATATAATTTCATTTTCAAACCCCATGCCCATTTATTTCACATTCACCCAAAAACCCCTCTTTCTATTTCTCACCCAAACTTTAGGTTTGTCCACATTATCCCCAAATCCCACCATTGTTATACAACGACAAATAACTAAGTTAAAAATCATATGAAAGTGTAGAAAATCCCTACCTCAAGAAGAAAAAACGAGCCAAGCAAGAGTGAAACTTCAAAGATGTACAAACCCAACTTTGTTCGGATCAAAACAAAGATCTAGAGACGCTTTACCCTTTTTATCAATTAGATTAGGGTAAAGAAATCACTAGAAGTAGGTGAAAATGTAAAGAGAGAGAGAGAGAGAGTGTGTGTTTTAGAGAGAGAGAGGGTCTTAACTTTAGGTTTTGAGGAGAAAAGATCTGAAAAAGTGATATAAAAAGTCATTTTCGCGATCTGATATACGCACAGTCCGCTCGAGCGGAAAAGTTGATGCTCGAGCGTCAGACACAATAAGTTATTCCGCTCGAACGCAAGAAAGGCCGCTTGAGTGCCAAGACACAATCGACAAGACATATACTGCCCGAGTGCAAGAACTGACGCTCGAGTGTAGAAAACACACATCCAGTAGTTTTGCAGACGACAGACCAATGCTCAAGCGCCCACCCGCTCGAGCGTAGAAAACGCCGCTCGAGCATAGAAATCACTCTTCCAGTAGTTTCTTAGATCTGCAAAGTACTGAGAGTTTACAAAGCCCGCTCGAGTGCGAGAATTGTTGCTTGAATGGAGAAGCAAAATTTGCAAAGCCCACTCAAGCACAAGAATGGCCGCTCGAGCGGCGGAGCAAAAATCTAGACAACAAAAGTTTGGAAAAACAAGCAATCAACATGTTCCAAATACACAACTACAATCCAATAACCAAATTTAAGGGGGATTAATGGGAAAACGACAATGAACAACATTCAGAAACTATAAGCCTGAGTCCAAAATGCAACAGGAGTTGGGTCAAAACCGGAATCGCTATAATTTCTCTAAGTAGTTTGTTGTAAACACAAAGTGCATGCAACCATTTATAATTAAAAAAAAATAATAAATAGAATAAAAAAAGGAAATGAAATATAATAAAATTAATTTTAATACACGCACCTAAGTGCATGCCACCCTGGTTATGTGTAATTTACATACACAAGTGAATAAGATTAATTTAAATTGTGTTTAGTTAGAGGATTTGAGAAGGGATTTGAAAAGGGAAAGGGAAAGGGAAAAGGAAAAGTTAGGTGAAATGTGAATAAAATATACCTGCACAGGTATATTTGTAGAGAGATCTAGATAACAGATAACAAAATTATGAAATTAGAGATCTAGATAACGAATTTGAGAGATCGAACACAGATAGATCCAAATAGAGTTTAGAGAGAGAGAGAGAGAGAGAGATTTGTAGAGAGATCAAAGAGAGAAGAAGAGAATTGAAGAATGATAACGATCTGATCTGAGATGAAGAGCAAGAGAGATTGATCTAGTTCAAGAATGATAACTATCTGATCTGATATAATCTGAGAATGAAAAAAATTAAAGAGTTAATCAGCAGATCTAATTTGACAATGAGAAAGTAGATATTCAAACTCGAACACTGATTAACACTTACTATGATATCGATTTCGGATTTGCGATTTGCAAACTCAAGATGGGAGCTAATAGCGAGAGTGATGGAGTTTGAGTTCGATTAGCCTTGAGATCGATGAAGAACAGAGATTGATGCGATTGATGAAGAACAGCTAGAGCAAAGCCCTCGAGAGAGTTCGATCGTGAGAGAAGAGCGATGTGTGAGAGAGTGAGATCTGAGTGTGATGAGAGATAACAGAGTATATTTCTATTTGTAGATATCTAATGGAGAACCTTCTTTTCTTTTTTTTTTTTTGGTTAAGTGAAGCACTGAAACAGGGAGTGAACTGTTATGTGCACTAAAAAGTGGCGTTTTTCAAAACGCCGTTGTATGAACACCATTATAACCTTATTTTTCATGTGTATTTCACCTAATTTCACACACCGTTTCCATTTCATTTCTAAATCTTTCTTCAAATCTCTCAATCAAACACAACATTAGTGTTACAGAGATTGCAAGCAAAATGGTCAAACAAGCTTGAAACATGTTCAAAGAATTTTATTGAAATCGTCATTTTGGGTATAAATTTTCTTGTAGCCCCTCAAGCTTACAAAAACATCACTCTATAAAATTTTAAAAACATATATTATTTTTAAAAAATAAATCAGTTTTGATTTTGGATTTGGAGACTAGAATATTGCTAATTAATAATAGGTTTTCTCCTCAACCTATTATTAGTTAGATAAAAGCCGGCCTAATATTGTACACACGCATGCGCGTGTGTATATTAAAAAGAATATCTGATGATTTTTCACTCTTTGAATTTAAGATTTGTTTGGTATAAATTTATTTATTTATTTTTGCAAGTTTATCGGCTTTAAAATATTGTGAATAGAAAATTTAAGATGTGATCTTACCTTATTCTAGGAGTGGTTAGTACTAAGGTCATGTTCGTTTTGCTCTATGAGTGAGAGGATTGCATTAATAGTGAGGAAAGTCCATATAGAGAGTGTTTGGTTGTGAAAGATTGTGATGGGATTAATGCTCCAAAGGGACTAGTAATCCCTCTTCTTGGTTGTATGGAAAGAAAAAATATGGGATTAGAAATCTAGTGATAGGATCAATGGATTAAAATATTAAATAAAATGGATTAAAATATTTTGAATATAATTTTTTTTTTCAAATAATTTATTTGTGAAAGAAATATTTAAATTTTTTAATAAATACTATAAATATATGATTTTTTATTATATTTAGTGAATTTTTAAATAATTTTTATGTAAAATTTATATTTTTTTAAGTGTCTCTAGATTAAGTGGACTTAAAAAGTATAATAATAATAATAATAATAATTATAATATTAAAAATTAAAAATATTAATTTTATATATTAATAAAATACTATCTATAGTAATAAGGCTCCTGGGTCTGATGGTTATCCGGCTTATTTTTTTAAGAGTTCCTGGGATGTGGTTGGTAGGGACGTTATTCAGGCTATTAAGTCGTTCTTCCATTCTAGTGAGCTTCTTAAAGAGGTAATAGTATTTCTATTGCTCTTGTTCCAAAGGTTCCAAATCCTAGCAAAGTGGGTGACTATAGACCTATTTCTTGTTGTAACACGGTGTATAAGTGTATTGCTAAAATTTTGGCAAATAGGATTAAGAAGGTCCTCCCTGATGTTATTGATCTAGTCCAGTCTGCATTTGTTCAAGGGAGGAGGATTCCGAATAATATTTTCCTTTCCCAAGAATTGGTGAGAGGTTATCATAGAGGTTTTGGGTCTCCTAGGTGTGCAATAAAGGTTGATATCATGAAAGCCTATGATAATGTGAGGTGGGATTTCATTTTTGATACTCTTGTTGGTATGGGCTTCCCTAGTAGGATGATTGGTTGGATTGGGGCTTGCATTACTAGTCCTTCTTTCTCGATCTGTATTAATGGAGAGCTTTGTGGCTATTTTCGGGGTGCTAGAGGGCTTAGACAAGGGGACCCTATTTCCCTTTACCTGTTTGTTGTTGTTATAGAGGTTTTAGCTAGACTGTTGGCTGAGAAAGCTGAGAGTCCTGATTTTAAGTTCCACTGGAGGTGTGAGAAGAACAAAATTATAAATCTTTGTTTTGCTGATGACCTCATGATTTTTTGAAGAGGGGACATTAGTTCTGTGTCTCTTATCAAGGAGGCTCTTGATGAATTCCAAGGGCTCTCTGGTCTGTCCTCCAGCCCTCCTAAGAGTCATATGTTTTTCGCGGGAATGGATTGCCACTTAAGGGGTGAGTTACTCTCTATTATGGATTTTAAAGAGGGGAATCTCCCTGTGAGGTATTTGGGGGTTCCTCTTATCTCAACTAAGCTGCGTAAAATAGATTGTGATCAATTGGTGGCTAGGATTACCAAGAGGATTCAATTGTGGACCAATAAAGTGTTGTCTTATGCAGGGAGAGCCTAATTGATTAAATCTATCTTGTTCTCTATGCAGGTTTATTGGGCTTCGTTATTCATTCTTCCTAAGAAAGTGGTAAGGGAGATTAAATCTTGTTTGAGGGTTTTCTTTTGGAATGGTCCTGATTTGAAAAAGACTGGAGCAAAAGTTGCTTGGGTGTACCTTCGCGTTTCTCGGAATGAGGGTGGTCTAAGGTTTAAATCTATTGAGGTGTGGAATAAAGCTGCTATTGCCAAGCATGTTTGGTTTTTGCTGTTAGGGGGTGAGCAATCCATGTGGTGTCAATGGGTTAAGTCTTACTTGTTAATGGGTAGAAGTTCTTGGTGCCTCAAAGTTCCTAGTGACCCTTTCTGGGTCTGGATAAAGCTTATTGATTTGAGGAGTATTATTGCTTCCCTGATTAAATATAATGTTAGTAATGGGAAGGCAACTTTCTTGTGGCTTGACAACTGGCTCCCTCTTGGGCCTCTTTTTAATAGATTTGGAGACAAAGTTATTTCTGACTCTGGGATCCAGAAGTTTGCTAAAGTGGAGTCTGTTATCTATGGCTCTAGGTGGAAATGGCCTCTGTGTCGTACTTGGGAGTTGAATAAGATTAAGGCTGCTGTCCTGGCGGATATGAAGCCTTCTTTAGTGAATGATAAGGTGGTGTGGCTGCCATCTTCTGATGGGCAATTCTCCATTAAGTCTGCTTGGGACGAGTGAAGGACCCATGGTTCTAGAGTTGTCTAGGCTAAGATCCTGTGGTTCAAGTTTCATATTCCTAGAATTAGTACTGTGGTTTGGGTTTGCTATCCATAATAGGCTGAACACTTTTGATAAGCTCGTTGTCTTTGGTACTAGCAACTCTTTTATTTGTTGTCTCTGTGGGGTTGGGCCTGAGGACCATAATCACTTGTTCTTTAAATGTCCATTCTCTTACAGAGTGTGGAATGTTATGCAGGGTATGTGCAATTTGATTGTTCCTTATCTTAACTGGATAGATTTGGTGGATTGGTTAACCAGGAATATCAAGGGCAAATCTTTAGCTGCCACTATTTCTAAACTTGTGTTTACTTGTTCTGTTTACTATATTTGGACTAAGAGAAATTGCAGGATTTTCAAAGGCTCAAAATCCACTGAGGTGGCCGGGCAAGCTAAAATTAGAAGCCTTGTGAAAAACAGGATCTTGTCCATATCAAGTTTCAAAGAGGAGGTGACAAATGCTTGGTTTATGGTAAAGTGGTCCCTCTCAAACTTTGTCCTAAAATCAGGTCAAGGATAACTTATTGGTGGATGCAGCTGGTGATTGAGTGTTGTGAGTTCAGAAAATGTGGGTTGAGTGGAAGTGGGTATAGATTGTGTGTTTCTAATTGTTTGTTATTGTTGCAGTCTCTTCGTAATTGGTGTGAGGATTGCTATATACCACTGTGGGTTGAGTTTGTGAGGAACAAATACCATCTCTCTTACTATCCAAAGCGAGAGAATCTTCTAATGTTTACATATATCTGTATATATATTTCTTATTGTTTTTGCAGGTGTCTAATCAGTTTTCTAGTGCATGGTGGAGACCATTTATGTGGGTTGAGTGTTGTAAGGTTACATATTGTGTGCTATTTATCTATTGCCGAGTGGTGTGAGGTTATATATTATGGGTTGAGTGATGTTAGTTCCCATATTATATATATCATACTATTGTATCCTGAGCATATGCAGTTCTCTGTTTGGCTGTTCTCATTTTATCTTCACACTTGGACAGCTTTTACTAATCATCCGAGTTTGTGGATGAGTGTTGCAACTGCTGTAGATGCTGGCAGATCTACAGTTTTCTGGATGTTAGTAGCATGCAATTTGGTGAATTTTTGGACCCATTTGTGAAAAATTCTTGTATTCAAACTGTATAATTTTGTTGGTTTTGCCCACCCTTGCGGGTTGTGCAAGGGAAATCTATTTGTCTTCTTTTTGTACCAAGTTCTTGTGGTTGCGGCATGTGCTCATGGTCCTCATATTATCTGTATGAGTCCCTTGAACCTGTTTAAAGTACCACAACCTGGTTGGGGGAAGCATGGTGTTAGGCTTAGTGATTGCTGGAATACATAGAAGCGGTCTATGCATCAGATTTTGGAAGTATTATAAATTCGGTGTATGGCTGCTGGAAGCATTTTTTGGGTTGAAGAGGATGTATTCTCTTGACTCGTATATATCTGTTTAGAATTTGAGTAACTTTTCAAGCTTTTGGGGACTTCTTTAGCGGGTTGTGTAAGGTTATGTAGGGTTATTTGTTCTCTTTTCTTTAGGTTACCATCTGCTTATATGTATGTTCATGGTCCTCATGTTCTCCATGGGGCCCATGAACATATCATTCTGGTGCCTTATGTCTGTCCTATACATTTTGCTCTGTTTATCAGGTGGGCCTCTTTCTTTTTGTTTTTTTTTTGGATAGGTGTGCCATGGTGTTGCCCGTTTGTCTTTTGCTTTCTTTTTCGTTGTTGTATAGCGTTTGGTAGGGCCTGGGGTATGCCCCTTGTATTTGTATTCCTTTGTCTTTAATTTATGACTTACCAAAAAAATAAATAAATACTCTTTATCCTACATCTTCAATCTAATACCACCACACTAATGATCTTCTTACTTAATCCCACCATACCCTTAATCTTCTCCATCCTATGGAGCTAAACAAAAGCGGCCTAAGGGTGATCACTGATCGAGTTAGGTCGGGTGGCATTCCATTCCCTATCCGTGGATTGAAAAAAATAAATCTACATCCATTCAGTCGTTTGGCAGATGTGGATTGAGCGGACCATGCGGATTGACGGATGGATGTGATCGGTTTGGCGGTTTGGAATTTACAAATTTTGGACATTTTTTTAAATTATAATTCATAATTTTTACAATCTCCAATAACTAGTAATTTGAAAAAATATGCATTATTTGCCTATAATAGGCCATCACACTATGCATGCATATTTTTAAGGTATTATTTTTCATTTTCACAAAAATATATATTTTATTATTTATGAGCTATGTTATTACTTGTTATTTTTAACTTTTTTTGTTTGTTTTGAAGTTCATCTATGGACAGTTCTGGTTCATGCAGGTGTAGAATGGTTGATCTGCCACCCGAATTGTAGCCGTGAATTTTAAAATATTTCATCTATATTCATTCGCTAAAAGACACACATTTACCTAAAATCAATTGGGTTGAGTTAGACGAATTCATGATCATCCTTAATAATTTTCATACTAAATTTACAACAGAATTGACGTAATGGTAGTAGTGAGAAAGATAGGCATTGTGTTTTTAAATGAAGAGGCATAATTTGCCACCATATTCTCTATAATTTTTGAGTATATATATATTTTAATTTCTGTATCACTAATCTATATATATGAAATATTATTTATTATTAAATTTATTTCACAATACTTAGAAAATAGTGAAATTTACTATATATATCAGATGAGAAATATATATAGAAGGTGAACAATTATGGAAAAAAATCTCAAATAAAAATAGATGCTTTTTATTATTTATATTCTTAACATATTCTTTTGTTAGACTTTCTTTCATAAGTAGGTCAAATACGTGTAATAATTTTAATTACGAGGTATTTTATTTACAAAAAATCAATCATAGAATTGGACCTCCTTTATACTAGTGTAAAATTTATAGAAAAATGAAACTCATCTCATATGTGGAAATTATATATAATTTTATAGGGTTCGTTTGAGATGTGAGTTGATTTTTTAGTTCTTTAGCTTTTTAGTTAGTTTAGTCTGAGGCTAAAAAATTTGGTTTAAAATGAGTTTTTTTGACTTTTTTAATTTTTGTGATAAAAAATAAAATAATTATGATTTAGATATCACATTTTATCTTATTAACTTTATTTTAGCCTCTAATCTCTTCCCAAATGAGTGCTGTGATAAACTTTTATCTTGCTAAATTTTTTCTTTAATTAACATTAATAAGCAATTGACATTCAAATGCAAAATTTAGGTCAAGTTTGGGAAGATTAAATAAGTGCATTTTTTGAATTTTTATGAAATATGGATTGAATTTGAATTAAATTTAAAATAATGTATTAAAAAAGTAATGTAACTTAAATAAGATAGTGACTTTTTAATTCTTTAAATTTTTTTTTTAAAGACGTCAAACTTGACTTTAGTGCTTATTGTTGTTAACAAATAGCCCATGCAAAAGCTCGGTTAACAATTCAATAGTGACTGCATGGCGCACCAATGGGTCTGTGAAAGGGCCAGCGGAACTACAGATCAGTGTTATCAGGTGCAGAGAATAAAGTGATGATAGTGATTGATGGGGTCGTGACCCAGAGACAGACAATGCCTACATGTATCCAAAATTTTCTTCCCCTTTTCGCACACATTCCCCATTTCGGCATCGCCACGTTTCGGCATCACTTATTTCGGCATCGCCACGTTTTTTTTGTCATCACCGCCTTTTCGTCTCCCTATATATTGGCTCAATATGGTGGTACAATCCATACCCTTAAAATAAAGAGATGGTCCGCATAGATGTTAATAAGTAAATTTATTATAAAAAAAATTATTAATTATAAATTTTAGTAATAATTTATAAAAATTATGACAAAAAAAGTTATTAATTATTAATTTTTAAAGACATATATAAAAAATTGTCACAAAAAATTATTTTTAACGATAATTTTATTAAGATTTATTTTCAATAAAACTTGATAGAAATTAAGTCCAACTATTACGACTTATTGATAATTTACTCTAAAATTAAAAATCGAGTTATAATTAATGATATATTTGATTATATAATAAATGACAAGCTACGTATAGGTTGACATATAGGAGGAAAACACTTAAATTTAAAAATAAATAAATAATTAATTAAAAGTTTAAAAAAAAAAATCAAAGATGCCATACCTCCATATACTTTATTGATAATTAATAGTTAATGTTTTGGTACATAAATTTAGGATACAAATATTTTTATGCGCATATTTTGCCCTTTTTTTTTTTTTTCTTTTATGTAAAATAATATGCAAGTCTACTTTTTAGACTTACTTTATAAATTTAGTGATATGTGTAAGAGATATAATTTATTAATGATTAGAGAAAATATGAGAAAAAAAGAATTGCCTTAGATTTTATAATAGATTAGTAGATTACTTGATTTAAAAAGTGAATCCAACTTTTGAGTTAGAACAAGTGAGTCACCTTTTTTGGTTTTGATTGATTTTCTAAAAATTGAATTTTGTTTTTTTATATATTTTTGTTTTTATTTACTTTTTTTTTAATATTTTAAGTAATTTTTTTAATTTTTAGATACACCTAAAAATTATAAAATATTTGTGAAAAGTATTTAAAAAATTCAATAAATACACAAAAATACAAAAATATACTAATTTTTTTTTTATGTTTTATATTTTTTATATTTGATTAATTTTTTTCATAAATATTATACTTTTTAAGTGTATCTAGGCTAGGTGTATAATAAAAAGAAAAAAAAAATGAAAATATAGTTTTTTTTTATTTTTTTATTTTATAAAAGTAAACTCAATTTTCAGAAACCAAATAAGGTTGTAGTTGTATTTTATTTGTGTGGTAGTTGCATTACTCTCATGAAATTTATATAGTGCATTATTCACGAGTGATACAATTTATTTCCAAAATGTTGACAAAAAGAACTGTATACATTTTACTATGGGTCAGGAAGATCATTTAGACCCTATTTGGTAGGGCTTATTTTCAGTTTATTTCAGTTTTTAACTAAGAGTTGATTTGGGATGTACTAAAAAAGTGCACTTTTTGACTTATTGGTGGGTTTGGGTTGGGTTTGATGTGATGTGTTAGAGAGGTGATGTGATTTAAATAAGATGATGTCACTTAAATAAGATAGTGATTTTTTGACTTTTTGGCTTATTTAGGACATGCCAAACCAAGCCTTAATTTAAACTATTTTAATGTGTTTGGTTCAACTTAATTGTATAGTTTATAACTTTTTGTAAGTCAAAAATCAATTTATTCTTTGAGTGGGAGAGGAGAAGCTTAATTTATAAATTAAAAATCAGCTTATATTCACAGTTATAAGCTATAAGCTGTTAGACTATAAGTTATAATCACTTTCCCACAACTCTGCCAAACGGGGCCTTAGTTGTGTACACCCATCTAGTAATAATTTTTTTTAAATTTTTTTTTTTATTTTAGGGAACATGTAGTTATTTTGGCCTTTGCTATTTGGTAGAACACAAGATGAAATTTTTAAAAAAAAAAAAAAAAAAAAGAATAAAAGAGAGAAAGATAATCACTTGTATGGATGATGTACAATGAGAGTTCACTACAAAAATTTTGGTTCTTTGCGACGGCATTTTGCGGTCGCAAATACTCATAATGCGGTCTAAAAAAAGTTTTAGGGACGGCAAACAGGGGGTTACAATAGAGGGCGTTGCTAAAACGTTTTAGCGACGGCATCATGCCGTCGCCTTTTTTTTGCGACGGTAATGTTGCCTTTTGCGACGACATTTTACTATTGCCTATAATATGTAAAAAATTGAGACCTTTTGTGACGGCATTGCTTTATTGTTGCTAAAAGTGTTATTTGAGACGGCAAAAAATGTCGTCGCTAAAAGTATTATTTGAGACGGCAAAAAATACAATCACGAAAAGTTTCTTTTATTGTAACGAAATACATGCTGTCACCAATTTCTTTTGCGACGACAATGCCTATGTCGGAAAAAAAAAAAAAAAATTTGGTTCTAATGTTTTTTGAGACGGTGTGGTGCCGTAGCAAAAAAAAAAAAAAAAAGCAATAAAATTATTAAATATATTAAAATTACCTGTAAATGAAAAATAATTGAAAAAGAAACCAATAATTGCATAATAATAAAAATTCCTGTATAAAAATAAAATTTTATCTATAATAAAAATACTCTCACATTCATAACTACACATTAACAAAATTACCCCACTATATAATGTTGCATAATACATATATAATGTTTAAATACATAATGTTGTTCACAATTCAAAATAACATAAATTAAAAACAAAAGTTTTCTCATCATTCTTTGTGGGTAACAAAAATAAAAATTAGTCGTATTCTTCACAGGCATGCATTCCACAAGAAGCAAACTCATCCTCGGGAAGAATCTGAAAAGAAAAAATAGAAATAACTAATGACAATATAATTATATGTTAATATGTTAATTACAAAAAAACATAAAAATTTAACTACTATATAATTACAAAGATAATTAAGTAAATAATTTTGATTAGACGAAAATCTGACTCTAACACCCAAACTAGGAACCCGATTCGAGTCCCATTTTCTCCCACAAGTCTTTCGTGCCTAGGCGGTTGTGTGTGCCAAGTTTCATGCTAATCTGACGCCGTTTGGTGATTTTGGGGCGTCAACACCTTAAATTTAAGTTTCTTAAAGAACTAGTTTGCCTAGAGTGAAATCCGACTCTAACTACCAAACCAGGAACCCAATTCGAGTCCCATCTTCTCCCACAAGTCCCTCGTGCCTAGGTGGTCGTGTGTGCTAAGTTTCATGCTAATCCGACACCGTTTGGTGATTTTGGGGCGCCAACACCTCGAATTCAAGTTTCTTAAGGAACTAGTTTGCCTAGAGTGAAATCCGGCTCTAACTCCCAAATCGGGAACCTGATTCAAGTCCCGTCTTCTCTCACAAGTTTTTTGTGCCTAGACGGTCGTGTGTGCCAAGTTTCGTGCTAATCCGATGCCGTTTGGTGATTTTGGGGCATCAACACTTCGAATTCAAGTTTCTTAAGGAACTAGTTTGCCTAGAGTGAAATCCGACTCTGACTCCCAAACCGTGAACCTAATTCGAGTCCCGTCTTCTTCTACAAGTCTCTCGTGCCTAGGCAGTCGTGTGTGCTAAGTTTCGTACTAATCCGACGCCGTTTGGTGAGTTTGAGGTGTCAACACCTCGAATTCAAATTTCTTAAGGAACTAATTTGCCTAAAGTGAAATTCAGCTCTAACTCCCAAACCTAGAATCTGATTCGAGTCCCGTCTTCTCCCATAAGTCTTTGGTGCCTAGGCGGTCGTGTGTGCCAAGTTTCGTGCTAATCCTACACCGTTTGGTGATTTTGGGACATCAACACCTTGAATTCTAAGTTTCTTAAGAAACTAATTTGCCTAGAGTGAAATCTGGTTTTAACTTCCAAACCAGGAACCCGATTTGAGTCACGTCTTCTTCCACAAGTCTCTCATGCCTAGGCGGTCGTGTGTGCCAAGTTTCGTGTTAATCTAACGTCGTTTCGTGATTTTGGGGTGTCAACACCACGAATTCAAGTTTCTTAAGGAACTAGTTTGCCTAGAGTAAAATCCGGCTCTAACTCCCAAATCGGGAACCCAATTTGAGTCCCGTCTTCTTCCACAAGTCTCTCGTGCCTAAGTGGTCATGCGTGCCAAGTTTCATACTAATCTGACGCCATTTGGTGATTTTGGGGCGTCAACACGTTGAATTTAAATTTCTTAAGAAACTAGTTTGCCTAAAATCCAGCATTAACTCCCAAACCGGGAACCCAATTCGAGTCCTGTTTTCTCTCACAAGTCTCTCGTGCCTAGGCAGTCGTGTGTGCCAAGTTTCGTGCTAATCCGACGCCGTTTGGTGATTTTGAGGCGTTAACACCTCGAATGCTAAGGGTATGTTTGGTAACGTTTACGTTTTCAGTTTATATTTACAAAAATTTTATAAACTGATTTTTGTTTATTTTTTGAAAAACATAAACTACAAATGCGTTTAGTAATTGACAAAATGTTTAAAAAATTTAAAAAAGAGTGAGAAATAGCAAGTGTGGCAAGTGGCAACGGAAGATGGTGGTAGAAAGTGGTGATGGTGGGTGGTGGGTGGTGGTGGTGGGTGGGTGGGTGGGTGGGTGATGGTGGCGGATGGTAGCAGTGGGCGGTGGTGGTGGTGGTGGCGGAGCGGGTGGTAGGTGGCGAGTGGTGGTGGTGGGTGAGTGGGTGACGGTGGCAAGTGGTAGGTGGTTGCTAGCGGGTAGTGGTGGTGGTGGTGGGTGGGTGGTGATGGTGGGTAGGTGGGTGACGGTGGCGGGTGGTAGCAAGTGGGTAGTGGTGGCGGGTGGGTGGTAATGGTGGGTAGGTGGGTGACGGCGGCAGTGGGTGGTGGTGGTGGTAGTGGTGGGCGGTGAGTGGTGGTGGCGGGTGGGTGGTTAGTGGTGGCAGGTGGTGGATGGTGGTGGTAGGTGGCTGGTGAGTGGTGGTGGCAAGTAGGTGGCGGGTGATGGGTGGTGGCGGGTGGATGGCAGGTGGGTGGTGGGTGGTGATGGTGGTGGTGGCGGCGGCGAGGGATGTGTGGTGGTGGCGAGTAGGTGGCAAGTGAGTGGCGAGTAGAGGTGGGGGAGGGGTGGTAGATGGTGGTGGCAGAAGACGGTGGTAGAAAATGATGGCGGGTGGTGGCTAATGTTGGGTGGTAAAAAAAAAAAAAAACTGAAAACTCAAAATGAAAACACATTTTTTGTGTTTTCATTTTTTGGCCAAATTTATAAACTGAGATCACTGATTTATAAATCAAAAATTTTACCAAACAAGTTTTTATTTGAGTTTTTAAAATTTTTGTAAATATAAACAGAAAACTGAAAACGTAAGTGTTACCAAACGACACCTAATTTTTTTAAGAAACTAGTTTGCTTAGAGTGAAATCCGGCTTTAACTCTCAAACCGGAAACCTAATTCAAGTCCTGACTTCTCCCATAAGTCTCTCATGGCTAGGCAGTCGTGTGTGCCAAGTTTCATGCTAATCTGACGCCGTTTGGTGATTTTGGGACGTCAACACCTCGAATTCAAGTTTCTTAAGGAACTAGTTTGCCTAGAGTGATAATTAAAGATTCTGTCAATTCAACAATGAGAACAGATGCATTTCTGAGAAAATTAAGCAATGGAAATAAGTTATTTTGGTGTTTACCTGTGTAGGAACTCTTTTGACTGCATAAGGAACTCTCGTATGTGATTCTTAAATATGGAAATATCATTTCTTGACTTAAACAGTCCACTCACAATTTGGGTTACCTTCAAAGCTCACCAAAATAAGTGATATCCTGAGAGAAGATGGTGTTAGAATTACGTGTGCATTCCATACCTCATTTGTTGTCATGTTGGGGAATGATGTACCCAGAAGTTTTATGGTATATTCACGAACAAACATTGCATTGTTTGGATATGGATAAGGAACAGTTGTTACATAATGGTCTAAATATATGAGTTACAAAAAATGTTATAAATAAGAGTATTTATCTTGATTGACCAAATTGACTTATCAACTAAAAAAAGTCTTCATCCTAATTATTAGGGATCAAATACAAATATGAAAGATTCATTTCCTTTAGTTGATTTTGTCACAAAGTCATATCATCAGTTAAGTTTAAGGTAATCATGTCCATTTCTATTGCCTCAACCATGTTCTCATTCTATTATTCTACAATGCACTTGACCATACCATTTGAAATAAATTTTCCTCATTTTATGTTCCCAACTTCTTTCTTCTTCTTATTCACCCAAAAAACTTCTTTCTTCTTTCTAATAGGTTCATTTCTTATTTTATTTTTTTCTTGTAACCCCCACCCATCCATCTAAACATTTTCATTTCAGCTATACTTATTTTGTAAATGTTTTTCTTAACTGCTCCACATTATTTTCTTCTACTTCAATTTTTTTTTTCTTTTCTAATTCTCTCATTGCTTCATATATGTCTATGTAAGCCCCCAACATAGGTTGAGATTATTAGAAATAATAATTTCCTCAATTGAAATAGTTACAAAGTGGTATTATAGTTTTGTTATGAACGTTAGAAAATTATTATGAATAATTATAATGTAGTTAAAAAAAAATGCATATGTATTTTTTAATAAAGTGTATATTACAATTTTCCTATAGAAACACAGATAAATGGTGTTGGGGCTTTGATTAGATGTTCCTAAAAGAGGACAAAACATTAGACAAGCTATAAAAAAGTGAATTATGGAGTAGGTGCTGACCCATTAATGATCTAACAATATCTACAAACACAAAGCCATGAGCACATGTAGATCTCAACTCATTAATGCATATAGAAATACAACTGAACTAGTTTATATTTGATTATTTTTTATGTCCAATATTTTGCATTTTAAATCATCATCTTACCACTCTAAGCAACCCTTCCAAGTCCAAATTCAACCTATCTTATACAATCAATCTTAATGTTACTATAAACAACACAATCAAAGCGTAATAGTAGAATATGAACCTACTTGAGGAATGTAACGATGGGGCTTTGTGGGTTTGGACTGGTGAATAGCTGAGAACTCGTTTGGTATGGCCTTAACTGGGGTGGGCGGCTTGTTCTTGAAAGCTAGTATTCAAGTTTGATTCATGTTGAAGGTTTCCTTCAGTTGCTTTTGGTATGCCTCCCTAGATGGAGAGCTCATAGTTGGGTTCTCTTTGCCTTTCCGCCCTTCAGTCAACATGTAGTGTGCATAATCAAAATCAATCGCCAATCTATTTGGTATGAATCTATCCAACTGTTGAAAACAGTACAGTAAGACACAAACTAACAATGAGAATCACTGAGGTACGTAAAATTTCAAGAATCGCATTAAACAAAAACTTGTCTCCAGTAACCCTAGCTTCAAGAATCCAATTACAAACCAGAACAACAATACCCGAATTGAAAAAACAAATGAAGTGTAAGCCCTAGTGTCAAATTCAAACAAACAGAAACTGATAATAAGAATAACTGAGGTGTATGTAAACTTTCACGAATTGCATTAAACAAAAACTTGTCTCTAGAAACCCTTGCTTCAGAAATCCAATACCCGAATTCAAAAACTAATTAAATCATGCACAATAAATCCATAAATTGCAACACCCAGACTCATAGATTCAGCTAAATAAAACCCAAGAATCAATCCCAAATCAAAATTAGGGAACAATACCACCAAACTCTGTATATCATGAGAGAAGAAGGCCTACTAAAGAGAAGAACAAACACAACATGAAAACACTCGCAAAGCAGTGAGGAAGACACCCAATGTGGACCATGCCGAACGACCCAACGACAAAGGTATCGGTAAAGGTATATGAGACACCACACCGCCGTTGTCACTGCTAGCCGTCATCACTTGTCGCTCCTTTGTTGTAAACTACTGCGTCGCTATTAAGAGAGAGAGAGAGAGAGTATTTTGGGAATTTTTGAAATTGGGGATTTGAGATCGTGAGAAACAAAAGGGGGGAAAGAAAGCTAGAAATAGCGGGAAAATGAAAAGAAAAAGCAGAAAAGAGAAGGAGAGTTAGGATAAGCGGTGTAAACGATATCGTTTTATTTATTTTTTGTAGTTCATGAATTTTTTTTTTGATTTTTGATTTTTTTTTAAGTTACTAAGGTTGAAATTTATTTGTTTTATTTTTATTTTAATGATTTTTTTTTAATTGGTAGAAGTAGGGGTAATATTTTAATAGAAAATATTTTTCGTTAAAATAAAGTTAATTTTTTATGGTCAATGAAAAATATTTTTTTGTAGCCCATTTTTTTTGGTTACTAAAAATCAGGAAGTAATTTTTTGTAGTAGAGGAAAGGGAGCGACAATAGTGGTGAATGTGGTGGATAAGAGGTGATGGTGGTGGTGGTAGTGGTGGTGATGGTAAAGGAGATTAGTGGTGAAGTTGTGGTAGTGTTAGAGGAGATGGACTGGTGGTGGTGGAGGAGAGGTAATGGTAGTAGTAGTGGCAGTAGTGGTAGTGGTAGTAGTGGAATGGTAGCACTTGTGGTAGTAATGGTAGTCGTAGAGGTGAAGTGGCAACAGTGGTAATAGTGGTGGTAGTGGAATGGCATTTGCAGTAGTAGTGAATGTGGTAGAGGAGATGGGTGGTGAGAGAGAGAGAGAGAGAGAGAGAGAGAGAGAGAGAGAGAGATGAGTGAGAGATAAATAGAGAAGAGATCTAGGAAGAGACAGAGACAGAGCAAGAGAGAGACAACGTGGTCGCTAAAAGTGCATTTTCTTGTAGTGGATCGATAAATCAAGAGGGAGCTCGGTAAATAGAGAAGATGGGGGGAGGGAGGGAGAGAGAGAGAGAGAGAGAGAGCGAAAAGAGATGTACGAGAGAAAGACATAGAAAAAGAGAGAGACAAAGAGAGAAGAAAGATGAATGAGAGAGACAGAGAGAAGAGAGATGAGCGAGAGAGATCGAGAGACGAGAGAGATAGAGATAGGAGAGATGAGTGAGAAAAATAGAGAGAGAGAGAGAGAGAGAGAGAGAGAGAGAGAGAGACAAACAGATAGACATAGAGAGAAGAGTGGTAAGTAAGAGAGAGAAAGAGAAGATAGAGAGAGAGAGAGAGACATGAAGATGAAAAAATGGGTGAAAAAAGAAATGTTATATCAAAAGAATAAGACAACGTCGTTTGTTTTTAATTTTTTTTTGCGACAAAAAAATACCGTTACATTTATTCAAACCATTTTATGATTGTATATATATGAAGTCGTGTCAAAGCCACAATATATATATATATATATATTTTTTACCTTTTGTTTTGCAACGGTACTTTTTACAGTTGCAAAAAACTCTCTTTTTTTTTTTTTAGCAAATGTAGTTTGTGCCGTCAGAAAAACTTTATTTTTTTTGTGACATCAATTTATGCTGTCGCAAATACTTTCTTTTTTTTTGCGACAGCATTTTCTACTGTTGCAAATACTCTATTTTTTAGCAACAACAAATTGTGCCGTCGCAAAAACTCACATTTTTTGTGACTGCAAGTTCTGCTGTCGCAAATACTCTATTTTTTAGAGATAGCATATTGTGCCGTCGCAAAAACTCACTTTTTTCGCGACAACAAATTGTGTTGTCGCAAAAACTCATATTTTTTGAGACAGCAAGTTGTGCTTTCACAAAAAATCACTTTTTGAGATGGAAAGTATGCTGTCGCAAATGCTTCCATCTTTTAAGCCCACTTTTCTTGTAGTGGTTTTATATATTGACTATTTTAGTTGATTTTTTTTAAAAAAAAAAAATAACCATAAAAATATTGAAAAAATTTAACTTTTTTTT
Source organism: Camellia lanceoleosa (assembly GCA_025200525.1). Taxonomy (NCBI): domain Eukaryota; kingdom Viridiplantae; phylum Streptophyta; class Magnoliopsida; order Ericales; family Theaceae; genus Camellia; species Camellia lanceoleosa. The sequence continues at coordinate 155,188,171 of CM045769.1, read as the reverse complement.
TTTTTGTAATGACTTTTTTTACAATTTTAAGTTATTTCCAAATCAACCTAAAGATTACAAAATCTTAATTGCAAAATTGAGATTGACTAGGAAAAATGACTTGTATATTGATAAGCAAAATGACATATGGTGTTGTTATTACTACTAAAAAAAGTACTTTTTGCGACCGCTACAAGTCGTCGCAAATAATAAAAAAACAGTTGCAAAAAACCTTTTTTGATGGCCCATGCGACGGCAAATAAGGGTTGCGAATGTAGGGTTGGCAAATACTATTTGCGACCGCCTAACCTACTTATAGCGACTGATATTTTGCCGTCGAAAAAAAAAAAAAAAAAAACCTACAATCATATATATATATATTCAAATATTATATACAGTAAACGTAAAGACATATTTGCAAAAATCTCAACATTCATGCATTATTTTCCATTTATTCCCTTAATAAAATTCTTTTTCTTAAAAAAAAGAAGAAGAAGAAGTGTGCAACAATAACAAGGAGTTCCTGAAACTCTTGCAATTACAAAAAACATTTGAGGTTACAGTAGTTCTGATTCTAAAAATCCTTCACAGTCTTGTTACAGAGTCAGAAGAAGAACAATAACTCTTGAGATTACAGATATCTTCTGATTTCGTCATCTGCTTTAAGAGAGAGAGAGAGAGAGAGAGAGAGAGAGAGAAAGAGAAGGCAAAGTAGGTCAAGTATCAACCTAAGGAAACAATGGAGCTCAAGAAAGCTTTAAAATAGTAACAATGATCTATATAATATCTATAAATTCATGTTAAATTTTGACAGATGATAGTTAGGTGCTAAGCAGTCAAAATTCGCAAGCCCAAGCATACAAAGCAACACTAGCGATATGATTATGAGTAAAATAGAGATAAAATGTTAAGTTATGAACAAAAAAGTGATTTTCGTACACATCAAAAAGTATGCAACAGTAAAGACTGACAAGAATGCTTGTTTGTCTTATCTCTATTTATTTTCATTCTCAACTAAGTTTGACTGCATATTAGGCAAGAATTATCCATAGAAGTTTTTCAACTATCTCATGGTTCTGTTTATCTTATCAAACCATGCGACATTAACATTTTTTTCTACACTTTCCTATTTTTCTTTCCTCAGAACTATCACAAACCTCAAAATATACTTTCCATTAAACCAAAGAACTAAACAATCAAAAAGAATTGAAAGTGAATTAATACATTACACAATTAAAAAATTAGACTACACTTTGTGACTCTTGTCATCCTTTGTACCTAAATTCTTCCATTTCCTAAATTCTTCCACATTCAAAAAACAACATTTTGGAGAGAAAGCTTTCATCTTGCTTTGTATGTAGGGATTTCAGAATTGGTTAAGTGAGGGGGTTAGCAATCCAATGCTAGAGCCAACGTGATCTACTACTACTACCATAGTACAACAAAAACTTGTTAACAAAGATAAAATTCTTACATGGTTCTGTTTGTAATGCCCCAAAAATTGAGCAGCGTATATCTATTTATGCAACAAAACTCATCTGATAGACAAACACATATATATAGCTAACTATTCCATACATCCATTTCTATTAAATCCCAAATGCCAAATATATGCTGTTCACATCTCAATGCCCCAGTTCCAATCCTAAGCATGCATTTTACAACAAGTATGAACTGGAAGCCAAACAAATAATAAGTGCCCTACAAGCTTATAAATTTATCCAAGAACATTCTTGATTACACAAAATGGAGTTTCAACTCAACGCAAATACAGCCTTGGGCTTACATTCAACAAATAACAATAAAATAAAAATGAAGCCTCAGCTTCGAGTCCTCCCAACTCAATGCCTTGGCGGAGGCATATCACCTGTACCTAAAATAGTTTCCCTTATAGGGTGAGCCACAGCCCAGTAGAGATATACTAGACAACATATGGACCATGAGAAGACTAAATAGGAGTATGCTCATGCCATGCTCATGATAAAACAGTTTATCTTTCTTTTTATAAAGCATGCAATGCTGAGATGTAACAACAGATATAAAGCCATTTCCATTTTAAACCATATCTGTTACATGAATACATGCTCTGTGAATCTCTAGGTGAGTGTCTGCAAGTAGGCCTTAATGCACTACCACTGTCATTTTTACCAATAAACTGGAAGGTTCGACACTTAACTGCGCGGTTCCATACCCTCTACCCAGATTCACCAAGTATTCGTCTTTTCGCAAATAGATACATTTCCAAACATTTCTCAAAAACAGATACATTTCCAATGAAATGAATATAATGCAATGCCCAATGTAACAAATGAGGAATGTGGTTCAATTTACCTAAGTCTCATGTATTTCTACAATAATCATGGCTATCTTTCACCAATAGCCTAAAACAAATATTTCTAAACAGATATTTAAATAATTAAATTCCAAAAATTCCGATAGAAGCAATCTATTCCACATCTCATCAAATATGAACAACTACACTAGTTTTTATATCACAATCACGTCCGGTAACCTCTCAAGGTCCATTTCTAACCGTGTCGGTTTTATTCCAACAGATACATTAAGCAAAATAATACCGTTAATGCCCAAGAAAACATCATTTTCTTTCCAAACTCATTCTCCAAGCATTATTCAACTATGACATCCAATTTTGATCAAAAGCGTCAAAAGTTAAACGTAATTCCTTTGTTTTCTTTAAAAATGCTCTTTTGGTCGCAAAACGGTTAAAATTTCAAAACCGATCGAATCGTAGTCCGTTTTTGTTCAAATTTAACACATAGCTCTTTCATAACCTTACAAACATATTCCAAGTTTACATTTTCGCAATTTGGGTATCAACTCTTTATTTTTCTCAAAATTTCTCTTTTAAGCAAATAAATCACAAATTTTCTAAAAATTCTAATTAAATTATATATAACTCTAAGCTCCATATAATCAAGTAAAAGTACATAAAGAAGTGTTGAAAAAATCCCTACCTCGAGCCAAGAAGCTTTCAAATTTTTTGGCAATAAAAAAATATATTTTTAGGGAGCCAAATGACGCCTTTTCCGCCCTCTACGTTTTGATCCAAAGCACTAGGGGTCAAAAATGACTTACACTAGATCAAACCCAAGAAAAACTAACATTTGAACCCTTTTCTCTTCTTTCTTCACGGCAAGATTTCCAAGAATTCCCAAAATTTGGACAAATTATTCCATTTAGTCACTTTTATAGATATTTCCTAAACAATTATCTAACTATATATATACAGCTATATATATGTATATATCAATTAAAAATATATTTCAACATCTTTAATGACAAAAGTAAATATAATATTTTCTCATCACAAAATAAATTTAATTTAATGGTACACACCATAAATATTCATAACTCTTTTATGGTAATTAAATAATAATAATAAAGCCCTAACAATATTACATGGCTACTAACGGGTCACAATTCAATCAATTGGGTCCAAATGAATGGAGTTTAATAATTTAAAATAAATCCCCAACTGAGATTAAAGTATAAATTCAATTTCATTCAACTCGTTACAACTTTCCCCCCTTAAAGAATTTCGTCTCTGAAATTTAAACTAGATAACCTCGCTGAATCAAAATCAATTACAATTGTAGAAATGCAATCATGGCATGATAACACAACCACCCAATTAAACATAAGAAATTCACCCTATTCCATAACACATACAATGTACACGCTAATATCAAAATAACATTTCTATTATAACTCTCAAACATCAATAAAAAGGTCCGGATACTTCTCACGGACTTCAGCCTCACGTTATCAAGTCGCCTTGTCAACCCCGTGGTGTCTCCACAACATTTTCACCAAGGGACAAATACGAACAAAAGATACACAGACACATACTGACAAATATGGAGAAAATATACAGATATGTACATATACACAGACACATTTGGGGAATATGTCGTTACTGACAAGGAATATTCTGTCTATGGATGTCAACAAGCATAAGTCGTTACTACGATGAAATATTCCGTTAGTCGACGTCATCGCGCGTAAGCAAAACATGCAAAAGGGAAAGAAACACGAATGTAGGGATACGGGGTTTCGAACCCCTGACCTCGGGCTCAACCTCTCCATCCTTAGACGCCGAACCAGACCACTTGACCAAGTCACACTTGTGACAAAAATAGTCGAATAAATGTATATAATACATAAATATACAATATATATATACATATATGTATACAACTTTCCCGCATCTCTCTCTTCATTCGAAAACTGCGTTTGACAAGCGGTCTTGCTTTTGCATCAGCTGGCCGACAAAAGCAGACCTCCTCGATTTGTAAACTCGCCTCGGCTCTGTCTCCCTCTTTGTCTTCTTCTCTTTCGTCTTCTTTTTTGTCGGTTGGCCGACAAAAGCTACCCTTCTTGATTCTCTTCCATCTCATTTTTCTACTTTTTTTTGCATTAACTTTCTCTCCCTCTTGGTCTTCTTCTCTTCCGCTTCTTTTTCTTCATCACTCTCTTTTGTCTACTTAATCACTCTCTTCTTCTTCTTCTTCTTCTTCTTCTTCTTCTTCTTCCTCATTCCCCTTGAGAGAGACAAAACATCGAGACTAAGCAGATGAGAAAAGCTGCCCTAAAACTCAGTCTGTTCTCTACTATTTCTCTGTGACTCCTTTCTTTCTTTTTACACTTCTCACCACACATGGCCTCATCTCGTCCCCTCACTCTCTTTCCAGACCTCAATGATCTAAGCTCTCCTGGACCGAGTGCCTATGCTCTTACTCTTTCTAACCTTCCTGGACTAAGTGCCCCTACTCTTACTCTTCTTAACCTTCCTCGATAGAGTGCCCCTGCTCCTACTCTCCTTAACCTTCCTGAATAGAGTGCCTGTCACGACCCAAACCCGCTCCTATAATTTAGCATCGTAACCGGCCAGTAATCCTAGGATTACTGAAGGCCTCTGAGACAAATTAACATAATATTAGGGGCTAACGGAAGCAAATAACAAATATACAACGTCCATTGAGCTGTGCAGACTTATATGAGATAGAAAAATTTTAAACTTTTATCTACATATATACACATTATCTTTAAGTCATCATATATATACAGATTAGACAAAAAGGGACTTAGCCCTATTTACAAAATACACAAGACTTGTTTAACCAAACAAGAAAGCAAAACTTAAACTTTAAATCGCATGACCATAATCACTTGACATATCGGGAACCTCCACGGGAGGCACATAGGTTGGCTGACAAAAATAGATTCTAGGCAGATGCCTCTAAGCCCGGTCACATGCCTGAACACCTACATACATAAATAATACAGTGAGCTAGAGCCCAGTGAATAATAACAGAGTAAAGGGTTTTAATGAATGAGTCTGTACAGATTCAGAAATCATAATTTAGTTTCGTATCAAATTCATAATTTGTCCAGATCAAATACAGAAATCATAAGTCATGCTTAAGCATACGTGATACATCCATTAGCATCAACAAAACAGAACAGAACGTATACACGTGAGGTTACGAATAACCAGTTCCATAAAGGAACCTCTGGATCCGGGTAACAGAATAGAAGCTGAGCCCCCATGACGGGGCCTCCGGTACAGGTAACAGAGTGCAGACGGATATAAGTTCCATAAAGGAACCTCCGATACCAGGTAACAGCCAATAAATATCACATAATGCTAAGGATGTCATGAATACATATCAGAAATTGGACAATCATTCATTGTACAGAACATATCATTTCAGAAAACAGATCTCATTTTATCACACAAAAAATAAATACAATTGAACATAACTTTACTAAGTTATTACTCACAGATAGCCGCAGAAGCAAATCAGACGGACTAGACATATCAGACAAATCAGGCAGACAATGGTGCGTGACCTACACAAGCACATAACATATACACATTGAAATACAATATTACTCCCTTGATTAAACTTGACTTTCCTAGTCTTATTCCGTCTAAACAGTCCGAAGTTCTACTACGCTTATTCTTTCTCATTCAAATAAACCGAGTTCTTATTTCACATATTCTTTCATTACTAGGCCCTTCTTTTCCAAATAGATTGATCTTTTACTTGGCTTCTTAAACAATTACCACCAGATCAATGATTCATTCTTTAACTAACTAATCTGTGTTGATTGGTAGCTTATTAATCTTTATTGAGTCATAAATCATGTCTAGAATGTCTTGGAAAGAGATGAAAATAAAAATGTGAACTAAATGCAATTTTTCAAAATATGCTGAAAATGGGTCTCCGCTCGAGCGCCACTTTGGTTGCTCAAGCGGACTGCAAAATTTGAAAAACTACTGGGAGCTCGATTTTTACGCTCGAGCGAGACTTTCCTCGCTCGAGTGGACAACATAAATTCTGAAATTTCCAAAATGGTAATTGAAGTTCATATTTGATATTCAAAGCCTCAAAACATGTATTTTTGGTACACAAAAATAAAGAACCATTGTATAATTTAGTAAACGCTCTCAATTAGAAATCATTTATTCAAAATCATGCTCCAGTTGACCAAATTTAGATTTAACTCATCTTCTCCATATCAAACCCAATTTCAAACCCACAAATTTTAAAACACGAATTAAACTTTCAAGACTCTTTCTATTCTTCTTCAAAGCATGAAATTAAAGTCATAAATTCCTTAGAAAATTATTCACATGTATGAAATTGGCATCAAAATTACTAACTTTAATTTCCATAATCTTAAACTCAACTTAATTTGTAACCTCAACTTAATTCATAGTCAAAATATGTTTAATTCAAATAAAATCTTAAATTACATTACATACAAGGATTAAAAATCTAATTATAAAATCAAAACTTTATCTAGCATTAGGATTAATTCTAATTTTTCATAAACTTGATGTTCATAAAACATTTCCTTTTTCTCTTCAAAATATGAGATTGAATTAATCCAAATCCTTCAAAATCCATGATGCATGTGTAATTAGAGTATTAGACTTGTAAAATTTATTCATGCATGTAACAATGAAGCTTAATCTCATGCAAGGTTACAAAATTAAAGTCAAAATAATTGATTTCTAATTTAATTTCCATAAATTGAACACAACTCCATTTATTCATCATCTTGCTAACTTCATCTATTTATATGAAATTGAACCAAAATTTAACAAATTTAAGAAATCATAATTCATACTCTTGGTCCTAACTTGATTTTACATGCAAACCCAAATTTAATCTCACAAGTCTTTTTACACGTGAATTAAATCTAAAACTTTGAAATTCTAACATGCATGTGAGGATGAACCTCAATTTATGAAGAATAATAAAAATCACACACAAACTAATAAATTTCTAAATTAATTTCCATAATCATGAATCTAATTTAATTTCTTGCTCAAAACCCAATTTCCTACAAACCCATGGAATTGGTTCCATAACTTTCTTAATTTCAAATATAAAATAAAGATTCTATATAAATTGAGCAAACCCAATTTCCTACAAACCCATGGAATTGGTTCCATAACTTTCTTAATTTCAAATATAAAATAAAGATTCTATATAAATTGAGTATTAATTTTCTTACCTTCAGTTTTAACTTCAAAAGTTATAGTTGATTCCCCTTGGGTCTTCTCTTTCTCTTCCAATTTCTTGAGTTTTCCTTTGATTTCTCTACTTCTTCAATTCTTTGGGTCTTTCATTCTCTCTCTCTAGACTCTCAAAGTCTTCCAGCACAACAAATGAATAACACTCTTGAACCCATCAGAATAAACACACTCACACACCTCACTTCTTCACCATGTAACACGTGTGCACACTTGTACAATTCTTTGAGCTCCACCTTAACACTTACATGCACACCCACTCACACAATTTCTCTGCACACACACCCACAAATTCTAATTTGCTCCATTAATTTATGTCTAGGATTAATTTAATTAAACACCACTTAATCTTAATAAATTTTGATCAACACTAAATTAGTTAATTATAACTAATCTCAAATCCCACATAATTTAATTAGTCAAATTGACTTCCATTAGAGCCTAATTAAATATATTTAAATTTAACAATCCGAATCAGATTTTTAATCAAACTCCCAAAAGGCTCCAAATATTAAATTAAATTTATTATCATTATCAATTTTGATCTCCCAAATCATCTAAGCCTTCAATTTCTGATCAGACTCAAATTTTTGTCAATAAATTACATATTTAAATTGGGCACATCATAATTAAATTTAATTTATAATAACCACAATCCTCAATCCTCATGACTTAATCAACTCCAGTTAGGACCTAATTAGTTGAATCTCAATTTCACCAAACTAAATCGAATATTTAATTAAACTCCCAAATGGGCCCGTAATTGAAATTAGATTGATTCAACTTCTTAACTTCACTTCCTTAAGCCATTTGGACCCTTAATTTCTAATTCCAAACTAACTCTTTAATAGAATCATATATGAATCAGATCTTAGAATCCTCATAAATCCTAAATTAAATTATAATACTCGGCAATTAAATTTCAAATCCTCGTAATTAATCAAGTACTAATCATTGTACGTGATGGGGTCGTTACAGTGCCCCTGCTCCTACTCTTATTAACTTTCCCATGATGTCAGTTGAGCAAATCATAGCCGCTCAATCTGACATTGAAGCCAACCACTTCACACTGAGATCCTGCATAAAGACAGTGACCGCGGTTACCAAATTGTCTCACCGGCTGCAGAATAGGACCAGTGAGGTACATCAATTAAATGCCCAACTTTCTTTGCTCCAGCACATGTACAAAGATGCGCAAGCAGAGATTTGCGCAGTAAAGGCGGAGAATAAAGAGTTGAAATGGAAAACCACCGTCATGGCTCGATTCGGAGAACCTTCGTACTTCGCCTTTGACAGCCAGCAGGGAGTCAACTCTCTTGGTGGTCCTGTACGCACTGAGGCAGGGCCTTCAAGGGTTACCCAAGATGACAAAAAAAGGAAGAGCTTCGCAGGAGAGTCGAGTAAATGAAGTCGGCATGTGGCCGTTACCAAAAACAAGATCCGTTTTTTTGGTTTTTTTTTTTGATGTCACTGCAATCGGGGATGTTATCTCCTGACTTCAATAAAATCAGTTTCGTGTTTTTTTTAAAAAAATTTTTTTCTTCATAATCTAGTGCAATAATTTACTTAATATCCATCCAAAGTGATTATCTTAAGACTCTTAACCAATGAGAACACCCTTCTTTTAAAGACACAATTCAATGATATATTTTGTAATTGCAACCATCACACGACAACTAACTTATCACAATATTAAAATGAATTCATACTCAGTTGCCCAATTGAATAAAACTAACACAAACAATGACTCCAAATATTTCATTCCATGAGAACCTCCATTCGTCCCCTAGTACAATCATATTCTTCCATGAATTATTCCAAAAACAAAATTCACAAATCACCTTAGCCTTAACTACTTCACTTGAACAAGAAGAAACACCAACCCTTACGAAACATAATGCAATCATGCCAAACACACTACTCAAAAATTCTCATCCATAACTTTAGTTGTCCAACCAAACAATTTATGTATTATTTTCACCTATCCACTCTATTTCTTTCACTTGACGAACCAACTAACAGTTTACGCAAACTTGTCTACATCCACCCACACAATTTCACTCCAACATAGAATTTACCCAAACGCTCACACAATGCACTTCGAGTCCACATAGAATTCATCAAGATTAGATATACATTCTAACAATACTAAGGTACTCCCAACAGATACTCATGGTTGTAGTGACTTTGAAATCTCCTTTGAAGTCTCTAGTCAGCTCGCTTTTACCCAAATTCTAAAAGATATAACCACAAGCTATGATGTCACTCATTCACTCTAAAAAAAAAAAAAATTCTATGTCAACAATAGTCATTCCATAACAATTTCCAAGACTAACAAAACAACGAAGGTACTTCATACCAATTTATTCCCTGATGATGGGTTTGCCAAATAACTTCTTCTAAGGTAATATCACCACAAAACACGATGAAACAAAATTAAAATAATGAATCATCATCTATTAGGAAAAACTAAATACATTTTAATTAAGAAAACACTTACCACTTAAGGTCAAATACACTCATCAAATTGAACTCAGTGGTAATATTTGACCAACATACCAACAATACGAATTCTTACCACACTAATAGCAAAACGAAGGATCAATATAAGGGATTCACAACTCTTGCTCCAAGGATACAAAACAATCTTGCAGCTAAAAGACAAAGGATACAAAATAATCTCCATTTCCATTACATGAACCACACCATCATGACACACACCAAATTTAACTCAAAACACTCTAATATACTTTCCATCTTCACAATTTCTAACTCATACATAAAAGTAACTGTAAAAGTTACTCTCGATGGGTCAAGCAGAAATTCTCATAGAAATACTCAAATTACCACCATACTAATTGTCCTAGAGCACCTACTTTAGAATTATAATAGCCTCACAAAGTAATCTTAAAAATTTCCTCTAAGAACATTGGTTGCTAACACAACTCCACAACATCCATCACATCATGTCCTTCAACACTCATTTATTGTACTCGAGAACATCAACAACTAACTTTGAGACAATGGACTTCACCAATCTTGAAGGCACTCGAAACTCACCTACATGTTCTAAAATTTCGACTCATGAGTCAATGTTGTTACTACTAATAATCCCATCAACTGGCGTAACCCAAATCAAATTTAATCTCATTCCAATCTATCTCAAAATTATTTATCTCATTTGCCCTCTTAGGATTTGCAGCAAAATTATGAATAAAACAAACTCTCTCAGAAACACATCTCTTACTACACGATATAATTTCTATCATGCTAAGACTACGTTTATTCCCAAACACATACAAAATAATTGGCCTAGGGCCCATCACTAACCTCACAAGTAGTCCATCAAGCAAGTGAAACAATCCAACTACAACTAACTTCATCTATCCCAAGAAAATTTAGAACTAGTTTTACGTGTTCTAATGTCAACAATCCAAAGCATATTATCTTAGATTACTTTAATTATTATTAAAGTCACAACCTATAGCGATCCCGGTATTCCCTTGCTATATTTGTTGTATTCCAGACTTTGGTTCCGTGGAGTCGGTAGTTGTATCTATCTTATTGTCGTCCTTTGATTCCACTTCTTTGAATTTTAGGATGTGTTGAGTATGTTTTGAGCAGGTGGGTTGAGCCCTGGTCTAAAATCTTGTTGTCAGGTTTTTGGTCTTTCTGCTCGAGCGGGTCTTGGAGCGCTCGAGCGGGGATTGCACACTCCTAGTATTTTTGTGCCTTGCAAAACTTCTGCAGGTGTGATTTATATGCTCGAGCGGGTTCCCTACGCTCGAGCGGGTCGTGCTCGAGCGGACAGTGCATCCTTTGGTGTAAGTTCTGGGAGGGAGAAAATTGTGCTCGAGCGGACTGGTTTTTCACACTCGAACGAATGTGCTTTGCCTTTGTGTCTTGGCACTCGAGCGAGCCTTATTGCGCTTGAGTGTACCCAGTTTTTTGTTCCTGACACTCGAGCGTTGTATTTTCCGCTCGAGCGGATATGTCGTATATCAGGAGTCAGTTAGGCATTTTAAAATCACTTTTTCCATCCACACACTTTCTCTTACTTTCTAAAAAGATATTTTGAGAGCCTCTCTCACTAGAAACTCCATTCTCTCTAGGGTTTGAGCTAGTTAGAGTGTTCTCCCTTCCTTCAGCCTTTATAAAAGTTGGGTTGATCGTCGAGGGCGTCGTTTTGATCCGAAAAGTTCAGAGTTTGGAGCATTTTGGTTTTGGTCTCTTCTCCATTTGAGCTAAATCTTTGAGGTAGGGATACCCTACTCCTCTTTATGAGCTTTGTCTTTAAATTTTAGCCTTTTGATATGTTGGGGGTTGTTGTGTAGTTTTGAGAAAGTTTGGGTCTTTGTGTAATTTTACAAAAGATGGGGTTTTATTTATAATAGACCTATATGCATGATTGGCATAGAGAAATGAGATGGATGATGGATTATGAAAAGAAAGTGGAACCTTAGGGTTGTTATGTACTTATGGGAAAAATGCCCTAATTACATAGTTTAATTAATTTGTAATTAATTTGGAGAATGAAGAATCGAGTTGAGAATGTAGGAATTGGGAATGTGTGGGATTAAAGGGTGTAGTTGGATTATTTGTCACTCTCCTAATTGAAATATTGATAATTCATCCATTGGTGCATTTATTTTCTGTTTAGAAATAACTGCTTTGGGCTATCGGTGGAGGATAGTCTTGATTGTTGTAGACAATGCATGATAATTAGGTAAACTAAAACTTATCGATTGAGTATGCTATCGAATATAGCGGTTGGAATAATACATTTACTTTATGTATTGACTAATTGTATATGATCTACATTTATATACATGTGTTGTGTGTGGGAGGAGATAGGGGATGTACTCCACGGTTTAGGGGAAGATAGGGGATGGACCTCTAAACCGGATTATGTGTGACATTGATACAGCACTACAATGTGTATCAAGTGTTGATTATGGAAGTGTTCGAATTGATTTGATATAGCACTAAAATGTATATCGTTATCAATTGTGATGTATAGAAGTGATTCTATGTTATGTTGATACAGCACTAAAATGTGTATTTGTCGTGAAATGTGGAAATGGTTTATGTGTTATCGATACAGCATTAAAATGTGTATCCATCCTGACTTTCGAAAGTATTTTAAAGATGAGTCTTAACCTCATTAAGTTATTGGCTAGGTGTTGAGCCTTGTTTTCAAACTCAAAGTTGAAAAGAAATGGGAAATAAAGTGTAACATGGACTTAATGTCATGAAACTGGAATGTGATATATGAGAGTATGAACGCAGAATGCAGTGTATGAGTATAGTGTATGAATGCTGTAAGCAGTGTATCAGAGCAGAATGCAGTATATGAGTACAGGGTATGAATGCTGTGAGCAATATATCAGTAACAGAATGCAGTGACTGAGTGCAGTGTATGAATGCCGTGAGCAATGCTGTGAGCAATCCGTGGGCTACAATGTATCAAAGCCATGAGGGCCACGTACCAAGTGCTATGTTGACAGTGCGATGCATCAGATTATGTGTAAAATAGATTATGCACAGTTTGAGATTATGGTTGAAAGAGCTTACCGGGATACCGTAAATGGCCAGCAAGTCGAGGCTCCGTTGTAGCATCCCCATCACGGAGGCGGTCAACTCCAGAGACTGGCGAGTGTACTCAGCAGAAGCCTGTAAAAGTGTTAGAAGCATCAGTATTCTGCGAAATATCAAGAGAAATGAAATGAAATAACTTTACAGGATGCAAAGTACAGTAGTACATACCGGAGGCAAACCGTGAAATCCGACTAGCTCGTGATCAGCCGGAGGGGGAGCAATGGGGATCTGGTAAGTCTTTACACCCTGCCCTCGGCATGTCATCATCGTAGGTAACGCTGGTCACTCACCTCTCTGCTCTCTCCGAGATCCGCTCTTGCCACGGGCCCAAGCTGCCCTCCGTGCTTCTACTCCGACCGCTGGCGCTGCAGGCCTCTCCCTCTCAGCTCGGTGAGGACCGGTCAAATGTGGCATCAGATAAGCCCGAATGTACTCGGCGTAGTCACCCTCCTCCCTGAAAGGCTTGGAGTCCCAGCCGATCGTATAGTCTATCATCTCCTCGAGAGTGTACCTCTCGGTATGCCTTATATGAGTAGGAGGTGGCTGCGGGACTACCTGCTCTAGCACGCCTAAGGTCTGCCGTAAGAAGTGCTCCCCCAAGTACCAGGTGCGGCAGACAGGGCCCTCTAGTAGAACTCTGAATCGGGCCGTCTCTCGAGCACCGGCATACCGCTCCCGAACTATGATGGGCAACGAAGCCCACGGCTGCCAGGTGATTTGCAAATAGCAGGAAATACAGTTTGTTATTCGCTATTTAAAGTACATTGCAAAGCAAAGCCAATAAACTGAAATGTTTGACATACCTCAGTTGCGATGATGGTGTCAAAATAGCGGCGAAAGAACGCGAAGGGCTCCCGCGGCCTCCACTCGCACCTCACATCGAAGCGGTAGGAAAATGGGATCATGGGGGGCATCTCCTCGTCTGGTATTGGGGCAAGCCTCGAGAAATAGGCGTACAACCACAGCTGCAGAGTGTAATAGAGCAGACACGAGCAGGCTTATCAGATAAAGCAGTATATAGATAAAGGTAGAAATCAGAGAACAGTGCGCAGTGTATTGTGCAATGTGTGCAACGTATTGTGCAGTGTGTGCAATGTACAATCAGTGTAAAAAAGATTGCGTGTACGCAGTGTGTATGGTGTACAGATAATGTAAAGTTGAAATGTAAAGCAGAAAAGGGAATATGTACCTCCCAAGTTCGCCAATAGCCTCCAAGCCGCTGCCCGCTGAGGCGGGAGGATGAGCTCATATATCCATAAAGTATGGCTAGGCCAGCGCCACCCCAGTTGTAGCCGTGGATCCTGGTTACGTCAACCAGTGCACTCAGCAGGTAGAGGGCGACAGTGTTCGCCCGGTCGGCGAAGAGCGTAGTCCCCAACAAGAACATAATGAAGCCACGAGCGTACTGCTCCTCCTCCTCGCGGGTAATAGGCGCCTGGATCCGGAAGTGATCCTCGAACCATGAGTATCGCACAAACCCTACTCGAGCAAGAGGTGGCCGAGTGCCAAGCAGGTACATCTGAGCGGCGTCCCACTCATCCATATCTGTATCAAAGGGGATCGGATCACCCCCTACCCCGATGCCGGTGAGCATCGAGAAGTCAAAAGGAGTCATCGTTATCTCCTCTGTGGCAGAAAAGTGGAAGGAATCGGTGGTGTCCCACCACTTCTCCACCAAGGCAGCAAGAAGAGGCCTGCTCACAGTGAGGCGTGAGAGCCCCATGCAGAAACGCCCAAAGCCAGCCTGGTCAACGATCCGATGAACCGCGTCAGGTAGCTCCATGTACCATCCGCGAGCGACGGTATTCCCATACCCTCAGAAGGCATGGGAATCTCCCTGTTTTCAAAACAAACAAGTTGCGAAGCAGCGTCAGATATACAGTGTTTGAATGCCTTCATAATTTGCACAAATGCAGTGAAGGTGCATATATTCGAGTTTACACAGATTTTAGGTGGGCCAAGCATATGATGTGATAGTTTGTTTGGGTCATTTCAGTTGAAAATACAGTGTGCATATGTTTGGGTGCGCTCAGAATAGATGAAAATGCAGTGTATATGCATGTGTTCAAGATTCAAACAGATATCGAGTGCGGGTGTCCTCACAGTAAACTACAGCATATGATGTATTAGTGTGTTTGAGTGGTTCAGTAAAAATACAGTGTGTGTACACGTGTTCAGATTCAAACAAATATCGGGTGCGGATGTGTTCACAGTGAATCACAACGTATGATGTGTTAGTGTATCTGGTTCAAGCAGTTAAAGAACACGATCGACTATTGTAGTTATATGTTCTACATTGTAGAAAATGAAACAAAGAAGAGTGTACCTCAGAAGTGCTGAAGGACAGATGTGACTCTGGCTCGCGCAGTAGAAGCTTCGGTGGCGGATACCGTCGGGGGGCAATACGTGTATCGTCGGCTTGTAGGTCGTCGGATCGAACGGCCGAATGTGAAGAGGCTGGAGCTCGGCCTCGGGGTCCACGTCCATCGCTGGAGGACTCCCACCCAGTGGAACATCGTCTGCCATCTCAAAAAAGAGCGTGAAAATGGCCGAAAGTGTGAAAATCAAGCAAGAATGCGAAAAGTCAACTGAAAAGTCAACCCCGAGAGGGTAAAAAATGGGCGAAAAGGTTGGAGTGTGGAAAAGGCACAGAGATCGAGAAAAACTCGGGGGAAACAAACCCCAAGTGGTGGAAATAGAGGAAAGTACACCGAAACTAAGATTTGTTCGGTTCAAAATGTTCGAAATACGAAGGGTTTCGTGAATCAAATGACGAAAAGGGCTCTAAAACCAAGGAAAAGCACGGATCGAGGGCGAGAAAATCACCTAGAGAGAAAGGGGTAAAGTTTTCGAGCTAGGGCAAGTGACAAAATAAAGGCTTGAAGCCCTATATTTAAAGACCCGTGGCCAATTGACAAAACTGTCCCGACATAGTAATTTTTGGCCAGTCGGCCAAATTGTTAGCCGATCGGCCAAATATTTAGCCGGTGACCTTATTTCTTGGCTGGTGGATGGCCGGTGGTCTTTCCTTGAGGCCAGTGAGCCTCCCACACCCTTGGTTGGGTCATCTGTGATGTTTGGGACCTCCATTACTCAAAACAGTGCAAGAAAGTGCATTTTCAAAGCTTAACCAGCCTCCGTGTTGACCTTGAGCTGTGTTTTCTGTGCATGGCACTTGATACGTACGAGGTGTATCCTTTTCGTATCCTTTGGTATCTTGTGAGATTCAATAACCGCTTTAAATGCGTTACATTACATGTTTTGTCTTGTTTATGATAAACATGCATGGGTTGCATTGTTATGCATTGTTTGCGCGTTGTAACGCGCATTTGAGTTCATTTGCATTGTCATGCATTTCAAGACAAACGTGCGTTGTCGCGCATTTGAGTTCATTTGCATTGTTATGCATTTCAAAAGACAAACGTGCGTTGTCGCGCATTTGAGTTCATGCATTGTCATGCGTGTCTCATGCATTATCATGCATTTCAAATAAACGTATTGTCATGCATCTTTCATCTGCATTTCAATAAATCATGCATCTTTCATCTGCACTTCTGTATATGCATTATCATGCATTGCCTCACCATGCATTATCATGCATCTTCCTTATACATGCATTATCATGCATTCTCCTTATATTGCATTGTCATGCACTCTTAACTTGCGTCGACACACATGTTTCGCTTCCACCTGCATTGTCATGCACTCTTCACTTACGTCAACACGCATGTTTCGCTTCCACCTGCATTGTCGTGCACTCTTCACTTGCGTCGACACACATGTTTCGCTTCCACCTGCATTGTCATGCACTCTTCACTTGCGTCGACACGCATGTTTCGCTTCCACCTGCATTGTCGTGCACTCTTCACTTGCGTCGACACGCATGTTTCGCCTCCACCTGCATTGTCATGCATCTCGTTGCATGCATTTACTGCATTATCCATCTATGGCTTGCGCCTTTCCATGTTAAGCTTGGTCTGGTATGTGCCCATACTTTTCACGTTGATGTATGGCTATGATATTATGTGTACGCACCTAGTGTTGAGGGTGACGGCACCATTTCCGTGTTAGACGTGGTTTGTCTGTGTCCATGCCTTTCCTAGGCAAGATATGTTTTGGCCGTGCGCTTTATCTATTACATCCATTGCATATAGAATATATATTGCATTGTAGTTTGCATGCATTCACTACATTATCCATTTATGGCTTGCGTCTTTCCATGTTGAGCTTGGTCTGGTATGTGCCCATACTTTTCACGTTGACGCACGGTTATGATATTATGTGTACGCACCTAGTGTTGAGAGTGACGGCACCATTTCCGTGTTAGACGTGGTTTGTTTGCGTCCATGCCTTTCCTAGGCAAGATACGGTTTGGCCGCGCGCCTTATCCATTACATTCATTGCATTGTAGTGCAATGTGTTGCATCCAGCATTTAGGATCACAATCTTTCCTCAGCGGGTCATTCCTCACTTATATCATGCCACCCAATTATTTGTATTTTGTGTTCTGTCTACACACACATAGTTCTGCATGTGTACGCGCCTATTCCACTGATGGGATTGTGGTTTGAGGGTGTCGGCACCTTTTCTATGGTAGACGGATTTTGCATCTCCATCCCTTTATGATATTTGTAAGGTTCTTGTACTGCTTTTGGTTTGATCATCTCAAATACATTGCATATCACTTGCATTGTTTATTACATTGTTTTGTAAATATTGCGTATCATTTTGCATCATTTCCGCATTGTTATGCGTCGTCCTTAGGTTGCAGTGTTTTGCATCCCTCCACTCGCATTGTCACACAGTTTTAATTTGCATTGTTATGCGTATTTCTAACAATATTGTACCTGTTAAGTTTCTTTCTTTTACAGGCACGATATTGTATGTACGGTTCATTTGAAGTTGGCATGACCAGACGAACCACACAGGCATTGTATTCTCCGTGTGAGACGTAGCGAGAATTAAATAATTCTCTTACATCCTCTCTGCATTGTAATGTAGTTTGGTTTATGCTAGCTTAAAACTGTTGCATGTTATGTTTCGTTACAGCTTTCTTTGCATGATCATAAGTTCTGCTCAGCTTGGTGCATTGTCTTGTATTTTGCCCCTGCCCTCGGGAGCATATCTTGCTAGCTTGTATGCTTTGTCTAAGTCTTCAGCCTTGTCAAAAATGGGTCATCTCAGGGCTTTGACATTCACTCCCGTCATTGTTATGACTTTCGAGTTCTGTCAAAGAGGGGCAACTGTAGACACCCCATTTTTGACCGTCCTCAAGACTTGGACGTCACCGTTTGAACACTCGGTGATCATCCATGTTCATGTTCATCTTGAGTTCTCGGAGGTTTCGGCCGCGCGCCTTGCCTCAAGACCTCTCGACTTGTTTGTTTTGTGCTTGGTTATACACCAAACACTTGTGTTTTTTTGCTTTTGAGGGCAGAGAATGGCTTGTGGGCCATCCCCACACCTCACCGGCCATGGCTTGAGGCCACTGGCCCTTTTTTTTTTGCCATCAGCCAAAGGTTATGGCCGGTCAGCACCTTTTGTGGTCGGTCGGCCACCTTTGTTGGTCAATCGGCCATTTCTATTAGTCGACCCCTTTCCATCTGCTTTTGGCAGATATTTTATGGCAGCTGTAACAACTGGCATCCACAATTGACCCCCTCCATACACGTGTATGGAGGGATTTGCCTCTTGTTTAGCTTGCTTTGGAAGCTTTGAAATTTTGGAATTCTATAAAGAGGGAGCTTCTCCTCCCTCCTCAAGGGTTCCAGAGGTTCTGAAATTAGAGTTAGAGAGAGTTGTATCTATCTATCTCTATATCTCCATCTCTTTACATTTTTGTGTGTGTATAAGGTTGTTTTGTTCATACTTTTGCACTAGAACACCTAGCAATACACCATCCTTGGTAGCTGAGGTCCTTGGAGGTTAATTTTGGTGTTCTTGGATTGCTTTGAACTCAAAAAACCTGCTGGAGCATTGTTCTTGAAGAGGGTCTACAAGGGGGAGCATCTTTACTTTATATACCCCATTTTGGCTTAGGCTTTTAGCCCTCATTTCTTATTGTTTTAAGCTTCGACTATAACTGATAAAAGTTCTTATTTTGTGTGTTTTAGAACTTTGTTTAAGGTTACTTTGAGGTTTGGGATTGTCTCCCCCTCCAAGGCCTTGTTAGGCCTTGTTTTAGGCCACACCTTTTGGCCATTGTTTTGAGCTTTGCATGGCCTCTCTACCACTGAAATCTAGAAGATTTTCAATGGTGGAGAGGTGGTTTTGAGGTCCAAAATTGGAGAGGGTCATCCCCTCTCCTTGTTGTCTTTAACGCTTGCATAAATGGCTTATGTGGTGGCATGTGTGCTTAGCTTGTTTTAGCTTCATTTCAGTAGGTATTAGGCTTTGTTTTTCCATGGTATACCTCTGTTTTAAGTTGGTTTAGACATGCCATGTATGCTTTATACACTTGTCTTGTAATCCCATGTTTTGGCCTTAACATGCATCATGTTGTAACATGTATTTTTAGCATGAATTTGGCTCAACTCCATGAAGCTTGTAGCTTTGTTTTAACATTCTAGAGGTCTGTTTTTGGTTGTTTTGGTCATCCATGACTTGCTTTGTATAGCTACCATGCAAACTAGCTTATAGGCTTCGGGTGTTGGATCCTCTAGCATGCTTTGTTTGGATCATTTCAGTGGTTTGGCATCACTTAGAATGTTATTTCAGTACTTGCATTTATCACCTATTCTATGCCTTGAATAGTTTGTGTTTTATGCCTCATGAATGTGTCATTGCGTATGCCATCATGCTTAGGTATTTGGGACGACATGTAAGTGGGTTTTTGGGCTCATTTTCACATGTCATATCTCTGATTTTGATTGTTTAATTCATGCCGTGTTTGGTTGTCTTAGGTGTAATGTAACACCTCTTTGGTGGCCTTGCATGCCTCATGACATTACCCCTTTGACTTAGCTTGTTTTGGCGTTGGTCATTGCATATTTTAGGCTTACTTTGGCATGATTTAGAATTGTCTTGGTGCACTTTGGTCATTTGCTTCATGTGTCACATGACCATGGTTTGAGCCCTTGGGCTAGTTTCAAGCTTTTGTGCATGACTTGTTTGCATTATTAGGTTAATTTGGCATCATCCTTGGCATGTTGTTGCATGCTTGCCTTGTATGTTGTTGCATACTTGGCCCATTGCATATTGTTGTATGCTTAAGTTGCATTTAGCATGCTTGTTAGCATGGATTTTGTCATGTGTTTGATATGTTGTCACATGCTTGCATGATTGCATGCTTGTTCACATGCTCACAATACATTAGTTTACTTGCATGTCTAGCTTGCATGTTTAACTTGCATATTTGCATCCCTTGCCTCTTGATCAATCATGATTGAGGTTAGGGTCTATTGTGTGTTTGTGTGCATTTCATTTGACATTAAAGTTACACACTTGACCTCTTTGATCATCATGCATTGAAATGCGTAATTGATGGTCTGAAGGTCGAGAGCCACACTCCCTTGAGTTCATAACATAATAGGGAGGGTGGTGGTGCAAACATTGCTTTGAAAATGCATTGCCATACCTTGTCTGTCCTCTGCTGCAGTAAAATAGGTTTCTGCAGGAAGAGATGGTTGACCGACCACATTCAGTGCCAGTCGGCCATGAATTGGTGGCCGAAAGCCTCACTCATGGTCGATGACCAGTTTCCCATGGCCAATGACCTCATCTCTTGGTCAGTGACCTCCCACAACCTTCATGGAGTAGTTCAGAAGAATCCTTGAGACTTGTGCAGTCTTCAAAGATACAGAGCAGTGTAAACAGAGGCAACATGTGGCATGGCGATGGATTTTCCGAGCAAAGCCGAGCATGCATGCATTCGTCCCTCTTCCCGAGGCTGTTTTACTGCTTTCAGTAGTTTAATTAATTAAGGGTTTGTAATATTTAATTAGCTTATTAGTTAATTAATTTGTATTATTCTTTCGGTCCCTCCGTGAAAGGGCGAGTTTTGTAATAAGTGTGCGTGCGTGTGTGCATGTCTTCCAACCCCTTCTTTCTCCCTTTTACTTAACCGCTTGCTATGGTTAGTTCTAGGGCATATTTGATTTAGCATACCTTATGCTATGCATGTTTGCATTCATTCAGTTGTATTGCATGCACCAGGCTCGGCGCATCATACTAATTGCATTGTACTTCAATTCCAACTTGAATGCGTGTATCAAGTTGTCACATTTCACATGCCATTTTTAGATTAGCCGAGTCTATTCTAGTTGCATTTTGCTTGTAATGCATTAGCCATTTTAACATGAACTAGGATCATGCATGATTACTAACTAGTTCTTCGTTTTGGCTTGGAGTACACTGTGAGTGTTTTATGTTTTAGCATCTTGCATGAGTGTGAGTGTTAACATGATAGCATGCTTACCAGGAAGCTATGTGCTTATGTGATATAACTGCCTAAATGCCTGTGGGTGAAGGTTGGATTGCTTGAATTGGAATAATTCATCGAAATCCATGTTTTAGCCTACTTGCGAGTAGCAAAATTCAAAACCATTTCCAAACAAATGGATATGCGATGCTTTGTTCCAAGTTAGGTGATCTAGTCTATATTTGTGTGTTGTGTGCATCACATAGTAATTCTAGGCTAATAACCGGAATAAGAGCACATAATGTTTTCAAAGCTAGATATCATGGTTATTAGAGGCCGATCTTCGGATCGGGCGAGCGGGGGTGCTCATAGACGACCTTCCCCAATCGTACCCAAGTTCCCGAGCCGAGGCAACTTTGGTGATGATGGACACGTGGCCTTAGGCAACGAGTCAGGGTTTCCTAAATTTCCCCAAAACAAAATATTTAGGTGGCGATTCTGTATCTAGCAAAGCAGTCCATGTTTGGCACTTCTTTCTAAAAATCTATTTTTCAAAACGATTTGCCGGATTTAGACTCTTTGGTGATTTATCGGTCTTTCATTGCACTTTGCGGGATTAGATTTAGAACCGTGACATTTTGAGTCCGAACTGTAGTGAGCCCCAATAAACAAAATAGGATTCCCTCCTGGGACGTTCGGGGACGTCCATAGGTCCCCGCTCGAGCGGACCCATGAGGTCTGCAAAAGTGTTGGATGCATCAAAATTACGTTCGAGCGTGAAGTATGGCACTCGAGCTGAAGGTCTGTTTACATAGCTCCCCGCTCGAGCGTGAAATTACCCGCTCGAGCAAACATCCAAGTCTGTAAAAATACTGGGAGCACGAAATTCACGCTCGAGTAGCGATTTCCCCGCTTGAGCGGACATCAAATTTTCTGGGTTTTCCAGTTAAGTTCTTGAGCTCAAATCCAGCATTCAAACCGATCCAACTTACAATTTATGGCTCAAACTTCAAATATATTTATGCTATCATGATACAAACACTCATTTACATCAATATGGAGCTCAATTTCATAAATCAAACACATTTATGTCCCAATTGACACCAAACTCATTTTCAACATGCAAATTCATGCATTCAAAGCTCCTATTCTTATAGTTTGTACATGCATGTGATGTATTACCCTTATTATCGACCTAGATGATGCAAATGGTGATTTCAAACATGAGTTTTAACCAAAACTCTACATTAATCATATATTCCAAGCCCAAACATGCAAATTCAAAGCAATGACACACATGCATGCATATATTGACCTTCAATCCAACATGATCAACTCAATTCCATTTCAATTCTTACTCTTGATTACCCAACTAGCTTGAATACATACTTTACAACATTAAACTCATGAATTACTCACCAAGGAGCTTTAATCTTCACAAACTAAGGTTAATTCTTGAGCTAGCCTTCAATTTACTCAAGCTTCTTGAGCAAATCTTCAATTGTTTCTCTCCCTCTCTCTCTAGCCGGCCCTCTCTCTATTTTAGAGCTCAAGATCAACCAAAATGCAACAAAGGAGGAGAATTGAGGGTGTAGTGCCCTTTTACAACAAATCCCACTAATTCAATTTAATAATAATAACTAATTGGGCACTAATTCAATAGTTTAATCAATTTAATCTGGTCCGAATCCATTTTCAATTAAACTTCATTGAAGGCTCTAAAAATTATGCCAATCACAATGGCGCGACCAATTTCGGTTTCAGTGGCCGATAGGGCCTTCAATTTAATTTCCAAAGCAGACAATCAAACAGATATTCCTACGGTGAACAGATAGAAATTCAAAACCACATATTTTCACATAATGGCAGACAAAATCATATTAAACACATAATCATATTCAAAATAAGGACCAATTAGCATAATACAGAACTGGGTTATCACAGTCACCATTGAAATCTCTCGTCCGCTATGAGTTAAAGATGTAACAACATGATCCCAAGATAATGGAAGACTATTAAGTATGGTAGTTACTTGCATCTTGTCCGACAAAGGGTGATCAGCGTTGGATAATTCTTTAGCAATTAATTCCATTTGATTAACATGATCACCAACATTATCATTATCACTCATACGAGGGTTATTAGATTTGTCCAAGAGCAATTGAATTTGAGCGTCTGATCGAACTCCATACTTACTTTCTAGTGCTTCCATTAATTGTTTTGCAATTTCATGTTCTTCAAATAGCGGAATAACGTTGTCTTTCATATTATGTGACATAGTTTCCTTTGCCATCGTATCATCTTCTATCTATTTTATTTTGAAACAATTAGAATCATCATCTAGTTTAGAAGTGGATAAAGTGTGCAATGTTTTTTCATGTGTAAGAAGATAAGAAATGTGGCGTTTCCATGCTCAAAAATTATTTCCATTAAGCATCTCAATTCTTGAAGAATCCATGGCATCTTTAATAGCCATACTAAAACAAAAAATGTGTTACAATAAAAAATTAAAATGTGATATTACAACCTAAAATAAACAAATAAGCAAATTAAATAAGTCAACAACAAGTCTTAATAAGGATAAGTCTTGAAGTTGTTGAGCCGGTCCCTGTGGAAAGCAAAAAATTGGTCATCTTGCTTTGGGTAAGAAGAATGATGAAAACCCAATGGCCTATTAAGCCCAATACTTTGCTTATGAGTATTGCAAAAATAGTTAAGAGCCCAAGGGACACAACGGTGTTTATTAAATATTTTTCCTTTGGATGTTTTACTGTGTAACACCCTTGGATAGCCTTCTTGCCTAATTATTTATTCTGGAAATTCAGTACAATTACCCACAGAAAAATTATTGGAAGAATTCTGGAAATTTTGGCTTTTGAATGACTGAAAATGGCCTTGAAATGAGCGAGAACGAGCCAAAAAACTATTTGGACCAGGCTGCTGCTAGTCCAAAATCTGGACTAAACCAGTGCAGATTGGTTGATCGAACCGACGTGACACGCGGGTCAGCGGGGTTAGCGACGGTCAAGGTGCACGAGTCGCGGAGCATTTAATGCGGTCCGGCGCGAACCTGAGAGCTGGTCGATGGGGCGAATCTGGGTGCAAAATCTTTGTCGCAACTTTGAATTTGCTAGGTTGTCACCGGGCTAGGCTAGCTCAAGGCTTTAATTGTTGTGCTCCGCTTGGTTGACTTGGGCCAATGCTGGTGATGATTGAATAAACACATTGGTGATGATTGAATAAACAAACGGAATTAACCAATGCTAAAGATTGATGGTCAATTATTTTCTGAATTTTTAGTAAAGGAGTTCGGAAAGTTTTTGTTCTTCTGGACTGTATTTCGATATGTGCAATAATGCCATAAACCTTGCTCTAATACCACTGAAAGATAGACTTTACAATGGCAATTGATCAAAGTTCCCATGAGGGTGTTTATCACGCAAGATGACAACGATCTAGAGACAAAATTTGGTTTAACTGTAGGTTGGTATCCAGTGTAAAACAGAGCCCTCTTATCAACTATTTATACAACACCAAGAGTCACTATTTGTTACAAATAGACACAATGCTTCCATGAAGCATTGTGTCTCATAGTGTTTAAATTCAAACCAACTTCCAGATCTTTCTTATCATCTTGCGGGAAGGTTTATAGACCACCACATAAATATTGATTTGGTGTGAGAGAGTCCACCATATTATAGTGTGATCACCTCTTATTCCTTCAATATTGAGTAGAATATTCATGCAAAAAGTTTAGATAATTGGACATCGATAACTATATGTTTAAGGGTCCTGTTATGGTGTGCAACTTACGCATTTTCTGTTTGCAGTCCTACTTTTGTTTTCACCTTCCACTTATACTTTTTGTGTAAGTGGCACATGGTGTGCAACCCTTGAGGGTTGCACACTTAAGAAAAGTCCTATGTTTAAATCAAATTTGTATTATAAAAAATAGATGGCTATTATTGAAATTATTTTTATCGTAGCTATTGATATCTAATCATCTTGATTTTTTACATAAATATTTTACTCAATGATTTCTAAAAAGTGAACGAGTCGGATCACCAAAATTGGTTAAAACATGGGCCTACGAAGTAGTGGCAGAGCCAGAAAAATTGTTCAGACGAGCACTTATTAATTACAATTTTGATTTTTTTTAATATTTATAATCAATAACAATAGGTAATAATTTTTTTAATTAATATTAAGCACAAAATATTAAATATTTAATATAAAATTTTTATTTATTTATTTATTTTTTACAATTGACCTTGTGAAAGATCATAATTGAAAATATGATGTTTACTTGTAACTACTGTATTATAAACAATGCAAACAAGTATTATATGTCTTGTATGTTTTATGATACATTATATAATAATATATAAATAATAGTAATACCATATCATCTATATATGGTATCATTAATTAATAGTAAAATAATACCTATAGAAATCTCACTTATCAAATATAATGAACAATTCAATAATTTCACATTTTTGTAGTGGGTTAACTATCATTATTATACTGAATTTTTTTTACAAAATGTTAATACATATATATATATATATATTTTATAGTTTCTTCATTTGTAATCAAAACAACTAATTTGAAAAATGCCATTAAAAAATCATTTATAAATGTTATTTCTATATAAATTTTCTAATTGTTAATTATTTTCCTCTGGTTATATATAAATAAAAACAAAAAATCAAAATTGAAGGGGGCACATGCCCCCAATCACTTCATAAATCTGTCCTTACTACAAAGTTCAAATGCTCTCTCAAATTGAGATGATAATTTGAGAGTGTAACACCCCGAAATAATTCAACATGAACTACCCACATTAATGAACATTCACTAAACAATAACAACAATCTTTCCATTTTCACATATTTAATAAATGAGTTTAATACAAAAGTTCCACATGCGGTATACATTCAACGAAACAAAAGAACACATGAATCTATAGCATGTGAAGCATCTAGTCTCAAAACCATAAAATGCTCGTAAGGGCTTACATCTTCCAAGACAATAGCCTGGTTACACAAAATGGTCTCTCGGACCCGTACACATTTAGCCCTTGGCTTTACAAATTTCACAACAAAAATAAGAGAGCTATTTACTCTTCACAAAATATCCACGCCCTCAATTCGGCGGGATCACAACATCTTTACCTGCACCAAAGTCCCATAGGGGTGA
This sequence comes from Camellia lanceoleosa, assembly GCA_025200525.1. Taxonomy (NCBI): domain Eukaryota; kingdom Viridiplantae; phylum Streptophyta; class Magnoliopsida; order Ericales; family Theaceae; genus Camellia; species Camellia lanceoleosa. Next base: position 155,161,463 of record CM045769.1, on the reverse strand, counting down.
GCATAAAGCCCAGTAGGGAATTCTCAGAAAATATATACAGTTATGCAATTCTCAATATAAATACAAATGCCAATGTCACACAATGTCCTTTTTAAAAAAAATTTCATTTCATGCTCTTCTCAAAGACTTTCATTTTTTTTTCAATAAAAGCTTGCAACCTCAACACATTTCAAACTTCCAATTTTAATCAACAGGGGCGGTAAATACAACACTAGTAATTCCTAGGCTGGTGTTTGTAAGTAGACTCTACAAGTACTACCCAATTGTCATTTTTATCGGTATTAACCGGAAGGCTCGACACCTATCCGCGCGGGTTTCTGGTCTTTCACCATGGACACTCAGGCCAACTTATCAATTTCAACTACACCCCCTATCTGGACTTACCACGTATTTACCCCATTCACATTAGCATAGTTCTCATTTCAATAAATATGTTCTTTCTTGAAGTAAATGTTTCCATTCAAATTTCACAATGCACAATAGTTAATTGAATGAGTATGCAAGGTAATGAATTCCCATGCCTCATGGCCTTTCTCTATTTCCAAATGACTTAACAACAATAACGAATAAATACATTTCTAATTTCCTCCCTTCAACGTTATTTCGCAAAATAACCGTGTGTCTTCAACACACAACAACAATTTCTCATCTATTTAAACCTTTCAAGGCCACACGTGATGTTTTTCAAACATTAATCTCCAATATTCATATTTCTCACAATCCATAGTGCACAACACTTTTGCCATATTATAACAATCCATATTCACACATTTTGCAAAAATGCTAAAATGACATCTTATTTCTCATAGATCAAGTGGGATGCAATTTTGCTAAACATTTGATAAAATTTACTCTTATTCATTCTCTTGATGCAAGAATAAAAGAAGTTCATGTGTAATTTCATGTTTTCCCCAAAACCCCCAAATTCTAGGGTTCTTCATCCAAGACAAAACTTTTTCCCATTTTCTTAATGAATCCTACCAAAATCATCCATCTTGAGTTTTTATAGAAAAAGCTTCCTCATGGATAAAAAGAAAGTTGAGATTTAGACCCCTCTTTCAAATCTCATTTTCTCTCTCTCTCTTCATTTAGTGCAAAATTAAAATCAACACAACAACCTAATGGAAGCTTTAAAATCAACATTTATGAAGCAAAACATGTATATATGACTCAAGAAGTCCCTACCTCAAGCTTGATGAAGAAGATGACGAAAGAAAGTGAAAACCCTAGCTTTGGTGGAAGACTCTTCAATTTTCCACAACACCAAGAGGAACCCCAACTTGGATCTTCAAGATTGGTGAGAAATGTTGATGATCTAGACCCAAGATTACAAGAATCAAGGTGTTTTAGGGCTTTGGTGAGTGTTTCTATAGAAAAGGTGGAGAGAAATGAGGTTTAGAGTGAGAGAAAAATGCTCAAAATGTGATATAACTTCGGCCAAAAAGGTGAAAAAAACAGAGATTCAGACTGCCAGAGTGCCGCACGTGCGGCACCCAACCCCGCACGTACGGAGCGCCCTTCCCTAGACATGCAACCCTCATTCCAGCGTGTGCGGTGGTCCCCTGCACCTGAACCCACACCTACAATTAAAGCAATGTGCAACACACTGAAATTTCCCCCTCCTCGTATGTGCGGCTTTAGCACCCCGTACGTGTGGCGCCACCCCACACGTGCGGCCTAGGGTCCCGCATGTGCAGGCTTGGCCCAGCAGCCCAGAAAATTATGGTTCGGTCCCAGGCACACCAAACTTGACCATGCACCCTCTGAAACAACTGAAACTCAACACCGGGCAAGGAATAAGAACAAGGACTTTAATTTTTGAAAACAGTTTCCAAGCATTCCAAGTCCAAACGAAAATAAAAGAAGGACAAAAAGATGAAAGAAAGGAAAGAGAAGAAAGGAAAGACTCGGTCGTCACAACCTCCCCACCATAAGAAATTTCGTCCTCGAAATTTGAACAAACTCCCTGAAAATAAATAAACTCACCAAACAAGAGTGCTCTAACAACTATAATCATTTTTAATAACATTATCAAGTTGCAACGTTTATCTTTTTCTGCATGGTCACTTCATCAAAACAACAATTGCTCAAATGTGATATATGAGATAAAACATCAACAACAAAATATCATTCTTCCATAACCTCATGCTCAATTTAACAACACACATACAACAACATGTGATCAATAATTCAACATTCTCTTCTTCAATACTAAGGAAACTTTAAAACAAAACAACTACACCTGCTTAAATAAATCTGGATACTTGGAGCGGACCTCCGCTTCCCATTCCCAAGTCGCTTCCTCAATCCCATGGTGTCTCTACAACACCTTCACTAATGGTATGGTCTTACCCTGTAACACTTGCTCCCGAGTATCTAGGATTTGAACTGGCTGCTCTTCGTAAGAGGCATCCTTATCTACCTCCAAATCAACCCAATCTAGCACGTGAGAAGGGTCGGGCTCGTATTTCCTAAGCATTGACACGTGAAACACATTGTGTACTCTCGAAAGTTGTGGTGGTAAAGCTGACCGGTATGCTACTTCCCCGATCCTCTCTAATATCTCGAAAGGCCCAATAAACCTTGGTGACAACTTTCCACTCTTGCCAAACCTCATCAGACCCTGTCTAGGTGAGATCTTAAGAAACACATGATCACCCACTTCGAAGGATAAAGGTCGTCTCCTCCTATCGGCATAACTTTTCTGTCGGCTTTGAGTTGTAGCTAATCTCTTACGAATGAGGGCAACATTCTCGGTTGTCTCCCTAATAATCTCCGGACCCAACAACGATGCATCCCCTACCTCGGCCCAACAAACTGGCGATCTACAAGGTCGTCCATACAAGGCCTCGAACGGTGCCATCTCGATACTAGCTTGATAACTATTGTTGTAGGCAAATTCAATCAACGATAAGTGTTTTTCCCAAGACCTCTTGAAATCTAGGACACAAGCTCTGAGCATATCCTCCAAAGTCTGAATGGTACGCTCTGACTACACATCAGTTTGAGGGTGATAATCGGTGCTAAAGGTCAACCTAGTTCCCAATGCCTCTTGAAGGCTTTGCCACAATCGGGAGGTAAAATGAGGATCTCTATCTGACACAATAGTTACCGGAACCCAATGGAACTGAACTATCTCCCTAATGTACAACTCTGCCAAGTGCTCAACTGAGTCGCTAGTACGTATTGGAATGAAGTGTGTGGACTTGGTCAGCCTATCAACAATTACCCAAATGGCATCATTGCCCCGTTGCGTTCTAGGAAGCCCAACTACGGAATCCATGGTAACGTGCTCCCACGTCTACTCGGCTATAGGTAAGGGTTGTAGCAAACCCGCTGGTCTTTGATGCTCGGCCTTCACTTGCTGACAAGTAAGGCACTTTGACACGAAGGATGTGACATCCCGCTTCATGCCCCTCCACCAGAACTGACGGCTAAGGTCTCGATACATTTTGGTGCCTCGTGGATGTACCGCAAGGCGCGAGTGATGGAACTCCCGAAGCACTTCTTCCCTACAAGATTCAGGCATAAATAGATGATCTAGATAACGTATACTCTGATCCGAGTGAATGTTCAACCCCTTCTCTTCATTCCTAATGGAGATCCTATCACGAATTAGCTCTACTTCACGGTCTCCTTTTTGTGTCTCTACAACTTTGCTAATTAAGGTGGGTTGAGCACTCGATGTAAACAATGTTGCACCCTCTTCGAACTCACCCAATTGCAATTCAAACTTGCCGACTTCACCCAACATAACCCACTCTCGAATGGCCACACTCGCCAAACTACTCACAGTTTTTCGACTCAAGGCGTCAGCCACTACATTGGCCTTCCTCGGGTGATAGTGTAACTCAAAATTGCAGTCTTTTAAAAACTTCATCCACCTCTGTTGGCGTAGATTCAAATCTTTTTGGAAAAACAAATACTTCAAGCTCTTATGATCGAAAAAAAACTCAAACTTCTCACCATACAAGTAATGCCTCCAAATTTTCAAGGCAAACACCACTGCGGCTAACTCTAAGTCGTGGGTAGGGTAATTCTTCTCATGGGTTTTCAATTACCGTGAACCATAGGCGACAACCTTCCCCTCTTGCATCAAAACACACCCAAGCCCATCCCGAGACGCATCACAATAGACGGTGTAACTCAAACCTCTTTCCAGAATGATCAACACTGGTGCCGTGGTCAACATAGTTTTGAGTTATTGGAAAGACTTTTCACAAGCCTCACTCCATACAAACTTTACCCCCTTTCTAGTCAACCTAGTCAAAGGTGCGGCTAATCTAGAAAAGTCCCTCACAAAATGCCGATAGTACCTCGCAAATCCCAAGAAACTCCGGATCTCAAAAACATTCTTAGGTTGCTCCCAATCTTATACAAAGTCTATCTTCGAAGAATCTACAGTTACTCCCTTACTTGACACCACATGGCCCAAAAACTTCACCTCGGTGAGCCAAAACTCACATTTCTCAAATTTGGCATACAACTGATGCTCCTTAAGCAAGTCAAGCACTATCCTCAAGTGAGCCTCGTGTTCCTCCTCAGAGGTCGAATAGATTAGGATGTCATCCACAAAGACGACCACAAAACGGTCCAAGTACTCCTTAAAAATTTGGTTCATTAAATCCATGAAGGAAGCCGGTGCATTAGTCAACCCAAATAGCATTACAAGGAACTCATAGTGGCCATAACGTGTACGAAAGGCCGTTTTCTGGATGTCCTCCTCCCGGACTCTCAATTGATGGTACCCCGACCTCAAATCTATCTTGGAAAAGCAACAAGACCCTCTAAGTTGATCAAACAAGTCATCTATTCTGGGTAAAGGGTATTTGTTCTTGATAGTAACTCGATTTAATTTATGGTAGTCAATACACAACCGCAATGACCCATCCTTGTTCTTCGCAAAGAGAGTTGACGCTCCCCAATGTGACGTACTAGGGCGAATGAAGCCCTTATCGAGGAGCTCTTGGAGTTGAATCTTCAACTCATGCAACTCCACGGGTGCAAATCTATACGGCGCCATAGAAATTGGTGCCGTTCCAGGCACTAAGTCAATGGTGAACTCAATCTCCCGGTGGGGTGGCAAACTAGTAAGGTCCTTGGAAAACACGTCAGGGTATTCACAAACTACCCTTTGCAACTCAACTCGAGTTCCGCCACTCTCGTCATCCAAAAGAGTAGCAAGAAGACCGCTAAGCTCGTTTCTACTACGAGGATCGAATACTAGCGATAAAACCCGATCAACCCTGTCCCCCAGAAAGTAAAAACAATCTCCACTCGAGGTACACACTGTGACCCTCTGCTGAAAACAATCAATCACTACCCGATATGAAGACAACCAATCCATGCCTAAGATAACGTCAAAGCTCGACATGTCTAGCAACACAAAAGCAAATGGGAGTCTACGCCTGGCAACCTCTATCTCACAACCATGACAACCTCGATCTAGGTCAACTGTACCCCCAACTAGAGACTCTACTCTAAGCGGAGATGCTAACTGTGTCACCTCTAGCCCCAATGCAGTTGCGAATGCAGCAGATGTGAATAAATGAGACGCACCCGTATATCTCAACACACTAGCCAAAGAATTACACACAATGAAAATACCTCTCACAATCGAGGGTCCTGGCAACTGCTCTAGCGCAGTAACAGCGTACACGCGCCCCTGTGGCCTCTGATCCACCTGCTCGTCCCTTGGAGCATAGGCTCACAGATAAGATCGGCCGGCGACTCCTCGATGAACTCGTGAAGCTTGAACTGATGTGTGGGCTCAGCCTCGAGTGCGCCAGAGCACGCCTCCCAACTGCGGGCAAGCTTTCTTCATGTTCCCTGACTGACCGCACTGGTAGGAAGTAAGCCCCTGACCCGTACTCTGAGACTGCCTTTGAGATTGGTTAGGTGGTGGTGGTGGTGGCAACATCTGCTGTCCTCCTTCTTTCTGTGGACATGCGAAGGCCTTGTGACCTGATTGGCCACACTTGAAGTAAGAAAACCCACTCAGTGCACTCTTTCCCCGGCCCACACTAGGCAAAGGGAAAGTAGATCTAGACTATTGTGGCTAAGACTGGGATGAAAACGCATTTTTGCTCTTCTTGTTGGGCCTAAAGTCCTCTTGTGACCCTTGGCCCTTAGACCTCAAATTCCGAAGTCTCTCCTCCTCGGCCTCCATAATAATTTCCATATGTGCGGCTACCTCCACAAGGCGATCATAATTCTGAATCATGTTCCCGGCAACCTTGAACAAAATCTTCATCCTCAACCTCTGCTCGAACTCAAAGCAACGACGCTCCTCCGTCGCTACCAATTCCGGTGCAAACTGGGACAAACTAGAAAATGCCACTTCAAATTCGGCCACAGACATATTTAGTTGCTTAAGGTCCTTGAATTCCTGCCTCAACCTATCCCTAGCAGTAGGAGGTAAATACTTGTCTTGGAAGGCCACCACAAATGCCTTCCATGATGGTTCTATACGGCCCTTGGCATGCTTCCACCATTGGCCTGCGTCACCCTTGAGATAATAACTAGCAAGGGTCACCCTCAACTCGTTATCCTCGATGTGAAGCATCTCGAAAGTCTTCACGGTTTGTTCAAGCCATTCATTTGCTTTCTTTGGCTCGGGGTCACCATGGAATTCATCCGGCTTGGCCTGCAAAAACTCCCTCGTGAGGAAGCTCGCCCTTGTCTCCGCAACATTCTCCCTGGCTTGGGTCTTTGCCCTAAGTATGTTCATGGATTTCCTCAATGCCCCCACCATCTCCCGGGCTAGAGCCCCCATTGCGGCTTGGTCGGCCTGCCCCGACACCTCTGCTTGCCCCATTTGTTCGGCCATGTCAGCTTGGCCTAGACCCTTTTCTTGTACTGGGACCTCGAGGACCGGTACCTCATGTACACCCCGATGACCTCGACCTCGCCTTCCACCCCTACCACCTCATGTTCGAATCCTTCTCGACATCCTAATTGAAGAACAAGATAGATAATTTAGCACATTATTCCAAATGTGCTCGTAACTTGCCTCACACGTTAAACTATAGTAATTCCATATACCTTATCACATAAATAATTTAACTCACTCCACATAAGGACTTAGTCACATAAACACATACGAATTATCCTTTAGTGATGAGATTTGTCCTATGAGAAACCAAGAATTCTTCGTAGAATGAGTATTGATCAAGTACCCTTCTAATAAGACCTCAAGGAATCTCATAGGCGCAAACAACATCCCCAAAGTCCAATCCCATACCCATATAGTCACATAAGCATGCTATCACACAATCACAAAAGCTAAACATTTCCTAATCATGCGAAATGAACCCATTGTGGTGCAACGACCACTTCCCGCGAGCCCCAAGTATTCAAACTAGGTAGCTCTGATACCAAGTTGTAACGCCCCGAAATAATTCAACATGAACTATCCACATTAATGAACGTTCACTAAACAATAACAACAATCCTTCCATTTTCACATATTTAATAAATGAGTTTAATACAAAAGTTCCACATGCGGTATACATTCAACGAAACAAAAGAACACATGAATCTATAGCATGTGAAGCATCTAGTCTCAAAACCATAAAATGCTCTTAAGAGCTTACATCTTCCAAGACAATAGCCTCGTTACACAAAATGGTCTCCCAGACTCGTACATATTTAGCCCTTGGCTTTACAAATTTCACAACAAAAATAAGAGAGCTATTTACTCTTCACAAAATATCCACGCCCTCAGTTCGGCTGGATCACCATATCTTTACCTGCACCAAAGTCCCATAGGGGTGAGCATAAAGCCCAGTAGAGAATTCTCACAAAGTATATACAGTTATGCAATTCTGAATATAAATGCAAATGCCAATGCCACACAATGCCCATTTTAAAGAAAATTTCATTTCATGCTCTTCTTAAAGACTTTCATTTTTTTTCAATAAAAGCTTGCAACCTCAACACATTTCAAACTTCCAATTTTAATCAACAGGGGCTATAAATACAACACTGGTAATCCCTAGGCAGGTGTCTGCAAGTAGACTCTACAAGTACTATCCAATTGTCATTTTTACCGGTATTAATCGGAAGGCTCGACACCTATCCGCACAGGTTTCTGGTCTCACCATGGACACTCAGGCCAACTTATCAATTTCAACTACACCCCCTATCCGGACTTACCACGTATTTACCCCATTCACATTACCATAGTTCTCATTTCGATAAATATGTTCTTTCTTGAAGTAAATGTTTCCATTCAAATTTCACAATGCACAATAGTTAATTGAATGAGTACGCAAGGTAATGAATTCCCATGCCTCATGGCCATTCTCTATTTCCAAATGACTTAACAACAATAACGAATAAATACATTTCTAATTTCCTCCCTTCAACGTTATTTCGCAAAATAACCATGTGTCTTCAACACACAACAACAATTTCTCATCTATTTAATCCTTTCAAGGCCACACGTGATGTTTTTCAAACATTAATCTCCAATATTCATATTTCTCACAATCCATAGTGCACAACACTTTTGCCATATTATAACAATCCATATTCACACATTTTGCAAAAATGCTAAAATGACATCTTATTTCTCATAGATCAAGTGGGATGCAATTTTGCTAAACATTTGATAAAATTTACTCTTATTCATTCTCTTGATGCAAGAATAAAAGAAGTTCATGTGTAATTTCATGTTTTCGCCAAAACCTCCAAATTCTAGGGTTCTTCATCCAAGACAAAAAATTTTCCCATTTTCTTAATGAATCCTACCAAAATCATCCATCTTGAGCTTTTATAGAAAGAGCATCCTCATGGATAAAAATAAAGTTGAGATTTAGACCCCTGTTTCAAATCTCCCTTTCTCTCTCTCTTCATTTAGTGCAAAATTAAAATCAACACAACAACCTCATGGAAGCTTTAAAATCAACATTTATGAAGCAAAACATGTATATATGACTCAAGAAGTCCCTACCTCAAGCTTGATGAAGAAGATGATGAAAGAAAGTGAAAACCCTAGCTTTGGTGGAAGACTCTTCAATTTTCCACAACACCAAGAGGAACCCCAACTTGGATCTTCAAGATTGGTGAGAAATGTTGATGATCTAGACCCAAGATTACAAGAATCAAGGTGTTTTAGGGATTTGGTGAGTGTTTCTAGAGAGAAGGAGGAGAGAAATGAGGTTTAGAGTGAGAGAAAAATGCTCAAAATGTGATACAACTTCGGTCAAAAAGGTGAAAAAAAATAGAAATTCAGACTGCCAGAGTGCCGCATGTACGGCACCCAACCCCAAACGTGCGGAGCGCCCTTCCCCGCACGTGCGACCCTCATCCTCGCACGTGCGGTGGTCCCCCGCACCTTAGCCCGCACCTGCAATTAAAGCAATGTGCAACACATCGACTTCACCACCACGAGCGATGCGGTGCCACCTCAAGACATGCATTTTGGCCCAAAGACCCATAAAATTCTAGTTCGGTCTGCAAGCACTCCGGACTCGACCACACACCCTCTGAAACAACTAAAACTCAACACCGAGCGAGGAATAAGAACAAGGACTTTAATTTTTGAAAACAGTTTCCGAGCGTTCCAAGTCCAAACGAAAATAAAAGAAGGACAAAGAGATGAAAGAAGAGAAAGAGAAGAAAGGAAAGACTTGGTCGTCACAGAGAGAATCCAAACCCAACTAGAAATTATCTACTGTGTAGCAACACAATTGATACCATAGCTTGTGTTGTGTTTCAATACTTTCATGTGAATCTGTCAAAGTCACTTTGATAGCTTCATTTATGCTTTAAAATCTTGTGAATCTATCACTTCTATCTCCCATAAGTATCTGTGGCTTTGTGTTTGTGTTGCCCCTTATCTTTTCTCTCCAAGTCCACCATGTGGTTTTGGTTTTATTTTTTCAGAGATACTTGTGTTTTGAATGGTATTGTGTTATTTTTTCAATGATGAATGTTCCTTATTCAGAAAAGAAAATGAAAAAAAGAATAATGGGCAGAGTCCGATGATGCTTCCAAGCAGTGGGCTCATAGCTTATACCTTTTCCTACATTCGAGCTATACCACGACCTCATATCTTTGGCAACTGACATTTGTAGTGTTTTTAAGTTTTTAATTAAAATATGAGATGAAAAAAAAAATTATAATCATGTTTAGTTTTGGAAAATTGAGTTCATTTGTCATAAAATTGAGTGTTTTTTTTTTTAGTGAATTGTTTTAATATTTTACATGATTTTATTTTTTTACACCTAATCTAAATATGCTTAAAAATAATACTATTTACGAAAAAAAACTTAAAAAATTTATCAAATACAAAAAATAAAAAAATAAAAAAAAATGGAAATTTAATATATTTTCATAATTTGTTGTATTTAATAAATTTTTTGTACAATTTTTTTAACTTTTTAAGTATATTAAGATTAAGTGAATCTAAAAATTTTAAAAAAAAATTAAATAAAATTATTAAAAATGTAAAAATACGAATTAAAAATTCAAAATTCAAAAAATTGTTTTTAAAAATTGAAAACCAAAGAGAGTGAATATGTTTTGCATTAACTTTTTTATTTTTTACAAAAGAATATGTAAAAAAGTAGAGTAAATGAAAAGGAATATATAACTTTTTGGTATTTATTGATTTTTTTGACTTTCTTAGACGAGGCTTGTTAGCTATTATCACTACTATTTATCATATTTTAGTCACTCTAATAGATTAACTATTACAATAACTACTTTAACAAAATTTTCAAGACTACCTATTGGTGAAAATACCAGAAGAATTATATTTTATTGATAAATGATTCAAAGAAAAAGAGATACAAATAGATTAGGCTAAGGCATGGATATCTCGTTTTCTTTAAGGAGATCAAGCCCACTGCAGTAGGAAGAATCCAAATATCGATGCAGCAATCACAAAACTATGACTTGTCCCCTCCAGAATACAATAGCCCGACCATTTGTTGTATGGTTCAAGCCAACTCCACACAAGATAGGAACCCAAAGCTCCACCAAGAAAAACACCATTCTTTGCTAGTAATCTCTCAAGTACAGAAAAATAGTTTGTGTGTTGGTGTAGAAAAAAGAGTAGATGAGCGGAACTATTTATAGGCCATTAGGACTTTACAAAATACACCAAAAAATAATAATGACCATAAACTTAGAGAAAATGAAGAGTCTCCAAAAAATTAACTCACCACCAAGTCCATGAACCTAATTAATCTCCATTCATGAACAAGAAAAAAGGTTACCAAAACATTGAATCTCCATTCATGAATAAGATGAGATTCATGAACAAGACAAAATGTCACCAAAACAATGAATCTCCATTCATGAACAAGATGAGATTCATGAACAAGACAAAAGAAGATTCATGAACAAAATATATATATAAATAAATAAAAGCTATTAAAATGGTCCAACAATCCCTCACTCATTTTAATATCAACAAGGACAAGAGAGATTATCAAACAAAGATAGACTAGTATGCATCATGAAAGTGTGCTCTGCATTGAACCTTCATTAGTTAAACAACAACCTCTACTCCAAAGTCAATACTGGTCTCAGACTTGAAGTATGACTTCTTAGGGGAAATAAAGTATTACTGCTCACACATAATAATTTAGGTATTGACATGAGCTTTTAATAGCCAGCACATTACGGCCTTGTGCTAATCTTAATTTTCATGAGCATATTTGAGAATAAGCCTTGTTCTCATAGAAAGTGTCCCCCACTTTCATGCTCACATAAGTGAAATCTGTCAAGGATGTTCCTGCAATTTACACACTCTACTCAACAAGTGCTACAGAATTTCATTAAGAGTATAAAAACTCAACCCTCCAACATTACAGGACAAATGCACTTACATCATAGGGGTAGACAACAAAATATTAAGGAGTGCATTTTTTACAACCACCATATGATTCGTTCTTCCCATTGAACCTAGTTACAGGATCTCTGGTCCCCAGGTTGGGTATCCTTATACATGGTTTATAATCTTATAGGCTTCAAACTCATCTCCCTCGATGTATTCCAGATCCTATCTCTCGCCAAGGCCTTGGTTAACGGATCCATAAGATTATCACAAGATCTTACATAATTTACAATTATGATGCCATTACTCAAATAGGATCTCACATTACTGTGTTTCCTTCGAATAGGTCTAGATTTACCATTATAAAAATGGTTGTTCACTCTACCTATAGCACAGTGCTATCACAACGAATTAACACAGGAGGAATTGGTTTTTCCCAAAAAGAGATTTCATGTAACAAATCTCTCAACCAATTCGCTTCCTCACATGCTGAAGCTAACGCTATAAGTTCAGCTTCCATACTAGAATTAGTAATTATAGTCTGTTTTTAAGACTTCCAACATATAGCACCACCACTCAAGGTAAAAATAAAACCCAAGGTAGAGAGAAAATCACCTGACAAAGTGTTCCAATCGGCATCACTATATCCCTCAAATACCGTAGGATACTTGTTATAAAACAAACCATAACTTTTGGTACCAGATAAATATCTCATAATTCTTCCCATGGCTAGCCAATGATCTCGACTGGGCTTGCTAGTAAACTTGCTAAGTACTCCAACAGCATATGCAATGTCAGGTCTAGTACAGTCAGTAGCATATCTCAAACTACCAATCATGCTAGCATATTCTTTTTGATTAATCACTTCTTTTTCATTTGTTACAACAGATAAATGTATGCTTGCATCAAAAGGAGTAGCAACATGTTTACAGTGTAGAAAGTTATATTTTTTTAAAATTTTCTCGACATAATGCGATTGATCAAGAAAAATGCCATCCTTAGTCTTGGTAATTTTAATTCCCAAAATAAAATTGGCTTCACCAAGATCTTTCATATCAAAGTGGCTATTAAATATATTTTTAGTCTCATTTATACTATGAAAATTAGAGCCAAAGATAAGTAGATCATCCACATATAGGCTAATAATCATATGTGCATTCTCACAAGTTTTATAATATATGCACTTATCACATTCATTAGTCTTATAGCCTTTCTCAAGCGTGCAAGAATCAAATTTCTCATACCACTATTTAGGAGCTTGTTTTAAACTATAAAGGGATTTATTTAGCTTACACACCTTGCTTTCTTGGCCAGGCTCCACAAAGCCTTCAGGTTGGTCCAGGTAAATCTCCTTATCTAGATCTTCATTTAAAAATGCTATTTTTACATCCATTTGATGAATTTTTAAATCATGAATTGCAGCCACTGTTATTAACAGTCTAATGGATGTAACTCCAGTAACCGGAGAAAAGGTATCAAAGAAATCAAGATCAACTTGTTGCTTAAAACTCTTAGCAACAAGCCTCCCTTTATATTTATCTATAGTTCCATCCGGTTTAAGTTTTTTATGAAGGACCCATTTACACCCAATAGTTTTACAACCTGGAGGTAAATCCACAAGCTTTCATGTTTTATTTGAAAGTAGTGAATCTATCTCATCATTTACAACCTCTCTCTAGAAAATAGCATCAAGTGATGGTAAAGGTTCTTGCACCGTAAAAAGAATTTCTTCCGCACCGTAAAAATAGTAGTTATGGCCAAAATCTTTTTCAACTCTAGCTCGATTACTCCTCCTTGGTTGGATTTGAGAATTTTCTTGTTCTTGAAAAACTTGAGATGGAATAGAAGAGCTAGGCATGGATAAAATATTTTCAGAAATTATTTGACCCTCACTATTTCTAGATTTGAAAGGAAATTTATTTTCATGAAAAATAGCATCACCTGATTCAAAAATAATATTATTTTCCATATCAAAAATTTATAAGCTGTACTATGCAATGCATACCCAAGAAAAGCGCAAGTGGTAGCTCGTTCACCCAATTTAGGTTGTTTAGGATCTACAAGCCTCAAAAAAGCTAAACAACCCCAAACCCTCAAATAACTTAGATTTGGTTTATGCCCCCGCCACAACTCATAAGATACAATTTTAGTCTTTTTGTGTAGCACTCTATTTATCACATGGCAAGCTGTCAAAATAGACTCACCCCAAATGTAACAAGTTGAATCAAATTGAATTTATACTTTAATCTCAATTGGGGATTTATTTTAAATTATTAAACTCCATTCATTTGGACCCAATTGATTAAATTGTGATCCGTTAGTAACCATGTAATATTGTTATGATTTTATTATTATTATTTAATTACCATAAAAGAGTTGTGAATATTTATGGTGTGTACCATTAAACGAAATATATTTTGTGATGAGAAAATATTATATTCACTTTTGTCATTAAAGATGTTGAAATGTATTTTTAAATTTATACACACACACACACACACACATATATAGGTGTGTATATATATAGTTAGATATTTGTTTAGGAAATATCTATAAAAGTAACCAAAAGGATTTTTTATTCAACTTTTGAGAGTTCTTGGAGTTCTTGCCGTGAGAAAGAAAAGAGAAAGGGTTCCAATATTGGTTTTTCATGGGTTTGATCTAGTGTAAGTCATTTTTGACTCTTAGTACTTTGGATCAAAACGTAGAGGGTGGAAAAGGCGTCGTTTGGCTCAAAAAAAATTTAATTTCTGTTGCCGAAAAATTTGAAAGCTTCTTGGCTCGACGTAGGGATTTTTCCTACACTTCTTTATGTACTTTTACTTGACTATATGGAGCTTAGAGTTGTATATAATTTAATCAGAATTTTTGGAAAATTTGTGATTTATTTGCTTAAAAGAGAAATTTTGAGAAAAATAAAGAGTTGATGCCCAAATTGCGAAAGTGTAAACTTGGAATATGTTTGTAAGGTTATGAAAGAGCTATGTTTTAAATTTGAACAAAAACGGACTTCGACTCGATTGGTTTTGAAATTTTTACCAGTTTGTGACCAAAAGAGCATTTTTAAAGAAAACAAAAGGAAATACGTTTAACTTTTGGGGCTTTTGATCAAAATAGGATGTCCTAGTTGAATAATGCTTGGAGAATGATTTTGGAAGGAAAATGATGCTTTCTTGGGCATTAACGGTATTATTTTGCTTAATGCATCTGTTGGAATAAAATCGACAAGGTTAGAAATGGACCTTGAGAGGTTACTAGACGTGATTGTGATATGAAAACTAGTGTAGTTGTTCATATTTAATGAGATGTGGAATAGATTGTATTTATCAGAATTTTTGGAATTTAATTGTTTAAATATCTGTTTAGAAATATTTGTTTGGGCTATCAGTGGAGGATAGCCATGAATGTTGTAGAAAGGCATGAGACTTACGTAAATCAAACCACATTTCTCATTTGTTGCATTGGGCATTGCATTACATTCATTTCATTGGAAATGTATCTGTTTTTGAGAAATGTTTGTAAATGTATCTGTTTGCGAAAAGATGAATACTTGGTGAATCTGGGTAGGGGGTGTGGAACCGCGCAATTAGGTGTTGAGCCTTCCAGTTTACTGGTAAAAATGACAGTGGTAGTGCATTAGGGCCTACTTGTAAACACTCACCTAGAGATTCACAGAGCCCGTATTCATGTAACAAATATGGTTTAAAATAGAAATGGCTTTATATCTGTTGTTGCATCTCAACATTGCATGCTTTATAAAAAGAGAGATAAACTGTTTTATCTTGAACATGGCATGAGCATACTCCTCTTTAGTCTTGTCATGGTTCATATGTTGTGTAGTATATCTTTACTAGGCTGTGGCTCACCCTGTAAGGGAAACTATTTCAGGTACAGGTGCTATGCCTCCGCCAAGGCATTGACTTTGGAGGACTTGGAGCTGAGGCTTCATTTTTGTTTTATTGTTATTTGTTGAATGTAAGCCTAAGGCTATATTTGCGTTGAGTTGAAACTCCATTTTGTGTAACGAAGAATGTTCTTGGACAAATTTGTAAGCCTGTAGGGCACTTATTATCTGTTTGGCTTCCATTTTATACTTGTTGTAAAATGCATGCTTGGGATTGGATCTGGGGCATTGAGATGTGAACAACATGTATTTGGTATTTGGGATTTAATGAAAATGGATGTATAGAATAGTTAGCTATATATATATGTGTTTGTCTATCAGGTGGGTTTTGTTGCATAAATAGATATACCCTGCCCAATTTTCGGGGCGTTACACCAAAGATTTAAGGGAGCACTTGAATCGATAAGCATAGCATTCATCAAGTCAATTAACATTCTATTTTTTCTTTCAGCTACGCCATTAGATGATGGTGAATATGGTGGAGTAGTCTCATGAATAATTCCCAATGACTGAACAAAAGAGTTGAATCTAAGAGATTCAAACTTCCGGCCTCTATCACTTCTAATTCTCTTAATCTTTTTACCGAATTGATTTTCTACTTCAAAAAGGAATTCTTTAAATTTCTCAAAAGCATCACTTTTATTTTTTAATAAATATACGTTTGTGTATTTTGAAAAATCATTAATAAAAGTGATAAAATATCGGTTACCACACCGAGTTAAAATTCCTTCAAACTCATACAAATCAGTATGAAATAATTCTAGCAATTTTGTATTTTTTTCAACACTTTTATGAGGCCTCTTGGTAATTTTTACTTTACTGCAAACTTCACATTTTCATTTTTTTTTGTCACTTTAGGAATTAATTCTAAACTACTCATGATTCCTACATATTTACTGTTAATATGACACAAGTGAGCATGCCAAAAATTAATAGAAGACAAAGTATAAGTGGTGTCATAGTAATAATTATAAAATTAATCAACAAGGAAATTTAATGGATAAAATTGACATTTATACCCATCTGTATTGTAGGAAGCCACTTTTGCTTTATGTGCCTCGTAATCTTCATCATTCATCTCCTCGGTTGGGGTTTTGTTTGGGTTCTTCTCGGTAAGAACATATGCAACTTTCAAAAGGCTGAGGTCAAAAAGAACTTTTCATTTCCACCTCTTCAAATGAACTCCCTTGAACTTGAAAGGCTTGTTGAGATCTCTAATTCCATCATTGATTTTTTTCTAGTACTTGTTCCATGTTTGATCTCCTTAAAATTATTGGTGAAAATACCAGAAAAATTATATTTTATTAAAAAATAATGCAAAGAAAAATAGATACAAATAGATCAGGCTGAGGCACGAATATCTCATTTTCATTAAGGAGATCAAGCCCACTACGGTAGGAAGAATCCAAATACCGATGCAGCAGTCATAAAACTATGACTTGTCTCTTCCAGGATACAACAGCCCGACCACTTGTTGTATGGTTCATGCCAACTCTGCACAAGATGGCGAAGCCAAAGCTCTACCAAGAAAAACACCTTTCTTTGCTAGTAATCTCTCAAGTACAGAATAATAGTTGGTGTGTTGGTGTAGAAAAGAGTAGATGAGAGGAACTATTTATAAGCCACTAGGACTTTACAAAATACACTAAAAAATAATAATGACCATGAACCTAGAAAAAATGGAGAATCTCCAAAAAATTAACTCGCCACCAAGTCCATGAACCTAATTAATCTCCATTCATGAACAAGATGAGATTTATGAATAAGACAAAAGGTCACCAAAACAATGAATTTCCATTCATGAACAAGATGAGATTCATGAACAAGATAAAAGAAGATTTATGAACAAAATATATATAAATAAATAAAAGATATTAAAATGGTCCAACAGTACCTATATGTGAAGAGTCTTGAGAGGCTCTCTTTAAACAGTTTGTGTATAGATAGGTAAAATAAAGAGTGGTGTTATAGTACATAAACAAAAAATAAAATAGGCAAAATAAAGAAATTTTTTTTTTTTATATTTCAACTAATAAAAAAATAAAGTGTATGATTGAAATTACTCTGAGTGACTTTTTGACTTATAACCTAAAATAATAAGTTGCCAAACAGGAGTTTTTGACTTTTGACCTAAAATGTTAAGTTGCCAAATGGGAGCTAAATTGAAGTAAGCATTATGGAATCTAATCATCATCTGCAATCAATGGTACCTCTTTTGCGTCAAATAACAATGTGCTGTTGTGTGTGGGGTGTAATCGATTCGTTATAGTCAGAATTTATATAAAAAAAAAATTATCGAATTGACAATATCAATTTTATTATTTTGAGTATTGATACAGACTGTTTTTCTTATCAAACTATATCCAAAAACACCAACTGAAACAGTTCAATTTATTTTGGTGTAGTTTAATCTGTTTAAGACTTTTCAAATTCAATTCACTTTTTCTAATAGTTATTAATGTATGTAAAAATAGTAAATTATACCATTGGTCCTTCTAATTTAAGTGAAATGTCACTTTAGTCTATAATTTTAATTTGAACAATTTGATCACTACGGTACCGTTTGGTAACACTTACGTTTTCAGTTTTCTGTTTATATTTACAAAAATTTTAAAAACTCAAATAAAACCTTGTTTGGTAAATTTTTTATTTATAAATCAGTGGTCTCAGTTTATAAATTTGGCCAAAAAATGTAAACTCAAGAAATGTGTTTCCGTTTTGAGTTTTCAGTTTTTTACCACCCAACACTAGCCACCACCCATCACCATTTTTCACCACCGTCTTCCGTCATCACCACCCACCACCCGCCACCACCACCTATCTGCCACCCACCAGCCACCCCTTGCCACCACCACCACCACCACCCACCACCCACCCCTCGCCGCCACCACCACCACTACCACCATCCACCACCCACATGCCATTCACCCGCCACCACCCACCACCCGCCACTACCATCCACCACACCACCTACCCGCCACCACCGGTCATCACCACCCACCACCATCCACCACCCGGCCACCACCACCACCACCACCACCCACCACCCACCACCACCACCCACCCACCACCACCCCACCACCACCCACCCATCCATCCACCCACCCACCCACCCGCCATCCGCCACCCACCTGTCACTACCAGTCACCACCCACTACCCACTTGCCACCACCACTCACCACCCACCACCACCACGACCCGCCACCGACCCGCCACCACCCACCACCACCCGCTATCCTTTACCCACCTGCCACCACCACCCGCCACCACCAGCACCACCATTTACTCGCTACCACCCACTACCCGCCACCGTCACCCACCCACCACCACCACCCGCCACCTGCTACCCACCACCCACCGTCACCACTTTTCACCGCCATTTGCCACCACTTGCCATTTCTCACTCTTTTTTATATTTTTAAAATTTTTTAAACATTTTGTCAATTACTAAATGCGTTTGTAGTTTATGTTTTTCTAAAAATAAACAAAAAACAGTTTATAAAAGTTTTATAAATATAAACTGAAAACGTAAACGTTACCAAACAGACACTTTTAATTTTGTTTCAATTTGGTATCTCCATCACTTGTTTTTAAAATTTGGATTGAAAAACAAAATTAGATGGATCAAAGTGAAATTCAAAACAAAGTATAAGGACCACTGTCTCCATAATTTTTGTCAATTTCACTTTAGTTCCTTAAATTTTCAAAATGTTAACAGCACATGATAGAGGGATCATATTGAAACAAAATCAAAAAATTTAGAGACAAAATTGTTCAAATTGACATTACAGAAATTAAAGTGACATTTCACTCAAACTAGAGGGACTAGTGGTTTAATTTACTCATGTAAAAATATTGAATTAGTCAATTTGTCCATCATTTCAAATATATCTTATCTATCCATTTTATAGCGATTCCAGTATTCCCCTGTCATTTATTATATTTCAGACTCGAGTCTATTGGTTGTATGTTGTTGTCTGTATCTCGTTTCCATCCTTTGATTCTCTGTATTTGAGTTTTGGGATGTGTTAGGTGAGTTTGGAACAGGTTGGTTGTGAGATAGAACAAATGGTTGCTGCCCAGGATTTGGCTTCTTCGCTCCAGTAAGGCTTTTTGTGCTCTAGCGAGGCCTGGGTATTTGCTTCTTCGCTCAAGCGAGAGTTCTTGCGCTCGAGCGAGGATTTAGGGCCTTTAGGTTTCTTTTCAGATGCAGCTTCTGCTTGAGCGAGCTTTCTTGCACTCGAGCGAGCCTAGTCTGGTGTGTCTCTTCGCTCGAGCATGCGTCTGCGTCTCTTTTAGACCTGAAGGTTGGTATTCTTTGCTCGAACGATGCTTCTTGCGCTCGAGCACGCGAGCCCTATGTTTTGTGTTCCTTCGCTCGAGCGAGAACTCTTGTGCTCGAGTGTGCATCTGGGTTGCAGACCTGAAGCTTCACATTGTTTCGCTCGAGCGACGTTTCTTGCACTCGAGCGAGGTTCTTTTGTGTCTGGTCGCTTGAGCGACCACTCATTCGCTCGAGCGAGCCTCGATTATATCAGTTGGCAGCAACATGATATTCATCACTTTTGCATCATCTCTTTCATCCAAAAACCCTAATCCAACTTCCTCTCTCTTTCCACACACTCTCTCTCTACAAATACTCCATGTTCTAGAGGTTTTCTACCCTAGTCCCTTTGTAATAAAGATAGAGCTTGGTTTGGGCTATCTTTTGATCCGAAAAATCTTGGGTTTTTCTCTTCATCTCCTTTGAGCTTCTTCATTTGAGATAGGGATACTGCACTCCTAATTATGAGTTTTGACATAAACATTAGTCATTTTGTATAAATGGAGGGATTTGGTAATTTTGGAAAGTTAGGGTTTGAGATTTGAAATGTTTGAAAGAGGGGTTTTCTACCTTTGGGCTCCGTTGTATATGTGAGGTCTTAAAAAGGGGTTAGGTGTACATAATTGGTGAAATTAGACCTTGGGTACAACAATTAAGAACAGGGGATTAATGCCCTAATTGAATCTCAATATTTAATTTGTATAATTAATTTGGTAAATTGTGAGAATATGAAATTGGGTTGAGAATCTTGAAATTTGGGGAAATTGTGATTGAATGGTGTAGTTGGATTGATAAATCACTCGCCGTTGGAAAATGTAATAAATTATTTGTTTGATAGATTTATTTACCTGTTTAGAAATAACTATTTTGGGCTATCGGTAGAGGATAGTCTTGATTGTTGTAGACACTGCATGATGATTAGGGAAATTGAAACTAATCAATTGGATTTTGTCATTGAATGTGATGGTTGGATTAACGCATTGAATATGTGAATTGATGGGTCATTGTATATGACTACATGTTTAAGTACATTGTATATGTATATTGTGTGGGAGAAGATAGGGGATGGACTCCATTGATAACTAAGTTGGCCGGAGTGTCCAGGGTGCAAGTCCCGAAATCTTGTTGGTTCCCTCGGACGTAGTTCCGTAAAATGGCATGTGAATGGAAGTGTTGAATGATGTTTGTTATTGAAGTATTGTCATATGAGTTGTAGTCTCATTTTATATTGCTCGGATAATATTGGTCTATGTCAATGAATTAATGTGGATAAATAATGGGAAGTGGATTAAATATGGTAGAAGTGTCAATTGGTTATGGAAATGGTATAAGTTAGTTCACTTGTGTTAAACATTTATCGGATGTTAATGTTTTAGTTAATTCTCATATTATGTTTAGCGCATCTCTACTGGGCTTCGGCTCACCCTACTTGGGACACCATTTTCAGGTACAGGTGACATGCCGCCTCCAAGGTCATAGCTTGGGAGGTCTCAGGGCTGGAGTCGCTGTTTTGGTTGTTTGTTTCATGTTATATGTTTCCATTTCAAAGCCTAGGGCTTTAACTTGTAAAGGGCTTTTGACCCTTTTTTGTTGTAACCAAGTTATACTTGGAAAGATGTAAGCCCATAGTGCATTTACTTTGTTGATTAACATGTAACATCCTTTGTATAGAATACTCTGATGAATAGAATACAATTTTGCCATAATGTGTATGTATCTTTCGAATGAATGTTAAATGTCATATTTTGAGGGCGTTACCCATTTAATAAAAACATTCCAATTCCTAGATTAGCAAAAATACAAACAAAAACACATTAATAAATACTAAGATTTCAAAAATAGTGAGTTGAAGTTAATATTATGCATAAGAAAAATGTTTGTGACACCTAATTTATAACTTCTAAAAATCAAAATGTGTCTAACAAGTGTTAAATTTTGATTTGTCAAGCATTTCATCATGTAGAGTCTAATTCCAATGCCACATCATTAGGGGTCATTTAGGAATAATAAATTAGGGGGATGTAGTATTGTTGTATAATAAGTTACTAAGTTAGGTGTGTTTGATAATCTGATTTAGCACTTAAAAATTTAAGTGCCTCTTAAAATGTAGGCTAAAACTAAGGAAAGAAAATTTTAAGTTATATAAAACTTACTTAATTCTGACTAAATTTATAATTACTAAACATAATTATCAATATACACTATCATATATAAACTCACTACCACCACCATCATCACCACCACCACTACCATGTTACTGCTAACATTATCGCAGCCACTGCCACTATCGCTGCTGCCGCCACTACTACCGCCACCACTACTACCACCAACATTGTCATGCCGCCGCCACCACCACCACTACTACCATCTTCATCACTATCGCTACCACCACCACCACCATACCACTGCCAGCACTACTATTACAATATAAAAATTAAAATATTCAATTTAAAAATAATAATTTTTAAATTTGATCTCATACATATCAAACAACTTATTTTTAATTCAATATTTAAATTTTTATTAAACAACTTTTCAACTTAAAATTTTTAACATTCAGTTTTTAATACTTAATTTTTAATTTTCACCTTTATCATGTAGCTCCTTATGTTATATATAATAAGGATTTACTAAGTTAGGTTATTTGGATGATATAATTGAAGTTAACATTTTTTTATACTTATTAATATACTTATATTATATATATTATAAATACAATATATGTTGAAATAGTCAGTTTCAGTTTACTTAGTGCACAAGGTGCTTAAACTAGTATTGAACCGAAAATTAAAAAATAAAATAAAATAAGCGCATAAACCAATTTTTGTTTAAAAAACAAGCCAATTATGATCAGTTTAATCGGTTTGGTCAATTTTTTTGATTTTCTTACATCGCTAACTGTGTATATGATACAACTACTTTTTTCTTGGTACATCGGAAGTTATTTGATATGGCCTCATTTGAGAAGTTGAATATTTTAGTTTTTGGGTATTTTAGTAGACTAAAATATTTGTGTTTGGGAAGATAGTTGGATTTTTTTGTAGTTGAATGTGATGTTTGTGAGAAAAAAATGAAATGATTACAAGTTTGATGTGAAATTTTGCCTTATTGACTATTTTAGCTTATTTTTTCTTTTTATGCTTTTTTTTTTCCCTTTATTTTTTGTCCATATGAACTAGGTCTCTTCCCACTGCAAATAATAATAATAATAAATAAATAATACTAAGCCAACTGAATTCTGTTAAAATTTTAATTCATACAACACTTGTCATATTTTCATTAGCAATTCGTAAATCTTAAAAAAAAAATGACATATCTATTATATTGAGATGTACATTTTACTCTAATAAATAGTTTTAGGTACTCAAAAAATATTTAAAATTTTATTTAAAAAATAATATGTTGTCAAAATTTATTTGAAGTGTAAACTCAGTTAAAATCTGAGTTGTACAATATTTTTTGAATAAAATTTTGATTGATTTTTTTTGGTATCTAAAATTATTGAACATTATAGATTTAAAAAACATGGTTAGTAAAAAGGTAAATTACATTCAACTCTTTTGAAATTTGAAAAATATACACAAAGTCTTAGAGTTTTTTTTTATAATTATATTAATATTTTTTTGATAATAAGATTAAAAAGATTAAAATTAATGCATAAGATATGGAAACACAACGATACACATTATAAAATGTACATCTCAATGTAAAAGATATGACAATATTATTTTTACATTTATGCTACTAACAAATTTATAATAAAAATAGAATAAGTATTATTAAGATCTTAAAAAAATTCAATGTAAGTTTGCCAAACTTGTAAAACTTATCGTATTTTCAATAAGGCTATGTTTGGCAAGAATTTTTTTATCATGACTTTTTGGCTTTTTGACTAATTTAGTCTGACTAAATTAGTTTCATTTGGGAAGAACTTTTTAATTTTTTTTGATTTTTTTAATTTTTTGTGAGAGAAGAAGCTTAATGATTATGATTTGGATGTGATATTTTGTCTTATTATTTTATTTAGTATTTTTGTATTTTTTTAGTCCCAACCTGAATTGCCAAACATGGACTATAGGCTTGTTTTGTGTGATGACCAGGTCTTGTTTCCCTTTCTTTTATTTTCTTTTTAATTTCATTTCCTTCTCGCTCTTTTTGAGTTCGAGACATTCGGAGGTTGTTTCCGAACCAAGTCCTTATTCTTGTTTTATTCGGTGTTGAAGTTTCTTGTTCCAAGAGGTGCAGGGGTCAGGTCCGGAGTGCCTGGAGGCGAAGCAGATGATTTTCTTTCTTTGGCGGGAGACGCCGTCTGAGAGGCCAAGCCGCACGCAGAAGAGGGGTTTTTGAGTTGCATTCGCTAAAAAGTGCGAACGGGAGTGGGGCCACCAAGACGCAAGGGATTAGTGCCACACGTGCGGGAGAGGGTAGCTGCATGTGCAGGGGCACGCGCCGCACGTGTGGGGCGGGGCAGATCTGAAAACTCTGTTTTTTTTATCATTTTGGGGTTGAAGTTCTCGCATTTTCTAACCCTTCTCTCTCACTCTAAAAGCCATTTTATCCCCTCCTTCTCCCTAAAAACCCTAACCAAAGCACCTAGAACCTTTGATTCTTGCTCCATTAGGTTTGATTATCATCTTCATCTTCCTCAAGCTTGAAGATTTAGAGCTAGGGCTTTCTTGGTGTAGGAGAAAGTGAAAAGTTTCCATCTTGGGGCTAGGGTTTCTTCTTGCATTTTTCATCAACCTTGAGGTAGGGACATTCTTGAGTTATATATACAAGTTTTACTATATTGTTGATGATTTAAATGGTTTTTATAAAGTTTGGTGTTGATTTTACATTTTTGATAAAAAGAGTAGAGGGTTTCAAATGTGGGTTTTCAAAACTCAATCTTTCTTTTACTCCTTGAGGATCATTCATCTATAAGCCTAAGAAATGTGATTTTACATGGGTTTTGCTAAAGCAATGTGAGGTGTTTTGTCTTGATGAAAAACCCTAGAAATTGGGGATTTTTAGAAAATATGAGAAAAATCATGAAATTCATTCTGTCCTCCTTGTGTTTAAGTGAATTAATGAGTGTGGGTTTCACAATGTGATATAAAGAAATGGTACCTTTCTTGATGATAGAAAATGGAGGACTCCTTAAGGACTATTGTTAAATGCATGGATATAATTAATTGTAAGATAATGATTGTTGTGCACCATGAAAAGGTAGAAGTTATAAATATTGGAATTTATGTTGGAAAACCTACATGAAGTCTTGATGGGGCTATATTGTTAGAATTGTGGGAAGCGTAATTGTGGCTAAGTGTAGATAACATATGGTTATCTTGGAGAAGAGTATCGAAAAGAGGTAATGAACCAAACGATCGTTGGCATTGTTGTAGAGAACTTGAATTATGAGAAATGTTTTGAGATATAAGAATTCATTGCATGGCATACTCACTTTTGTTAGTAGTATTTTTGCATTTGTAAAATTTCAATTGAAGATAACTGCTTTGAGAAAGAGCATGTTTTTGTAATGAGAACTATGGTAATGTGAAAGGGATAAATACGTGGTAAGTCCGGATAGGGGGTGTAGATAAAGTTGATAAGTTGGCCTGAGTATCCTTGGTGAAAGACCAGAAAATCGCGCGGATAGGTGTCGACCCTTTCGATTAATACCGGTAAAAATAACAATTTGGTAGTACTTGTAGAGTCTACTTGCAGACACCAGCCTAGGGATTACTAGTGTCATATTTACCGCCCCTATTGATTAAAATTTGGAAGTTGTTTGAATGAGTTGAGATTACTAATTTATATTGTAATGGAAACTTTAAAAGAGCACGGAATGTGAATTTTCTCTACGAAAGCATAGCATTGCATGAGCATTGCATTTTATTGAGAGTATGCATAACTGTGTAACTTTGTAAGAATTCTCTGCTGGGCTTTGTGCTCACCTTTATGGAATTTGGTGCAGGTAAAGATGTGGTGATCCCGCCGAATTGAGGGTATGGATACTTTTGTGAAGAGTAGATGACTCTCCCTTTTGTTGTAATTTTGTAGAGCCAAGGGCTAACATGCATGGGTCCGAGAGACCATTTTGTGAAACCGGGCTATTGCCTTGGAAGATGTAAAGCCTTTAAGGGCATTTTATTTGTTTTTGAGACTAAATGCTTCACATGCTATGGATTCATGTGATTTCTTTTATCATTTGAATGTATATTCGCATGTGAACTTTTGTATAAACTCTCTCATTGATTATGTAAAGATGGAAGGTTTATTGCTATGGTTTGGTAAATGTTATTTGATGTGGGTAGTTCATGTCGGAATATTTTCAAGGCGTCACATTTTGGGAAGTAAATTAAAAGTTGATTTTTAAATATTTTTTTTTTGGGAAAAAATGTATAAAAAAAATGAAGAGATGATGTGGTCTACAAAAACAAAAACCAAAAAAATGGCTTTTATCCATGTTTCCAAAACAAGCCTAAAAGGGCAGACTTTTAACTATATTGCCTGTTTTTTGTTTTTCAAAAACAGTTTTCAAAAATTCTACATTCTTGTTTTTCGTATTTTTTTTTAATTTTTACTGAATGTTTTTAATATTTTAAGCAATTTTTTAAATTTTTAGACACACATAACATAAATACACATAAAAAGTATAATTTTTATGAAAGAAATCTTTTAAAAATTCACTGAATACCAAAAATATAAAAAATAAAATAAAATACGAGAATTCAGTAAAAAATAGATGACTATTATTGAAATTATATTTATCGTAGATATCGATATCTAATCATCTTGATTTTTTGCATAAATATTTTACTCAACGATTTCTAAAAAGTGAACAAATCGGATCACCGAAATTGGTCAAAAATGGGTCTACCAAGCTGTGGCAGAGCCAAAAAAATTGTTCAGAGTAGCACTTATTAATTACAATTTTGATTTTGATTTTATTTTATTTTATAATCAATAACAATAAGTAATAATTTTTTTAATTAATATTAAGCTCAAAATTTTAATATAATATTTTTTTATTTTTTTATTTTTTACAATTGACCATGTGAAAGATCATAATTGAAAATATGATGTTTACTTATAACTAGTGTATTATAAATAATGCAAAAAAGTTTTGTATGTCTTGTATGTCTTATGATAAATTATATAATAATATATAAATAATAGTACTACCATATCATCTATATATGGTATCGTTAATTAATAGTAAAATAATATATGGAGAGTTAATCTCACTTGTCACATATAATACCAATTCAATAATTTCACATTTTTGTAGTGGGTTAACTTTCATTATTACACTGAATTTTTTTTAACAAAATGTTAACACATATAATGTGGCTTTTTTTTTATTTTATAATTTCTTCATTTTCAATCAAAACAACCATCATTAATTTTGTAATTTGAAAAATGCCATTAAAAATTCATTTATAAATGTTATTTCTATATAAATTTTCTATTTGTTAATTATTTTCCTTTGGTTATATACAAACAAAAACAAAAAATAAAAATTGAAGAGGGGCACATGCCCCCAGTTACTTCATAAATCTGTCATTGTTACAAAATTCAAACGCTCTCTTAAGTTGAGATGATAATTTGAGAGAATCCAAACTCAACTAGAAATTATCTACTGTGTAGCAACACAATTGATACCATAGTTTGTGTGTTTCAATACTTTCATGTAAATCTATCAAAGTTGTTAGAAATGGTTGGGAAAAATTCTGGGTAAAAACAAAAAAAATTTCCTAACTTTGGTCTATTATTTAGGTGGGACCCATACGCCACATTTGGCGGGTCTAAGTGGTAACGCGTTCTATGCCGCGTTGTGATTCATGTGGTATATTTGGTTGCTCAAAACCATTATCGAGTGAATGGAAAATTGAAGCTAAAGTGTGCTCCATGG
This sequence comes from Camellia lanceoleosa, assembly GCA_025200525.1. Taxonomy (NCBI): domain Eukaryota; kingdom Viridiplantae; phylum Streptophyta; class Magnoliopsida; order Ericales; family Theaceae; genus Camellia; species Camellia lanceoleosa. The sequence continues at coordinate 155,133,547 of CM045769.1, read as the reverse complement.
AAATGGAGTTTTTTGTAGAAATTTCTTAAGGTTTGGAAATTAGCTTGTCCCACATTGGTTTGGTGGGAAGTTTTGAATGGGTTTATATAGCTTGGAATTATAACTTGGGGAGGGCCCCAAGGGGCACCCCAAGTTTGTAGAAGGGGGAGGTTATGGGCAAAATGAGCTAGACCCTTTGGACCCAAAAATCACCACGGGCGAGCTGGGCACGGGTTCGTGGTGTGAGGTTGGGCTTGTTTGGCCTAATACTAATCTTTTTGGGCCAAAAACATTTGAATATAATTTTATTCTTGGTAAATAAAATCTATTTGAATTCAAATTATTTTGCACCTCTTCAAATTATATACAGATTAATTCAAAACTGTCCAGGTTTTCTATACATAATTTATCTTTCTGAAATAAATTCAAATCTGTGCAACATATTCGGTTTTTGTTCAAAATTCAAACCGAACAGATTGAACCTGTTCAAACAGTGCCGAACAGGTACTGTATCTATTCAAAAAAGATTGCTACCTATTGGATTCAAATAGAAAAGCCACCAATCCATCTATAAATAGACAACCCTCATTTGATGTTTCATTCATTATTTTCGTCCCAAATAATTCTGTTGTTATTCTCTTCATATTGCTGCATTAGTTTTTCTGTGAGAAAGAGTATATACATTTAATGTGTTCGTTGTACGAATAAATTGTAGTACTGCATTTATTCATTAATTGATCATTTTATCATGGGAGATAGACATCCGTATTCTGAAAGCACCATGGAGAGAATGAATCTGTCTTAAGGACATAGTGTCGAACACTGGACTTGATCAGAATATTATTCAAGAAATTAATCAAGTAAGTTGGTTATTTATTTTCTGTTTTATTTAATTATATAAATCAGATTTTGATTTTGTTTTTGTAACAAAATAAAAATCTGTTTTTATTTATTTTATTTTATTTTATTTTCTTGGTTTGATTTTTGTAATCAAACAAATTCTCTCATTTCTTTTATTTCTTATTTATTTTGTTTGTTGTTAAGTACACAATAGAATTTAATTTTCAAATACAGTGAAGATTGTCCAACAATGTTAAGACATATTATTTTTCGTATCTTTATTTTATTTAATTTTCTGTGTTTTCATAAAGTGATATTCTGGTTGGAAAATACAAATAGTACTTATAAACTATTTGACAGATAGTAATAATATACCGTCTATTTTCTTTGACAACTAGTAGTAATATACTGGTGTCATTAACAATTGCAGAATATTATTTGGTGTTACAGAAAATTATTGTGGTAATTTATTTTTCTGATTTTAGTAACAAGGAAAATAAAATTATTTTGTGTTATAATTTATTTTCTAGTTTTAGTAACTAGAAGATTAATTTGTGGTTTGTTTTTCTGATTTTTGTAATCAGATATTATGGTTACTACAACTGGAAGTGGTACTCCAATTGTTACGCCAACACTGGTCTCTATCCAGAACCATGTTCAAGTACCAATAAATCATGGAGAAAAATCGAAAAAATCTGATGGTACTGAGTTTAAGAGATCGCAACAGAAGATGCTGTTCTATCTTACAACTCTAAATTTTGCTCGGTTTCTCCACGAAGAGGCTCCAGCACTTAAAGAGGGTGAAAGTGATCGGCAAGTTTTCGCCGCTGTAGATGCTTGGAAACATTCGGATTTCTTATGCAGAAACTACATCCTCAATGGCCTTGACAACATGCTGTATAATGTTTATAGCCCTCTGAAGTTAGCGAAAGAATTATGAGATTCTTTGAAGAAGAAATACAAGACAGAGGATGCCGGCACGAAGAAATTTGTTGTCGGTAAATTTCTGGACTTTGTTATGGTAGACTCCTAAACGGTAATTTCTCAAGTTCAAAATTTTCAAATAATTTTGCATGATATTGATTTAGAAGGTATGTCTCTTAGCGAGTCTTTCCAAGTCGCTGCTCTAGTGGAAAAGTTACCACCAGCTTGGAAAGATTTCAAAAATTATTTAAAACATAAACGCAAGGAGATAACCATGGATGAATTGATTGTAAGATTGAGAATTGAGGAAGATAATCGAAAGGCTAAAAAGAGGAATAGGAAAAATCCCATTGAGTCCAAGGCTAATGTGGTTGAACAAGTTCACAAACTACATAACAAGAAAAGGAAGTTTACTGGAGATGGTCCTAAACAAGGCAACAACAATGGCAACAAGAAGTTCAAAGGAAAATGCTATAACTGTGGCAAAACTGGACATTGAGCTTCTGACTGTCACCGCCCTACGAAGGATCACAGAAGTACAAGCAAGAAGACTACCAATCAAGCCAATGTAACTGAACTAGATTACATCTCTGACGAGCTGAATGACATCAACCTCTCTGCTGTGGTGTCTGAGGCTAATTTGGTTGGAAATCTCAAGGAGTGGTGGGTTGACACTGGAGCAACTCGTCACATATGTGCGAACAAGAAGATGTTCACTACCTACAATGAGGCTGCAAATGGTGAATAACTTTTCATAGGAAATTCTTCTACTTCTACTATGGCTAGACAAGGAAATGTGATCTTGAAGATGACATCAGGGAAAGAACTGACCCTCAACAACATACTGCATGTACCTGACATCTGGAAGAATTTGGTTTTTGGCTCTTTGTTAAGTAAAAATGGTTTTAGGCTTGTATTTGAGTCTAATAAATTTGTATTATCAAAGAGTGGTATGTATGTTGGTAAGGGATACATGAGTGATAGTCTCTTCAAATTGAATGTAATGACAGTTGTACCAAAAGTTGCTATGAATAAGAATAACACATCTTTTGCTTATATTCTTGAGTCGAATTTATGGCATGGTAGATTAGGACGTGTAAATTTTGATGCTTTGCGTAGATTAATTAGTTTGGATTATATGCCAAAGTTTGAAATTGATCCTAATCATAAATGTGAAATTTGTGTAGAAACGAAACTAACTAAGGCTCCATTTAAATTGGTTGAAAGGAAAGCCGAACCTCTAGAATTAATTCATACAGATGTATGTGATCTTAAATTTGTTCAAACTAGAGGAGGCAAAAAGTATCTCATAACATTTATCGATGATTGCACAAGATATTGTTATGTTTATTTACTTAGAAGTAAAGATGAAGCTTTAGAAATGTTTAAACTCTACAAAACAGAAGTTGAAAATCAACTTGGTAAAACTATTAAAATAGTTAGAAGTGATAGGGGTGGTGAATATGATGTACTATTAAATGAATTTTGTGCACAACATGGCATTATTCACCAAACTTCAGCACCCTATTCTTCTCAGCAAAATGGAATTGCTGAAAGGAAGAATAGAACCCTAAAAGAAATGATGAATGCCATGTTACTAAGTTTAGGCTTACCACAGAACTTGTAGGGGGAAGTAATTTTGTCTGCTAATTATGTTCTTAACAGAATACCCCATAAGAAAACCAACAGCACTCCTTATGAATTGTGGAAAGGTCGACTGCCTTCCTACAAATACTTAAAAGTGTGGGGGTGTTTGGCAAAAGTCAAAGTTCCTGTTCCTAAAAGACTAAGATTGGACCAAAAACAGTAGATTGTGTGTTTATTGGTTATGCTCAGAATAGTAGTGCATATTGGTTTCTGACTTATAAATAAAAAATACCTGATATAAATGTGAACACTATTATAGAGTCAAGGAATGCTATGTTTTTTGAACTTGTCTTTCCTTACAAGAAAGGACATGAATTAAATTCACATAAAAGAACTTATGATTGTACACAAAGTCAAGAGACTAATGACAATCAAACACAAGAGACTAGTAATGGTCTCGACCAACAGGATTTAACTGATGATGAACCAAGACGGAGTAAGAGAGCAAGAACATCAAAATCCTTTGGTCTAGATTTTCTAACATACCTATTAGAAAATGAACCTCAAAGCTTTAAGGCAACAATGACAAGTCCTGAAGCACCTTTGTGGAAAGAGGCTGTTAATAATGAAATTGAATCTATTATACAAAATCATACTTAAGAATTGGTGGATCTTCCACCAGGTTCTAAACCTCTTGGATATAAATGGATATTCAAGAGAAAAATGAAAGAAGACGGTTCAATTGACAAGTATAAAGCAAGACTTATAGTTAAAGGTTATAGACAAAAGGAAGGTTTGGACTATTTTGACACATGTTCCCCTGTGACAAGAATAATATACATTCGCATACTTATTGCTGTAGCAGCATTGTTTAATTTAGAAATACATCAAATGGATGTTAAGACAACTTTCTTAAACGGTGATCTAAATGAAGAGATATATATGGAGCAACCCAAAGGGTTTGTAGTACCGGGGCAAGAAAAGAAAGTTTGTCGGCTTGTAAAATCTCTTTATGGATTAAAACAAGCACCTAAGCAATGGCATGAAAAATTTGGTCATGCAATGCTTACTAATAGGTTTAAGATAAAACGAATGTGACAAATGCGTCTATATTAAAAATACTGACCAAGGATATGTCATAGTTTGTCTTTATGTGGATGACATGCTTATCATTAGAAGCAGTCAAAACATGATCAAATCGACTAAGCAAATGCTTAACAAAAGATTTGATATAAAAGATATGGGGGTCGCAGATGTTATATTAGGAATGAAAATTACTAAAACATCTGACAGATATGCATTATCTCAATCACATTATATTGAGAAAATTCTTGGTAAATTTATCAAGGATGATATGAATTTAGCTAGAACACCTGTAGACATCAGTCATTATTTATCGAAAAATAAAGGTGATGCGGTGTCTCAGTTAAAATACTCCCAAATCATTGGAAGCCTAATGTACCTAATGAATTGTACTCGTCCTGACATAGCTTACTTAGTCAATAAATTGAGTAGATACACTAGTAACTCGAGAGAAGACCATTGGAAAGGCGATCATTCGGGTTCTTAGATATCTAAGATTTACCCGTGATCATGGTTTGAACTTCACTCAATATCCAGTAGTACTCGAAGGTTATTGTGATGCAAATTAGATATTGGATACTAAAGATTCAAAATCCACTAGTGGATATGTCTTTACTCTGGGAGGCGCTGCTGTTTCTTGGAAATCCATGAAACAAACATGCATTGCGCGATTCACAATGGAATCCGAGTTCATTACTTTAGACAAAGCAGGAGAAGAAGTAGAATGGCTTCGTCACTTCTTAGAAGACATTTCAATGTGGTCAAAACCTGTGCCAGCTATATGTATTCATTGTGATAGTCAATCTACAATAGGCAGGGCACAGAATCATATGTATAATGGTAAGTCTCGACACATTCGTCGTCGACATAATACCGTAAGGCAATTGCTCTCAAATGGAATAATCTCAATAGATTATATAAAATCTAAAGAGAATATTATGGATCTGTTAACAAAATGTTTGACTAAAGAGCAAGTGTATAGTTCATCTAAGGGGATGAGATTAAATCCTATTACATAAGAGTCATCATAATGGTAACCCTACTTATATGACTGGAGATCCCAAGAACTAAGTTCAAAGGGACAATTAAGTTATGTGTGGCTCGCCAGAAATCACCAAGGGATTAAAATTCTTTACCCATTCCTATGGTGAGAGTGATATCTGCAACATATGTTGTTTGCAGGAGTCTAAGGATAGGCTTAGCTTTTAATTATTACTTGTATCTTGATTTAGGCATAAAAATCAAGACGAGTATAAGGAGATACTTACAATAAAAATCACTTATATGAGTGTCGAACTAGGGCCGGTTCTATGAGAATAAAGAGGCTACATTCTCTAGAAGCACTCATGAAAACCAGGAGCGTTCAATGCTAAAATGAATACAACAGTGAGAACCACGATGTGTTAGAAAATATTTTGTGTGAAATCTATTGTCTTGGTTTACATAAACGGTTGAACAATTCAAGGTATTGTGTCTATTGATTAGCTAGTAAGTCCGATAGGTTATCACTAGAGAAGGTTCAAGGCCGAAAGCTACCTATCCTGATACAAGATATTTTCGACTTATACTCTTTCGACATAGTCTGCATATTGTTGTATTTCCGTTGTCATCAAATTCCATTCATGTGGGAGATTGTTAGAAATGGTTGGGAAAAATTCTGGGTAAAAACAGAATTTTTTCCTAAGTTTGGTCTATTATTTAGGTGGGACTCGTACACCATATTTGACAAGTCTAAGTGGTAACGCGTTCTATGTCGTGTTGTGATTCACGTTGTATATTTGGTTGCTCAAAGCTATTATCGGGTGAATGGGACATTGAAACCAAAGTGTGCTCCATGGAAATGGAGTTTTTGGTGGAAATTTCTTAAGGTTTGGAAATTGGCTTGTCCCACATTGGTCTGGTGGGAAGTTTTGAATGGGTTTATATAGCTTGGAATTATAACTAGGGAAGGGCCCCAAGGGGTACCCCAATTTTGTAGAAGGGGGAGGTTATGAGCAAAATGGGCTAGACCCTTTGGACCCAAAAATCACCACACACACGAGCACCGCTGCTGCCCATCCATCCGGTCGGGCAGGCTGGGCTGGGCTTGGACGCGGGTGCGGAGTGTGAGGTTGGGCTTGTTCGGCCCAATACTATTTTGCACCTCTTCAAATTATATACAGATTAATTCAAAACTGTCTAGGTTTTCTGTACAGAATTTATCTGTCCGAAATAAATTCAAATCTATGCAACATATTCGGTTTTTGTTCAAAATTCAAACCGAACAGATTGAACCTATTCAAACAATGCCGAACAGGTACTGTATCTATTCAAAACAGATTGCTACCTGTTGGATTCAAATAGAAAAGCCACCAATCCATCTATAAATAGGCAACCCTCATTTGATGTTTTCATTCATTATTTTCGCCCCAAATAATTATGCTGTTATTCTCTTCATATTGTTGTATTAGTTTTTTTGTGAGAAAGAGTATATACACTTAGTGTGTTCGTTGTACGAATAAATTGTAGTCCTGTATTTATTCGTTGATTGATTATTTTATCCTGAGAAATAGACGTCCGTATTCTGAAAGCACCGTGGAAATGACGAATCTGTCTTATGGACACAGTGTCGAACACTGGACTTGATCAGAATATTATTCAAAAAATTAATGAAGTAAGTTGGTTATTTATTTTCTATTTTATTTAATTATTTAAATCAGATTTTGATTTTGTTTTTGTCACAAAATAAAAATCTGTTTTTATTTATCTTATTTTATTTTCCTGGTTTGATTTTTGTAATCAAACACATTCTCTCATTTCTTTTATATCTTATTTATTTTGTTTGTTGTTAAGTACACAATAAAATTTATTTTTCAAATACAGTGAAGATTGTCCAACAAAAGTCTCTTTGATAGCTTCATTTATGCTTTAAAATCTTGTAAATCTATCACTTCTAAGTATCTGTGGCTTTGTGTTTGTGTTGCCCCTTTTCTTCTCTCTCCGAGTCCACCATGTGGTTTTGGTTTTATTTTTTCAGAGATACTTTGAATGGCATTGTGTTATTTTTTCAATGATGAAAGTTCCTTATTCAGAAAAGAAAATGAAAAAAGAATAACGGGCAGAGTCCCATAATGCATCCGAGGAGTGGGCTCTCAGAGCTCATACCTTTTCCTACATTCGAGCTATACCACGGCCTCATGTCTTTGGGTACTAACGTTTTTAGTGTTTTTAAGTTTTTTAAGTTACAATATGAGATGAAAAAAAACAATAATCATGTTTGATTTTAGAAATTGAGTTCATTTGTTATAAAATTGAGTTTTTTATTTTTTATTTTTTGGTTTTTAGTGAATTGGTTTAATATTTTACATTTTTTTTTTAATATTTTACACCTAATCTAAATATGCTTAAAAATAATAATATTTATGAAGAAAAAAAAAAACTTTAAAAAAATTATCAAATACAAAAAATATAAAAAAAATGAAAATTTAATATATTTTCGTATTTTGTTGTATTTAATAAATTTTTTAAATAATTTTTGTACAATTTTTTACTTTTAAAGTATATTAAGATTAAGTGAATTTAAAAATTAAAAAAATAATTTAAATATTTAAATAAAATTATTAAAAATGTAAAAATACGAATTCAAAATTCAAAAAATTGTTTTTAAAAACTGAAAACCAAAGAGGGTGAATATGTTTGCATTAAATTTTTTATTTTTTACAAAAGAATATGTAAAAAAGGAGAGTAAATGGAAAGGAATATATAATTTTTTGGTATTTATTGATTTTTTGACTTTCTTTGATGAGGCTTGTTGGCTATTATTTCTAGTGTTTATCATATTTTAGTCACTCTAATGGATTAACTATTACAATAGTTATTTTAACAAAAAAAATTCAAGACTAATTGAAGAGTCTTGAGAGGCTCTTTTTAAACAGTTTGTGTATAGATAGGTTAAATAAAGTGTAGTGCTATAGCACATAAACAAAAAAGAAAATAGGCAAAATAAAGAATTATCTTTTTTATATTTCCGCTAATAAGAATTATTTTTTTTTATATTTCAACTAATAAAAAATTAAAAAGTACGGTTAGAATTATTCTGAGTGAGTTTTTGATTTTAACCTAAAATAATAAATTGCCAAACGGGAGCTAAATTGAAGTAAGGATTACGGAATCCAATCACCATCTGCAATCAAGGGTCCCTCTTTTGCGTCAAATAACGATGTGCTGCTATGTGGGGATGTAATTCGGTTAGTATTTAGATAAAAAAATTATCAAATGGATAATATTGATTTTATTATTTTAAGTATCGATATAGATTGTTTTTCTCATCAAACTGTATCTAATAACATCAATTGAAATGGTTCAATTTAGTTTGGTATAGTTTAATCAGTTTAAGACTTTTTTAAATTTAAATCACTTTTTCTTATAGCTATTAATTTATGTAAAAATAGTCAATTATACCATTGGTCCTTTTGATTTAAGAGAAATGCCACTTTAGTTTCCGTAATTTTAATTTGAACAATTCGATCTCTACATTTTTAATTTTGTTTCCATCACTTGTCATTAAAATTTGGAATGAAAAACAAAATTAGACGGACCAAAGTGAAATTCAAACAAAATATAGGGACCACAGTCTGCATAATTTTTGTCAATTTCACTTTGGTTCCTTTAATTTTCAAAATGTTAATAACACATAATAGAGGGATCATATTGCAACAAAATCAAAAAATGTAAAGACTAAAATGTTCAAATTAAAATTACGGTAATTAAAGTGACACTTCACTCAAACTAGAGGGACAAGTGGTTTAATTTACCCATGTAAAAATATTGAATTAGTCAATTTGTCCATTTAATAAAAACATTCCAATTCCTGGATTAACAAAAATATAAACAAAAACACACATTAACAAGTGCTAAGGTAGCGTTTGGTAATGTTTATGTTTTTTGTTTATGTTTACAAAAATTTTATAAATTGGTTTTGTTTATTTTTAGAAAAACATAAATTACAAACGCGTTTGGTTGAACAAAATGTGTAAAAATTTTTAAAAACATAAACTAAAAAATATGTTTGTTCAGGCCTAAAATATTTATATTTATATTTATTTTTATTATTTATGACAATGGGATCACACACATTATAATTGAAAAAAAAATTAATTAAAAAAATAATTGAAAAAAATTTCATTGAAAAAAATTTAATTGGGAAAAAAAATTAATTGAAAAAAAAATTATTTCAAAAAAAATTATTTAAAAAAAATTAAAAAAAAATTAATTAAAAAAATAATTAAAAAAAAAATTAATTGGGAAAAAAAATTAATTGAAAAAAAAGATTAATTAAAAAAATTAATTGAAAAAAAATATTTGAAAAAAAATTTAATTGAAAAAAAAATTATTTGAAAAAAAAAATTGAAAACTGAAAACGTAAACTCATTTTTTGAGTTTACGTTTTTTTCTCAAATTTATAAACTGAGACAACCATTTATAAACCAAAAAAAATTATTAAACAAGTTTTTATGATAGTTTTTAAAATTTTTGTAAATATAAATTGAAAATTAAAAACGGAATGTTTACCAAACAGGCCCTTAGAAACTATAAATATCGTAATCAAGTCACAAAGTTTGTGATATAAAATAGAAAATACATAACTACATCACTAATTGATGTAATAAAATCGTTTAAAATTATAGAAAATCACAAATGTCGTAGCTAATTTCCAAAATTTCATAACATTAATAAAAAAATTATGTAACTATCCACTAATTGGTGTAACAAAAACATCTAAAAATTTTAAAAACCACACATGTCATAACCAACTCACAAAATTTAATAAAATCAACTACAAACTGCGTAACAGCACCACTAATTGGCATAATAAAAATAATCAAAATTTTTACAAATTACAAATGTCATAACCAATCCAGAAAATTCCATAACATCAATCACAAAATGCGTAACAACACAACTAATTAATGTAGCAAAAATATACAAATTTTTTATAAACCACAAATATCGTAATCAAACAACAAAGTTTCATAACAATTATCATAAAATGACTAAGAAATCACTAAAAATAGTAGAATCACCAATCGGAATCTCTAATGATGTAGATAAACACAAAATGTAATGACAATAATTAAATAATTTAATCCACGACTTAAGCCATGGAACAAAAAATGAGAGTTAGAGAAGATTAACCAATAGAGTGAAAGGAAAGGGAATATGAGAAAGAGAGACTGAACGGACTTATCGCCTGTGAAAATAATGTCAAAGATGGTGTTGTTTTCGATAAGGAACATCAGAGATATCTACAGTGACAGTAAGGAATGAGAGAGATGTTTGACGAATGAAGAAAGCTGAGATAGCAGAACAGTACAACAAAATGCGTAATATTCATTTTTCAACAGTTCTATAACATATGTACAAATTGATAAAATCATAACTACAGCCAAAGGTTTGTATATGTATGACATATTAATGTGAAAGAGCTAGAGTTTCGAGACAAATGCATTTACTAGATAGAGAAATATCACCAGAATGAATAGTATTGAAATAGACAGAGAAAATAGGGATGAGTTCAAGGATCTATTGTAGAGACACAAGAGTATAGAGAAGAAGAATCCAGTGAGGAAGAACTATCAATGATGGTTGTTTGATGATTTCAGCGAAATAGAGAAGTCTGATTAAGAAATAGAGAGAGCTCAGGCACAACTATAAGACAAATCAAGGAAAAGAAAATTGAGTGGAGAAAAAAATGAAGAAAAGTTGGGAAAAAAAATTAGAAGAAAAATTATTTAGTACAACAAAATAAAATCACGTCATAGATAATTTTTTTAAGCTTATTTTTTATTAAAATTTAGTTAAATTATATATATATATATATATATGTCCTATAAGTGTATATAGATATTTTAAAAAGTATATCGTTTGTATATTATTATTTCTATTATCTTTAATGAAGATATCATGACTAAAAATAAATCTAAAATAGAGATAGGTGATCAATTGCAATTGTCACTTAGGGATGACACTTTAAAATTAATTGAGAGAGTTGAGAGTTTAGAGAGAATGAGAATTTGAAAGACAGATTTGTTTGTGAAAAATAAAATGTCAGAGGGGTGGTATTTATAGGACTTGGGAGGGAGGAGTTAATTTATATATATATAAAAATAAATAAATAAAAATTGATTGTTGGTGGAATTAACGGTTATATGACTCTTTCAAATTGTTTTGATTTAAATTTTTTACCATTGCACTGACAAGAGGGGCAGGAAGCCATTGGGGTCGGGTCGAGCCAGATGGGGAAGAAAATTTTGGGGCGAGCTCACGGGATGGGTCACACTCCATAACACACCAGGGTCGAGCCGAGCTCTAGAACACATAGCCCAGGGTCTTAGGTTGGGTTTAGGCTCGAGCCAAGTTGGGCCTACCTAGGGCACGAGCGGACTTAGGGTGTGCCGCGAGCTCGTAAGCCAAATTTACACCCCTATATGTGGGTAGTGGTTATGAGATATATGATTAGAGGTTATGATATATGTGATATTGATTATGAAACAACGGGTGCTAGTTATGAGATGTGGTTATAACATATGTGGGTAAAGGTAATAAGATATATGATTAGTGATTATGAGATATGTGATTTTGGTTATGAGCAGAGTGGTATAGTTATAAGTCAAAGGATGTTTGGTTATGAGATATGTGATTAGTAGTTATGATATATGTGATGTTGGTTATGAGATATGTGGGTAATTATAGCGATCCCGGTTTTCCTTTCATTGTTTATTGTATTCCGGACTCGGTTCCATGGATGTGTGTTGTTGTCTTATTCTCGTTTCCATCATTTACTCTTTGTATTTGAGTTTTGGATTGTGTTGGGCAAGTTTGAAACAGGTTGGTTGTGTTTAGAAACAATTGGTTTATGTCCAGATTTTGGCCTTCACGCTCGAGCGGGGCTTTTTTGACACTCGAGCGGGGAGTTTGACGCTCGAGCGGGATTATTCCACCTTCAGTACTTTTCCTGCAAGTCATCGAACGCTCGAGCATCCACTTTCACGCTTGAGCGGGGACCTTCGTCTACAGAACTTCTGGAAGTGTGCATTCGACGCTCGAGCGGCGCTTTTGACACTAGAGCGGGAGTCTGTGTCTGACGCTTGAGCGGGGCATTCCACGCTAGAGCGGACTGTGATGTATATCAGTCCGAGATGAAGCTTTTTGAACCACTTTTTCGACCCACTCTCTCTCTCTCTCTCTATAGCTTTTCAAAACCCTCATTTGAGAGCTCCTCTCTCTAGAATACATCTTCTCTCTACGAAATCATCTAGCTCTAGTGATCTTCCACCCTAGTCTCTTTGTAAAAAGTGTGGAGCTTGGCATGGCCTTCATTTTGATCCGAAAAAGTTGGTGATCGGAGCATCTTGTGTTTTGTCCTTCTTTTCCTTTGAGCTCCGAAATTTGAGGTAGGGATAACCTACTCATTTCTATGAGTTTTGACAAAGATGTTATGTATTTTGTATAGATGGTGTTGTTTGGGATTTTTGGGTGAAGTTAGGGTTTTGAAATTGAAATTATGAAATAGGGGTTTTCTATTTTTGGGATTCCAAGTGTATGAATGATCCCTCAATTGAAGTTATGGTGTTTGATTGATGAAATTTGGCTTTAGGTGCAATATTTGAGAAAAATGGGAAAAAGCCCTAATTTAATGTAAATGATTAATTTGTATAATTAATCCGGGAAATGTGGAAATATGAAATTGAACTGAAAACCATGAAATTGGGAGATTATGAGATTGAATGGTGGAGTTGGATTGATTAATCACTCACCTTTGAAATTGTAGACAATTCATCTGTTTGATAATGTATTTTCTGTTTAGAAATAAATGGTTTGGGCTATCGGTGGAGGATAGTCTTGATTGTTGTAGATACTGCATGATGATTAGGTAAATTAAAACTAATCAACTGAGTAAGTCATTGAATATGACGAATGGAATAACACATTGAATATGTGCTTTTCTTGATCATTGTATATGATAAGTGTTTAAATACATTGCATATGTATGTTGTTTGGGAGGAGATAGGGGATGTACTCTCAAACCTGTTTGGGAGGAGATATGGGATGGACTCCATTGATAATTAAGTTGGCTGGAGTGTCCAGGGTGAAAGCCCCGAAATCTTGATTACGTTTGCATAACGTTGATGAATTGAAGTGTTGAAGTATTATTGATATGAGTTGTAATCTCATATTAAGTGATGATGATTGATGCATTGTTAACATGAGTTATAGTCTTGTTATAAACTGTCAGGATGAATTGGTTTGGATAATGGAACGAAAAAGGATTGATATATATATATATATATATGTATATATCTGTGAACATGGATTAATTAAGAAAGAGATGTATGTTTGTTTATATGAGTTAAACATTTATCAAATGCTAATGTTTTAGTTATTGCTCATATTTGGTTTAGTATATCTCTGTTGGACTTTGGCTCACCTTATATAGGACATCATTTTCAGGTTCAGGTGATATGCTACCTCCAAGGACGTAGCTTAGGAGGCTTAGAGGCTGAGTGATCTTTTTGTTGTTATCTTTTTGGCATTACATGTAAATTCAAGCCTAGGGCTTAATGTGTTTTGAGTTAGTACTCTCTTTTTGTAACCAAGTGTTGGCTTGGAAAATTGTAAGCCTGTAGGGCATTTACTTTTGTTGTCAACATGTAATACTTTTGTAATGAATACTCTGATAAATAGAAATATGCTTTATTCTCTTATGTCTATGGATGTCATGAATGATGGGTTTATATGTATTATTTTGATGGCGTTACAGTAATGGTTATGAGTAGTGGTGTCAAAGGTTGTTTGGTTATGCTATATGTGTTAGTGGTTATGAGATATGTGGGTAATGGTTATGAGCAAAGTGGTGTCAAAGGGTGTTTGGTTATGCTATATGTGTTAGTGGTTATGAGATATGTGGGTAATTGTTATGAGCAAAGTAGTGATGTCAAAAGGTGTTTGGTTATGCTATATGTGTTAGTAGTTATGAGATATGTGGATAATGGTTATGAGCAAAATGGTGTCAAAGGGTGTGGTTATGCTATATGTATTAATGGTTATAAGTTATGAGATATTGGTTATGTGACTAGTGGTTATGAGATATGTGACGTTGGTTATTAGATATGTGACTAGTAGTTATGAGATATGTGATGTTGGTTATGATCAAAGTGGTGTGGTTATGAGCAAAAAGGTGTTAATTATAAGATATGTGATTAGTGGTTATGAGATATGTGATGTTGGTTATAACAAAAAGGTGTTGGTTACGAGATATGTGACTAGTGATTATAAGATATGTGATGTTGGGTAATGACTCAAAGGGACTGGTTATGAGATGTAGTTATGAGATATGAGATATGTGATATTTGTTATGATCAAAGTGGTGTTGGTTATGAGATACGTGATTATGATTATGAAATATGTGATATTAGTTATGAACAAAAGGGCGTTGGTTATGAGATGTGGTTATAACTAAGTTATGATCAATTTGATTATAATTATGAAAAAATTGTTGGACAATCTTCACTGTATTTAAAAATAATTAAATTTTGTTGTGTACTAAACAACAATCAGAATATAAAAAAATAAAAGAAATGAGAGAATTTGTTTGATTACAAAAATCAAACTAGAAATAAAAATAAATAAATAAAAACATATTTTACTTTGTTACAAAAACAAAATTAAAATCTGATTTAAATAAATAATAATAACACCGAAAATAAATTAAATAACTTACTTGATTAATTCTTGAATAATAATCTGATCAAGTCCAGTGTTTGACACTGTGTCTTTAAGACAGATTCGTCCTCTCCACGGTACTTTCAGAATGTGGACATCTATCTCCCAGGATGAAATGATCAACTACAAACAATAGCAGCACTACAAATTGTTTGCCTTACGAACACACTAAGTGTTTACACTCTTTTTTACAAGGAAAAATAATAGAATATATGCAGCAAAATGCAAAGATGAATTTGCAGCAAGGAAGGACGAAAATTGTTAATGAAAAACAAATTTGAATTAAACAGGTGCAAAACCTGTTTGAACAAGTATGAAACCTATTCAATTTGAATAAACAGAAACAAACCTGTTGGATTCAAATTTGAACAGATAAAAACGGGAAGGGCCCTGTTTGGGTGTTCAATAAAACCGGACCAGTTTATTTCCAGAATTAATTTGAATTCTGGATTTTATTGTACCAAAAAATAAAATTAATTCAAATGTTTTTGGCCTAAAAAGATAGGTATTGGGCCGGACAAGCCCAACCCAACCTCACGCCTCAGCTCAGCCTCAAGCCTCCCGGACGGACGACGGCGCCACACAAGACTTGTGTGGTGATTTTTGAGTCAATGGGTCTAGCCCATTTTTCCCATAACCTCATTCTCTAAAACACTTGGGTACCCCTTGAGGCACACCTCAAGTACCAAACCCATGCCTTATAAACCCTTTCAAAACTTCCCACAAAATCAATATGAGACAAGTCTTATTCAAACCTTTAAGGATTTTCCACAAAAACTCCATTTCCGTGGAGCATACTTTGGCTTTAATTTCCCATTCACTCGGTAATGGTTTTGAGCAACCAAATATACCGCGTGAATCACAACGCGGCATAGAACGCGTTACCACTTTGACCCACGAAAATCGACGCTCGGGGCCCACCTAAAAAATAGACCAAACTTAGGAAAATATTCTGGTTTTACCCAGAATTTTATAACCATTTCCAACAATCCCCCACATGAATGGAATTTGATGACAACGGAAATGCAACAATATGCAGACTTTATCGAAAGAGTATAAATCGAAAATATCTTGCATCAGGATAGGTAGCTTTCGGCCTTAAACCTTCCTTAATGATAACCTATCGGACTTACTGGCTAACCAATGGACGCGATGCCTTGAATTGTTCATCCGTTTGTGTAAGCCAAGACAATAGATTTCACACAAAAATATCTTCTAACACATCGTGGTTCTCACTATTATGTTCATTTTGGCCTTGAACGCTCCTGGTTTTCATAAGTATTTCTAGAGAATTTAGCATTTTCATTCTCATAGAACCGACCCCAGTTCGACACTCATATAGGTGATTCTTATTGTGAGTATCTCCTTATACTCGTCTTGATTTTATGCCTTAATCAAGATATAAGTAATCATTAAAAGCAAAGCTTATCCTTATACCCCTGCATACAACATATGTTGCAGATATCACTCTCATCATAGGAATGGGTAGGGAAATTTAATCCCTTGGTGATTTCTGGCGAGCCACACATAACTTAGTTGTTCCTTTGAACTTAGTTCTTGGGATCTCCAGTCATATAAATAGGGTTACCATTATGACGACTCTTATGTAATAGGCTTTAATCCCATCCCCTTCGATGAACTATACACTAGCTCTTTTGTCAAACCTTTTGTTAACGGATCCACAATATTCTCTTTAGATTTTATATAATCTATTGAGATTATTCCGTTTGACAACAATTGCCTTACAGTATTATGTCAACGACGAATATGTCGTGACTTACCCTTATACATATGATTCTGTGCCTTGCCTATTGTAGATTGACTATCACAATGAATGCAAATAGCTGGCACAGGTTTTGGTTCATCATCAGTTAAATCCTGTTGGTCGAGACCATTACTAGTCTCTTCTGTTTGATTGTCATTAGTCTCTTGACTTTGTGTACAATCATAAGTTCTTTTCTGTGAACTTAATTCCTATCCTTTCTTACAAGGAAAAACATGTTCAAAAAACACAGCATTCCTTAACTTTATAATAGTGTTCATATTTATATCAGGTATTTCTGATTTATAAGTCAGAAACCGATATACACTACTATTCTGAGCATAACCAATAAACACACAATCTACTGTTTTTGGTCCAATCTTAATCTTTTAAGTATTTGAAGGAAGGTGGTCGACCTTTCCACAATTCATAAGAAGTGTTGTTAGTTTTCTTGTGGGGTATTCTGTTAAGAACATAATTAGTAGACAATATTGCTTCCCCTCGCAGGTTCTATGGTAAGCCTGAACTTAATAACATGGCATTCATCATTTCTTTAAGGATTTTATTCTTCCTTTCAGCAATTCCATTTTGCTGTGGAGAATAATGTGTTATAGTTTGGTGAATAATGCCATGTTGTGCACAAAATTCATTTAATGGTGCATCATATTCACCACCCTTATCACTTCTAACCATTTTAATGGTTTTACCAAGTTGATTTTCAACTTCTGTTTTGTAGAGTTTAAACATTTCTAAGGCTTCATCTTTACTTCTAAGTAAATAAACATAACAATATCTTGTGCAATCATCGATAAATGTTATGAAATACTTTTTGCCTCCTCTAGTTTGAACAAATTTTAGATCACATATATCAGTATGAATTAATTCTAGAGGTTCGGTTTTCCTTTCAACCGATTTAAATGGAGCCTTAGTTAGTTTCGCTTCTACACAAATTTCACATTTATGATTAGGATTAATTTCAAACTTTGGTACATAATCTAAACCAATTAATCTACGCAAAGCATCAAAATTCACATGTTTTAATCTATCATGCCATAAATTCGACTCAAGAATATAAGCAAAAGATGTGTTATTCTTATTCATAGCAACTTTTGGTACAACTGTCATTACATTTAGTTTAAAGAGACCATCACTCATGTATCCCTTACCAACATACATACCACTCTTTGTTAATACAAACTTATCAGACTAAAAAACAAGCCTAAAACCATTTTTACTTAACAAAGAACCAGAAACTAAATTCTTCCGATGTCAGGTACATGCAGTACGTTGTTGAGAGTCAGTTCTTTCCCTGATGTCATCTTCAAGATCACTTTCCCTTGTCCAGCCATAGTAGAAGTAGAAGAATTTCCCATGAAAAGTTGTTCACCAATTGCAGCCTCATTGTAGATAGTGAACATCTTCTTGTCCGCACAAATATAACAAGTTGCCCCAGTGTCAACACACCATTCCTTGGGATTTCCAACCAAGTTAGCCTCAGACACCACAGCAAAGAGATTAATGTCATTCACTCCGTTAGAGATGTGATCTAGTTCAGTTACAGTGGCTTGATTGGTAGTCTTCTTGATTGTACTTCCATGATCCTTCTTAGGGCGGCGGCAGTCAGAAGCTCGATGTCCAGTCTTGCCACAGTTATAACATTTTCCTTTGAACTTCTTGTTGCTATCGTCTTGTTTAGGATCATAGCTAGTAAACTTCCTCTTCTTGTTATGTGGTTTATGAACTTGTTCAACCACATTAGCCTTGGACTCAATGAGATTTTTCTCATTCCTCTTTTCAGCCTTAAGGTTATCTTCCTCAATTCTCAGTCTTACAATAAGTTTATCCATGGTCATCTCTTTGCGTCTATATTTTAAATAATTTTAAAAATCTTTTCAAGCTAGTGGTAACTTTTCCACTAAAGCAGTAACTTGGAATGACTTGCTTAGAGACATACCCTCATAATGAATATTATGTAAAATTAATTGAAAACTTTGAACTTAAGAAATTACCGTTCGGGAGTCAATCATAACGAAATCCAGAAATTTACCGACGACAAATTTCTTCGTGCTGGCATCCTCTGTCTTGTATTTCTTCTCCAAAGAATCCCACAATTCTTTTGCTATTTTCAGAGGACTGTATACATTATACAGCATATTAACAAGGCCATTGAGGATGTAGTTTCTGCACAGGAAATTTGAATGTTTCCAAGTATCTACAGCGGGAACAACTTGCCGATCACTTTCACCCTCTTTAAGTGCTGGAGCCTCTTCATGGAGAAACCAGGCCAAATTAAGAGTTGTAAGATAGAACAACATCTTCTGCTGTTATCTCTTAAACTTAGTACCGTTAAATTTTCCTAGTTTTTCTCCATGATTTATTGGTTACATGAACATGGTTCTGGATAGGGACCGGTGTTGGTGTAACAATCGGAGTATCACTTCCAATTGCAGTTTCAGTTGCAGTAGCCATAATTTTTGATTTACAAAAATCAGAAAAAATTAAAACACAAATTAATTTTCTAGTTACTAAAACCAGAAAATAAATTATAACACAAAATAATTTTATTTTCCTTGTTACTAAAACTAGAAAAATAAAATATCACAATAATTTTCTGTAACACAAATTAATATTCTGCAATTGTTAATGACACCAGTATATTACTACTAGTTGTCAAAGAAAAGAGACAGTATATTACTACTATCTGTGAAATAGAATAAACATTATTTATTTTTCCAACCAGAATATGTCTTTATGAAATCACAGAAAATTAAATACAATAAAGATACCAAAATAATTCTGTCTTAAGATTGTTGGACAATCTTCACTGTATTTAAAAATAATTAAATTCTATTGTGCACTAAACAACAACCAGAATATAAAGAAATAAAAGAAATGAGAGAATTTGTTTGATTACAAAAATCAAACTAGACATAAAAATAAATAAATAAAAACATATTTTATTTTGTTACAAAAACAAAATTAAAATCTGATTTAAATAAATAATAATAACACCGAAAATAAATTAAATAACTTACTTGATTAATTCTTGAATAATAATCTGATCAAATCCAGTGTTTGACACTATGTCCTTAAGAAAGATTTGTCCTCTCCACGGTGCTTTCAAAATGTGGACGTCTATCTCCCAGGATGAAATGATCAACTACCTACAATAGCAACACTACAAATTGTTTGCCTTACAAACTGTAAACAAAGTATGGCGCAGCGGAATAAAAATATTTAAGGTCATACCTTTCTGAAATATTCTGAACTCAGATGGATCTCGTGGGTAAATCAGTGCTTCTTGAATCTGGTCAATCAACCCAGCAGTGGGGTGATATTACAGTGGTGAATATCACCCACACAAATCACAGTGCAAATAGCTTATTGATTGTTGTTTATGAGAGTCAAGATATGGGAGAAATCAGATATGGGAAAAAAACCAGAGATGATACGTTGTTTATCTCTACATCACCCATATCTCATATATAAGATATATAATCTAATTATCTCCTTTAACCATATAAGTTACTAGAGATAATATCATATATCTATATCATCTATCCATATTAGGATATGATAGATATATATCCAAAGTAGTTATCCAAATAGGTTTGAATTCAAATTCAAAACCCGTTTGGATCAGGTTCAAAATGTTAAATGGTCATGCCACATGGGCGCCCATTTCTAACATCTCCCACTCGCACATGTGTTGGCATGACACGCCACATCTCTATCTCAATCTCCCAAAAGAACAATCTCATACTAGCTAATGCACCGTGCATCACGAGAACACTGCATGTGGGAGCTCTATACTAGAAACTCAAAATGAGCCAAAGATAGAGACATCAACCCAAAAGGAACAAAAATAGTGTCTCATATACCCTGCATCGATCTAATTACACGGTCCAAAAACATCTCTAATCCTCAAAAGAGCATGTTTGACCCTCTCAATTCTTGCAATATATTCATACTCAATTCGCCTCTTATACAGAGCGATGTGAGTTGTCGCAATGAATATACAACAAAGTGGTGGTGTAATACTAGATGATCTTCCTTTGCACTCATGCCATTTAGTTTAGGATTGACCGCTTCCCGGTGATGTCCCTTAAGGCGAATCATACATGACCGCAGCAACATACCAAAGTAGCGTAACATCAACCCCTTACCTTATGACATAGTCAAAAGTCACAAAAGGGTACATAAATGAAAGTCATATCAATAATGACACGTAAGACTCACACGGTGAGGAAACAGGATCCATTCTCTCACCTCATTACTTGGTCGCCAAGCACATGTAGTATGAATACATGCTATGGTGGAGTAACTCTTCCAAAAGAGTGACGTCATACTCGATACACCGCATGAGATATTAGTCTAGTCGCTTAGCGCCTAACCCGAATTCTCTATTTGCTCGCCTTTCTAGGCACCAAATGAGATCTCAGATCTGGCTAATCATAACAGCACAACATGGAAAGTGGGTACTAACATCCATGTTTGGTCCTTAACACGACCTCATCTTGGTTGTAACCAAGGCGACATGCGAGTGGATAATTTCACTCTCTTGGTTCCAAACAAAAATAAACCACTAGTCTAATCCTTGCTCGCTCCCAAGCGCCAAGGGCGATTGCTCGTGTGAGTGAGCCAATCTTGCCTGCTGACATCATCATCTGCTAATCATTATGACACAAATCATAATAGTGTCAACATCCCATCATCTCAAAATAAGTGATCGATTTTAAAAAAACTGGCCACACTATGCAATTCTAGATTCCAAACATAAGCCTTATCAGCACCTCTTGCGATAAGTATATACAACCGAATCCACCATGTGCGCCTCACATGAAGTGATTCAAAATCACAATTCTAGATTCCAAACATAAGCTTTATCAGCACCTCTTGCGATAAGCATATACAATGGAATCCTCCATGTGCGCCTCACATGAAGTGATTTAAGATCACTACCTCTTGCAATATCCTTTCTAAAGATATTTTGGTGACCAATTTATGCTCATTCTTGATGCGCCTAACTAGCGCATTGAATCTACAAGGAGCAAATTAATATACTACTAGTAAAGCATTTTATCCACCTAATGAGCAAGGTCAATGTCTAAACAACTCTTGACCATTTACCAAAGATAACATTTATCATGCCGAATACGCCCACATAGACTTTAGGCTCCCACCACAAAGAAAAGATCAAGGAATATAGGTCATTTGTTTCTCCCAAAGACAATCCGAGGATACACTTAATAGCTAAGGCTCGCTTTTACCGATAGGTAAGTCAATGGGTTTGTAATTTTGCATCTAGAATCATTCTAGGATATTCCTTATGTAAGTCATCAAAGACAAAATAGAATTCTCCCAAAACAATCCCTAAGGATCGTACATCCGAGCATATAAATTACATCACCCATGTCCATCATATCTAAAATAGAGGATCGCCACCCTAGGTGGCGACAACCTCAGAAATTCTCGGCTTATAATGACTAAGTAAGGAAAAACTTCTTTGGACCATTGATCATGCCTCGTTGGTCTTCATCGATTATCGCTTGCCTATCATGGCTTGACGAAATCTAAGAACCACTATTTGGATAACTGTTTAGGTCGTAAAAGATTTATTGAACTAGCAACCTTTTTGCGCCCTAACTTTTCACCATAAAACAGTA
The DNA here is from genome assembly GCA_025200525.1 of Camellia lanceoleosa. Classification (NCBI taxonomy): domain Eukaryota; kingdom Viridiplantae; phylum Streptophyta; class Magnoliopsida; order Ericales; family Theaceae; genus Camellia; species Camellia lanceoleosa. The sequence goes on along the minus strand of CM045769.1, from coordinate 155,110,945 downwards.
GGTAAATCCTACGGATCTACTTATCCAATTCTCCAACGAGAAGTTGGGTCACAATGTCCACAAATTAATGTTCGAACTTATGTCAATCATAGCCTAAGTCAAAATAACCTCACCCCTAGGAGGAAGTTAAAATAACCTCACCCCCTGTGAGGAAGTCTTCTCATGGTCTACACTTTCCTCAATGGTGCGACTTTTCGGTATCTAGCAAGCCTTATGCCTCAACAATGACTATCCAAATTACGCATAACTTTAGAACAGTTTCACGTCATAATGGAAAGTCAACCAAATTATAGAAATGGTTAATCCTCAAAGACTTTGTCTTAAACTGCGCAACATTAATCCACTTTCTAAAAACAGGAGACTAGAGCCTTTGACATTATCCTAGGCTCTTTATCATCTTGCGGAGCAATCATGAATGTTTTCCTCTCAATCACCCAGTGATGACATGGAAAATTTTCACATTCGCTACCACACAATTAAGAATGTAGAGTATTCTCCTCTAATGGATTAATCCATTAGTAGGCATGTCACTCCCACTGCCCCTAGGATATTGGAAATTTCTTTCCATTCTCAACTAGGCTACATAAAGCGCTATGCTTAGAATTCTCTATCTTATAGAGTTCCAAAACTCTATTCACGTCACCTTTACTAAGAAAACTTTATGTGACTTAGTTACACTCCCACAAAGTCGCTACCTATATGCACATGTCCCGAGGGTGCACATGACAAGATACAATAATGCACCACGTGACCCTATGTGTTCACAAGACAAAGATACAATAATGCGCTTATAGAACCTTAGGTCTTAACCGCAATCTTATGAGAAGTAGAATAAAGATAAGTCGCTAACGGTTACAGACGCCCATAGATGGCTCTCCGCTAATCCATTACTCAAATGGAGTGTAAAATCTGATATGGAGGGCATTTAGTTAGGGATATAGGCAGCAAACTAGTGCAATTCCTAATTGGGAAACATTTTGCGCCATTATCCACCTAACATTAACAATATTTAATTCCTTATCTCTACTACTCCATTGTGTTGTTGAGTATTAGGAATAATCAATTTTCTAAGCATCCATTTCTCTTCACAGAGTTCTCTAAAATAACTCAAATAGATACTCGCCACCTTGGTCAAAACTAAAAAACACAAAAGCTGTTATCTAATTGATCTCAACTTCATATGTGCAATGTCAAAAAATCATCTCAAAACTTTTTGACTTATGGGAGATCAAATAGTCTTGACTCAGATGCGTATCGTAATCTATAAATGTGTCGAGATTGAGGCTTAGCTATCATACCCTTATACATATCTAGTCACAAATATCATAGTGGACTAAATGCGCCAATACAAATGACCTTCTACGGCTTTCCTACTTACTTATGCGCAACCATTGCGAACAAAGTTACACATTCACATGAGAACAGGATGTCATAAGCGAGTGGGCCCGAGAAGGCCTACTCAAACCATCGTGTCATCATCTCATTAATCTGATTAAGTATAATAAGCCACCGGTTCATGACCAACGTCATAAACTAATTCCAATCATCTTTATGTGTGAGTTCTCGAAAACAAGTTTTAAAGGTTTAGGCCCAACTAGGTAATGACTCACAACTAACTCATATTTACTAGATCATAAAAGGATGTCATGGAGATTTCAAGTGCGCCTAAATCGCAAATTTAACTAGTAAGTGCTAATCCCCTGCACCTTCAAGTCAATTTTATTCTCCATACACTTTAATGCATCTAGTTGAAAAATGACGATACTCCTCTTGCCATATCTATTTCTCGCTTCATAGTTACTTGCAATTAATTCTACTATCCACAAGAAGGAGAGAATAAGCTATCAATCTTTGACAGCTCTTGAAGTAACTTAAGCGGAATTAGGCTAAAGAGTCTAATTCAACACAATGCTCTCACAAGCGATCGCCAAATTCTTAGAGTCATAACAACCTTGTCGGCCTTGACCTTTTCATTACTATGTCGCAACGCTTATGCTTAGTGGTAAATGTTATTCAAAAACGTTAGCCTAGCTAAGGAATCACACAAAGAAGCCCCTCCTCATGTCTCACACCTAAGTGTGGAAACAGTAAGTGTCCTGACTTAGACAAGTTGGCAATGCTCATAGATTTTGCAGCCACTAAGCGCTAATCTTTTCACTTAGTGTTAATAAATTTTGCAGCTTCTAAGCGCTAATCTTTTTACTTAGTGTTAATAGATTTTGCAGCTTCTAAGCGCTAATCTTTTCACTTAGTATTAAAGATTTTGCAGCTTCTAAGCGCTAATATTTTCACATAGTGTTAATAGATTTTGCAGCTTCTAAGCGCTAATCTTTTAACTTCATGTGATATTTCGATGCACACTATAATAGTGCATGAAATTTTGCTCCATCCACTCCCAATAATTGGGTAGAGAGCAAAACACTGCTCATTTTGGCTACTCGTCTTACACTTAATGACTAATTTATTTAAGCTCGCATTTCTTGAATGACGTGACTCTTGAATGTTACTTCATCCAATGATGTAACATTATTTACAAGTCAAATTATAAAGTCAATCCGCGCAGCTCAATAGTCAAGATCATATACAGATCTATTGAGGGCTTACTAATTTCATAACTCCAAAACTCGCCAACCAAAACTACGTAGCATGCCGCTAACCATAGTGCACACATTAGTTTTATTGTGCCAAACAAGGCAACAAAACCACGGCGACTTTGAGTCATGTTACCTTACTTTGACCAATTAAGGTTTGACCTAAAGTCTCCAAGACTTTTGCTCATCTAAAGAATGAGATTAGTTTGTTCACATTTGAACATCTCTACTAAGTCTAGGTCAACCAAATTAACTTCCATAAGCTATGTCAATTTAGAGAGGAATTCGCATTGGGATTAATTTGATTAGCAGAATATAATTTTGCCGCAAAAAATCTAAATTAAGTAGTGATAATATTACACAAGTCGCAAGATCGAAAATCCGCTAAGCTCGTAATCATCTCTTGCGCCACAAGTGACAATTATCCAAAATTTAATTTAATTAATGCGCAAAATATTGGTTTTCGGGAGTTAATCTAAAAAAAAATTTCTCTCAACCGAATAACCTCCCACTGACTATGGCATATACAAAGCATGATAAATTCCATACAATAGCATCTTAATGTAAATTTACAAATAACTCATGCTATATTCATTTAATAATGGAATTCTAATAAATAAATAAATAAATAATCATGCTCCTCTAATTTTCACATATTAAAAATCCAAAAAATATGTTGTATTCAATATTCAGATTATGCCATAATTAAAGTGTACATCATGCTGAAATTTTCTGGAATATTTCTGAAATTTTCTGGAATTTTAAATAACTAATAAACACACATAAAATTAGAAATAAAAAATCCAGAAACTAATAAACTGAAACAATTATACCAGTAAATAGTAAAATATTTCAAGTCCACAATAAAAATTTCAACCCCGTAAAATTATTTATGCAATACCGTAATCATTTTAAAGCATAAAATGAATTATTAACACATAAAAATATTTTTATTTTCGTAAAATTTTCAAAATTTTACAGAAGATACAAAATTTAATTATGAGTCTAACGGTACCAACCATGCTTAAAACAAAGCTATAGCGAAATAAATTA